>CM035837.1:242248537-243584371 GCA_020510985.1 Pholidichthys leucotaenia
CATGATAAGATAAGAGAAATAAACTATACATGTAATAAAGTGTAGGATAAGATTAAGTGATACTGGTCAACAGTTAAAATATATATTAGCCAGCAGCAGATACTGTGGAGAACTATATAGTGCAGTCGGTAATGCAGGAAGAAAACAGTGATGATTGACATGAGTCTGGTTGAGCTGCTGTACATGGTGCACGAGAGTCACTTAGTGTTCAGCAGTCTAATGGCAGAGGGGAAGAAGCTGTTCATGTGACGGGAGGTTTTAGTCTGGATGGACCGAAGTCTTCTACCAGAGGGGAGGGGGGCAAACAGTACGTGACCAGGGTGTGAGGGATCGGCTATGATCCGGCCAGCACGCCTCCGGGTCCTGGAGATGTACAGATCCTGGAGAGATGGGAGCTTGCAGCCGATCACCTTCTCAGCAGTGCGCACGACGCACTGCAGCCTTAGTCTGTCCCTGGCAGACTAAGGAAGGAGGTTTTCACTCAAAATCTCACAATACATGGCCCCATTCATTCTTTCCTTTACACGGATCAGTTGTCCTGGTCCCTTTGCAGAAAAACAGCCCCAAAGCATGATGTTTCCACCCCCATGCTTCACAGTAGGTATGGTGTTCTTTCTCCTTCAAACATGACAAGTTGAGTTTTTACCAAAAAGTGCTATTTTGGTTTCATCTGACCATATGACATTCTCCCAATCCTCTTCTGGATCATCCAAATGCTCTCTAGCAAACTTCAGACGGGCCTGGACATGTACTGGCTTAAGCAGGGGGACACGTCTGGCACTGCAGGATTTGAGTCCCTGGCGGCGTAGTGTGTTACTGATGGTAACCCCCCATGTGGTTCTGGGATTTTTGCTCACCGTTCTCGTGATCATTTTGACCTCATGGGGTGAGATCTTGCGTGGAGCCCCAGATGGAGGGAGATTATCAGTGGTCTTGTATGTCTTCCATTTTCTAATAATTGCTTCTACAGTTGATTTCTTCACACCAAGCTGCTTACCTATTTCAGATTCAGTCTTCCCAGCCTGGTGCAGGTCTACAATTTTGTTTCTGGTGTCCTTTGACAGCTCTTTGGTCTTGGCCATAGTGGAGTTTGGAGTCTTGACTGTTTGAGGTTGTGGACAGGTGTCTTTTATACTGATGAGTTCAAACAGGTGCCATTAATACAGGTAACGAGTGGAGGACAGAGGAGTCTCTTAAAGAAGAAGTTACAGGTCTGTGAGAGCCAGAAATCTTGTTTGTTTGTAGGTGACCAAATACTTATTTTCCACCATAATTTGCAAATAAATTCTTTAAAAATCAGACAATGTGATTTTCTGGATTTTTTTTTCTCATTTTTTCTCTGATAGTTGAGGTATACCTATGATGAAAATTGGAGACCTCTCTCATTTTTAAGTGGGAGAACCTGCACAATTGGTGGCTGACTAAATACTTTTTTGCCCCACTGTACATCATAGCAGGTTTCACTACCGTCTTGTAAATCTTCCCTTTCACTCTTGTGTGCTACCCTTCTGTCGCAAATTACCCCTGACACTCATCTCCACCCACTCCACCCTGCCTGCACTCTCTTCTTCACCTTTGTGCATTTTCCATTGCTTCAGATGGTTGACCCCAGGTATTTAAACTCATCTACTTTTACTACCACTACTCCTTCCATCTTCACCGTTGCACCTGCCTCCCTTTCATTCACACTCATATATTCTGTCTTGTTTTTACTGACTTTCATTCCTCTTCTCTCCAGAGCATACCTTCACCTCTCCATGTTCTCTTCCACCTGCTCTCTGTTCTCACGACAGATCACAATGTCATCTGAAAACATCATGGTCCACGGAGATTCCTGCTTGACCTCATTTGTCAGCCTGTCCATCACCATGACAAACAAGAAGGGGCTCAGAGCTGATCGCTGATGTAATCCCACCCCCACCTCGAATCCATCCGTCACTCCTACAGCACACCTCACCACCGTCTCACTGTCCTCATACGTACATGTCCCGCACCACCCTCACATACTTTTCTGCCACTCCTGGCTTTCTGATACAGTACCACACTTTCTCTGTTGGCTCCCTATCATATGCTTTCTTTAGATCCACAAAGACACAGTGCAACTGCTGACCTTCTCTATACTTCTCCATCAGCACTCTTAGAGCAAACATTGCATTTGTAGTATTCTTTCTTGGCATGAAACCGTACTGCTGCTCACTGATTGTCACCTCTCCTCTTAACCTGGCTTCAACAACTCTTTCCCATATCTTCACAGTGTGGCTGATCAACTTTATGTCTCTGTAGTTACTCCAGCTCTGAGCTTTGACCTTTGTTCTTGAAAATTGGTACCAAAACACTTCTCTACTCCTCAGGCATCCTCTCATTCTCCAAAATTGTGTTAAACATCCTGGTTAAAAAGTCCACTGCCATCACTCCTAAACATCTCCATACCTCCACAGGTATGTAATCTGGACCAACTGCCTTTCCATTCTTCATCCTCTTAAAAGCTGCCCTCACTTCTGCCTTGCTAATCCGCGGGACTTCCTTGTTGACCATCTTTCCTTCATCCATCTCCTCTTCTCTCTCATTTTCTTTATTCATCAGCTCTTCAAAGTACTCCTTCCACCTTCTCAACACACTCACCATTTGTTAGTACATTACCATTTCTGTCCTTAATCAACCTAACCTGCTGTACATCCTTTCCAGCTCGATCTCTCTGTCTAGCCAATCACTGGGAACACTCTCTACCACTTCATCCATCTTACTCCAGAATTCCTCTTTCTCTTCTACCTGACATCCAACTTATGGGGCGTAAGCACTGACAACATTCAACATCACGCCTTTGACTTCTAGCTTCAAACTCATGATTCTGTCTGATTCCCTCTTTATCTCCTGAACACTCTTCACATACTCTTCCTTCAAGATTACTCCTACTCCATTTCTCCTATCTACACCATGGTAGAACAGTTTAAATTCCCCTCCAGTGCTCCTAGCCTTGCTTCCCTTCCATCTGGTTTCTTGAACACACAGTAGCTACCTTTCTTCTCTCCATCTTATCAGCCAACTCTCTGTCTTTACCAGTCCTAGTCCCTACGTTTAACGTTCCTTCTCTCACCTCCACACTTCGCACTTTCCTTTTCTCTTTCTCCCTCCTAACATGCCTCCCCCTCTCCTCCTCCTCCTCCTCCTCGATCTTCGACCAACAGTAGCCCAGTTGTGATACATAATTTTGTGATACATTATACTGAAATATATTGTGCAATGATATATATTAGTTTTGCATGAAAGTTATGTTCTTGTTTATGCTTTAAATATGCAGTAATCATATAAGAGATTGGTAAGTGATTTTGAGCTAACAAACTCTGTACCATGAAAGGGCTTCAAGCACTGAAGTTGGTAAAAATTAATTCTGTGTGCTACTTTTAGCTTTAAGCCGGGTTTTAGCTCATTATTTTTGCTTCACCATCCCACACATAAACTGCGCAGTTGAGCTTTGCTGTGCTAATTAACCTCACGATGAAAAGCTGTAGCAGCTCATTTCAGTATGGAAGCCCTGACAGGAAGACTTTGCACTCCTTCATTTGCACAAAAATGCAGCCATCCAATAAAAAAGCGACTGGTAAAGAACGTTCAGTTTCAAGAAATGCTTAGCTGTGCATCTTATGAGAAATGCACAAATGCATGCATAGGTAGTTTATTTTTGTTGTATTATTTCTAGTCTTCTCTCGGCTGCTCCCTTCAGGGGTCTCCACAGTGGATCGTCTGCCTTCACCTCACCCTATCCTTTCATCGTCCTCTTTAACACTAACCCTCTCCATGTCCTCCTTCACTACATCCATGAATCTTCTCTGTGGTCTTCCTGTTCTCCTCCTGCCTTGCTGCTCCATCTTTAACATCCTTTGTCCAATATCTCCACTATCCCTCTTCTGCATATGTCCAAATCATCTCAGCTTTGTCTCTTTATTTTGTCTCCAAATCGGTTGTATTACTTCTTTATGTATATTATAGGTTCTGCTTAAACTGCTGTGTTCTAAAGCGTCTGCTAATGAGCAAAGCTGTACATGCTAACATGCTGTAGCTTTCCAAATTTAATTTGCCTTCAGCAAGTTATTAGATAACATACTGTATATGTGCTTGGGTAACATCTCAGTATAGCACCATATTAAGTGTTCTGATTGACAGTGCAACGCCTCCATTTATAGTTTCTCTTGTTTATGCCTGCCACAGCCTGTTAATTTTTCTTTCTTGTCCTTTGCTGCTTTTTTACTGCTGCATTGTTCTGCCCTTTATTACATTTTTGAGAGAAAACTTGTATTTCTCACCAACCTGAGGGCTTTTTACAAGCCACTCTGGGCTGTGGAATGTAAATTGAATCTAATGAACTCTTGTAATAATGGCAGAAGCTCTCAGAAACACTTATTTTGATGTTTCAAGAAAAGGAACTTTGGACTCAAACAAATACAGGACATTTTACCTTAATTTTCCTTTGAAATGAACCGTATCTCTTAACATTTGTTTTATTCTGTCATATATTCCATCAACTTACTAAAATTTGAAAGGGATTTTGCTAGTGCTGTGGTATCCTTATTCTGTTTAAATATTATCACATCATCAGCACTGTTAAATCATTGGCATACGTAATTTATAACCAAGAAGTAAAACTCTCGTCCAAGTACAATGTCCCTTCTTTCCTCGTTGCTTTTTGTTACTTCTAACTAATATAGAACGCATTCAAAGGGAAAACTCTTTGTTCCTCCAGATCACATCAGGCTCTGTGCGCCTCGTGCTCCAGGACAGCAAGGCATTAGTGAGCGAATGGAAGGAGCCCCAGGGCAGGAACATCAGCGTGGCTGCCTGTAACCACACCCAAGTTGTGCTGGCAGTGGGCCGAGCACTCTACTACCTGCAGATCTTGGCTGGAGAGCTGAAACAGATCAGGTAGGACAAATATGTACATGCACTCATTGGTTTATCATTGTAACCACTGTTGGACTTGGGGCGAGGTACCCCTGACTAAATATTTATTTATTTGAGCTTATTTTATTGGGGCAGATACAATAAGCAAACTGAAATCAGCCATCTGATGCCAGTGTCTTGGTGTTTAGTTTACTTGTCCAGAGAATTTCTTTTCAAGAACAGAAAGTTTAAAAGCACACATTGTAAAGAGTTAGAGAAAAAAATAACAGAGAAAAGAAGGAGAGAATGGCCAGATGTATGATTAAAAATTACTGGGGAGCTAAACACTGGTGCAAGATTGTCACTGATTTAATTAAAATTTGTTTTTTCTTAGAAAGGTGTCCAGTTCTAAAATGCATTTGAAATAGTCTGGCAGTGAATTCCAGAATTTGCCACTTGAGGCTGCATGGGTGGATCTGTTTGTCACTTTTAAAAAAAATGGGTAGAAAAACAGTAAACATGCATATTTAAGTCATGTTCAACATGTTGAATCGAACAGAAAAACTTCTCAAAAGTTTCTTTTGAGCCGACAATACTGGACACATCACAGACTAGGCTCATCGACAACTCAACTTGCTAGATGGTCGACTGTTGGCTCGGTGTGTCTCTAGCCATAAACTGGTTGCAGCAAACAGATTTAAGACCAGTCTTAACTGCGATTGCCTTAGTGATGCTCTAGTTCATTAGAATTTAGCTCAGAGCTGCTAAAACACAGGAAGTACCACACTGTGGTGTCCTCTGACATCACAGGATAACAATATGGCTGTGTCTCAGTTCAGGTGTTGCAGCCTCATAGACCACAGCTCTGGAGGCCAGAACACTCAAGGGTCATGTAGACTGCATCTAGAGGCTGATTTATGGCTGTTAAATGAGACGGTCTAGTCCTTGGAGGACATGCGTTTGCGTGATCAACGCACTACCCTGTTGCCTAGCAACCATGGCAGCATTGATCAAGAGGTTTTTTTGTTTTTTTTTTTGCTGGCATTTTTGACAGAGATGGAACTTTATTTTTCTTTTTTTTATTGTATTTTCTTTACCTTTTTGTTGGAAAAATCCTTGAAGACCTTCAGTCAAAAACCAGGCTGGATCAAAGTTGCAGCAAATTTAGTTACACTGATCAGCGGAAGACAATACAGAGTACAGCTCTCACAGACTGCTGCAGTTCATTGGGTTAACTAACAGTGTTTCTGGCTAATATATATCCAAGGGACCATCACGGTGGTGTCTCTTCTTGATAACTTCATTCATGACTCAGTGTGATAAGGTTTGCTGAGTTTTTTGATTATTTCATTCATGACTAAGATTGTATCTGCTGAATCCATGCAGAAAACACTAGTGATGAGCTGTATAGTCAGTGATAGAACTGAACATTCACACTCACATCAGCATCCTTCAATCTGTTTTTTCTACTACTCAGCAACTACAAATATGGTAACAGGATTTCCTAGGTATACACATTAAGCTTTATAAAGAAAAAATCATATAACTCAGTGTAACAGAGAATTTTTCCATCACTTTTACTGGAGAATCTTCACCAGACAGAGAGAGGACCACAACCAGATAAAATAAGACTTTTAAGTCATGTTAAAGTCAGCAAGTAAACAACAGTTAAATTAAGGAAAATTAAAACCACAAAATAAATAAAATAATTTTTTTATTTTTTAAATATGTATATCAATTAGATTGAACTCTAAAATATAGTCATAATTACATGACCAGTAGAAAATATAACGGTTTACATCCATCCATCCATCCATCTTCTACCGCTTTTCCGGAGGTCCGGGTCGCGGAGGCAGCAGTTCAAGCAGAGAAGCCCAGACTTCCCTCTCCCCAGCCACCTGCTCCAGCTCTTCAGAGGGGATACCAAGGCGTTCCCAGACTAGCTGGGAGACATAGTCTCTCCACCGAGTCCTGGGTCTGCCCCGGGGTCTCCTCCCAGTGGGACGTGCCTGAAACACCTCAAGTGGGAGGCGTCCAGGAGGCATCCTAATCAGATGCCCATACCACCTCAACTGACTCCTTTCAATGTGGAGGAGCAGCGGTTCTACTCTGAGCCTCTCCCGGATGACTGAGCTCCTCACCCTATCTCTGAGGGTGAGTCCAGCAATCCTACGGAGAAAGCTCATTTCAGCCGCTTGTATCCGCGATCTCGTTCTTTCGGTCATTACCCAAAGCTCGTGACCATAGGTGAGAGTAGGAACGTAGATTGACTGGTAAATCGACAGCTTTGCCTTAGAACTAAGCTCCCTCTTCACCACAACAGACCGGTACAACGTCCGCATCACTGCAGATGCTGCTCCAATCCGTCTGTCGATCTCTCGCTCCATTTTCCCCTCACTCGTGAACAAGACCCCAAGATACTTAAACTCCTCCACTTGGGGCAGGAGCCTGTCCCCAACCCGGAGAGGACAATCCACCTTTTTCCGGCTGAGGACCATGGACTCGGACTTGGAGGTGCTGATTCTCATCCCAGCCGCTTCACACTCAGCGGCAAACCGTCCCAGCAAGAGCTGTAGGTCATTGCTGGATGAAGCCAACAGGACAACATCATCTGCAAACAACAGAGATGAGATCCTGTGGTCACCAAGCATGACACCCTCCATTCCCTGGCTGCGCCTAGAAATCCTGTCCATAAAAATTATGAACAGGACCGGTGACAAAGGGCAGCCCTGGCGGAGTCCAACTCTCACTGGGAATGACTCCGACCGAGTGTTGGCAATGCGAACTAAACTCTCACAACGGTCGTACAGAGACCGAATAGCTCGTAACAACAAGCCCGATACCCCATACTCCCGAAGCACCCCCCACAAAAATCCACGAGGGACGCGGTCAAATGCCTTCTCCAAGTCCACAAAACACATGTAAACTGGTTGGGCAAACTCCCACGAACCCTCAAGAATTCTCGAGAGGGTAAAGAGCTGGTCCGATGTGCCACGGCCAGGACGAAAACCA
The DNA here is from genome assembly GCA_020510985.1 of Pholidichthys leucotaenia. Lineage (NCBI taxonomy): Eukaryota > Metazoa > Chordata > Actinopteri > Cichliformes > Pholidichthyidae > Pholidichthys > Pholidichthys leucotaenia. The sequence goes on from CM035837.1 coordinate 242,256,425, forward strand.
CATTGCTCCTCCTGAATCCGAGGTTCGACCAACGGCCGGACTCTCCTCTCCAGTACCTTGGCATAGACCTTCCCAGGGAGGCTGAGGAGTGTGATCCCTCTAAAGTTGGAGCACACCCTCCGGTCCCCTTTTTTGAAGAGAGGAACCACCACCCCGGTTTGCCATGCCAAAGGCACTGCCCCCGACCTCCACGCAATGTTGCAGAGGCGTGTCAACCATGACAACCCAACAACATCCAGGGCCTTGAGGTACTCGGGGCGAATCTCGTCCACCCCCGGGGCCCGGCCACCAAGGAGATTTTTAACCACCTTGGCGACCTCAGCCCCTGTGATAGGCGAGTCATCCCCCTCGTCCCCAAACCCTGCTTCCTCTGTGGAAGGCGTATCAGTGGGATTGAGGAGATCCTCGAAGTATTCCTTCCACCGCCCGACGATATCCCCAGTTGAAGTCAACAGTGTCCCATCCGCACCATACACAGTGTGGACGGGGAGCTGCTTTCCCCTCCTGAGCCGCCGAACAGTTTGCCAGAATCTCTTTGAAGCCGACCGAAAGTCTTGTTCCATGGCCTCACCGAACTCCTCCCATACCCGGGTTTTTGCTTCAGCAACCACCCGAGCTGCACTCCGCTTGGCCTGCCGGTACACCTCAGCTGCTTCGGGAGTCCCACAAGCCAACCAAGCTTGATAGGACTCCTTCTTCAGCTTAATGGCCCCCCTCACCACTGGTGTCCACCACTTGGTTCGGGGGTTGCCACCACGAGATGCACCGACCACCTTGCGGCCGCAGCTCTGGGCTGCCGCTTCAACAACAGAGGTGGAGAACATGGCCCATTCAGACTCCATGTCTCCAGACTCCCTCGGAATGTGGTTGAAGTTCTTCCGGAGGTGGGAGTTGAAGACCTCCCGGACAGGGGCCTCAGCCAGACGCTCCCAGCACACCCTCACTATACGTTTGGGTCTACCAGGTCTGAATGGCTTCCTCCCCTGCCATCGGATCCAACTCACCACCAGGTGGTGATCAGTTGACAGCTCTGCACCTCTCTTTACTCGGGTGTCCAAGACATACGGTCGCAGGTCTGATGATACGATAACAAAATCGATCATCGACCTGCGGCCTAGGGTGTCCTGGTGCCAGGTGCACATATGGACACCCTTATGCTTGAACATGGTGTTCGTTATAGACAGACTGTGGTTAGCACAGAAGTCCAATAACTGAACACCACTCGGGTTCAGATCGGGCAGGCCGTTCCTCCCAATCACCCCCCTCCAGGTTTCACTGTCGTTGCCCACATGCGCATTGAAGTCCCCCAGTAGGACAATGGAGTCTCCAGGAGGAGCACCCTCCAGCACCCCAGTCACAGACTCCAAAAAGGGTGGGTACTCTGAAACATCATTTGGTGCATAGGCACAAATGATGGTCAGGACCCGTTTCCCAACCCGAAGGCGCAGGGAAGCAACCCTTTCGTCCACCGGGGAAAACTCCAATATAGAGGCAGCAAGGTGGGGCGATACAAGAATACCTACCCCTGCTCGTCGCCTCTCGCCCGGGGCAACTCCAGAAAAGGCCAAGCTCCAGCCCCTCTCCAGGAGACTGGTTCCGGAACCGGAGCTGTGTGTTGAGGTGAGGCCGACTATATCTAGCCGGTATCGCTCAATCTCGTACACCAGCTCAGGCTCCTTCCCCACCAGAGAGGTGACATTCCACGTACCAAAAGCCAGTTTAGAAAGCTTGGGATCAGTCCGCCAAGGTCTCCGCCTTTGACTGCCACCTAATCCACATAGCACCGGACTTCCATGATCCCTCCTGCAGGTGGGATCATGGAAGGACCAGGCCTGGGGGAGGGGCTCGAAGGCTAGCGTCTGGTGGCCGGGTTTCCACCCATGGGACCCGGCCGGGCTCAGCCCGAAGGAGTTACATGGGTCCGCCCTCCAGTAGGTTAACGGTTTACAGTTATCATTTATGACCATTATGCAGCTAGATAATTAGATGTTCTGCCTTGTATCAGCTCTGACATTTAGTTTCTAATGTTCTAAAGCAGACCACAGTCCTGTACTGTAGGATGATGACCATCAATGATTTTCAGCAACAGCAGAATAGATTCAGTCTTCAGCGTCATCTCAGTTGGACCAGTGCATCTTAGTAAATTAGAAAATCAGGATCTGTCATTTAATTTCAAGAAACTATAATCATTGTCATCAATATTAAATCAGGTTTAAAATGTTTCACTCGGTGTAATACTATATGAAACTCTCTTTCAGAATTGCATTGCAAAAAATCATCTTTTTCAAAAAACTGCTTCATTGAAATGCAGTTTTTCTATTAACAGTAAACATGCAATGTTTTTTATTTAGCTTGTTTCAGTTTGCAAAGTAAACTACTAAAAAAAATCACAATCAATAAAACAGTTGATCAAATCTCTTTCATTGTGGTTATTTCAGTCAAATATCAGTTTTATAAATCTTGAGTCCAGCCCGTTCTCTCTACAGCTGACCCTTGGTTCCTGCAGGTTCTCCGCCATGGACCTCAGAAATAAACCAGAAAAATATCAGGAAAATCTGATTGTCACTTCAGATGTGTTGGACATTTTTAAGATCAGCATAATAAAATTATTACACGTCCTGCCCCGATGTCTCTATGGGTCTATAGAAGTTATCTTAAAACAAGTTATTTCAACCACATCATGCTGTATTTTTATATTACTGACATTAGTTAATAAACTGACATTAATGAATAATCAGTTTGACCTCAGCAAAAAAAAAATAACAGTTCAACATGTCAAATTAATAAATAAATCAAAGCATACAACACATCAGAAAATAATGTCATGTAGCATGAGCTTAAATAATCAGATGTTGCTTTTTTCTGGATTATTGGTGTTTTCATGTTCAAACCGCTGCATAATTCAAGCACAAAACTTAATTTGAACTGTTTGCTCCACTTCTGGCTGAGCCAGGAAAAAAAGCCAGGCTGAGCCATGCGCTGAATGCTGGGATACATCAGGGCCACAAGGATGCTGTCATGTATATCCTTCGTTTTTGGGGTTTTGAAGGCTGCATTTGTTGGCCGCATGTGAAGGAGCCCGCGGAATGGGACAGCCTTGGACGCAGCACAGTGACTTATCTGGCCTAGAAATGTGCAGTTGGAGGACGCAGAACCTGAATTGAGACACAGAATATAACTTGCTGGCTTCAGGAGGAATTTTGATTGCAATTGGATCAAGTCAGCTGTTAGCTCTTCCTGAACATTCTGCCAGAGTAATCTAATCAGCCACTAACTGTAGTTGCATTTTTTTAGGGGTGGGGAATTTTTTTTTCTTTTCTCTAATGAACAACATCGCCATAAGAGGAAAATGATGAATTTATGCACAAATGTAAAAAAAAAAAAAATCTTTCTTTTTTAAATGTCCAGAGCCCAGCAGCAACCTATGTCTGTCTATGCCTGAGCTGAAGGGAAGCAACCATGTGTTGTGGTACCTGTAGTTCAATATATGCTGATTAAATATAGCATTCCAGTTGACTCATCACAGTCATTCCTTTTGTTTTAAAGGTAAGATGTTGGAAGTGAATTTTTTGGGGTCATTACAAATTCTTCACCTTGAAAGTGCCAAGTAGTCACAGTGAATCCTGAATAGAAATAAAAGAATGCATCAGGATGCATCTATAATTGTTTTATAATTGGATTGCGGCCCTTTGAATCATAATTGAATTGTGGGCTGCCTATAAATTCCCACCCCTGGCTTCTTTACCAGAAAAAGCACTCATCTCGCTCCTGTCCTTGGGCTTCTATGTGTGACACTTTCAAACTGATTTATCTTGCAGAACTCTGAGTTCAGAGGTGTCCAAACTCCTCATTTCACTGTTGGTTAACCACTGACTGGGGCTTTTATATATGTATGCCTTAAGCATAAATGCTCCCACTGACCCTATGGCTACAAGCTACTGAAGCTCACTGAAATTAAACTTTTTTTCATAATGCCTGTATAGCGTGTTATGCAAACTCAACAGCAGACTCTTTGACCTCACCCTGATCTGCCTGTCATCTCATGCATATAACACTTAAAAAAAGACACTTTTAAGGAGTAAAAAATAAACTGGAATGTACCAGCTTTAGTGTGACTTGCAGAGATTCACAGACGTGGAATGAGCTGGTTAAAACCATAAAAATGTAACAATCTCTGTCTGCCTTTGAAAAGACTTGAAGGCAACAGCTGCTACTAAAATATACCTCTTATTAAAATGCTGTATAGCTGAATATTTCAGTCACAGCTTCTAAAAAGAGCTTCCTGCCTGTTGTGTATAGCTCATGTGCCTTACACTGGTGTAATTCACCATTGTATTTGTTTTTGTCTGTCCATCAATTTTAAGGGACCGTTAGAATATAATAGGGTGTTTTTATTTAATTTTTATTAGCTTATAGTTTAAAAATGTATTTTGTTAAATATAGATGAAAACCGAAGTTTACATATACTGTATAAAAAGACACCTTTTTTTCTCACAGTCTTGACATTAAATAAGACGAAACGTTTCCTGTTTTAGGTCAGTTAGGATTACCAAAATAATTTCTATTTGCAAAATAATTTTTATATTTGCTAAATAATTTTTGGCGATTTTTATTAATAATTTATGACTTTGAAAAAAGTAAACATACACTAATATCAGGAAGAGAGTTGTGGACCTCCACAAGTCTGGTTCAACTTTGGGTACAATTTCCAGATACCTGAAGGTGCCAAGTTCATCTGTTCAAACAATGATACACAAGAACAAACACCGGATGAATGTCCAGCCATCATATCACTCAGGAAGGAAATGGGTTTTGTGTCCCAGAGATGAATGTGTTTTGGTGCGAAATGTGCATATCAACCCCAGAACAAAAGCAAAAGACCTTGTGAAGATGTTGGCTTAAGCTGGTAAGAGAGTGTCATTATCCACAGTGAAGAGACCTGTACCGACATGGGCTTAAAGGCAGGCTTGTGAGCCTGAGAACACCATCCCAACTGTCAAGTACGGGGGTGGCAGCATCATGTTGGGGGGTGTTTCGCTGCAGGAGGGACTGGTGCACTTAACAAAATAGATATAAGGAAAAAACATTATGTGGAAGATTGTAGATACAAGCGGCTGAAATTGAGCTTTCTCCGTAGGATTGCTGGACTCACCCTCAGAGATAGGGTGATAAGCTCAGTCATCCGGGAGAGGCTCAGAGTAGAACCGCTGCTCCTCCACATTGAAAGGAGTCAGTTGAGGTGGTATGAGCATCTGATTAGGATGCCTCCTGGACGCCTCCCGCTTGAGGTGTTTCGGGCACGTCCCACTGGGAGGAGACCCCGGGGCAGACCCAGGACTCGGTGGAGAGACTATGTCTCCCAGCTGGTCTGGGAACGCCTTGGTATCCTCTCTGGAGCAGGTGGTGGGGGAGAGAGAAGTCTGGGCTTCTCTGCTTGAACTGCTACCTTCGCAACCCGGACCTCCAGAAAAGTGGTAGAAAATGGATGGATGGCATTATGTGGAAATATTGAAGTAACATCTCAAGACTTCACCCTGGAAGTTAACCTCTTGCACTCTGGGATACCGCGGGCGGTCACGTCTCTGCGTCCTAGGGCGCACTGAAAAAAAAAAAGCTGCAGACACAGCCGCGAACAGAAAGCCAAAGGAGTGCTTTGATTGGTTTAGATTTGATTGACTTCTCATTTGACTAATAAGAGCCTTGAATTGGGTTTCTGAAACCTTGAAGAACCAATGACTGAAAACCTAACAAGAAGGACCCGCCTACCAACGGCTGTGAATGCAGCGAGCCAATTGAAGCAGAGAACTTTGACGATTGAAAGCGTACGTCCCGTGCTTAAAATCTGTTTTGTGTAAGCCGCTGGGTGACACACACGCGTTCGCCAGTCTTTTTTTCTTACTACTGTTCTTATTTGTTTTGAAAAATCATTCGCCAAAACCGCAATCATGGAAGCGCAAAACCGCAATAATGGAATTATGGTTTGACCGGATCGCGTGACCAGAACCACGAGTCCGTAACAAGCGGACCAGTGTCATGTTCGTCTGACAATGAGGAAGAGAAGTTCGCCAGCGACACTGCTGTTGTGGACAGGTAAGTGTTATAAGCTAAATTATTCTTTATCCCTGAAAATTGTAATCAAAATGACTTTTGACCGATTGGTAAATTACAGCTGTGCGTCATCGCAACATGACGGACCGTCATGGCGACGGACCGTCAGGGCGCATGGACCGTATCCAGTCCGTGCGCCGCATCCGAACCGTGAACACCCCCCCCCCCCCTGCTACTCTTCTGTAGCGGATTGCAGATATTAGTGCAGATATTTTAGTACAACTGTGCGTAGTAGACTGCGGCGCACCGTCCCCGCTGTCCATCATGTAGCGATGGGCGATGTCCGTCCTCTGTAGCGGGGGTGGGTGGGGTGGGGGGGGTGGGAGTTGTTATCGTCTACATTACAGATATTTTAGTATAATTTTTAGTGCACTGTAGGTTATTTTTTTCTTGTAAAAAAAAAAAAAAGCCACACATTTTTTACGTGGCATGCTTCTTTGTGTGTGGGGGCTTGTTTGTTCATTCATTCATTCATGAATGAATAAACAACCCCCCCCCCCCACACACACACACAGCCCTTCACCTTTCATTAGAGCCCAAGATGAAGCTTCTATATTGAATCATTCAAAAGTTACAGACGTTTTTCCAAACTGTGCTATTTGGCACAATTTGGCACAGTTCAAAAACGCCTGGGAACAACCTGAGTATAAAGCTGTGTAATATATTCATTTTTTGTGGTATTGTTACAAAATTTTGACCTCAGCTGGATAACACTTGGTTCTACATTTCTGTTGCATTTTCCAGCCCGGATCTGACAGCTGTGTGTTATTTGCAAGCATTTGTATCCAAAAAAACACCCAGGCGAAATTTATTTTCTTCAAGTTCAGTATGTTTAGATGACTGTTACTCAGTGGCAGGAGCACTTAGAGAGATTATGACTGTTTTGCCAAAAAATTCAAAGTGTTTTCTTATAAATGAGACCAACCCCATAAAGATGCTGCAAAGGGTTGAAGAACAGCTTTTGATTTACTTTGGGTACGTTATTTTTAGGCGTTTTCAGGGAAATTGACCAGAGTGCAAGGGGTTAAAAGCTTGGGCATAAATGGTCTTCCAAATGGACAATGACCCTAAGTATACCACCAAATTAGTTACAAAGTACCTTAAGGACAACAAAGTCAATGTTTTGGAGTGGCCATCACAAAGCCCTGATCTCGGTCACATAGAAAATTTGTGGTCAGAGCTGAAAAGACGTGTGAGAGCAAGACAGCCTACTAACTCAGTTCCACCAGTTCTGTCAGCAGGAATGGGCCAGAATTCCAGCAAACTATTGTGAGAAGCTTGTGGAAGGAGACCCAAAACATTTGACCCAACTCATACAGTTTAAAGGCAAAGCTACCAAATACTGTGGAGATGTACGTAAACTTCTGACTTTGAAGAAAATAATTTTGAAAAATCTCTAAAAATATTTAGTAAATAGAAATAATTTCGGTAGTCCTAACTGACCTAAAACAGGAAAAGTTTATTCTGATTTAATGTCAGACAGTGAGGGGGAAAAAAAGGTTATGGGTCATCTTATACAGTGTGTGTAAACTTCTGGTTTCAATTGTAAACATTTTTTTTCTTGTCAGGCCGCTATTTCACAGCTTTGGTTAGTTTATTGGAGTCCCATTTCACATTTGCCAGTTTGTAAATTAATCTTAACTTTGCATTTCAAATTGATCTGTGAATAAACTTTGTGAATTGAATGTTACACAGCAATTGCCTGACATGGGTAAATAAACAATGAGATGAGGGCGCATGCGCACGCAGCGACCGGCAGCTGGTGAAAAAGTTTGTCGTCTGTGTGTCTGTTTTTATGTACTTTTATATGTTTTTACAAAATCCTCTGTGTCGTTTTTGCCCTGGAGTGTTTGTGGACTATATGGCAAAGAGCTCCCTGGTTCCAACAACATGGACTTCCTTCCCTCTCTTGCACTGCTGCTACTTTTCCTCCGGCTCTTTGTCTATGAGGTAAACGCGTTCGGCATCATGGCGGGCAGAATACATTATTCCAGGGACATGTTGGTGCATTTAAACACGGTTGATGCAGCGGCTGTGATTGAGCCTAAGCCGCAACTGCCGGACTTTATTTCGAGAGACGGACATAGCGGTGAAAAGAGAGACGGGAGAGATGGCAGAAGGAAGCGCGGAAGGCGTGGAGGTGTGAAATTGCACCTGAGAAGACGTCAATTTGGTAACATTCCTCTTCCTTCGATGATTTTTGGGAACATACAGTCTCTGAGAAACAAGGTGGATGAAATTCAAGGGAATGTACGCTACCAGAAGGATTTTAAGAACTGCTGTGTCATGGCTTATACCGAGACTTGGCTTAATGCGCATGACCGAGACGCAGACCTGTGGATTGACGGCTTTGGAGCCCTGCTGCGCTCGGATCGGCAGGAAGAGGTAACAGGGAAACGTCAGGGAGGCGGCGTATGTTTATATATTAATAAGCAGTACTGCACATCTGTCACGGTCAGAGAGCGCATCTGTACACCCGATGTGGAGCTGCTGTCTGTGTCACTACGCCCCTTTTATTTGCCTTGCGAGTTCCCACAACTTTTCATCACAATTGTGTACATTCATCCGAGGGCAGACGCTGACTCTGCCTGCAGCACTATCTTTGATGTGATCCAGCAGCTGCAGTCAATTTCTCCAGAGGCGCCAAACTTCATTCTTGGGGATTTTAACCCATGTTTCTTTAAAGAAGACACTTAAAAAACTTTTATCAGTATGTCTCCTGCCCAACCAGGCGAAAAAAGACATTGGACCTGTGCTATGGATCCATAGAGAGGGCCTATAAATCACTCCCCCTTCCTCCTTTAGGATCCTCAGATCACAACTGTGTACATTTGCTGCCCACATATAAAACTGCTCTCAGAAGAGGCAAGGTGAAGACGAGAGACATTGATGTGTGGACAGAAGATTCAGTGCACAGCCTCCAGGAATGCTTTGACTGTACAGACTGGGAGATGTTCACACTGGCCTGCGGGGATGATTTGGACTCTTTGGTGGACGTCACATGCTCATACATGGCTTTCTGTAAAAATAAGATTGTTCCACGTAAACGTGTCAAAATATATCCCAACAACAAACCATGGGTTACAAAATCAGTTAAATCCTGCTTACAGAGGAAAGCACTTGCCTTTAAACAGGGGTCTGTTTCTGAGCTACAGGTTGCTACAAAGGAGCTGAAGGCCGAAATTTTAAGAGCAAAACAGATTATAAGTCAGAGTTGGAAAGCAAGATGGCAACAAAGAAACTTGGTTCAACCTGGGCCAGTATGAAAACTATTGCAGGCCTTCAGAGCACAGAGCGCAGTAATCGTGTGTTTTTAGATGGTTTTAATTCAGACACAGAGCTGGCTAATGCTCTTAATTGTTTTTATGGTCGTTTTGACTCCTTTGATTTTAGCACAGAAACCCAAGATTTGAAACAGAAACTCAAAGACAATCAGCACTTTAATATTGAGGTGCAGGGTGTTAAAAGGGAGTTCTGTGCTGTAAAAGTGAACAAAAGTCAGGGCCCTGATAATATACTGTATGTGGGCGCTTGGTAAAGTCCTGTGCACATGAACTGAGTCGTATATTTCATTACATTTTCAATAAGTCCTTACAGACACAACATGTGCCTAAGATCCGGAAAGAAGCCGTGGTTGTTCCCGTTCCAAAATCCAGCTGTCCTAAAATGGTTAACGACTTTAGACCAGTTGCTTTGACTTCAATTTTAATGAAAATCTTTGAAAAACTGGTCAGATGTGAGGTCCTAAAGCAGACTGAGCATGCATTGGATCCTCTGCAGTTTGCCTATAGGCCTCACAGAGGAGTGGAGGATGCCACTGTCACTCTGTTTAACATGCTTTTTAAACATATGGATTTTAATGGGACACACGCCAGGCTTTTATTTGTGGACTTTTCCTCCGCCTTTAATACAATCCAACCTCATATCTTAGTTGAAAGGCTCCTGCAGCAATTTGATTTAAGCAGTAATCTGGTGGGTTGGATTCTGGATTTCTTAACCAACAGGACGCAGAGAGTAAGGGTCAGTGGTACATTGTCTGACCTAAAGTGCTCTTCTACTGGCTCTCCTCAGGGGTGTGTGTTGTCACCACTACTCTTCATCCTGTACACAAACATGTGTCGGAGCAGACATGACAACAGACACATTATAAAGTATGCTGATGACTCAATTATTGTCAGTCTCCTCCAGGATGGTGAGAGTGGCCACGGCCCAGTAGTTGATGATTTTGTTCACTGGTGTGAGGATTCCTACCTGCAGCTGAATACGACAAAAACTAAAGACATGATTATTGACTTTAGGAGGAAAAATCCCAGATACAAAGTCACCGTACTAAAAGGCCAGACCACCGAATGTGTACAATCCTACAAATATCTTGGGACGATTATTGATAGTAATTTAAACTTTGAAGAGAACTGTGAAAGGGTGTGCAAAAAGGGTCAGCAACATTTGCATTGCTTGAGAAAACTTGCACGCTTCCAAGATGACCGAACCATAATGACAATGTGTTATCGGGCTTTTATTGAATCTGTTTTATCCTTTTCTTTAGTGTCATGGTTTGGTCAGATAAAACTGAAACAGAGGAAATCCTTGGATCAGGTAGTTAGATGGTCCAGTCGTTTGCTTGGTGAGCCACAGCTGAGCCTGACATCCCTGTACACCAGACATCCTCTGTACCACAAGTACAGAGGATGGCTACCTCCATTTTAACCCCTTGACTCCTGTCGTCGTGAATTCGCATCAAACCGCTTCCGCTCCAAATGCAACCAAAATACCGTTTGTGTTCCTCCACTTCCGATTGGAGCACTTCCAACACATACCTAGGAACCTTTTGCAAGCATTAGTTTCTCGGAGGAATGGTCAGAGACGGAGCACCATCCATTTCCTGATTGCTAGGGTTAGGGTTAGGATTAGGGTTTGGGTTAGGGTTAGGGTTAGGGTTATAGTTTGGCAGTCATGAGAGTTGAAAATACTGAAAATAACTTTGTTGCATAAATAAAAGATTCTTCATACTTGAGATGGGAACAGGTGCTTTTTTACCATTTTTTTTTTAAACATAGATGCCTGTTTTTGCTAAGTTGCATCATACCTAAAATTATATCTATTTTATGTGCTATAGTCAAATTAACTTTCTCAACTTAATTTAGCATCTACTTGAAAGCAAAAACATAAGTGAAATTTTTTTTTTTCATAATTGGAAATAAATTCAGGCGTTAAGGGGTTAAATGATGACTCCCACCCTTTGCACTGCCACTTTCAGCTTCTTCCCTCAAGACGGAGGTTTGCTGTCCCAAAAAGTAGAACCCAGCGCTACCAAAAAAACTTTGTCCCTGCTGCTGTCAAAGAGTTGAACAAGCGGTAAAAATATATTGCACATAATTTAGGTACCTATTTATTAACTCCATTTTATATTTACTTATTTTAGTAGGATGTCACTTGGGTTCTTAATATTTTATTGGGTTTTAGACCTTTGAGTTTTTAACCTCTTTGACTAGTTTTTAACTTTTTTCCCCCACAATATTTTTTTATTGAACCTTTTTTTTTTTTTTTTTTTTTTTCAAACATGGCACAATCAAACACTGACACTAAAGTAATTTAAAATTAAATAAATTAAAAAAAAAAACCACTAACTACAAAAAAAAAGTACTAAAAACACCAACAACCACTAACAAAGGCAAGTCATCAACAATGCTCCTCTGTTTAGTCTAGGTAATCTTTTACATAAGTATACATATTATACATTCACCAATCTGGAATTTGCAAGGTCCACACACATCATTCACCTTCTTCTTTAGAAGTTATGTTTAATTTCTTTACATAATCAATGAAAGGTCTCCATATATTCTCAAACACATTTTCCTTTGATTTCAGTATGTATGTTATTCTTTCTAGTGGAAGGTTTGTTAACATCTGTCTTAACCACTGAGTCACATCTGGTCTATGAGTCTTTTCCCACAGTAGTGCAATACATTTTTTGGCATTAAGCAAACTGAGGTCTATGAATGCTCTTTCACTCTTATTAAAGTTATGCTTTTCTGGATACAGACCCAACAAAAACAGTTTAGGGTTCAATGTGAATTGTTTTGAAATAATTTTTTCAATTGTTACCCTCACCTCTTCCCAAAACATTCTAATTTTTCTACATTCCCATAAACAGTGAAATAGGGTTCCTTTACTTTCCATACATTTTGTGCATGTATCTGGTATGTTTTTGTTGTATCTATTTAACTCCACTGGTGTAACATACATCCGCATTAACCATTTAAAATGTATCAATTTAAGATGTACATTTATTGATTTGGTTTGAGCTTCTGTACAAGCCAGTTCCCATTGTTCCTCTGAAATTTCAATTTGCAGGTCTTCTTTCCAATAATTCAGTCTTTTCTGTGAGTTTTCACTTGAGGATAGTGTCAATGAGTTATAAAACTCTGAAATAATACCCTTTCTCTTACTATCTTTCGTCACAATTTTTTCCAAGGATGAATAAGTAGGTCGGGTGAGAACATTATTTTGATTTGATCGAATAAAATTCCTAAGCTGAAGATATTTAAAAAAATGTGTTCTATTAAGATTAAATTTGATCCTCAGTTCTTCAAAAGACATTATGTTATCTAAACGTGACAAATATAAGTCTTGAATCTTTTGAATCCCTTTTAAATTCCATACTTTAAATACAGCATCCACTCTCCCTGGTGTAAAATATTGATTACCCCATATTGAGCTAAATTGTGACAATAAGTGTGGTTCTTTTAAATATTTTTTGGTTTCACACCATATTTTGATCATATGCTTTACAATTGGATTTTTATCTTGATTCTGTAATTTTTTAGCCGAGTCTGAGTATATGAATAAGGGAAGAGGTAAAGGTAAATTGTATGATTCCATTTCAGTCCAGTGAGGGAGATCATTTGATGAAAAATAATATGTCATAGACCTCAGTTGTGCTGACCAGTAATACAGCATAAAGTTTGGACATTTCAGACCCCCACAATCAAATGGTAAATATAGTAAGGACACACATAATCTAGCCTTCCTATTGTTCCATATAAATTCCACTAACTTTTTTTTAATTCTTGAGAATAGATCTGAAGGTGGTGGTAAAGGAATGTATTGAAATAAATAAAGTATTTTGGGTAAGATATTACTTTTAAGTATATTAATTCTCCCGATCATCGACATAGGTAGTGACATCCATCTCTGAAGTAACTCATTAATATCTGTCATTAAGGCTTCATAGTTGGCACTGGCGACTGATTCTAGCTTAGGCACAATTTGAATTCCTAAATATTTAAACTGATTTACAACATTGAATTGATTTACCTCAGGTGCTGGGTGATTTCTCTGGGTCTCATTTAGCATTAATATTGAAGATTTTGTTTTATTTATTTTATATCCTGATATTTCCCCAAAATTCTTTATTAAATTTAACAAGGTCAGAATTGATTTTTTAAAATTCGACATAAACAAAATTATGTCATCGGCATACAGGGAGATTTTATGTTCTGTTGGTCCTACTTTAATTCCATATATTTGTGGATGTAAACGTACTGCCATCGCTAAAGGTTCAATTGCCATAGTAAACAATAAGGGTGAAAGTGGACAGCCTTGTCGACATCCTCTATTGATTTTTATTGATTTTGAGATATTGCTGTTTGTTAGGATTTCTGCTGTAGCATTATTGTATATTATCTGAACCCATTTTATGAATTTATTTCCAAGTCCAAACCTTTGTAGGACTTCAAAAAGATAGAGCCATTCGACCCTATCAAAGGCCTTTTCGGCGTCCAATGATAGGAGAGCTGTATCCGGTGCTTCTTTATTGGAATAAATAATATTAAATAATCTTCTTACATTATGGAAGCCTTGTCTTCCCATTATAAAGCCATTCTGATCTCGGTTAATAATATTTGGTAATATTTCTTGTAGTCGTCTTGCTAAAATTTTACAGATTATCTTAAGGTCAGCATTTAATAGGCTTATTGGTCTCATGTTTTCACATTTATTAGAGGGTTTACCTGGTTTTGGCAACAGTATAATTAAGGCATTATTCATGTATGGTGGTAAATTACTATTTTGAAATGCTTCTAAGACCATTTCCAAAAGTGGTTTTATTAATTTATTCTTAAATTTTTTATAGAGGTCAACTGGAAGACCATCTGGTCCTGCTCTTTTTCCTGATTTCATATTATCAATGGCTAGCCCAACTTCTTCTTGACTAATTTTAGACTCCAGTATCTCCCTGTTTTCATTTGGAATACATGGTATAGATAATCCATCCAAAAACCCATTTAGTTTTGTTAAGTCAGTTTCATTTTTTGTATCATATAGTTTTTCATAATAATCTCTAAAGGCACTATTAATTTCTAAAGGATCTACAACTGCCTGTCCGTTACTTATAATACTGGTAATTGGTGTTTTAAATTCTAATTGTTTAATCTGCCATGCCAGTAATTTTCCTGATTTTTCACCTTGTTCATAAAAAGTTTGCTTCAATCTTAGAAGACTCGAGGCAGCTCTATTCACTGATTTTTTGTCATATTCAGCTCTCAGAATCAGTAATTCGTTCTCCAACTTTGGGGTATTTGCTGCATACACTTTTTCTTAAAGAATTTTTTTACGTTCCAATTGGACTCTCTCCTCTCGAGTCTTCTTAGATTTTGAACCTGTATAACTAATATGCCCCCTTATAAAAGCTTTGAAAGCCTCCCGCTTTATACATGCTGATGTTTGTGTAGAATTGATATCAAAGAACTCATCTATCTGTTTTTCTATGTACTTAACAAATTCCTCATCCTGAAGCCATTTATGCTGAAAATGCCACCTACCTGGATCCTTTGTCAGTTTCTTATCTACATATATTAGACAGCAGGGTGCATGATCAGAGATCACGATGTTATCATAGAAACAGTTTTGAATCTTGGACCTTAATTCTGTGGAGATCAAAAAAATAGTCAATACGTGAGAATGTCTTATAGGTATTAGAATAACAAGAATAGGCTTTGACTTGTGGTTTCATTTCTCTCCATATATCTAGCAATCTCAATTCTTTCATAAAATGATTAATGGTCATCCTGCATCCATTGTGCGTACAGTCCAGTCCTGTTGATCTATCTATACTGGGATTCAATGTACAATTAAAATCCCCTGCTGTTATATGTTGCCCTGTAAGTGATGATAAAGTAAGAAATAAATAACAAAGAAGTTTTGATCATCTACATTGGGACCGTATAAGTTCACCAGATTTATATTTTCTAATAACAAAGATCCTTGGATGATTAGATATTTTCCTAATTTGTCTCCAATTACATTTTTCACTTGAAATGGAACTGTTTTATGTATGAGAGTCATAACTCCCCTAGCTCGGGATGAAAATGATGAGGTGAACACATTTCCCTGCCATCTTCTCCTAATTCTTTTTACATCCTCCTCTATTAGATGAGTTTCTTGTAAAAACACAATTTTTGAATCTATGTCTTTTATTTTATTCATAACTTAAGTTTTTTTTTAGCTTTTGTAGATCTCTGCAATTCCATGAAGTTAAGATTAACGCTTTGATCTATGATCAATAAGGAGTTTGAGATTACCTTGCAATATAAACATGCTCAAACAGAGAAGCAAAAACATGGATGGTTGAAAATTCATCCTCCAAACTACACAAAAACAAATTCCCTTTCCCCACATTCGTGGTAATCCCCCCAAAATAAAAAAAAAAATTCTGTCTCCCGTTATAGCTAGTGACTGTTCCACACCTGCGAGGATCAGTCAAACCACTCTCTCTTTCTCCTCTCAGTCACCCTGACTCTACTACTTTTTAATGACATTAACTCTCTTCTGTAGTTTTTCCAACATAAATTTTTCCAACACCTTGCTCATCTCCGCCCCCTGGTGGAACCAGCGATGGATCCACTCCAGTTCGCCTACCAGCATGGCATTGGGGTGGAGGATGCGGTGATCTTCCTCCTTCACCGTTCTCTGTCCCACCTGGAGAAGCCCGGGAATATGGTGAGGATCATGTTCTTTGACTTCTCCAGTGCTTTCAACACCATCCAACCGATGATCCTGAAGGACAAGCTGCTGCGCGCAGGGGTGGACCAGCACCTGTCATCATAGATCCTGGACTACCTCACGAACCGGCCTCAGTTTGTGAGAACCCGGGACTGTGTTTCCGACACGATCATCAGTAGCACGGGGGCCCCCCAGGGAATGGTGCTGGCTCCCTTCCTGTTCACTCTTTATACTGCGGACTTCTCACACAACACAACACATTGCCATCTACAGAAGTTCTCTGATGACTCTGCGATCGTTGGTCTCATCTCCAACGGAGATGAAGCTGAGTACAGAGGGCTTATCCAGGACTTTGTGGACTGGTGCCATCGGAACTGCCTCCAGATCAACGCGAGGAAAACTAAGGAGCTGGTGGTGGACTGCCGCAGGCATGGGCAGCCCCTCACAGCACCAGTAAATATACAGGGAACAGACATCGAGATGGTGACATCCTATAAGTACCTGGGTATTCATCTGAACAATAAACTAGACTGGTCACACAACACTGACGCACTCTACAAGAAGGGACAGCGCAGGCTGTTCCTGCTGAGGAGACTCAGGTCTTTTGGTGTACAAGGGGCGCTGCTGAAGTCATTCTATGACACGGTGGTGGCATCAGCCATCACTTTTGGAGTGGTCTGCTGGGGCAGTGGCATTACTGCAGCCGATAGGAAGAGACTGAACAAACTGATTAAGAAAGCTAGCTCTGTCCTGGGGCAGCGCCTTGATCCGATGGAGGAGATAGGAGAGAGAAGGACGGTGGCTAAACTGTCATCTCTGCTGGAGTCCGAGTTCCACCCTATGCAGGACATACTGGATGCACTGAGGAGCTCATTTAGCAGCAGACTACATCATCCCAGGTGCACAACCGAGAGGTTTCGTAGGTCCTTCCTACCAATGGCTGTCAGACTGTACAACCTAAGCAGGGCTGCTCGCAGAGATAGCAAAAAGACGTAACAAACTAATAGTTTTTTTTGAATGCAAAAGATGCAATAGACTTACACAATGGTCCTCTCCGGCATACAACTAGGAACATACCGGTCGCTATGGAGGGTGAGAATATGTATGGGCACATAATCATACCATGTAGGATAACTAAATAGACGGTTATGCTGTTTCATCCCACCTAGCAACAATGCTCTGCACTGTGTGTGTTTATATATTTACATATTTATTCCATCTAGCTACAATGCTCAGCACTGGGTGTGTTTATATTTATATATCTATATATTTATTCCATCTAGCTACAATGCTCCGCACTGTGTTTTTATATATCTACATATTATTCCATCTAGCTACATTGCTCCGCACTGTGTGTGTTTATATACTTGCATATTTATTCCACCTAGCTGCAATGCTCCGTACTGTGGGTGTTTATATATTTACATATTTATTCCATCTAGCTACAATGCTCTGCACTGTGTTCATATATTCATATATTTATTCCATCCAGCTACAATGCTCTGCACTGTGTGTCTGTGTGTGTGTGTGTATATATACTGTATGTTTTATAGTAATATGTACATATGTATATTAGCTGCTCTTGCTTGCTTGCTTTTTTCTTGCCTTCTGATTGTTGCTCTGAGTGTTGCTATCCCTGTGCTGTTGCAATCCTGGAATTTCCCCGTTGTGGGACTAATAAAGGCTTATCTTATCTTATCTTATCTTATAACTTCAAAGTTTTATAGCAATTTTGTACATCATAGCTTTTTTTTTTTTTTAAATATAATACAATCTGTATTTTGTAGACATGTTATATGTTTCAGATCAATCAGATGCCTGTACAAATGCTTAAATGTTCTACCTTTATCATGTCCATACTTAGTTCCTACCAGTTTCCTCCTGGATCTGCTTAATGAGCTCCTGCGCCTCTTGAGGGGTCTTAAAGATGTGGGTTCTGCCCTTATATGTGACCAGCAGTCTTGCCGGATGAATCACTCCGTGACGAATCCCGAGGTTGCGCAGCTCTTTGCGGGTGGGGTCGAACTGCCTCCTTAATTGTTGAATTCCTGTGGCCAAATCTGGGTAGAACCGCACCTGTTGATCCTGGTATT
Organism: Pholidichthys leucotaenia; assembly: GCA_020510985.1. NCBI lineage: Eukaryota > Metazoa > Chordata > Actinopteri > Cichliformes > Pholidichthyidae > Pholidichthys > Pholidichthys leucotaenia. The sequence goes on from CM035837.1 coordinate 242,274,628, forward strand.
TAATTTCTCCTTTAGCTTGCGCCGCGTTGGTGACCGTCATCTTGTCTCTGTTGCTGAGGAACTTCATAATCAGCATCCTCGGTGGTGTCTTATTATCTCTCGGTGGGCCGATTCGGTGAGCGCTCTCTAAGACGACCGATGACTGCAGATCCGCGTTGTTCAGCGCTTCTGGAATCCACTTTTCCAAAAAGGAACATGTGTCCCGTCCCTCCGCTCCCTCCGGGAGGCCCACCAGCCTCAAATTATTCTGTCGCGAACGGGATTCTAAGTCCAGGACATTATCTTCCAGACATTTATTTTTTAATTCCAATGTTTGCACCTTTGATTGTAGGCTGGTGACGTCATCTTCAGCGCTTGAGATTCGGCGCTCCGCCTGCGATACTCGCTCCATACAGTCGCTTATTTCTTTTCTCATTCCTTCTATCGCTGCTATAATCCCATCAAATTTAGACGAAAAGTCTGCTCTCATGGAGCTGATGGCAGCAAGTACCGCACTCGTCCCCTCCTCAGCAGTCACCGCTCTGCCGCTAGCTCCCTCCTCCGCCATTGTCTTTGGAGATTTTTCTGCTTCGTCACGAGCGTGGAAGTCTGTTAGTTTGGATTGTTTTGACGAATCACTTTTTCCTCCACCTAATTTCCCAGCCTTAGTCTTTACCATATCCGCGCTTAAACGCTGGGTTAGGTTTTTGTTCCAATTGAGAGAGTTTTAGCCTACTTTTTATTTTTAGGAGCAGAGCAGTGTGAAACACGTCTTCCTACGTGGCTGCCATAACCGGAAGTCAGTTTTTAACTTTTAATATGACCCTTCTCTCTTACCTCTGGTTTTTCTCCCATCTCTTTGTCTTTTTATACCCTGATTGATGGAGCCTTGAGTATTCTTATCATGTTTATAGTCAGCTTCATATGTGCCTGTGTTTGTGTCTATGTTGAATGTAATTTGTGGCTTGTAAATATGGATGTCACCAGACTGCAAAACAAATCTACCTACGGGTACAAATAAAGTAACCTGAACCTGAATCAGAAGATACACACCACTACATTAAATGTACTGTGGTTCTCTTAAGACGTTGGTGTCCAGTCATGTGCCGTGGAGAGCCAAGACCCTGCAGGTTTTCTCTTCTACCCAGTCTCTTCAGCAGGTGTTTTTACTGATGAGCAATCGGTGGGAAGAAATTCAGTGAAATCTGCTGTTGAAGACACTGGTTGGAGGTGAAGCCTGCAGGGTCTTGGCCCTCCATGGCACATGATTGGACACCCCTGTCTTAAGAAATCAGAATTATGGTTGATGTGGTACCTCTGGGTGCATACAGATTGTCCACAGGAACAGCTATAAGAAAGTTTAATAGGTCAACATTTAATTTACTATAGGGCCTGACTGCTGCTTAATCAGGAATGTATTTTTTTTTATTATGCACTATCGATCTTTATTTTATTGTCTATTTTCCCAAAGTAAATGCTGCAGTAGGACAGATTGTTTTTGTGTTTTATTTTTTTTCTTGAAGTGTGAAGTTTTTGTTTGCAGTCTTGGGAGTGTTTGGAAATGATGAAACGATGACAGAGGCTGAGTGAAGTGTCTCATCAGACCTCTGGAATGTTTGGCATGCATCAGTCAGCTGGTTTGCTGTGTGAGTCGGAGAAATCTGCACACAGTAGATAAGCAAAGGTGAATTAAAGGTATTTACGTCGTTCTAATGCCATTCAATATTGCATTTAAAGTGAGAATACTTACCAAAGACTGTGATATGTCTTTTATAGTTACATTAGTCATGTTCTATTAAAGTTCATGAGTTGGGTCAATTTGTTTTAATTAGCAGGTTAAAATGTCTTCCATACTCACTTTCATCAAAGCTTATGTAAGTGTCCAAATGCTGGTGAAACTAACCTCAATGATGCAGAATGCTGCATGAAGACGGAAGTTATTTTTATGCAGAAAATAGAAGCTACTTCTTTTTCTTTAATCAGATTAAAAGGGTGTTAGTTCATGTTTTCTAATAGTGTTGAGCTTCCCACATATAGATGATAACTGGGAGGCTGTTCAAGTATATTAACAGTTCCCACAACTATATATACTGTGTGTGTGTGCGTTTGTGTCTTTATTATATGTGTGTGTGTGTATATATATATATATATATATATATATATATATATATATATATATATATATATATATATAATATGCTGTGATGACACTCATTTCTCCACCATTGCTCAAATTCATTTTCACCCCACCAGGACATGGCTCATTCCCTCACAGCTTGGTGCCACCCTGACTCTTTGACTTTTGGATAGCCTAGCATTATTTTTTTCTTTGTTGGCCTGCTTGCTCTCTGACATGTTTGTATAGTGGAAGCACCAGAGATGGTTCTAATATCCAAAAACCACTCCGGAGAACAGAGCACAACTCCAACTGTATATGAAGTTTTTACAATGTGGCAGTGTCTTTCAACAGAGATCCATGAAAATACCAGCTGATCCTTGCTGTGTATTCACTGTCACAAATCATTTTACTCTGACTGAATACTGGTAGGCTTGTTTTAATGTATATGTTGTGTATACACATGCCCCCTACTTTGCCACCAGACATTATCATTCTGTGGGACAACACAGCGAGCTTATTAAGAATGAGGCCACCCTACATTATGTAGTGAAAATACGCGATTTGAGTCTGATCAGCGTGTTCTCATCCAGGGTGCATACTCTGATTATTTAAGGGCACTTCTGCATTGGATCCTGCCTTTCTTGGATGGTATTACTTTCTAATGCAAAGCTGAGAACAGTGAAGTAAAAGAGTTTCAGAAGATAGCAGAGTCTATGTAAGGAGGAAGGTTTGGGGGGAATGCTGGTCTCTCATGCAATGGATCAGAATTTGCACTCCATTGTTCCCCTTTTTTGCCCACTTGCACAGATCCATGTTGGGTTTGACCGTCACTTAGGGACCCATCACACCTAGGTAGTTCTCAGTATGTTCTGGAAAATTTGACAGAATGGTTTTAAAACTTAGTGCGAACCGAATGGAGGTTGTAGACACAGTACAATCTGAGTAAAAACCCCATGGATGGGCATGGATGGAAAGGATGCTCCAGAACGTCAAGTATGTTCAAAATTTTCTCCTGACCATCTCGTCTAAAAGAAAAAAAAAAAAGGCTGAGTGAGGGTGTACTGCAAACATGATTGCCTTACTTCGAATATGACTGAAACGTGTCAAATGAGCAAAATGCAACACAGTTAGGGAAAAATTAGAAGTATCTTTGAACCAGAGGTTGCGCTAGAATTTATTGCTGTCTGTCAAGATGACAGACGAGGTTGTAAATATTCAGTCATGACCTATTATAATCTGCCATCATGAAAATGTCACAGAAATACAGTGGTGTGAAAAAGTGTTTGCCCCCTCCTGATTTCTTTTTTTTTTTTGTATGTTTGTCACACTTAAATGTTTCAGATCATCATGTTTAAATATTAGACAAAGATAACACAAGTAAACACAAAATGCAGTTTTTAAAATGAAGGTGTTTATTAAGGGTTAAGAAAATCCAAACCTACATGGCCCTGTGTGGAAAAAGTGACACCCCCCCCCCCCCATTAAAACAAACTAATTGTGGTTTATCACATCTTTGGAAAGCTGATTCAATTTCTCTAGCCACACCCAGACCTGATTACTGCCACACCTGTTCTCAATCAAGAAATCACTAAAATAGGACCTGCCTGACAAAGGGAAGTAGACCAAAAGATACTCAAAAGCTAGACATCATGCTGCGGTCCAAAGAAATTCAGGAACAAATGAGAAACAAAGTAGTTGAGATCTGTCAGTCTGGAAAAGGTTATAAAGCCATTTCTAAAGCTTTGGGACTCCAGCAAACCACAGTGAGAGCCATTATCCACAAATGGGGAAAATGTGGAACAGTGGTGAACCTTCCCAGAAGTGGCCGGCCAGCCAACCAAAATTACCCCAAGAGTGCAGCGACGACTCATCTAAGAGGTCACAAAAGACCTCACAACAACATCCAAAGAAGTGCAGGCCTCACTTGCCTCAGTTAAGGTCAGCGTTCATGACTCCACCATAAGAAAGAGACTGGGCAAAAATGACCTGCATAGCAGAGTTCCAAGACGAAAACCACTGCTGAGCTAAACAACAAAGGCTCGTCTCAGTTTTGCCAGAAAAAATCTTAATGATCCAAGACTTTTGGGAAAATACTGTGTGGACTGACGAGACAAAAGTTGAACTTTTTGGAAGGTGTGTGTCCCACTACATCCGGCTTTAAAGTAACACAGCATTTCAGAAAAGGAACATCATACCAACAGTAAAATATGGTGGTGGTTGTGTGATAGCCTGGGGCCGTTTTGCTGCTTCAGTACCTGAAAGACTTGTTGTGGTAAATGGAACTATGAATTCTGCTGTCTACCAAAAAAATCCTGAAGGAGAATGTCCGGCCATCTGTTTGACCTCAAGCTGAAGCGCACATGGGTTCTGCAGCAGGACAATGATCCCAAACACACCAGCAAGTCCACCTCTGAATGGCTTAAGAAAAACAAAATGAAGACTTTGGAGTGGCCTAGTCAAAGTCCTGACCTGAATCCGATTGAGATGTTGTGGCATGACCTTATAAAGGTGGTTGATGCTCAGAAACCCTCCAGTGTGGCCGAATTACAACAGTTCTGCAAAGATGAGTGGGCCAAAATTCCTCCACAGCGCTGTAAAAGACTCATTGCCAGTTACCGCAAACGCTTGATTGCAGTTGTTGCTGCTAAGGGTGGCCCAACCAGTTATTGGGTTTAGGGGGCAATCACTTTTTCACACAGGGCCATGTAGGTTTGGATTTTTTTTCCTTCTTAATCATAAACACCTGCATTTAAAAACTGTTTTTGTTTTTTTTTTTTTTGTTACTTATTTGTACCCGTAGGTAGACTTGGTTTGCAGTCTGGTGACAAGCCACCGGCTGCTGGTTTTGTGTTTACTTGTGTTATCTTTGTCTAATATTTAAATTTGTTTGAGCTGAAACATTTAAGTGTGACAAACATACAAAAAATGAGAAATCAGGAAGGGGGCAAACACTTTTTCACACCACTGTGTAACTGGGCCTACACACCATTGAAGGTGTGAAAACTGCTGTTGTAACTAACGAATGTCAAGTAGAAGTTTTACTCAGTGGAATTTTTAGTTATAAAACTACAACTATAAACACCAGATTCCTTCATAAAAATTGATACTTTTTTTTAAATTGAAAGAGCGAGTCATAAACGAATGACCTCTGTACATTGTAGGCAATAAAGAAAAATCTCACAGACGGCTGGTTAATATATCTGATTAGTCTTCAGTCAAAACTTTTAGCTTACAGAAGGTGGTGTGATGTCGCAGGCTTACAAGCTGCACAAAACATTTCTCTTTCAGCTGCTCCACAGGGATTTTTTTTCATCATTTGGCAAAGGTAATCATTTTAGGGATGTATTTCAGTCTGTAAAAACCTCTTTGGTGATAAATTTGATGATTGTTTTTTTTCTATAAGGCTTTCTGGTCACATTGAAAGCCAAAGCCCCTGCAGCAGCACTCGACAGTACGCCACCTTTGAGGTTACCTATTGGTCAGTGGGGAGAAAAGAAGGGTAGCGGTTATAATATATAGTGGGGAAAATAAGTATTGAACACATTGTGGAAGATGTGAAAATGACGAGGCAGAGTTCTTTCTCAGAGTCAGCTTTATTCATATCTCCATCATTTCAAAGCAGAGAAAAAAGAGGGTGAAGCAGTAAACTCTCGTCCTTAAATATCAGGGACTTCACACCTCATAGATCACATGTCACACAGACCACCTTGCATAATAAAGACAGTCACAATGCATTTCACCACCTTGCATAATAAAGACAGTCACAATGCATTTCACCACCTTGCATAATAAAGACAGTCACAATGCATTTCTCTCATTGATATCACTTCCACTGTCTCCCATGCATCCTTTCCTTAATCCCTTAATTGACCCCCCACAGTCTCCAGCCTTGCATACCAAGGCTAAGATTACTGCCTTTGTTCTGACCTAAAATGTGAGTCACAAAACCGGTCCAACAGGTCCCATGTGTGTTCTCACACAAGCCCCCCCCAGCATTTTAGAAAAACAGAACAAGAAGAAGATAACCACATGTATGCCGTGATAGCATCAATACACATCAGTCCACATGCTGGATAGGCTTCAGCCTCCTGCCAAATCTGCTGTAGCTGGGGTTCACCCTCTCTGCGGCGCTGTCACGCTGGGGGTTTGCCGTCTGGGGGCGGAAACCCTTTGTCAGTCTCTGCGGGTGTTCGGGGGAAACATTACTTTGGGAAACATTACTGTGTGAAACCCTCCGTGGTGGTCTACCTCGCCGCGGGGCCTTTGCCAACAGCACTTCCTCATCTGCCACCACAAAAGCGGGTTTAAGTCTGTTTATGCCAATTTTCTCTTTCCTACCCCCCAAGTCTAGCAAAAACTGCTTGTCCCCTGTTTCTAGCACTCTGAATGGTCCGTCATAAGGCGGCCGCAACGGGGTTCGATGTGCATCGTGTCTAACAAAAACAAACTGCGTTCTTCAAAGTTTTAGGCACAAAAACGTGCAGAAAACTGTGGTGCGCGGGGCCGGGCAGCGTGCTTGCTTCTATGTTGCTCTGCAACAGCTGAGACAGGGAGGCGTCTGGCGCAGGGTTATCTGGGAGAAACTCCTCAGGCAGCCGGAGTGGCTGCGCAAACACGAGCTCCGCTGGTGAGGCTTCTAGATCCTCTTTAGGTGCAGAACGCAACCCCAGTAACACCCATGGTAACTTGTCAATCCAATTTGTATCCATCAGTGACGCTCTGAGAGCCGCTTTCAATGACCTATGAAAACGTTCGCATAACCCGTTAGCCTGCGGATTGTACGCGGTTGTGCGGTGAATTGTGACACCCAGGCTGCGGGCCATTGTCGACCAAAGCTCGGAAACAAATTGAGGGCCTCTGTCGGACATAATGTCCGACGGAACGCCGAAGCGTGCCACCCAAGCTGTTAAAAACGCGCGTGCCACTTCCATGGCCGTGGTTGATGCCAGCGGGACCACTTCAGGCCAGCGCGTGGTGCGGTCCACCATTGTCAGAAGATGTGCGCACCCCTGTGACAGCGGGAGGGGTCCAACGAGGTCCACATGAACGTGATCGAACCTCTTGGCCGGAATGTGAAACTGTTCCAAAGGAGCCCTCGTGTGCCTGTGTACTTTGGCTCGTTGACACGCCGTGCAGGCTGCTGCCCACTCTTTGACCTGTTTGCGGAGGCTCGGCCACACAAATTTCTCTCCCACCATTTTGACCGACGCGCGCACTCCAGGGTGCGCCAAAGAATTAACCGAGTCAAAAACACGGCAGCGCCACGCGGCCGGTACTACTGGACGCAGCCGTCCAGTGGAGACATCACAGAGTAGGGGGGGCATACAGTCTTGCAGCACCCTGATCTCCAGCCTTAACCCTGTTGGTCCAGACTGGAGCGCGCGCACATCCGCGTCATTAACCTGCTCCGCGGCCATGGCTGCATAATCTAACCCTACGCTGACTGGGGCCGCCACGGCGAACGAGAGGCAATCTGCCACTACATTGAGTTTGCCCGCCACATGCTGAATATCAGTGGTAAACTCTGATATGGCGGCCAGCTGTCTCTGCTGCCAGCCTGACCACGGCTCAGAGACCTTGGCCATCGCAAATGTTATCGGTTTGTGATCAACGAACGCGGTGAAAGCGCGTCCTTCCAGCCAGAACTGAAAGTGGCGGATGGCCAAATGGAGAGCGAGCAGCTCCCTGTCGAACGCGCTGTATTTACGTTCGCTATCGCGCAAGGTCCTGCTGAAAAATGTGAGGGGCTGCCAAACCCCGGCTACATGTTGCTCCACGACCGCCCCTATGGCCACCTCTGACGCGTCAGTGGTGAGCGCTGTGCGGGCCGTTGGGTCTGGGTGTGCCAACAACGCAGCCTTTGCCAGGGCTGCTTTCACCTCCGAGAACGCTTGGTCCCGCTCCGGGGACCACTCGACCTTATCCGCGGGTTTCTTTTTTTTGAGCGCGGCATACAGCGGCTGCATGAGTTGCGCCGCGCGGGGGAGAAAACGGTTATAAAAATTCACCATTCCCAAAAACTTCTGCAACGCCCTGACTGTCTGCAGCCGGGGAAAATCTGCCACAGCGCGCACTTTGTCAGGCAGCGGAACTGCTCCTTCGGGGGAGACGCGGTGTCCTAAAAAAATCGATCTGCGCCACCCCGAACTGACACTTAGCTGGGTTGATTATTAACCCGTGATCTCCCAACCTTCGGAAAACTGTGGCCAGGTGTTTTTCGTGTTCGTCTTCGGACGCGCTGGCTACTAAAATATCGTCCAGGTAGACGAACACGAAAGGGAGATCGCGAAGCACCGCGTCCATCATGCGTTGGAACGTCTGAGCAGCCCCTTTAAGTCCGAATGGCATGCGTAAAAACTCGAATAAACCAAACGGAGTTATTACCGCTGTTTTGGGTATGTCCTCAGCGCGCACTGGGACTTGGTGGTAACCGCGGACCAAGTCTATTTTAGAAAAAATGCGCGCCCCTGCCAAATGAACCGAAAAATTTTGGATATGTGGGATTGGGTAGCGGTCATGCGCTGTAGCGTTGTTTAACCTGCGGAAATCCCCACAACGGCGCCATGATCTGTCAGCTTTCGGGACCATATGTAGGGGGGAAGCCCACGGACTGTTTGAACATCGGATAATGCCCAACCTCTCCAGGTTGGCGAACTCCTCGCGCACTATGGCTAGTTTAACTGCGTCCAAGCGCCGAGCTTTTGCAAAAACGGGCGGTCCGGTAGTGGTAATAAAATGCTGCACCCCGTGCTTAGCGACTGTTGCCGAAAAAGTGGGGACAGTGAGTGCTGGGAACTGAGTGAGCAGTGTGTGGAACTTACCGCCTGCTGCTGTGACGTTGGCTTGTGCTGTTGGTGGGGACACTCGCGCTGTACAAGGGATAGAATCAAAAGAAAGTGCATTAACCAGGCACCTGTTAGCGAGATCAACCAACAACCCATGTGAGCACAAAAAATCAGCCCCCAGCATATTGAAATTTACTGTTGCTACAGCAAAAGTCCACTCATATGCACGGCCGTGTAGAGACAGAAGCAGAGTCTTCTCACCAAAGGTCTTAATCTCCGAGCCGTTCGCCGCTGTCACCCGGGGACCTCCGGAACCAGCCAGTCTGTCCGTGTAGGAAGGAGTGATGAAACTCAACTGGGAGCCTGTGTCGACGAGGAACTGCCTCCCGGAGCGTGCGTCCGACAAGTAGAGCAGCTTGTTCTCTTCCCCGAGGGCCGCGGCTGCTACCGACCCCCGGTCTTGGCGTTTCCCGAACGCCCGAACTGGCACAGCGGTACACACTTGCGTGCCCTCTCTGCAAAGCAGCGATGGTAGAAACAAAAGACGTCTGGTCCACGCTCCCTGGCCCTTGCCGCCGCCGCCGTCGGTGAGTCTGGCACTGCTGCCTCTGGCCCCCTGTCGTCTCCGGTTGTCGCGCCGAGTTCCGCTGCAGCGGCCGTGGCTGCACGCCGCTTGGTGGCGTTGACAATCCGCTGCGCCTCTCGGCCCAGCGCGCGGTAGTCCCGTAGGGCCAACAGTGGCGAACTGGCCAGAACCGCTCTCGCTGCTGACGGTAGAGTCCTGAGGAAGAGGTGGGTGAAAATGAAGTGATCGTCGTCAGAGTCTTTCAACCTCAACAACTTCTCCATCAGGCTCGCGGGCATGTCGTTTTCCCCCTCCGTCAGCGCCAGGAGCCTCTCTGCTCGCTCCTCCGCCGAGGGGGTGAATTGCTGGATGAGTGCAGTCTTCAATGTGCCGTATTTGTCGCTCTCCGGCGGCTGGTTGATCAGGCTCTCCACATGCTGGGCTGTGTTGTTGTCCAGCTTTGCGACTACATGGTAGAATTTCGTGGCATCTACTGATATCCCCCGGAGGTTGAACTGCGCCTCAACCGCGTTGAACCAGGAGCGCGGATTGTTCTGCCAGAAGTCCGGTAGCTGGACTGTAGCGACATTCGCTTGGCTGGGGGCTCCTGACGCGGCTGGCCCGGGGGAATTTTCTTCTTCCATGATACGTCTCGGGTCACCAGTGTGGAAGATGTGAAAATGATGAGGCAGAGTTCTTTCTCAGAGTCAGCTTTATTCACATCTCCATCATTTCAAAGCAGAGAAAAAAGAGGGTGAAACAGTAAACTCTCGTCCTTAAATATAAGGGACTTCACACCTCATAGATCACGTCACACAGACCACCTTGCATAATAAAGACAGTCACAATGCATTTCACCACCTTGCATAATAAAGACAGTCACAATGCATTTCTCTCCATGATATCACTTCCACTGTCTCCCATGCACCCTTTCCTTAATCCCTTAATTGACCCCCCACAGTCTCCAGCCTTGCATACCAAGGCTAAGATTCCTGCCTTTGTTCTGACCTAAAATGTGAGTCACAAAACCGGTCCAACAGGTCCCATGTGTGTTCCCACAACATCAACATTTTTCTCATTAAACATTTCTGATGGAGCCATTGACCTGAGATTTTCACCACCTATCAGTAACAACCCAAGTAATCCATACATACATACAAAGAAATCAAGGCAACTCTGTTCACACAACAATTTATATTTAATAAAGTGGAATGACACAGGGAATAGGTATTGAACACATGAAGAAAAAGAGGTGCAAAAAGACATAGAAAGCCAAGAAACCAGCTGAAATCCATCAGAACTTAGGAAGCCATCCCCCATCAGTGCAAATTAATTTCTGCTGGTTAAGTCCTGACTGATAGCCTCTAAAAAGGCCTGTGAATATCAGATTGTCAGACCACAAAGAACTCACGATGGGTAGAAGCAAAGAGTTCTCTCAGGACCAGGGGTGTCCAGTCATGTGCCATGGAGGGCCAAGACACTGCAGGTTTTCTCTTCTACCCAGTCTCTTCAGCAAGTGTTTTCACTTATCAGCAATCAGTGGGAAGACATTCAGTGGAATCTGCTGTTGAAGACACTGGTTGGAGGTAAAGTCTGCAGGGTCTTGGCCCTCCATGGCACATAATTGGACACCCCTGCTCTAGACCTTCCAACCTTATTGTTGCAAAACATAATGATGGCATTGGTTATAGGCACATTTCTAAACTGCTGAATGTTCCAGTGAGCACTGCTGGAGCCATTATCAGAAGTGGAGAGAACATTTTACCATAAACTGGCCATGACCAGGAGCTCCTCGCAAGATTTCTGACAGAAGAGTCAAAAGAATTCAGTGGGAAAAGAGCTTCTGCACTTCCTCCCCAATCATCTGAAGCTATAGCAGATGCCTCTTGGCTTAAGGACATCAAACTCATTAAGGAAAGAGGGTCTGGAGCACACTGTCCAATTTACAGCCTTTATTGGTGCAAAGACTAACGTTTCAACACTGTCTCTGTCTTCTTCAAGTCACATAAAACTGAACAAAATGGCTGCCATTAAATAGACAATAGACCATGTGTGAAAAACTCATTGGATAGTTGAGACCAAACAAGTTCAACTCCATTGGTTGCTGGAATGGGGTGGGCGTTGCTTCACAAACTTGATCCACCCCAACCAATGATAGATACACCTCTAAAAGCAAAAGTAACATAACATGACATCTTTAAGATGTTTTTAAATATTTTTAAATAGTATAAAAACAGATACACAAAAAACAGAATAAATAATGTTTCTCTTTGAGTCCAAAGGGCTCCACTGTGTTCAGAGTATGGATCCAGTAGCTTCCCTGCAGAGCAAAGTCTTGATCATATCTCCACCTCTGGGGGGAAGCATAATTCTCTCAATTCCCCAAAAGCTGAAGCTGGGGAACTATGGTTGGCCTGAACATAATGGCAAGCCATGGCATAGTCCATATTTTTAGTGTGAATTGCAGTCTTGTGTTCTGATATTCTTACTTTTAAAGCTCTTTTTGTTTGTCCCACAAAGACCAGGACACTTTAACATGTAAATCACATGTGTACTATTGCAGTTAATAAAAGATTTAATGTAATATTTTTTACCAGTGCAGTGATGTGAAAAGTACTTGCTGTCTGATGAATTAGAGCACTGAACACAATGACCACAGATATAAAAAAGCCTGTAAGAGGAGCCTGTAAACAAGAGACAGACTTGAGTTGTTTCCCAATGTCAAAATACACTAGTTTACCTTTCAGATTACAACGTTTAAAAGACATAAGAGCAGGAGTAGAAGAAATATAATTCAATGATGGATCATTCCAGTGTGGAGCACCCACAATTTCGTTGTACTGTTACAACTGTACAATGACAATAAAGCCTTTTCTGTTCTATTTGGACAGTTTAAGTCTGATTAAGTGGGATGGTTGGAAATCTAATGCATGGCAGTCTCTCCAAAATGAACACATACAGTGATAATTCATATAGGAATCCAGTGCTTGTCTAGAAACATCAGATATTCATGGAACATTCTTCAGTATGCCTCCTGTTTGGGTAAAAAAATTGAGCTTCTGCTTTCCATCAATAACAAAAGTATCCTATCAACTACTTTTCCAGCTGTCAGCATGCGTCACATTTTGTCATATTCTGTTCATTTACGCAACCTGCATGACAGCTTACTGCTGTTTTCTTAAAGTTCTCTGCACCTTTCTCAGCACCACAGAGATGGAGCATGAGGTGGCCTGCCTGGACATCACGCCTCTGGGGGATACTGGTGGTGAATCTCCCCTCTGCGCTGTGGGACTCTGGACCGACATCTCAGCCCGTGTGCTCAAGCTCCCCTGCTTCACGGCCCTGCACAAGGAAATGCTTGGTGGAGGTGAGAGGAAAAAAGTGTCTGTTGTAGACAGGAATACAGTGGACAGGTCTTGCTGCCTTGTGGAGAGAGAGATGGATGAATAGAGATAATGTCAGGTCAAGTGAAGTGTATCTTCGTAGCCCAGCAGTATTGAGGTTTTGCAGTTGTCATCGCCATATACATCATAAGCAGGGTGTGGCTTCACTGGAGTGAATGTGGCAGGAAGATGTGTAGAGCTATGCTGTAGAAAACACATATTTCAGTAATGTTTCTGGGAGAATAAGGCTTAATTGGAAGCTAGCACTAGATTATTTACGACTATAGACCTCAACTGAGTGGCTGTAGGCTGTCAGAATTACAGGAGAAAGAATGAGGGCCATGATTTACAGGTTTCCTGCTAATACCGATCAGACGGAGATATGGATCTCAGCACTGAATAGAGCTGCCTCCTTCAACAAACAGAAACTGGCAAACAACAGTTAATATACAGTATCTCAAAAGTGAGTACACTCCTCACATTTTTGTAAACATTTTATTATATCTTTTCATGGGACAACACTGAAGATATGACACTTTGAATGTAAAGTAGTCAGTGTACAGCTTGTATAACAGTGTAAATTTGCTGTCCCCTCAAAATAACTCAACACACAGCCATTAATGTCTAAACCGCTGGCAACAAAAGTGAGTACACCCCATAGTGAAAATGTCCAAATTGTGCCCAAATTGTCAATATTTTGTGTGGCCACCATTATTTTCCAGCACTGCCTTAACTCTCTTGAGCATGGAGTTCACTAGAGCTTCACAGGTTGCCACTGGATTCCTCTTCCACTCCTCCATGACAACATCACGGAGCTGGTGGATGTTAGAGACCTTGTGCTCCTCCACCTTCCGTTTGAGGATTCCCCACAGATGCTCAGTAGGGTTTAGGTCCGGAGACATCCTTGGCCAGTCCATCACCTTTACCCTCAGTTTCTTTAGCAAGGCAATGGTTGTCTTGGAGGTGTGTTTGGGGTAGTTCATGTTGGAATACTGCCCTGCGGCCCAGTTTCCAAAGGGAGGGGATCATGCTTTTCTTCAGTATGTCACAGTACATGTTGGCAATCACGGTTCCCTGAATGAACTGTAGCTCCCCTGTGCTGGCAGCACTCATGCAACCCCAAACCATGACACTCCCACCACCATGCTTGACTATAGGCAAGACACAGTTGTCTTTGTACCCCTCACCTGGTTGCCGCCACACACGCTTGACACCATCTGAACCAAATAAGTTTATTTTGGTCTCATCAGACCACAGGACAGGGTTCCAGCAAACCATGTCCTTAGTCTGCTTGTCTTCAGCAAACTGTTTGTGGGCTTTCTTGTGCATCATCTTTAAAAGGGGCTTCCTTCTGGGTCGACAGCCATGCAGACCAATTTGATACAGTGTGCAACATATGGTCTGAGCACTGACAGGCTGACCACCCATCCCTTCAACCTCTGTAGGAATGCTGGCAGCACTCATATGTCTATTTTCAAAAGACAACCTCTGGATATGACGCTGAGCACGTGCACGCAGCTTCTTTGGTTGACCATGGCGAGGCCTGTTCTGAGTGGAACCTCTCCTGTTAAACCGCTGTATGGTCTTGGCCACAATGCTGCAGCTCAGTTTCAGGGTGTTGGCAATATTCTTATAGCCTCGGCCATCTTTATGTAGAGCAGCAATTCTTTTTTTCAGATCCTCAGAGAGTTATTTGTCATGAGGTGCCATGTTGAACTTTCAGTGACCAGCATGAGAGAGTGTGAGAGTGATAACACCAAATTTAACACACCTGAGACCTTGTAACACTAACAAGTCACATGACATCGGGGAGGGAAAATGGCTAACTGGGCACAATTTGGATATTTTCACTAGGGGTGTACTCACTTTTGTTGCCAGCGGTTTAGACTTTAATGGCTGTGTGTTGAGTTATTTTGAGGGGACAGTAAATTTACACTGTTATACAAGCTGTACACTGACTACATTGTATCAAAGTGTCATATCTTCAGTGTTGTCCCATGAAAAGATATAATAAAATATTTACAAAAATGTGAAGGGCCTTGACCGGGGGATCCTGGGTTCAATCCCGGCCCCCGACCAACAGTGATCTGTGTGGAGTTTGCATGTTCTCCCCATGTCTGTGTGGGTTTACTCCGGGATTTCTCCGGTTTCCTCCCACATGCCAAAAACATGCAAGTTAGGTTAATTGGCATCAAACTGGGGATTCTAAATTGTCCTTAGGTATGACTGTGAGAGTGAATGGTGGTCTGTCTCTCTCTGTTGGCCCTGCGATGGACTGGTGATCTGTCCAGAGTGTACCCTGCCTCTCGCCCAAAGATGCTGGGATAGGCTCCAGCCCCCCCACGACCTGTAAAGGATTAAGCGGAAGAAGATGGATGGATGGGTGAGGGGTGTACTCACTTATATGAGATACTGTACAATGAACATTTTGTGGGAGGTAAGGATGTTTCTATTATATACAGACGTGGACAAAATTGTTGGTACCCCTCTGTTAATGAAAGAAAAACCCACAATGGTCACAGAAATAACTTGAATCTGAAAAAAGTGGTAATAAAAATTCTATGAAAATTAACCAGTGAAAATCAGACAATGCTTTTGAATTGTGGTTCAACAGAATTATTTAAAAAAAACAAACTCATGAAACAGGCCTGGACAAAAATGATGGTACCCTTAACTTAATATTTTGTTGCACAACCTTTTGAGGCAATCAAACGATTTCTGCAACTGTCGGTGAGACTTCTGCACCTCTCAGCAGGTATTTTGGTCCACTCCTCATGAGCAAACTGCTCCTGTTGTCTCAGGTTTGAAGGGTGCCTTCTCCAGACGGCATGTTTCAGCTCCTTCCACAGATGTTCAATAGGATTTAGATCAGGGCTCATAGAAGGCCACTTTAGAATAGTCCAATGTTTGGCTCTTAGCCATTCTTGGGTGTTTTTAGCTGTGCGTTTTGGGTCATTATCCTGTTGCAAGACCCATGACCTGCGACTGAGACCAAGCTGTCTGACACTGGGCAGCACATTTCTCTCTAGAATACCTTGATAGTCTTGAGATTTCATTGTACCCTTCACAGATTCAAGACACCCTGTGCCAGATGCAGCAAAGCAGCCTCAGAACATAACAGAACCTCCTCCATGTTTCACAGTAGGGACAGTGTTCTTTTCTTGGTATGTTTCATTTTTGCGTCTGTGAACATAGAGCTGATGTTCCTTGCCAAAAAGTTCCAGTTTTGTGTTGTCTGTCCATAGGACATTCTCCCAGAAGCTTTGTGGCTTGTCAACATGCAGTTTGGCAAATTCCAGTCTGGCTTTTTTATGATTTGTTTTCAACAGTGGTGTCCTCCTTGGTCGTCTCCCATGAAGTCCACTTTGGCTCAAACAACAACGGATGGTGTAATCTGACACTGATGTACCTTGACCTTGGAGTTCACCATGAATGTGTTTAGAGGTTGTTCTGGGCTCTTTTGTTACCATTCTTCATCAAGTTTCCTCCTGCGGCCACGTCCAGGGAGATTGGCTACAGTCCCGTGGATCTTAAATTTCTGAATAATGTGTGCAACTGTAGTCACAGGAACATCAGGCTGCTTGGAGATGGTCTTACAGCAGGGGTCACCAACTTTTTTGAAACCAAGAGCTACTCCATGGGTATCGAGTCATGTGAAGGGCACCAACTTGATGCACTCCTCTAAAATAACAAATTGTCCATCCTATATATATATATATATATATATATACACACACATAAATAATTATCAATAACTTAAGAGTGGGTAACAGACAAGATCAATATTCAACACTTTATTTTTATTAATCTCAGCAATTGTTCAGATGATCACTTCTACATTTCATTAAAAAAATGTCCAGTTTTCACCAGTCCCTTTTAACCATAAAAAACTAAACCCTTTTAATTCATGAACTATGTTGAACCATGTTTGAAAAAGTTATGCAACATTTAAGAAAAATCAACTTTCATATTAAATAAATCTTATCACATTTTTAACTGAACAAATCTGCTGCAATTCTGCTCAAAATCTGTTACATTTAATAAACACACTTTTGTGTGTTCTTCTTCACTGGAATTATATCCATACAGTTTTTGCCAAGAATCATGCTGGAGTAATAACCAGCACCGCGGCAGCAGTTTACCCTCGGCCGCGGGATCGCGGGGATCGTGGGTTCGATCCCTGCCCCCGGCCAACAGTGATCTGTGTGGAGTTTGCATGCTCTCCCCGTGTTTGCGTGGGTTTCCTCCCACATGCCAAAAACATGCAGGTTAGGGAGTTAAGGGGCGCTTGCGCACGCAGCAACCGGCAGCTGGTGGCTTGTCACCGGACTGCAGAACAAATCTACCTACGGGTACAAAAAAAAAAAAAAGAGTGGGCAGCAGTTTCATGACGCTGCACAGTGTCGCTCCACATTGTGCCGCTTCGCCGTCGCCCCGCAAATGAAACACACGCAGCTTCCTTTCACGGTAGTAAAAAAGAACTCTTCCTCCCGCTCACTTTGAAAATGATAAATTTTCTGTCTTTTTTTTTTTGCCATGTTTTTGGGCTAGGAAACTGCACTCCGCTCACCATCTTAGCTTATGCTCCACAAGCGCGAAGGTTTTGTCATGCGCACAATACTGACCTTTGAACTAGGTCAGAGTTCACCTTAACTTTACGTATAAGAAACATATTTTCATTTTTTTTTATTTTTAAGACATTGTCATTTTAAAATCTATATAAATGCAAGTGTGATTTTAAAAAATAGCGGCAGAAAAAATTACATCTTAGACGCAGCTCACTTGCGAGTTGTGCTATTTTTAGAACAGGCCTGCGGGCGACTCATGTGGTCCTTGCGGGCGACATGGTGCCCGCGGGCACCGCGTTGGTGACCCCTGTCTTACAGCCTTTACCTTTAACATGCTTGTCTATAATTTTCTTTCTAATCTCCTGAGACAACTCTCTCCTTTGCTTCCTCTGGTCCATGTTTAGTGTGGTACACACCATGTCACCAAACACCACAGTGACTACTTGTCACCCTTTAAATAGGCCGACTGACTGGTTACAAGTTTGTAGACACCTGTGATGTTAATTAGAGGACACATCTTGGTTGAACATGTCCCTATGGTCACATTATTTTCAATCTTTTCTAGGGGTACCGTCATTTTTGTCCAGGCCTGTTTCATGAGTTTGTTTTTTAAAGTAATTCTGTTGAACCACAATTCAAAAACATTGTCTGATTTTCATAGAATTTTTATTTATTACCATTTCTTTCAGATTCAAGTTATTTCTGTGACCTTTGTGGGTTTTTCTTTCATTAACAGAGGGGTACCAACAATTTTGTCCACGTCTGTATGTCCTAGTATTCCAGTCCTAGCTTGGGTATTTACTACCCACTTTTCCAGACATCATTAAGATTTTTAATAAAAGTTAACATATTTCTGCTATACTGAATTTTTTTTTTTTTACACTGTTGATAATAATAATGGATTTCATTTATATAGTGCCTTTCAAGATACCCAAAGTGCTTTACAATGAGTCCATTATTCATTCACTCCACAGACAGACAATGGTAGTGGTAAGCTACTTCAATAGCCACAGCTGCCCTGGGGCAGACTGATGGAAACATGGCTGTCAATCCACACCAGCGGCCTCTCCAACCACTTGCAAACATTTATACACATTCATATCCATTGTCGTGGACACTGGAGGCAAGGTGGGTGAAGTGTCTTGCCCAGGGACACAATGGCAGGATGGCTGGGGAGAGCAGGATTCGAACTGCCAACCCTCTGGTTACTGGACATCCCGTTCTACTCCTGAGCCACTGCCGCCCCATCATGTTATATAGTGTATAAAATATTTGGCTATGTAGACAGAGCTGACCTTAGCTGTAATGAGCACCAGAGACTTGTCACGATGTCTTAAATCTACAACAAAGCCAGCAAAGTACTGGTAGGCGTTTAGACTTTTGTATACTTTGAGTTTCTGCTGTATGAAGTGATCTCAGTTAGGTAGGTAGTTGTCAATATCACCATAGAGCAGTTCCAGGATGCTGCTACCATCTTGACAAGATGTAAACAAACTATCTATCATGAGATAAGAATCAGGTTTAAGACTGTTGATGGATAATTTCTCAACATATCGATGATGGTGCTGTTGTCATATGCGCCAGCATCACACAACCCAATTTTAAGAAGCTCTGTTGATTGGAACGTGCCAAAATCTCATTTTAGTAATGCATTGGTGTGCATGTCGAAGCATGGCAACATAAACGTTTTCACTGCCAGCGGTCACATAACTGCAAAACCTGAATAGACACACTCAAAGTATCCAGAAATGAAATGATTCTATCCAAACACAGGCTGAGAAAGTCACAAATAACAAAACATCTTCTTAAAACGTCTATGAGCTAATACTGTGTTTATACGTTTTAGATCCCAAAATCGGTGTGATGTAACAGGGACATTTGAGAACGAATAAGAAAAAAGTTATATTAATTTTTAGAAAAATGTTTGGGATTCAGTTATAAAAACATCAGCATTAGTATGACCTTAAAATTCTAATTCAAAGTGTTTCCTAGTAAAAACTGTTAATCCTATCTTGTTTTGATTAAGCTGTTAGTGCTTGGGTTCTAAGTAGTAATGATTTATTGTTCTTGACATCATGTATTGTAATGGAAAAATACAAATCAAACCCCCCCCCCCCCCCCCCCCCCACACACACACACACACTCACACTGTATCACGTTCCACATTATTCATCCATCTCAGTCCTACCTGGAACAGAAGTTGTTTTATGGAAAAAGATATAAAATACTTTTGTTCACATTGATGAATGAAATCCATTCTTTCAGTGAACCAGCAGTGATGGAAAGTGTTTTTTTTCCCTGTAGAGATCTGTTCCCCTTCAGTGGCTAAAGGTTTAGGGAAAAGGTAAAAACTCAAAAGGCACTGCTGAGATGTAGCAAATTGAAAATAAAAGCAGGTTTTTGACATTTTGCTTTCATGTTGAGTTGGTAAAGAAAATCAATACCACTTGGGGAAGCCAGAGCAAATGGCCAGTTACCTTTCTGTAAGTTACAGTAATACACTAGTCCTTTACAGTTGTGTAGCACTTAACACCTGTAGTCATATTGATGAGTGACAGTGCATGTTAAACATGTGATGGCCTGAATTTAAGTAACTACCAAAAGACTGACCACTCTTCATTGCTCTATGTGGGTAGAGCATGAACACTTTGGAAATTCTAGACACTTGGGCTGATTATTGTATTGAGTCTCATGCAGACAGACAGAAAATTGTAAATAACTTGCCATTGTTGTGCATGGGTGCCAACAGAACGAACCCATGGACAAATGCAGCAAATCAGCAGTTTTTTGGACCAATTAAGAAGTGAAATTAAAAAAAATTCTCACAGAAACCTAACTGTTCCAGGGAAACCTTGTTGAAAAACGGTGCTGTAAGGATTGGGTAGTTTACCATTAAAACCTGATGTCACAGTTGGCTCAAATTCATGTGCTTTTCTTAGTGCACCTTTGGTTCTTTATGGGGTTGGAGGTTTTTTTTGCCAATCAGCCTAGGGCACATGCATGAAACAAAGTGTCCATTATCTGTAATTGCACTGCGTCACATAATATCACTGCATGTAACCTTATACCATTTTTTTTTTTTTTTTTTTTTAGCAAACAAGATGCATTGTTTTGTACCAGCAATCCGATAAATTTGCTGACAGTAGAGCAGTATTGATTCAGAAAAATGGATATCCAGTTTTATTAATAAATGTAATTGCCTCTCACATGAAGTACCTAATTTTTTAGTGTGTGCTTGAGGTGCACTTGAACATGAAACATGCTGCTGATCCAAATTATGCACCATTTATACACTTGAGGAGTATTTAATTGCTGAATGTTTCAGTATGCAAGAGAAGATTGCAGTACTTTTGGAGATGAACTCATGAAAAAGTCAGCAGTCACTGGAGATGAAGTTTCATAGCATGGAGAAGCAGCACAGACAGGACTCTTGCTTTCCAATTAGAATGAAGACTATCTCCACATCTTTCCCACAGTGTCACTCTTTATTATCCACCTGGGTTTGATTGACAGCTCCCAGATGCTCAAACTTTGCAAACTCCTTTGCTCACTCAGCCCGTAGAACCCAACAACAACAACAACAAAAAAACCCAACAGAGCACAAAACCTACAAATTAAAAGTTGGTTTGTTACACAGTGTGTTGACATTTTTGCTTCACAGACTAGAAACTAAAAATTTCAGCACTGCAATGTTGCACACTTACCAATAACCTTGTTCTTATATAGATAAGATAAGATAAGATAAGATAAGCCTTTATTAGTCCCACAACGGGGAAATTCCAGGATTGCAACAGCACAGGGATAGCAACACTCAGAGCAACAATCAGAAGGCAAGAAAAAAAAAAAAAAAGATGGATGAAGAGTTACTGTATTATTATTAATAATAACTAGAAAAGCACTCATAGAGCGCATACCTCCGCCATGGCTCCTTCCGTTTGTCATGGATCACCTCCAAAATGTAATGGGTTTGTTTGTAGGCCTATAGCCACTTGTGGTTAAAATTACATCAAAGTCTGTCCCATCAGTTTTGGAGTATTGTTGCTAACACACTTTGAGAAGATAAGAGCCTTGGCTGAGGTATGCATTCTGAGATCATCACCAAAGTATAATGGGTTCCTCTGTAGCCCAAGAACCACCTCTGGTGAGAATTTCATCCAAATCCATCCAGTAGTTTTTGTGTAATCCTGCTGCACAAATACAAACAAAGCCCTTGGTGGAGGTATGCACTCTCAGATCATCACCAAAATCTAATCATTTCTTCCTTGTCCCATTTCGGACTTGTCCTGAAAATTTCGTCCAAATCCGTTCATAACTTTTTGAGTTATGTTGGTAACAGACAAACAGACAAACCCCGGTAAAAACATAACCTCCTTGGCGGAGGTAATGATATTGCTTTGGAGCAGGGATTCATTATCTTTCTTTTGAGCATAACACACCTTTATGCTGACCTGCTCAACCACAGATTAGTTCACACTTCCACCACTTTAAAAAAAATAAAAAAATATTAGACATATTTCACACATGGATGCAGGCTCATTATTCGGCAAGACCAAGAGACCTTTCGGCTCGAAATGCTCCCAATAGTAAATGGTAGTAACTTATTAACAATCTGATGGTGAAAATCTAGCTGATGAGAAAATGGAGTTATCTAAATACAGTTGCAATCAAAATTATTCAGCACCATTGCATTTTAGGTTTATTGGCAAAATTTAAAAAATTCAGGTATTTGCTATAAACAGATTACACACAAACAGTTTAAATAGTTCAACAAAACCAAT
Source organism: Pholidichthys leucotaenia (assembly GCA_020510985.1). Taxonomy (NCBI): domain Eukaryota; kingdom Metazoa; phylum Chordata; class Actinopteri; order Cichliformes; family Pholidichthyidae; genus Pholidichthys; species Pholidichthys leucotaenia. The sequence goes on from CM035837.1 coordinate 242,296,805, forward strand.
TTAAGATAAGATAAGATAAGATAAGCCTTTATTAGTCCCACAACGGGGAAATTCCAGGATTGCAACAGCACAGGGATAGCAACACTCAGAGCAACAATCAGAAGGCAAGAAAAAAAACAAGCAAGCAAGAGCAGCTAATATACATATGTACATATTACTATAAAATATATATACACACACACAGACACACAGTGCAGAGCATTGTAGCTGGATGGAATAAATATATGAATATATGAACACACAGTGCAGAGCATTGTAGCTAGATGGAATAAATATGTAAATATATAAACACCCACAGTACGGAGCATTGCAGCTAGGTGGAATAAATATGCAAGTATATAAACACACACAGTGTGGAGCAATGTAGCTAGATGGAATAATATGTAGATATATAAAAACACAGTGCGGAGCATTGTAGCTAGATGGAATAAATATATAGATATATAAATATAAACACACCCAGTGCTGAGCATTGTAGCTAGATGGAATAAATATATAGATATATAAATATAAACACACCCAGTGCAGAGCATTGTAGCTAGATGGAATAAATATGTAAATATATAAACACACACAGTGCAGAGCATTGTTGCTAGGTGGGATGAAACAGCATAACCGTCTATTTAGTTATCCTACATGGTATGATTATGTGCCCATACATATTCTCACCCTCCATAGCGACCGGTATGTTCCTAGTTGTATGCCGGAGAGGACCATTGTGTAAGTCTATTGCATCTTTTGCATTCAAAAAACTATTAGTTTGTTACGTCTTTTTGCTATCTCTGCGAGCAGCCCTGCTTAGGTTGTACAGTCTGACAGCCGTTGGTAGGAAGGACCTACGAAACCTCTCGGTTGTGCACCTGGGATGATGTAGTCTGCTGCTAAATGAGCTCCTCAGTGCATCCAGTATGTCCTGCATAGGGTGGAACTCGGACTCCAGCAGAGATGACAGTTTAGCCACCGTCCTTCTCTCTCCTATCTCCTCCATCGGATCAAGGCGTTGCCCCAGGACAGAGCTAGCTTTCTTAATCAGTTTGTTCAGTCTCTTCCTATCGGCTGCAGTAATGCCACTGCCCCAGCAGACCACTCCAAAAGTGATGGCTGATGCCACCACCGTGTCATAGAATGACTTCAGCAGCGCCCCTTGTACACCAAAAGACCTGAGTCTCCTCAGCAGGAACAGCCTGCGCTGTCCCTTCTTGTAGAGTGCGTCAGTATTGTGTGACCAGTCTAGTTTATTGTTCAGATGAATACCCAGGTACTTGTAGGATGTCACCATCTCGATGTCTGTTCCCTGTATATTTACTGGTGCTGTGAGGGGCTGCCCATGCCTGCGGCAGTCCACCACCAGCTCCTTAGTTTTCCTCGCGTTGATCTGGAGGCAGTTCCGATGGCACCAGTCCACAAAGTCCTGGATAAGCCCTCTGTACTCAGCTTCATCTCCGCTGGAGATGAGACCAACGATCGCAGAGTCATCAGAGAACTTCTGTAGATGGCAATGTGTTGTGTTGTGTGAGAAGTCCGCAGTATAAAGAGTGAACAGGAAGGGAGCCAGCACCGTTCCCTGGGGGGCCCCCGTGCTACTGATGATCGTGTCGGAAACACAGTCCCGGGTTCTCACAAACTGAGGCCGGTTCGTGAGGTAGTCCAGGATCCATGATGACAGGTGCTGGTCCACCCCTGCGCGCAGCAGCTTGTCCTTCAGGATCATCGGTTGGATGGTGTTGAAAGCACTGGAGAAGTCAAAGAACATGATCCTCACCATATTCCCGGGCTTCTCCAGGTGGGACAGAGAACGGTGAAGGAGGAGGATCACCGCATCCTCCACCCCAATGCCATGCTGGTAGGCGAACTGGAGTGGATCCATCGCTGGTTCCACTAGGGGGCGGAGATGAGCAAGGAGCAGTCTCTCCAGGGTCTTCATCAAGTGGGACGTCAAGGCCACCGGTCTGAAGCTGTTCAGGTCTTTGGGGTGGGAAGTTTTTGGTACAGGTACCACACAAGATGTTTTCCACAGCTGTGGTACCCTCCCCAGTTTCAGGCTCATGTTGAAGATATATGTCACAATCCCACACAGCTGGTCTGCACAGGACTTCAGGAGCTTTGCGCTGATGCCGTCCGGTCCCGACGCCTTCCTCGCCTTGATCTTCCTCAGCTCCGTCCTCACCTGGGTCTTGGTCAGGGTCAGGATGGGGGGCTTTGTGTTGGGAGTGGGGGGGGGTGTCGGTGGAGTGGGGAGTGGGTAGCAGGACTTGATTTCTTAGAGGCAGCAGTGGTTGTTGTGCAGACAGGGGGGAGGGCGGTTGGTCAAATCTATTGAAAAACAGATTCAGGTTGTTCGCCCACTCCCTGCCCCCCGTGGCCTGGGGGGAGGTATTCTGGAGCCCCGAGATGGTTTTGAGGTTTCTCCAGACCCCGCTGATGTCGCTCTGTTGCAGCTTGTCCTCCATCTTCTTCCTGAAGCTGTCCTTGCCTTCTCTGATCTTTCTCCTCAGCTCCCTCTGTACGGACTTCAGCATCTCCCTGTTCTCCGACCTGAAGATCCTCTTCTTCTCTCTCAGAAGTGTTTTTATCTCAGGGTTGATCCAGGGTTTGTTGTTTGAGTGACGCCGTATGGTCTTGGTGGGAACGGATTTGTCCACACAGAAGCTGAGGTAGCCCGTGAAGGTGTGAATGAGGCCATCGATGTCCTCACCATGTGGATCGCAGAGCTGCTTCCAGGCAGTGGCTTCAAAACAGTCCTTTAGAGTGTCCATTGTCTCCTCAGACCATAACTCCACAGTGTGCATGGCCGGAGGTTGTCTGTGCACTAGGGGTTTGTACACCGGTCGGAGATGAACCAAGTTGTGATGCGATCTCCCAAGTGGGGGGAGTTGTGATGAGGTGTACGCCTCCTTAGTGTTTGCGTAGAACAAATCCAGTGTTTTATTGTCTCTAGTGTGGCATGTGACATACTGGGTGAAAGTGGGCAGAATGGGAGACAGTGAAACGTGGTTGAAATCGCCTGAGATGAGGAGAAGAGCATCTGGGTGTTCTGTCTGCAGCCTGCTGGTTACTGAATGGATGACGTCACGCGCTGTCCCAGCGTTCGCCGTCGGATTTGCATAAACAATTTCACAAGGATTTTATCCAAATTCAGCACTAAATCGTACTTTCAATGACTACTGCAGTCTCAGAATTATTCAATAGAATTCCTCATAAGAGCATATGCAAATCAGATGGTCTCAAGCTCACCTGATGCAACCAATCAAGGGCTTCATTAGTTGCATCAGGTTTGCTTGAGCTTGAACACCTCAAATACCTGGAGTGTTGATGGTGATGTTTGATTGCATGTTAGAAATATGGCTAAGTCAAGAGAATTGTCCACAAAGTTCAGAGAAGAGATCATTGCCTTGCACAAACAAGGAAAAGGATACAAAACTAGAAAAGCACTCGAAGAGCGCAGACCTCCGCCAAGTACCTCAGTTCCCCCTAATATTGGGATTTTCCCCAAATATAATAGTGCTACATTTATTTTATCTATATTTTCAGATTCCTAGACCATCAAAACATACAGTACCTTTAGCAATTGGATTAACATTGATATCTTTATTAGTTGAGTAGTTATTGACAAAAATCACTGTTTCGATAATGGCAATTTTCTTGTGGATATAGCTCCATAGCTTTTGAAGATACAACAAATCCATTGGCACACTACTGATTCCTCAGTGTCTTGGCTATATTTTGGTGTTTGTTGTATGTTTATATCTTAATTTGTTACCTTACAGTGATGAAAATTCCAAAGATCCCCTTGTAGAGGCTGGATTAATCATCTCAGACTGGATGCAGAGGGTAAACAGAGAAGGACAATAGGTATTGAGATGAGAGAGATTATGGTGAGGTAGCAGGAAGAAGTTGTGGGGGAAGAAGGGTTGAATGTATTGTGATGCGAGATATCATGCAGATGTGAGATGGGCGGTTGATATAAAAGGAGAGACCCTGGTGTGTTGAGATATGCTTTTTCTGTGTACGACTGATGTGAAAGTGAATAAAGTCGTCTGCTGCATAAATCTGCCTCCGTTATTTACACTCTCCACACCCTATTATTTCGTGTTCTGGATCACAGTATCCAGATTTTTTGCAGGATCTGGATCAGTCTTTGATATTTCCTAGAACCTATTGGGATTTTATCCTGTATTTTTTTGGCAAGCGTCCTGACCATTTATTGTGGAGTTATATACACATGCTAAAAATGGCCCTATCTCGCAATGATAAAGAATTCTTTAAAAAAATCCTGGATCCAGACGGTGATCGGGATCACTCCCAAAATCTAATCATTTCTTCCTTGTCCCATTTCGGACTTGTCCTGAAAATTTAGTCAAAATCCGTTCATAACTTTTTGAGTTATGTTGGTAACAGACAGACAAACAAACAAACAAACCCCGGTAAAAACATAACCTCCTTGGTGGAGGTAAAGATACTGAGGTTTCAGTTTTCTCTGTAAGGTGCATGCTAAATGCTAAAAGCTCCAAGCTGTACACCATTACTGTCTCAAAAGCACACGAAAAGTCAGCTCCAGTTTGCTCAAAAGTCTCTAAATAAGCCAAACAGATTTTGGAATTCTGTTCTGTGGATCGATGAAACAAAACTGGAACTTTACGAGTCTATGGACCAGCAGTATGTCTGGAGGAGGAAGAATGAAGCATATGCTGAAAAGAACACCCTGCCTACAGTGAAGCATGGTGGTGGCTCAGTGATGCTGTGGGGCTGCTTTGCTTCCTTTGGCACTGGAAACCTGCAGTGTGTGGAGGGCAAGATGGATTCAATCAAGTATCAGGAAATCCTGGGAGAAAATGCCATGCTGTCTGTTAAGAAGCTGAAGCTTGAGCATCATTGGAATTCCAACAGGACGATGATCTGAAGCATAACTCAAAGTGTGCTAATCTTGGATTCAGAAGTCCTGGAAGATACTAGAGTGGCTATCACAGTCGCCTGACCTGAACCCCATTGGAAATCTCTGGTGGGATTTGAAAAAGGCGATTGCAGCACATAAACCCAAGAATAATAATAAGCCACTTTTCCCACTAGCACCTACTCAGCTCATCTCATTGTGACTCTACTTGCCCCGACATAGTTTTAGTTGTTTTCTATTACAACTCAGTACCACCTCGAGATGGGTGGCTTCATTATAACAAGGTGGCCTGGTATGTTGTTGACATGCTGACGTTTTGCTGTCAGAAGTGAATACTTGAGGCGGCAAGCTCAAAATACAAGCAAAGCATGGAGTTAGCCTTGATGGCTAGCCTGCTAGCTAGCTAGGTAGCTAACTAGCTATTTCATTGTCTTCATACAGGAGACAACAGTGGTATCCTTGTTTGCTCAAAGTGAGCTTGCCACCAATGGGATAAATAACGTAAAAGATGCTTAAACTCACAAAGCACTCACCATGTTCTGTCACTGTTTCCAACAATGCCATGGCCAAGGTTTTCAACGATGCCGTGGCCGAGTCGAGGCCACTCTTCCTCCTGTTGCTCACCAGTCAGTGCCTGTAATGGTTGGACGACTTCCAGCCTTTTCTGTTCGATCCACTTCGAGTGTTGTGGTCCTTGATGGTCCATTAATAAGCTTTCAATGTCTGGTGGTACCATTGAGCGGCCATCAGCTCGGAGACCTCCTGGTATACTTTATTTCGGGGTTCTCCGTTAAGCTGCCTCTGGATTCTCTCATCAGCCACCAAGCACAGAAGAGTCCGCACCTCATCGTTCGACCATGGTGTTAATTTGTGTGTAGCCATTTATCTTGTTATCGCAGAAATGATAAAAACTCACAGTCAGCTGTTGCTGAATTTACAAACGGCAGGTTTGACTCTTGTGAAGACGTCACTTTCATGACTCATTCAGTGACATTACGCCCTGGCCAATCAGTGGTCTGCAGTCTGTTGACGTTACATTTTCAGCTCGACTCAGCTCACTTGGAACCCCGGCTGAGTAGGTACTAAAAAAGTACCTAGTCCATCCATCCATCTTCTACCACTTTTCCGGAGGTCCGGGTCGCGGAGGCAGCAGTTCAAGCAGAGAAGCCCAGACTTCCCTCTCCCCTGCCACCTGCTCCAGCTCTTCAGAGAGGATACCAAGGCATTTCCAGACCAGCTGGGAGACATAGTCTCTCCACCGAGTCCTGGGTCTGCTCCGGGGTCTCCTCCCAGTGGGACTTGCCTGAAACACCTCAAGTGGGAGGTGTCCACCTAGTACCTAGGCCACCTAGTACTAGGTACTAATAGAAAACCCTACAAACCGAGGAGAGTCGAGTCGGGCTGAGTAGGTGCCTGTGGAAAAGCACCATTGGTGGACTGAAGGCCTTTGCCTGTGAGGAATGGGCTCAGATTCCTCAGGAACACTGCCAGAAGTTGGTGCATTACATTTGCAGCAGGTCATGACAGCAAAAGCACTTGCAATATTAGCTGTGTTGAGCTATTTAAATTGTTCTGTTTATTGCAAACAGCTGCTAGTTTGTACATTTTGTCAGTGAATTTCATTTGCAGTGGGGGTTGAATAATTTTAATTATAACTGTAAAATGACATCTGAGGTTTGAAGGAACAGATGTGTAGGTTCACTATTAGGCAGGAAGCAGGTTACCATTTTTGTTTTTACTTTGTAATAACTTGATTGATGATTTGAGAAGTGTTTACAACTTAATTAATGGCGTACTTACAACTATTTTACTTTATTTTCTTCTTTAGTAATTTATTTTTCAGCAGACTGTCATGCTGCTGTTATGCAGAAAATCAGCAAAATAGCACTCGGTCTGAGACAAAGTTGTTTTGATGTAAATTGTCCTGCAGCCAGAGAAACCAATGCTTAGGAAACGGAAAAGATAGACGATGTTAGATGTATCCTACAGTGTTTATTTTTTGTTCAGAAAGTTGCCTGGCAGTCTAGACAACAACTTGATTGATTTTTTTTTTTTTCTGACAAAGACATTTATCACTTGACTCCAGCACTCAAAGAAAACTAATGTGCCTGTCTGCATGTGTCCTCAGAGATCATCCCTCGCTCAATCCTAATGACCACCTTCGAAGGAAGTTACTACCTGCTGTGCGCCCTGGGAGACGGTGCGCTCTTCTACTTCGGTCTAGACCTGCAGACTGGTAGGCTCTTCTCACTATCGCCGCCACACTTGTTAGATGTGAGCTCCTCAGACTTCCCAGAGTGATGAGGTCCTCCAGGCAGGGCCACGGGCGGCTGTCTCAGAACGTTTTTCATCTTTAGATTGTTATTTCATGCTGAATTGCATAACCGGCAGCCCTATATTTGGATGTTGTGGTTCAAAAACTCAATAGTCTATAAATGGCTTACGTTAGGAGTTTGATCGAAAGCCTGTCTTTTAATGGCAAGTGATTTTCTGTGGTGTACAAAATAACCCAGATGGCCTCCCTCCTAGCCAATTTCTGTTCAAACACAAAATACCCAAATTTGTAATTTAAGTATGACTCGAGCTCAAAAAGTGCTTGGTCCTCCATTTTCTATGGGTCAATAGTTTCTTTTCTTAGACTCTCTCCCCCTTATAAAAGTTCTGTTTCCACACTCCCAGTTTGTAATGGAGGGGAATTTGTATAAAATGTGTAATCTTCAAGCTCCAGGACTTTGAGATGCAACTGAAATTGTATTATCCAGTCAAAACGAAAGCCACAGAAGGCACTGTGTAACCGTTATCACAGGCTTTGCCGTTTCATATTTGACATTTTAGAGTAGCCCTGAATGGCTGTTGACTTTCAGCTTCCTCTTTCTAAAATGTGAATAATGAATTTGCACAGTGTTAATTATCCAATTGAATATATGTATTCCGTTTCTAAATTTGTAGGCTAAAAGATGATATCACAGTGAGCCTTCTTTATTCATCAGGATGTCGTAATAGCATTAAATCAAAATTCAAGACCTTGCTGATCTTCCTGTAGTCTTTCCCTACAAAACAGGAATGAGATTCAGCCAAGCGTTAAAGTGGAATTTAATAGGGAGGCAATTCATAATTATCATTACTGATTAATAACCCTCAAAATTTTCTCTGTCCAAGGTGACATCTTCAAGTTGTCTGTTATGTCAGACCAGCAGTTCAAATCTCCTATATAACCACTGTAATAAAGTTATTAATTTCATTAAAACCATATAGCAGAAAGGCATCTGAAAAGCTGGAAATGTTCTGCATTCTTCTTATTGTCTTCTAGTCAAGTGAGCTGTTATTAACTGACTAATGTTCTCAGCTCTGGTGCCCAGGCAATGATGAAAACTTGGTAATTGATTTTACTTTCCACTGGAAACTTCTAGTGCCTTATCTAATGATGTAAAGAAACATGACAACTACATCACACCCAGCAAAGATATAAATATACCTACTCAGGCAAACTCTGATCATGGTCAAAGGAGCATGGAGTGGTTTGAGAAAACAAAATCGCAGTCCATTAAAGGCTGTCAATGGGGTGTAGTGTATGTGCTATTATTAAGACTACTGCCTGACCAAATTCAAGAATAAAACTGAATAGAGTGGTGAAACACAAGGAAGGCAGGTGCTTTTATAGCAGCTCAAGAGCCTACTGGTTTGGTGAGTGTTGAAAAAGATATTCTGCATACAAGAGCAGACATTATTCATCCACCTCTGCAGGAGCCTTGTCCAGGTTACCGTATGTGTTTGTTGCTGTTTTTTTTTTTTTGTTGTTGTCAGCCAGATTAGGCAAAAACCACCAAGCTGTATTTCATCAAACAAATAACTCCTGCTTATTTGGTGTCGCTACACCTACATTTTTCTTAACTTGGCAGATGTGCTCTCCACGGGTGTTTTTAGGAGGCTAAATGCACTTTGCAAAACGCCCTTGTCACCCAAATGATTGGTGCACCCGCTTTTCCAGTAGCAGCTAAATTGTTGTTTTTTTCTGTTCCAGGTGCATTAAGTGAGCGCAAGAAGGTAACCCTTGGCACGCAGCCCACTGTGCTGAGGACCTTCCGATCTTTGTCCACTTCCAATGTGTTTGCCTGCTCCGATCGACCTACTGTCATCTATTCTTCTAACCACAAGCTGGTGTTCTCCAACGTCAACCTCAAGGAGGTCAACTACATGTGCCCACTCAACTCAGAGGGCTACCCCGACAGGTCCGCAGCATCAACCTTTCTTGTCAACAATTTCTCTTTGTTTTCCCATTTGCAGTAGCTTTATTTTGAGCAGTTTTTTTCTCCGTCTGTGCTCTGTAGAAGTCATACCCACAAGTGCCTCTGGCGTGTTTTGATTTTCTAGTTGATGCAGTCACACCAGGCATATTCTCTCCCATTGTTTTAATGTGTGTGAAGGGGGTCTGTTTGTTTTCCCCATGGCCAATTCAGCACCTTGTATTTCTCTTTGTAGTTTGGCTCTGGCCAACAACAGCACTCTGACTATTGGTACTATCGATGAGATTCAGAAACTCCACATTCGAACCGTTCCGCTCTACGAGTCTCCCAGGTCAGTCCCTTTGTTTAAACGTGGTGTTTGAATTTAATTTGATTTTCATCGTTATTTTCTCATCCTTTGTTTTGTATGGGTTGAGCTTTTTCCAGTCTTTCATATTAATTAAGCTACTCAATGGTGGACTGTTAAGTCAAAAAGGAGAGTAAATCTCCCTTGGGTGTCGTGTTCAGCTTACCTTGGCTCTTTCAATGTTGACATTAATGTTCAGCCCTCTCGTGGCTCTCAGGCGGATCTGTTACCAAGAGGTGTCCCAGTGTTTTGGGGTCCTGTCCAGCCGGGTGGAGATTCAGGATGCGAGTGGCAGCACATCTGCTGTACGACCGAGCGCCAGCACTCAGGTACTGTAGCTCTGTGCAGTGTCTGGATTGTAATCACCCAGGACTTGTTTTTCTGCTCTTATCTAGCGGGCATGCTGATTAAGAACATTATTTATAGCGTGGAACGTGAAATTTGTAAGGAAAAGAAATGTTGCTTCTCTTGTCACCTAGGAGCAACTGAAACTGGAATGCTTATGAGAGGATTTACATTTATTGATTTGATATCTACCCATTTTCTATTAAGTCTTCAGTACAATGGAAGGATACATTAACTTCTTCCCAGATCTGTTTTACTGACTCATACAAAATTTACCTGCAACTGACGGCTCATACTTAAGTTTAAACTACTGTACATGAAACCATCTTTTGTTTGATTTGTTAAAAGGAAATACAGTGAGGATTTTGATGCCAGGAAAGGAACACTGTGACCAATATTTGAAAGGGATCTCCCCTCAGAGAGCTTATTAAAATAAGTCCTTTAAACCAAATTTATATTGACAGCATGTGTCATGTCTGCCCAGCTTGGCTCTTTATCACCTGTATCACACCTGTCCTCCACGGGGACAGGTGTGTACTTTTATTTGTGTTAGCATTTACTGCCACAGAGCCTCTCACGTGTGATGACCAGAATGATGTTTACCCGATTTAGAAATGCTGCACATCTGCTACCACAGATGGTGCCGACTGTGCAGTTCACACGGCTCATGCCGAAATGGCGATTTCATTTGGTTTGTACCGTCTGAAGTTTTTCTTTGTCCTCATTTCCCTTCTTGTACCGCCTCATCTTTGCAGGCTCTCTCCAGCAGCGTGAGCTCCAGCAAGCTCTTCCCCAGCAGCACTTCTCCCCACGAGACCTCCTTCGGGGAAGAGGTGGAGGTTCACAGTCTGCTGGTTGTGGATCAGCACACCTTTGAAGGTGAGACAGCTGACGAACAGATCCATTTGAACTCAAACTGCTGCTACTTTGATATGGAGCTCCTTCAGACCCGAGGTCTTAATGCTCAGTTTGGATTTTTTTTGCTCAGATCTGTGTTTGTTTGTTTTTTTCTTTTTAACCCCTCAGCTTCTGTGAAGCAGTATTGTCATCACCCTGTCAGGCCAATGGGCATTGGCAGCGGCAGCACCAACACCTACCTTGTGAACGCAGTAATGCAAGAAAGAAATGACATATGCTTTTCAGATCAATGCCATAGTTGTGTCTATGAGTGCGAATTTTGGTGACCTGACCTTAGGTCAAGGTCACACATCAGTTTTTCCCTAAATCTTGTGAATGCGATAACTACAGAAAGAAATTATGTAGCTTTTTCAAGTCAGTATTATTGTATCTAAGACATATCTTGGATGGCTTACACCCTGACTTTTGACTATGGGTTTGGTGTCCAAACATCAATGCTAACGTTTCCTTTTCACTATTACTATAGAACGAGTAAAGCTAAGGTCACCAAACTTGGTACACAGGTGCACCTCTTGACCCTGAACTGTCACTGTGCTTTTGGGGTTTCAAGGTCAAATTGCCATTTAAACTATCACAATAATAAAGAAAACTGGAGTGGTGGCCTAGTTGGTAGAGCATTTGCCCCACAACCAGGAGGCTGGGGTTCAAATCCCGGCCAGATCATACCAAGGACCATATAAAAATGGTACTTTCCACCTTCTAGCTTGGTGCTCAGCATAATGGAGTGGAGAAAGGAAGGTTAACACATAGAGCTACCAGAGGACTGACACCTCCCCCCCCCCCCCCCCTCCCCACTGTAGCTTTCACTACTCACAGTAGCTGTGTGGCCTAGGGTCAGTGAAACAGAGATAGGTGCTGCCCCATACACCACAGGTGTGGAATGGATTAACTAGCTTAATAATAAAGAAAGCTAGGATCACCAAACTTGACACACAGGTTCACCTTGACCGCTGACTGTGGGTTTGAGGTCAAAAGGTCCAAGGTCAAGGTTAGCATTCCCTATGCCCTGTTACTATAGAAGGAGTAAAGCAAGGGTGACCAAGCTTTGTACACAAATTCACCCTATGACCCTGAACTATCACTATGCTTTTGGGATCACAAGGTCAAAATCAAAATGCCAAATAAACTGCATCTCAATAACAAATGAAGCTGAGGGGTACCACTGGCAGCTGCCGGTGTGTGTGTGTGTGTGTGTGTGTGTGTGTGTGTGTGTGTGTGTGTGTGTGTGTGTTCACATTATTGTGTGAATGAGACCTGTATTACACTGTAGTGTGAACTCTCCACGGCCCCGAAATGACTTGCATGGGTGAAAGAACAATAACATCAAGGGCACGTTTTGTATATGGGCAGCATGGTGGTGCAGTGGTTAACACTGTTGCCTAACAGCTAGAAGGTTCCAGGTTCAAATCCCCAGCCTGGCAGGGTAGGGACCTTTGTGTGTGGAGTTTGCATGCTCTCCCTGTGCTGTGTGGGTTTCCTCTGGGAGCTCCGGTTTCCTCCCACAATCTAAAGACATGCATGTCAGGTTAATTGGTCATTCTAAATTGTCCCTTGGTGTCTGTCTCCTATAGGCCCTTAGAGTAGAGGGTTAGTACTAGTGAAGTGCTTTGAGTGGTCTTTGAGACTTGAAAAAGTGCGATATAAGTGCAGGTCCTTATAAGAAAGTAAGTGCGAAGGTTGTTGCTGCAGACCCATGGAGAAGTAAGGCTGTGCAATGTAACGATATATATCGGTGACGAGATAAAAAACTTTTAGCGTTTCATATAAAACTGTATCATTTACTGTATATTGGGATTTAAAAGACACACCCCGTTTCTACTTGTCACCGCCCACCTCTCCCCCGCAGTGTGCCAGGTGTGCGCAATAGTGGTTTCGGGTGGTTAGCAGCTAACCGCAAGCTAATGTTTTGGTCAAATAGCCACTACTTTGTTTGCCAGGGATGTGGGACTTTTTCCCACCGTGCTCCATCAGAGAGGATAGTCCTCTAACCTCATTTTAATTGGAGGTAGGAAACGTTAACACCATCTCTCTCTAACTGTAAAACGGAAAATGCTAAATTACAATGCTAACTTGTTGCCTTTAGGAAACATTATAGTGTATCAGACCATTGTTTCTTTGGTTTACATTACTGCAGAGTTTCTTAATTTTGTCTGAAAAAAATATTACTAAAGCTGCAGAAGTGCGTGACTGCAGCCACATAACTTGATTTCTAATCATTTTTAATTTGTCAAGTACTGATAATGAATAAAGTTGAAGTCATCTCAAATGCACATTAAAAAAAACAATTTTATAACAACACTACAAAATTAAGAGGACAAAAGGGGCATAAAATTAATGACACATGAATTTGTACAATTGATTTTTTTCACTATGTAATTTAAAATATTAAAAAAGAGATGGTCCTTTTTATTGGTTATTATATATATAAACTACAGAATTTACAGAAAACGTATATCGTGTTATATATCGTTATCATCAAATCAGATTACTTACATTGTGATATGAAATTTTGGTCATAATGCACAGCCCTATGCAGAAGTGGAGCTGCACTACCTAAATGACCTCTACTTACACTAATGTCTATGGTGAAGTGGACTCTGCAATTTTATGTTAAAAAAAACCTGCACATTTAAGGGTCACAAATTTGCCATGAAAAAGTTGCAAGTTTAAGTTGAAAGATCTATAAACTTACAAAAAAAAATCTGAACAAATTTACACAAAAATGTTGCTCAATTATAATAAAAAAGTTCAAAATTTTGCAGGAAAAAAGAAACTTGAGAGTAAAAGGATTTAGAAAAAAGTTGTAAAGTTACCAAGCAAACATTACAATGTTACAATAAAAAGTTTCAAGTCTGTTAAAAAAAGTAAAACATTTATTAGAAGAAAACTTGAAAACATATAAACAAAATGTAGAAAATTTGTAGTAAAAACTCTTAACATTTACAAAAACCAAAAGAATCAAATTTTCTGAAGAAATGGTCACAAATTTATATCAAATCAGAGACAAACTTCTAAGACTATCATGACAGAGTGACATAAGATGACAGTTCAGACTGAAGTTGGATTGGAAAACATGGATTTGGATCTTATTTAGGACCAAACTTGAACAGGCCTGGAACCAGTCATGATGTTCTGATCAGACTGACATCATTAAAAAAAATTGATATGGGCAGAACAATTGGATTTGGGCCATCCAATTGTTGTTTTGATTCTACACAACAGTGTCATCAGCCTTAATTTAATCTGCCATATCTGAACATTTATTTTTTTGTACTTTAAAGGGCTTAAGCTATTGATTGATCGCACAAGTCTTTTTTCTTGCAATACTTATTGGAAAGAATATGCAACTGTCAATATTGACTCTTTTGGGCAATTAAGCTGGATTGATGCACCTGCATCACATTGATGTCATTGCTGACGTACATCGCCGATGCAGCGATGGGCAACTTTTCATGTGCTGGTTTGAATGGGTTGTTTTGTTGCCAAAACAGGTTTTTGCCAATGTGTAGAGTGATATGCGTTTGTTGTGTGTTTTTGTGTAATAAATAACAACAGATGAGCAGACTGTGATGGAGGTGAGCTAATAAATGTTAAAAAAGCAACTTTTCATACAATTGCTGCAACAGAGGGGGGAAAAAAAGATGTCCAGCCACCACCACTGCAGTCATTTGACAATCTATATAATTACTGGGGTTAGGACGAGTCATAGAAATGTTCTCTGACTGTTCTGTTTATTGTTTAGTCAGTGATCGAAAATGTGTGCACATCGTCATGGTGAAGCCCAATGAATGTGACAGCCTTTCTGCTCTATTATTTGCAGCACACCAAGCTTTTCTTGAACATTGCAGGCGTTATTGAGTACACATAAATTAGCCTCAGTTATATGTTAATTATATGTAAATAAGGGACTGCTTCAGCACAGTGTGTCCACAGCTGGATCCATGTTATTAATGTGCAATCGTATAACTGCTCATTTCGCTGGTGTGACATTTTCATCACATGTGGGAACATTCTGCTGCATTGGGTGCAGGTCATGATTTGTGTGCCACTTTATTTTATTGGTCACATTCACGTATGCTGCCGAGGTTAATGAGCAAAACCAGCGATAAAAGTGAGAAGTGTCCTTCTCAGACAGGTGTAATGCAGTTAAAAATGGAGCGGGAGTGAGAGTGATATACAATGCCTGCCTTCACGGTACATAGACATGGGGCATAATTCCAGTCTTGGTCAATGGTGTACCCCCTGTTTCATGGGAATCTGACAACTTGCTGACAATGTCCAGAATCCAGATAAAGCAAAGCAAATGTGAAGGCAAATCTTAAGCAATCCTCCTTATGAGTCTTAAGATCTGTAATGAGGAAACAAATATTTACAGTCAAATTCCACTTTGAATAAGTTTAACTGTTTTTGTGGGTTTTAACCTTATAAAATGTGTCTGCATCACATGTATACTGTTAAAATATACATTAAAATGCTGACTTCACAATGAAAAGCATACTACCTTTAGTTAAACTCGTGATCCCTTGGTTTTCATGTCACAAGCAAACAAGCACCTCCTTCATTTCTCTAAATTAGCAAAGTCACCCAGACTTCCTCCTTACTTGTGATTGGCCTACTCAAAACACCCTTTACCAAATCAGATTAGGAACTCATTAATATTAATGAGATGACTCATCATCATAGCAGTCTGTCCTGGGCGACAGTGACTGTTTCATTTAGGTCTGATCAGATTCCTCCACGCAGCTCTATCCTTAGCCTTCCACTGCCAGAAACTCCTGTCTATATTTGATTGACGCAGCCACGGTACGGAGCTATCCCTTAACCACTTGCACTCCGGGCAATTTTCCTAAAAATGCCAAAAAATAACGTGCCCAAACTAAATTGAAAGCTGTTCTTCAACCCTTTGCAGCATCTTCATGGGGTTGGTCTCATTTAAAAGAAAACACTTTGAATTTTTTGGCAAAAAAAACATAATCTCTCTACGTGCTCCGGCCACTGAGTTACAGTCATCTAAACATACTGAACTTGAAGAAAAAAAATTTGGACACTGTTTTTTTGGATACAAATGCTTGTAAATAACACACAGCTGTCCGATCCGGCTGGAAAATGCAACAGAAATGTAGAACCAAGTGTTATCCAGCTGAGATCCAAATTTGGTAACAATACCACAAAAAATGAATATTTTACACAGCTTTGTTCTCAGGCTGTTCCCAGGCGTTTTGGAACTGTGCCAAATTGTGCCAAATGGCACAGTTTGGAAAAACGTCTGTAACTTTTGAATGATTCAATGTAGAAGCTTCATTTTAGGCTCAAAGGAAAGGTTACACTCAGGGCTGTGTGTGTGTGTGGGGGGGGGGGGGTCGTCCCCCCCCCCCCACCACCGCTATCAAGGACAGAGTTTGGCCCTCGCTACATGACAGATTACACTCGTTGCATGTTTCCACAGCAACGCTGTCACAGCGGCTCCCCCCCACCTCGCTACTGTGTGTGTGTGTGGGGGGGGTTGTCCCCCCCCCCCCCGCTCGCTACAGAGGATGGACTTTAGCCATCGCTACACAACGGATTAGCCTTATGTGGTGATGTAGGACAGCAGTGCAGTCACCGCGGCTCCCCCCCCCCCTCGCTGCAGAAGAATAGCGGGGGTGGGGGGGCGTTCACAGCCTGTACACTGCGAGCAACCCCTTGTACCGCGGCGCACGAACTTCAGACTTCGCGAACCGCACAGCTGTAATTTACTGATCGGTCAAAAGTCATTTTGGATTACAATTTTCAGGGATAGAGAATAATTTAGCTTATAACACCTTACCTCTTCACAGCGGAGTCTTGGTGAACTTGTCTTCCTCATTGTCAGACGAACGCGACGCTGGTCCGCTCTGGCTCTGGTCTCGCGACTCGATTAAAACATAATTCCATTATTGCGGTTTTGTGCTTCCATGATTGCGGTTTTTGGCGAACGATTTTTCAAAACAAATAACAGTAGTAATTAAAAAAAGACTGGCGAAGGCGTGTGTTTCACTCAGCCTTCGTCGTCAGCCTCCGTCGGTCTATAATGACCATGGAAGAAATCATAACGTCTACTCTGCTGGAACCAATACAAAATAAGCACCGCCTGTGGCCGAACATGCCGATCCACGAATGGCACTCCCTGTCACACAGGTTGCATTTGTGGATGGTCTCCATGCTGCTGGGTCTGTGGAGCTCTTCCTGTGTCCTTTTTTGATCCGCTGCAGCAGCCAGTCTTCACCCAGCCTTAAAAAAAAACAGCTCACGAACTTCTCTGCTTCAATTGGCTCACTGCATTCAAAGCGTTGGGAGGCGGGTCCTCCTTCCTAGGTTTTCATTCATTGGTTCTTCAAGGTTTCAGAAACCCAATTCAAGGCTCTTATTAGTCGAATGAGAGGTCAATCAGATGAACTAATCTGTTCTGTGTCTGCAGCATTTTTTTCCCAGTGGCGCTTGGAGGCCAGCACCATCTCCATCTGCACCATCATCAGTATATCATGCGTTATGCGTCCGAGCGCGCACGCGTGCGCTCTTGTGCGCCCTCATGCGTCCTGGGACGCAGAGACTTGCCCGCCCGCGGAACAACGGAGTGCAAGTGGTTAACCATTCACACACACATTCACACCTAGGGCCACTTTAGACTCTCCAATTAACCTAACCTGCATGTTTTTGGCCTGTGGGAGGAAACCGGAGAAATCCCGGAGTAAACCCACGCAGATACGGGGAGAACATGCAAACTCCACACAGATCACTGTTGGTCAGGGGCTGGGATCGAACCAGGGATCCCATGGCCAAGGGTGAGTTGCTATGCTGGCACAGTACTAACCACTGCGCCACCGCACTGCCCATATATCCAGCTTCTTCCAAGTTTCTTTTTACAGTGTCTTTAAATCTGAGCCTTGGTCTACCCTGATTGCGTTTGCCCTCGCATAACTGTGAGTAGAATAACTGCCGAGGGAGATGCTGGTGGTCCATCCTCTCAACATGTCCGAGCCATCTCAGATTTGTCTGTATTAGCATGTCCTCCATTGATGGTAGACCAACTCATTTCAACACTTCTATGTTGGTTATCTTGTCTTTCCATGAGATGTTCATTATGGCTCAAAGGTGTCTCATCATGTACGCATGGAGTTTCTTTACCTGCACTCTGTAGACAGTCCCAAGTTTCAGCACCGTACAATAGAGTAGCCAGTACTGTCGCTCTGTACACTTTGCATTTCACGTGGATAGACACGTCGATTGTTCCACAGTCTCTCCCTCAAGTTTCCAACACAGCGCTTGCTCTTCCCATTCTGAGAGATAGTTCATCCTCCAGCCTAGCATTCTCTGAAACGGTACTCTCTAGATACTTGAAAGCCTTGCACTTGACTAGTGGCTCTGTACCAATGCTGATCTCTTCTGGTAGTGATGTTGATAACTGGAACTTTGGTGGTTGATAAAGGCGCTCTGTCTTCTTGATGTTGATTGAGGCTGAATTGGCTAGCTGCTCTTGCAAATTTCTCCACTAAAGATTGCATATCTTCCACACTGTGTGCAACTAGAGCACCGTTGTCGGCAAAGAGCATTTCTCTTACTACCTTTATCGATGTCTTACTCTTGGCTTTAAACTGTGCTACACTGAACAAGTCTGCTTCTTTCCTTGTTTGAATGTATACTCCTTCTGAAGTGTCTTTGAAAGCCACCTCAAGCATGGCTGCCAGATATAGCGAGAAGAGTGTAGGTGCCAGCACACACCCTTGTTTCACCAGGTTGCTTACTGAAAAGTCTTCAGCTACTGAATCACTCATTGCCACGTTTGCTTGCATACCTGTATGGAGTGCCTCGATCAGGCTGACAAACTTCTCTGTACAGCCATATTTCTTGAGTACCTGCCAAAGTCCTTGTCACCAAACAGTATCGAAGGCTTTACTGAAGTCTATGAAGACTACATAAAGCGGCATGTTCTGTTCGATACACTTTTCTCAAGCCACACTGGGTTTCCGGTAGTACATTCTGCGAGATGTGTTCATTGAGTCTTTTCAGTAGTACACATGAGAGAATCTTACCAACAGTGGCTAGCAGTGATATACTTCAGTAATTTCCACAATCTTTCCTGTCACCTTTCTTGAACAAAGGCACAATACTTGCATCCTTCCAGTCTTGAGGTACTTTCTGGGCATCCCATACAGTGTCTCTTGGATGAGCTTGTGCAGGCAGTTGGTCAGCTGAACACCACCAAATTTCCACACTTCTGCTGGAATTCCATCCCTTCCTGGAGCTTTACCATCCTGTGTTGTCCTGATAGCTGCCATTAGTTCATCAAGAGTTGGTGGTTCATCCAGATTTGATACAGCTGGTCACTGCACTAGAGCTTCTTTTGCCTCTTCAGTGAGATCTCCAGGGTTGTTTAGTAGTTGGTCAAAGTGGTCCGCAAATCTGTCCAGGATCTTGTCTTTCTCCTGCAAAACTGTTTCACCATCCATAGCCTTTAGTTGGATCAATCCTCTTGGTTTAGGGCTGTAGATTTCTCTCAAACCTGTGAAGAATGTTTTCATGTCCTTTCTGTCTGCTGCAGTTTGAAGTTCCTCCACTTTTTCATCCCACCAGTTGGGACTTCATCTCTCTGGTGTACTTCTGTAGTTCACTCTGAGCCTTTGAGTATTTCTTCTTCTTCAACCTTGTGTTACACTGTAGATTTTCCTGCCTAGCTGTATTCCTCGCTTCTAGTAGTTTCTTTAGATGTTCATCATGCTCATCAAACCAATCTTGATGTTTCCTCTCAGGGTGGCCTAATACATCACTCGCAGTCTGATACACCGTATCCTTCAGTGTTGCCCCTTTCTCTTCTATGTCATTCTCGGAGTTGTTGCTGTCCCAGTCTTTTCAAGTTTTCATCCATTTCCTGTGTAAGTTCTTCCTGCTTCTTTTGGCCTTTCAGTGCACTAGTGTTTAGCTTCCGTGGTGGCTTCACACCCATCCTACAGTGCTGTTTTCATCTGCAAATCCTTAATCTAGATCTCAGCATAACATGATCAGTACCACAGTCCGCACCTCTCATTGCTCTGGTGTCCAATACATCCCTTATGTCTCTCTGCCTGACTATGATGTAGTCTAATAAGTGCCAGTGCTTGGATCTTGGGTGCATCCTTGTCTTCTTGTGTGTGTCCTTGTGCTTAAATAGAGTGTTGGTTATCACAAGGTTGTGCTCTGAACATAGTGCAAGTAGAAGTTCTCCATTAGCATTGCACTTGCCTACTTCATGACTGCCTAGCACTCCTTTCCATTTCTCAGTGTTCGAACCAACTCTGGCATTAAAATCTCCAACGAGTATCAGCCCGTCATCAGTTGGTACGCGCCTGATATTCTCACATAAATCACTGTAGAACTCTTCCTTCGCCTCCTCTGTGTTGGTCATTGTTGGGGCATATATACTGATGAGTGTGGCATACATTTTCTGCTGTAGTGGGAGTCTCATAGTCATTATCCTGTTGTTGATTGGCACCGGTTCCTCACCAAGCATTGCTGCTATCTCCTTTCTAACTGCAAAGCCCGCTCTTGCTTCTTTCCTTTCTTGAGTTGATTTCCCACTCCAAAAGAAGATGTACTCATGGTCTTCTAAGCTGTCATATCCAGGCAATCTTGTTTCACTAAGTGCAGCTATGTCTGCATTGTACCTGTTCATTTCCAGGGCCACAAGCACGGTCTGTCTTTCTGGGCGCTGTGATATTGTTCTGTCCAACAGAGTGCATACATTCCATTCTGCTACACACAAGGCTGCTGTTTTCCTCTTCTTTTGTCTTCCTGCTCCTAGCTTACTTTTCGCTGCCTGTCAGAGTGTGAACAGATCAGTGCAGAGCTGACTAGGAGTGGGCAATATGGCCTAAAAATGATGTGGCAATATTTCTGTTAATTTTCTTGATAATGATATTTTTCATGATATTGCAGAATACAGTTTTTTCCCTTTTAAATTTATGTGAAAAGGACAGTTTCACAGGCCAGCGTTGACCTTCAACATATTGATAAAAAACAAAACAAAAACTCTTATTTCTCCAGTTTATAAACAGCAGCTCAGGTTTAGTTTAAAGTATTTTTTTTGTTCCGTATCAAATATTACAAGAAAATAATATAACAGGCAGGCCACAGTTTGTATGGCTGGGCAGTATCTTGTCTGATGTGGTGGTTAGTAATACAGGAGCTCCACAGGGGACTGTGTGCCTTTTCTCTTCACCTTATACCCCACTGACTTTCAGTACAACACCAAGTCATGCCACCTGCAGAAATTCTCTGATGACTCGGCTGTTGTTGGGTGTATAAGAGGGGGAGAAGAGGGGGAGTACAGGGCACTTGTAGACAGATTTGTGGAGTGGACCGAGCAGACTCACCTGAGGCTGAATGTCAGCAAAACCAAAGAGATGGTGATAAACTTCAGGAAGCAGAGGGCACCTTCACAGCCACTGTGGATTAGAGGGGAGGATGTGGAGGTAGTTGAGGACTATCTGGGTGTCATGATCAACAATGGACGGGACTGGAAATCCAACACCGATTCTGCGTACAAGAAGGGGATGAGCAAATTCTCATTCTGAGGAAGCTGAGATACTTCATGTGCCTCAAGATGCAGGAGCTTTTCTATCAGACCATTGTCGCCAGCGCCATCTTCTTTGCTGCTGTCTGTTGGGGTAGCAGTGTCAGAGCCAGTGACACCAACAGACTTGACAAGATTATCAAGAAGGTTGGCTCTGTAATTGGTGTCAGGCTGGAAACCTTTGAGAATGTGGTGGAGAGGAGAACACTGAACAAACTGTGATCCATCATGGACAATCCTGATCACCCCCTCCACCACACACTGGACAGACAGCGGAGCACTTTCTCCAGCAGACTGCTACAGCTTTGCTGCCGAACGGTCAGGTACAGGAAATCTTTCTTGCCACATGCCATTTGACTACACAATAACTCACTCTAATATTGAATTCTGGTCATAACGATGCTGCCGTACTGCATCTTGCAGTCTAATTGGTACCTCACATTGCACCTTGCGCCTGATAGTCCTGTCTTGCACCGCAAGTAAGATGTATGTATCTATACGGGTCATCATCTGCGATGTATATAAAGTTATCTAGGTAGTTTTACTTTCCGTGGGTAATTCCTTTGTCTATTGTGCTGTTTGTGTTTTGTCGTTTTGGTCATCTACTGTCATGCTGCTGTTACACTGTAATGTCCCAGTTTGGGATCAGTTAAAGTACATCTATCTATCAATCTATCGCTCTATCGATGGATAGATGATAGATAGATAGATAGATAGATAGCTATCACACAGATGTCAGGTTTTATGCTGAATCACTTCACCTGCATTGTAACTCTCCTTGCACAGACCTCTCCTGAGGCTTTTTGGCTCTCATCGCACTGAACAGATGTTGTTTTTTTTCCCTTTTCGGGTGGTTGAATAAAATCAAGATGAAGCAGCCAAAACAGAACG
Source organism: Pholidichthys leucotaenia (assembly GCA_020510985.1). Lineage (NCBI taxonomy): Eukaryota > Metazoa > Chordata > Actinopteri > Cichliformes > Pholidichthyidae > Pholidichthys > Pholidichthys leucotaenia. The sequence continues at coordinate 242,319,004 of CM035837.1, forward strand.
ACAGACACTTTGAGCGACACATTGTCAGACATTAACACTGCTCCAGTGGTGTTGTTGACGTGTGGAATAAATGCAGGCAGATTATCCACATTGCTGCACCATTTTTTTTTTATTTTTTTTTTTTTTACATGGCAGCAGTCTGAAACAGCCTAAAAACTTAAATATTTCCACTCAACTGGATGCAAACGCTCTGACTTTGGAACAGCAGCTTCCCATGTCAAGTTTGCTGTTTCTGTGGTAGCACATAACTTCTGTCACACAGCAGACCCCAAATATAGCAATATTTATTTTTACTCCAGTATCAAAATTTATAATAGTATTTCTGTGAACGATACGATTTGGCATACCCCAAGAGCAGACTGAAAACTGACTGTTTCATCTTCACAGCGTTATTGATGAGCTGAAAAACAAGACAGAAAATGGGTTTTGGTCTTTAAAACTACATATGCATATCCTTGAGGATGTCAGAATGTAAAACCTATGGAAAATGTACAATATGGGACCTTTATTTTGGCTAATCACAATTATCCATCCATCCATTTTCTACCGCTTTTTCAGAGGTCCGGGTTGCGGAGGAATCAGTTAAAGCAGAGAAGCCCAGACTTCCCTTTCCCCAGCCACCTGCTCCAGCTGTTCAGAGAGGATACCAAGGCGTTCCCAGACCAGCTGGGAGACATAGTCTCTCCAGTGAGTCCTGGGTCTGCCCCGGGGTCGCCTCCCAGAGGGACATGCCCGAAACACCTCAGGTGGGAGGCGTCCAGGAGGCATCCTGATCAGATGCCCATACCACCTCAACTGGCTCCTTTTGATGTGGAGGAGCAGCGGTTCTACTCTGAGCCTCTCCCGGATGACTGAGCTCCTCACCCTGTCTCTAAGGGTGAGTTCAGCAATCCTACGAAGAAAGCTCATTTCAGCTGCTTGTATCCACAATCTCGTTCTTTCGGTCATTACCCAAAGCTCATGACCATAGGTGAATGTAGGAACGTACATTGACTGGTAAATCGACAGCTTTGCCTTAGATCTTAGCTCGCTCTTCACCACAACAGACCGGTACAATGTCCGCATCTTTGCAGATGCTGCTCCGATCCGTCTGTCAATCTCTCACTTCATTCTCCCCTCACTCGTGAATAAGACCCCAAGATACTTAAATTCCTCCACTTGGGGCAGGAGCTTGTCCCCAACCCGGAGAGGACAATAAGATAAGCCTTTATTAGTCCCACAATGGGGAAATTCCAGGATTGCAACAGCACAGGGATAGCAACACTCAGAGCAATAATTAAGAAGATAAGAAAAATAAGAGCAGTGAATATACATATGTACACATCAATATATATACACAGTGCGGAGCATTGTAGCTAGATGGAATAAACAGCATAACCGTCTACTTAGTTATCCTACATAGTATGAATATGTACCCATACATATTGTCACCCTCCGTAGCGACTGATATTGTCCTAGTTGTATACTAGAGGGGACCATTTGTGTAAGTCTGTTTTGTCTTTTGCATTCAATACTATTAGGTCGTAATGTTTTTTTGCTATCTCTGCGAGTAGCCCTACTTAGGTTATACAGTCTGACAGCCGTAGGTAGGAAGGACCTGCGAAACCTCTCGGTTGCACACCTAGGATGATGTAGTCTACTGCTAAATGAGCTCCTCAGTGCGTTCAGTATGACCTGCATAGGGTGGGACTCGGACTCCAGCAGAGATGACAGTTTAGTCACCATCCTTCTCTCTCCTATCTCCCACACTGGGTCAAGATGTTGCCCCAGGACAGAGCTAGCTTTCTTGATTAGTTTGTTCAGTCTCTTCCTATCGGCTGCAGTAATGCCACTCCAAAGTGATGGCTGATGCCACCACCGTGTCATAGAATGTCTTCAGCAGCGCCCCTTGTACACCAAAAGACAGGTATTGTGTGACCAGTCTAGTTTATTGTTCAGATGAACACCCAGGTACTTATAAGATGCCACCATCTCAATGTCTGTTCCCTGTATGTTTACTAGTGCTGTGAGGGGTTGTCCTTGCCTGCGGCAGTCCACCACCAGCTCCTTAGTTTTCCTTGCGTTGATCTGGAGGCAGTTCCGATGGCACCAGTCCACGAAGTCCTGGATAAGTCCTCTGTACTCAGCTTCATCTCCGTTGGAGATGAGGCCGATGATCGCAGAGTCGTCAGAGAACTTACTGTAGATGGCAGTGTGTTGTGTTGTGTGAGAAGTCCGCAGTATAAAGGGTGAACAGGAAGGGAGCCAAAACCGTTCCCTGGGGGGCCCCCGTGCTACCGATGATCGTGTCGGACACACAGTCCCGGGTTCTCACAAAGTGTGACTGGTTAGTGAGGTAGTCCAGGATCCATGATGACAGGTGCTGGTCCACCCCTGCGCACAGCAGTTTGTCCTTCAGGATCATCGGTTGGATGGTGTTGAAAGCACTGGAGAAGTCAAAGAACATGACCCTCACCGCATTCCCGGGCTTCTCCAGGTGGGACAGAGAACGGTGAAGGAGGAAGATCACTGCATCCTCCACCCCAATGCCATGCTGGTAGGCAAACTGGAGTGGATCCATCGCTGGTCCCACCAGGGGGCGGAGGTGAGCAAGGAGTAGTCTCTCGAGGGTCTTCATCATGTGAGATGTCAGGGCCACTGGTCTGTAGCTGTTCAGGTCTTTGTGGTGGGAAGTCTTTGGTACAGGTACCACACAAGATGTTTTCCACAACTGTGGTACCCTCCCCAGCTTCAGGCTCAGATTGAAGATGTGCTCCACAATCCCACACAGCTGGTCTACACAGGACTTGAGGAGCTTCGCGCTGATGCCGTCCGGTCCCGAGGCCTTCCTCGCCTTGATCTTCCTCAGCTCCGTCCTCACCTGGGTCTTAGTGAGGGTCATGTTGGGGGGGCTGTGTGCTTGGAGTGGTGGGGGTGTTGGTGGAGTGGGGTATGGACAGCAGGTCTCGATGACTTTAGAGGGAGCAGTGGTTGTTGTGCAGTCGGGGGGGGAGTCCTTTAAAGCGTTCATTGCCTCCTCAGACCATAACTTCACTGTGCACTTGACCGGAGGTTGTCTTTGTACTAGGGGCTTGTACACCGGCAGGAGATGAACCAAGTTGTGATCCGATCTCCTGAGTGGGGGGAGGGGTGATGAGGTGTACACCTTCTTAGTATTTGCATAGAATCCACCTTTTTCCGGCTGAGGACCATGGACTAGAACTTGGAGGTGCTGATTCTCATCCCAGCCACTTCACACTCAGCGGCAAACCGTCCCAGCAAGAACTGTAGGTCATTGCTGAATGAAGCCAACAGGAGAACATCATCTGCAAACAACAGAGATGAGATCCTGTGGTCACCAAGCATGACACCCTCCGTTCCCTGGCTACGCCTAGAAATCCTAACCATAGAAATTATGAACAAGATCGGTGACAAAGGGCAGCCTTGGCGGAGTCCATCTCTCACTGGGAATGAGTCCGATCGAGTGTTGGCAATACAAACCAAACTCTCACAATGGTCATACAGAGACCGAATAGCTCGTAACATGCCCGATACCCCATACTCGCGAAGCACCCCCCACAAAAAACCACAAGGGACACGGTCAAATGCCTTCTCCCAAGTCCACAAAACACACATAAACTGGTTGGGCAAACTCCCACGAACCCTCGAGAATTCTCGAGAGGGTAAAGAGTTGGTCCGATGTGCCATGGCCAGGACGAAAACCACATTGCTCCTCCTGAATCCGAGGTTCGACCAATGGCCAGACTCTCCTCTCCAGTACCTTGGCATAGACCTTCCCAGGGAGGCTGAGGAGTGTGATCCCTCTAAAGTTGGAGCACACCCTCCGGTCTCCTTTTTTGAAGAGAGGAACCACCACCCCGGTTTTCCGTGCCAAAGGCACTGCCCCCAACCTCCACGTAGTGTTGCAGAGACGTGTCAACCATGACAGTCCTACAACATCCATGGCCTTGAGGTACTCAGGGCGAATCTTGTCTACCCCCTAACTTTTCGTGAGTAGTGTATATAGAATGTTTCGATAACTTATAGATATCTTATACCAATGAATGCTTAGCGTGCTGCCGACGTTCACAACTTATGCCCAATGATAGTCTTAACTTCTGCATATCTTATCCCAACTTATGCATAGCGCGGTCATGCTAAGCTGCCGTTGCCTCCCAATCCATGAATCCTATGTTTGCGAGAGCATGAAGGCTACAGTACATCACCTTGCTGACAGGCACATAAAAGTTTAAAAAGTCAGTCTCTGTTAAACCGAAATGATTCTCTTTTCCAAAGACCATCGCATCGTGGGGTACGTGATCGACCTGGGAGATCTGTCAGGTCGGTCACGCCTACGGAAAGGATAAAACAGCTGATGTGATACGGACGAACATCAGATGACAGTCGAAACATGTCCAGGTAGGAAACATCTCTTTACTTTGTCTGAATAGAACAAGACCAGTTTGACATGGACATTTGCTCACCATGGAGTCTTGACGGTTTCCTCCTGTGAACCAACGCTGCCAGTACGCCATTATATGGTAGCTGTAATTTAGAAACACGTTCAGTAAGTTACACATAGGTTCAAAGAGCGGTTACTCATAGGTTAGAAATAAGTTTTGGGTATGCTATACATTATCTCGATGTATTTCGACTTATGAGTAACTTACAAGTAACGTGTGAACGATTGCATAACTTACTACTGTTGGCCTGCGTATGCAGGACGTATGAGCCATATAGGAAAATTTTTTCGATGATCTCGCTGTACTACGACATATACCAGTGTGCTTCAGCATGCTCTTATACAAAACTTCCCCTTAACTTATTAGACGTATGCCAGTGTATTTGCAAGTTTTTTTTTTTTTAAATGTCAGCATACGCTGTCTAACTTGTCAAGGTGTGACAGGGGCTTTAGAGTAAGTTTTAGAACATGTTAAGTCTAGTTGTTGTGGCAATCAACTTTGACCATAGCTTGACAACGCTGCCTTGAGAACTCTTTACTGTGTAAAAATATGAAGGGAGTCAACATGATATTGGCACTATTTTCCTTATTTTCGAGTGACGAAAGAGTGAGACTTGGCAACACTGTGTAGTGCTGCCAACTATACAGTGTCCTAAGCCTAGTATTGATTATGTTGCCCAAATTTACTCATCCAGTGGGAAATATTCAAATAACATACTAAAGTGCTCATGCCAATTTGATTCTGATGTGCTGATAATAGATAAGAATAAGAGATTGACAATATCAGTACTAACGTAATTGTATAAATTGTCTGGGAACCAGGAAAGTAACGTTCCATATACATAGCTTACTGTATATGATTACAATAATACAACAATTGTAAAAACAGCAATTACATACCCAATATGACGCCGATGTTTACCTGGAAAATTTTAGCCATAGTTGGCTAACTTTTGGTTGGCTTATCGCGCTTGCTTAAGATTATTCCCCACAGTAGCTCATTTCAGTGGACAATTCATAGGGGTGAGAATCACGAGGGACCTGACGATCCGATTCAGATCACGATACTTGAGTCACAATCCAATGCTATCACAATCTATCATGATCCCATCACTATTACAGTCCATCACGATACTACCCCCCCCCCCCCACACACACACCATTATGTCAACGTCAAATTTGGTCTGTAAAGTACAATTGTCAATATCTGTTAAATACAAGTTTTAACTCTTTTCAGCTAACTACAGCCGTCTTTGTTTTGGTGGCTGCTGGCTCTCAGTCCTCCAGCTGCCCACATTCTCATGGCTTCATTTTCCCCCGGGACACATCTCTGCACACAGGGAAGGTAGTGGACGGTGTTGTTTACTCGGCTCACTCTGAGGTTGATGGTGGCAGGTGTCCGGAGTTCGCTGGTCAGCGCCGCTCGGAGAAAAACCAAGCTCCATGCCAGTGTGTTTTTAGGTTAGCCGTTGCTAACACTTCTCCGAGACATACTGTATGTTAACTCATGTGTTCAGAGTGTTTTATTTTTTCCCCTCTGTGCAGCTCTTCTTCCGGGTTGTCATGTCTAGGTCTCTTGTTCCATCTTTGTTGTAAAATCCAAAAAAGGCCCAACATTTGAGCTAACTTTTTGGCACGTCCAACTCCTTCCTGACTTTCAAAGTTGGCTGCAAATCTCGGAAGACAAGCTTTGACTTCACTTGACTGGGTGCTTGCTTTGCCCCATATAGTGGACTGAAAGTACAATTGGTTGATTAATAACCAAGGATATACAACATTTTACATGAATATATACTGTATAATTTATAAAAGACAGATCCACGCGTCTAGGGATTGGAGCGTCATTGTTGGTGTCAAGTATCGCGATCCATCACTGAATCAATCTGTTGTCCCACCCCCTAATAATTATTAAATATAATTTACAGTTCACATGTTAATATAGTATACCAGTGATAATGCAGTAAACCAATTTGAACACCCAGAATTAAATAAATTGTATCCATGATCATGGACCATGACTGTGTTGTGTCACTCGTAAACTGTCCAGGCAGAACAGTTGTTGCACGTTTCAAGTTCCGCTATAACATGAAGTGCTGTGGGGGGTTAATTTGTGTTAATATTTTTAATCCGTTAATTCGGGCACTATTGGGGCCATTGCGAATAGCTGCAATTATGTAATACCGTGCTATGGACAAGCCTACCATGGAGGATAACGATCAACTGCAACAACCGCAGTGTTCACTTTTTTGTGTGTGTGGCTAAATCTTGTTCACTTATGTGCACCTATTGAATATTAAATAAATTGTTAAATGTTAAGTGTATTTTTATTGCCAGCAGCATGTTTGCAGGGCATAAAGTATGTTATTTGTACTACTTTTGGTGAGATCAGGTTACTTGTGGCAGATGGGGGGGGGGAGATCCTAAATTTAATAAAATAATGGCTGGATGGGCTCCTTCTGAGCGGAGTGTTTCTGATCCTGACGATTAAGCTCTGAGAGCTGCTTGTTTGCTGGGTGAACGTGATCTTTCAAACAGCGGCATTGTCCAAAAATCACTATGGAGAGACACGGAGACAAGAGCCACGCGGGATCCTGCACTGGGTCTGTCCTGCTTAAATAAGCTGAATGTCTCAGCTGTCTCCAACCAGTCCACACACTCTGTAGTTGAAATGCTGGAGTTTCCGCCACGGCTTTATGAAAATGATCAAGTTTTTTTTTTTTTTAACAGAATCAGCAGTTCATGACTGTAGGAAGACCTGAGCTCTGCACAGTTGTCACACAAGCACATAAGTTGAGAGTGGAGCTGCAGCGAGTTTCTCACAGCTTCCATCATTTGCCACATAAGTTATGAAGCCTGTCTGAATTACGAGCCCACGGAGTCCTGAAAACATTTGCAATGATATCACATATCGTGCTGTTATCCACCATCACTGCAGGGGAAACTCCTCCACTGTGACAGCCCTAGCTACTGTAATTAATTGTGTTAATGCATTAATATTCCCAGCACTAATAAATATGTTTTTATTGTTGGACCAATATAAGCTGTTTTCAGAGGCTCGTGAAGTCCTGCTGTCTCACAGTTTGTGTTTTGTGTCTCTGTCAGTTCTCCACGCCCATCAGTTCCTCCCCAATGAGTTTGCCCTCAGCCTGGTGTCATGTCGCCTGGGAAAAGACCCGTCTGTATATTTTATCGTCGGCACTGCCATGGTGTACCCAGAGGAGTCGGAGCCCAAGCAGGGACGCATCGTCATCTTCCACTACACCGACGGTCAGAAGACTATCTGTCTCCAGCTTTTGTCCATTTGAAGCAAATAAACCCTAAAAGTGCATTCTTCTTCCACCTTTTTTCACCCAGTCCATTCTGCTTTGCTCTATTTATCCTCCCCCCAGTTTAATCTTCCCCTCTCCATCCTCTGTTGCACACTTGGACTCCCTGTCTTGTCATGCTCTCGTTTTCCTCCTCACTTAATCATTTTCTTATCACTTATTATCAGGCGTTCCTCCTCTCAACATCACTGATTCTCCTCATTTCCTTTCATGCCGTGCCCCCTCTCAAGGTGCACTGTGTGCCTTTCATTTATCCACCCTCGTCTCTTCATTTTTCCCTCCTGATCCTTATTCTGAAAGCACCACATTCTCTTTTTTCACATTTTCCCACATCCTTCTCACAGTTGTCCTGAGAATTCACTGAGATCTTGTAGGTGCTAGTTTAACTTAATATTCCCCGTGTTGTGCTTTGAATGCTAACTGAAGACTGACTGACTGATGTTTTTATCTGCAGGTAAGCTACAAGCTGTGGCTGAGAAGGAGGTGAAAGGGGCTGTCTACTCTATGGGCGAATTCAATGGCAAATTGCTGGCCAGCATCAACAGCACGGTAAGTGGAGCTTTGTGGGGTTGTTTTTTTTTTCTTCTTCGAGATCTGAAAAAAGAGTTGCAAAAAGGTTTAATTTGCTTTTAAAGTGATCTCGGAGAAATCATTTGTCAGATAATATTTTTACCTCTCTACGCTTGAATGGCAAAACTAATCTTTATTCAAAACCCTAGGGGAAGCACCGCTGTCACATGCCATTAAAAGGGAGTTGCGACTTAACTTTCTACAGGATAAAGAGTCGGAACAAGCTTTTCTCCATTCTGCATCCCTGTCAAGAAAGGTGTCAGTTATCATATTAGCCACGTTCTCTGCAAGAAATACTGAAACCATTTTAGGAAACCCGTCAGCTTTTCTGCGCTAAAGGATTTAACAACCTTTTTTTGTTGCGTTCGTACAGAAAATAAGAAGCATTTGAACCTGCAGTCCCATAAGGATGGGAGTGATGTGTGCCTTCTAAAGGGAGTTTGGAGAATTCAGATGATTTCTGCTGCTGTGTGTGAACGTGGGGGTAAAAAGATGAACTACGGCCACTTAGAGCTGGGTGATGTGGCTTTAAAGCAAAATACACATTTTTTTCATGTCACATTTGATTTTCAGGTTTTATCTTTAATACAAATGATGAGGAATTGTTTAAATTACATTCTTTCTTTTTGGCTGTAGCGTTTTGCAGATAAACGCACTGCTTTTCATATATGATTAACTGTTTATTTACAAGATTGCAGATTATAAAGCAAAGGTTCAATGTATTTACAAGAACACACAAGAAAAGCACACAAGGCAAATGGTAAACACGCAACACAAATGAATCAGGGGTCCAGTGTGGGGGTCGGCAACCTCTCCCATGAGAAGAGCCAGTTTGAGCTATTTTTGTCCAGAAAAACTCACGATGCCCCAAAACTTCTGTGCCTTAAAAAAAGAGGTAAAAGTGACAAAATTGCAGCATTGCTCTCTGATAAACAGAATTTGCACCCTTTTTTTTAAATTACAAGTTTAGGTAGATAAATTATATATTTTACCACATAAATTTGCAACTTATCTCATAAATGTGAGGCTTTTTTTTCCCTCTGAACTGTTTTCCCCCTCCCAAATAAATAAATTTTTGCATCTAATTTCCTGAATACTGACAATTTTGTCATTGTAAATTTGCAACATTTTCTTCTAAATTTGTGGCTTTTTTTCCTTGTAAATTTGCAGCTGTTTTATTAGAAATAATAAGTTATTTCACAGAAGTTTGCAGTTTTTCCTAATTGGCAAGTTTTTTTCTTGTATATGTGCATATTTTTTCTCTTAAATTTGTGACCTTTTCCTCTTTAAGTTGCAGCTTTTTAACTGCAAATTTGCAACTTTTTTCCACATAAATTTGAGACTTAAAAATAAATACATTTCAGTTTTTTTCATAAATCTAGATCCCTTTTCTTTTAAATGTGTAGCTTTTACTCATTTTTAAAATTTACAACTCTTCATGTAAATTTGCATTTTCTTCTCTTTAATTTGGAACTTTTTGTTATAAATTTATATTTTTTATTCATAAATAAGCATTATATCATAAATCTGTATCAGTTTTCACTCAGATTTTAAAGTTTTCCTTCTTGGATTTGCAGCTTTTATGTTGGTGAATTTATTCGGTCATAAATTTATGACGGTTTTTCTGTAAATTTGTGAGTTTTTCAAAACTATAGGGAGCCACTGAACATGAGCAGAAGAGCCACAGGTTGCAGATCCCTGATATAGTGGAATAAACCTATGAAAAACTACTATGTATGTCCATCCATCCATCTTCTACCGCTTTTCCGGAGGTCTGGGTCACGGAGGCAGCAGTTCAAGCAGAGAAGCCCAGACTTCCCTCTCCCCAGCCACCTGCTCCAGCTCTTCAGAGGGGATACCAAGGCGTTCCCAGACCAGCTGGGAGACATAGTCTCTCCACCGAGTCCTGGGTCTGCCCTGGGGTCTCCTCCCAGTGGGACGTGCCTGAAACACCTCAAGTGGGAGGCGTCCAGGAGGCATCCTAATCAGATGCCCATACCACCTCAACTGACTCCTTTCAATGTGGAGGAGCAGCGGTTCTACTCTGAGCCTCTCCCGAATGACTGAGCTCCTCACCCTATCTCTGAGGGTGAGTCCAGCAATCCTACGGAGAAAGCTCATTTCAGCCGCTTGTATCCGCGATCTCGTTCTTTCGGTCATTACCCAAAGCTCGTGACCATAGGTGAGAGTAGGAACGTAGATTGACTGATAAATCGGCAGCTCGACCGAATAGCTCGTAACAACAAGCCCGATACCCCATACTCCCGAAACACCCCCCACAAAAATCCACGAGGGACGTGGTCAAATGCCTTCTCCAAGTCCACAAAACACATGTAAACTGGTTGGGCAAACTCCCACGAACCCTCAAGAATTCTCGAGAGGGTAAAGAGCTAGTCCGATGTGCCACGGCCAGGACGAAAACCACATTGCTCCTCCTGAATCCGAGGTTCGACCAACGGCCGGACTCTCCTCTCCAGTACCTTGGCATAGACCTTCCCAGGGAGGCTGAGGAGTGTGATCCCTCTAAAGTTGGAGCACACCCTCCGGTCCCCTTTTTTAAAGAGAGGAACCACCACCCCGGTTTGCCATGCCAAAGGCACTGCCCCCGACCTCCACGCAATGTTGCAGAGGCGTGTCAACCATGACAACCCTACAACATCCAGGGCCTTGAGGTACTCAGGGCGAATCCCGTCCACCCCTGGGGCCCGGCCACCAAGGAGATTTTTAACCACCTTGGCGACCTCAGCCCCTGTGAAAGGCGAATCATCCCCCTCGTCCCCAAACCCTGCTTCCTCTGTGGAAGGCGTATCAGTGGGATTGAGGAGATCCTCGAAGTATTCCTTCCACCGCCCGACGATGTCCCCAGTCAAAGTCAACAGTGTCCCATCCGCACCATACACAGTGTGGACGGGGAGCTGCTTTCCCCTCCTGAGCCGCCGGACAGTTTGCCAGAATCTCTTTGAGGCCGACCGAAAGTCTTGTTCCATGGCCTCACCGAACTCCTCTCATACCCGGGTTTTTGCTTCAGCAACCACCCGAACTGCACTCCGCTTGGCCTGCCGGTACACCTCAGCTGCTTCGGGAGTCCCACAAGCCAACCAAGCTTGATGGGACTCCTTCTTCAACTTAATGGCCCCCCTCACCACTGGTGTCCACCACTTGGTTCGGGGGTTGCCACCACGAGATGCACCGACCACCTTGCGGCCGCAGCTCTGGGCCGCCGCTTCAACAGCAGAGGTGGAGAACATGGCCCATTCAGACTCCCATGTCTCCAGACTCCCTCGGGATGTGGTTGAAGTTCTTCCGGAGGTGGGAGTTGAAGACCTCCCGGACAGGGGCCTCAGCCAGACGCTCCCAGCACACCCTCACTATACGTTTGGGTCTACCAGGTCTGAATGGCTTCCTCCCCTGCCATCGGATCCAACTCACCACCAGGTGGTGATCAGTTGACAGCTCTGCACCTCTCTTTACTCGGGTGTCCAAGACATACGGTCGCAGGTCTGATGACACGATAACAAAATCAATCATCGACCTGCGACCTAGGGTGTCCTGGTGCCAGGTGCACATATGGACACCCTTATGCTTGAAGATGGTGTTCGTTATGGACAGACTGTGGTTAGCACAGAAGTCCAATAACTGAACACCACTCGGGTTCGGATCGGGCAGGCTGTTCCTCCCAATCACCCCCCTCCAGGTTTCACTGTCGTTGCCCACATGCGCATTGAAGTCCCCCAGTAGGACAATGGAGTCTCCCAAGAGGAGCACCCTCCAGCACCCCAGTCATAGACTCCAAAAAGGGTGGGTACTCTGAAACATCATTTGGTGCATAGGCACAAATGATGGTCAGGACCCGTTTCCCAACCCGAAGGCGCAGGGAAGCAACCCTTTCGTCCACCGGGGAAAACTCCAATATAGTGGCAGCAAGGTGGGGCGATACAAGAATACCCACGAGAGGCGACGAGCAGGCTATGTTGCCTATGTTGCCGAGCAGGCTATGTTGCCCCGGACAACATAGCTCCTGGGATCAGTGTGTGTGTGTGTGTGTGTGTGTGTGTGTGTGTGTGTGTGTTGGGGGGGGGGGGGGTCACGATTTTTTTTTTTCCCCAAACAAATTAAATTGATTTCAGTTTAGAGTCACTTCATTGCCCAGACCTACTGCCTACTTCTGTGGTATTGTAAGGTTCCCGTGGTGGGAACACATACTTGTTCTGCAGCCAGATTGAGAAATTATGGCTTCTTATTTTCCTTTAACCACTTGCACTCCGGGCAATTTTCCTAAAAATGCCAAAAAATAACGTGCCCAAAGTAAATCGAAAGCTGTTTTTCAACCCTTTGCAGCATCTTCATGGGGTTGGTCTCATTTAAAAGAAAACACTTTGAATTTTTTGGCAAAAAAAACATAATCTCTCTACGTGCTCCGGCCACTGAGTTACAGTCATCTAAACATACTGAACTTGAAGAAAAAAAAATCGGACACAGTGTTTTTTTGGATACAAATGCTTGTAACTAACACACAGCTGTCCGATCCGGCTGGAAAATGCAACAGAAATGTAGAACCAAGTGTTATCCAGCTGAGATCCAAATTTGGTAACAATACCACAAAAAATGAATATTTTACACAGCTTTGTTCTCAGGCTGTTCCCAGGCGTTATGGAACTGTGCCAAATTGTGCCAAATGGCACAGTTTGGAAAAACGTCTAACTTTTGAATAATTCAATGTAGAATCTTCATTTTAGGCTCTAATGAAAGGTTACACTCAGGGCTGTGTGTGTGTGTGTGTGTGTGGGCGGGGGGTCGTTCCGCTACCAAGGACCAAATTCGGCCCTCGCTACATGACAGAATACACTCTTTTTTTTCACAGCGGCCCCCCCCCCCTCGCTACTGTGTGTGTGTGTGTGTGTGTGTGGGGGGACCGTGAACGGACCGTGAACGCCCCCCCCGCCCTCGCTACAGAAGAGGGCCATCGCTACATGATGGAATAGACTGATATGCTTCCCCCTGCGGACCGGGGAGCGTTCGGACCGTGCCCCCCCCCCGCTCCTCTTCTGCAGCGGGGGGGGGATGGGGGGGTGTTCACGGTCCGAACACGGCAAATGAACCGTTTATTGCGGCGCACGCACTTCGTACTTCGTGCGCAGTACAGTTGTAATTTACCGATCGGTCAAAAGTCATTTTTGGATTACAGTTTTCAGGGATAAATAATAATTTAGCTTATAACACCTTACCTCTTCAAAGCAGCAGAGTCGTGGCGAACAGCTCTTCCCACGCGTCAGACGAACGCGACGCTGCTCCGCTCGTGGATCCCGATCAACATAATTCCATTATTGCCGTTTTGGCGAATGATTTACGACTTTTGTCGTCGGCCTCCGTCTATTCTGCTGGAATGAGTGCAGGTCCCACTTGTGGGTGTTCTCCATGCTGCTGGGTGAGCCTGGGTCTGTAGTAGATTCGTACAGAGTCCTTCTGCAGCAGTAAATATCGCTTCACTCAGCCTGAATTTCTGTGCTTCAATTCGCTCCTGCGTTCACAGTAGGCGGGTCCTCCTTCCTAGATTTTCATTCATTGGCTCCTCAAGGTTTCAGAAACCCAATTCAAGGCTCTTATTAGTCGAATGAGAGGTCAATCAGATGAACTAATCTGTTCGCGGCTGTGTTTGCAGATTTTTTTTTCAGTGGCGCTTGGAGGGCACACCACCTACACCATCACCATCAATATCCTTATCATGCGTCATGCGCACGAGGGCGCACGAGCACGCTCTCGCGCGCCCTCGTGCGTCATAGGACGCAGAGACTTGCCCGCCCGCGGAACAACGGAGCGCAAGTGGTTAACCTTACACAAGGATATAGAGTGATGTCTGATGATTATAGGTGGTGGTAATGCACCTGTAAGCTGGTTGTCAACAGCCAATCAAATCTAAAAGAAGAACCTTACACAAGAAGGCAACATCACAAAAAATGTGTTGTACAAAGTGTATTGCAAAGTGGACATGCACCACTTGGAGTAAATGCGTGAAGTTATTGTATAAGTGAGAAGTAAATGTAAAAATTGTGGCAGTATAACTGCTGTATCATTGTCAGAAATGGGCAGTGTTTTCTGATGTCTTGTACACTTTTAATTCAGCTAATCAATGGTTAAGATACTTTGATTGGAACTTGTGCCCAGTTTAAGAGTTGAGAAGAGTTTTAGAAGTCCTCTTACTACTGCAGTGGCTACTGCTCACTGATTGGCATTGATTGCATAGAGAGAAGAGGGAGAGACAGCCCTCCATTTGAATGACCTGCTTAACCTCGGCCGTGGCAGTTCCATGTTTGAAGAGGAAGTTCCTCGATTTATGTTTTCATTTATTCATTGTCAATCACTGTACATGAGCACCAAATTCACCTGACCCCGACAGTGAGCTGGAAAATAATGATCAGAAAATCAATAGCTGATTGTTGAATGTTGATGGCGGTATGCATGAAGAAATAGCATCTGTAATCATAGTTGACCAGTGGAAAGCGTAATAATAATTTACCCATTTAAATCTTGTTCCTTCTGCAGCTTTTTGAAATTTTGTGCATCTTTTGTTAATTTGGGGATATTTGACCTTGTGTTTTTGAGCTGTGATGACCTACATTCATTCTTAACCCCAAAATTTAAGTTGATACTCAAGGCAGTTTGTTTTATTTCCAGCATCTTCCAGAGTTTGGGTAAAAAAAAATGGTGTTGTCTTTTCTCACTGTACCTCTTCTAATGTATATTTCAGCATCAGTTCACCTCTTGATCACTTGTGTGCTTTTGACTGCTTTTAATTTGTCTTAGAAGTAGGGATGTTAATGATTAATTGACTTTCAATTGTCAATAAGAATTTAGTCAACTTGATTAAATTAGTTGTCAATTAATAGATAACTCAGCAGTTCTTTTCAATGGGACCTTATTCTATGAAATGTAGTGGTGTTGCCATCCACGCGCTCACCCACTGCCGCATTTCAACCAAAAAAGCAGAGATGACGCTAAGCCCCCAGAATGCATGCGCTGTGCAGGGTGAAAAAAAAAATTCGCCCTTCCGGGTTAGGAGAATCACAAGTTCCAATGTCCACCCGCCTACTTTAAATCAACAGGGCAGACAGAGTGCAGCAAGGAAAAAGACTACATGAGCGCAAACGCCTATTCCCGCTGCCAGCAGACTGGACTCAAGTTACCACTGAGGTAACACAACAGAGGAGCCCAGATCGTTCTGGGTTTGCCTGGATTGCCAGGGTACTGTGATGATGGTCAACATGCAACAGATGAAGTAGCTCACAATTTATTTTCCTGTTAAAACAGTCTACTTGAGCTTGTTAGTAAATTAGGACGTGAAAGTTTTTTTAATAGAACTAAAAAAGATGCTGTGGAGCGTGTAAATAATGAGGCGGATTTGGTTCAGGCGGTTTATTACACGACTCACACAAGGAGCATAGACAGAATGGCATACAAGTAGGAACTCTTCCCTTAAATAACATGACATCCTTCTAGACTCTTCTCACACACAAAAGATAATCTCCTTCTAGACTCTTCTCACACACAAAAGATAATCTCCCCGTCCGACTGCAGTCAGTCCATTCATCCTTGACACCTCCCTGTTATCTTACTAGGGCATCTAGAAACTTCTCACACACAAAAGGTTAACTTCGCGTCCTTTGTTCCTGTCTAAGGTGGTAAACCATTATGCACTCCCCAGGTTGCCACACCACTGTAAATTTTATGATGTTGGCAGTAGTTTTTAAAATAAATAAAAGTCATGACATTTGTAATTTACTGAGATGTACCAGCACATAGTAAGATAAGATGAGCCTTTATTAGTCCCACAATGGGGAAATTCCAGGATCACAGCAGCACTCAGAGCAATAGTTAATAAGATAATAAGAACTGGTTAGCCAAAGCAGTTGATGAATATACATATGTACACAGATACAGTGGGGCAAAAAAGTATTTAGTCAGCCACCAATTGTGCAAGTTCTCCCACTTAAAAGATGAGAGAGGTCTCCAATTCTCATCATAGGTATACCTCAACTATGAGAGACAAATTGAGAAAAAAAAATCCAGAAAATCACATTGTCTGATTTTTCAAGAATTTATTTGCAAATTATGGTGGAAAATAAGTATTTGGTCAATAACAAAAGTTCATCTCAATACTTTGTTATATACCCTTTGTTGGCAATGACAGAGGTCAAACGTTTTCTGTAAGTCTTCACAAGGTTTTCACACACTGTTGCTGGTATTTTGGCCCATTCCTCCATGCAGATCTCCTTGAGAGCAGTGATGTTTTGGGGCTGTCGCTGGGCAACACGGACTTTCAATTCCCTCCAAAGATTTTCTCTGGGGTTGAGATCTGGAGACTGGCTAGGCCACTCCAGGACCTTGAAATGCTTCTTACGAAGCCACTCCTTCGTTGCACGGGAGGTGTGTTTGGGATCATTGTCATGCTGAAAGACCCAGCCACGTTTCATCTTCAGTGCCCTTGCTGATGGTAAGAGGTTTTCACTCAAAATCTCATGATATATGGCCCCATTCATTCTTTCCTTTACATGGATCAGTTGTCCTGGTCTGTCACAAGAAGTGGCACGAAGCGAGGCCAGATTTCAGTTTTCAATTAATCAATTTTTATTTTCAATAAACTCACAAGTAAATAGTTCCAGAAACATCCGACACGATTCTCGGCAACAATCCACAAATGAACGAACACCTCATTATCAATCATCACACCTGTTTTATACTAACTGGAGATAATTAGGGCTAATTAGCCCCTACCATAATCCCAGGTAAAACAATAAACCTTCCATCATTTACACATACCCACTAATCTCTAAAATACATAAATATTTTCCCAACTATACAATATAAATAACATATAATAAATAACAATCAATAACAATAACAATATAAATAATTCAATAAATAATTCAAAACCCTTATTTACAAAGCTAAACCACCCCTCTAACTTACCATACATGCTTCCTTCCTGCTGGTGTCCTATATAAGGCCCTCAACCCCTAACGGAGTCTTTTGCCCGGATACCCACAGGAAGCATGTTGGCAAAGGTATGTGAAATAAATTATCAATTATTTTACCAAATACTTAACCATACAATTATCTCCCAAGGGCATTCAAATTAAACAAAAGACAGATCCCAAAATAATGTGTGCAACTTTTACAAACAATCATAATAACATTTACCATATTATAAATACAACACAATCACACATACAATAAGTCATACAATGGTGACACTCCGTCGTCACATGGTCCCTTTGCAGAAAAACAGCCCCAGAGCATGATGTTTCCACCCCCATGCTTCACAGTAGGTATGGTGTTCTTTGGATGCAACTCAGCATTCTTTCTCTAACAAACACGACAAGTTGAGTTTTTACCAAAAAGTTCTATTTTGGTTTCATCTGACCATATGACATTCTCCCATTCCTCTTCTGGATCATCCAAATGTTCTCTAGCAAACTTCAGACGGGCCTGGACATGTACTGACTTAAGCAGGGGGACACGTCTGGCACTGCAGGATTTGAGTCCCTGGCAGCGTAGTGTGTTACTGATGGTAGCCTTTGTTACTTTGGTCCCAGCTCTCTGCAGATCATTCACTAGGTCCCCCCATGTGGTTCTGGGATTTTTGCTCACCGTTCTCGTGATCATTTTGACCCCACGGGGTGAGATCTTGCGTGGAGCCCCAGATCAAGGGAGATTATCAGTGGTTTTGTATGTCCTCCATTTTCTAATAATTGCTCCCACAGTTGATTTCCTCACACCAAGCTGCTTACCTATTGCAGATTCAGTCTTCCCAGCCTGGTGCAGGTCTACAATTTTGTTTCTGGTGTCCTTTGACAGCTCTTTGGTTTTGGCCATAGTGGAGTTTGGAGTCTGACTGTTTGAGGTTGTGGACAGGTGTCTTTTATACTGATAACGAGTTCAAACAGGTGCCATTAATACAGATAACGAGTGGAAGACAGAGGAGCCTCTTATAGAAGAAGTTACAGGTCTGTGAGAGCCAGAAATCTTGCTTGTTTGTAGGTGACCAAATACTTATTTTTCACCATAATTTGCAAATAAATTCTTTAAAAATCCTTCAGTGTTATTTTCTGGATTATTTTTTTTTCATTTTGTCTCTCATAGTTGAGGTATACCTATGATAAAAATTGGATACCTCTCTCTTCATTTAAGTGGGAGAACTTGCACAACTGGTGGCTGACTAAATACTTTTTTGCCCCACTGTATATACACAGTGCAGGAGCATTGCAGCTAGTTGGAATAAACAGCATTAGGGTTTGTTAAATTACCCTGCAGAATTTGAATATATACCCAGACAGTATCTTTCGCATTTGAATCAACAGTGTTGTTGCCACCCTCAGTAATGATTATTGTCCTAGTTGTGTATTGGAGGGGACCATCTCTATTGTGCAAAGTTGTTATGTTTGGTACATTTAATACGACCGCTATGAGCAGCCCTGGTTAGGTTATAAAGTCTTGACAGCTGTAGGTAGGAAGGACCTGCGGAACCTCTCCGTCGTGCACCTAGGATGGCACAGCCTATCGCTAAATGAGCTCCTCAGTGCGTTCAGTGTGTTCCAAATGGGGTGGGACTCAGACTCCAGCAGAGATGACAGCTTAGCCACCATCCTCCTCTCTACTATCTCCTCCACTGGGTCAAGGCGTCGCCCCAGAACAGAGCTGGCTTTTTTCATCAGTCTGCTCAGTCTCCTCCTGTCGGCTGCCGTGATGCCGCTGCCCCAGCTGACCACGTGAAAGGTGATGGCTGATGCCACCACCGAGTCATAGGTCTTCAGGAGTGCCCCTTGCACTCCAAAAGACCTGAGTCTCTTTAGGAGGATCAGCCTGTGCTGCCCCTTCTTGTAGAGTGCGTTGGTGTTGTGTGACCAGTCCAGTTTATTGCTCAGCTGAACACCCAGGTACTTGTAAGATGTCACCATCTCAATATCTGTTCCCTGGATGTTTACCGGTGCTGTGGGGAGTTGTCCTGGCCTGTGGCAGTCCACCACCAGTTCCTTGGTTTTCCTCGCATTGATCTGGAGGCAGTTCCATCGGCACCAGTCCACGAAGTTCACACTATACAGTGCAAATTTGTTAAACTACAAAAAATGCCATTGTCTGTAGTAAAAAAAAAAAATGCAAGTGGTTCACTAAATCATTGAGGAATATGATGTTCATGTTTTTTTGAGTATATGACAAAACAGCAACTTTTTGTTAGAGACTGTATTTTACCGAGGGAAATTCTTCACTCAAACCTTAATTGCAGATAAGACTGTCCTAAAAACATCAGCAAAGCCACACTGTAAGTCCAACCCATGGTTCAATGATGACTGCAAAAAGGCCATTGAGGCAAGGAAAAAAGCAGAGAGGGTGTTCAGTAAACATCCAACAACAGAAAACCTGACCAGATTTAAAATCTGTCGAGCTAAAGCGTGCAGGATCATCAATGAAGCAAAGAGACAGAGCTGGAGGGAATTGTATCAAGCCTCACATCCAACACATCTCCCAAAAAGATCTGGGATTTAATCAGAAAGATGAAGGGTAAGAAGAATGAACTTCAAATACAGCATATTAATCATTAGGGCAATCTGCTGATGACAAAATATGAAATAGCTAATCAACTAGCAAAATCGTTTGAGAAGAATTCGTCTATTGGAAACTTATCATCCTGAGTTCCAAATCATACAAGCACAAGAAGAACAAAAAGAAATAAACTTTTCTTCGGATAACTCAGAACCATACAACCAAGATTTCACTCTGGAAGAACTTTTGTTCTTAATAAGGAACTCTCATGACACTGCTGTGGGGCCAGATAAAATTCATTATCGGTTTTTAAAACACTTACCCCCCAATGCACTATCCATTCTCTTGATGGTTTTTAACAACATCTGGAAATCAGGCAATATTCCTGAAAGCTGCAAAGAAGCAGTAATTATACCTTTTCCAAAACCCGGGAAAGAGCGTACTGATACCAACAACTACCATCCAGTAGCTCTGACACGTTGCCTCTGTAAAACCATGGAAAGAATAGTAAGCAGTCGCCTTGTGTGAGTGCTTGAGTCTGAAGGCCTTTTAACTGATTACCAGTATGGCTTCAGACGTGGTAAAAGCACTTTAGACCTATCCTAGCAGACTGTCGGGGGCGACAATGACTGTTTCATTTAGGTCTGATCAGATTCCTCCATGCAGCTCTGTCCTTGGCCTTCCGCTGCCAGGAACTCCTGACCTTGTTAACCCGGGCGACGTCCGAACCGGTATGAGTTGCTCTCTGACTGACCATTTCATGAAACTGCTTGCAAAGTGTTTGAGTACCGCTAGTTTTTGCTGGACTAGCGGCACATTCTTGGCAGATAGAGGTATTATTAGTGACAAAGACAGGCCAAGACAAACTGACTCCAGTATCTGTTGCAATGACTGACCAGTTGATAGGTTTGTTTATCTTTGCTCTTTGTGTAGTGCATGTCACAATGCACCGACTGACAAAAGTCTACCACAGACCTTGCGACAGATGTGCTTTTCTGCCAGGATGTCCAATCTCACCCCGTGTAAGTGGGAGTGGTCCACCACAGGCCTGTGACAGATACTATTTTTAGTTCTGCCCAGTTTCACCCTCCACGCCCTTGGAAGGGCAGGGTTGCCGGTTGAGTCACCAACGGCCTGACCCATGAGACAGGTAGTACCGGTTTTCATGGTTATCCGGTAGCAAGCAAACCAATGCCTGACCTGACAACCACCTTATCAGATTAGAGGCCTATATACATGATGGTTTTATTAGAAAAGAACATGTAGTTGCTGTATTTTTTTGATTTAGAAAAAGCATATGACACAACATGGAAATATGGTATTTTAAGAGACCTACATAACATGGGTTTTAGAGGACATTTGCCCTTTTTCATTTCAAACTTTTTGTCCAATGGATGCTTCAAAGTGCGAGTTGGAGACGCCCTTTCAGAGCCCCATGTGCAAGAACAAGGAGTCCCCCAGGGAAGCATCCTCTGGGTTACCCTTTTTAGCATTAAGATTAATAGTGTAGTTGTTGCTCTTAGACCAAATACCTTTTGTAGTCTTCATGTAGATGGCCTCTGTATTTGCTACAGGGGGAAAGACATGAGCACAATCGAAAAGCAACTACAGCTGTGCATAAATAAGATTAATATGTGGTCAGTCAGTAATGGTTTTAAATTTTCAAAAACAAAAACTGTCTGTATACTTTTGCCTGTTGCAGTCTCTTCACCTTGAGCTTTTCATAGATGGAGATGCTATCAAGGTGGTAAAGGAAACCAAATTCCTTGGACTTATTTTTGATAATAAGCTGTCTTTTATTCCACATATAAAATTTCTACGAATCAGTTGTTTTAAAGCCCTTGATATTAAAGTTTTGGCAAAAACTAAATGGGGTGCGGACTCAACTGTGTTGCTGCGTCTCTATAGGGCACTTGTAAGATCTCGGTTAGAGTATGGGAGCATAGTTTATGGATCAGCAAGGAAATCCTACATCAGGACGCTGGAAACTGTCCATCACCAAGGTCTAAGGCTTGCCTTGGGGGCTTTCAGAACCTCTCCTGTTAAACGTTTGTATGTTGAAACAAACAAGCCTTCACTTCAAATCAGGTGCCTGAAATTGGCTCTCCAGTATATGGTTAAACTTAAAGCTGACCATAGAAATCCAGCCTACTCTGCAGTTTTTCACACTTGATTTTTGCAGATGTATAAGGTCAGACCTAAGAGCATCACTCCTTTTGTACTCTTTATAGAACCTCACCTGGTAAAGTTAAACCCTGATATGAGCAACGTAACACAGACACAGTTTTGTCCCATTCCTCCATGGAGTTTGAGGAAACCCAATATCATTCTGGATCTGAGCCAAAACAAAAAGACACTCACCCAAATGTGTACCAGCAGCAGATCTTGGACATAAAATGCCATTTTCCTCACCATATTTCCATATCCTCGGATGGATCTAAAGTAGATGGCTCAGTCTCTGTTGCAACTGTCACCGGGCACAATCAGCATGGTTTGTGGATTCCCAAACAATGTTCAGTTTTTACAGCAGAGGCTCGTGCTTTGCTTCTAGCATTGGAACACATTGAGAGAACCAAACAACGCTCCTTAATTTTTACTGACTCCAGATCCTGTCTTCAGACGCTTGGGTTTTTAAAGACTGATCACCCCATTATTATTTGGATTTTAGAGAAACTATGTATTTTACAGAAACACAATTTTAATATCATCTTCTGTTGGATCCCCAGCCATGTTGGCCTGTCAGGTAACGAGCAGGCAGACAATGCTGCCAAGAGAGGCCTTACCCAAGAAGTCACTCAATGCCAGATCCCAGCCTCAGACCTCAGGCCTCTAATAACCTCCTGTATTTTAAAGAAGTGGCAGACTGAATGGGACACATGTACTGCAAATAAACTGCATGATATTAAGCCTGCCATAAGTCATTGACACTTGCATCACTTTCAAAACCGACATGACGAGATAGTGTACACTAGATGCCGTATTGGCCACTCAAGGCTCACGCACAGCTTCTTATTAAAAGGTGAAGCCCCACCATCTTGACTGGCGCCTAGCGGCTGCCCCGGCCTTGGATGCGCTCTGCAGAGCGTGCCCAAATGCCAAGTCACGTTTCGTTACCTTGTATTCATACATGTGTAATGACAATAAAGTTGAATCTCATCTCATCTCATCTCATCTTGTCAGTTCTGCGGAGGTTTTTTATCAATAAGGCCCATTTTACTTGACTATCCTGCTCTCATGACAATAAGACGTTTTTATTCTCAAAAATCACTGAAAGATATTGTTAATAAGGCACCACCAAAGGAAGTTTAAGGATTTTTCGCATGTGCAGCTCAAGCATCTTATTTAATTTTTCTATTTTATTGTATCTACATATCTCTCTATATATATTTATCTATATGTCTATCTACTTATTTATTTTTTCATTTATCATCCTATCTCTATACAATTTTTAACTCAATTTTCTTTGCCATGAAATAGCTATAGATGCTGACATGGCACTAGCTCTAGCTCACTCACTCACTCACCGAGGGAAATTCAGATTCTCAGGAAAAAATGCCGCTTATGAATTTATCGTTAATCAATCAATAAGGTGAATCAATTATCAATGAATTAATTGAAGACTTGCATCCCTACTTGGAAGCATGTGGGCTGTTCACAAAGAAAAGTGCCACCTCATTCTTTTTTAGACCAAAGGGATTCATTCTATGTGGATATATGTGAAATCCCTTGGCATACACCGATAGAAGCAGCCTTTCCCCACTGTCCCGGAATAACACACATCCACTCTGAGCTGTAGCTAAGATTAAAAGGATTAAAAGCTTGAAAGGTATCTTAAGGTTTAATCATGGGTTCAGATTTATGGGCTCATCATATTGTGAAGTAACTCCACTCCTACTCATTTTTTTTTAACCTTTACTGACTACATCAGCTTCTGTGTACACCAAATATTTTGAGTTAACTTACCTTCTTTAGTGTCCCAGCTGTGCATTTCTGCATCAAGCCTTGGCCCCCCCAAAAAATTCTCAAAATTTCAGTTACAGCAGTCCTTGAATTTGGTTTGGTTTAGCCTACTTTGTCCTGTTCACTCAGACGGCCTTTTTTCCTTCTAAATTACAGTTTGATCACCACAGTTAAACAATGTCATTAAAAACTATTTATTTTTCTCTTCAGTACCAGCATCATATGTGACCCGTGCTGGCAAAATGAGTCGCAATGAAGAAATTTTCAAAATTGAGGTAACGTTATTTTCATATTCTGTATTGAAAAACCTTCAAAATGATATTTAATTTGTAGGAATTGTACAAAAACGGACCAGCATAAACCATTTTTGTTTATATTTTGGTTGGTTTGAAAACTCGTATTTGATCGGTCCGGAGTTCCGTCTTCTGCAAAAACGTGTATTTTTAGAAAATAAGAGTTCCAAGATTTACAATGATACCAGGCACTGATGGGGGTTTTCCCAGGACTTGCCGCCAGCAAACAAAGAAAGAATCATGATTTATGACTTCATGTGCCTGTAGCTCATTATTACCCGGTGCACATTCAGACTCATTTTGCCAGCACGGGTCACATGGGGGGTGGGTAGTAACAGGTTCTGTTTACTCAAGTAAAATTTTCACAGAATTGCACTTTACTGAGTAGAGTTGTTGTAGGATAATTTTTAGTCTTGTACTCATGTACATTTTGGTCATCCTCTGAGTTCCCTTTATCTCTCAGGGTGCTTTCACACCTAAATTTGTTTACTTTAGTCTGAATCAGTTGATAAGTTTGTTACTTTGTATCATTTTCTCCTTGGTTCGGTTCGCTTTCACGCAGGCAGAAATTCAAGCAGACCAAATTCCGCCATGTTAAATCCTGCAAGATTTATGTCAGAACCTTCTCTGTTCTTATTGGTCAGATTTTTTTTTTTGCTGTGAGAACAGGAAAGGTAAATACAGCAAATAGGATGACTACTCTGCATTTATGCATTTCTGGGGAGAAAATAATACAAATCGTTGTGTAATCTACAGGGAGTTTTCATCGCCATGATCATAGTTTATTACATACGTGCATATACCACTTTTGGCAAATCATACAGTTTGAAAATGAAGCCCTGCTATGGATGGAATATACACACGGACAAAATTGTTGGTACCCCTCTGTTAATGAAAGAAAAACCCACAATGGTCACAGAAATAACTTGAATCTGACAAAAGTGGTAATAAATAAAAATTCTATGAAAATTAACCAATGAAAATCAGACAATGCTTTTGAATTGTGGTTCAACAGAATTATTTTAAAAAACAAACTCATGAAACAGGCCTTGACAAAAATGATGGTACCCTTAACTTAATATTCTGTTGCACAACCTTTTGAGGCAATCACTGCAATCAAACAATTTCTGTAATTGTCAGTGAGACTTCTGCACCTCTCAGCAGGTATTTTGGTCCACTTCTCATGAGCAAACTGCTCCAGTTGTCTCAAGTTTGAAGGGTGCCTTCTCCAGATGGCATGTTTCAGCTCCTTCCACAGATGTTCAATAGGATTTAGATCAGGGCTCATAGAAGGCCACTTTAGAATAGTCCAATGTTTGGCTCTTAGCCATTCTTGGGTGTTTTTAGCTGTGTGTTTTGGGTCATTATCCTGTTGCAAGACCCATGACCTGCGACTGAGACCAAGCTGTCTGACACTGGGCAGCACATTTCTCTCTAGAATACCTTGATAGTCTTGAGATTTCATTGTACCCTGCACCGATTCAAGACACCCTGTGCCAGATGCAGCAAAGCAGCCCCAGAACATAACAGAACCTCCTCCATGTTTCACAGTAGGGACAGTGTTCTTTTCTTGGTATGCTTCATTTTTGCGTCTGTGAACATAGAGCTGATGTGCCTTGCCAAAAAGTTCCAGCTTTGTCTCATCTGTCCATAGGACATTCTCCCAGAAGCTTTGTGGCTTGTCAACATGCAGTTTGGCAAATTCCAGTCTGACTTTCTTATGATTTGTTTTCAACAGTGGTGTCCTCCTTGGTCATCTCCCATGAAGTCCACTTTGGCTCAAACAACGATGGCTGGTGCGATCTGACACTGATGTACCTTGACCTTGGAGTTCACCATGAATGTGTTTAGAGGTTGTTCTGGGCTCTTTTGTTACCATTCGTATTATCCGTCTCCTCCTGCAGCCACGTCCAGGAAGGTTGGCCACAGTCCCATGGATCTTAAATTTCTGAATAATATGTGCATCTGTAGTCACAGGAACATCAAGCTGCTTGGAAATGGTCTTATAGCCTTTACCTTTAACATGCTTGTCTATAATTTTCTTTCTAATCCCCTGAGACAACTCTCTCCTTTGCTTCCTCTGCTCCATGTTTAGTGTGGTACACACCATGTCAACAAACAGCACGGTGACTACTTGTCACCCTTTAAATAGGCCAACTGACTGATTACAGGTTTGTAGACACCTGTGATGTTAATCAGAGGAGACATCTTGGTTGAACATGTCCCTATGGTCACATTATTTTCAATCTTTTCTAGGGGTACCATCATTTTTGTCCAGGCCTGTTTCATGAGGTTTTTTTTTTTTTCCCACAATATTTTTTATTGAACCTTTTTTTTTTTTAACAAACATGGCACAAACAGACACTAACACAAAAGTAATTTAAAAATTAAAAAGAACAATAACAAAAAAAAATTGTGTAATAAAAACAACAACCATTAACAAACACAAAGTCAACAACAATGCTCCTCTGTTTAGTCTAGGTAATCTATTACATAAGAATACATAATATACATTCAACAGCTTGGAATTTGCAAGGTCCACACATATCATTCACCTTCTTCTTCAGACGTTATGTTTAAATTCTTTACATAATCAATGAAAGGTCTCCATATATTCTCAAACACATTTTCCTTTGATTTCAGTATATATGTTATTCTTTCTAGTGGAAGGTTTGTTAACATCTCTCTTAACCACTGAGTCACATCTGGTCTATGAATCTTTTTGCACAGTAGTGCAATACATTTTTTGGCATTAAGCAAACTGAGGTCTATGAATGCTCTTTCACTCTTATTAAAGTTATGTTTTTCTGGATACAGACCCAACAAAAACAGTTTAGGGTTCAGTGGGAATTGTTTTGAAATTATTTTTTCAATTGTTACCCTCACCTCTTCCCAAAACATTCTGATTTTTCTACATTCCCATAAACAGTGAAATAGGGTTCCTTTACTTTCCATACATTTTGTGCATGTGTCTGGTATGTTTTTGTTATATCTATTTAATTCCACTGGTGTAACATACATCCGCATTAACCATGTAAAATGTATCAGTTTAAGATGTACATTTATTGATTTGGTTTGAGCTCCTGCACAAGCCATTTCCCATTGTTCCTCTGAAATTTCAATTTGCAGGTCCTCTTTCCAGTAAGTGAGTTTTCACTTGAGAATAGTGTCAATGAGTTGTAAAACAATGAAATAATACCCTTTCTCTTACTGTCTTTCATCAAAATTTTTTCCAAAAATGAATAAGTAGGTCGGGTGAGAGCATTATTTTGATTTGATCGAATAAAATTTCTAAGCTGAAGATATTTAAAAAAGTGTGTTCTATTAAGATTGAATTTAATCCTTAGTTCTTCAAAAGACATTATGTTATCTGAGCATGACAAATATAAGTCTTGAATCTTTTGAATCCCTTTTAAATTCCATACTTTAAATACAGTATCCGTTCTCCCTGGTGTAAAGTATTGATTACCCCATATTGGGCTAAAATGTGACAGTGAGTTTGGTTCTTTTAAATATTTTTTGGTTTCACACCATATTTTGAGCATGTGCTTTACAATTGGATTTTTTTTATTTTTTTTTTTAAATTTAAGTTTTTGTAAAGAGTATACAGGTCATTACAGCATTGCATTGTTTACATTTTCATCACATGTTCCCTTATTTTTTGCTATTTGACAACATTGGTAGGATAATTATTACAACACCCCCTTTTTTTTTAAAGTGAAAGAAAAAGTGAAATTAAAGAGAATAAAATTAAAAAAAACGAACAAACAAACAGAACAGCAAAAAACAAACAAACAGAAAATTAAGTAATTAAAAGTAAAAGAGCATCTGAGTAGCATTGGAACAAAGAGCAGGACCATTATTGAAATGGTATTTGTCAAAGATTAGATCTAATGGAAGACACATATGCGATCCAGGGTTGCCAAAAGTTCATGAACCCATCCATGTCCTGTCTCAGTGCGAATGTCAACTTTTCCATCGAGTAAATGTCTTGAATCACGTTAATCCAATCTTCAGGTGTAGGACAGTCTTTCAGCATCCATTTTTTAGTTAGGGCTTTTTTACTTACCAATATTAAAACATTGAATAAGTATTTATCTCCTCGTCTTTCCAGTGAGTCCGGTAGTAAACCCAAATACAAAGTTACAAAAGAAAAGGGAACTGTTATTTTGAATATTTTCCCCAATATTGTCTGTACATTGGTCCAATATTGGTGGATAACTGGGCATGACCAAAACACATGAAAATGATTTGCAGTCTTTTCACCACACAAGCGCCAACAGTTCAACCCCTTATGGGTAAATTTGTTTTGTGCAGGTGTTCTGAAAAATCTTACCAAATTTTTCCATCCAAATTCTCTCCACTGCAGGGATGAGGTATTTTTCCATTGCTGTTTATTTAGCTTTTCCCATATTTCCAATTGTAAAGTGAAATTCCACTCTTTTTCCCATCTCTCTTTTATATATGATGTGTTGTCTCCTTTTAAGTCTTGAAGACCTTGGTATATTTTAGAAATGTATCTGATCCCTGGGATCCCTTTATATGCCATTAAGAAGACCTTCAGAACACCTGACTGGGCCCTTTCCAAATCCTCCTTTTTAAGTATATTGTTTATGTGGTGTCTAAGCTGAAAGAACCTGTAAAGATCTTGATTTATTAGACCTTGTTTTTTCAAATCTTCAAAACTTCTTAAAGTTTGCCCCTTAAAAAAAATCGTAATATTTTATCAGCCCTTTCTCTTTCCACTCTTTAAATCTAGTGTCTGTTTTATTGGGGGTAAAGTCTTGATCATAGGCAATCCATTGCAGAAGTCGATAGGGCTCTTTAGCTTGATTCTCTCTGACTATCTTAAACCAAATATTTAGCGGGGTCTCTGTCCACGGGTTAGTGTTATTCAAGAGTTTAGGTAAGGCATTGTTCCCTATTATCGCCTGTAGGGGGATGTCACTTGTTATTTGGCATTCGATCTCCTTCCATTGTGCAGTGTAGACTGGGTTACATATCTCTATTAAAGTTTTAATTTGTGCGGCTTTAAAATAGTCCCTGATATTTGGCAGCGCGAGCCCACCTTTGTCTTTGTTTAGCTGTAAGGTTCTATATCTGATTCTAGGTCTCTTGCCCTGCCATATGAATCTTGAGATCCTTCTGTCCAGCTCCTGCCATGTTTTTTTGGGAGGTTCTACCGGTATTGTTTGGAAAAGGTATAGAAGACGTGGAAGTATATTCATTTTGACTGCTTCAATTCTTTGTGCAGTACCTAAGAAGATAAGATAAGATAAGCCTTTATTAGTCCCACAACGGGGAAATTCCAGGATTGCAACAGCACAGGGATAGCAACACTCAGAGCAACAATCAGAAGGCAAGAAAAAAAACAAGCAAGCAAGAGCAGCTAATAAACATATGTACGTATTACTATAAAATATATATATATACACACACACACAGACACACAGTGCAGAGCATTGTAGCTGGATGGAATAAATATATGAATATATGAACACACAGTGCAGAGCATTGTAGCTAGATGGAATAAATATGTAAATATATAAACACCCACAGTACGGAGCATTGCAGCTATGGTATCATATTCCATCTTGCTAGGTCAGATTTTATTTTTGTCACCAGTGGATCATAGTTTAGTGTTATAATTTTGTTGAGTTGTTTCGGGATTTTGACCCCCAGATATTTCATAGATTCCAACTCCCAGTTAGTTTTGAGTTCACTTAGTGAATAAAACTTGGGTTTTATGCATGTTTAATTTGTACCCCGATAAATCTCCATAGTCTGAAAAAACTGAGATTAGTTCTGGTAAAGAAGTGTCTGGCTGCCCTAGGTATATTAAAATGTCATCAGTAAAGAGTGCTATTTTATGTTCCTTCTGACCAAGTGTAATACCTTGAATTTCTTGATTTTGTCTTATCCATTGGCTCAGAGGTTCTATGAAGATTGCAAAGAGCAGTGGAGACAGGGGGCAGCCTTGACGACATCCTCTTTCCAGCTCAAAAGATGATGATAAATTACCGTTAATCCTTATTTTAGCTGT
Organism: Pholidichthys leucotaenia; assembly: GCA_020510985.1. Classification (NCBI taxonomy): domain Eukaryota; kingdom Metazoa; phylum Chordata; class Actinopteri; order Cichliformes; family Pholidichthyidae; genus Pholidichthys; species Pholidichthys leucotaenia. The sequence goes on from CM035837.1 coordinate 242,349,172, forward strand.
TGGTTTTTTATATAATGCCTGTATAGTTCTAATGAAGTTGTTATGAAAATTGAAACTGGATAAGATTCTATATAGGAAAGACCAGTCAACCGAATCAAATGCTTTTTCAGCATCTAATCCCAATATGACTGCATTTAAGTTATATTTTTTTATATGATGAATTATGTGTAAAGTGCGTCGAATGTTGTCTTGTGTCTGTCTTTGTCTTATAAAACCTGTTTGGTCTAAGTGAATTAAGTCTGTCAGTATGTTTTCTAACCTTTTGGCAAGGATAATGGTAAAAAGCTTATAGTCCTGATTTAATACACTGATTGGTCTGTAGTTGGAGCATTCAAGTTTATCCTTTTCAGGTTTAGGTATAACTGCAATGACCCCTTCTCTCCAGGAGGGGGGAATTTCCCCTGTGTGGAGGACATAGTTAAATGTTTTCAGGAGGAGAGGAGATAGTTGCTGTTTAAAGGTTTTGTACCATTCTGCTGTATAGCCATCTGCTTCTGGGGATTTGTTAGCTTTAAGTTTCATAATTGCTTTTTCCAATTCTTTAGGTTGTATTTCTGACAGTAGTGTTTTATTTTGTGATTCCGTAAGTTGGGGAAGGTTTAATGTGTTTAGGAATGTCTCGGATGCGTTTTTATGTTTTTTGTGGGAGTATAAGTTCTTATAGTAATTCTTGAAGCTTTTAAGAATATCCTGAATTCTGAATTTTATTTCCTTTGATACTGGGTCTCTGATTTTGTAGATTGCTCTTTCTGTTTGTTGTTTCCTCAATTTATAGGCTAGTAATTTTGCCGATTTACTGCCTGCTTCATAGTGTTTTTGTTTCAGAAATGTAAGTTTCTTCTGGATTTCTATTGTGTAGATCTCATTTATTTGATTTTTAATTTCTTTAATCTTGAGCGAGCCATTAGAATGAGTGTTGTCTTTGTGTTCCTTTTCTAGGTTCTTGAGTTCTGACTCTAGTGTGATTAGTTTTTCTTGTCTCTGTTTCTTTTGGGTTGCCAGTTTTGCAGTAATTTTTCCCCTTATTACAGCTTTGCACGCATCCCACAGTATTAAAGGGGATACTTCTCCATTATCGTTTTCTTCCAAATTTCTGAGAATATCTGATTCCAATTCATCTTTCAGTGGTCCTTTCAGGACATTTGAATTCAACCTCCAGGAAAATGTATTATTTGTGTATTTTTGGATGTTTAAGTCCATATAGATCGGACTGTGGTCAGAGAGATCCATCAGTCCTATTTTACATGTTTTTACTCTTCCAATGTCTCTATTAAACATAAAAAAGTAATCAATCCTTGAGTAAGATGAATGTGGCGTTGAATAAAAAGTATAATCTTTTACATTGGGGTTGAATTCCCTCCATACGTCACAGATTCCCATTTCTTTTAATAGCATCCGAGTTTTCCTACTTTGAGTGTTATTTTGATGTGAAGAATTACCTGTTGCATCCCAGTATGGATTCAGTCTTAGATTGAAGTCTCCACCACATATCACTAAACCTTGGGCTTTAGTTATCATTAGGTCGAATACATTTTTATAAAATTTCCATTTAGCCCCTGGTGGTGCATATACATTCAGCAGGGTGATATCTTCTCCCTCTAGCCGCCCAGTTACCAAACTGTACCTCCCTTCTTTATCTTTGTGTTCTGATTTTTTTTCAAATGTAATTTTGGTTGATATCAATGTCGCTACTCCCCTCCTCCTCCCTGATTTATATGAAGATGAAGAGATCATTTTAAACCCTTGTCTATTGAGTTTAGTGTGTTCCACGTCTGTTAGGTGGGTTTCTTGTAAAAATATTATTTCTGCTTTGTCTTTTTTCATTTTGCGTAGAATCTTGGATCTTTTAACTGGGTTCAGGATCCCTTTTACATTATATGAGGCTATTTTGGTTACACCCTGTTTCTCCATTGTATTTTCTTATTTAGTATAACAGTGTGGTGGCCCTCTTTTTTGCTACTCAGAAACTGAAAGAACATAAAAAACATTAAGAACATAGTGTACGAAACTTTAAAACAAAAAACTGTCAAAAAAACTTCCTGAGCTGGGGTCTCTTTAAAGACCCTGTAAGAGCCCTGATGGAGTGTAGGCTCTGAGGGAAATTCCTCAAACTCTGTTACGTGTTGAGAGCCCTCTCTTACCCCTGTAAGTTGTCCCATGTTTTTAACGTGAATTTCAGATCCCAATCCAAATTTGTAATGATTTTTTTTTTTTTTTTTTTTATGCCTATACCCTATGACATTGTGTGCACCCTCCCACCCCATCACAACAAACATTCACTCTAATACAGTATTTGTTTGTGTAGGGAGAACATGTGGGTCATTGTTACATTTCTATTTTAACAAGATTTTTTTTTTCCCTTTAAATTAAGAAGACATTTGTTTCTAATGCTATAACTGCTCCATGAAAGGTTTTACCACATGCTGATTCTGCATCTCCTTTAATGTTTGTTACCTTGTAGTAGGGGGGATGGAAGTGCAGAATGACTGAAAAGAAAAAAAAAACAAAAAGGTCGCTATTCCTTCCTGGAACTGGAAAGCTTATCTTTGTAGCTCTTGGGCTGGGTTTCCCGCTGCTGGCCCATGGATTTTGAAGGTCTCTGAGTGGACCACGTTTGAGCTCTGATCCTCTCGCTCAGATCCGCTGCAGGTTTAAACACCGATACCGGGAGCCCTCTTCTCGCCATGTCAATTGTTGCTTCTTCCGCTGAATTATAGAGACATGACTCTTCACCGTAAAAGACCCTTAACTTCGCAGGAAATGGCGTCTGAAAGCGTAGATTCTGTTCCCGTAGAACCTTTTTGGCGTCGTTATATTCCCGTCGCTTTTTAAGCACCTCCGGGGCGTAATCATGCTCCACGAAGACTTTTCTCTCTTGATGCATAAATCCTTTTTTCTCCCAAGCCCGTCTTACAACCTCTTGTTTTATTTTGAAATCGGAGAATCTTACCACCACCGAACGTGGGGGTGCTTCTGCCGCTGGCTTTGCGGCTAATGTACGATGGGCCTTATCTATCTTCAAATCGGTGGTTTGTGGAATATCCAACTTCTCTCTCAATAAGGATTCCACGCATTCCGCGATTGTGTTGAAACTATCTTCAGCTCCTCCTTTCAGACCGTGAATTCTGATGTTGTCTCGTCTTTGTCTTCCTTCTTGGTCGGTTAGCTTAGCCTCCAGCCTTGACTGTTTTTTGTGTAAATCCAGCATAGAATCTTGAAGCACTTTTATTCTTTCTTCAGCTTCCAAGATTCGGTTCTCGGTCTGGTCCATTCTGCTGTTCGTCCTTTTTAATTCCTCTCTGAATTCATGAAATTCGGCCCGAAGTCGTCGTAATTCATCAAATAGCGATTTCAAACTAACCTTTTTGTTAGCTAGATCCAGCCCCTCGTCTTCTGAACAGAGGTCCTCCGGTTCAGATTCTGCGGCCGCTGCGCGTCCTGACCTGGGGAATGTCAGTTTCTTCTGCTTTTGGTTAGGCATGGTGTTTTTGTCTTTTGATTTTTATTCTTCCAAAAATCCGTTAAGTCTGATTTTGAAGATGTTTTCCTTGGATTGGGTCTGGGAGCTTCAGCGTTAAGTTGCTATCACCATGGCGTCCAGACCGGAAGTCTCTACAATTGGATTTTTAACTTGTTTCTGTAGTTTTTTTTAGCCGAGTCTGAGTATATGAATAAGGGAAGAGGTAAAGGTAAATTGTATGATTCCATTTCAGTCCAGTGAGGAGGATCATTTGATGAAAAATAATATGTCAAAGACCTCAGTTGTGCTGACCAGTAATACAACATAAAGTTTGGACATTTCAGACCTCCACAATCAAATGGTAAGTATACTAACTAACTAACTAACTAACCTGCACTTATATAGCGCTTTTCTAGTCACAAAGACCACTCAAAGCGCTTTCATTAATACTAACCCTCTATTCTAAGGGCCTATAGGAAACAGATATCTAGGGACAATTTAGAACAGCCAATTAACCTAACGTGCATGTCTTTGGCATGTGGGAGGAAACCGGAGAAATCCCGGAGTAAACCCACGCAACACGGGGAGAACATGCAAACTCCACACAGATCACTGTTGGTCGGGGGCTGGGATCGAACCCACGATCCCACGATCCCCACAATCCCCCGGCCAAGGGTAAACTGTGCTGCCGCAGTGCTAACCACTGCGCCACCGTGCAGCGTCCAGTATAGTAAGGACAAACGTAATCTAGCCTTCCTATTGTTCCATATAAATTCCACTAACTTTTTTTTTTAATTCTTGAGAATAGATCTGAAGGTGGTGGTAAAGGAATGTTTTGAAATAAAGTATTTTTGGTAAGATATTACTTTTAAGTATATTAATTCTCCTGAACATCGACATTGGTAGTGGCATCCATCTCTGAAGTAACTCATTAATGTCTGTCATTAAGGCTTCATAGTTGGCATTGGCGACTGATTCTAGCTTAGGCAAAATTTGAATTCCTAAATATTTAAACTGATTTACAACATTGAACTGATTTACCTCAGGAGCTGGATGATTTCTCTGGGTCTCATTTAGCATTAATATTGAAGATTTTATTTTGTTTATTTTATATCCAGATATATCCCCAAAGTTCTTTATTAAATTTAACAAGGTTGGAATTGATTTTTAAAATTCGACATAAACAAAATTATGTCATCGGCATACAGGGAGATTTTATGTTCTGTTGGTCCTACTTTAATTCCATATATTTGTGGATGTAAACGTACCGCCATTGCTAAAGGTTCAATTGCCATAGTAAACAATAAGGGTGAAAGTGGACAGCCTTGTCGACATCCTCTATTGATTTTTATTGATTTTGAGATATTGCTGTTTGTTAGGATTTCTGCTGTAGCATTATTGTATATTATCTGAACCCATTTTATGAATTTATTTCCAAGTCCAAACCTTTGTAGGACTTCAAAAAGATAGGGCCATTCGACCCCATCAAAGGCCTTTTCGGCGTCCAATGATAGGAGAGCTTTATCCGGTGCTTCTTTATTGGAATAAATAATATTAAACAGTCTTCTTACATTATGGAAGCCTTGTCTTCCCATTATAAAGCCATTCTGATCTCGGTTAATAATATTTGGTAATATTTCTTGTAGTCGTTTTGCTAAAATTTTACAGATTATTTTAAGATCAGCATTTAATAGGCTTATTGGTCTCATGTTTTCACATTTATTAGGGGGTTTACCTGGTTTTGACAACAGTATAATTAAGGCATTAATCATGTATGGTGGTAAATTACCATTTTGAAATGCTTCTAAAACCATTTCCAAAAGTAGTTTTATTAATTTATTCTTAAATTTTTTATAGAGGTCAACTGGAAGACCATCTGGTCCTGCTCTTTTTCCTGATTTCATATTATCAATGGCTTGCCCAACTTCTTCTTGACTAATTTTAGACTCCAGTATCTCCCTGTTTTCATTTGGAATACATGGTGTAGATAATCCACCCAAAAACCCATTTAGTTTTGTTAAGTCAGTTTCATTTTTTGTATCATATTGTTTTCCATAATAATCTCTAAAGGCACTATTAATTTCTAAAGGATCTATAACTACTTGTCCGTTATTTATAATACTGGTAATTGGTGTTTTAGATTCTAATTGTTTAATCTGCCATGCCAATAATTTTCCCGATTTTTCACCTTGTTCATATAAAGTTTGCTTCAATCTTAAAAGACTCGAGGCAGCTCTATTTGCTGATTTTTTGTCATATTCAGCTCTCAGAATCAGTTATTTGTTCTCTAACTGTGGGTTACTTCCTGCATATACCTTTTCTTGAAGGATTTTTATTTTACGTTCCAATTGGACTCTCTCCTCTCGGGTCTTCTTAGATTTTGAACCTGTATAACTAATAATATGCCCCCTAATAAAAGCTTTGAAAGCCTCCCACTTTATACATGCCGTTGTTTGTGTAGTATTGATATCAAAGAACTCATCTATCTGTTTTTCTATGTACTTAACAAATTCCTCATCCTGAAGCCATTTATGTTGAAAATGCCACTGAACTGGGTCCTTTGTCAATTTCTTATCTACATATACTAGACAGCAGGGTGCATGATCAGAGATCACAATGTTATCATAGAAACAGTTTTGAATCTTGGACCTTAATTCTGTAGAGATCAAAAAGTAGTCAATACGTGAGAATGTCTTATAGGTATTAGAATAACAAGAATAGGCTTTCATTTGTGGTTTCATTTCTCTCCATATATCTAGCAATCTCAATTCTTTCATAAAATGATTAATGGTCATCCTACATCCATTGTGCATACAGTCCAGTCCTGTTGATTTATCTATACTGGGATTCAATGTACAATTAAAATCCCCTGCTATTATATGTTGCCCTGTAAGTGATGATAAAGTGAGGAATAAATTAACAAAGAAGTTCTGATTATCAATATTGGGGCCGTATAAGTTCACCAGATTTATATTTTCTAATAACAAAGATCCTTGGATGATTAGATATCTTCCAGATTTATCTCTAATTACATTTTTCATTTGAAATGGAACTGTTTTATGTATGAGAATCATAACTCCCCTAGCTCGGGATGAAAATGATGAGGTGAACACATTACCTTGCCATCTTCTCCTAATTCTTTTTACATCTCCTCTAATAGATGAGTTTCTTGTAAAAATACAATTTTTGAATCTCTGTCTTTTATGTTATTCATAACTTAAGTTTTTTAAGATTTTGTAGACCTCTGCACTTCCATGAAGTTAAATTAAGATTGACGCTTTGATCTATGATCAATAAGGAAAATTTGAGATTACCTTGCAATATGAACATACTCTTACAGAGAAGCAAAAACATGGATGATAGAACATTCATCCTACAAACTAAACAAAAACAAATTCCCTTTCCCCACATTCGTGGTAATCCCCCCAAAATCAAAAAATTCCGTCTCCCGTTATAGCTAGTGACTGTTCCACGCCTGCGAGGATCAGTCAAACCACTCTCTCTTTCTCCTCTCAATCACCTTGACTCTACTACTATTCTTATGACATTAACTCTCTTCTGTAGTTTTTTCAACATAACTTGAAAGTTTTATAGCAACTTTGTACATCATAGGTTTTTTTTTTTTTTGTTTTTTTTTTTAAATACAGTCTATTTTGTAGACATGTTTATGTTTCAGGTCAATCAGATGCCTGTACATATGCTTAAAAGTTCTACCTTTGTCATGTTCATGCTTAGCTCCCATCAGTCTCCTTTTGGATCTGCTTGATGAGCTCCTGCGCCTCTTGAGGGGTCTTGAAGGTGTGGGTTCTCCCCTTATATGTGACCAGCAGTCTTGCCGGATGAATCACTCTGTGACGAATCCCTAGGTTGCGCAGCTCTTTGCGGGCAGGGTCGAACTGCCTCCTTAATTGTTGAATTCCTGTGGCCAAATCTGGGTAGAGCCGCACCTGTTGATCCTGGTATTTAATTTCCCCTTTAGCTCGCGCCGCATTGGTGACCGTCATCTTGTCTCTGTAATTGAGGAACTTCATAATCAGCGTTCTCGGTGGTGTCTTATTATCTCTCGGTGGGCCAATTCGGTGAGCTCTCTCTAAAACAACCAATGACTGCAGATCCGCGTTGTTCAGCGCTTCTGGAATCCACTTTTCCAAAAAGGAACATGGGTCCCGTCCCTCCGCTCCCTCCGGGAGGCCCACCAGCCTCAAATTATTCCATCGCGAGCGGGATTCCAAGTCCAGGACGTTATCTTCCAGATGTTTACATTTTAATTCCAGTGTTTGCAACTTAGATTGTAGGCTGGTGACGTCATCTTCAGTGCTTGAAATTCGGAGCTCCGCCTGCGATACTCGCTCCATACAGTCGTTTATTTCCTTTCTCATTCCTTCTATATCGCTGCTATAATCCCATCAAATTTAGATGAGAACTCTGTTCTCATGGAGTTGATGGCAGTGAGCACTGCGTTTGTCCCCTCTTCAGCAGTTCTCGCTCCGCCGCTGGCTCCCTCCTCCGCCATCGCCTCTGGAGTTTTTTCTGTTTCGCCTTAAGTGTGGAAGTCTGTTAGCTTGGGTTGTTTTGTCGAGTTACCTTTTCCTCCACCTAATTTCCCAACCTTGGTCTTTACCATATCCGCGCCAAAATGCTGGGATGGGTTTTTGTTCCAATTAAGAGAGTTTTAGTAAACTTTTTATTTTTAGGAGCAGAGCAGTGTGAAAGACATCTTCCTATGTTGCCGCCATAACCGGAAGTCCCATGAGTTTGTTTTTTAAAATAATTCTGTTGAACCATAATTCAAAAGCATTGTCTGATTTTCATTGGTTAATTTTCTTAGAATTTTTATTTATTACCACTTTTGTCAGATTCAAGTTATTTCTGTGACCATTGTGGGGTTTTCTTTAATTAACAGAGGGGTACCAACAATTTTGTCCACGGCTGTAACTTGTTAATGTTCATTAATCCTCCAGAACCGTGACGTGCTCAGCCACAGATATTTTCAGAGATCCATCAGGTATGTACAGTGGCATAAAATGTTTTACCGTTTGCCGCTGGTTCTGTTTTAGTACGATCCCTTTCTCTCCTGCAGGACCGCACCAGAGTTCGCCACTTGATTCAAATTGAGACCACATCAGTACAATAGGTTTGGTGCGCACCTGAGTGCGATTGCCGTGTTCTCACCAGACAAAATGAACCACATTAATGGAGAAAACAAACTGGAGTTCAATTGAAATGAACTAAAGCCTGTAGGTGTGAAAGCATCCTTCGTTAGTGTCAGTCACGATTTTTTCTCATCAGATTTAAAACTAGAATTCAATTCAATTCAATTCAACTTTATATAGCGCCATTTCACAACAACAGTCATCTCATAGCACTATCAACTGTAGGGGGAACCCCCACAGTTGCAGAAAGACCCCAGCAATCAGGCGATCCCCTGAGAGCAAGCACTTGGCGACGGTGGAGAGGAAAAACTCCCTTTTAACAGGAAGAAACCTCCAGCAGAACCAGGCTCAGGGAGGGGCAGTCATCTGCTGCGACTGCCTGGGGGGTGAGGGGATAGAGAAGATGAAAAGAACAGACATGTAGAGAGCAAACAGCACGATGGGGACTCAATCTATGGGAGAGAACAAACAGATGTTAATGACCAGCAAAAAAAAAAAAAATTCATTGAGAGTAAAGAAAGGAGTGAGGCCCAGTGCAATACTGGAGGTCCCCCGGCTGACTAAACCTATTAGCAGCATAACTAAGGGAGGGTTCAGAAACACATGATCCCTCCCTAATTGTAGGCTATATCAAAAAGGTAGGTTTTATCCCTATTCTTAAAACAGAGATTGAGTCTGACTCCCGAATCCAGATTGGCAGCTAGTTCCACAGGAGAGGAGCTTGATAACTGAAGGCTCTGCCTGCCATTGTACTTTTGGAGATTCTAGGTATTACAAGTAATCCTGCATTTTGGGAGCGTTAGGATAATACGGTAGTATCAGATCTTTTAAATAAAAAGGAGCCTGATTGTTTAGAGCTTTGTAAGTAAGAAGAAGGATTTTATACTTAATTCTAAACTCTATGGGAAGCCAATGAAGGGAGGCCAGAACCGGAGAGAGATGATCTCTCTTTCTGGTACCTGTTGAAACTCTTGCTGCAGTATTTTGGATCAGCTGAAGACTTTTTAAAGATGTTTTAGGACAGCCTGATAATAAAGAATTACAATAATCTAATCTCGAGCTAACAAAAGCGTGGATAAGTTTCTCAGCATCACTCTGAGACAAGATGCTCCTAATCTTGGCAATATTACGCAAATGATAGAAGGCAGTCTTAGAAACAAATTTAATATGTGAATTGAAGGACAGATCTTGATCAAAAATAACTCCAAGGTTCCTCACAGAGCTATTAAGAGAAAGAGTAACCGCATCCAAACTGAAAGTTTGATTTGGAAAGGTATTTCTAAGGTTTTTTGGACCAACAAGAATGACTTCAGTCTTATCTGAATTTAATAGCAGGAAATTACAAGCCATCCAAGCTTTGATTTCCTTAAGACAGGCTTCTAACTTGGCTAATTGATTACTATCATGTGGCTTCATTGACAGGTATAATTGTGTGTCATCTGCATAACAATGAAAATGTATACAGTGCTTTCTAATAATGTTGCCTAACGCATGTATAAACTAAAAATAGTAGGGCCTAGCACAGATCCCTGTGGAACTCCATGACTAAGCTTTGAGTTGAAAGAAAACTCATTATTTACATGAACAAACTGGAACCTATCAGATAAATAAGATCTAAACCACTGCAACGAAGTTCCATTAAGTCCAACATAGTGTTCTCATCTGTCAAGTAGAATATTATGATCGATAGTATCAAAAGCTGCACTAAGGTCTAAAATGACAAGTACAGAAACCAGTCCATTATCAGATGCAATGAGGAGGTCGTTGGTGACCTTCGCTAAGGCTGTTTCAGTACTATGATGGATTCTAAACCCAGATTGAAACTCTTAAAGTAAACCATTTCCCTGCAGGTGGTCAAATAATTGCGTAGCAACAACTCTTTCTAAGATTTTTGAAATGAAAGAGAGCTTAGAGATTGGTCTGTAGTTAGCTAAAGCTCCTGGATAGCGTTGGCTTTTTGAGTAAGGGTTTAATTACAGCCGTTTTAAAAGCCTGCGGTACATGGCCTAAAGTTAATGAAGAATTGATTATATGAAGAATAAAGCTACCAATAAGTGGGAAGACTTCTTTAAATAACCTGGTAGGAATAGGGTCTAAAAGACAAGTTGAAGGTTTGGATGAGGAAACTATTTTGTCTAACTCACAAAGATCAATTGGAGTAAACTCATCAAGACAGACATCAGTTGAAGGAGTTGTAGTAGTTACAGTATTTAAGTTAACTGTGGGAAGAATCTGACCGATTTTATCTCTGATGGATGAAATTTTATTATTGAAAAAGTTCATAAAGTCCTGACTAGTAAGCTCTAAGGGAATGCTAGGATTGACAGAGTCCTGACTCTTTGTCAACCTGGCTACAGTGCTGAAAAGAAACCTGGGATTATTCTTGTTCTCTTCTATTAATGCAGAATAATAACTCGTTCTAGCTTTTCTAAGAGATTTTTTATAGATTAAAAGATGATTTCTCCAAGCTAAATAGATTTCATCTAAATTAGTGGAGCGCCATTTTCTTTCTAATTGACGAGTCTTCAGTTTTAAGCTACGAGTTTCTGTGTTGAACCAAGGAGTTAGAAATCTCTGATTAGACTTTTTCTTTTTTAAGGGGGCCACCAAGTCTAGAGTCTGATGCAGAGAAGCTGTAACACTATCCACCATGTTATCAATTACAGAAGGAGCAAGCTGTCTATAGCTTATTTCCGTTGTGTTGACACATGGCATAGAGGAAACAATTTGCATAAATTTGGTAACAGCATTATCTGAGAGGCATCTACTGTAATAATATTTTTCTTTAGGAGCCAAATAGTCAGAAATAGTAAAATCAAAGGTTAACAGACAATGGTCTGACAGTACAGGGTTATGAGGAGACACTACAAGATTTTCTATTTCTATGCCATATGTCAGAACAAGGTCCAATGTATGGTGGAGGTAATGAGTAGAATTTCCTACTTTCTGAGAAAACCCAATCGAGTCTAATATTGAATTAAATGCCACATTAAGGCAGTCACTATCTACATCCACATGTATATTAAAGTCCCCTACTATAATTATTCTATCAGATTTCAGCACTAAATCAGCTAAGAAATCAGCAAATTCGGATAAAAATTCTGAGTAGGTTGATGGGGGACGATAAACTATGGCAAATAAAACTGGGTTTAACCTAAAATTGCTAAAATGCCCAATACTGAGGACCAGGCCCTCAAAGGAATTATAACATGTTTTTTTGCTTTATATTAACTAGTAATTTGGAAGGGTAAATTGTTGCTACTCCTCCTCCACGACCAGAACTTCTGGGATTTTGACAGTTTAAATAACCAGAGGGAGTTGATTCATTTAAACCAACATAATCCTCTTGCCCTAATCAAGTCTCTGTAAGGGATATTAAATCAATCTGATGATCAATTAACAGATCATGGACTAGCAGAGACTTGGGAGTTAGAGACCTAATATTTAACAAACCACATTTAATTTTTAAATTATGAGGAGGAACAGAGGCCAAATCATTCAATTTAGAGGCTTTATGTTTAATTTGAGTTTTACCAATATTTTGCTTAATCACTGTGGGATGCTTATATATTATATTTTTATTTACTTTGGAGGGAGCAGACAATGATTCTCTGATGGGGAAGACAGGGGCTAAGCTGAGGGGTTGCGGATGAAGAGGAGCTGCAGAGAGGCGTGTAAGACTACGACTCTGCTTCCTGGTCCCAACTCTAAGTAGTCAAGGTTTTGGAAATTTGAATAAAAAAGATGCCAGATTGTTAGATAAATGAGAAGCACCATCCAAAGTGGGATGAATGCTGTCTCGTCTCATAAGACCAGGTTTTCCCCAAAATGAGCTCCAATTGTCACTGTAGCCCACGTTATTTGCAGGACACCACACAGACTGCCAGCGGTTCAAGGATGACGAGCGGCTAAACATGTCATCACTGGTCAGATTGGGGAGGGGCCCAGAGAATACTACAGTGGCAGACATCGTTTTTGCAAAGTTACACACCGATTCTACATTAAGTTTCGTGACTTCCGACTGCCGGAGACGGATGTCATTATTGCCAGCGTGGATAACAATTGTGGAGTATTTACAGTTACTTTTAGCCAGCATTTTCAAATTTGACTCGATGTCCTCTGCTCTGGCCCCAGGAATGCATTTGACTATGGCCGCTGGAGTCTCTAGGTTCACGTTTCTGACTACAGAGTCGCCAATGATCAGAGTTTTTTCCTCAGCAGGTGTGTCGCTGAGCGGGGAAAAACGATTAGAAACGTGAACAGTTTGGTGGTGTACCAGGGCTTTGCGACTAGGCTTCCTTCTCACCGTCACCCACCCAGTCTCCTCGCTGCTGAGGAGAGCTGGAGGACCGCTAAGGGGTTTAGCTATGCTAGCTAGCTCCGCTGCAGCTAAGGGGCGTCCGTCAAGAGTAACTGGCGCAGACGGTGTTTCAATGCAGCGGAGCCGGGATTCCAAATCAGACAACCTCGCCTCGAGCGCCTCAAAAAGACAACATTTATTACATTTACCGTTCTCACTAAAAGAGGCAGAGGTGTAGCTAAACATCTGACAGAGAGAGCACACCAGAGGAGGAGAGGAAGGAGCGCTAGTAGCCATCACTTGTGGCTAACCCAAAAGCTCAGGAGATTGAGGAGAGCAAACCACACAGACAGACAGCAAAACAGGAAATCACAATACGTTACCACAAGGAAGTGACGATCAATCAACCAAGATGCAGACCCACACCTTTTCTAGCCCTATAGATTTAAAACTGTGACCTTTGACCTCTTCACCCATTGACCCCAAACCCATCGTCGGAGGTCAGGGTGAACCTGTGTACCAAGTTTGGTGACCCTAGCTTTCGTTGTTGTTGAGATATAGTTTATGCAGCATTTTGACCTCGAGCTTTGACTTGGCAATCCCCAAACCATATAGGATCTCAAGGTAAACCTCGCTTTACTCATTCTACAGTAGTAGGATATAGATTTTTGACCCCAAACCCATAGTCAGAGGTCAGGGTCCCAAGGTGAACCTGTGCACCAAGTTTGGTTACGCTAGCGGTCTTTGTTGTTGAGATACTTATATGGCATTCTAACCTTGCCCTTTGACCTTGGGATTAGCACCTTTGGCTGTACGTTTGGGGTCAAAAGGTCAAAGTAGGTACCGAGTTTGGTGGCCGTAGCCTCATTCTCTGTCGAGTTAGAGCGTGGACATAGGCAGCCGGTCAGCTGCAGACGGCACTGACTGCTTCCCCCATGCCGGTGTGGCTAATCATTGTTCTTCTGTCCTGGCTCAGGAAATGTTTAATCTATTGTTTTATTATATTAAAGGGCAATTTTGAGTAGGTTGTTTTATTTTCACTTTATAGCTGATTTAATATGTGAAAGAAAAAACCTAATCAAAGTTTCAAAATTGGCCTTCTTAAAATCTCAAATCTTTGCCCTGCAGTGTGTGGCATTTTACTTGTCAATACCTCGCATGTTTCGACATAGTAAAAATGGGTGTGGACATTGTCTCCCAGAATTTCTCTGAGTAGTCCTAATAGTACAGAGATTTAATCTATTCCAACTCTTAAGGTCTGGACCACCACACAAGCAAAATCAATGAGTACATTTTCCTCTTTCTTTCAGTCAATAATGTTTCCTGCTGGCAGTGGATGTGCTTTAAAATAAACTTCAGCTGGTAGGTCAGTGAAATTGCTTATAGAGGCAAATATTAGCTGGATGTGGAATGATTCTTCTTTGTGAAATAATTAAAAACGGGTGTTTAAAAGCTTCAAGCAAATGTTTACATCAACAGAAACATTAAGATGTGCCATCTTCATATTCTCTGAAGTTTACGGCTGAACTCTTCAGCTCACTGTGACACGCGGTGGAAAAGCAGTTGGGTCAGAAAATTCCTCCTTCAATTATTCACCTGAGAGCCATTGTAAAAAAGATTGCTAGACAATGCAGACATTGTGAAAGTGTGAGTGTAATTAGCCGTAAAATGCTCATTAATGCTCCTGCCAATAATTCATGTTAATCAGCACCTCTTCCTCGCACTTGTGGAGTCGCAAAGTATTCAGAGTGATGGCAGTGGATGGAAATCCAGTGGCATTCAGTTTGTCTTCAACTGCTGCTAATCTCTGCTTCTGCCAGCAACTAATTCATAAGCTGTTTGTTTGTTTCAGGTGCGTCTGTATGAGTGGACGGCTGAGAAGGAGCTGAGGACCGAGTGTAACCACTACAACAACATCATGGCCCTGTACCTGAAGACCAAAGGAGACTTCATTCTGGTCGGAGACCTGATGAGATCTGTCCTGCTGCTGGCGTACAAACCCATGGAGGGCAACTTTGAAGAGGTGCGATGAGAAGAGGTTTTTGGGAATGTAACCCAAACAACTTGAGGACTGGACTTGCCAAAATCACCTGTGAAAGCATAAATCAGTTTAAGTCTGCTGCTTTTCAGAGCCTTTATTGTGACACGTTTTGGTTGGCCTCTGTTTCTCCACAGTTGAATCTTCATCTCCCCCGTGGTGTGCAAGTTTAGTTTTGTTAGTATTGTGTATCAGATATTCTCCCTCTCTGCCCAGCGTTGCTGATACCTCTTATTCCTCTATTATCACAGCATACAAAGATGCAGAAATTTGATGAAGAGTCACGAACTCCATTATGAACATGCTGTGATCTTGTGCGGAAATGCCTGGATTCCTTTTGAAGCAATTCACCTTCTATTGCCTTAAAATTTTGGATTAAAAAAAATGATGTGTTCTTGCCTTTCCTGGAGGCTGTAATCAATATTTTACATTAACAATAGATCAACTGGAGCATGGACAAAATCAAATGGCTTCTCTGTCAGCAGGTAGTACTTTTACTGGTTTTTTTTAGCTTAGCATTTAGCCCAGGGGTCTGCAGCCTCTACTATTGTAATAACTGCACTGAGCTGTTTTTTTTGCCCAAAAGTGTAACTGCAAAACATACTTGAGCCATAAAATAGCTAAGTTATAAGTATTAACTCAACAGCAGTCACAGAGGAGGACTTTTCTCTTAACCATGGAACTTCCTCTTCAGTTTGCACATTTTGTTGTAAATTTGCAACTTTTTTCCATAAATTTTTGACATTTTTCGTTAGAAATTTGCAACTTTCATTTTTTTTAATTTGGCCATTTTTCTTGTATAGTTGAGACGTTTTCTTTGTAAATTTGTCTCATAAATGTGCTATTTGTTCTTATAAATTGTAGGGATTTTCTGCAATTTTATTCATATTTACAATTTTTTGCTTACATTTGCACCTTATTTAAATTTAAAGCACTTTAATTTTCTTTTAAATTTGGACCTTTTTTTTTGTAAACTTGCTACTTTCCCCCATCAAGCTTTTTTTTTTTAGTTTGAGGTTCTCCCTCAGATTTACAGCATTAGTCATAAATTGATAACTGCTTTCTTGTAAATTTGCATTTTTAAAGTGCTTCTTCCAAAATATGTGACTTTTTCAGCATCAAGTTTGTGATAACGATGCTGATGCTCCATGCCAGTGCAACACTTAAGAGTGCTGCAGCACAACTCGCTTACAGAATAGGACTTGTGTCTCGCAGCTGCTCTTTCATCGCCCCTTGACTGCTCAGCAGTGTTGCATGTCAGAAGAGTAAAAACGTTACAGTAAAATATGGCAAACAAAAGTGTAAGAACATAACATTTTATCAAGTCCAGGTGTCGGGGAATACTTGATTTAAAACACCTTGAAAAGTGCTGTGTTCATGATGGGCACACAGAGACCAGTTCCAGTCAGCTGAAAGTTGACATGGCAATAAAATAAAGGATTGACGTGGCATCGGTACATCCCTGGTTAATATCAGATGAGGCTGTAAGAGGAAATGCTACTCTAAACTGAACTGGCCCTGTGAGTCTGCTTCTTTTGAGTGGTGCACCAATAGAAATCAAAAACCTCTTACCAGACAGCCTGCACCCTCTCCACTACGCCTTCACAATCAGCAGATCCATAGAAGAGGTTGTTCGCCGGCCTTCGCTCGGTCTTCACACACCTACATTAAAACCATGTTTAGTGTTTTCAGCATTCAACACGGCACCCCCGCCCTCTCCCTCCATGAAGCTGATTGGCAGGTATAGCAGTCTGGGCTTGAGTACCACTTACTGCTTTTGGATCGTGGACTGCTCATTCCACTCTGTTGCCCAACTCCAGAGCCCCACAGGCTCATGTGCTCACACCGTGGCTGCTTTTCCCTTCTCACAAAGAACTTCATTGTGATGCAATCATTGCTGGCTAAAATACAAAAGAGAAGTTTGTATCACGTGCAGAGAGACCATTTGTGGTCAAAATTGGCAAAAAAAAGAGATGCTGGTTGTTGATTTTTTTTTTTTTTTTAACCCATTTACTTGGTGGTTCAGGTGGGACATTGGAGAAGAGTTTAGGCCTCATCACTGAGAGTCCTTTATCAGTCACTGCACATCTCCACTTTGGTAAAGAAAGCTCAGACGGTGCTGGACACGGCTAAACTCCACTGCCAAGTTCTTGTTAACCCCTACAGAAAAGCAATGGAACGCATCCTCACTGAAATGGGATGTGTCCATCTTGAGATCAGGAAGCTGTGCAGCAGAAGATTAAAACAGCCCAGAGCATCAGTGATAATGGTGAAGTGTGTGCACGGAGTCCAGAGGGTACGAAAGGGCACTACCTGTCCCAGCCGCTGCCTCACACAAATACTGCTGCCACACAACCAGTCTGGAGTCAGTTTCCACCTCAGGCTGTTTCAGACATTCAGCACCTGCACAACTCCACTGCAAACCATAGCTGTATGATATAATCATTTATTTGAGTGTTTTAGCAGCATATTGACTGTTTTTTTAACATATATATCATTTGTTTTTTGTCTACACGGGTATTTAAAAGCCTCAGACCTGAGGTTGAATGTTTGGATTTCTTGCTTGGCTTTTTTTGGGAGTCAGCACTTCTTCTGTCATGAATAATGCAGTATTTACTTGGAGACAAAAACAACAACCTGGTTCTGGCTATCTCAACTGTGCCGTTTGCTTTTTTCTCTAACAGTTTGTTTTTTTGTTTTTTTTTGTCAGATTGCTCGTGACTTTAATCCTAACTGGATGAGTGCTGTGGAAATTCTGGACGATGACAACTTCCTGGGTGCAGAGAATGCCTTCAATCTGTTTGTCTGCCAAAAGGACAGGTGAGGAAATTGAGGGGAAAAAGGCGTACAAACAAGTGTGCATTTTTAGCTCATTACAGAAAAGGTGAAATGGGCTAATCCAGTGGGGCTGTGTCTGTTGTCCCTTTATCCGTCTGTTCTCCATTCAGCCACGTTTCAAGACGTTCACCTGGCTACATGCATGTGTGTAAATGTATAGAGAGAAGAGAAGCCCTTTGTGACCTGTGGTGTGTTTATCAGGCTGGAATGAGCCACTCACTTATTGGTGGTCTCCCCCTACTGTAAAGCCACTGATCTACTGAAACCAGCCTTTTTACAAAGCAGGTGTTGATGCACAGAAGGAGTCCCTAGATGGTTTGCAGAGAGACATCATTGGTATGAATGCGGTGTAGCAGTGCTGTCCTTGCATTTGTTCTCATCATTTATCTCACTACTCAGCATTTAGTCACTCTGTTGTATTTCTCTCTTCAGTAATCTCACTTGTAGACATGTGTTGACTTTAAGGAAATGCATGAGTGATGTGGCCTGAGAGCAAGCGTGTTACATTTATGCCTCCACTTATTACCCACCTTATGCATCAGGCTGGACCTCTTGATGTCTTTGACCTTTATTTTCTGTCACATCTCTCTTTGCGTCACTCTCCACTGTTTCTCACCCTTTTATTCATTACTTCTCTTCTCATTCTCTGACCTTTTCCAGTGCTTATGATGTCTCTGCCCACCTTGTTTTTCTTTCGCTTAATCGATCAGGCTTTTCTTCCAACAGTTTCTTATTGTTCCTTTGACCTTGTTTTCTCTTCTTTTTTTTCCTCCACATTCATATCCTCACTGTCTCTTGTTTGTTTGCTCTTGTCTCAATTTTGTAATATTTATACCCCCTTCCCCCTTCTCCCTTTTGTATTTCTCTCCCTCACCCGTCCTGTGGTCAGTGCGGCTACAACAGACGAGGAGCGACAGCATCTGCAGGAGGTGGGGCTCTTTCACCTCGGGGAGTTTGTAAATGTCTTCTGCCATGGTTCGCTGGTGCTGCAGAACCTGGGGGAGAGCTCCACACCCACCCAGGGCTCCGTGCTCTTCGGCACGGTTAATGGCATGATTGGTAGGCGCACAGACCATTTCACAGAGCATCTGTTTATAAAAAGTGTTGTTAAAGAACCTTGCTCCCTTGATTTTTTGTTAGAGTTGGATAAGAAGTTTAAAAATTGTGTCCATACAGCAAATTCCTGTAGACGGCACCTGGTTAGTGTAGTGCAGAAAAAAGTGATGGAGACAGCCTGACTGGTCATGTCCTAACTGACAAAATCTCACATCCATTGAATCTTAATGAGAAGCTTTTTCATTTGTGTTTTTGCCAATAGCCTAATGCATCTAAAACATAATTATTTCCTCCTCCTCTACAAGCTAGGCGTGCCGTGTGCACTAAATCCCCCGTTATCATTAACACATTGCTCATGTGAGCTGTGACTTAAATGCAGACTAGTAAATAATTATTCTTTCCAGGGATCTAAACAATCAAGGCAGCTGCTCCAACTAGGGCTGTCTGAATAGCAGTTTTGGAGCACCACATATTTAAGACCACTCCAGAGGAATATTCTGTACAGTTGTAACTGTTAAACTGCATCAACATCAAGGTTTTTTTTTGGAAATGTCACTTTTCCAGGGATGAGAATCCTCCGCAGATCCGCGGAATTCCTCAGATTTGATCATGTCTAGGGTCATTCTCATGAATCGTCTAAATTCGAGGAGAAAATTTTAGGGGGGGGGGGGTCTGTTATGAGCGGCGAGTCATATTTTCGATTGGCTGCTAAAATCCACCGCGCAGAACGCACTACCCAGCGAGATCAGTAATGTAATGTAACAAGGCCACTGATTGGCTGATACTTATTGAAGCAACCAATTGGCGATTTTGTTATTCCTTTGTCATATCCCACACACGGAGCGAAATGCAAATGGCGGACAGTTCAATCAACCGAGTTTTCCCGTTTTCGTGAAGATGGTGAACCTAAAACTCACGAAAGACAACAAAGCAAGAATTTTAGAAATCGACAAAGGGATAAGGAACAAGTTTCGTTGGCAATGGCTCAAAAAAACTGTGTCAATGACTGTAAAGATCGGTAAAAATACCGAAGTTGTGGTTGAAAAAATGGCCGACTTCATAGCGAAATGCGAAGTACCAGGGAAAGCCCAGTGTGTTTATTGCAACGATTTCTTGAGTTATGGATCTCGTGGTTGTGTTGCCTTAGTTGAGCACTGTTCAAAACAGAAACATCTCAAAATTGTGCCTACAAGAGATCGAACTACTCGCTTGTGCTGCATTCAAAACGATCGATGGACATGGTCAAACTCAGATGCCAGTCAATCAAAGTTCATCACAGTCGGCCCCGATTACAGCAATTAGTGATCGGAAGACACATTCCGAGGTAAGATTTTTTTCTCATTACAAGTAATGTACTTGAGAATTTTCGCATAATGAATTTGTTATGAAATATCATGTGTAAGTTGTGACGTCATGCCTGTTTTGAAACACTAATTGCATTTGAATGCTGATTATCGATTGTTAATAGATAAATGTTAATGTGTTATATACATGTGTGTTAATGTTAATAGATAAATGTTTGGTGGTGGTCCGGATCACCGTCTGGATCCAGGAATTTTTTAAAGGATTCTTTTTTTTTTTTTTTTTACCTCCGCCAAGGAGGTAAAAAAAAAAAAAAAAAGAGAATCCTTTAAAAAATTCTTGCGAATGGCATTTTTTTCCATGGTCAAGGAATCTATAAAGTTAGACAAAATAAATGTAGGATTAATATTTATGATGTTAAACACTGTATGGGGGGAACTGTGGCGCTGGGCGGAGGTCTGCGCTCTCCGAGTGCTTTTCTAGTTACATATTTTCTCACAATTTGAAATGCAGTCTAAGAATTTTGAATATAATTTATCATTTTTTGTTTCACTAGGAGGAGTTACATAATGCATGTGTAAGTTTTTTTTGTCATGGGTGGTGATGGGTTGCCTTTCCTAAGATATCTTTGCTTTTATTAGTAAACATAATTTCTTTATGGTCATTGCATAAAAATATTAAACATCTTTTAGGTTTTACTTACTTTCTTAGATTATCTTTCAAATATTAAAATATACTAATATGCAACTTTTTTATATTCCTAGTAACACTAACAAATGCACACATTAATAAATCAAAATGTTTGCAGAATGTCAGTATATTTTAATAAATGGGTGATGGACTTGGTGATGGAATTTTGTTAATATTTATAATTTATTTTACTTGGTTAAATTATTTTGTCTGTTCTAGAACTATGTAAATGTAATTCTGTGTCAGTTCTAAACATATTAAATAGTAGTAAAATATAATTTAGTATTATTACATCAACATACCATTCAGATATCATAAATTTACACATGTGATGCAGCAGCAGATTAAAAAGGTAAACTATAAATGCATTTGTACTTACTTCTAACTTTAAATATAAGACCACATTTGAGCATTCTAAAACACCAGATTTCGTTAGCTTCTAGGGGGCATTGCCCGCCAGACCCCCCACCAAGGCTCCACCTTGGATCCGGCTTGGGGGCCTGCGTCCACCAAGACCCCTGGCTTAGTTTACTCTTTTTTCCCAAACCCCATTCTCATCCCTGCTTTTCTCATAATTTTGGAGTTGTTTTTGTTTTTATGCAAGTTTGCAACTTTTCTATCATGAATTTGCAGCTTTTCACGTACAGTAAATTTGACACGTTTTCTTGTATATTTACATTTTCATATAAACATGCTTTTTTCCCTTGTAAGTGTAACTTTCTTAAAGGGGTCATTGACTGAAAAAATTGTTTTTGTACAAACTCCATTTCCAATGACGTTGGGACATTATGTAAAACGTAAATAAAAACACAATACAAGTATTTGCAAATCCTTTTCCACTTGTATTCAATTGAATACACAACAGAGACAAGATATTTAATGTTCATACTGGTAATTATTTTTTCTTAATTATTCATCCATCCATCCATCTTCTACCGCTTTTCCGGAGGTCTGGGTTGCAGAGGCAGCTGTTCAAGCAGAGAAGCTCAGACTTTCCTCTCCCCAGCCACCTACTCCAGCTCTTCAGAGAGGATACCAAGGCGTTCCCAGACCAGCTGGGAGACATAGTCTCGCCAGTGAGTCCTGTGTGTGCCCCGGGGTCTCCTCCCAGAAGGACATGCCCAAAACACCTCAAGTGGGAGGCGTCCAGGAGGCACTCATTTTGTTTTAAATTTGATGCCTGCAACACATTCCAAAAAAAGCTGGGACAGGGGCATGTTTACTACTGTGTTAGATCACTTTTCCTTTTAACAACACTGAGGACACTAAAGCCCCTTTCAGACTATCCCAGCAATCCAGGCAAACCCAGTGTGATCTGGACTCCGCCTGTTGTCTGCATAGGGTTACTAGCACCGCTTGATCAAGAATAAATGACCCTGCAAGTGTCGTGGGTCAACTCGTGGATATTTGAATAGGAAACATGGATAAACGCGCAGTGAAGTAGGTGTTACCATAACCACATTACAGCACAGTGGGAGAGCATAGAAATGAACCACACAACTGTCATTATTCTGACAGATTATATTAATTATCTCCACCAAGGAGGTAATGTTTTCATCCATGTTGGTTTGTTTGTTTTTCTGTCTGTCAGCATGATTATGCAAAAAGTACTGAACACAATTACACAAATATCACAGCGGCTGAGAGTAAGAGGTTTCTTTTAAGAATTTTTTTTTTTTTTTTTTTTTTTTTTTGCGTCACTCCTGTGGAGTTGCAAGCTGCTCTGACCATTCCTGGCTGCTGTGGAGCCGATACCAGCCTGTCCTGGTTCGGTGAGGGGCTGTATCCCTGTTCAGCTCTGCTTGTTGCTCATTTGTGCATGACATTTCACTCCAGATTAACTTATCCTCTGCCCTTGTTTTTTTCTGTGGCAACCTCCTCCAAAATAAAATGTAGGCCTGTCCTGTTTTGTGTGTCGCTGGACAAGAAACATGACACACAAACACACGTCCCCACCAAATAAAAGTGCAGGTCCACACACACAAGCACACAGTGTCTCTTCTTGTAAATATGAAAGCTTTTCAGAGATGATTTGGGGAAAAACTGATGGTAATTATTAGTGGTGTTGGCGTTATCGTGTTAATCGCCCATTAAAGCTTTGCCCTTGTTAACGGCGACAAATTTTGCGATTGCGGTTAACAGTAGTTAACGGCAGAAAGCACGAACAGTGCTTTTTGGCCTAGTGACTCTCCATACCAAAGCCATTCTGGCCACAGACACTGTGCACACCATGCAGACATTGCGAAGTCAGACAAGCTGGATTACAGCCATGGAAATCCCCAAAGTGCTGTCATGTTTAAGTTTACAGCACTATCTGTCGGAGCTCTCACCTGGATAATTGTTACAGCCTCCTCCAAAGCTTCGCCTGGATGTTGGGTTGTTCTTCTTCATTCTTCTTCTGTGTAAGCTAGCTAGCTGGCTAGTAGCTACATGCTAGGTTATAGCTGACCTCCAGCACCTGACACGGACAGAAATTCGCCTGTTTTCATCCTCATAGCTTTGGGTCCAACTGTTGGTGAGTACCAGTCTCAAAAATAATTCTCAAGCTGTGTTTGTAATCTCCATTCACTCCCCTGCCGTTTTTGCAGCACAGTGGGGTGTCATCACGGGCGAGATAGTTGTTTATGTTTGCAGTTTTTCTGCTAAAAGGGAAATTGTGTCTGTTGTGACCAGTGCTGGGAGTAACACGTACTGTAACACCACCACTTTCGCAGTAACGTGCTGTGTAACAAAATTACTGTTTAAAAATCCAGTAATGCGTTAGTTACTGAAATTTGATCAGATGCGTTACTCGCGTTACTTGTTTTATTAATATGGATAGATATTTTTAGCGCAAATAAATATAAACTGATCCTGCCGTAGTGCAGCCATCAGTCTCCTCCGCCGGTGTTATGCTGACAATTGTCAGTTTCATGTCCTGCTCACACGTAACCCAGTGGGAAGAAACGCCGTGGCGGAGGCGACTTCTCATATCAAGCCCTGATCACCTGTTGTCCCAGCGGTGAGCAACCCCCAACAGCTCCTACTTCTGTGGTTAAACATGAGTATTTTTTTAGCAAGAAGCTGCATTTAATGTCTGCAGTTGTGTAAATATGTAAGCTGTGTAAATAATTGTGCAAGTTTTCTTATGCACAGAGAAAAATGACTGTGATTTGTTGCAGTAAGCTTTTTCTAAGCGGTGAACTTTCATTTATCTGCTTTCTGTTTTATTTTATCTCATTCATTTACATGCTGTTGTGATCTGCAATTATTTCATGGAAGTAAATCCTCTAAATATGCATTTTAATGGGCTGGTCCAGGGGTGTCAAACATACGGCTCGTGGGCCAAAAACAGCCCACCAGGGGATCCAAAATTTTCTGTGAATTTATAGCTTTATTTCTAGTAAATTTCTGCCTTTCTACTGATTACAATAGTTTGTGTAAATATGAAATATTTTTTCTCTGTAAGATAAGACTTTTTTTTCTCATCAGTTTTCTTTTTCTTCTTTTTTCTGGTAAGAACAAGGGGCCCTTGATCTTGCTACAGTATGTGTGCAAGAGGATTTAAGTATGCATTTAAAAGTAACGTGAAAGTTACTTTTCCAAGTAACTAGTTACTTTAACCTCTTGCACTCTGGTGTATCGCGGGCGGTCACGTCTCTGCGTCCTAGTGTGCACTGAAAAAAAAAAAAAGCTGCATTTTCATTCTTCCACTACAGACACAGCTGCAAACAGAAAGCCAAAGGAGTGCTTTGATTGGTTTAGATGTGATTGACCTCTCATTCGACTAATAAGAGCCTTGAATTGGGTTTCTGAAACCTTGAAGAACCAATGACTGAAAACCTAGCAAGAAAGACCCGCCTACCAACGGCTGCGAATACAGCGAGCCAATTGAAGCACAGAAGTTCGAAAGCGTGCGTCCCTTGCGTAAAATCTGTTTTGTGTAAGCCGCTGGGTGACACACACACGTTCGCCAGTCTTTTTTTCTTACTACTGTTCTTATTTGCTTTGAAAAATCGTTCGCCAAAACCACAATCATGGAAGCGCAAAACCGCAATAATGGAATTATGGTTTGACCAGGTCACGTGACCAGAACCACGAGTCCGTAACAAGCGGACCAGCGTCATGTTCGTCTGACAGTGAGGAAGAGAAGTTCGCGAGCGACACTGCTGTTGTGGACAGGTAAGTGTTATAAGCTAAATTATTCTTTATCCCTGAAAATTCGATCGCTAAATTACAACTGTGCGTCATCGCAACATGAAGACCGCGGCGCACGGACTGGACCCCTCCGGACCGTGAAGCCCCCCCCCCCCCCCCCCCGCTACTCTTCTGTAGCAGATTGCAGATATTATTGCAGATATTTTAGTACAACTGTGTGTAGTAGACCGCGGGGACGGTGCGTCCGTCATGTAGCGATGGCCGATGTCCATCCTCTGTAGCGGGGGGGGGGGGAGTTGTTATCTTCTACATTACAGATATTTTAGTATAATTTTTAGTGCACTGTAGGTTATGGCATGCTTCTTTGTGTGTGGGGGCTTGTTTGTTCATTCATGAATGAATAAACAACCCCCCCCCCCCCACACACACACACACACACAGCCCTTCACCTTTCATTAGAGCCCAAGGTGAGCTTCTATATTGAATCATTCAAAAGTTACAGACGTTTTTCCAAACTGTGCCATTTGGTACAATTTGGCACAGTTCAAAAACACCTGGGAACAACCTAAGAAAAAAGCTGTGTAATATATTCATTTTTTGTGGTATTGTTACAAAATTTGGACCTCAGCTGGATAACACTTGGTTCTACATTTCTGTTGCATTTTCCAGCCCGGATCTGACAGCTGTGTGTTATTTGCAAGCATTTGTATCCAAAAAAACACCCAGGCGAAACTTATTTTCTTCAAGTTTAGTATGTTTAGATGACTGTTACTCAGTGGAAGGAGCACTTAGAGAGGTTATGACTGTTTTGCCAAAAAATTCAAAGTGTTTTCTTTTAAATGAGACCAATCCCATGAAGATGCTGCAAAGGGTTGAAGAACAGCTTTTGATTTACTTTGGGTACGTTATTTTTAGGCGTTTTTAGGGAAATTGACCAGAGTGCAAGGGGTTAATCATGCAGTAACTCAAAAATAGCTCAGTCATTTTTGAAAAGAAGTAACTAGTAACTGTAAGTAGTTACTATTTTTTTAGTAACTTGCCCAGCACTGGTTTTGACACACGAGGTTTTGTGTTGGTCTGCAGTGTATGTTTGCTATGGCAGAAAGAGCAAGCTCCTTTTGTGGCTGCTGGCTGGTTGTTGTTCAGTGACGTTATTGAGCGCTGGCATTCTGTTGTTTGCACATGCAGTAATACTTCTGAGAATATTCTGGATAGTTTTTGTCATTTTGGATGTGTTGAGAGCTTTAATAAACCTGCAGGTGAAGACAGCAGGCATATTTGTCCACTCCCATGTTCATAACAGTATAACAAACTTGAAAAATTACCGACTTGAGGTACACTGTATCTGTCTGGAAAAACACACGATTAATGCATTATTAATCAGGATTAACTCAACATTCCAAAAGATTAATTGCGATTAAAAATTTTAATCATCCAGCACCACTAGTAGTTATATCAAAGTCAAAGTCAAAGTGCCTTTATTGTTATTCCATTGTTAATGAACAATGCAACGAAATTGAGATGCTGCTCCCTAAAAACAAACTATAAACAAACTATCACACTCACAGTTCACTCATGCATTTAACATTCTTATAATTACAACAATAAATAATGCTTGAAACAAAATTACCTAAAAGTTGAATACAATATGTACATAGCAATAATGAAAAACATACTGAGCGATAAATACAAAAGACCAGCTTATGCACACAGGATTGTTGCTACAAAATAACAAAAAATATCAGCAGTCTGTGCGTGTTACATAAATCTGTTCAAAATACATACTGCTGCTGGGAAAAAACTATGATTAAACCTGGTAGTCCGGGTTTTATGGGATCTGTACCGCTTTCCCGAGGGGAGCAAGTGAAAGAAATCATGGCCTGGATGAGCACAGTCTTTAATGATGGCAGTAGCTCTGTTGAGGTACCGAGACCTGGAAATCTCTTCCAGAGAAGGGAGAGAACAGCCAGTGATTTTTTGTGCAGTCTCAATCACTCTCTGGAAGACTTTGCGGTCTGCGGCTGAACAGTCCTCATACCAAACCGTGCTGCCATATGACAGAATGCTCTCAATAGCAGAGCGATAAAATAAAACCAGCAACTGTGCATTCAGGCCTTAAAATGTTGTGTTAAAATGTTATAAAATGTTATAAAATGTTGTGTGCATTTTGCAACCCTCTCTGTTATGATGGAGGACAAAGCACAGCAACCATTGAACTACATGACCAGAAAGATTGGTCATGTATTCCTATATCCACCACTGGTCTGCGCTGAGTTTGAAATGGGTTACAAAGTTAAAAGACTTGTTCAAGTGCCAGTGATTCTCAACTAATCAGTAGCAGCTGGCATCAGCAGCTTTAAGGCTGACTGGCGCGTTCATGTGACATCAGTGTGTACATGAACTTGCTGCATCAGAGAAATGCACTGTTGTCTGTGGGAGATAAGAATGGAGACCCTAGACTGGTGAACAACTGAAGTCATAAATCAAGCAAGAATGGCGAAAGAATTCCACCTACAAAGCTTCAACAATTAAGCCGCTTTCAAGCTACAATTGGCGAGCCGCAGTTGGTGGTTCCATTAGCATAACTTAACACCTCAGCACCCCTCCATGCCTTTTTCAAGCTTCAAGGAGACAGGTCTGCACTGCAGGCAGGCCAGTCTAGTACCCGCACTCTTTTACTACAAAGCTATGCTGTTGTAACACATGCAGAATGTGGCTTGGCATTGTCTTGCTGAAATAAGCAGGGACATCCCGGAAAAAGTTGTTGCTTGAATGGCAGCATGTTGCTCCAAAACCTGTATGTACCATTCAGCATTAATAGTGCCTTCACAGATGTGCAAGTTACCCATGCCATGGGCACTAACACACTCCCATACCATCACAGATGCTGGCTTTTAATGCTGGCTGTAATTTCCCAGTTTGGGATCAATAAAGTACATCTGTCCATTTTGAACTTGGCACTGACAACAATGTGGATGGTCCCTTTCCTCTTTAGCCCGGAGGACACGACATCCATGATTTCCATAACGATTTAAAATGTGGACTCGTTAGACCACAGCGCACTTTTCCACTTGGCATCAATCCATCTCAGATGAGCTCGGGCACAGGGAAACCATCCACGTTTCTGGGTGTTGTTAATATGTACATGGCTTTCACTTTGCATGGTATAGTTTTAACTTGCACTTGTAGACGTAGTGACAGACTGTCAACTGACAAGTCTTTTCTGAAGTGTTCCTGAGCCCATGTGGTAATATCCTTTACAGAATAATGTCTGTTTTTATGCAGTGCCACCAGACGGATCAAAGATCACAGGCATTCAATGTTGGTTTTCGGCCTTATCGTTTATGTGCAGAAACTTATTCAGATCCTCTAAATCTTTTGATGGTATTATTGACTGTAGATGAGATGAGATGAGATGAGATTCAACTTTATTGTCATTACACATGTATGAATACAAGGTAACGAAACGTGACTTGGCATTTGGGCACGCTCTGCAGAGCGCATCCAAGGCTGAGGCAGCCACTAGGCGCCAGTCATAAAGAAGAAAAGAAAAAAGAAAAGAAATGATATGACACAATAGGTGAGAGAAAAAAACATGTTTTATCAAATTGACGCTTAATGGGTAAGCGAAATTTTGATTGCAGGCAAAAAAACCCTCAATGCATATTTAGCAGTAGTGGACAATCACACAGCAGAGGGAGGGAGAGCAGTGTGTGTATATTTGCATGTCATTGTGTAGTGTAAATGTAACAGTTGTTAGTGAGCAGCAGAGGGTGCCTCCTGGCAGTGGATAGATGTTATAATCATGTGACTTATAAACAAGTCCAGAGTTCAGAGTCTATCTCTCTTTCTCTCTTGCTTGCAGAAGGCACATGGGCATTGTCCTTGAGAGTCCAATCCGCTGACGACAACAACTGATTGTTGATTGTATGGGTAGACATAAGAGCCGGTTCTTCCGCTAATCTCAGTCAGGAGGAATGTAAACACGGGGCAAACAAGGTCAAATCAAATCAAATCAGCACAATGCACTCAGAGAGTAGAATTTTGTCCTCACCCGTGTAATTCTGTGCTTCCATTATATATGCAGGCTTAAACTGTTTTTCCATAGAGAGCACAGGGCTTTCAGATGTATTCCTTCACTGAATCACTGTCATTCAGTTCACCGTTTGCCGCTACTCGTGCCCTCCCCAACTGGTCGAATTTGATGAAGGAGCTGGCTGGGTTCGCTTGATCCGCTCTCTCACCTTCCTTCAATTTCTGATGCATCAGGGAACTCCACAGCCAAAAATAGAAGTCCTGAGATCATAGCCAATAATATTGCCATAGACGCATGGATTCCAATGTCCATGAGTCTCTCGTAGGTTCCAATTCTTGGGCTCCCCCTTGGCCCAATTCTTGTTGAAAATAGTGACAATAGCACATTTAAGCCGCTTCCAAATCCATAATTTCCGTTTAGATTAAGATTCAGCAGAAGAAGAGCGACTAAACACAGACAAAAACGCAACATTGCAAAAGCTGGGAATAGATCAGGAAGGCAGGGGAGGAGGGAAGAAAAATGCGACTGCTCTCTCTCAAGGCAAGAAGGAAATTCCTAAATTCCTTGCAATTGTTTGTTAAGAAACATTGTTCTTTAACTGCTGGACTATTTATTTACCAATGCAGCTGTTCACACAGTGGTGAACCTTGGTCCATCCTTGCATGTGAATCATGAAGCTTGCCTGTTTCTAATTAACCTGTTCACCTGTGGAATGGAATGTGTGAGTGGAATGTTTCAAAAAGGTGTTTGTTCAGGTTCAGGTTCAGGTTACTTTATTTGTACCCGTAGGTAGATTTGTTTTGCAGTCTGGTGACATCCATATTTACAAGCCACAAATTACATTCAACATAGACACAAACACAGGCACACATGAAATTGACTATGAACATGATAAAAATACTCAAGGCTCCGTCAATCAGGGTATAAAAAGACAAAGAGATGAGAGAAAAAACAGAGGTAAGAGAGAAGAGTCATATTAAAAGTTAAAAACTAGTCAAAGAGATTAAAAACTCAAAGGTCTAAAACTCAATAAAATAAGTTTGTTGAGCATTCCTCAACTTTCCCAGTCTTTTGTTGACCCTGTTTCAAATCCCCAGGCTGGCAGTGGTAGGAACCTTTCTGTGTGGAGTTTGCATGTTCTCCCTTTGCTGCGTGGCTTTACTCCGGGGGCTCCGATTTCCTCCCACAATCCAAAGACATGCATGTTAGGTTAATTGGTTGTTCTAAATTGTCCCTAGATATCTGTCTCCTATAGGCCCTTAGAATAGAGGGTTAGTACTAGTGAAGCGCTTTGAGTGGTCTTTGAGACTAGAAAAGCGCTATACAAGTGCAGTCCCTTTTATGGAATGTGTTGCAGGCAATCAAATTTGAAATGAGTGAATATTTGCAAAAAAACTATAAAGTTTATCATTTTGAACTTTAAATATCTTGCAAGTGATGCCACTGGTCACATGGATCAACACATTGGTAGGCAAGTTTTATGAAAGGAACAATGACACAAGTGTCTTATCATGGCATGTGACAGCATTGTCTTATTGAAATATACAAAATCTCTCAATAAAAATCACCTGGAGTGTGACAGAAAGAAAATGGGTGATCAAGGGCAGCTGTCACTGCCTTGTTCTTGTTCTGCAGAAGCTTGAAGCAGGGTAGAAGCTGTCTTTCAGCTGAACAGGCTGCATGTATTTAAAAAAATGGTAGTTATTGGTTAAAGAATTGCAACAAAATATGTACGTATAAAAATAGTTTGTAAATTAAATTGAGGCCATTTTCCTGCTGAATTTTGAAATCGCTTAACCCGCACTGTATTCTCTGACACAGCCAGCAGTGATGAGACGATCTCTGAGTACCTCCACTGGCTTTTATGCGGCCGCTGGAGCATACCAATTGGTACCGAGAACAAACGGCTCCTCTGCCCCATTTCTTGACAACGGAGCCATGTTGTTTCAGCTATTCACGAGGAAAATATCCTAAATTTAATGAACAGACAGAAGCAGCCTCAGCCAGCCAGAGGTGGAGAACAGTCGGGAAAAAAAATACTGCAAACTTTTTAGTTGCTAATTAATTTAAAATATATGCCCATAAATTTTAAATTAATTCGGGTCTTGAAGTGGAAGGATTTCAAGATTCAGATTCAAGATTTTATTTGTCAATACTACTATACGTACAGGACATACAGGAGAATTCAGTGGTGTGTGCAATACAAAAACAACAGCAGTCTATGTAGAGTAATGTTACCGATAGTGCAAATGACAACAAAGGATAGACATCCCATAGTGCAAATAAAGATAAACAATAAAACCCAGCAATCCTATATACAGAAAAAGTAGAGCAATAATGGTCATAGTTGCAAGTTCGATGCAGTAGTATAAATGCAGATAGGAACAGATACGACTGCACATGATCAGTATTGCAGTAACAGACAGCAGCAGGTATGGCATTTGTGCAAATGGTTGCAGTAAAGTGCAGAGACATACAGCAGCAAATGTATCACTGTTAGTGTGCCAGTTTTTCTGTGCCAACAGCTGAGGTAGTTATTGTGCGGGTGAGTGCGTCACGGTCTTGGGGGGGGGGGGGGGACAGACAGAGTTCTGAGTCCTGATGGACAAAGCTGTTTAGATTCAAGATTCAAAGGTTTTATTGTCAATACTACCATACGTGCAAGACATACAGGAGATTTGAAATTTGACTTGACATTGGGCGCGCTCTATAAGCGCATCCCAAAGCCGCGGCAGCCATGAAGGCGCCAGTCATAGAGAGTAAAGAAGGGAATGGGGGGGGGTGACACAATGGGCAGAGAGAAAAAAGCATTGTTAATCAAAATAAGCTCATTTTATGACCAAAATTGTGATTACATAGAAAAAAACTCTAATGCACAATTAGCAGACAATATAGATCACACAATAACAAAGCAGCGAGAGAGACAGTGTGTGTAGTCAGCATATGATCAGTATGATGCAGTGTGGATGTGTCAGTTGCTATTGAACAGCAGAGGGCACCCCCTGGCAACGGATGGATGTTATAATCATGTGTTCTACATAAGCATGTCCAGAGTCTATCTCTCCTCGTGCATGCAGATGGCAGAGTTCTGTAGACACATGATAACGCTGTCCTTGAAGAGCTCAGTCTGCTTGAACAACAGCAATTGTTTGTCGATTGTTTGGGTTAAGAGAAGCCAGCCACCTCTTCTACCTTATCTTCATCGAGGAGGAATGTAAACAGGGCACCAAAAACAAGGTCAAATCTGCACAGTGCACTCAGAGAATTTTCCTCTCTCATGCGATTCTGTGCTTCATAATTTCCATATACAAGCTTAAAAACATTCCCTGGAGAGCACTAGCGACTCGAGATGTATTCCACCATCTGAATCAGTTACCATTCAGTTCACCATGCCGCTATCTGTGCACTCCCCAACTGGTCGAATTTGATGAAGGAGCTTTGCCTGGGTCCGCATTTTGAACAGCTCTCCCACCTTCCTCAATTTCTGATACATCAGGAAACTCCAAAGCCAAAGTAGAAGTCCTGTGATCATAGCCAATAGATGTCTTCTGCATCTCCAGTCGAATCACTCAGACACATGAGTTCCCAATGTCCATGAGTCTCCCCCCTTGGGTTCCCTCTGACCCGATCTTCTTTTAAAGTGGTGTCAATCGCATTTAAGCCGCTTTCCAGATCCATAATTTCCGTTTGGATTAAGATTCAGCCAGAAGAAGAGCGACAAAAACACAGACAAAAATGCAACATTGCAAGCTGGGATCAGAAGGGAGTAGGATTAGGAGGGAGAGGAGGGAGAAAAGCGTCTGCTCTCTCTGAATGCCGGAGTAGTAGTAGTAGTAGTCTTGTGGTGTGGGCCCGGAGGCTCTGGTACCTTTTCCCCGAGGGCAGGGGCCTGAAGAGGGAGTGTGAGGGGTGGGAGGTGTCACCTGCAATGTTGAAGGCTCTGTGGGTGAGGTAGATGTCTGAGAGGGGGGGGCAGAGGGGCACTGATGGTCTTGCTGGCTGCTTTCACTGTGTGTTATAGTGTCTTCGGGCAGGAGATGGTGCAGCTTCCATATTTCTCCCCTCTGACCTAAACAATTACCCCCTACCACCGTTCCAAGACAATACAATAACCTGCCTAATCTCCATTTGCTGATGTTCCTATATGGAAAAATATCCAGGGCCAGTCTTGCTTCTTCTTTTTTGAAGTGAATCTGTATGATTTAAACAATGAGGGAACGTCGTCGGGATTATGCTAGGAAACCCATGTGTACCCTTACAAGGAAGACAAGGAATTTGACGGGGTCTACATTAGGGATGGGCATAATTTACCGATTAACCGATAATTGATCATTAAGAATTTCACCGAGGAAGTTCATTTTCGTCGACAAACCGTTTTTTTTTTTTTTTAAAACAATCCGAGGCCTAGTGCACGGCCGTCCTCAAACAATGCAATGGCAAAATTTGGGCACCAGGGGGCAACATTACACCATCGCCGTACCCTGGCGTGCCTCAGTTGATACTTGCGGGCTTCCGTAGGGCAATCGCTAAATCATGAAGTGGTTACGGCGAAGTGTTGCGTGGGACCATTTCAATTTAAAAATGACCAGGTGTACTACAATCACTGCAATGCAGCATACAAATATACCTCATCGACAGGGTCCATGGAACACCCTTATTACGCGAAGAAACCACCAACAGTGGTTGCGCGCTGAGTAATGGCGGACGTGAAGATTCTTTTTTTTTTTTTTTCAGAAACTTTATTGAGAAAGTCATGAAGATTCGGTGTACACACATCGAGGGAAGCTGCAGGAGGCCGCGTAGTGGCTCGACGGGAAGACTATTTCGCACAAAATTGCACAAGAGAACAGCAAAAAGTTCTGCGCGGCTAGACTAAGTAACACGAGCGATAGAGCAATGAATGCGGTCTTCGTTTGTTGGGTGGCCGCTCGGCAGGGAGAGAAGCTGGTAAAACGTCTCGGCCAATCAGCTTGCGGGGTGAAACGTCTCGGCCAATCAGCTTGCGAGATTCCCGAGCCGAGCCAACACGAGAACAGAGAGAGGGCTCTCCGTGCTGGTGATTCCTGATGTTCTAATGTAGTCTACCTGCCTTGTTACGTACCTAAAAATGTTAATGATTAACCGATTATTAATCATTAATTCTCCCGACGATCGGTGAAGAAAATTTCACCGAATGCCCATCCCTAGTCTACATGCTCACAGTGTACTTTGCATAAATAGACAAATTATTATTATTACTGTCAGGTTTTGTAATCATTTCACAAAAATGTAATTTTCCTGTTGTTTGACGTAGTCGCCCTCTGTGTTGTTAGTGGGTCTCTGTGCTCCTGCACAGATACGTCTCAGAAGGGCTGCCCTGCTTGTGCCAGGCTGGCTGTGGGCTCTGTGGACTGGGCTTGTTTGCTTGTTCTGACTGGTATCTGGGGAGTCCAGCTTTTGCGTCAGTACCGCAAGTTCTGCTTTGTTTTTGAGCCCATTCCAGAGCTGATTCTTGCTTCTCAATATGGTGTTTACCAAGATTGAAGTCCTTGCTATAGTGCATTGAAGATTCAAGATTCAAAGACTTTGTCAGTACTACTATAGGTACAGGACATACAGGAGAATTGAAATGGTGTTTCTCTCTCTGTTCAGTGGTGTGCACAATACAAAAAAGAAAAAGGAATAAGGCTGGAAAAACAACAACAGTAGTGTCTGTACAGTAATGCTACCCATAGTGCAAATGGTGCCGAAGATGGACCCAGACCTCCCATAGTGCAAATAAAGATAAGCGATGAACGATGAGATCCATCATTCTTATATACAGAAAGTAGAGCAGTAATACTTGTAGTACCAAGTTCAGTGTGGTAGTGTAGGTGCAGATAGTAACAGATAGGACTGCACATGTCAGTACTGCAATGACAGACAGCAGCAGATATGGCATTTGTGAAAATGGTTGCAGTAGAGTGCAGAGACATACAGCAGCAGATGTATTACTGATGGTGTGCCAATCTTTCTGTGCCAACAGCTGAGGTGGTCATTGTGCGGAGTGCGTTAAGGTCCGGGGGGGTGGGGGGGTGGATAGAGTTCTGGGTCCTGATGGCCTGATGAACAAAGCTGCTGCTCACCCGCTCCACAGCTGCTCCATCGATGATCAGAGGGGGATGCTGTGTGTATCCCCTCCTGAAGTCGACCACAATCTCCTTGTTTTTTCCCACGTTCAGAAAGAGGTTATTGTCTTTACACCACTTGACCAGTTGGCTCAACTCATTCCTGTAGTTGGCCTCCTTCACAACTATTCCTGTAGTTGGTGATGAGGCCCACCACCGTCGTGTCATCTGCAAACTTGATGTGGTTGGTGTTGTAGGTTGGTACACAGTCGTGGGTCAGCAGGGTGAAGAGCAGCAGGCTGAGCACGCACCGTTGTGGGGCCCTTGTGCTCAGTGTGATGGTCTTGAAGGTGTTGCTGCCAACCTGCACATTCTGTGGCCTCCCTGTGAGAAAGTCCAGCACCCAGTTACAGAGAGAGGTTTTGAGTCCGGAGTGTCTGAGTTTTGGGCAGCACGGTGGTGCAGTGGTTAGCACTGTTGCCTTACAGCTAGAAGGTTCCTGGTTCGAATCCCCAGGTTGGCAGGGGTTGGAACCTTTCTGTGTGGAGTTTGCATGTTCTCCCTGTGCTGCGTGGGTTTCCTCCGGGGGCTCCGGTTTCCTCCCACAATCCAAAGACATGCATGTTAGGTTAATTGGCTGTTCTAAATTGTCCCTAGATATCTGTTTCCTATAGGCCGTTAGAATAGAGGGTTAGTAGTAGTGAAAGCGCTTTGAGTGGTCTTTGTGACTAGAAAAGCGCTATATAAGTGCAGGTTAGTTAGTTAGTAGTTAGTTAGTATTAGGAGGTGCTGGGGGATGATTGTGTTGAATACTGAACTGAAGTCCAAGAACAGCATTTACACGTAAGAGTTTTTTTTGTCCAGGTGAGTGAGGGCTGGGTCGAGAGCAGCAGCGATGGCGTCTTCTGTGGATCTGTGTAACCTGTATGCAAACTGAGATGGGTCTTGGGAGGGAGAGAGGATGATGCCATTAGTGTGGAAGTTTGGTCAGGATAAACCAACAATATCCCGATGAATAGTTTTTTTCCTGTTTGTTTTTGGTAAACGGTGTAGCTGAGCGATGGTATTAAATCACCTAAACACTTATAAACATATTAAATAATCTTGATACAGTAGCAATAAGAAGTCTTTCATTTAGTAAATGGTTCCAAGTAAACAAACTACTCGGATGTAAAGCTTCAATTTTGGGAAGGGACAAGAAAAAGAAACAAATCAGTTTTACAGTTCATTACTCTGATTCTCCATAGTAACTTCCACTGTGGCAGTAATGGTGGTAGGGAAGAAAAACGGGGGGTGCACATCATTTAGACACAGCAGTAATTCACTATTTGCCCTCCCAGAGCACCGACACATATATATACACACACAGCGGTATATTTCACCTCCACCTGCTCTGACTCTTTAAAAGTCTCAGCAGAGGAAACTTGAACCAGCTTGAACTATCGCAGTTAAAACTTTCTGCAGTTGCTCTTAAACCAAAATGAGCTGAAGCGTGTAATGAAGATAAATACCAGAGCTAATGCTGCTGCTCAGAGAGATGCTGTGAATAATGTTTAGTGTTCCTGGACAACGCTGAAAGAACTTAAGGTTATTGTAACAAAATAAAGAAATTTAAATGGAAAACTTGCATTAATTGTAATTTGTTCCTTTCTTCAAATCTGCATTCTTAATTTTTGTTCTATAGAACAGTTAGTTCTGACTGAGCAATTTGACACTTGGAATTTCAGGAGTTACTATATTCCTTGATAACTGCAATTGGAGGCTTCACCAGATATGTATGATTTCACTTCAACTGTGTTATTATCTTTACCTATAATTATTACACTAGCTATCAGTGGCTTCTGTTACGACCCACTTTCTGGGCCAAGGGTAGAATTGCCTATTTCAGCCTGGGATCACCAAGTCCGTTTCAACCTCACGTCAAGGTGGACCAAACTATAGTCATTTTCACCCACAGGCAAGGTAGACAAAGACCTACACAGTCTCTTTGCACACAGCAAGGCAGACATACAGTATCTCACAAAAGTGAGTACACCCCTCACATTTGTGACCTGTGCTGGCAAAATGAGTCGGAATGCGCACGGAGTCATTATGAGCTGCAAGCAGAAGTCATAAATCAAGACTCTTTCTTTGTTTGGTAGTAGCAAGTCCCGGGAGAAAAAAACATGAGTGCCTGATATCATTGGAAAGCTTAGAAAATGTACTTTGTAAAAATACATATGTTTTTGTAGAAGACATTACTCCCGACTGATGGAATGTGAGTTTTAAACCTAGCCAAAATATAAACAAATTGTCTTTTTCCGGTGTCCGTTTTTGCGCACTTCCTACAAATTGAATATCATTTTGAAGGTCTTTCAATGCAGAATATGGAAAAACGTTACCTCAGTTTTGATAATTTCCTCAGAGTGACTCATTTTGCCAGCACGGGTCACATTTTTTGTAAATATTTTATTATACCTTTTCATGGGACAACACTGAAGATATGACACTTTGATACAATGTAAAGTAGTCGGTGTGCAGCTTGTATAACAGTGTAAATTTGCTGTCCCCTCAAAATAACTCAACACACAGCCATTAATGTCTAAACCACTGGCAACAAAAGTGAGTACGCCCCGAAGTGAAAATGTCCAAATTGTGCCCAGTTAGCCATTTTCCCTCCCTGGTGTCATGTGACTCATTAGTGTTACAAGGTCTCAGGTGTGAATGGGGAGCAGGTGTGTTAAATTTGGTGTTATCACTCTCACAGTCTCTCATACTGGTCACTGGAAGTTCAACATGGCACCTCATGGCAAAGAACCCTGAGAATCTGAAAAAAAGAATTGTTGCTCTACATAAAGATGGCCTAGGCTATATAAGAAGATTGCCAACACCCTGAAACTGAGCTGCAGCACGGTGGCCAAGACCATACAGCGGTTTAACAGGACAGGTTCCACTCAGAACAGGCCTTGCCATGGTCGACCAAAGGAGTGCATGTGCTCAGCGTCATATCCAGAGGTTGTCTTTTGAAAATAGATGTATGAATGCAGTGAGCATTGCTGCAGAGATTGGGGGTGGGGGGGTCAGCCTGTCAGTGCTTAGTTCATACGCTGCACACTGCATCAAATGGTCTGCATGGCTGCCGTCCAGAAGGAAGCCCCTTTTAAAGATGATGCACAAGAATGCCCACAAACCGTTTGCTGAAGACAAGCAGACTAAGGACATGGATTACTGGAACCATGTCCTGTGGTCTGATGAGACCAAGATAAACTTACTTGGTTCAGATGGTGTCAAGTGTGTGTGGCGGCAATCAGGTGAGGAGTACAAAGACAAGTGTGTCTTGCCTATAGTCAAGCATGGTGGTGGGAGTGCCATGATTTGGGGCTGCATGAATGCTGCCGGCACTGGGGAGCTACAGTTCATTGAGGGAACCATGAATGCCAACATGTGACATACTGAAGCAGAGCATGATCCCCTCCCTTCAGAAACTGGGCCGCAGGGCAGTATTCCAACATGATAACAACCCCAAACACACCTCCAAGATGACCACTGCCTTGCTAAAGAAACTGAGAGTAAAGGTGATGGACTGGCCAAGCATGTCTCCAGACCTAAACCCTATTGAGCATCTGTGGAGCATCTTCAAACGGAAGGTGGAGGAGCGCAAGGTCTCTTAACATCCACCAGCTCCGTGATGTCATCATGGAGGAGTGGAAGATAATTTCAGTGGCAACCTGTGAAGCTCTAGTGAACTCCATGCCCAAGAGAGTTAAGGCAGTGCTGGAAAATAATTGTGGCCACACAAAATATTGACACTTTGGGCACAATTTGGACATTTTCACTTAGGGGTGTACTCACTTTTGTTGCCAGCGGTTTAGGCATTAATGGCTGTGTGTTGAGTTATTTTGAGGGGACAGCAAATTTACACCGTTATACAGTACAAGCTGCACACTGACTACTTTACATTGTATCAAAGTGTCATATCGTCAGTGTTGTCCCATGAAAAGATATAATAAAATATTTACAAAAATGTGAGGGGTGTACTCACTTTTGTGAGATACTGCACACCTATATCCCAGGCTAGGATTCAAACCCATGATGCCGTGATCTAAATCCTCCCACTCTTACCACTGAACCAAAGAGGAATTCCTCACTAGCTCTCAGCTAGTAGCAGAGGTGTATTCTAAGGTGTCAGGGACTCCACCACTGACTAATTCCCCATGAAGGGGTGTCCGTATCCCTTCCCGGAGACGGAATGAAACTGACTGTGGCTGCCCATAGTTTTCCACTGCTGGGTCTACCATATTCCGGAACCCTCATAGCGCACATGGGGCATGGTCAGCTTGGAGACCGGAGTCTACTCACTGCCGCGCCACATGTGCAGAATCCCGGAGGTGCACAGTCGGAAGGCTGAACCAGAGAGAGACGTCTGCTTTCAAGGGATGAAGGCGCCAAGACTGCCACCCATCCGTTTTACATTCGTTTGACTCTTGTTTGATGAAGGGGTTTTCTGGGGGGGGGGGGACACACACAACCCCCTCCACTCTGCTTCACTCTGGTCTCGCCAGGGAGGATGGAGGAGACGACCAGTGTTTCCTCTGGCTTAAAGACCATGGCGTGGTGGCAACATACTTTTCTGGGGGGGTCACATGATGTGCTACACTTTTTATTTTTTTTTAAATTTTGCACAGTAATATTGCATAATGGAACTTACCATTTGAAGTATTGTACAACCAAGGCTTGAATATTGGAATATTGGGCTAGTTGGGGTCCCACCCAGACGTCCTGTATTTGGACTTTTTACTGTTGTTATCCTTCTCTCCTTCCTCTGCTCTCACCTCTCCTGGACCTTCTGCCTGAACACTTTCCTCTCCTTGGCTCCTCTCCTCTTTCTCATCTTTCCCTCTCTGAGCTCTGTCTAATTCAGGTTCTCTCTCCGTCTATGGTGGCATACAAACGGGTTAGAAAATATCAAGCGTCACGTTTTGTCCTGCAGGATTTTTTGCCATGGTTTACATAAATGACAAAAAAAAATTTTTTTTTGGTATTTTTATTCTGGTGTTTTTTCCATTGAGGAAAAAGTAGGAAAGAGAAGGAAAAAACATTCAGAATAGTAATTTACTCATGCATACTTTAATTATATGTTCACAGGTGGGTATAGTAACCAGAAATTCTACTCATGTAAAAGCAGTGCTTTGAAATTAATAATTAAAAGTAGACAACCAAAAATTTCTAGTTGAGTTAAGGGTACAAAGAGCACCCACTTAAAAACTTGAGTAATGACTTCAGTCTTGAAGGTGCGAGGTTTTTCTCAAAAATATATAACAATTTTCTTATAGTTTTTTTTTACTTTTCTCTGTAAATTTATCTAAATTTGAAACCATTTTCCTCAAATTTGTAATTTCCTCTTGTAAAATTGACTTTTCATGTACATTTGAAACTTTATTATAAATTTGTGGATTATTTTATGGCTTATTTTTGTCTTTTTTAAAAAAATAAAATTACTGTTTTTTTTAAATGAATTTGAAACAGACTGTGGTAATTTTTTTTTTATTTTTTCCTTTTAACAGTTTATATTTTTGACCATAACTTTGCAGTCAGAACAGAACAATAATTTAACTCTCATTACAAAGAAAAAAATATTAATAAAATTGTATTTAATGATTTATATTAACTTAAATGACCAAGGATGCCGTTATTTCTGTTATAATATTTCTATATATTTATAGTTGTTTGTTTTTTTTTTAATCTTCTCACCACCAAGATGGCAAAAAAAACCTCCCTTATTTTGAAATCCAAATGTTTGCACATTTAGTTTGTCTGAAGGCTTCTGACAGATTAAAGTCATTGACTTTGTGAATTTCGGTCATCTTAACTTTCCAGGTACGTACATAATAGGAAACATAGCATTGTAGTGGCTGGTGAAATATATCCTCAGCAATTCATATATCCTCAGCAATTCATCAGTCCCCTTGCCTTTCCCTTCATATGAAGCCGGCTGCATATGAATTCTAACCACATCTCTTAGCTAAGCGACTCTTCCGTTATTGCTCCCGTTTCCAGCGGGTTAAAACCATGATAAATGCCTCCAGTGCTTACATACCGCTTCTGATTTTTTTCCCATGTTTAAAGTACTTTAATAAACTCATGTTTCTGTCGGACAGTCACACTTAGCGAGACACTCCGCTTTGTAAAGCCTGCTTCATGCTGCATTTCCCCTCTAGTCCGCCTTGGTCCACGTACGCTTTGGACGAGCCCGGCATGCACACGTCGCTATTCATGCTCACTTTTTCATCTACCCAGATCAAGCTGTTGACGCATGTGCACAACCATCATTTGTAGTTTCACTCCCGCTCGATGAGTAGCGCCAAGATGCTGACGCGCCAGGATTTTGACCAACGAAGAAACGGCGGACTTCTTCACAAAGTTTCTCTTCAAATATAGAGTCCATTTCTGCTGTTGGACTTCCCGGTTTTCACTCTTTTTCCACGAAGATGCTGCTGCCGCTGTGAAAGAAAGGATGTATGTATGATTCATGTAATTTTTTATTCTCGTTTTCTGGCTGACTGGCAAGCTTGCGTGGGCGGGGCGCTTCTAAACTCCGCGCAGATGACGGCCACGCGCATTGTTCGTGTGCGCGCTTGCGGAAAGTCATTGCTTCATATATTTTTCTTAAATTCATATCTCCTTATTGGTGTGGCGGTAATATTTCTGGCGAGGTGGGCTGCCAGCCAGAAATGTTACCAGAGGAAACCCTGGGAGACATTAAACCCCCTGCTCCCTCCTCCAGAGGGAGGCGAGTTGGCCATTGTTTAGCAAAGCAGTCTTTGGTGTTCTTAGTTCAGAGGGAAGCCGTCAGGATGGCTGGCCTTGCAGCATCTGCTATTGGTAGGCAGGAGTATGGGTGGAGCTAATTAGAATATTCATAGATCTGTGCATACTTAAGTAGGTGGAGGATGTAAAAGCTCTTTCCAAGCAATTCTAAGGCAATGAAAGGCTTTTTTGTGGGTAAAAAGCCACAATATACTATTTTGGGCAATACACATTTGTTTTTGAGATAGTTTTAGGGCCGCCGGAGTGAATCTTTAAACAAAAAAGAGTAACGGGTGGGAGTTATTTGTTTTACAGGAGTGATAAAAGTCTTAATGAAACACTATAACTTTAAATAAACAAACAATTCATAATTTATTTATTACTGTCAGCTTTTAAATAGCATTGGTGGTGCTGTTGTAATGAAGTAATGTTATATTTATATTTATTATTATATATATATTTATTCCATCTAGCAACAATGCTCCACGTTGTGTGTGTTTATATATTTGCATATTTATTCCATCTAGCTACAATGCTCCGCACTGTGTGTTTATATATTTACATATTTATTCCATCTAGCTACAATGCTCCGCACTGTGTGTGTTTATATATTTATTCCATCTAGCTACAATGCTCCGCACTGTGTGTTTATATATTTACACTACTGTTCAAAAGTTTGGGGTCACTTAGAAATTTCCTTATTTTTGAAAGAAAAGCACTTTTTTTCAATGAAGATAACTTTAAACTAATCAGAAATACACTTTATACATTGCTAATGTGGTAAATGACTATTATAGCTGCAAATGTCTGTTTTTTGGTGCAATATCTACATAGGTGTATAGAGGCCCATTTCCAGCAACTATCACTCCGGTGTTCTAATGGCACAATGTGTTTGCTCATTGCGTCAGAAGGCTAATGGATGATTAGAAAACCCTTGTGCAATCATGTTAAGTCTGCAATGCTATAATTGCTGCAAATGGAGGATTCTTTGACGAAAGCAAAGTTTGAAGGAAAAAATTATTATTTCAAATGCACATCATTATTTCTAACCTTGTCAATGTCTTGACTATATTTTCTATTCCTTTTACAACTCATGGTGGTAAATAAGTGTGACTTTTCATGGAAAACACAAAATAATTGTCTGGGTTACCCCAAACTTTTGAACGGTAGTGTACATATTTATTCCATCTAGCTACAATGCTCCGCACTGTGTGTTTATATATTTATATATTTATTCCATCTAGCAACAATGCTCCGCACTGTGTGTGTTTATCCATCCATCCATCCATCTTCTACCGCTTAATCCTTTCGGGTCGCAGGGGGGCTGGAGCCTATCCCAGCATCTTTATTCCATCTAGCTACAATGCTCCGCACTGTGTTTATATATTCATATATTTATTCCATCTAGCTACAATGCTCCGCACTGTGTGTTTATATATTCACATATTCATTCCATCTAGCTACAATACTCCGCATTGTGTGTTTATATACTCATATATTTATTCCATCCAGCTAATGCTCCGCACTGTGTTTATATATTTATATATCTATTCCATCTAGCTACAATGCTCCGCACTGTGTGTCTATATATACACTACCGTTCAAAAGTTTGGGGTCACCCAGACAATTATTTTGTGTTTTCCATGAAAAGTCACACTTATTTACCACCATGAGTTGTAAAATGAATAGAAAATATAGTCAAGACATTGACAAGGTTAGAAATAATGATTTGTATTTGAAATAATAATTTTTTCCTTCAAACTTTGCTTTTGTCAAAGAATCCTCCATTTTCAGCAATTGCAGCATTGCAGACCTAACATGATTGCACAAGGGTTTTCTAATCATCCATTAGCCTTCTGAGGCAATGA
This sequence comes from Pholidichthys leucotaenia, assembly GCA_020510985.1. Lineage (NCBI taxonomy): Eukaryota > Metazoa > Chordata > Actinopteri > Cichliformes > Pholidichthyidae > Pholidichthys > Pholidichthys leucotaenia. Next base: position 242,392,922 of record CM035837.1, read on the forward strand.
GCAAACACGTTGTACCATTAGAACACTGGAGTGATAATTGCTGGAAATGGGCCTCTATATACCTATGTAGATATTGCACCAAAAACCAGACATTTGCAGCTAGAATAGTCCTTTACCACATTAGCAATGTATAGAGTGTATTTCTGATTAGTTTAAAGTTATCTTCATTGAAAAAAAAGTGCTTTTCTTTCAAAAATAAGGAAATTTCTAAGTGACCCCAAACTTTTGAACGGTAGTGTATATATATTTATATTTATATGTACATATGTATACTCGCTGCTCTTGTTTTTCACTTGCCTTCTGATTGTTGCTCTGAGTGTTGCTGTCCCTGTGCTGTTGCAATCCTGGAATTTCCCCATTGTGGGACTAATAAAGGCTTATCTTATCTTATATTTGAGGTCATGAGGGGCCATGAATATAGCACCCATGATGATGTTGTCGGGCCTACGGCCAAACCACTGCTGTGCTACAGTATATTCATTGTTTTCACACTCCCTTCTGTCTAATATTATAAGTGTATGATATTGAACATAAGTACAAATGTGGTCAGAAGTGTACTATAAAGGAGATCACATTGGTCAATCAGTGGTTCACTGTTGCTTAGAGGATCTAGAATGAGGGAGCCCACTGAAGCGTCAGAAAAATGAAAGATGCTGATTCACCCTACTTTTGATGGACAGAAATGTCTCTCACTACACTTTCTCATAGACAGTTTCAGACATGCTGTGGATGAGTGCACTGGTTGTTCTAACGTTCCAGAAGCTGGACAGCATTGTGAGGCAGCACATACTGGGACTAAATGAATTTGGTCTGCACAGTATGGTGTGTGTTTAGTAGAGGAGTGCAGCTACTGCTATCTGATGTCTTTGATGAAATGACAATGTCAAAACAAAGACTCCCATTTGCTTTGATGTGACAGGCAGTTGATTAACGTATTACTCTGACAGACAAGTGGTCACAATTTCTGATAGGTTCTTATTGTTTAGACACTGAGTCAATCTGTGCCAGTTCAGTGAGGGAGAAAATTATTAGCTCATTCCAGCAAGGGCATCCTGTCTGTCCTGTCCACATTTCAGAAGAACGAATTCTCCTACTAGGCAATTGCCCGAATTGTTGGTAAATTCGCACACAGTGATCCTCAGGTGGGTCTGAGATGACAAGTTATGAGTACTGTCATTTCTTCCTTTAGGCCGAGGCTATACGCAGTACATTTGTCTGTACAGAGAGATGCAAAGGATCTTGGCTCGGTTGGGTTGACCTTAATAAACCTTAAAAATATTTTACATATAAATATTTTCTGCTGAATCGATGATGCCTTGTTTTCATCTGCATTTAAAAGTCTATAGAAAAAAACGTACGTATTGTACAGCTAAGTTATTTATCTGTATGTACCCTTAAAACTAATTAATATGTAATTCCTTTACAGGTCTCTCATAGGCCTTATTTTTTATGACTTTTTAAGCAGCTTTTTAATCACTGGCATGTTTCATTGTTAATTGTGTGGTTTTGTGTGTTGTGCTTGTTATTGTGTAACTGAATAGTGGTTAAGCTGAACCTCCAGAGAATCAACAGGAGATTATATACAGTGGCAAGAAAAAGTATGTGAACACTGGAATGACCTGGTTTTCTGCAATAATTGGTCATAAAAAAAGTGATCTGATCTACATCTTAGTCTGAAGTATAGACAAACAGAATGTGTTTAACCTAATACCACACAAACAATAATAATATTGTGCAAAACATTCTGGAGGAATTGTGGGCCATTCCTGCTTACAGTTTGATATTCACAAGAAGCCTCTTCTGATGTGAATCATGCCTCACAAAAAAAGAGATCTCTGAAAACCTAGGATCAAGAATTGTTAATTTTCAGAAAACTGGAAAGGATCTCTGATGCTGAGTTTGAAATGTTCACTTGTTCACCATATAGTGTACTATATCAATCAGTCGGACTTTATTTACAGTCGTGTGAAAAAATTTGGACCCAACTTTAAATATTCAGTTCTTAAGAAATGTTCACATATCTATGACTAACCTTGTTTTTGTTTTTATCTGCATTTTTTTAAACATTTATTTTAGCCATTTTAAGTGGGAATGAATGTTTGGGGTGTCCTAAAAAAGATGGGGGGTGTCCCAATTTATTCCTCACTGTTTGTTTAAAATTACATTTTACAGAAAGTTTCAAAAAGTCTTTAATTCATTTTTAATTGTTTAGTTGTATTACATGAATCTCCCAGTATTTTAAACATCGATATTAAATATCCATATGCCCAAATATGTTAAAAAAACAGGCTTATTCATGGTGTCCTACTAATTTTTTCACATGACTGTATAAAGCACTTTTCATGCTATGTAGAAGCTCAAAGTGCTGTACAAAAAAATAAGCAACATACATCAAAGCCATAACTGTTTCCCCTCTGGCTTAAAGACCTTGGTGCGGTGGCAACATATTTTCCCGGGGGAAGGGGGGGGGGCAGAAAACACATGACTCTAATCTAACCAGAATATGTTAATTTTATACTATTTATTTCTATTTACTTCTTTTTTTTTTTTTTAATTTTGCACAGTAACTTTGCATATGGAACTTACCATTTGAAGTATTGTACAACCAAGGCTTGAATGTTGGATTATTGGGCCAGTTGGGGTCCCACCCAGACGTCCTGTGCTTGGACATTTTACTGGTGTCATCCTTTTCTCCTTCCTCTGCTGTCACCTCTCCTGGACCTTCTGCCTGAACACTTTCATGTCCTTGGCTCCTCTCTTCTGTCTCATCTTTCCCTCTCTGAGCTCTGTCTAATTCAGGTTCTCTCTCTGTCTATGGGGGTATACAAACAGGCTAGAAAATACCAAGTGTCTTGTCCTGCAGGATTTTTTGTCATCGTTTACGTAAATGACAAAAATATGTGTGTTTTTATGTATTTTTATTCCAGTGGATTTTTTTTTTCGATTGAGAGAGTAGAGAAGGAAAAAAACATTCATAATAGTAATTTACTCATGCATACTTAAAAGTACATGATCAGTGGGTATAGTAGCCAGAAATTCTACTCATGTAAAAGCAGTGCTTTGAAATAAATAATTAAAAATAGACAACCAAAAATTTCTAATTGAGGTAAGGGTACAAAGAGCACCCACTTAAAAACTTGAGTAATGACTTCAGTCTTGAAGGTTTGAGCTTTTTCTCCAAAATTTATGACCGTTTTCTTATAGTTTTCTACTTTTCTCTGTAAATTTATCTAAATTTGAAACCATTTTTGTCAAATTTGCAATTTCCTCTTGTAAAACTGACTTTTCTTGTACATTTGGGACTATTATAAGTTTATGGATTATTTTATGGTTAATTTTTGTCTATTTTTTAAAATAAAATTACTGGGTTTTTTTTAATAAATTTGAAACGGACTGTGGTAATTTTTTTTTTTAACTTTTTCCCTATAACAATTTGCATTTTTTACCATAAGTTTGCAGAGCCAGAACAGAACAATAATTTAACTCTGATTACAAAGAAAAAATATTAATAAAATTGTATTTAATGAAATAACTTAAATGACCAAGGATGCCATTATTACTGTTATAATACGGTTAGGCCCAGAAATATTTGGACAATGGCACAATCTTCATGATTTGGGCTCTGCATGCCACCACATTGGATTTGAAATGAAACAACTACAAGGGAATTGAAGTGCAGACTTTAAGGTTTAATTCAAGGGTTTGAACAAAAATATATGATTAAACATGTAGGAATTGTAGCTATTTTTATACAAACGCTCCTCATTTCAGGGGCTCAAAAGTAATTGGACAAATAAACATAACCCTAAGTAAAATGTTACTTTTCAATATTTTGTTGAGAATCCTTTGCAGGCAATGACTGCCTGAAGTCTGGAACCCATGGACATCACCAAACGCTGGGTTTCCTCCTTTGTGATGCTTTGCCAGGCCTTTACTGCAGCTGTCTTCAGTTGTTGCTTGTTTGTGGGTCTTTCTGCCTTAAGTTTTGTCTTGAGCAAGTGAAATCCATGCTCGATTGGGTTGAGATCTGGTGATTGACTCGGCCATTGCAGAATATTCCACTTCTTTGCTTTAAAAAAACTCCTGGGTTCAGGTTCAGGTTACTTTATTTGTACCCGTAGGTAGATTTGTTTTGCAGTCTGGTGACATCCATATTTACAAGCCACAAATTACATTCAACATAGACACAAACACAGGCACATATGAAGCTGACTATAAACATGATAAGAATACTCAAGGCTCCATCAATCAGGATATAAGAAGACAAAGAGATGGGAGAAAAACCAGAGGTAAGAGAGAAGGGTCATATTAAAAGTTAAAAACTAGTCAAAGAGGTTAAAAACTCAAAGGTCTAAAACACAATAAAATATTTAGAACCCAAGTGACATCCTACAAAAATAAGTAAATGTAAAATGGAGTTAATAAATAGGAACCTAAATTATGTGCAATATATTTTTACAGCTTGTTCAACTCTTTGACAGCAGCAGGGACAAAGCTGTTTTTGTAGCGCTGAGTTCTACTTTTTGGGACAGCAAACCTCCGTCTTGAGGGAAGAAGCTGAAAGTGGCAGTGCAAAGGGTGGGAGTCATCATTTAAAATGGAGGTAGCCATCCTCTGTACTTGTCTGGTGTACAGGGATGTCAGGCTCAGCTGTGGCTCACCAAGCAAACTACTGGACCATCTAACTACCTGATCCGAGGATTTCCTCTGTTTCAGTTTTATCTGACCAAACCATGACACTAAAGAAAAGGATAAAACAGATTCAATAAAAGCCCGATAAAACATTGTCATTATGGTTCGGTCAACTTGGAAGCGTGCAAGTTTTCTCAAGCAATGCAAATGTTGCTGACCCTTTTTGCACACCCTTTCACAGTTCTCTTCAAAGTTTAAATTACTATCAATAATCGTCCCAAGATATTTGTAGGATTGTACATATTCGGTGGTCTGGCCTTTTAGTACGGTGACTTTGTGCCTGGGATTTTTCCTCCTAAAGTCAATAATCATGTCTTTAGTTTTTGTCGTATTCAGCTGCAGGTAGGAATCCTCACAACAGTGAACAAAATCATCAACTACTGGGCCGTGGCCACGCTCACCATCCTGGAGGAGACTGACAATAACTGAGTCATCAGCATACTTTATAATGTGTCTGTTGTCATGTCTGCTCCGACACATGTTTGTGTACAGGATGAAGAGTAGTGGTGACAACACACACCCCTGAGGAGAGCCAGTAGAAGAGCACTTTGGGTCAGACAATGTACCATTGACCCTTACTCTCTGCGTCCTGTTGGTTAAGAAATCCAGAATCTTAACGCACCAGATTATTGCTCAAATCAAATTGCTGCAGGAGCCTTTCAGCTAAGATATGAGGTTGGATTGTATTAAAGGTGGAGGAAAAGTCCACAAATAAAAGTCTGGCGTGTGTCCCATTAAAATCCAGATGTTTAAAAAGCATGTTAAACAGAGTGACAGTGGCATCCTCCACTCTTCTGTGAGGCCTATAGGCAAACTGCAGAGGATCCAATGCATGTTCAGTCTGCCTTAGGACCTCATATCTGACCAGTTTTTCAAAAATGTTCATTAAAATTGAAGTCAAAGCAACTGGTCTAAAGTCGTTTACCGTTTTAGGACAGCTGGATTTTGGAACGGGAACAACCACGGCTTCTTTCCAGATCTTAGGCACATGTTGTGTCTGTAAGGACTTATTGAAAATGTAATGAAATATAGGACTCAGTTCATGTGCACAGGACTTTACCAAGCGCCCACATATATTATCAGGGCCCTGACTTTTGTTCATTTTTACAGTGCAGAACTCCCTTTTAACACCCTGCACCTCAATATTAAAGTGCTGATTGTCTTTGAGTTTCTGTTTCAAATCTTGGGTTTCTGTGCTAAAATCAAAGGAGTCAAAACGACCATAAAAACAATTAAGAGCATTAGCCAGCTCTGTGTCTGAATTAAAACCATCTAAAAACACACGATTACTGCGCTCTGTGCTCTGAAGGCCTGCAATAGTTTTCATACTGGCCCAGGCTGAACCAAGTTTCTTTGTTGCCATCTTGCTTTCCAACTCTGATTTATAATTCTGTTTTGCTCTTAAAATTTCGGCCTTCAGCTCCATTGTGGCAACCTGTAGCTCAGAAACAGACCCCTGTTTAAAGGCAAGTGCTTTCCTCTGTAAGCAGGATTTAACTGATTTTGTAACCCATGGTTTGTTGTTGGGATATATTTTGACACGTTTACGTGGAACAATCTTATTTTTACAGAAAGCCATGTATGAGCATGTGACGTCCACCAAAGAGTCCAAATCTGGGTTGCTTTTGCAGTATTGTCCATCTGTACTGTGAAGCGCCATCCAATCAACTTTGCTGCATTTGGCTGAATCTGAGCAGAAAGTATATCCCTATACACTTCAGAATTCATCCGGCTGCTTCTGTCTTTCGTCACATCATCAATAAACACAAGTGACCCAGTGCCACTGGAAGCCATGCATACCCATGCCATCACACTGCCTCCACCATGTTTTACAGAAGATGTGGTGTGCTTTGGATCATGAGCATAGCAGCACGGTGGTGCAGTGGTTAGCACTGTTGCCTTACAGCTTGAAAGTTCCTGGTTCGAATCCCCAGGCTGGCAGGGGTTGGAACCTTTCTGTGTGGAGTTTGCATGTTCTCCCTGTGCTGCGTGGGTTTACTCTGGCGGCTCCGGTTTCCTCCCACAATCCAAAGACATGCATGTTAGGTTAATTGGCTGTTCTACATTGTCCCTAGATATCTGTTTCCTATAGGCCCTTAGAATAGAGGGTTAATACTAGTGAAAGCGCTTTGAGTGGTCTTTGTGACTAGAAAAGCGCTATATAAGTGCAGGTTAGTTAGTTAGTAGTAATCTCTGCACTGTGTGTGTTTATATATTTACATATTTATTCCATCTAGCTACAATGCTCTGCACTGGGTGTGTTTATATTTATATATCTATATATTTATTCCATCTAGCTACAATGCTCAGCACTGGGTGTGTTTATATTTATATATCTATATATTTATTCCATCTAGCTACAATGCTCCGCACTGTGTTTTTATATATCTACATATTATTCCATCCAGCTACAATGCTCTGCACTGTGTGTCTGTGTGTGTGTGTGTGTATATATATTTTATAGTAATATGTACATATGTATATTAGCTGCTCTTGCTTGCTTGTTTTTTTTTTTTTTTTGTTTTGTTTTTTTTCTTGCCTTCTGATTGTTGCTCTGAGTGTTGCTATCCCTGTGCTGTTGCAATCCTGGAATTTCCCTGTTGTGGGACTAATAAAGGCTTATCTTATCTTATCTTATCTTATCTTATCTTATCTTATCTGGTCTATGAGTCTTTTTCCACAATAGTGCAATACATTTTTTGGCATTAAGCAAACCGAGGTCTATGAATGCTCTTTCACTCTTATTAAAGTTATCTTTTCCTGGATACAGACCCAACAAAAACAGTTTAGGGTTCAATGTGAATTGTTTTGAAATTATTTTTTCAATTGTTACCCTCACCTCTTCCCAAAACATTCTGATTTTTCTACATTCCCATAAACAGTGAAATAGGGTTCCTTTACTTTCCATACATTTTGTGCATGTATCTGGTATGTTTTTGTTAAATCTATTTAATTCCACTGGTGTAACATACATCCGCATTAACCATTTAAAATGTATCAGTTTAAGACGTACATTTATTGATTTGGTTTGAGCTTCTGCACAAGCCATTTCCCATTGTTCCTCTGAAATTTCAATTTGCAGGTCTTCTTTCCAACAGGGATGGCAATTTTCCGCGGATTTCCGCCGATTTATTTTCAAATTGATCATTTCTGTGAATTGTCTAAATCTGTTGAAAAAATTTTAGGGGGGGTAAGTACCTTATTGTTACCGATTTTAGCGAAAATCAACATGATTACATAAGCGCTCAGCGCTTCCCCGGAAGTCGTCTCCCGCGATAACCCGGATGTGTTCAAGCTACTGCTGTATTGTAAACAGCCCTGCGATTGGATAAGTTACAAACGATTGGACCAATCAAATGGCTCGTTGTATGCCTTTTCAAAAATTCATAGCGGCGTGTTCTCAGGGATGTGATTTTCTGCTAATTCGCCGAATTCCGCTTTATTTTATCTTCCAGGAAGATAAAGTACGTTAAGTACGTTAGCGGCTTGTGGTCCCCGAACGCAGTGAAGGTGCGCCCTTTCAGGCAGGACTGGAAGTGGCGTATGGCCAGGTGGAGAGCCATTAACTCTCTGTTACTGGCGGCGTACAACGGCTGTATGAGCTTGGCTGCGCGGGGGAGGAAACGGTAATAAAAGTTAACCATCCCCTTTTATGATTCAATTGACAGTGCACAGTGGACATTGACTCATAACTTTTGAATATTTCTAAGACTTGGCTACATCAGTGATTGTGCAAAATGAACTGCTCAAGTCTCAATGGAGATTGAAACTGGTGATCTGAAATGAATGCTGAAATTATAAAAAGTAATGGTATGTTGGAATTTTATTTCTATTATGGAATAGATAAAATTAACTGATTTTGATTTGATCAAGTGTTAAAGCATGTGATGGATGATGCTTGTTGGAATATTTACCTCCGCCAAGGAGGTTATGTTTTCATCGGCGTTGGTTTGTCTGTCTGTAACGGTGATTTCCAAACACTGTCCCGCCCTGGAATTTCTTTTTATTAACTGCAAGCCATTTTATTCGCCGCGGGAGTTCGCCTCATTCATCCTCGTCGCTGTGTACGTCCCTCCCGACGCGGACACGCGCGAAGCTCAGCGCGTGCTCGCGGATCACATCCAACACACGGAGCGGATTTTTCCAGACTCTCTGGTTATTGTGGTTGGCGACTTTAACCAAAGCAATCTGAGCCACGATCTCCCCCGCTACAAACAGTTTATTAAATGCCCCACCAGAGGAATAAACACGCTGGATCACTGTTACACCACAGTGAAAGACGCATATCGCGCTGCTCCCCGCACTGCGCTCGGACTATCTGATCACGTGATGGTCCACCTCATTCCCACATACAGACAGAGATTAAAGCTCACTAAACCTGTTGTGAGCACTACGAAGAAATGGACCAGTGAAGCTGAGGAGAAGCTGGAAACGTGCATGGAAATAACTGATTGGGGCATGTTTAAAGGAGCCACGCATGATCTGGATGAGTACACGGACACTGTGAACTCATATATCCACTTTTGTGAGGAGAGCATCTTCCATCGCGCACCAGGGTGAGGTACTCTAATGATAAGCCCTGGTTCACTGCTAAGCTCAGACAGATCAGGAAGGAGAAGGAAGCAGCGCTGAAAAGTGGAGACAGGGGCTGCTACAGGGAGGTTAAATATTGGTTTAACAGAGAGCTGAGAAGAGCTAAATCTGTGTATTCTGAGAGACTCCAGCAGCAGTTCACTGCTAATGACTCGGCTTCTGTGTGGAGAGGACTGAGGCAAATCACCAATTATCGGCCTCAGGCTCCTAAAGGTCAGGATGACAAAGCCCTTTGTCAAAGATTGTCCCAACACTATGCCCGTTTTGACACCTCGTCATCTGTGTCCAACTCCGCCCCCCCCCTCTCCAGCTCCACAGCCTCTACGATCCCTACTTCATCAAAGGCGCCCCCCCCCCCGCCCTTGTCATCAGTGAGCAGGACGTGCTCAAACAGTTCTCCAGACTGAACCCGCGCAAGGCCCCCGGTCCGGACGGCGTGTCTCCCTCCACCCTGAGACACTGTGCGAAAGAGCTGGCTCCTGTCTTCACAGACAGTTTTAACACCTCCCTTAAGCTATGCCACGTGCCGTCCTGCCTCAAATCCTCCACCATCATCCCTGTCCCCAAGAAGCCACGGATCACTGGACTTAACGACTACAGACCTGTAGCGCTTACCTCTGTAGTCATGAAGTCCTTTGAGCGCCTGGTCCTGCCCCACCTCAAGTCCATCACCACCCCCCTCCTGGACCCGCTGCAGTTTGCCTACCGAGCCAACAGGTCTGTAGACGACGCAGTCAACCTGGCCCTCCACTCCATCCTGCAGCACCTGGACTCCCCGGGAACCTACGCCAGGATCCTGTTTGTGGACTTCAGCTCCGCATTCAACACCATCCGCCCCGCTCTGCTCCGGGACAAGCTGTCCCTGCTCAACGTGCCTGACTCCCTTTGCAGGTGGATCACCGACTTCCTGACGGACTGGAGGCAGCATGTGTGGCTGGGAAAGACTGTCTCAGACTCTGCTAGCATCAGCACCGGATCACCCCAGGGCTGTGTACTTTCCCCCCTACTCTTCTCCCTTTATACCAACTCCTGCACCTCCAGCCACCAGTCTGTCAAGTTGATCAAGTTTGCGGACGACACCACCCTCATCGGGCTCATCTCCAACGGCGACGAGTCCGCCTACAGGAGAGAGGTGGCCCAGCTGGCGTCCTGGTGCAACAACAACAACCTGCAGCTGAACGCTCTGAAGACAGTGGAGATGATTGTGGACTTCAGGAAAGTCACAACCCCTCTGCCCCCCCTCACCCTCTCAGGCTCTCCCATCACCACTGCTGATTCCTTCCGCTTCCTAGGCACCACCATCACCAGGGACCTCAAGTGGGAGCTGACCATCAGCTCCCTCATCAAAAAGGCCCAGCAGAGGATGTTCTTCCTGCGGCAGCTGAGGAAGCTCAAGCTACCCACCAAGATGTTAGTGCAGTTCTACACAGCCATCATTGAGTCCATCCTCACCACCTCCATAACCGTGTGGTACGCAGGAGCCACTGCCAGGGACAGACTAAGGCTGCAGCGGGTCGTGCGCACTGCTGAGAAGGTGATCGGCTGCAAGCTCCCATCTCTCCAGGATCTGTACATCTCCAGGACCCGGAGGCGTGCTGGCCGGATCATAGCCGATCCCTCACACCCTGGTCACGTACTGTTTGCCCCTCTCCCCTCAGGTAGAAGACTTCGGTCCATCCAGACTAAAACCTCCCGTCACATGAACAGCTTCTTCCCCTCTGCCATCAGACTGCTGAACACTAAGTGACTTATTGACTCTCGTGCACTATGTACAGCAGCTCAACCAGACTCATGTCAATCATCACTGTTTTCTTCCTGCATTACCGACTGCACTATATGGTTCTCCACATTACCTGCTGCTCGCTAATATATTTAAACTGCTGACTAGTATTACTCACTCTTATTCTACACTTTATTGCATGTATAGTTTATTTCTTTTATTTTATCATGTTTAATGTTGCAGCATTGCACCGAGACAAATTCCTAGTTTGTGTACTACATGAACAATGGCAATAATTCTGATTCTGTCTGTCTGTTTGTTTGTTCGTTTGTTAGCAAGATAACTCAAAAAGTTATGGACGGATTTTCATGAAATTTTCAGAGATTGTCAGAAATGGGGTATCCTACAGATGATTAGATTTTGGTGGTGATCCGGATCACCGTCTGGATCCAGGAATTTTTTTACTTATTGGGATTTCCAAAACGGGAATCACAGTAATTTGCACAATACAGCTTCTACAAGACATTTAAGACCTAAGGAAATGGAATAAATCTGGATAATGATGCAAAAAAATTTAAAAAATAGGGAACCTTTGAAATTTTTAAAAGAACAAATGAAGCTATAAACACGCAACAAGCATCACAGTATAGCTAATATATGCCACTTGCAATGGCATTTTTTTCATGGTCAAGGAATCTATAAAGTTACACAAAATAAATGGAGGATTAATATTTATGATGTTAAACACTGTATGGGGGGAACTGGCGTTTGGCGGAGGTCTGCGCTCTCCGAGTGCTTTTCTAGTTTAGGAATGCTATCTTCTTGGAACATAAGCACTGTGGCGCTGTGGAACATTTAGCACTGTGGCAGCACAGTTTTACCCTCGGGGATCGCGGGGATCATGAGATCGTGGGTTCGATTCCAGCCCCCGACCAACAGTGAGCTGTGTGGAGTTTGCATGTTCTCCCCGTGTTGCGTGGGTTTACTCCGGGATTTCTCCGGTTTCCTCCCGCATACCAAAAAAAAACCATGTAGGTTTAGGGCGCACACAGCGACCAGCAGCCGTTGGCTTGTCACCAGACTGCAAACCAAATCTACCTACGGGTACAAATAAGTAACAAAAAAAAACAAACAAAAAAAAGTCAATATTATACAGTAATAAGTGGCATTCAGCTGTTTATTTTATGTCATTTAAGCACAGTTCTGGTACTTGAAAATCATAAAAACCCAGGAGCTCAGGGTCCCCCAGACCCCCTGCTGAATTTTCAGATAATTTCCCCAACCCCAAATCACATCCCTGGTTCGTGTTGGAATTCTGAGTTTTCGGTATTGTTTTCAGCGGAATTATGAGATTTTTATCGAAGGATCAGGAGTCATCAGTGCTAGAAATAGACAAAAGTGTCAAAAATAAGTTCCGATGAAATTGGCTTGAGAGAAAAGTTCAGGTTCAGGTTACTTTATTTGTACCCGTAGGTAGATTTGTTTTGCAGTCCAGTGTAAATAGTGTAATAAACTCTTATAGAACTGTTAAATATGTTGGACTAAAGACAGTGAGACAATATTGAAGAAAAAGTAAGTTAACTTTTCATTAAGTTTAATGATTTATCTAAGTCTAGTATTTCATTTTTTTTTTTTTTTATTGTGGCACACATATTTGAGTTGCTTAGGCTGCATATGTATATTACTGTTGCCCACGTCTCAGAATGAACAATAAGTCTGGACCTCCTGGGGATGACAGAAGGATGTGAAATGTGACCTTTTGAGATGGCCTTGAGAGGCTTCCTGACCACCAGGATTTTGGGGGAGAGGAGAAGACCTGGGGGTTATGTATTGTGTCTTGAGATTAAAGACAATGTGACTCTGTACTTTGATGTCCCAGGTATAAAAGGGACAGATGTGGGAGGAAGGGTCTCTTTTTCTGTTTGAGAGGATGTTGGAGATACGTGAATGATTAATAAACCTGAATTGAGAAATAAACTCAGCCTCATCTTTCCACGCTCTCCACACTGGTGACCTTACGACGTATCATGGGCAGAAACGATTCCCCCGAACCGGACTCGTCAGGAACCAGCCGGGCAAACGCAGTCTCAGTCAAACTACCAGAATTCTGGCAGGACAACCCGGACTCCTGGTTCCTCTTGGCCGAGGCTCAGTTCGCTCTTGGGGGAATAACGGCAGATGACACGAAATTCTACCACGTTATTGCCAAGCTCGACAACCGCACAGCTCGACATGTGCAGAGCCTGGTGCAGCGCCCACCCGCTGGCGACAAATACGGCGGGTTGAAGGCTGCGCTCATCCAGTGTTTCACTCCCTCAGCCCAGGAGAGAGCTGAGCGACTACTGGCCCTGAACGACTTGGGAGAAAGCACGCCCGTCGACCTGATGGAAGACATGCTGAGGCTGAGAGGCTCAGACGACGACGATTTCCTTTTCGCCCACATTTTCCTGAGAACCCTACCGTCGGAGACGAGGGCGAACCTGGCAGTTTCACAGTTTGTGGCCCAGCGGGACTTCCGCGCGCTGGCCCGGGAGGCACAGCGGATTCTCAACGCCAGCAGATGGCACACGGCCACCACAGCAGCGACAGACCTCGGCGCGACGGCCGGGAATGGCAGGGGGCCAGAGGCTGCGGAGGCAGAACCACCAGCAACGGCTGGGGTGAAGATCAAACATCGCGGAGGAGACGACCTCTGTTTTTACCATCGCCGCTTCGCAGAGAGGGCACGCAAGTGTATTCCACTGTGTCAGTTCAAGAGCTCGGAAAACGCCAGAACCGGGAGTCGGTAGCAGCTGTGGCCCTCAGTGAACAGAACAAGCTGCTCTACTTGACGGATGCGCGTTCTGGGAGACAATTCCTCGTGGACACAGGCTCCTAAGTGAGTTTCATCACGCCAACCTACGCTGACCGGCTGGCAGTCCCCGGGAGTCACGGAGCATCAGCGGCGAACGGCTCGAGCATTAAGACCTTCGGTGAAAGGACTCTGCTTCTGTCCCTGCACAGCCGTACATATGAGTGGACTTTTATTATAGCTGCGGTGAGTTTCAACATGTTGGGTGCTGATTTTCTGTGCTCACATGGGCTGTTGGTTGATCTTCCTAATAGACGCTTGGTTAATGCACTCTCATTTTACTCTATCCCTTGTGCAGCTCGAGTGACCCCGCCCACAGCACAAGCCAACGTCGCTACGGCAGGCGGTAAGTTCCACACCCTCCTCATTCAGTTTCCAGCACTCACAGTTCCCACATTTTCAGCAGCCGTCGCTAAACACGGAGTGGAGCATTTTATTACTACCGCTGGTCCCCCCGTTTTTGCAAAACCTCGGCGCTTGGCTGCAGCTAAACTGTCCATAGCGTGCGAGGAGTTTGCCAACCTTGAAAGGTTGGGCATCATCCGGCATTCGAAGAGCCCACGGGCTTCCCCGCTCCACATGGTCCCTAAAGTGGACGGCTCGTGGCGACCTTGCGGTGACTTCCGCAGGTTGAACAACGCTACAGCGCACGACCGCTACCCAATCCCCCATATTCAAGATTTTTCCATTCATCTGGCGGGGGCGCGCATTTTTTCTAAAATAGACTTGGTCCGCGGGTATCATCAAGTCCCAGTACGCGCTGAGGACATTCCCAAAACAGCGGTAATAACTCCGTTTGGCTTTTTTGAGTTTTTGCGCATGCCGTTTGGGCTTAAAGGCGCCGCGCAGACGTTCCAACGCATGATGGACGCGGTGTTGCGCGATCTCCCTTTTGTGTTCGTCTATCTGGACGACATTTTGGTAGCCAGCGCGTCCGAAGAGGAACACGAAAAACACCTCACGGCAGTTTTCAGGAGGTTGGGAGATCACGGGTTAATAATCAACCCAGCGAAGTGTCAGTTCAGGGTGACGCAGATTGATTTTTTGGGGCACCACGTCTCTCCAGAAGGAGCGGTCCCGCTGCCCGACAAAGTGCGCGAGGTAACAAATTTTCCCCAACCACAAACGGTCAAAGCATTACAGGAGTTTTTGGGAATGGTGAATTTTTATAACCGTTTCCTCCCCCGCGCAGCACAGCTCATGCAACCATTGTATGCCGCGCTAAAAAATCAAAAACCCACAAATGCAATTGGATGGTCCCCGGAGCGGGAACGCGCTTTCTCGGAGGTTAATGCAGCCCTTGCAGATGCTGCGTTGTTGGCACATCCAGACCCAACGGCCCGCATAGCGCTCACTACTGATGCATCAGATGTGGCCATAGGGGTGGCTGTAGAGCAGCATGTGGCCGGGGCTTGGCAGCCGCTTGCCTTTTTCAGCAGGACCTTGCGCGATGCCGAGCGAAAATACAGCACGTTTGACAGGGAGTTGTTGGCGCTCCACTTAGCCATTCGCCACTTCCAGTTCTGGTTGGAAGGTCGGCGTTTCACCGCGTTTGTCGACCACAAGCCGCTGACGTTCGCGATGGCCAAGGTTTCGGAACCGTGGTCGGGCCGGCAGCAGAGGCAGCTGGCTGCAATTTCAGAGTTTACTACCGATATTCAACACGTAGCGGGTAAACTTAATGTAGTGGCAGACTGTCTCTCGCGCGTCGTAACTGCTCCAGTCCGCGCAGAGGTAGATTATACTGCCATGGCCACGGAACAAAATAGCGGCGCGGAAGTACGCGTGCCCCCAGTCTGCGTGGGGATAGATTATGCAGCCTTGGCTGCGGATCAGGTTAGTGATGCGGACGTGTGCGCGCTCCAGTCTGGACCAACAGGGTTAAGGCTAGAGAGCAGGGTGCTGCAAAATGGTATGCCCCCACTAATCTGCGACGTCTCCACCGGGCGACTGCGCCCGGTGGTCCCGACCGCGTGGCGCCGCCGTGTTTTTGACTCCATTCACTCTCTGGCGCACCCGGGGGTGCGCGCGTCGGTCAAAATGGTAGGAGAGAAGTTTGTGTGACCGAGCCTGCGCAAACACGTTAAGGAGTGGGCAAGAGCCTGCATGGCTTGCCAGCGGGCCAAAATACACAAACACACTAAAGCCCCCCTAGAGCGGATTCACATCCCGGCTAAGAGGTTCGATCATGTGCACGTCGACCTCGTAGGCCCCCTCCCGCCGTCACAGGGGTGCACGCATCTTTTGACGATGATGGACCGCACCACGTGCTGGCCTAAAGTTGTCCCACTGGCATCAACCACAGCCGAGGAGGTGGCGCGCGCGTTTTTAACGGCTTGGGTAGCGCGTTTTGGAGTTCCTTCGGATATTACATCCGACAGAGGTCCTCAATTTGTTTCTGAGCTTTGGTCGGCGATGGCCCGCAGCCAAGGGGTAACGATCCACCGCACTACCGCGTACCACCCCCAGGCTAATGGTTTATGCGAACGTTTCCATAGGTCATTGAAAGCAGCCCTCAGAGCGTCGCTTATGGATGCAAATTGGGTAAACAGACTACCATGGGTTTTATTGGGGTTGTGTTCTGCACCTAAAGAGGATTTAAAAGCCTCCCCAGCTGAGTTGGTGTTTGCGCAGCCGCTTCGGCTGCCGTGAGAGTTTCTCCCAGATAATTCTGCGCCGAAGTGCCCCCCTGCTCAGCAACACGGGAGCGAGCACGCTTCCGGGCCCCGTTCATCACGCTTTTCCGCGCGTTTTTGTACCTAAGGCTTTAAAAAATGCCGAGTTTGTTTTTGTCAGACACGATGCTCAACGCCCAGCCCTGCGACCTCCTTATGATGGCCCATATAGAGTGCTGGAAACAGGTGGTAAGCATTTTTTGCTAGATTTGGGAGGCAGGAGGGAAACAATTGGCGTTGACAGACTCAAAAACCTGCTTTTGCGATGGCTGACGAGGCTGTGCCGTTGGCGAGAGCTCCTCGACGCGGCAGACCTCCCAGGGAGCATGCCCCAGAGTCCCCACAGGGTTTGACTAACAGTTCTCATCCTCAGATAGCAGATTCACAGCAGGATGGCGCCGCGGGAGTGGTAAAGCCCGCTTACAGCAAGTTCGGAAGACGATTGAAACCCAAACAGCACTTGGACTGATGTTTGTGATTTTACCATAATGTGCAGACTGTGTTGTATTGTTTCATTTTGGACGTTTGGGGGGGGGGGGGGGTCATGTGGCACACAAATTTGAGTTGCTTAGGCTGCATATGTATATTACTGTTGCCCACGTCTCAGAATGAACAATAAGTCTGGACCTCCTGGGGATGACAGGAGGATGTGAAATGTGACCTTTTGAGATGGACTTGAGAGGCTTCCTGACCACCAGGATTTTGGGGGAGAGGAGAAGACCTGGGGGTTATGTATTGTGTCTTGGGATTAAAGACAATGTGACTGTGTGCTTTGATGTCCCAGGTATAAAAGGGACAGATGTGGGAGGAAGGGTCTCTTTTTCTGTTTGAGAGGATGTTGGAGATACGTGAATGATTAATAAACCTGAATTGAGAAATAAACTCAGCCTCATCTTTCCACGCTCTCCACATTATCATTTTTTTCAGTCTAAATTACTTCTGTTTTTTTGAAAACCTCCCAGCTTCAGGGGGGCTGCGCCCCCCCATAAGTCAATCGACCAAATTAGATTTCAGCTGAAATCAGAATTTCAGAATTTCAGAATTTTCAGAATTTCAATTTGTTGCCATCCCTGTTCCAATAATTCAGTCTTTTCTGTGAGTTTTAACTTGAGAATAGTGTCAATGAGTTATAAAACTCTGAAATAATACCCTTTCTCTTACTATCTTTCGTCAAAATTTTTTCCAAGGATGAATAAGTAGGTCGGGTGAGAGCATTATTTTGATTTGATCGAATAAAATTTCTAAGCTGAAGATATTTTAAAAAATGTGTTCTATTAAGATTGAATTTAATCCTCAGTTCTTCAAAAGACAATATGTTATCTGAACGTGACAAATATAAGTCTTGAATCTTTTGAATCCCTTTTAAATTCCATACTTTAAATACAGCATCCGCTCTCCTTGGTGTAAAATATTGATTACCCCATATTGGGCTAAATTGTGACAATAAGTGTGGTTCTTTTAAATATTTTTTGGTTTCACACCATGTTTTGATCATGTGCTTTACAATTGGATTTTTAACTTTTTTCTGTAACTTTTTAGCCGAGTCTGAGTATATGAATAAGGGAAGAGGTAAAGGTAAATTGTATGATTCCATTTCAGTCCAGTGAGGAGGGTCATTTGATGAAAAATAATATGTCATAGACCTCAGTTGTGCTGACCAGTAATACAACATAAAGTTTGGACATTTCAGACCTCCACGATCAAATGGTAAATATAGTAAGGACAAACGTAATCTAGCCTTCCTATTGTTCCATATAAATTTCACTGACTTTTTTTTTAATTCTTGAGAATAGATCTGAAGGTGGTGGTAAAGGAATGTATTGAAATAAACAAAGTATTTTTGGTAAGATATTACTTTTAAGTATATTAATTCTCCCGATCATCGACATTGGTAGTGACATCCATCTCTGAAGTAACTCATTAATATCTGTCATTAAGGCTTCATAGTTGGCACTGGCGACTGATTCTAGCTTAGGCAAAATTTGAATGCCTAAATATTTAAACTGATTTACAACATTGAATTGATTTACCTCAGGAGCTGGGTGATTTCTCTGGGTCTCATTTAGCATTAATATTGAAGATTTTGTTTTATTTATTTTATATCCTGATATTTCCCCAAAGTTCTTTATTAAATTTAACAAGGTCAGAATTGATTTTTTAAAATTCGACATAAACAAAATTATGTCATCGGCATACAGGGAGATTTTATGTTCTGTTGGTCCTACTTTAATTCCATATATTTGTGGATGTAAACGTACTGCCATCGCTAAAGGTTCAGTTGTCATAGTAAACAATAGGGGTGAAAGTGGACAGCCTTGTTGACATCCTCTATTGATTTTTATTGATTTTGAGATATTGCTGTTTGTTAGGATTTCTGCTGTAGCATTACAGTGATCCCTCACTTATCGCGGTTAATGGGTTCCAGAACCGACCGCGAAAAGTGAAAAACCGCCAAGTAGCGTCACCCCAATGACGTCATCCATAAACAATACGTACGTTCATTCTCTCACTCTCATATGATACGTGTGTGTGTGTGTACGTGTACATACATACGTAGATGTAAACAAAGTGTACATAAATATGTTTTTAGAACTCTTTTATTCTTATAACAAGATACGTAACTCAAGATGAAAATGATTTACTGCACAGGTTAATGAGAGCTTTACTGCTCCTCAGGTGACGCCTCATCGTGAGGTGCTGGAGGCGCAGGATCATCGAGGGCAGCTTCCGATAGAGCTGAAGCTGCAGGAGGCGGCGTAGTGCCTCGACGGGAAGACTATTTCGCACAAAATGGCACAAGAGAACAGCAAAAAGTTCCACGCGGCGAGACTAAGTAACACGAGCGATAAAAAGCAATGAATGCGGTCTTTCTTCCCTTCATGGGTGCTCGGCAGGAAGAGGAGGTGGGTGAGACGTCTCGGCCAATCAGCTTGCGGGGTGAAACGTCTCGGCCAATCAGCTTGCGAGATTTCCGAGCCCAGCCAACACGACAACAGCGAACAGAGAGTTGTGCTGCTCTCCGTGTTGACACGTGATGGTCTAATGTAGTCTCCCTGCCTTCTGCTAGCGCCCGCCCATTATTTCTCAATTTTGAATTTTTGATGAATATTTTTGAAAAATCCGCGATGCCCTGAGGGCGCGAAAGGTGAAGCGCGAAGTAGCGAGGGATCACTGTATTGTATATTATCTGGACCCATTTTATGAAATTATTTCCAAGTCCAAACCTTTGTAGGACTTCAAAAAGATAGGGCCATTCGACCCTATCAAAGGCCTTTTCGGCGTCCAATGATAGGAGAGCTGTATCCGGTGCTTCTTTATTGGAATAAATAATATTAAATAGTCTTCTTACATTATGGAAGCCTTGTCTTCCCATTATAAAGCCATTCTGATCTCGGTTAATAATATTTGGTAATATTTCTTGTAGTCGTCTTGCTAAAATTTTACAGATTATCTTAAGATCAGCATTTAATAGGCTTATTGGTCTCATGTTTTCACATTTATTAGGGGGTTTACCTGGTTTTGGCAACAGTATAATTAAGGCATTATTCATGTATGGTGGTAAATTACCGTTTTGAAATGCTTCTAAAACCATTTCCAAAAGTGGTTTTATTAATTTATTCTTAAATTTTTTTATAGAGGTCAACTGGAAGACCATCTGGTCCTGCTCTTTTTCCTGATTTCATATTATCAATGGCTAGCCCAACTTCTTCTTGACTAATTCTAGACTCCAGTATCTCCCTGTTTTCATTTGGAATCCACGGTATAGATAATCCACCCAAAAACCCATTTAGTTTTGTTAAGTCAGTTTCATTTTTTGTATCATATTGTTTTTCATAATAATCTCTAAAGGCACTATTAATTTCTAAAGGATCTATAACTACCTGTCCGTTACTTATAATACTGGTAATTGGTGTTTTAAATTCTAATTGTTTAATCTGCCATGCTAATAATTTTCCTGATTTTTCACCTTGTTCATAAAAAGTTTGCTTCAATCTTAGAAGACTCGAGGCAGCTCTATTCGCTGATTTTTTGTCATATTCAGCTCTCAGAATCAGTAATTCGTTCTCTAGCTGTGGGTTACTTCCTGCATACACCTTTTCTTGAAGAATTTTTATTTTACGTTCCAATTGGACTCTCTCCTCTGTAGTCTTCCTAGATTTTGAACCTGTATAACTAATAATATGCCCCCTAATAAAAGCTTTGAAAGCCTCCCACTTTATACATGCCGTTGTTTTTTGTCGTATTAATATCAAAGAACTCATCTGTTTTTCTATGTACTTAACAAATTCCTCATCCTGAAGCCATTTATGCTGAAAATGCCACCTACCTGGATCCTTTGTCAATTTCTTATCTACATATATTAGACAGCAGGGTGCATGATCAGAGATCACAGTGTTATCATAGAAACAGTTTTGAATCTTGGACCTTAATTCTGTAGATATCAAAAAGTAGTCAATACGTGAAAATGTCTTATAGGTATTAGAATAACAAGAATAGGCTTTGACTTGTGGTTTCATTTCTCTCCATATATCTAGCAATCTCAGTTCTTTCATAAAATGATTAATGGTCATTCTGCATCCATTGTGCGTACAGTCCAGTCCTGTTGATCTATCTATACTGGGATTCAATGTACAATTAAAATCCCCTGCTATTATACGTATGTTGCCCTGTAAGTGATGATAAAGTAAGGAATAAATTAACAAAGAAGTTTTGATCATCAGTATTGGGGCCGTATAAGTTCACCAGATTTATATTTTCTAATAACAAAGATCCTTGGATGATTAGATATCTTCCAAATTTATCTCTAATTACATTTTTCACTTGAAATGGGACTGTTTTGTGTATGAGAATCATAACTCCTCTGGTCGGGATGAAAATGATGAGGTGAACACATTTCCTTGCCATCTTCTCCTAATTCTTTTTACATCCTCCTCTATTAGATGAGTTTCTTGTAAAAATACAATTTTTGAATCGCTGTCTTTTATTTTATTCATAACTTGTTTAAGTATTTTTAGATTTTGTAGACCTCTGCAATTCCATGAAGTTAAATTAAGATTAACGCTTTGATCTATGATCAATAAGGAGTTTGAGATTACCTTGCAATATGAACATGCTCATACAGAGAAGCAAAAACATGGATCGTTGAACATTCATCCTACAAACTACACAAAAACAAATTCCCTTTCCCCACATTCGTGGTAATCCCCCCAAAATCAAAACAATCCCGTCTCCCGTTACAGCTAGTGACTGTTCCACACCTGCGAGGATCAGTCAAACCACTCTCTCTTTCTCCTCTCAATCACCCTGACTCTACTACTATTTTTAATGACATTAACTCTCTTCTGTAGTTTTTCAACATAACTTAAAAGTTTTATAGAAACTTTGTACATCATAGTTTTTTTTTCCTTTTTTTTATATATAATACAGTCTGTATTTTGTAGACATGTTATATGTTTCAGATCAATCAGATGCCTGTACAAATTAGATTTTAAAGCCTGTGAATGTTAATGTAAATTGCGATGCACAGAATCGCATGAGAGATGAAAATTCTATGCTCTAAGTGAACTGTGCTTATCTGGCCTTGATTCGGCGCTCTTGGAAGAACTCATTCCTCCAGGAGAAAAGATAAGGCAGAAGGGAGTTTTGGCTTTTCTCTAACCCAAACATTCTGATGTGCAGCAATCTGAACTCTCCCATGGACAGCGTCATGTGACTAGCATGGAATTTTACCATCTGACATGAACTGAAGAGAGATGAACTCTTTGGACATGTTATCTATGTTTAGAATACCAAGGACATAACATCTAGTCGTTGCCTAGGAGAGGATTTTTGTTGTTCACCAGTAACTGATACTTCACACTGATATCACATGACTGACATACACACACTGGTCTCTCAACTTGCTTTGTTAATGTGTGTAACTGTAACTTGTCTGCTAAGTGTGCAATTAGAGGGTTTTTTTTCTATGTGATCATAATCCTGCTCATTTGAGCCCTATTTTGATAACTATGCTTTTTTCTCTCTGCCCAATGTGTCACCCCCTCCCCCTCCCCCTCTTTACCCCCATTGTACAGGCGCCTGTCGGCTGCCGCGTCATTAGGGAGCGCTTAACATGAGCGGACCTTAATGTCAAGTAAAATTCCTCGTATGTGTAAAAAGCATGCTTGGCAATAAAGTTCATTCTGATTCTGAAATGCTTAAATGTTCTACCTTTATCATGTTCATGCTTAGCTCCCACCAGTCTCCTCTTGGATCTGTTTAATGAGCTCCTGCGCCTCTTGAAGATCGGGTCTTGAAGATGTGAGTTCTCCCTTTATATGTGACCAGCAATCTTGCTGGATGAATCACTCCGTGACGAATCCCGAGGTTGCGCAGCTCTTTGCGGGCGGGGTCGAACTGCCTCCTTAATTGTTGTATTCCTGTGGCCAAATCTGGGTAGAACCGCACTTGTTGATCCTGGTATTTAATTTCCCCTTTAGCTCGCGCTGCGTTGGTGACCGTCATCTTGTCTCTGTAGTTGAGGAACTTCATAATCAGCGTCCTCGGTGGTGTCTTATTATCTCTCGGTGGGTCGATTCGGTGAGCTCTCTCTAAAACGACCGATGACTGCAGGTCCGTGTTGTTCAGCGCTTCTGGAATCCACTTTTCCAAAAAGGAACATGTGTCCCGTCCCTCCGCTCCCTCCGGGAGGCCCACCAGCCTCAAATTATTCCGTCACGAGCAGAATTCTAAGTCCAGGACATTATCTTCCAGGCGTTTCCATTTTAATTCCAGTGTTTGCAACTTTGATTGTAATCTGGTGACGTCATCTTCAGCGCTTGAAATTCGGAGCTGCGCCTGCGATACTCGTTCCATACAGTCGCTTATTTCCTTTCTCATTCCTTCTATTGCTGCTATAATCCCATCAAATTTAGACGAAAAGTCCGCTCTCATGGAGCTGATGGCAGCGAGCACCGCACTTGTCCCCTCCTCAGCAGTTCCCGCTCCGCCGCTGGCTACATCCTCCGCCATAGTCTCTGGATTTTTTTCTGCTTCGTCACGAGCGTGGAAGTCTGTTAGTTTGGATTGTTTTGTCGAATTACTTTTTCCTCCGCCTAATTTCCCAGCCTTAGTCTTTACCATATCCGCGCTTAAACGCTGGGATGGGTTTTTGTTCCAATTAAGAGAGTTTTAGCCAACTTTTTATTTTTAGGAGCAGAGCAGTGTGAAACACGTCTTCCTACGTGGCCGCCATAACCGGAAGTCCCTCCTTTTCATTCTTGTCTGAAATAAGAAAAACAAAAAATAATGATTAAAAGGAAGACAAAATGAACCAACTCAAACTCTTAACCATATCTGTTAGCAAAGCGACTCTTCAGTTATTGCTCCCTTTACCAGCGGGTTAAAACCATGATAAACGCCTCCAGTGCTTACATACCTCTTCTGATTTTTTTTCCATGTTTAAAGTACTTTAATAAGCTCATGTTTCTTTCGGACAGTGGCACTAGTAAGACACTGCCTGGCGACTGGAGTGCTGTCACACGGGCGCGGCGCTTCTGAACTCTGCGCGGATGACAGTCACGCACGTTGTTCATGTGCATGCTTGCAGACAGTCATTCTTTCATATTTTTTTCTTAAACTTATATTTCCTCATAGGAATGGGGGGGAAATTTACAAGCGTGGCGGACCACCACTGGGAAATGTTACCAGAGTAAACCCTGCATAACATAGTCTCACCCACACACATATACTCACAAACTACTAACTAATGGACCTACCATATAAAACCATGTAAAGCATTAAAACTGAACTGAGGAAGCGCCATCAGTGAGTGAAAAATCAGAGGTAATAGGCCGTAAAACCAACCAGTTACAAGTTAAAAAAAACTGTAAGTAAATAACATATAGTTAAACCAGGATAAAAGGTGTAAGAAAAGGTAAAAGAGGGAAAGCAAATATAAATCTAAATAAGTCAGGTCAAACAGGTGGGTCTTTAGTTTGGTTTTAAAAGTATCAGGAACTATACTATAGTAGGAACTAACTATCCTAACTATCCTAACTATACTAGGAACATACCGGTCGCTATGGAGGGTGAGAATATGTATGGGCACATAATCATACCATGTAGGATAACTAAGTAGACGGTTATGCTGTTTCATCCCACCTAGCAACAATGCTCTGCACTGTGTGTGTTTATATATTTACATATTTATTCCATCTAGCTACAATGCTCAGCACTGGGTGTGTTTATATTTATATATCTATATATTTATTCCATCTAGCTACAATGCTCCGCACTGTGTTTTTATATATCTACATATTATTCCATCTAGCTACATTGCTCCACACTGTGTGTGTTTATATACTTGCATATTTATTCCACCTAGCTGCAATGCTCCGTACTGTGGGTGTTTATATATTTACATATTTATTCCATCTAGCTACAATGCTCTGCACTGTGTGTTCATATATTCATATATTTATTCCATCCAGCTACAATGCTCTGCACTATGTGTCTGTGTGTGTGTGTGTATATATATATTTTATAGTAATATGTACATATGTATATTAGCTGCTCTTGCTTGCTTGTTTTTTTTCTTGCCTTCTGATTGTTGCTCTGAGTGTTGCTATCCCTGTGCTGTTGCAATCCTGGAATTTCCCCGTTGTGGGACTAATAAAGGCTTATCTTATATAGTACACTCAAAATATCCCATAATGCATTTGAAAAGTAGTGTCCAATGGATGGTCACTGTATTAGCCAATATATCCCATAATGCAATGCACAGCCAACGGAGCAGCGAGAGGAGAGCTTCACATCACAATATAAGCTACGTTAAGGCATTCATATTTATTAATTCAGCAAAAACAATTTGATTTAATATACTGTATATTTACTGCAAAATACATGCAGGTATTCATTTTTTTTTACCACCATTAACCCCTTGCACTCTGGTCAATTTCCCTAAAAACGCCTAAAAATTACGTACCCAAAGTAAATCAAAAGCTGTTCTTCAACCCTTTGCAGCATCTTCATGGGGTTGGTCTCATTTAAAAGAAAACACTTTGAATTTTTTGGCAAAACAGTCAATCTCTCTAAGTGCTCCTGCCACTGAGTAACAGTCATCTAAACATACTGAACTTGAAGAAAATAAATTTCGCCTGGGTGTTTTTTTGGATACAAATGCTTGCAAATAACACACAGCTTCAGATACTGGCTGGAAAATGCAACAGAAATGTAGAACCAAGTGTTATCCAGCTGAGGTCAAAATTTTCTAACAATACCACAAAAAATGAATATATTACACAGCTTTTTTGTCAGGTTGTTCCCAGGCGTTTTTGAACTGTGCCAAATTGTGCCAAATGGCACAGTTTGGAAAAACGTCTGTAACTTTTGAATGATTCAATATAGAAGCTTCATCTTGGGCTCTAATGAAAGGTGAAGGGCTGTGTGTGTGTGTGTGTGGGGGGGGGGGGTTGTTTATTCATTCATGAATGAATGAATGAACAAACAAGCTCCCACACACAAAGAAGCATGCCACGTAAAAAATGTGTGGCTTTTTTTTTTTTTACAAGAAAAAATAACCTACAGTGCACTAAAAATTATACTAAAATATCTGTAATGTAGAAGATAACAACCCCCCCCCCCCCGCCCTGCTACAGAGGACGGACATCGCCCATCGCTACATGACGGAAAGCGGTGACGTTGCGCCGCGGTCTACTACGCACAGTTGTACTAAAATATCTGCAATATATCTGCAATCCGCTACAGAGGAGTAGCGGGTGGGGTGGGGGTGGGGGCGGGGGCGTTCGCAACATGACGGTCCCGGACCAGAGTGGTCCGGGTCTGTCATGTTGCGATAACGCACATTTATAATTTACCGATCCGTCAAAAGTCATTTGGGTTACAATTTTCAGGGATAAAGAATAATTTAGCTTACCTGTCCACAACAGCAGTGTCGCTGGCGAACTTCTCTTCCTCATTGTCAGACGAACATGACTCTGGTCCGCTTGTTACGGACTCGTGGTTCTGGTCACGCGACCCGGTCAAACCATAATTCCATTATTGCGGTTTTGCGCTTCCATGATTGCGGTTTTGGCGAACGATTTTTCAAAACAAATAAGAACAGTAGTAAGAAAAAAAGACTGGCGAACGCCTGTGTGTCACCCAGCCTTACACAAAACAGCTTTCGAACTTCTGTGCTTCAATTGGCTGGCTGTATTCGCAGCCGTTGGTAGGCGGGTCCTTCTTGCTAGGTTTTCAGTCATTGGTTCTTCAAGGTTTCAGAAACCCAATTCAAGGCTCTTATTAGTCGAATGAGAGGTCAATCACATCTAAACCAATCAAAGCACTCCTTTGGCTTTCTGTTTGCGGCTGTGTCTGTAGTGGAAGAACGGAAATGCAGCTTTTTTTCTTTTTACGCACAGTGTGCGTACTAGGGTGCCCTCGTGCGCTCTAGGACGCAGAGACGTGTCCGCCCGCGGTACACCGGAGTGCAAGAGGTTAATCTGTTACATTTTACTGTCTCACCATGATGACGTCATTAACCGCACCACGAAAACAAGCCTAGTATTTTATTTATCCTTTATTTATACAGGGGAGGCAACCTCTCTTTTTCAAGGATGCCCTGTTCACACTCACACTTGGAAGCTGCCCAGTACAACCCCAGACTGACCCGTGGCCACTGAGCAGCTCCACTGGAGCAGTTGGAGTTAAGGGCCTTGCTCAAGGGCACCACATTTGGGTTAAGGAGGGTGGGGCAGACACTGCCACCTTATCTGTCCCACCCAGATCTGATCCTGCCGGTCCAGGGATTGAGCCAGTGACCTTCAGCTCATCAGTCCACACCCCTAACCGTTAGGCCACCACTGCCCCCAGTGTAGTGTCCAAAAGCTGATAATTTTATTGTTATATTGAGTTTATTACATCGTCCACTGTATCTGACTTCTCTATATAGTGAGGAGTGAGGGACGGAGTGGACATTCTGAACACGGCTTAAGACTTTAGGTATTCACCAGTCCACAGTTGGGCAAATTGTCTACAAATAGAGATGATTCAGCAGTGATTACTCCCCCTAGAAGTGGGTGCCCAGCCAAGTTGACTCCAAAGGCATGATGCAGAATGTATAATGAGGTAAAAGAAGAACCTTAAAGTAACAGCAAAAGGCTTGAAGGAATCATTGGAGCTAGTTAACATCTCTCTTCATGAGGCATATGGAGGAAGTCACTGCTTTGCAAAAAAAAAAACAACAAAAACCTACTGCTTGCCTGAAGTTGGCCAAAGAACACCTTGAAACTCCACATTGTCTTTGTCTATACTTGGGACTTGGATGTAAATCAGATCACATTTTATGTCCAATTAATGCAGAAAACCAGATCATTGCAAGAGGTTCACATATTTTTTCTTGCTACAGTATATTAATGCCCTTTCATCCACTGCTGTTGTGGTGGTTATAGAAGCTGGGTGGATTGAGATGAACTTCTGGGGCTCATCCTCCATCACCACTGCAGAAGATGGTACAATGCATTGACGTAGTTCTAAGAACGCCAGTCAAACCTCTAACGAGTTGCGTTTCTTTGATGTATCAATCTGAGGAGCATTACAGCATCCTCGTGGCTCCACACAGATCTGATGCGGAAGAAATGAATTATGGCAGCAGGGCCGTGCGTACCCTGGTGGCACACGATCAGACAAAGTATATATTATGTGAAAATTCCTATTTATTTAGGCCTACAGCACAGACAACGATGTGATATTTTACCAGTGCATTGTTCGGGTTTATTTTGTCTTTTGTTTGTATCAATAAAATTGGGATTTACACCGTAGTATCTATTTTTGAAAAGCATTTTTTTGTGTTTTCTGTCATTTCTTTGACAAACTATTGAAATCACAAAATCAAAACAGATTACTGGATTATAATAGCTGACTGCGTTCCTGCTGTCCTCCAGGCTGCTGCTGGCAGTTAGTCCCAAAACATTTTGATGGCTTCATACAGAGAGAAACCAGCTACGCATAGCAAATTAGAAGAAGTCTTTGTTCACAAGTATACCACCATTTATTAATTTATTATCACAATTGGAGTACATCCCCACAGCAGGAGAGTAGCACTGTGGCACAGAGGAAAAAAAAAAACATATCACTGCTCCACAAAAATCTTCATAACATTACAATTTACAGCAAAATCACTCTTAACTAATTCAGAACATTTTCAAACAGGTCGTCATCCTACACCCAACATACGATCATGAAATTTGTATGAGTCACACTAATGATCTTTTTGTTTTTTAATTAGGCAGCTGTTTTGAGTTTTATTATAACTAATCCTAAATCTCTTTCCGTCATGATGGAGTGGAATCAAAAGTGGTTACCATCTGCAGCAGTGGGGTTGAGATCAAAGAGTTGTGCTGTAGAGTAAAGCTTGTGTGCGTCTTTGTGTGTGTGTGTGTGTGTGTGTGTTAGGTCTGGTGACGTCCCTGTCTGAGGGCTGGTACAGCCTCCTGCTGGACCTGCAGAACCGCCTCAACAAGGTCATCAAGAGCGTGGGCAAGATTGAGCACAGCTTATATCCTTTTTACATTTATATATTGTCAGTATTCACATCATCCATCACATGATCCACACTGATGCACGTGGTTGTCTTGCCAACTGTAAATACTGAACAGAGACTGAAAGTCACTATTCATTCAATCACAAGCCAGTCCTGAGATGATATTTAAAGGGGTCATTGACTGAAATATGGTGTGTTTGTAGGTTGTAACTGTCTGAAATGTGTCTAATCGCGTAATTATCAAAAAAAAATGAAAAAACTTTCAAAACAGTCAGTTCTCTTAAAACACACAGTCTTTATCTCGTTTTTTTCTCTCCCAGAAACGTTTTTGACTTTTTTGTGGAAATCGTTAACGTCATGTTTAGAAAAAGCCAACCCACCACCATCCTTGAGACCCGCCCACTGCTCTATTATTGGCCCGCCTAGCTGTCTGTCATGTAGACGGAAGGGGTGCTAAAAGTAGCCTATTAGTCCCCGAGCTAACACTGGTACCAGGAGGCTTGCACCAAGCGCAGCTTATATTATTTTCTTCAGGTCTTAGTCACCCTAATAGCCATCCAGTCGACAATATACTTTGCGTCACTCCGGCCCATCTCCCAATAATTTCGCCGTGATTCCACAACAAATCATCAACACCGGTGAGCCGCAGACCCGAGGCTGCTGGCTCTCATGGTCAGCATACCCACGGTCTTCCAGGACTCCACTCCCACGGGCAGCATAGGGGAGCCTTGTGACGGGGCATCCCCCAGCTGGCCATGGGAGCGGAGGCCTGAAGAGCGGACACAGCCCTTTATGATCCCGTGGCTTGGCAAGCTTTGCGGCTATTGGGGGGCCGCCTGGCGCATGGTGCTAGCAGTTTGTTGTGGAATAATGGCAAAATTGTTGGGGGATGGGCTGGAGTGACGTGAGATACACCATCGATTGTGGGTCAGTGAACCAGCACCGCTCATCCAAGTTAGGAGGAGGCTGAAAGCTAAAGGCTAGAAGCTAGTCAGCTATTGGCTAACTGATGTAAGAGGGAGGGCGGAGGTGAATAGGTGAAGAATGTTTCTTAAAATGATGGGCTTTAAATTGAAGCGTTTCAAGAAAGTCAGAGAAAATGCAAAACAAATTTGCTTCAATAATTAAAAAATTAAAGAAAGTGTGAGCAGAATATGTCAAACGCTTCATTAAGACATGGGTGAGCTGTTAAAATGTGGAAAAATGCAGTCAATGACCCCTTTAAGCAAATAGTTAATTAGGTGTTCCTAGAGTGCAGTTTGAGTGATGGGTTTATTATGTAGTTTTAACTGTGTGCCTGTTTTTAGAAGCACTTGTCTGGAATAACTTGCAATGTTGTTTTTTTGTTTTTTTTTTTAGTTTTTTTGCAGCCTTTAGTGGATCTTACATCCACAAAACAGAACAATTGTTTTGTTACAGTCGGTCATAAAATAGGCCCAGTTTAAAGTCATTTCTGTATTTAGTTTGGTTTCTTTATCAACTATGTGGATTGTTGAAAACTGAAATGCTAGAAATGCTAGAAAAGTTAGAAATGCTTTTCTAACTTTGATGATTTTCTTTACCCTCACCCCCCATTTCCTCAAGAGCATTTGCCTTTTGCCAGGTCCCCATTGTAAATAAGAAGGGGTTCTTAATGAATTGTCTACTTAAGAAAAGGTCAAATAAGAATATATTCTTAATTGTCATTAAATTTGAATGCTGGCATAAAGATAACTGTGGAACTAAATTATGATCATTTAAACCTTTGTAAAGTCCGGAAAAATCTTGGTTCAAAGAAGGAATTGCACTGTTCCTATTTATGCTGCTGCTGCTTCTGTGATTTATCTTTGACAGCCGTGGCTGCCTGGCCACCTCTCTCAGCCACCATCTGCCCGGTCCTCCTGAATGCTGCTGTTTTTATTAGACTTCCATCACATCACAGTGAATGTTTGTTGACTGTGCCTGAGGTAAAATATGTGTTCTAGTACCTGAGGTACACACCTCGGGCCAAGTAGTGGACCTATATTGATTTTTCTTGCCTTGACTGCACCGAACCTGGAGGTCCTTCCACACTGAGAGGAAAACTGAGCAAGCCACCGGATTCATTGACGGAGACCTGATTGAAAGCTTCCTAGACCTCGGCCGGGCAAAAATGCAGGAGGTCGTCAGTACTCTACAGGTAGGAGCTCATGTTCTTCCAGGTTTACTTTTACAGGTGAAACCAAACTGAAGATTCCCCCATGCTAGCTTTGTAAGTAAAATTTAATAAAAACTTACCAACAGAACTTTGACAATACATATCTAATGATGAAATTGGCTGTGAATTACCAATAGTGATGACACATTAACTGGTTTGTGTATGTGAACAGAAACATGAAAGCTCTCTTAGTTTCAGCCTGATTGTTTTTGTAATTGGGACTGATATGGAGAAGAGAAATGACCTTTTTAATTATAAACCTGGTGAATTTGTTAGTCTTGATGTTATACAGGCTATTTAAAACTTATTTTTGTAAAGCTTCATCTCATCTAATGTGTACTAACTTTAATCTTTTAGCATAGATGTGTGTCTGGATGTTTCTGTGTCTCCTCAATGTGGTGTCCTCTGTGGCATTTCCTTTTTCACTTTAAGCCTCAGCCAATCAACATTGAACCAGAATTCAATACTGTGTATACAGTGTGTGCAACACACAGTTGGAATTTCATAGTACTGTGCATTTATGCATCCGCATTGTTTCTTCGTAAATTGGAAACTACCTGCCTTGGTGGTGCCGATTGCTGTGTAAAGCCCGAGGAGTACGGTGTCAATTTAGCGTTAGAAACATTCAACTCATAAATTAATTTTCAAATGAGTCCAGTGTTCCAAAGCAAGCTCGTGTCATTTTGAATTTAAATAGATGAATATTGTTTAAGATACTGGCGATCTGTCCAGGGTGTAATACCCTGCCTCTCGCCCAAAGATGCTGGGATAGGCTCCAGCGCCCCTGCGACCCGAAAAGGATTAAGCGGAAGAAGATGAATGAATGAATATTGTTTTAAGTTTTCCTAAATTTACTCTTGTGTTAATTTGTGAAATTTTTTTCTCCAAACCTTACGCAATTTGTCAGAGGTAAGCTTGGTCTGACTGGCACCCCAGTCTGATAAAGAGGTTCTGCTTGTGTAAAAGAATATAAATTTAGGAAATAAAATTGCTTTGAGGTATACTTGGAACTGGTTTAAAAAAGATTATGATCATGAGTTAACTATGGGAAATGGATAATTAACCATGATTAAATTAATCACTTGACAGCACTCATTTTCTTCTGTGTCCCATGCTGGGATTTAGGTAACATCATCATAGGATTATCTAACACTGGAAGTCCAAGTCTGTGGGGAAAATAATTCCTACATGTTCATAAAGGACATTTCAGCTAAATTCTTAAACACACTGCTTAAAATTGCTCCATCTTGTTTTTCCTTTGTGTTTACTTGGAGCTCATACATTTTCATTTTTAACTCTTGTCTGGTTTGAGACCAGACATGAAGTGCAGAATTTACCTCAGTGTCGTCTGTGTTGCTGGAGTAGTGTGAAATGTCAAGCTCCAAATTCAAGTTTTTTCCAGACCCAGACAAGCCTTAGTAAAGCTCTTGTTAATTTCTAAGTAAGCTAGAGAGTGTAAGTTTGGTCTTAGTTTTAATTTTAGGTATTATTAAGGGGGTCTCAAAGCATACCACTAAATTCACAGAGCAAAGCAATATATAAACTATAAAAAGAAAAAAAAACAGTGAGGGCAGTTACCAACAGCTGCATTTATTAAATCATTAAAAGTTAATTCAATTTTTATTATTTCCCTCCAGACGAAGACCCCTTTGGTCTTCACCTGGCGGGAGATTATGTTATTGGTCAATCCGTCAGTCCCACTTTTGTGAAATCAACTCCTACAGTTTTGTTCCAATTGTTTTGAAACTTGGTACCATGGTTTGATATACTCTGATGACGTGCATATTGCAATTTGACTCTCATCAGATCATCTTGAGGTCAGAGGTCAGATTTTCTTTAAATCTTCTAAACACAACTACTGTAAGAAATGATGTAGGCTTTTCAAATCAATACAGTAGTTGTATCTAATACACATTTTTTACAATTTACACCGTGACCTGACTATGGGTTTGGGGTCAAGGGATCAAAGGTCAAAGTTAACCCTTTAACTGCCCAGATTAAATGGACAGGTCACGCGCCCCCAGTGGCACAGTACAGCAACTGCACCGGTCAACTTACTGACGTCCCCCGGCTATACTGAGAATTTGTACTAATCTGTATTGATCTGACAGTTTAGAAGGTGGCAGGCAGGCATGCGCCGAAGGAATCATGGCTGACATGGAATACAGCAAAGAAGAAGAAATCCTCATTATTATTATTCCTTTTTCCACTTTGAGCTCACAGCACCAATGTGGATGCCTTCACGATCAGTCATCGTGGCAGCGATGATGACTGAAACTTCATGAAACAAGGAAAATAGCCACGTAATACAAACGAAATTCACATGGGATAATCATAAGAGTTTGTGGATGTGGAAGCGGGTGTAAATTACTAAGTAAACGCGATACATTTACCACAGTGGACGAAAATTGAGCTCTCATTACCAAGATGGCGGTGCCCGCGAGCGGCTAAATTCCCACAGGAAAAATGCACCAAACAGAAAAAATAGCCACGTAATACAAACGAAATTCACGTGGATTATCATAAGTGTTTGTAGATGTGTAAGCGGGTGTAAATTACTAAGTAAATGCGAAACATCGGCAACGATGGACAAAAACGGACCGGTCACGTGGGTGAGCGAGCCCCCCCACCCAGCAACAGGTAAGAGAAATATGTTTTTTTGACATTTTATTGATTTTCTGATTCATATACTTTGAAGATTAGATAAAAACATACCCCTGTAGCCAAATTGGCGTAAAAAAAAAAAACCGAACCATTTTTTGTGTAAATGTGTCCACAGTCCACTTTTGACTGAGTTATGTAATTTATATAGCTGCCGCGACATTATGCAAATTAGATATGTAAATTTATTCCTATCTGAAACTTTGGATCATATTCTACATCTTTCCAATTGACAGTGAGCCATTATCTCTTGCAACTTTCAAGTTATAGCCTTGAAAATCTGAACTATTTTATTGACAAAATTTTTTACCACTCGTGACCATCCTTTAAGCATTCCTGTTGACATGCGGCGCCTGGGGCATCTAAAGGGTCAACATAGCAGTTGTGCTATGATAAATGCTACATTTACTGTTACTATAAAACGAGTAAAACTAGGAACACAAAACCTGGTACACAGGTTTACCTTGGGATCCTGACCTCTGACTATGAGTTTGGGGTCAAAATGTTAACGTTAACATGCAGTAGACGGTGCATGGACATGCAGCGGCCTCCCTTCTCGCTTCGTGTTTTGTGCCATTTAGTGTTGTTTAAATTACGCCTAAGTTTATATTCTTGCGTTTAATGTCCACATATGATATTGCACACAAGCTACAGTCGTCACAACCTTCTGGAGATAAGGAATATGACCAAACATTACGTCTTGGACTGGAGTATTACAGAGGAAGTCCGTTGCCTAGGTCTTCTCCAGCAGACCTCCACACCCCCGGACTCGACCGCTGTGTCTCATCCCAAATGGAGATGCCATAGACGGCATGAGAGAAGACGAAAGAGAGGTAATCGTAGAGGCATCTGAACGAAGCTAGCCCATACAGACCCACAATTCCAACCCTCATTCTGGCCAACGTACGCTCACTAGACAACAAAATACACCACATACAGCTCCTGAGATCGACGCAACTTGAGGCACGGAACTGCTGTGTTTTTATCTTGACGGAAAAGTGGCTAAATGATAATATCCCGGACTCTGCCATTCAGCTAAAAGGGCTGACATGCTTCCACGCTAATCGAGTGTTCACAGAAGGAGGGAAAACTCAAGGCGGAGGTGTGCGTGTTTACATCAGCGACGCTTGGTGCCGAGATGTCTGTTGTGCACAAATGCTGTTTTCTGAACTCTTATCAGGCTATAAGTGAGACAAACAGCATATCCAGATGGATTCCTCATCATAGTAGGAGACTTCAACCATGCAGATTTAAAGGCCCTCTTACCAAAACTACACCAATATGTGACCCGTGCTGGCAAAATGAGTCGGAATGCGCACCGCGTCATTACAAGCTACAGGCACAAGAAGTCATAAATCATGACTCTTTCTTTGTTTGCTAGCAGCAAGTCCCAGGAAAACCCTGTGAGTGCCTGGTATAATTGTAAAGCTTAGAAATCGTACTTTCTTAAAAATACATATGTTTTGGCGGAAGACATATCTCCCACCCTATCGAACACGAGTTTTAAACCTAGCCAAAATATAAACAAATTGGCTTTTTCCGGGTCCGTTTTTTGTGTACTTCCTACAAATTAAATATCATTTTGATGGTCTTTCAATACAGAATATGGAAAAAAAAAATGTTACCTCAGTTTTGATAATTTCCTCAAAGTGACTCATTTTGCCAGTACGGGTCACATATGTGGACTTTCCAACAAGAGGAGACAACTTGCTGGACTTGGTGTACACAACCCACAAGAAAGCATACAGACCCCCCCCCCCCCCCTTCCCACCTGGATCTCTCTGATCACATCACCATCTTGTTAAGGCCTGCATACAGACCCAGAGTGAAAGCCATCAGACCAATTAAAACACAAGTACGTGTGTGGCCCGAGGGGGTCTCAGATGCTCTGAAAGACAGCTTTAGGACTACAGACTGGGACACTTTCAAGCATGCCGCCACTCACAATGAACACACAAACCTAGAGGAGTACACTGAGGTTGTTGTACCATACGTAGTTAAATGCATTGATGATGTCACTCACTGCAAAACCGTTACTGTTCATGCTAACCAGAAGCCATGGATGACAGGAGAGGTTCATAGGCCCCTGAGGGCTCAGGACGCAGCCTTCAGGGCCGGTGACTCTGCAGAACTAACAACAGCTAGGGCCAACCTCTCCTGTGGCATCAAGGAGGCAAAACGACAGTACAGCAAGAAAATATCCAGACACTTCAGCAACACCAGAGATGCACATTCTCTCTGGTGTGGCATATAGACCCTCACCAACTACAAAACTCCACCTCAGACCTGTGCGAGCGACATCACCCTGCCTAACAACTTAAATGTCTTTTCTGGCCGCTTTGAAGCACAAAAAACACAGCACAGAAGACCACTCCTCCCCCAGACGAACGGGCTATAAGTCTGGGTCCGGCTAGCATGAAGTGGACCCTCTGCAGGATCAACCCACGCAAGGCAGCTGGACCAGACAATAACATACCAGGTTGCATTCTGAAGGACTGTGTGGAGGAACTCACGAATGTCCTGACCGACCTCTTCAACATCTCGCTGAGTCAAGCTATTGTCCCAACATGGTTCAAAATTGCTACCGTAATACCAGTCCCAAAGAAGCCCATCCCATCCAGCTACAGTTACCGGCCAGTAGCGCTGACCTCCATCATAATGAAGTGCCTCGAGTGGCTGGTCATGCAGAACATCAAGTCCATCCTCCCTCTCTCCCATGACCCATCTCAGTTTGCATACAGGTCAAGTACCTCCAAGACCGTCACACTGAGCACAGGGGCCCCACAAGGGTGTGTGCTCAGCCCGCTGCTCTTCACCCTGCTGACCCATGACTGCGTACCAACCTACAGCACTAACCACATCAACAACATGACAGTGGTGGGCCTCTTCACAAACAATGAAGAGGCCAGCTACAGAAATGAGGTAAGCCAACTGGTCCAGTGGTGTAAAGACAATAATCTCTTCCTGAATGTGGGAAAAACCAACGATTGTGGTCGACGTCAGGAGAGGATACATGCACAGCATCCCCCTCTGATCATCGATGGAGCAGCTGTGGAGACGGTGAGTAGCACCAAGTTCCTGGGGATGCACATCTCCGAGGACCTCTCCTGGTCTAACAACACCACATCTCTGACCATGAAGACTCAAACTCGCCTCTGTTTCCTCTGCAAACAGAGGAGAGCATGAGTCCCCCCCATCATGTGCTCATTCTACCGGGACACCACTGAGAGCATCCTCACCAGCTGCATCACTATGTGGTATGGAAGCTGCACCGCCTCCTGCCGGAAGACTCTACAACGCACAGTGGAAGCAGCCAACAACATCATCGGTGCCCCTCTGCCCTCCCTCTCGGACATCTACCGCACCTGCCTCACCCACAGAGTCATCAACATCGCAGACGACACCTCCCACCCCTCACACTCCCTCTTCAGCCCCCTGCCCGCAGGGAGAAAGTATCGGAGCCTATGGGCCCACTCCACAAGACTGCTAAACAGCTTTGTTCACCAGACCATCAGGACCCTGAACTCTGCCCACGTTTCCCCTGCCCCTGGACTGTAACACACTCACTCACACAATAACTACACAATAGCTACCTCAGCTTTTTGCACAGAAAGACTTGGCACACCAACAGAACTACATCTGCTGCTATACAGTGGGGTAAAAAAGTATTTAGTCAGCCACCAATTGTGCAAGTTCTCCTACTTAAAAGATGAGAGAGGTCTCCAATTTTCATCTTTAGGTATACCTCAACTATGAGAGACAAAATGAGAAAAAAAAATCCAGAAAATCACATTGAAGGATTTTTAATGAATTAAAATAAGTATTTGGTCAATAACAAAAGTTCATCTCAATACTTTGTTATATACCCTTTGTTGACAATGACAGAGGTCAAACGTTTTCTGTAAGTTTTCACAAGGTTTTCACACACTGTTGCTGGTATTTTGGCCTATTCCTCCATGCAGATCTCCTCTAGACCAGTGATGTTTTGGGGCTGTCGCTGGGCAACACAGACTTTCAACTCCCTCCAAAGATTTTCTATGGGGTTGAGATCTGGAGACTGGCTAGGCCACTCCAGGACTTTGAAATGCTTCTTACGAAGCCACTCCTTCATTGCCCAGGCAGTGTGTTTGGGATCATTGTCATGCTGAAAGACCCAGCCACATTTCATCTTCAGTGCCCTTGCTGGTGGAAGGAGGTTTTCACTCAAAATCTCACGATACATGGCCCCATTCATTCTTTCCTTTACACGGATCAGTCGTCCTGGTCCCTTTGCAGAAAAACAGCCCCAAAGTATGATGTTTCCACCCCCATGCTTCACAGTAGGTATGGTGTTCTTTCTCCTCCAAACACGACAAGTTGAGTTTTTACCAAAAAGTTCTGTTTTGGCTTCATCTGACCATATGACATTCCCCCAGTCCTCTTCTGGATCATCCAAATGCTCTCTAGCAAACTTCAGACGGGCCTGGACATGTACTGGCTTAAGCAGGGGGACACGTCTGGCACTGCAGGATTTGAGTCCCTGGCGGCATAGTGTGTTTCTGATGTAGCCTTTGTTACTTTGGTCCCAGCTCTCTGCAGGTCATTCACTAGGTCCCCCCGTGTGGTTCTGGGATTTTTGCTCAGTGTTCTCATGATCATTTTGACCCCATGGGGTGAGATCTTGCGTGGAGCCCCAGATGGAGGGAGATTATCAGTGGTCTTGTATGTCTTCCATTTTCTAATAATTGCTCGCACAGTTGATTTCTTCACACCAAGCTGCTTACCTATTGCAGATTCAGTCTTCCCAGCCTGGTGCAGGTCTACAATTTTGTTTCTGGTGTCCTTTGACAGCTCTTTGGTCTTGGCCATAGTGGAGTTTGGAGTCTGACTGTTTGAGGTTGTGGACAGGTGTCTTTTATACTGATAAGGAGTTCAAACAGGTGCCATTAATACAGGTAACGAGTGGAGGACAGAGGAGCCTCTTAAAAAAGAAGTTACAGGTCTGTGAGAGCCAGAAATCTTGCTTGTTTGTAGGTGACCAAATACTTATTTTACTGAGGAATTTACCAATTAATTCATTAAAAATCCTTCAATGTGATTTTCTGGATTTTTTTTCTCATTTTGTCTCTCATAGTTGAGGTATACCTATGATGAAAATTGGAGATCTCTCTCATCTTTTAAGTGGGAGAACTTGCACAATTGGTGGCTGACTAAATACTTTTTTGCCCCGTTGTATGTCTTGTATCTTACTGCAACCATTTGCACAAATGCCATACCTGCTGCAGTCTGTTATTGCAATATTGATCATGTGCAGTCCAATCTGTCACCGTCTGCACCTCGTTACTGCATTTAACTCACAATTTACCGATATTACGATTTACTGTACATAGGATTGCTGTGTTGTTACCATTATTTGCACTATGGGTAGCATTACTGTGTATAGACTGTTGTTGTTGTTTTCCATCGTTATTCCTTCTTGTCTTGTATATTGCGCACACCACTAAGAGAGAGGGAGAAATGGCATTTCAATTCTACTGTATGTCTTCTACATATAGAAGCATTGACAAATAAAAATCTTTGAATCTGTCTTATTACTGTACGACGAGTAAAACTAGGGTCACAAAACTTGCTACACAGCTTCACCTTGGGATCCTGACCTCTGGCTATGGGCTTGGGGTCAAAAAGTCAAAGTTAACATTCCTTATGCCTTATTACTGTACAAGTAAACTCAGGGCCACCAAACTTGGTACACAGGTTCACCCTGTAACCCTGAAGTGTGACTGTGGTTTTGGGATTGCAAGGTCAAAGGTCAACATCGCTTATACAGTGGATATAAAAAGTAACTTTTTCCACCATTAATGTGACCTATAACCTGTATAACCCAATTGAAAAACAAACTGAAATCATTTAAGGGAAAAAATTTTAAAAAATTACAGTAACCTGGCTGCATAAATATGCACACAGTGTTATAACTGGGGATGTGGCTGTGTTCAGAATTAACCAATCACATTCAAACTCCTGTTAAATGAGAGTCAGCACACACCTGTCACCATTTAAAGTGTCTCTGATTAACCCCTGATAAAGTTCAGCTGTTCTAGTTGGCTTTTCCTGACATTTTTGTAGTCACATCTTAGAGCACAAGCTATGGTTCACAGAGAGCTTCCAAAGCATCAGAG
The DNA here is from genome assembly GCA_020510985.1 of Pholidichthys leucotaenia. Taxonomy (NCBI): domain Eukaryota; kingdom Metazoa; phylum Chordata; class Actinopteri; order Cichliformes; family Pholidichthyidae; genus Pholidichthys; species Pholidichthys leucotaenia. The sequence goes on from CM035837.1 coordinate 242,432,968, forward strand.
AGATCTCATTGTTCAAAGGTATCAGCCAGGCGAAGGGTCCAAAAGCATTTTCAAGGCATTAAATATACCATGGACCATCGTGAAGACAGTCATCATCAAGTGGAGAGAATATGGCACAACAGTGAAATTACTAAGAACTGGACATCCCTCCAAAATTGATGAAAATACGAGAAGAAAACTAGTCAGGGAGGCTGCCAAGAGGCCGACAGCAACATTGAAGGAGCTGCAGGAATTTCTGGCGAGTACTGGCTATTTAATACATGTGACAACAATCTCCCGTCTAGGGTGGCAAAATGGAAGCCTTACCTTAAGAAGAAAACTATCCAAGCCCGGCTACATTTTGCAAAAACACACTTGAAATCTCCCAAACACATGTGGGAAAATGTGTTACAGTCTGATGAAACCAAGGTTGAACTTCTTGGGCCATAATTCCAAAAGGTATATTTGGCGCTAACACAACACTGCTCATCACCAAAAGAGCACCATACCTACAGTGAAGCATGGTGGTGGCAGCATCTTGCTTTGGGGCTGTTTTTCTTCACCTGGAACTGGAGCCTTAGTCAAGGTGGAGGGAATTTTGAACAGTTCAAGTCAGTCAGTGTTGGCACAAAATCTTGAGGCTTCTGTTAGAAACCTTAAGATGAAGAGGAACTTCATCTTTCAGCACGACAATGACCCAAAGCACACATCCAAATTGACAAAAGAATGGCTTCACCAGAAGAAGATTAAAGTTTTGGAATGGAACAGCCACAGTCCAGACCTGAATCCGATCGAACATCTGTGGGATGATCTTAAGAGGGCTGTGCACAGGAGATGTCCTCACAATCTGACAGATTTGGAGCATTTTTACAAAGAAGAGTGGGCAAATATTGCCACATCAAGATGTGCCACGCTGATAGACTCCTTCCTAAAAAGACTTCAGTGCTGTAATAAAAGCCAAAGGTGGTGCAACAAAGTATTAAAGGGTGTGCATATTTATGCAACCAGGTTGACTCTGAGACTGTAACCTCTTACTACAGGTTTGGAATCAAAAGGTCAAGGTTGACACTCCCTATGTTTTCTTTCTAGATAGATAGATGTACTTTATTGATCCCAAACTGGGAAATTACAGTGTAACAGCAGCATGACAGTTGACAGCCAAACAACAGAAACACACACGACAGACAAAGGGATTACCCATGGAAAGTAAAAACTTACACGACTATAGAACCTATATACATCATAGCTTAATATATGATGACCCGTATAAACACATGAATCATCCCATTGCACAAAGAAGGACTATCAGGAGCAGAGTGAAAAGTGATGTACCAGTTAGTCTGTAAGATGCAATGTATCAGCATAGCTATGACCAGAATACAACATCATAGTAAGTTATTGTACAGTGAAATTGCATGTGGCAGGAAAGATTTCCTGTACCTGGCCGTTCGACAACGAAGCTGTAGTAGTCTACTGGAGAAAGTGCTTCGCTGTCTATCTAGTGTGTGGTGGAGGGGGTGATCAGGATTATCCATGATGGATCGCAGTTTATTTATTGTTCTCCTCTCCACGACTGTTTCAAAGGTCTCCGGTCTGAGACCAATTACAGAGCCAGCCCTCTTGATAATCTTGTCAAGTCTGTTGGTATCTCTGGCCCTGATACTGCTACCCCAACAGACCGCAGCAAAGAAGATGGCGCTGGTGTCAACGGTCTGGTAGAAAAGCTCCAGCATCCTGCTGCACACGTTGAAGGATCTCAGCTTTCTCAGGAAGTAGAGTCTGCTCATCCCCTTCTTGTGCGCAGCATCGGTGTTGGATCTCCAGTCCAACCCGCTGCTGATCCTGACATCCAGATATTTGTAGTCCTCAATCACTCCCACATCCTCCCCCCTAATCTGCAGTGGCTGAAAAGGAGCCTTCCTCTTCCTGAGGTCAATCACCATCTCCCTGGTCTTGCTGACATTCAACCTCAGGTGATTCTGCTCCGTCCACTCCACAAATCTGTCTACCAGTGCCCTGTACTCCCCCTCCTCTCCTCATCTTATACGCCCCACAACAACTGAGTCATCAGAGAATTTTTGCAGGTGGCATGACTCAGTGTTGTACTGAAAGTCCGTGGTGTATAAGGTAAAAAGAAAAGGAGAGAGCACAGTATCCTGTGGCGCTCCCGTATCACTAGTCACCACTCCAGACAAGACACTGCCCAGCCTGACAAACTGTGGTCTGCCTGTCAGGTAGTCTGTAATCCAGGAGATCACAGAGCTGTCAACCCCTATCACCCGCACCTTCTCGCCCAGCAGCAGTGGCTGGATGGTGTTAAAGGCACTGGAGAAATCAAAAAAAGTGATTCTCACAGTATCTCCTCCACCATCCAGGTGCAGATGGGCTCATTGCAGCAGGTAGATGACAGCATCTTCAACTCCTAAATGGGGATGATAGGCAAACTGCAGAGGGTCCAGCCACATCTTCACCCGCGGCCTCAGGTGGGCTAAGACCAGTCTCTCCAGGACCTTCATCACATGAGATGTGAGGGCAACTGGTCGGTAGTCAATCAGATCCGATGGAGATGACTTCTTGGGGACAGGAACCAGGCAGGATGTCTTCCACAGCACCGGTACTCTCTCCAGACTCAGGCTCAGGTTGTACAGGTGTTTCAGTACCGGAGCTAGTTGGTTGGTACAGGTCCTCAGGGTCCTTGTGGAGATGCCATCAGAGCCCGAAGCCTTCCACTGACGGAGTCTCTCCAGCTGTTTCTCCACCTGATCTGTAGTCACCGTGAAGTGAGGGAGGGTCCTGGTGCCCCCTGGGGAGGAGGAGGGGGGAGTCGGAGAGAGGTTCTGCATGGGAGCGTGGGTGGGGAGGGGTGCGTGGGGGTCTGGTTGTGTTGCTCGGGTGACAGACTGTGAGTTGAACCTATTAAAAAAAAGATTCAGTTCCTCATCTCTCTCCTGGCTCCCAGATGGCTGCCTGACTCTCCCCTTGTACCCAGTGATTTGTTTCATTCCCTCCCACACATCTTTAGTGTTATTTTGCCTGAGTTTCTCTTTCAGCTTCCTCCTATAATTGTCCTTGCACCTCCTCAGCATCTCTCTCAGCTCATGCTGCACTCCCCTCAGCTTCTCCTTGTCTCCAGCCCTAAAAGCTCTCTTCTTTTTGTTCAGAAGTGCTTTCAGGTCACTGGTGACCCATGGTCTGTTGTTGGAGAAGCAGTGTACAGTCTGAGCTGGCATGGTCATGTCTTCACAGAATCTAATGTATTCTGTGATGCAGTCAGTCATATTGTCTATGTCCACCCCATGTGGTTCACAGAGTACGCTCCAGTCTGTCGTCTCAAAGCAGTCCTGTAGTGCATCAGCAGCCTCCTGTGTCCACCTCCTCACAGTCCGTGTATAAGCAGGCTGCCTTTGCACAAGGGGGACATACTTGGGCATTAACATGACCATGCAGTGATCTGATTTACCAATGGGGGGGTAGAGCTGTGGCACTATATGCATCCCTGACATTGGCATACAGTAGATCCAGTGTTTTGTTCTCTCTGGTGGGACAGTCAACAAACTGGTGAAAGTTTGGTAGTGTTTTTCCCCACTGAGACATGGTTAAAATCACCCGTGATGGCCATGAATGCATCCAGGTGCTTCTGCAGTAATGTGGCCGCAGTGGAGCTGATGACATCACAGGCCACCGCTGCGTCAGCTGACGGAGGGACGTAGACAATAACAATTAAAGCGCACTTCATTTCTCGCGGCATTTAATAAGGTTGCATACTCACAGCCAGCAGCTCAGTGTCCGCGCTGCAGAACTTTTCCTTCACATAAATGTGTTCCGGATGACACCATCACTCATTAACAAGAAGTGCCACTCCTCCTCCTCTCTTTTTCCTGCTGGTTTTCACGTCCCTGTCCCCCCTTATAGTCCTGAAGCCAGGTATTGCTACGTTTACATCCGGGATCTGTGAGTGTAACCATGTCTCCATAAAACACATGAAACTACACTCGTGATACTCCTTTTGCGTCCTGCCCAGCGCTGTAAGCTCGTCTGTTTTATTTTACAAATTTAAAGGTGTGTCTTATCACTGCTACGCTGATGATTTACAGCTACTTTTCTCTTTTAAGCCTGACCATGTTGACAATTTAAAAATTATTCATGATTGTCTGTCTGCAATCAAGGACTGGATGTCTAGTAACTTTTTGCAACTTAATGCTGATAAAACTGAAGTCCTTATTGTAGCACCTGATAATCAAATTCCTAAGTTGGTTAATAGCATTGGTTCATTAAGCTCTAACGTACGGTCTAATCTAAAAAATCTTGGTGTCATTTTTGATCAATCGATGAGTTTTGATCAGCATGTCAAATCTCTGACCCGGAGTTGTTTTTTCCACCTTAGGAATATATCCAAAATTAGGTCATTGGTTTCCTACACTCAGTTAGAAATCATTATTCATGCCTTTGTTTCTTCACGTTTGGACTATTGTAATGCTCTTTTTACATGTCTTAGCAAATCCTCTTTACACCGCCTACAGTTAGTCCAGAACGTTGCTGCAAGATTACTAACTAGGTCCAGTAGATTCTGTCATATCACTCCTGTTTTGGCCTCCTTGCATTGGCTTCCTGTAAATTATAGAATTGATTTTAAAGTTCTTGTTCTTACTTACAAAGCCATTCATGAAGAGGCACCTTTTTATATTAGTGACCTGCTTTCTCTACACCAGCACAGCAGGTCTCTCAGGTCTTCTCATCAGAATCTATTGGTAGTTCCTAGTACTAGGCTCAAAACCAAAGGCGATAGAGCCTTTGCTGCTGTTGCTCCCAGACTGTGGAACTCCTTGCCTTTTGAACTTAGATCTGCACCTTCCATTGGTGTTTTTAAGAAGCAACTAAAGACCCACCTTTTTAGCCTGGCTTTTTAACTATGTGCCGATTGTATTTTTATGTGCTTTTACTGTCTACTTTGTTTTACTGTTTTATGTGCCTGTGTTTTTATTTTGTTTTTTACCATGTTAAGCACTTTGTGACTCTGTCTGTGAAAGGTGCTCTATAAATAAACTTATTATTATTATTATTTCCCAGCGATCGCACGTTCCCGGTGATGATCATTGGGACAGCCGGCTTATGCTTCCTCCTCCTCCTCCTCCTCCTCACCTTTGCTCCAGCCCTTCGCCCGCGGCATCTGTTCTGTAGAACGTGTAAAGCTCTCTAGGGTCACCAAATTTGCTACACAGGTTCACCTTGGGATCCTGACCTACAGCTATGGGTTGTATACTTTGTTGTATATTTGTGGATGATGGCCTTATCATAATTTGGTTGTGCCACAGTAATTATAAACAAAAAGTTGAAAACTGCTCTCTGTCAGTAAGTATTGGCATCTTCAAAGAAAATGGAGGCGGGGGATATTGTACTCGCCTCAGAGTGCTCTTGTACAAATTTAGACGGCCAGGGAAACACTCCTAAACCAAGTTTTTGTTGACAAGAATGAGTGCCTGTCTTGCTGGAATAAACTAATAATTTGCGCTGACTGCATCAACCCTTCTTAACAATACTCTGGTATTACAAACACAAGAGTAATGTTAAGTAAGTAAAATTTATATAGCACTTCTCACAGAAAGAATCACAAGGTGCTTCACAATAAAATAAAACACGCAATCACAAATACAACAGTAAAGCATCCAAAACAAGTATAAAGACATTAAAACATAAAAACCATAATCCATAATCAAACTAAAAAGCCTGTTTAAACAGGAGTGTCTTCAGCTGCCTTTTAAAAGCGTCAACAGAGTCTACTGAGTGCAAAGACAGTGGTAGAGCATTCCACAATTTTGGTTCCACTGCCTGAAAGGCTCTATCACCTCGAGTTTTAAAATGGGTTCGAGGGACAACCAGTAAAAGTTGATCTGAGGATCTCAAAGACCGTGAGGGGTTGTACACTTTAAGCAGCTCTGTGATGTATTTAGGGACCTGGTCATGGCGAGCTCTAAAAACAAGAACTAAAATTTTAAACTGAATCCTAAAACCAACTGGGAGCCAGTGAAGTGCTGCTAAAATCAGTGTAATATGAGCCCTTTTCTTAGTGTGAGTTAAAAGTCTAGCAGCCGAATTTTGAACAACCTGGAGGCGTTGAAGATGCTTTTGGCTCAGACAAGTAAAAAGACTTACAATAGTCTAAGTGAGACTATAAAGAAAATACTAGTTGAGCGGCAAAAGAGCACCTTGACAAAAAGACAGATGCTCATCCATGTTTGATTGTCGCAGCGTTGGTCTATGTTACTTTGGCCTTTTCCACCCTGCCAGACATGCAGCGTTTTCATGGATCTGTAGCGGTTGTCCATACTCCTGCACTCCTCAACTTTATTTTTTACTTTTGGGTCAATAAAAGAAGTCTAGTGAAGTTTCCTGGTATGAAGTACTTGCTTGTTGGTGTTTATCCTTTAAGATAAGATAAGATAAGATAAGATAAGCCTTTAGTAGTCCCACAACGGGGAAATTCCAGGATTGCAACAGCACAGGGATAGCAACACTCAGAGCAACAATCAGAAGGCAAGAAAAAAAACAAGCAAGCAAGAGCAGCTAATATACATATGTACATATTACTATAAAATATATATATATATACACACACACACAGACACACAGTGCAGAGCATTGTAGCTGGATGGAATAAATATACGAATATATAAACACACAGTGCAGAGCATTGTAGCTAGATGGAATAAATATGTAAATATATAAACACCCACAGTACGGAGCATTGCAGCTAGGTGGAATAAATATGTAAGTATATAAACACACACAGTGCGGAGCAATGTAGCTAGATGGAATAATATGTAGATATATAAAAACACAGTGCGGAGCATTGTAGCTAGATGGAATAAATATATACAGTAGATATATAAATATAAACACACCCAGTGCTGAGCATTGTAGCTAGATGGAATAAATATGTAAATATATAAACACACACAGTGCAGAGCATTGTTGCTAGATGGGATGAAACAGCATAACCATCTACTTAGTTATCCTACATGGTATGATTATGTGCCCATACATATTCTCACCCTCCATAGCGACCGGTATTTTCCTAGTTGGATGCCGGAGGGGACCATTGTGTAAGTCTATTGCATCTTTTGCATTCAAAAAACTATTAGTTTGTTACGTCTTTTTGCTATCTCTGCGAGCAGCCCTGCTTAGGTTGTACAGTCTGACAGCCGTTGGTAGGAAGGACCTACGAAACCTCTCGGTTGTGCACCTGGGATGATGTAGTCTGCTGCTAAATGAGCTCCTCAGTGCATTCAGTATGTCCTGCATAGGGTGGAACTCGGACTCCAGCAGAGATGACAGTTTAGCCACCGTCCTTCTCTCTCCTATCTCCTCCACCGGATCAAGGCGCTGCCCCAGGACAGAGCTAGCTTTCTTAATCAGTTTGTTCAGTCTCTTCCTGTCGGCTGCAGTAATGCCACTGCCCCAGCAGACCACTCCAAAAGTGATGGCTGATGCCACCACCGTGTCATAGAATGTCTTCAGCAGCGCCCCTTGTACACCAAAAGACCTGAGTCTCCTCAGCAGGAACAGCCTGCGCTGTCCCTTCTTGTAGAGTGCGTCAGTATTGTGTGACCAGTCTAGTTTATTGTTCAGATGAACACCCAGGTACTTATAGGATGTCACCATCTCGATGTCTGTTCCCTGTATATTTACTGGTGCTGTGAGGGGCTGCCCATGCCTGCGGCAGTCCACCACCAGCTCCTTAGTTTTCCTTGCGTTGATCTGGAGGCAGTTCCGATGGCACCAGTCCACGAAGTCCTGGATAAGCCCTCTGTACTCAGCTTCATCTCCATTGGAGATGAGGCCAACGATCGCAGAGTCATCAGAGAACTTCTGTAGATGGCAGTGTGTTGTGTTGTGTGAGAAGTCCGCAGTATAAAGAGTGAACAGGAAGGGAGCCAGCACCGTACCCTGGGGGGCCCCCGTGCTACTGATGATCGTGTCGGACACACAGTCCCGGGTTCTCACAAACTGAGGCCGGTTCGTGAGGTAGTCCAGGATCCATGATGACAGGTGCTGGTCCACCCCTGCGCGCAGCAGCTTGTCCTTCAGGATCATCGGTTGGATGGTGTTGAAAGCACTGGAGAAGTCAAAGAACATGATCCTCACCATATTCCCGGGCTTCTCCAGGTGGGACAGAGAACGGTGAAGGAGGAAGATCACCGCATCCTCCACCCCAATGCCATGCTGGTAGGCGAACTGGAGTTCGCCTTTAGTCGAAGGAACTTCGAGTTTAGAGTTGGAACTTTAGTCTGTCTGTTCCTGACTTCATCAACTTCACCTGCACGTCTTGGGCTGTAATACAGGACTTTTTCTCCCCCGTTGTTTTTGAAAGACTTACTCCCCTTTGGGAAATTTAGCGCTTTTCTTTCCCGGGTCTGCTTCTGTAGCCAGAGTTAAAACTGAGCTTTTAAGACAGCTCCTTTATCTGTGCTGTGTTTGCCATTCATCTTGTACAACAGCAGAGGTGGGATTCTTATCTGTCACAGCTGTAAGAAATCATTGTCCGGGGGGGGGGGGGGGGGGGGGAGGTCGGTTTAGTCACACTTTTCAACAGTTTGGCTGAGTAAGTAGAAGTTGATTAATTATTTGAAAATTGTGGTCATGTTGACCCAGATGTTGAGATTTATTATGTTTCTGTGCAATATTTTTATTGCCACTTTTGTGTAGAATTTTTATGTATTTATTTTTTTTCCCCAGTGTGGTCAACAAGCTTGAAAAAGTCTTAAGTTCAATAGTGCTTTTTCTGCCAGCTTGTTGCCACAGTCTCCGGGGGGCATTTTCAGCTGATAAAGGCTGTTCCTATTTTCCCTTTTGAGAACACCTGATGGTCAGTCTAAATAATTCCGAGGGTTATTTTAGGGGGTCAGGAGACGCCTGTTTAAAGCTATTATAGTGGGCCATTAGTTGCATTGTGGGAATGTGCAATTGATGAGGCAGGTTGGTCTCAAGGCAGCTTTATTACACATTCACCATCATCTCAAAGTAGAAAGAGAACAACTCAGAAAAACTCGCTCCATATATACTCCAGGCCCCCACAGTTCACAAGTCACATTCATTTGCATCACAAGTAACAATGCATTTCCTCTTAAATCCTTTAGCATCCTCCCTCACAGACTTTGGCCCCCGAAGGCTCTTCCAAGCAGTCTCTCAGGACACAAAGGATTACGCTTTCACAGCTTCCTGTTAACTCCAAGGGAACTCTGCACTCTGTTCAATCTAAGATGTGGAGTACACTGTAAGGCATTAAGTAAGACACGTGTGGCTACACTGTAAGACATTAAGTAAGACACATGTGTGGCTAGTGTGGCCACACGACCCCCCCCCCCCCAAAACAAGAGAATAACAGTATGCATGCCGTGATAGAATCAATACACATCAGTCCACATGCTGTTTAGGCTTCAGTCTCCTGCCGTATCTGCTGTAACCAGGCTTCAACGTCTCCACAACGCTGTCATGCTGGGGAGCTGCCGTCTGGGGGTAAAAACCTTTTGTCAGTCCCTGCGGGTGTTCTGGGGAAATATTACTCTGTGAAGCTCCCCGTGGGGGTCTTCCTCGCCGCGGGGCCCTTGCCAACAGCACTTGCTCATCCGCCACCACAAAAGCGGGTTTGAGTCTGTTTATGCCAACTTTTTTTTCCTACCCCCCAAATCTAGCAAAAAATGCTTGTCCCCTGTTTCCAACACTCTGAACGGTCCATCATAAGGTGGTCGCAGTGGGGGTCGATGTGCATCGTGTCTGACAAAAACAAACTCTGCGTTTTTCAAAGTTTTAGGCACAAAAACGCGCGGAAAACTGTGGTGAACGGGGCCAGGCAGCGTGCTTGATTCTATGCTACTCTGCAACAGCTGAGACGGGGAGCTGTCTGGCGCAGGGCTATCTGGGAGAAACTCCCCGGGCAGCCGAAGTGGTTGCGCAAAAACGAGTTCGGCCGGGGAGGCTTCTAAGTCCTCTTTAGGCGCAGAACGTAACCCCAATAAAATCCACGGTAGCTTGTCTACCCAATTTGCATCCGTCAGTGACACTCTGAGAGCCGCTTTCAATGACCTATGAAAACGTTCGCATAACCCATTAGCGTGCAGATTGTACGCGGTTGTGCGGTGAATTGTGACACCCAGGTTGCGGGCCATTGTCGACCAAAGTTCGGACACAAATTGAGGGCCTCTGTCGGACATAATGTCCGACGGGACTCCGAAACGCGCCACCCATGCTGTTAAAAACGCACTCCACCTCCTCGGCCGTGGTTGACGCCAGAGGAACCACTTCCGGCCAGCGCGTGGTGCAGTCCACCATTGTCAGAAGGTGTGTGCACCCCTGTGACGGCGGAAGGGGGCCCACGAGGTCCACATGAACGTGATCGAACCTTTTGGCCGGGATGTGAAAAGGCTCCAAGGGAGCTCTCGTGTGCCTGTGTACTTTGGCTCGTTGACACGCCATGTTTGCGGAGGTTCGGCCACACAAATTTCTCTCCTACCATTTTGACCGACGCGCGCACTCCCGGGTGCACCAAAGAATGAATCGAGTCAAAAACGCAGCTTTGCCACGCGGCCGGTACTATCGGACGCGGTCGTCCAGTAGAGACATCGCAGATTAGGGGGGGCATACCGTCTTGCAGCACCCTGTTCTCCAGCCTTAACCCTGTTGGTCCAGACTGGAGCGCGTGCACATCCACGTCACTAACCTGCTCCGCGGCCATGGCTGCATAATCTATTCCTACGCTGACTGGGGCCGCCACGGCGCACGAGAGGCAATCTGCCACTACATTCAGTTTGCCCGCCACATGCTGAATATCAGTGGTAAACTCTGAGATCGCGGCCAGCTGTCTCTGCTGCCGGCCTGACCACGGTTTGGAAACCTTGGCCATCGCGAATGTTAGCGGCTTGTGGTCAACGAACGCGGTGAAACAGCATCCTTCCAGCCAGAACTGAAAGTGGTGGATGGCCAAATGGAGAGCCAGCAGCTCCCTGTCGAACGCGCTGTATTTACGTTCACTATCGTGCAAGGTCGTGCTGAAAAAGGCGAGGGGCTGCCAAACCCCGGCTACATGCTGCTCCACGACCGCCCCTATGGCCAAATCTGACGCGTCAGTAGTGAGTAACTCCAAGGGAACTCTGCACTCTGTTCAATCTAAGATGTGGAGTACACTGTAAGGCATTAAGTAAGACACATGTGTGGCTACACTGTAAGGCAATAAGTAAGACACAGGTGTGGCTAGTGTGGCCACAGCATCTCTGTTACTAAAAATAGATGCATTTTAAATTGAAGTAGTGAACTTGATCTACCCAGTTATATTGGTTACAGTGGTTGTGGATAAAGCGGTTAGCTCATTGACACGTAAGGTTACTACATTTGTAGACTGCTAGTTTTTACTTAATTTGAATCATTTGAATAAAATATAATTGGCTGCTATTCAATTTCCATGTCTGTATTTGTAGACAGTAATTTTATATTGTCACATATTTGTCACTTTGCAGGCTATAAGGCTACAGTACTGTTCACTGATTGAAAGATGCCACATTGTTTTTTTTAATGTGATGTGGTTAAAAATAAGAAGTTAATTTTAATACCACAGGGCCAGCTGACTTTTTTTTTGTAAGACTTCATGTTTGTCGTATTTTCACATAAAAGGATATTCGCTTGTTTTCCAGCAAAATGTACCGTATAGTGAATCCATTAGGTTTTATTGACATTTTCAGTGTTAATAATTTGATTATTGTTAATCACAAGTGCAACAATAATTGTAATATGAACATTTTACTATCCAGAAGTAATATGTCCTCCAACTAATGTATAAAAGATGATTGATTGATTGATTTTATTTATTTGAACATTCCGACAAAAGAAAAAAAGAATTAAAAACAAAAATCAAGCCAAAAATAAAATGTTCAAAAGGAGTGGGAAGAAGCCAGTGCTTATATAGTCCCACCCCTTTTCCATACCCAACAAATTACAACATCACTCTTAGTCATCATTCATCCCACAACCACATTCACCATAATACACCCCATAGTCAAATTGTGCAACAGAAATGACACAACGACAGTCCATATTGACAACAATACCAAGATCCAACAATAATTGTAACAATAATAAACTAGAAAAGCACTCGGAGAGCGCAGACCTCCGCCAAGCGCCACAGTTCCCCCCATACAGTGTTTGTGTGTACGTTTTCAGATTCCTTGACCATGAAAACATATGACTAGCAATTGGATTCACAATGACAGGATTAGTGGTTCAGTAGTTATTCACGAAAATCGCATTTTCCGTAATGGCGGTTTTCGCCACAGTTCCCCCATACAGTGTTTGTGTGTACGTTTTCAGATTCCTTGACCATGAAAACATATGACTAGCAATTGGATTCACAATGATAGGGTTAGTGGTTCAGTAGTTATTCACGAAAATCGCATTTTCCGTAATGGCGGTTTTCGCCACAGTTCCCCCCATACAGTGTTTGTGTGTACGTTTTCAGATTCCTTGACCATGAAAACATATGACAAGCAATTGGATTGACAGTGATAGGATTAGTGGTTCAGTAGTTATTCACGAAAATCGCATTTTCCGTAATGGCGGTTTTCGCCACAGTTCCCCCCCATACAGTGTTTGTGTGTACGTTTTCAGATTCCTTGACCATGAAAACATATGACTAGCAATTGGATTGACAATGATAGGATTAGTGGTTCAGTAGTTATTCACGAAAGTGGCATTTTGCATAATGGCGGTTTTCTTGTGGACGGTGATCCGGATCACCACCAAAATCTAATCATCTGTAGGATACCCCTTTTCTGACAATCTGTGAAAATTTCATGAAAATCCATCCATAACTTTTTGAGTTATCTTGCTAACAAACAAACAGACAAACTAACAGACAAACGGACAGACAGACAAACCAACGCCGATGATCACATAACCTCCTTGGCGGAGGTAATAAATACTTCTGGTATGTTCAACACAAATACAGACAACACCATCACAATCACTATAACACAATAACACACACAATAACAACCGCTTTGCATTGAGGACACATTGTAATATAATATTGCTGCCCTTTATTTTTATATTGCTCAAAAATCATTTCTTTATATGTTGATTTAAATATATGGATGTTGGGACAATGTGGTTTTCGTCCTGGCCGTGGCACATCGGACCAGCTCTTTACCCTCTCGAGAATTCTTGAGGGTTCGTGGGAGTTTGCCCAACCAGTTTACATGTGTTTTCTGGACTTGGAGAAGGCATTTGACCGCGTCCCTCGTGGATCTTTGTGGGGGGTGCTTCGGGAGTATGGGGTATCGGGCTTGTTGCTACGAGCTATTCGGTCTCTGTACGACCGTTGTGAGAGTTTAGTTCGTATTGCCAACACTCGGTCGGAGTCATTTCCAGTGAGAGTTGGACTCCGCCAGGGCTGCCCTTTGTCACCGATCCTGTTCATAATTTTTATGGACAGGATTTCTAGGCGCAGCCAGGGAATGGAGGGTGTCATGCTTGGTGACCACAGGATCTCATCTCTGTTGTTTGCAGATGATGTTGTCCTGTTGGCTTCATCCAGCAATGACCTACAGCTCTTGCTGGGACGGTTTGTCGCTGAGTGTGAAGCGGCTGGGATGAGAATCAGCACCTCCAAGTCCGAGTCCATGGTCCTCAGCCGGAAAAATGTGGATTGTCCTCTCCGGGTTGGGGACAGGCTCCTGCCCCAAGTGGAGGAGTTTCAGTATCTTGGGGTCTTGTTCACGAGTGAGGGGAAAATGGAGTGAGAGATCGACAGACGGATTGGAGCAGCATCTGCAGTGATGCGGACGTTGTACCGGTCTGTTGTGGTGAAGAGGGAGCTTAGTTCTAAGGCAAAGCTGTCGATTTACCAGTCAATCTACGTTCCTACTCTCACCTATGGTCATGAGCTTTGGGTAATGACCGAAAGAACGAGATCGCGGATACAAGCGGCTGAAATGAGCTTTCTCTGTAGGATTGCTGGACTCACCCTCAGAGATAGGGTGAGGAGCTCAGTCATCCGGGAGAGGCTCAGAGTAGAACCGCTGCTCCTCCACATTGAAAGGAGTCAGTTGAGGTGGTATGGGCATCTGATTAGGATGCCTCCTGGACGCCTCCCACTTGAGGTGTTTCAGGCACGTCCCGCTGGGAGGAGACCCCGGGGCAGACCCAGGACTCGGTGGAGAGACTATGTCTCCCAGCTGGTCTGGGAACGCCTTGGTATCTTCTCTGAAGAGCTGGAGCAGGTGGCTGGGGAGAGGGAAGTCTGGGCTTCTCTGCTTGAACTGCTGCCTCCGCGACCCGGACCTCCGGAAAAGTGGTAGAAGATGGATGGATGGATGGATGTTGGGACATTGCCTGTGTTTCTCCCTCAACCCATTCCACAATTTTACCCCACACATAGACACACAAAAACCCTTCCTAGTAGATCTTACTAAGTGCATTTTAAATTTTGTGTTCCCCCGTAAATTATATTTCCCTTCTCTCTCACTGAAAAGATTTTGTATACTGTGTGGCAAAAGGTTTTTACTGACTTTAAACATTAATTGTGCTGTATAATAATGAACCAGATCCCGTAATTTCAATAACTTTGAATGTAAAAACAATAAATTAGTATGTTCAAGATACCCGACTTTGTGTATAACACGGACTGCCCTTTTTTTTTTATAATATTAGCAATGAATTCAGTGTACTTTTATAATTGTTACCCCAGACCTCTATACAATAGGTCAAGTATGGAAGTACTAATGAGCAATACAAGATACGAAGTGATTTGTAATCTAGGACCTGCTTAATTTTATTTATAATTGCAATATTTTTTGCAACTTTGTTTTGTATGTATCTGACGTGTGGTTTCCAATTAATTTTATCATCTAGTATTACACCCAAAAACTTGATCTCCTTAACTTTTTCAATAATCACATTATCTATATGAATATGTATATCTTCTTTATTTTTACAATTACCAAATATCATTACCTTAGTTTTATCTATATTTAGTGATAATTTATTACAATCCATCCATTTTTTAAGCTTATTTAATTCATTATTTAGAGTATGGATTAGTTGATTATAATTATTTCCAGAATAAAATATATTGGTATCATCAGCAAATATTATTTTTAATAATTTAGAGACTTGGAATATATCATTTATATATATATGTTAAATAATTTGGGGCCCAGTACTGACCCCTGGGGACCCCACAGGCACTTCCCATACACCCACACAGATATTAACTGTTGTCTCTCAGATAGATAACTTGTGACCCAATTCAGAGCCATTCCCCTAATATTTTTTTTTTTTTGTTACTTATTTGTACCCGTAGGTAGATTTGGTTTGCAGTCTGGTGACAAGCCACTGGCTGCTGGTCACTGCGTGCGCGAGCGCCCTAAACCTACATGTTTTTGGCATGCGGGAGGAAACCGGAGAAATCCCGGAGTAAACCCACGCAACATGGGGAGAACATGCAAACTCCACACAGCTCACTGTTGGTCGGGGGCTGGGATCGAACCCACGATCTCGCGATCCCCCGGCCGAGGGTAAACTGTGCTGCCGCAGTGCTAAACCACTGCGCCACCGTGCAGCCCATACATTTGCAGTTTATTAAGAAGTATTTAATGATTTATTGTATCAAATGCTTTTCTAAAATCTATAAATACACCAATTGCATATTTTCCTTGACCTAATGCATTTATTATTTCCTCTGTTTCTTCCATTATCGTCAATGATGTTGTACTCTTGGCTCTAAATCCATATTGGTTCTGATTAAGCACATCGTGTTTATTTAAAAAGTTTTCTAATCTGTTGTTGAAAAGTTTTTCCAGAATCTTTGAAAATTGTGGGAGAAGTGATACTGGTCTGTAGTTTGTGTATTGGTGTTTATTTCCTTGCTTGAATAGTGGTATTACTTTTGCTATTTTCATTTTCTGCGGGAATGAGTCCGTTTGAAATGACAGATTACAAATATATGTGAATGGTTTTAACCCCTTGCACTCTGGTCAATTTCCCTAAAAACGCCTAAAAATAACGTGCCCAAAGTAAATCAAAAGCTGTTCTTCAACCCTTTGCAGCATCTTCATGGGGTCGGTCTCATTTAAAAGAAAACACTTTGAATTTTTTGGCAAAACAGTCATAATCTCTCTAAGTGCTCCTGCCACTGAGTAACAGTCATCTAAACATACTGAACTTGAAGAAAATAAAGTTCGCCTGGGTGTTTTGTTTAGATACAAATGCTTGCAAATAACACACAGCTGTCATATACGGGCTGGAAAATGCAACAGAAATGTAGAACCAAGTGTTATCCAGCTGAGGTCAAAATTTTGTAACAATACCACAAAAAATGAATATATTACACAGCTTTATACTCAGGTTGTTCCCAGGTGTTTTTGAACTGTGCCAAATTGTGCCAAATGGCACAGTTTGGAAAAACGTCTGTAACTTGAATGATTCAATATAGAAGCTTGATGTTGGGCTCTAATGAAAAGTGACACTCAGGGCTGTGTGTGTGTGTGTGGGGGGGTTGTTTATTCATTCATGAATGAATGAATTAACAAACAAGCCCCCCACACACAAAGAAGCATGCCACGTAAAAAATGTGCGGCTTTTTTTTTTTTTTTAACAAGAAAAAAATAACCTACAGTGCAATAAAAATTATACTAAAATATCTGCAATGTAGAGGATAACAACCCCCCCCCCCCCCCGCTACAGAGGACCGTGGCACACGGTCTGGTCCGTGCGCCGCGGTCCGTCATGTGGCGATGACGCACAGTTGTAATTTACCGATTGGTCAAAAGTCAATTTTATTCCTATTTTCAGTGATAAAGAATAATTTAGCTTATAACACTTACCTGTCCACAACAGCAGTGTCGCTGGCGAACATCTGCTCCTCATTGTCAGACGAACATGAAGCTGGTCCGCTTGTTACGACTTGTGGTTCTGGTCACGCGACCCGGTCAAACCATGATTCCATTATTGCGGTTTTGCGCTTCCATGATTGCGGTTTTGGCGAACGATTTTTCAAAACAAATAATAACAGTAGTAATAAAAAAAGACTGGCGAACGCTACCATTACACACAGCGGCTTACACAAAACAGATTTTAAGCATGGGACGCACGCTTTCAAACGTCAGACTTCGCTGCTTCAATTGGCTCGCTGTATTCGCAGCCGTTGGTAGGCAGGTCCTTCTTGCTAAGTTTTCAGTCATTGGTTCTTCAAGGTTTCAGAAACCCAATTCAAGGCTCTTATTAGTTGAATGAGAGGTCAGTCAAATCTAAACCAATCAAAGCACTCCTTTGGCTTCCTGTTCGCGGCTGTGTCTGTAGTGGAAGAACGGAAATGCAGCTTTTTTTTTTTCAGTGCGCACTAGGACGCAGAGACGTGACCGCCCGCAGTATCCCGGAGTGCAAGAGGTTAATATGCCATCAACAGTTCTTTTTACTAGTGCCATACGAATACCATCACAATCAGTAGATAATTTATTTTTACACTTTTCAACAACAGATTTTATCTCTAGTTCATCCACCACTGTAAGAAAGATTGACCGAGGGTTATTTTCAATCAATGTCTCACTCATGGTGTCTCTTCCTTGGTTTGGAATTTTTGCTGCCAACTCTGGTCCAACATTTACAAAAAATTTATTCATTTTATTTACTACCATATTCTTATCATAATTATTACCACAATTGTCAGTAAAATACTATGGATATATCGTTTTCTTAGTTCCATTTTTCCTTAATTTATTTAATATATTCCAGACTCCTTTTAAATTATTTTTATTTTCATTTAACATTTTCCTATAGTATAATTTTTTACTAGTTCGTATTATTTCAGTTAATTTATTTTTATATGTTTTATATTTTTTTTTCATATTCTTTGATTCTTAATTTAATGACATTTTTGTAGAGATAATTTTTCTTTTTACAAGCATTTTGTAGCCCCCTGGTTAACCACAGGCAATTTTTGTATATATGTTTTTTATTAATTTCTTTAATTAGACAGTTTTTATGATATAATGACTTAAATATATCAATAAATTTATCATATGCCAAGTCCACTTTTTTCCCTCTGTAGACAACATCCCAATTCTGTAACATCAAGTCATCTTTTAAAGTACTGATTGTATCTTCTGTTCATATTCTTTTATAGATAATCTTTTTACATGGTTTATTATTATTATTATTATTATTACTCTCATTAACCCCATAATTAACATCTAAAGAAACAAATACAGGCAGATGGTCACTAATGTCATTTATTAGCATACCACTCACCATATTATATTCAATAACATTGGTAAAAATGTTGTCTATCAGGGTAGCACAATGTGCCATTATTCTTGTAGGTTTTGTAATCTTTGGAAATAAGGTTAAGCTATACATTGTATCTAAGAAATCTTCAGTTGGTTTATGTTGTTTTTTTTTTCATTAAATCTATACTAAAGTCACCACAAATAAAGATATCTTTTTGTCTTATTTTTGTATACATCTTTTCCATCCCATTTCTAAATTTTTCCATATCAGATCCCGGTGCTCTATACAGTATATACAACTTACTATTATGTTTTTTCCTATTTTCCATTGTAATCTCAATTGTTAAACATTCCATACTTTCATTCACTGTTGATGTCATGCTGTCCACTTTTTTACTTTTTAATTTTCTATCAACATACAGTGCTACCCCGCCACCACTTTTACATTTCCTATTTTGTGTGTACATCTCATATCCATATAGTTCAAAATTTACATCTTTTTCTTCATTAATCCATGTTTCACTTATTACAATAATCCTAAATGGTGTGTTAAATTGATTTAAAAACTCCTTAATACTATCAAAGTTGGCATAGAGACTCCTACTATTAATATGTATACTGCTCAAAAAAATAAAGGGAACACTTTGAAAACACATCAGATTTTAATGGGAAAAAATAAGCTGGATATCGAAATTGTGGCAGGCTAGTCCAGTTTACTCAGATTAAAAAGTGTTCCTTTAATCTGAGTAAGCTGGACTAGCCTGCCACAATTTTTTCCCATTAAAATCTGATGTGTTTTCAAAGTGTTCCCTTTATTTTTTTGAGCAGTATATTATTGTCAATGTCTGATCCGAATTCATAATTCCATTTAATTGTTGTTCATCATAATAATTACACTTATTAATATGATTAAAATAATTATTGTCTGGGTCAGTATCTCCTAAAATGTCTTGTGGTTGCTGTTCAGTATTGACAAAGATTTCAGCTTCAATTTGCCCTAATACACTTTCATTATTAAATGAGGAAGGATGATTGGTTAAAGTACTAATCATAAGTTACGTCAACAATGTACACCAAAAGGAAAAAAGGAAAAAGAACTCTCCACTCATAATCTTACTGCACTGTTATTCTTGCATCAAGGCTAAGGTTTAAATTTGTCTAATTCCTCCATTTCTCTAATCATTATTACTTTAGCTTCTTCTGGATTGCCAAGCAGTTTAATCCACACCTTGCAGTTCTTTGTCCATGTCAATTGTATTTTTCCCTGTTTTCTGAGAGCACTGGCTTGTCTAGCTATTTCAGAGTTCTTTTTTGTTAAATGTTAGTTTATAGAGACAGCCGTTCCTCTCAGTTTTCTTGCTTGTCGCAGAAGATCAGTTTTTGCTTTCCTGCTGACAAATCGGATGATGATCACTGGTTTTCCTTTACTGTCTTTTTTAGGTAACGTGTGGCAAGCCGAAATAGTCTGATTCTCCACAACAATGTGTTTAGAGTTGAAAAAATGTAATACCTGCTGCTCAAGAGTGTGTGATTCTGCCAGTGTCTCATCCTCCCCATCCTGGTTACCAACTCCAGCTGTCACACGTGCATAGGAGCAGTGTCTGGTGTTAAGACCGCTCACAATGACATCATCCATTCTCGTATACTGTTCTAATTCATCCACACGTCTTTCTAAGAAATTAATTTTCTTGTCTTTTTCCATGACTTCAGCCTTTAATTCACGCACTTGGTCCATAAGGCCAATAAGCAAAGTTTGTTGTTTTGCTATCTTGGATATTTCTTCAGTCATGAAATTTAGTGAGAGTTTGATCTCCTCCAACTCCTCTCCATTTATCTGATTCCTTTTCGGAGGCATACTAACTAGACTGACTGGGATCAAAGGCGGCGCACCTGTTGGCTAATACAGGAGGCGAAGCATGTCCGATGGCTAGTGGAGGCCGCCAGCTGGCCTGCCGTCTCAATTATAGCTGTCACCCGACTGCGAGGTTGAAGCACTCCCGATGGCCAGTGATGGCTAGTGAAGGTCACCACCGGCGTCACCACCTGACAGCTGAAATCCGCCGGTGAAACCAAGGCGCCCTTGGCAGCTAGCGTCGGCCTAGCTAGCAATGAACCCAAGGCAATGAATCCGGTGTTAAATCCAAAAAGGCGAAGCACGTCCGATGGCTAGTGGAGGCCGCTAGCTGGCCCGCCGTCTCAATTATAGCTGTCACTCGACTGCGAGGTCGAAGCGCTCCCGATGGCCAGTGATGGCTAGTGAAGATCACCAACCGGCGTCACCATCTGACAGCTGAATCCGCCGGTGAAACCAAGGCTCCCTTGGCAGGTAGCGTCGTCCCAGCTAACGTTGTCCTTCATTAACCCGCTTCGGCTCAGCTGAACGTCACAGAGTAGAATCGTCTCTCTCACAGAAAAACACCCGGTTCTTGAAACATGGATTATGCAGGAAAAGTCCCCAAACAAGTGGTCCACGTCAGTGTCCTGACAGCAGAATCGCGGTTAGCAGCAGCGCTGATCTGGACTATGTGGGTTCAAATTCCACCATGTTTCCTTTTCTGAAAACATGTCGCTTAAGCCAGAAGATCAGATGTATAACTGTAATATATTCTGATACAATGTGACATTGATGATCATAAGATCCTCCTACACATTCATACAGGGTTTCCGCTGGTAGCATTTCCACGTGGCGGGTCGCCACCCTTGAAGCTATGCCGCCACGCTAAGGAAATATAAATTTAAGAAAAATAAATGAATGACGCTCTGCAAGTGCACAGACGAACAGCACGTGTGACAGTCATCCATGCGTTGGAGTTTGGAAGTGCTCCGCCCGTGTGACTGTTCCAGTCTGCAGGCAGTGTCTCTCTAGCGTTGCTGTCCGAGAGAATCATGAGGTTATTAAAGTACTTTAAACGCGGAAAAAAGCACAAGAGGTATGTGAGCAGTGGAGACATTTATCGTGGTTTTAATCCACTGGTAACGGGAACAGTAATGAAGAAATGAAGAGTCGCTTAGCAAACAGGTGTGGTTAGGCTTCATTTGCAGGGAAAGGCAAGGGTGACTGAATCACTGAGGATTTACTTCACCAGCCACTACAGTATTAACTAATTTATGTCCATTATTATGTACCTGACAAGTTAAGACGACCGAAATTCATGAAGTCAGTGAATTTAATCCGTCAACATCCTTCAAACAGACTAAATGTGCCAACATTTGGATTTCAAAATAGGGAGGTTTTTCCTGCTGTCTGGTTGGTGAGGAGAGTTCTAAAAAACTATAAATACACTACTCATAAAAAGTTAGGGATATTCGGCTTTCTGGTGAAATTTCAGGATGCACCTAAAATGCACTGTAACCTTTACAGGTGAACTTAATTTGACCTTCTCTAACCTTTTGAATGCACATGTCCAACTGTTCAATGTTTCAGTACCTTTTGCATAACTTGCTGTTCTTTAACAAGGTGTTTAAGGGCAAAATTCACAACAGGTGTTTGAGCCATGAATCGACCAATACATTTTCTGGTTCAATCAGAATTGATATTTAAATAATCCTCTTCATCATGCTGTTCACATTTTGACATCATGAGACCAAGACGACACCTAACAATTGATCAACAGTACCTCGCAATTGCGAGGCTTCAAACAGGATGTTCTCAGAGGGAAGTGGCCACTGAGCTTAGAGTGTCACATGAGTGTCATCAGCAGGTAGCAACAGAGAGACTGGAAGAGTCACAGAAAAGCATAGAAGTGGACGTCCTTTGGCCACATCCCACGCTGATGACTGCTTCATTGTGAACAGTGCCCTGCGGAACCGGATGATGAATGTCACTAAACTCCAGGCACATTTAAGGAAGGTGAGAGGCACCCAAGTGTCATGTCAGACCATTCAAAACCTTTTACATCAGCGTGGTCTGCATGTACATGACCTGACCACACCACCAGGCACAGGCGTCATTGTCTTGCATGGGCCAGGGAGCATTCTTGCTGGACAGAGGACCAGTGGACCTCCGGGCTGTTCTCTGATGAAAGTCGATTCACGCTGAGCAGAATTGATAGCCACCAACAATGTCTCCAACATTGTTGGTGGCATAGGAGAGGGCTATGCATCAGCCACTGTTGTCACCGGATGAGCCTTTGGTGGTGGGGGTGTTACAGTCTGGGTAGATGTGTGTAGTCAATACAGAACTGCCCTACACCTTGTCAGTGGTACAGTGACAAGCCGATACTACCTGAATAACATCAGTAATCAAGTCATTGTGCCCCAGCATGAACAACACAGGCTTAATTTCTTCTTCATGGACGACAGTACTCCAGCTCATCAAGGTCGCATCATTAGGGAACGGCTGCTGGAGGCTGGGGTACCTCAAATGGAGTGGCCTGCACTTTCTCCAGAGCTGAATCCAATAAAAAACCTATAGGATCAGCTGAGTCACTGTGTAGAGGTTCGTAACCCTGCACTCCACAACCTTAATGACCTGAGGGCTGTCCTTCAAGAAGAGTAGAATGCCATGCCTCAGCAGACAATAAGTCGACTTGTGAACAGCATGGGACGTCATTGTGAAGCTGTAATTGATGCTCAGGGGCACAGGACAAGTTATTGAGGCATTGGCATTTCTTCTTGTGGTATATACCCACCACTGTTGTTGACTTTTGTTTCCATAAATTGTTTGAGATGAGGAAATGACCATTGCATGCTTCTTCTTAAATGACCTACTGTCATGATATAATATCACTGTAGTGTGAACTTTTTACATTTTCCATAAATTTCACACGAAAGCCAAATATCCCTAACTTTTTGTGAGTAGTGTATATAAAAACGTTATAACAGAAATAACTGCATCTTTGGTAATTTAAGGTAATTTATTTCATTAACCTCTTGCACTCCGGTGTACCGCAGACAGGCACGTCTCTGCGTCCTAGAGCGCACGAGGGCGCTGCGTCCAAGAGCGCACTGAAAAAAAAAGCTGCATTTCCGTTCTTCCACTACAGACACAGCCGCGAACAGATTAGATATGATTGACCTCTCATTCGACTTATAATAGCCTTGAATCGGGTTTCTGAAACCTTGAAGAACCAATGACTGAAAACCTAGCAAGAAGGACCCGCCTACCAACACTGCGAATGCAGCGAGCCAATTGAAGCAGAGAAGTTCGAAAGCTGTTTTTTGTAAGGCTGGGTGAAGAGAGACTGCTGCAGCAGATGAAAAAAGGACCCGCAGGAAGAACCGCCACAGACCCAGCAGCACGGAGACCACCCACAAGTGCGACCTGTGTGACAGGGACTGCCATTCGCGCATCGGCCTGTTCAGCCACAGGCGGTTCTTTTTTTTTTTTTTTTAATTCCAGCAGAATAGACGTTTAGGATTCTCTTCCATGGTCATCATAGACCGACGGAGGCAGACGACGAAGGCTGGGTGACACACACGCGTTCGCCAGTCTTTTTTTCTTACTACTGTTATTTGTTTTGAAAAATCGTTCGCCAAAACCGCAATCATGGAAGCGCAAAACCGCAATAATGGAATTATGTTTTGACTGGGTCGCGAGACCAGAACCACGAGTCCGTAATAAGCGGACCAGCTTCTTGTTCGTCTGACAATGAGGAAGAGAAGTTCAGAATCAGAATCAGATTTATTGCCATTGTTCATGTAGTACACAAACTAGGAATTTGTCTCGGTGCAATGCTGCAACATTAAACATGATAAAATAAAAGAAATAAACTATACATGCAATAAAGTGTAGAATAAGAGTGAGTAATACTAGTCAGCAGTTAAAATATATTAGCGAGCAGCAGATAATGTGGAGAACCATATAGTGCAGTCGGTAATGCAGGAAGAAAACAGTGATGATAGACATGAGTCTGGTTGAGCTGCTGTACATAGTGCACGAGAGACAATAAGTCACTTAGTGTTCAGCAGTCTGATGGCAGAGGGGAAGAAGCTGTTCATGTGACGGGAGGTTTTAGTCTGGATGGACCGAAGTCTTCTACCTGAGGGGAGGGGGGCAAACAGTACGTGACCAAGGTGTGAGGGATCGGCTATGATCCGGCCAGCACGCCTCCGGGTCCTGGAGATGTACAGATCCTGGAGAGATGGGAGCTTGCAGCCGATCACCTTCTCAGCAGTGCGCACGACGCGCTGCAGCCTTAGTCTGTCCCTGGCAGTGGCTCCTGCGTACCACACGGTTATGGAGGAGGTGAGGATGGACTCGATGATGGCTGTGTAGAACTGCACTAACATCTTGGTGGGTAGCTTGAGCTTCCTCAGCTGCCGCAGGAAGAACATCCTCTGCTGGGCCTTTTTGATGAGGGAGCTGATGGTTGGCTCCCACTTGAGGTCCCTGGTGATGGTGGTGCCTAGGAAGCGGAAGGAATCAGCAGTGGTGATGGGAGAGCCTGTGAGGGTGAGGGGGGGCAGAGGGGTTGTGACTTTCCTGAAGTCCACAATCATCTCCACTGTCTTCAGAGCGTTCAGCTGCAGGTTGTTGTTGTTGCACCAGGACGCCAGCTGGGCCACCTCTCTCCTGTAGGCGGACTCGTCGCAGTTGGAGATGAGCCCGATGAGGGTGGTGTCGTCCGCAAACTTGATCAACTTGACAGACTGGTGGCTGGAGGTGCAGGAGTTGTTATAAAGGGAGAAGAGTAGGGAGGAAAGTACACAGCCCTGGGGTGATCCGGTGCTGATGCTAGCAGAGTCTGAGACAGTCTTTCCCAGCCGCACATGCTGCCTCCGGTCCGTCAGGAAGTCGGTGATCCACCTGCAGAGGGAGTCAGGCACGCCGAGCAGGGACAGCTTGTCCTGGAGCAGAGCGGGGCGGATGGTGTTGAATGCGGAGCTGAAGTCCACAAACAGGATCCTGGCGTAGTTTCCCGGGGAGTCCAGGTGCTGCAGGATGGAGTGGAGGGCCAGGTTGACTGCGTCGTCTACAGACCTGTTGGCTCGGTAGGCAAACTGCAGCGGGTCCAGGAGGGGGGTGGTGATGGACTTGAGGTGGGGCAGGACCAGGCGCTCAAAGGACTTCATGACTACAGAGGTAAGCGCTACAGGTCTGTAGTCGTTAAGTCCAGTGATCCGTGGCTTCTTGGGGACAGGGATGATGGTGGAGGATTTGAGGCAGGACGGCACGTGGCATAGCTTAAGGGAGGTGTTAAAAATGTCTGTGAAGACAGGAGCCAGCTCTTTTGCACAGTGTCTCAGGGTGGAGGGAGACACGCCGTCCGGACCGGGGGCCTTGCGTGGGTTCAGTCTGGAGAACTGTTTGAGCACGTCCTGCTCACTGATGACAAGGGCAGGGGGGGAGGAGGGGGGGGCGCCTTTGATGAAGTAGGGATCGTGGTGGAGGCTGTGGAGCTGGAGGGAGGGGGGGAGTTGGACACAGATGACGAGGTGTCAAAACGGGCATAGTGTTGGGACAGTCTTTGACAAAGGGCTTTGTCATCCTGACCTTTAGGAGCCTGAGGCCGATAATTGGTGATTTGCCTCAGTCCTGTCCACACAGAAGCCGAGTCATTAGCAGTGAACTGCTGCTGGAGTCTCTCAGAATACACAGATTTAGCTCTCCTCAGCTCTCTGTTAAACCGATATTTAACCTCCCTGTAGCAGCCCCTGTCTCCACTTTTCAGCGCTGCTTCCTTCTCCTTCCTGATCTGTCTGAGCTTAGCAGTGAACCAGGGCTTATCATTAGAGTACCTCACCCTGGTGCGCGATGGAAGAATGCTGTCCTCACAAAAGTGGATATAAGAGTTCACAGTGTCCGTGTATTCATCCAGATCATGCGTGGCTCCTTTAAACATGCCCCAATCAGTTATTTCCATGCACGTTTTCAGCTTCTCCTCAGCTTCACTGGTCCATTTCTTCGTAGTGCTCACAACAGGTTTAGTGAGCTTCAATCTCTGTCTGTATGTGGGAATGAGGTGGACCATCACGTGATCAGATAGTCCGAGCGCAGCGCGGGGAACAGCGCGATATGCGTCTTTCACTGTGGTGTAACAGTGATCCAGCGTGTTTATTCCTCTGATGGGGCATTTAATAAACTGTTTGTAGCGGGGGAGATCGTGGCTCAGATTGCTCTGGTTAAAGTCGCCAACCACAATAACCAGAGAGTCTGGAAAAATCCGCTCCGTGTGTTGGATGTGATCCGCGAGCACGCGCTGAGCTTCGCGCGTGTCCGCGTCGGGAGGGACGTACACAGCGACGAGGATGAATGAGGCGAACTCCCGCAGGGAATAAAATGGCTTGCAGTTAATCAAAAGAAATTCCAGGGCGGGAGAACAGTGTTTGGAAATTACCGTTACATCAGAGCACCAGCTGCTGTTGATGTAGAAGCAGACTCCGCCTCCTGAGGATTTACCGGAGAGCTCTGTGTCACGATCAGCACGAAACAGCTGAAATCCCTCGAGGCGCAGCGCGCTGTCCGGTGTATTTTCCCTGAGCCAGGTCTCGGTAAAACAGAGGGCAGCCGAGGAAGAAAGGTCCTTAAAACGCATCAGCAGTCTTAGTTCATATACCTTGTTAGAGAGAGAGTTGGCATTGGACAGAAATATGCCAGGCAAAGCCATGCGCGTGCCTCTCCTGCGGAGCCGGACGAGAGCGCCCGCTCGTCTTCCTCTCTTTCGCCGTCTTACTTTCCGAGCCAAGCAATGAACCAGATCAGCGGCAGGAGCTAAAAAAACTGGGAGTAGGTCCGTGGGAGTGAAAGTCCTGATATTTAGAAGCTCTTCACGGGTATAAGAGCTGGCAAACACACAATTGACAAACAAAAACAAACAAAGGGCGCAGCGAAGCACCATGGCGACCACTGTGGGCGCCATCTTGCGCAGAAGCCAAGAAGTTCGCCAGCTACGCTGCTGCTGTGAACAGGTAAGTGTTATAAGCTAAATTATTCTTTATCCCTGAAAATTGTAATCAAAATGACTTTTGACCGATGGTAAATTACAACTGTGCGGAGCACGAAGTCCGTGCACCGCGGTACACGGTTCGTGCGCCGCGTCCGGACCGTGAACGCGCCGCCCCGCGCTACTCTTCTGTAGCGGGGGGGGGGGGGGGGCGCAGTGACTGTGCGCCGCAGTCGCCACATGGCCACATGACTATTCCGTCATGTAGCAATGGCCGATGTCCGTCCTCTGTAGCGGGGTGGTTGGGGGGTGGTGGGAATTGTTATCTTCTACATTACAAATATTTTAGAATAATTTTTAGTGCACTGTAGGTTATTTTTTCTTGTAAAAAAAAGCCACACATTTGTGTTTGTTCATTCATTCATGAATGAATGAATAACACCCCCCCCCCCCCCCACACACACACACACACACACAGCCCTGAGTGTCACCTGAGCTACTTCCGGCGCCACACGAGTTGGCTGCCTTTTGCAACAGCAGCTCAATTCTGAGTCTTTTTATCTTCCTTCTTCTTTCTGACCCGGTGATAACTTTCTGATCTGGCACACCTTTCACTCTATATATATCACGGACACACAGATCGCCCCAAAGGTCTCCCGAGTCGGCGGACGGAGCCACTGTTTACAGCAGGAGACGATACAGCAGGGAAGAGCTAGCTAGCACTCAACCGCCACCCGGTGCTAACGGAGAAACTCGACATACCGGGAGAACTGAAGCGAAAATGACGCGGGTTCCGGGCTGGAGTTTAGACGGCATGCAAGAAATATAAGACAGAATAATAAAGAGCGATGGCAAGAACCAAGCAGACCGCCCGTAAATCTACTGGAGGAAAAGCCCCCAGGAAGCAGCTGGCCACCAAGGCTGCTCGGAAAAGCGCTCCGGCCACCGGTGGAGTGAAGAAGCCTCACCGTTACAGACCCGGTACTGTGGCTCTGAGAGAGATCCGTCGCTACCAGAAATCCACAGAGCTGCTCATCCGTAAGCTGCCCTTCCAGCGCCTGGTGAGGGAGATCGCTCAGGATTTCAAGACCGACCTGCGCTTCCAGAGCTCCGCCGTCATGGCTCTGCAGGAGGCCAGCGAGGCCTACCTGGTGGGTCTCTTCGAGGACACCAACCTGTGCGCCATCCACGCCAAGAGGGTCACCATCATGCCCAAAGACATCCAGCTGGCCCGCCGCATCCGCGGAGAGAGAGCTTAGACTTTCTGCTGCACATCCACCAACCACAATGCTCCGCACTGTGTGTCTATATATATATATATATATATACAGTATATATATACAGTATACGTATATATAGTAATATGTACATATGTATACTAGCTGCTCTTGTTTTTCTTGCCTTCTGATTGTTGCTCTGAGTGTTGCTATCCCTGTGCTGTTGCAATCCTGGAATTTCCCCATTGTGGGACTAATAAAGGCTTATCTTATCTTACCTTACCTTTCATTAGAGCCCAAGATGAAGCTTCTATATTGAATCATTCAAAAGTTACAGACGTTTTTCCAAACTGCCATTTGGCACAATTTGGCACAGTTCAAAAATGCCTGGGAGCTACCTGAGAACAAAGCTGTGTAATATATTCATTTTTTGTGGTATTGTTAAAAAATTTTGACCTCAGCTGGATAACACTTGGTTCTACATTTCTGTTGCATTTTCCAGCCCGGATCTGAAGCTGTGTGTTATTTGCAAGCATTTGTATCCAAAAAAAACACCCAGGCGAAATTTATTTTCTTCAAGTTCAGTATGTTTAGATTACTGTTACTCAGTGGCCGGAGCACTTAGAGAGCTTATGACTGTTTTGCCAAAAAATTCAAAGTGTTTTCTTTTAAATGAGACCAACCCCATGAAGATGCTGCAAAGGGTTGAAGAACAGCTTTTGATTTACTTTGGGCACGTTATTTTTAGGCGTTTTTAGGGAAATTGACCAGAGTGCAAGGGGTTAAATATAATTTTGTTTGGGTTTTTTTTTAAATCAGAGTTAAATTATTGTTCTGTTCTGGCTCTGCAAAATTATGGTCAAAAGTGTAAATTTTATTAGGAAAAAAAGTCAAAATTTTTGCCCCAATCTGTTTTAAATTTATATATATATATATATATAAAAAAGGGTAATTTGGACTTCCGGTTATGGCTGCCACGTAGGACGGACGTGTCTCGCTCTGCTCTGCTCCTGGAGAAAAAAAATCGGCAAATAACTCTCTCATTTGGGACAGAACGTATCCCAGCGTTTGGGCGAGGATATGTCGGCGAAGCCTAAGGCTGGAAAACCAGGAAAAGGAAAAAGCGAGCCGCCGAAACAGTCCAAATTAACGGACTTTCAGGTCTGTGACGCAGCAAACAAGGCTCCATATATGGCGGAGGAGGCTGGCGGCGGTGCGATTTCTGCGGGGAATGGCGCAGATGCGCTGATGGCTGCCATGAGTTCAATGAGAGCGGACTTTTCCTCTAGATTTGATGGGATTATGACAGCGTTGGAAGGAATAAGAAAGGAATTGGGTGACTGTGTAGAACGAACGGCGCAGATGGAGCTCCGTCTCGCTAGTGCTGAAGATGACGTCACCCGTCTTCAATTAAAGGTGCGCACTTTGGAAAAAAAAAATAAATCTCTGGAAGATAATATTTTGGATTTGGAATCTCGGTCGAGACAGAATAATTTGAGGCTGGTGGGTCTTCCAGAGGAATCAGAAGGTCGGGACGTATGTTCCTTTCTGGAAAAGTGGATTCCGGAGGTGCTGGGCAGCGAAGAGTTGCAATCAGCAGTGATTCTGGAAAAAGCACATCGTATTGGCCCACGGAGAGATAAGGGACCGCCGAGGACCTTAATTATGAAGTTTCTTAGCAACAGAGACAGGATGAAGATCTTCAACGCTGCACGTGCTAAAGGAGAGATTAAACACCAGGACCAGCAGGTGCGGTTCTACCCAGATTTGGCCACAGGAATCCAGCAATTGAGGAAGCAGTTTGATCCCGTACGTAAGGAGCTGCGCAACCTTGGGATTCGCCATGGTGTAATCTATCCTGCGAGACTGCTGACCACGTATGAGGGCAGAACCCACATCTTCAAGACCCCAGAGGAGGCGCAGGAGTTCATCAAGAAGATCAAAGAAGAAGAAGAGACGGGTGGGAGCTAAGCATGAACAAAATATAAGGTAGAATAATTAAGCATTTGCACAGGCATCTGACTGACTTGAAGTAAATAGTAAGTTTACAAAATATAGATTGTATTATATATTAAAAAAAACAAAACAAAACAAACAAAAAAAAAACAAACTATGATGTACAAAGTTGTTAAAAATTTTGGAGTTAAGTTGGAAAACTACAGAGGAGAGTTAATGTTACGTCATTAAAAGCAGTAGAGTTAGGGTGATTGGGAGGATGAAGAAGGAGTGGCTTAGGCTGTTCCCCGTGGGTGTGGAACGGTCGATGGCTATATCGGGAGACAGAATTTTTCTTTTGATTTTGGGGGGTTTGCCACAAGTGTGGGAAGGGGAAATTTGTTTGTGTGTAGTTTGTAGGATGAATGTTCAACCACTCATGTTTTTGCTTCTCTGTATGAGCATGTTTACACTGCAAGGTAATCCCAAACTCTCTATTGATCATGGACCAAAGTGTTAATCTTAATTTAACTTCATGGAATTGCAGAGGTCTACAAAATTTAAAAAAACTTAAACAAGTTATGAATAAAATAAAGGACATGGGTTCAAGAATTGTGTTTTTACAAGAAACTCATCTGATAGAGGAGGATGTTAAAAGAATTAGGAGTAGATGGCAGGGAAGTGTATTCACCTCTTCATTTTCATCCCGAGCCAGGGGAGTTATGACTCTCATACATAAATCAGTTCCTTTTCAAGTGAAAAATGTAAATGGAGACAAATTTGGAAGATATGTAATCATTCAAGGTTCTTTGCTATTAGAAAATATAAATCTTGTGAACTTATATGGTCCCAATATAGATGATCAGAAGTTCTTTGCTAATTTATTTCTCATCTTATCATCACTTACAGGGCAACATATAATAGCAGGGGATTTTAATTGTACATTGAATCCAGGTGTGGATAGATCAACAGGACTGGATTGTACGCACATTGGATGTAGGATGACTATTAATCATTTTATGAAAGAATTGAGATTGTTAGATATATGGAGAGAAATGAAACCACAAGTTAAAGCCTATTCTTGTTATTCCAGTACCTACAAGACATTCTCACGTATTGATTATTTTTTGATTTCCACAGAATTAAGGTCCAAGATTCAAAACTGCTTTTATGATAACATCGTGATCTCTGATCATGCACCCTGTTGTCTAATATATGTAGATAAAAAATTGACAAAGGAATCAGGTAGATGGCAATTTCAGCATAAATGGCTTCAGGATGAGGAATTTGTCAAGTATATAGAAAAACAGATAGACGAGTTCTTTGACATCAATACTACACAAACATCAGCATGTGTAAAGTGGGAGGCTTTCAAAGCTTTTATTAGGGGACATATTATTAGTTATACAGGATCAAAATCTAAGAAGACTCGAGAGGAGAGAGCTAAATTGGAACATAAAATAAAAAATCTTCAGGAAAAAGTGTATGCAGGAAGTGACCCAAGGTTGGAGAATGAATTACTGATTTTGAGAGCTGAATACGACAAAAAATCAGCGAATAGAGCTGCCTCGAGTCTTCTAAGATTGAAACAATCTTTTTATGAACAAGGTGAAAAATCGGGAAAATTATTAGCATGGCAGATTAAACAATTGGAAATTAAAACACCAATTACCAGTATTATAAGTAATGGACAGGTAGTTATAGATCCTTTAGAAATTAATAGAGCCTTTAGAGATTACTATGAAAAATTATATGATACCAAAAATGAACCTGATTTAACAAAACTAAATGGGTTTTTGAACGAACTATCTATACCGTGTATTCCAAATGAAAACAGGGAGATATTGGATTCTAAAATTAGTCAAGAAGAAGTTGGGCTAGCCATTGATAATATGAAATCAGGAAAAAGTGCAGGACCAGATGGTCTTCCAGTTGACCTTTATAAAAAATTTAAGAATAAATTAATAAAACCTTTTTTGGAAATGGTTTTAGAAGCATTTCAAAATAATAATTTACCATCATACATAAATAATGCCTTAATTATACTGCTGCCAAAACCAGGTAAGCCCTCTAATAAATGTGAAAATATGAGACCAATAAGCCTATTAAACGCCGACCTTAAGATAATCTGTAAAATTTTAGCAAGACGAATACAAGAAATTTTACCAAATATTATTAATCGAGATCAGAATGGCTTTATAAAGGGTAGACAAGGCTTCCATAATGTAAGAAGACTATTTAATATTATTTATTTTAATAAAGAAGCACCGGATACAGCTCTCCTATCATTGGACGCCGAAAAGGCCTTTGATAGAGTTGAATGGCCCTTTCTTTTTGAAGTCCTACAAAGGTTTGGACTTGGAAATAATTTCATAAAATGGGTTCAAATAATATACAATAATGCTACAGCAGAAATCCTAACAAATAACAATATTTCAAAACCAATAAAAATCAATAGAGGATGTCGACAAGGCTGTCCACTTTCACCTTTACTGTTTACTATGGCAATTGAACCTTTAGCGATAGCGATACGTTTACATTCACAAATATATGGAATTAAAGTTGGACCAACAGAACATAAAATCTCCCTGTACGCCGATGACATAATTTTGTTTATGTCGAATCTAAAAAAATCAATTCCAACCTTGTTGAATTTAATAAAGAATTTTGGGGAAATATCAGGATATAAAATAAATAAAACTAAATCTTCAATATTAATGCTAAATGAGACCCAGAGAAATTACCCAGCCCCTGAGGTAAATCAATTCAATGTTGTAAATCAGTTTAAATATTTAGGAATCCAAATTATGCCTAAGCTAGAATCAGTCGCCAGTGTCAACTATGAAGCCTTAATGTCAGATATCAATGAGTTAACTCAGAGATGGATGTCACTACCAATGTCGATGATCGGGAGAATCAATATACTTAAAAGTAATATTTTACCTAAAATACTTTATTTATTTCAATACATTCCCTTATCACCACCTTTAGATCTATTCTCAAGAATAAAAAAAAAGTTAGTGGAATTTATATGGAACAACAGGAGGGCTAGATTACGTCTGTCTTTATTATATTTACCATTTGATCGTGGAGGTCTGAAATGTCCAAATTTTATGTTGTATTATTGGTCGGCACAACTGAGGTCTATGACATATTATTTTTCATCAAATGATCTCCCTCACTGGACTGAAATGGAATCATACAATTTACCTTTACCTCTTCCCATATTCATATACTCAGATTCGGCAAAAAAATTACAAAAACAAGTTAAAAATCCATTTGTAAAGCATATGATCAAAATATGGTGTGAAGCTAAAAACTATTTAAAAGAACCACAGTTATTGTCACAATTTAGTCCAATATGGGGTAATCAATATTTTAAACCAGGGAGAGCGGACGCTGTATTTAAAGTATGGAATTTAAAAGGGATACAAAAGATTCAGGATTTATATTTGCCATGTGCAGACAACATAATGTCTTTTGAAGAGCTGAGGATCAAATTTAATCTCAATAGAACACATTTTTTTAAATATCTTCAACTTAGAAACTTTATTCGATCAAATCAAAATAAAGCTCTCACTCGACCTATTTATTCATCCTTGGAAAAAATGATGATGAAAGATAGTAAAAGAAAGGGTATTATTTCAGAGTTTTATAACTCACTGACACTATCTTCAAGTGAAAATTCACTGAAAAGATTAAACTACTGGAAAGAAGATCTGCAAACTGAAATTTCAGAGGAACAATGGGAATTGGCTTGTACAGAAGCTCAAACCAAATCAATAAATGCACGCCTTAAATTGATACATTTCAAATGGTTAATGCGGATGTATGTTACACCGGAGGAGTTAAATAGATATAACAAAAATATACCAGATACATGCACAAAATGCATGGAAAGTAAAGGAACCCTATTTCATTGTTTATGGGAATGTAGATTAATAAGAATGTTTTGGGAAGAGGTGAGGGTAACAATTGAAAAAATAATCTCAAAACAAATCATATTGAATCCTAAACTGTTTTTGTTGGGTCTGTACCCAGAAAAGCATAATTTTAATAAAAGTGAAAGAACATTCATAGACCTCAGTTTGCTTAATGCCAAAAAATGTATTGCACTATTATGGAAAAAGACTCATAGACCAGATGTGACTCAGTGGTTAAGACAGATGTTAACAAACCTTCCATTAGAAAGAATAACATATATACTAAAATCAAAGGAAATTGTGTTTGAGAATATATGGAGACCTTTTATTGATTATGTAAAAAATTTAAACATAACTCTTGAAGAAGAAGGTGAATGATGTGTGTGGACCTTGTAAATTCCAAACTGGTGAACATAATATGTATACTTATGTATTGGATTGTCTAGACTAAACAGAGGAGCATTGTTGAAGACTTGATTTTGTTGGTGGTTGTTGGTGTTTTTAGTGCATTTTTTTTTTTTTTTGTAGTACTTTAGTGTTAGTGTTTGATTGTTTGTATCATGTTTGTTAAAAAAAAAAAAGGTTCAATAAAGATATTGTGGAAAAAAAAAAAAAGGGTAATTTTATTCAAAAAAAAATAGACAAAATTAGCTATAAAATAATCCACAAGTTTATAATAAAGTCTCAAATATACAAGAAAAGTCATCATTTTGCAAGAGGAAATTACAAATGAGGAAAATGGTTGCAAATTTAGATAGATTTACCAAGAAAAGTAGAAAACTATTAGAAAATGGTTATAAATTTTGGAGAAAAACCTTAAACCTGAAAGACTGAAGTCATTACTCAAGTTTTTAAGTGGGTGCTCTTTGTACCCTTAGCTCAACTAGAAATTTTTGGTTGTCTACTTTAAATTATTAATTTCAAAGCACTGCTTCTGGCTAGGGCAGCACAGTGGCGCAGTGGTTAGCATAGTGGCAGCACAGCAAGAAGGTCATGGGATCGATTCCACCCTTGACCTTCGTGGGTTCGATCCCACCGCCAGACCATCGGTGACCCTTCTGTGTGAAGTTTGCATGTTCTCCCCGTGTCTGTGTGGGTTTACTCGGGCACTCTGGTTTCCTCCCACATGCCAAAGACATGCAGGTGAGGTTAATTGGCATCAACTGGGGATTCTAAATTGTCCTTAGGTACAGTGTGACTGTGAGAGTGAATGGTTGTTTGTCTCTCTGTGTTGGCCCTGCGATGGACTGGCGATCTGACTGGGGTGTACCCTGCCTCTCGCCCAAAGATGCTGGGATAGGCTCCAACCCCCCCACAACCCGAAAAGGATTAAGCGGTAGAAGATGGATGGATGGATGCTTCTGGCTACTATACCCACCTCTATTAAATTTAAATTAATTAAATCACCCTTTATTGTCATTCAACTGTACAACCAATCATGTACAGTAGAACAAAATTGTGTTTTACCTATCTACAATGTTAATCACACACACCCCAAGTGTAGAATCAGAGGGCTGATGCCATGCAAGGCGCCGCCACAGATTTCCCTCCTCCATTCCATTATTGCTGAGCACCAAGCTGGACGGCAGGAAGTTCCACTTTTATATGGTCTTCGGCATGACCCGGCCGGGATTTGAACCCCTGCCTCCCGGGTGTGGGGCGGATGCTCTACCAACTGAGCCACCACTCCGGTCCAATCATATAATTTCAGTATGCATGAGTAAATTACTATTATGAATGGGGTTTTTTTCCCTTTCCTACTCTTTCGCAATGGAAAAAAAAAAAGAAACGCTAGAATAAAAATACAAAAAAACCATACATTTTTTTTTTTTGTCATTTATGTAAACATGACAAAAAAATCATGCAGGACAAAACATGACACTTGATATTTTCTAACCTGTTTGTATACCACCATAGACAGAGAGAGAACCTGAATTAGACAGAGCTCAGAGGGATTCAGGCAGAGGGTCCAGGAGAGATGAGAGCAGAGGAAGGAGAGAAGGATGACACCAGTAAAAAAACTCCAAACACAGGACGTCTGGGTGAGACCCCACCTGGCCCAATATTCCAATATTCAAGCCTTGGTTGTACAATACTTCAAATAGTAGGCTCCATATGCAAAATTACTGTGCAAATTTTTTTTAAAAAAAGAAATAAATGATATAACATATTTCGGCTACAATCGTGTCATGTGTTTTCTGCCCCCCATCCCCCGGGAAAAATGTTGCCACGCGCCAAGGTCTTTAAGCCAGAGGAAACACTGCCATATGTACAGTCTTTACTGGGTCTTGCCATTTTAGCACTGCTTAAGTCTGAGTTCAGAGAGGTGATTGGTACTAAAAAAGTTTTTACCCTGGAGACTTGAGTTTGATTGTCTTGACTTTTTATCCCTTTAACTAGTGGGGGATTGCTATGGGGCAGTCTGTCCCACTTTTGTGAAATCAACTTCTCCTACAGTTTTGTTCCAATTGTTTTGAAACTTGGTACCAGGGTTTGATATACACCAATATACCAGTCAGGCGTTGCCTCAACACAGATTGACTACAGTGTTTTAGTCAACATCACCCCCTCGTCTGTGACTTCAAGGTTGTCATCCCACCGCAGCCCAAGCGTAAGTTTGTGCTACGACTCAAGTGCCCTGTGGTCAAGCAAGAGTGCCATGAGGCTTTCGTTGCTGGATCAGGCACAAGTGCAAGTATGGAAGACAGTCTGACTGAGAAGACATGGGCCAGACTAAAGACTGGCCTGCTGGGTGCAGCTGGAAAGGTGTGTGGCTACTCCAAGAAGTATCAATGGCATCGACAGACCTCTTGGTGGAACAATGTCGTGGACAGTGCCATGAAGGAGAAACGTAGGTGCTGGAATGCCTGGAAGAAGGGTGGCAGCAGAGTGGATTACAACCTGGCCAAGCGTGCTGTCTACCTAGCAAAATCCCGGGCTGAGAAAGCTGCATTTGCAGACATCGACCCCATCAGCTCTGGCATTTGCCAACTAGATGTGGCAGGAGAACCAAGATGTCAAGAGTGAGAAGTCTGTACTAAACAGTGTGGGTGAGATGTGCCTGGATGAGGAGTCAAAGAAGGTAGCCTGGAGGGAGCACTACGAGGCCTTGGCCAATGTGGAGTTTGACTGGGATCCCTACACCCTGTCGGAGCTTCCTGTTGAAGGCCCTGCCCCTCAAATACCACTGGAGCAGATGTCTAAGATTATCGGCAAGATGAAAAATGGCAAAGCAGCCGGCCCATCACAGATTGTCGCCAAGATGCTCAAAGTTTCTGGCAACAATGGCACCATGCTGATCAGCGACTTTATTGCATCGATCATGAAGTACGGGAGGATCCCCGCTGACTGGGAGGAGAGTATCATTGTCAGTCTTTACAAAGGCAAGGGTGCTGCGCTCGAGCAAGGCAACTATCACAGTCTAAAGCTGCTCGACCAGGTTATGAAGGTGCTGGAAAAGGTGGCCAAGAGCTTTCTGAGGCAGCAGGTGTGCATTGATGATATGCAGTTCAGTTTCATGCCTGGTCGTGGAACAGCATACACCATTTTCATTGTGTGCCAGCTGCAGAAGAAGTGCCAAAGGTCAACAAAGGTCAACAAAAGCCATGTACAGGGGCTTGTTGACCTAGAGAAGGTGTTTGACAAGGTCCCCAGACGAGTCATCTGGTGGGCCATGAGGAAACTCTGTGTGGAAGAGTGGCTTGTACAACTCACCCACTGCATGTACGAGAACACCTGTAGCAGAGTACGCGTTGGTGATGGATTGAGCAAGGAGTTTGAGGTCAAGGTCGGCGTGCACCAGGGCTCCCGTCTGAGCACATTGCTTTTCATCACTGTTTTGGAGGCCCTGCCTCATGAGTTCCGTACTTGTTGTCCCTGGGAGATCCTGTATGCCGATGACCTGGTCATCATTGCAGAGACGCTGGAGGAGATGCTTGTGAAGCTAGTCCATTGAAAGAATGGCATGGAGACCAAAGGACTCCGTGTAAACATGGGAAAGACCAAGATCATGGTCTCCGGCGCAAGCCTGGATGTTCTCCAGAAGTCCGGCAATTATCCATGTGCTTTGTGTCTCACCGGCACTAGCCATTGCTCTGTCTTTTGTGGTGGTTGCTCAAGATGGGTACACAAGAGGTGCAGTGGGCTCACTGGTGGCTGGGCGTATGTAGATTTCTGATGGTAAGCACTGTCGTGGGGAGGCCAGGCCAATCGATGGTTGACCTATGACACAGATGGTTGTTAGCGACGGCAAGCTGGAAGTGGTGGCATCTTTCTGCTACCTAGGTGACATGCTCTCTGCTGGTGGTGGATCTGAGCTTGCCACCATCACGAGATGCCGGGCTGCATGGAACAAGTTCAGGCAGGTGCTCCCAATTCTCGAGACTCGCTGGCTCCCACCAACCTCGAAAGGCTGTATCTACAACTCCTGCGTGAGGAGCATGTTGCTGCATGTCAGCAAGACATGGACCATGACTACTGCCTGTCTTAACCGTCTGCGGCAGATTGACGGGGCCATGATCCGCTGGATGTGTAACATCTATTGAGGATGAGGTTAGCTTGCAAGCACTCTTGGTAAGGCTACAGCTGAACGACCTCAAGGATGTGCTACGCACGTGCTATTTGCATTGGTTCTACCATGTGGAGAGGAGTGTCGGTTGGATTAAGAAGGTCTTGAATGTTGATCCTGGTAGCAGCAGAGGTCAAGGAAGACGAAGACTGAAGAAGACATGGCTGGAGGGTGTTCGTGTGGACCGAGTCAAGCTACTACAACTGGCCCAGGTTGAACCAGTAGACAGGAACCACTGGAGTGGGACTCCGAGAAGTGCAGTCAAGCAGGACCCACACCAACTGAGGGACTAATTGTGTCCTGTCAAAAATAAATACGGATGATGATGATGCGCATATTGCAATTTGACTCTGATCAGACGACGTTGAGGTCTAAGGTCAGATTTTCCCTAAATCTTGTAAACACAGTAATAACTGAAAGAAATGATGTGGGCTTTTCAAATTGATGCAATAGTCATATCTAAGACCAATCTTAGATAACTTACACCCTGACCTGACTATGGGTTTGGGATCAAAAGGACAAAGTTAACATTCCATTTGTGCTACGACTATAGAACGGATAAAGCTAGGGCTGCCAAACACAGGTTCACCTTGGGATCCTGACCTCTGACTATGGGTTTGTGGTCAAAAGATCAAATGTCAATGTTAACATTCCCTTTGCACTATTAAGCCCAAACCGTAGTGGCAAAAACGCGCTGGTACATGAGCGAGCACAGTGAATACATTCGTGCACAAACTCTATGCAGAGGGTGAATGCTGGCCGGGCGCATGCAGGCCCCAAAAAAGTGTCTGCGCGTACAAGAAGGCAGTGGTCACGGTGAACTGCACATGCGCCAGGAAACTCTTGCCATCCCAGATGGGGAAGTATTAATTGACTGGTGAGAGTAAACAGATGTGAATGTGTTTAGCTATTAAAACATGTTTTTCACGTAACCGCAAAATAAACATTGTGCATTCTTCTACTGTGAAGTGGCTTGTTTGTCAATTTTTCACCCAGAACATCAAAACAGTAAATTATATTCCTACCTGTTTCGTGCTTTGTGTTTGTCTGTAGCTTGTGACAGCAGCTGCTACAGGTGTGGTTTGGGGCTGGGGAAAATTGTTTGTCACTTTATGGTAAATATATATCTAAGACATTTAATCCACAGATTACTAAAAGTGAAAAAAAAAAAATGCCTCCGAGCTTTTCTTTTGTGTTTCAGTTGCAGCTGTTAAAACATTTGGTGGCTCGTGGCTGCTGCCAACAGTACGGGCATGTGAACTGCAGATTATTTTCACTGCATATGTGCGAAATGCAGCTGCTGGACTGTAGTTACAGTGGCTCAAAAACAACTCTGAATATTGCCGTATACACAAACGCAGTCTACAGAACGCAAACGTTATCCCCTTGGAGGGACTCTGAACAGCCCTTTACTATAGAACAAATAAAAGTACAGTCTCCAAACTTGCTACACAGGTTCATGTTGGGATCCTGACCTAC
Source organism: Pholidichthys leucotaenia (assembly GCA_020510985.1). Classification (NCBI taxonomy): domain Eukaryota; kingdom Metazoa; phylum Chordata; class Actinopteri; order Cichliformes; family Pholidichthyidae; genus Pholidichthys; species Pholidichthys leucotaenia. The sequence continues at coordinate 242,473,162 of CM035837.1, forward strand.
AACTATGGGTTGTATATTCATGGATGATAGGCTTATCCTAATTTGGTTCTGCCCTAATATCCATCCATCTATCTTCTTCCGCTTAATCCTTTTCGGGTTGGGTGGGGTGGGGGCTGGAGCCTATCCCAGCATCTTTGGGCAAGAGGCTGAGTCCACCCTGGACAGATCACCTGTCCATCGCAGGGTCAACACAGAGAGACAGACAACCATTCACTCTCACAGTCGTACCTAAGGACAGTTTAGAATCCCCAGTTTGATGCCATTTAACCTAACTTGCATGTTTTTGGCATGTGGGAAGAAACTGAAGAAATCCCGGCGTAAACCCATGCAGACACGGGGAGAACATGCAAACTCCACACAGATCACTGTTGGTCGGGGGCTGAGATCGAACCCAGGATTCCCCGACCAAGGGTGAGTCGCTGTGCTGCCGCAGTGCTAACCACTCCGTCACTGCGCTGCCCAAACTAAACCTTAAGCATAAACCACCTAAATATGGAATCAGATTTTGAGCTAAAGTGCATCTCAGTAAATTAGAAAATCATGATGTCATTTAATTAAAAAAAAAACACCATTATCATCAATATTAAATCAGGTTTAAAATGCTTCACTCTGCATGTAATAAATATAAGAAAGTCTCTTGGAATTATAATCATCTTTTTCAAAAAACTATTGAAATGCAGTTTTTCTAACTATTAACAGTAAACATGAAGTATTATTTAGCTTGTTTCATTTTGCAAAGTAAATTGCTAAAAAAAAATCAATCAGTAAAACGGTTACTGAAAATGCTTTTATTGTGGTTATTTTAGGCAAATATCAGTTTTATTTCATAAATCTTGAGTCCAACCCGTTCTCTCCAGCTAACCCTTGGTTCCTGCACCCCTGTAGACCTCAGAAATAAATGAGAAAAAAGAAAAAAAAAATCAGAAAAATGTGAAGGAACATTTTTAAGATCAGCATAATAAAATTATCACAGATGTCCTGTCCCTCCTCAGCCTCATGAAGTGCTCTTTCTTTCTCTAAAAATAACCTTAAGTGTTTTTTTTCAAGCAAGCAAATGGATAACATCAACTTATCGATGTCTCTATGGGACTTTAAAAGTTATCTTAAAGCAGGTTATTTCAACTACATTACATCATGGTATTTTTTTTTTATTTATTTATTTTTTTTGTTACTGACATTAGTTAATAAACTGACATTAATGAATAATCGGTTTGACTTAACCTCTTGCACTCCGGTGTACCGCGGGCGGGCACGTCTCTGCGTCCTAGAGCGCACGAGGGCGCTGCGTCCTAGGAGGCACTGAAAAAAAAAAAGCTGCATTTCCATTCTTCCACTACAGACACAGCCGCGAACAGAAAGCCAAAGGAGTGCTTTGATTGGTTTAGATGTGATTGACCTGTCATTCGACTAATAAGAGCCTTGAATTGGGTTTCTGAAACCTTGAAGAACCAATGACTGAAAACCTAGCAAGAAGGACCCGCCTACCAACGGCTGCGAATGCAGCGAGCCAATTGAAGCACAGAAGTTCGAAAGCTGTTTTGTGTAAGGCTGGGTGAAGAGAGACTGACTGCTGCAGCAGATGAAAAACGGACCCGCAGGAAGAACCGCCACAGACCCAGCAGCACGGAGACCACCCACAAGTGTGACCTGTGTGACAGGGACTGCCATTCGCGCATCGGCCTGTTCAGCCACAGGCGGTGCTGTCCCAGCAGAGTAAACATTTAGGATTCTCTTCCATGGTCATCATAGACCGTCCACATGCTGTTGTGAACAGGTAAGTGTTATAAGCTAAATTATTCTTTATCCCTGAAAATTGTAATCAAATTTTTTTTTTTAGATTTTGTATTATTTATTGATCCCCAGAGGGGAAATTGAGGGTCATCCACCACCTGGATGGATGAAGCAGCCACGATACGGCGCTATCCCTTAACCATTCACACACACATTCACACCTAGGGCCACTTTAGAGTCTCCGATTAACCTAACCTGCATGTTTTTGGCATGTGGGAGGAAACCAGAGAAATCCCGGGGTAAACCCACGCATACACAGGGAGAACATGCAAACTCCACACAGATCACTGTTGGTTGGGGGCTGGGATCGAACCCACGATCCCCCGGCCAAGGGTAAACTGTGCTGCCGCAGTGGTTTTAACCACTGCACCACCGTGCAGCCCCAAAATGACTTTTGACCGATCGGTAAATTACAACTGTGCGGGGCACGAAGTCCGTGCGCCGCGGTACACGGTTCGTGCGCTGCGTCTGGACCGTGAACGCGCCCCCCCCCCCCCCCGCTACTCATCTGTAGCGAGGAGGGGGACCGCGGGGACTGTGCGCCGCGGTCGCCACATCTCCACATGACTGTTCAGTCATGTAGCGATGGCTGATGTCCGTCCTCTGTAGCGGGGGGGTGGGGGGTGGGAGTTGTTATCTTCTACATTACAAATATTTTAGAATAATTTTTAGTGCACTGTAGGTTATTTTTTCTTGTAAAAAAAAAAAAGCCACACATTTTTTACGTGGCATGCTTCTTTGTGTGTGGGGGCTTGTTTGTTCATTCAAAGCCTCTAAATTGAATGATTTGGCCTCTGTTCCTCCTCATAATTTAAAAATTAAATGTGGTTTATTAAATATTAGGTCTCTAACTCCCAAGTCTCTGTTAGTCCATGATCTGTTAATTGATCATCAGATTGATTTAATATCCCTTACAGAGACTTGGTTAGGGCAAGAGGATTATGTTGGTTTAAATGAATCAACTCCCTCTGGTTATTTAAACTGACAAAATCACAGAAGTTCTGGTCGTGGAGGAGGAGTAGCAACAATTTACCATTCCAAATTACTAGTTAATGTAAAGCAAAAAACATGTTATAATTCCTTTGAGGGCCTGGTCCTCAGTATTGGGCACTTTAGCAATTTTAGGTTAAACCCAGTTTTATTTGCCATAGTTTATCGTCCCCCATCAACCTACTCAGATATTTTATCCGAATTTGCTGATTTCTTAGCTGATTTAGTGCTGAAATCTGATAGAATAATTATAGTAGGGGACTTTAATGTACATGTGGATTTAGATAGTGACTGCCTTAATGTGGCATTTAATTCAATATTAGACTCGATTGGGTTTTCTCAGAAAGTAGGAAATTCTACTCATTACCTCCACCATACATTGGACCTTGTTCTGACATATGGCATAGATATAGAAAATCTTGTAGTGTCTCCTCATAACCCTGTACTGTCAGACCATTGTCTGTTAACCTTTGATTTTACTATTTCTGACTATTTGGCTCCTAAAGAAAAATATTATTACAGTAGATGCCTCTCAGATGATGCTGTTACCAAATTTATGCAGATTGTTTCCTCTATGCCATGTGTCAACACAACGGAAATAAGCTATAGACAGCTTGCTCCTTCTGTAATTGATAACATGGTGGATAGTGTTTCAGCTTCTCTGCATCAGACTCTAGACTTGGTGGCCCCCTTAAAAAAGAAAAAGTCTAATCAGAGATTTCTAACTCCTTGGTTCAACACAGAAACTCGTAGCTTAAAACAGAAGACTCGTCAATTAGAAAGAAAATGGCGCTCCACTAATTTAGATGAAATCTATTTAGCTTGGAGTAATCATCTTTTTATTTATAAAAAATCTCTTAGAAAAGCTAGAACGAGTTATTACTCTGCATTAATAGAAGAGAACAAGAATAATCCCAGGTTTCTTTTCAGTACTGTAGCCAGGTTGACAAAGAGTCAGGACTCTGTCAATCCTAGCATTCCCTTAGAGCTTACTAGTCAGGACTTTATGAACTTTTTTCGTCATCCAAACCTTCAACTTGTCTTTTAGACCCTATTCCTACCAGGTTATTTGAAGAAGTCTTCCCACTTATTGGTAGCTTTATTCTTCATATAATCAATTCTTCATTAACTTTAGGCCATGTACCGCAGGCTTTTAAAACGGCTGTAATTAAACCCTTACTCAAAAAGCCAACGCTAGATCCAGGAGCTTTAGCTAACTATAGACCAATCTCTAATCTCCCTTTCATTTCAAAAATCTTAGAAACAGTTGTTGCTACGCAATTATTTGACCACCTGCAGGGAAATGGTTTACTTGAAGAGTTTCAATCTGGGTTTAGAATCCATCATAGTGCGGCAGCATGAAAAAATAATAAGCAGCGAATGCTGTGGTTTTAAGTAGAGTTTATTATCATACCGCCGTCACGGGCTCCGCTCCCGGCGCCTTGCATGCACGCCGGGAGCGAGCCCAAACGGCTCTCAGCAAAGGAGGACACAAGAGTCTGTGTGTCCAGCAGCAGCAGTTGCAGAAGTGAGAATGAGAGTGAGCAGGTTTGCGTTACAGAGTTGCAGCATATATACCTAACTACAACAATACATCAAAGGGGCATTCCCCAGCAGTTGGCATGATCAAAAGAGATAACAGAACGGCATGAGACATTTGCATTTGAGGGACATATTGATCTCAGTCCCTAAGTCACAGTAAGGACAGGACGCATGAACACAATGCATGAAAGGCAACATTAACATCACAGAAGTGAGCCAGAAGAAACGAGTCTGTCTGTAGACATTAATACACATTTCACTGTTCTGTTATTTGCTCTAGCTGAGCGCTGTGTTTGACCAGTCTGTTTGTGGGGGTTTACAACAAAGCACATCTACATATTGATCTCAGCCTCTAGGTCACAGTAAGGACCGGACGCATGAACACTATACATGAATGGCACATTACATCACAATACATGCATGGCACATTGCATCACAATACATGCGTGGCACATTGCATCACAATACATGAATGGCACATTACATCTCAGTAGTGCAGCGGGAAAAACCAAGAGAAGAGAGCTGAGTGTCCTTAATCTGTTGTGGGGGTTAACCGAACCGCCACACACGCTCCCCCCCAGAGGGCACGGCAGGGGGCGGAGACCTCAATAATCCCTCTATGGGAGCGAGCTGTGGGAGAAGCTCACTGCAGGCGGAGGGGGAGGGAGGAGGGGGTAAGTGCCGGCAGGGGGACGGTGAACTCGTCTGAGCCGCGCAAAAATTGCTTGTGGGTCCGCGATGTCGAAGGGCTGTCCCGTTGAACGTGCAGAGGTCCACAAGAAGAAAAATTAGTCTCTGGCTCGTCTCGTGGCCATGAAGAAAACAGGAGCGGCGAGGCTGCGTAGTGGCTGTAAGAAAAAAAGAAGCAGAGGGACTCGGCTTGTTGGCTTTAGGTGCAGGAGCAACCCTAAAACCCCCCGGGAACAGCTGACGGCTGAAATCCCTTATGTGCCGTGGTTGAGACCATTAAAAAAAAAAAAATCCAGTGGCGAGCTGCGTGCTTGCTTCAGGTGAACGAGCAGCCCTGAGGGTTCTGTGAGCAGCGGCGGAGGACGATGGCGGTCTCTGGAGCCGTTATTTGTCCCGTGCGTGATGCGCCGTCCTCGTAACTCCCCGGTGCGCGCGCGGGGATTCCATGCTTGGATGGGCCGCTGGAGTGATGAGTCAGGGTGCAGAATCTTGGTGGAGATCGGCGCAGACGGCGCCGATAAAATCCAGGTTGAGCTGTGGCTGCAGATTGGCCATGGTGCGTTGGAGCGGTGAGAGGAAATAGACGATCTTTTGTCCCTCAGGCTCATGCAGATGCGTTGGAGCGGTGGGAGGGAATAGACGATCTTTGTTCCTCAGGCTCGGGTAGATGAGTAGGCTCGCTGAGCGGGAGGAATAGCGGTGAGAGGGAAAAAACGTTCTGTGTCCCTCGGCTGGTCCAGCGTGGACATCCCGATCTCAGGCGAGGGTCGCGCCATGCCGTCTTCTGCAGTTTTCCTGGTCGTGGGTGATGTCCGGAGAACGGCTCGCCTGTGTTGGCTCCGCGTCGAGGTCTCCCTGAAGCCGAAGGGAGAGCAGCTCGTCAGGCTGCTGTGTTCGCTGGCAGCGTGTTTTTGTCAGCGTCGGTTCGCCAGCGTGGCCGTCCAAATCAGAAGGCTGCGTCGCACAAAGTGTGTGCGTCTTCAAGGGGTCACCAGTGCGGCGGATGCTAAAAAATAATAGGTGCGGCGAATGCTGTAGATTTTAAGGAAGTTTATTAATCATACCGCCGTCACAGGCTCCGCTCCCGGCGCAACGGCTCTCAGAGAAGAGGGACACAAAGAGTCTGTGTGTCCAGCAGCAGCAGTTGCAGAAGTGGGAATGAGAGTGAGCGGGTTTGCGTTACAGAGTTGCAGCATATATACCTAACTACAACAATACATCAAAGGGGCATTCCCCAGCAGTTGGCATGATCAAAAGAGATAACAGAACGGCATGAGACATTTGCATTTGAGGGACATATTGATCTCAGTCCCTAGGTCACAGTAAGGACAGGACGCATGAACACAATGCATGAAAGGCAACATTAACATCACAGAAGTGAGCCAGAAGAAACGAGTCTGTCTGTAGACATTAATACACATTTCACTGTTCTGTTATTTGCTCTAGCCGAGCGCTGTGCTTGACCAGTCTGTGGGGGTTTACAACAAAGCACATCTACATATTGATCTCAGCCTCTAGGTCACAGTAAGGACCGGACGCATGAACACTATACATGAATGGCACATTACATCACAATACATGCATGGCACATTGCATCACAGTACATGCGTGGCACATTGCATCACAATACATGAATGGCACATTACATCTCAGTAGTGCAGCGGGAAAAACCAAGAGAAGAGAGCTGAGTGTCCTTAATCTGTTGTGGGGGTTAACCGAACCGCCACAATAGTACTGAAACAGCCTTAGCGCAGGTCACTAACGACCTCCTCATTGCATCTGATAATGGACTAGTTTCTGTACTTGTCCTTTTAGACCTTAGTGCAGGTTTTGATACTATCGATCATAATATTTTACTTGATAGATTAGAACACTATGTTGGACTTAATGGAACTTCGTTGCAGTGGTTTAGATCTTATTTATCTGATAGGTTCCAGTTTGTTCATGTAAATAATGAGTTTTCTTTCAACTCAAAGCTTAGTCATGGAGTTCCACAGGGATCTGTGCTAGGCCCTACTCTTTTTAGCTTATATATGCTTCTGTTAGGCAACATTATTAGAAAGCACTGTATACATTTTCATTGTTATGCAGATGACACACAATTATACCTGTCAATGAAGCCAGATGATAGTAATCAATTAGCCAAGTTAGAAGCCTGTCTTAAGGAAATCAAAGCTTGGATGACTTGTAATTTCCTGCTATTAAATTCAGATAAGACTGAAGTCATTCTTGTTGGTCAAAAAAACCTTAGAAATTCCTTTCCAAATCAAACTTTCAGTTTGGATGCGGTTACTCTTTCTCTTAATAGCTCTGTGAGGAACCTTGGAGTTATTTTTGATCAGGATTTGTCCTTCAATTCACATATTAAATTTGTTTCTAAGACTGCCTTCTATCATTTGCGTAATATTGCCAAGATTAGGAGCATCTTGTCTCAGAGTGATGCTGAGAAACTGATCCACGCTTTTGTTAGCTCGAGATTAGATTATTGTAATTCTTTATTATCAGGCTGTCCTAAAACATCTTTAAAAAGTCTTCAGCTGATCCAAAATGCTGCAGCAAGAATTTTAACAGGTACTAGAAAGAGAGATCATATCTCTCCGGTTCTGGCCTCCCTTCATTGGCTTCCCATAGAGTTTAGAATTAAGTTTAAAATCCTTCTTCTTACTTACAAAGCTCTAAACAATCAAGCTCCTTTTTATTTAAAAGATCTGATACTACCGTATTGTCCTAACAGAGCACTACACTCCCAAAATGCAGGATTACTTGTAATACCTAGAATCTCCAAAAGTTCAATGGGAGGCAGAGCCTTCAGTTATCAAGCTCCTCTCCTGTGGAATCAGCTGCCAATCTGGATTCGGGAGTCAGACTCGATCTCTGTTTTTAAGAATAGGGCTAAAACCTACCTTTTTGATATAGCCTACAATTAGGGAGGGATCATGTGTTTCTGAACCCTCCCTTAGTTATGCTGGTAATAGGTTTAGTCAGCCGGGGGACCTCCAGTAATGCACTGGGCCTCACTTCTTTCCTCACTCTCAATGAAATATTTTTTTCTGCTGGTCATTAACATTTGTTTGTTCTCTCCCATAGATTGAGTCCCCATCGTGCTGTTTGCTCTCTACATGTCTGTTCTTTTCTTCTTCTCTATCCCCTCACCCCCCAGCCAGTCGCAGCAGATGACTGCCCCTCCCTGAGCCTGGTTCTGCTGGAGGTTTCTTCCTGTTAAAAGGGAGTTTTTCCTCTCCACCGTCGCCAAGTGCTTGCTCACAGGGGATCGCCTGATTGCTGGGGTCTTTCTGCAACTGTGGGGGTTCCCCCCGCAGTTGATAGTGCTATGAGATGACTGTTGTTGTGAAATGGCGCTATATAAATAAAGTTGAATTGAATTGAATTGAATTCATGAATGAATGAATAAACAACACCCCCCCCCCCACACACACACACACACACACAGCCCTGAGTGTCACCTTTCATTAGAGCCCAAGATGAAGCTTCTATATTGAATCATTCAAAAGTTACAGACGTTTTTCCAAACTATGCCATTTGGCACAATTTGGCACAGTTCAAAAACGCCTGGGAACTACCTGAGAACAAAGCTGTGTAATATATTCATTTTTTGTGGTATTGTTACAAAATTTTGACCTCAGCTGGATAACACTTGGTTCTACATTTCTGTTGCATTTTCCAGCCCTGATCTGAAGTTGTGTGTTATTTGCAAGCATTTGTATCCAAAAAAAAAAACACCCAGGCGAAATTTATTTTCTTCAAGTTCAGTATGTTTAGATGACTGTTACTCAGTGGCCGGAGCACTTAGAGAGATTATGACTGTTTTGCCAAAAAATTCAAAGTGTTTTCTTTTAAATGAGACCAATTTATGAAGATGCTGCAAAGGGTTGAAGAACAGCTTTTGATTTACTTTGGGCACGTTATTTTTTGGCGTTTTTAGGGAAATTGACCAGAGTCCAAGGGGTTAAAAAAATAACAGTTCAACATGTTAAATTAAACAGAAAGCATACAGCACATCAGAAAAAAAATGTCATGTAGCATCAGCTTAAATAACCAGATGTTGCCGTTTTTTCATAATTCAAGCATAAAAAACTTACTTTGAACCATTTACAACTCCGCTCCACTTCTGGCTGAGCCGGGGAAAAGCCAGGCTGAGCCACGCGCTGAATGCTGGGATATGCCAGGGCTACAAGGATACTCTTCATGTGTCCTTCGTTTTCAGGGTTTTGAAGGCTGCATTTGTCGGCCGCATGTGAAGGAGCCCACGGAATGGGACAGTCTTCAAAGCAAGCGCAGTGCCGTATCTAGCCTAGAAATGTGCATTTGGAGGATGCAGAACCTGAATTGAGAAACAGTCTGTGTCTGTTAGTAAACTTTGTCACGATTTCCACAACCACTTAATAAATACTGAAAATGTGAATGAAGACAAACGAGTCTGGTGCAGTCAGTAGTGAACACAGACACAGTTCACTTCCACGGCGACAGCTCTCATGAACACGGAATGAGTGTGTTTGTGTTCCTCACATGTCTCTGAAACCATTTGTCAGACTGACCTCAGATTTTATAAGAGCTTTGCTGAGGTTATGAAGGTGTATATTCCCGAATATGGAGTTGTTCAGATAAAATATGTAATTTTTATCAATAAAAGTTTAGCCACTGCTCTGTCTCATGCCCTGGCTTCTAGAAGTGTGGGTAGAGTTTTGGACTGACTCCGTACTGATTGGATAATATGTGGGATCATGACCAATCACAACAGTGCTCTGTGAACAAAACAAGAAAGTGAAAAACAGCAACTTTGACCCCCCAAAAAAGATAATGGCGAAGATATAATGCTTAAAATATAATGTTCCCATGATTGCGTAGGTCTAAATGATAATTGGGCATATGTGGCGAACACGAGGCATGCAAGCACACTGGGAGGAGTGCCAGTGAGGACCCGGGGTCTGGCAAAGAACACCAGTGTATCCAACACAGAACACGCCGGGAGAAGCAGCAGCCGGACCGGCCGATCGCGGTCCTTCGCATGAAGGCCAGTCCGGTTAGCTGTAGACTGGAGTCTCAGCTGCTGCTTCACCCGTTTGCTGCCACTGTCCTTTTCAAGAGTGTGGGTCCCTAATGGCGCTCGTCCCGGTGTGCTCGCGCAAGTATCTAAAAATGAAAAAGTTAATACCGCCATGATTATGGAGCAGAATGGCCAGATCAGTTGCGTATCATATGGGGCACATATGCATGGTTTGATTAAATGACGATCGGGACCAAACATGACACAAAAATGACCAAATAATGAAATATATCATTTTTATTGAAATATTTACCAACAAATGAGCAACAACTGATGCATCATTGCAGCCAAACTGGTCCTTCTGCTGTGTATAGTAATGTTGGGTGTCTTGTAGTTAATTTGATTTACAGTTTTAAAAAGCTTTTAATAACCAAATACTACCACATTTCAAAAGGATACACTGGAATGGGTCTGAAATATTTGTAAATGTGTCCTGTTAGAGTACTGCATGAGTTTATTGATGATACACAGAAGAAATTCAATATTACACTGAACTCCCATTACTGAATAGTGATATAAACTAAAATAATTATAATGGTGACTGAACAGCTCCCATCCCCCAAACTGCAAGATACACTGTTAAAAATATAAGTGATAAAAGATCAGACAAATAAGTGATCTGACAAACAGCATTAGCAACAGTCGCTAATACTGGATGTTCCAGTTATTTTCAATATTTAGGTATTCTGTAATTAATATTCATGCAATCATCATCAACATGATCATAGCAGTCTGTCGGGGGCGACAATGACTGTTTCATTTAGGTCTGATCAGATTCCTCCACGCAGCTATGTAATTTGCCTTCCGCTGCCAGGAACTCCTGACCTTGTTAACCCAAGCGATGTCCGAGCCAGAATGAGTTGCTCTCTGACTGACCATTTCATGAAACTGCTTGCAAATTATTTGAGTACCGCTAGCTTTTGCTGGACTAGCGACACATTCTTGGCAGATAGAGGTATTATCAGTGGCAAGGACAGGCCAAGACAAACTGACTCCAGTATCTGTTGCAGTGACTGACCAGATGATAGGTTTGTTTATCTCTGCTCTTTGTGTAGTGCATGTCACGATGCACCGACTGGCAAAAGTCCACGACAGACCTTGCGACAGATGTGCTTATCTGCCAGGATGTCCAGTCTCACCCCGTGTAACTGGGAGTGGTCCACAAAAGACCTGGTTTTGGTAGAAAGCTGAATTCATGGTTCCACTTACCACAGCAAGTCTTCCAGGTCCTGAAGACGCAAAACAGCCCCAGACCATTGCACTACCACCACCATATTATACTGTTGGTATGATGCTCCTTTTCTGAAATGCTGTTACTTTTATGCCAGATGAAATGGGACACACACCTTCCAAAAAGTTCAACTTTTGTCTCGTCAGTCCACAGAGTATTTTCCCAAAAGTCTTGTGGACCATCAAGGTGTTTTCTGGCAAAACTGAGACGAGCCTTTGTTCTTTTTGCTCAACAGTGGTTTTCATCTTGGAACTCTGCCACGCAGGCCATTTTTGCCCACTCTCTTGCTTATGGTGGATTCATGAACACTGACCTTAACTGAGGCAAGTGAGGCTTGCAATTTTTTGGAGTTTGTTGTGGGGTCTTTTGCGACCTCTTGGATGAGTCGTCGCTGCGCTCATGGGGTAATTTTGGTTGACCAGTCACTCCTGGGAAGGTTCACCACTGTTCCATGTTTTTGACATTTGTGCATAATGGCTCTCACTGTGGTTTGCCGGAGTCCCAAAGCTTTAGAAATGGCTTTATAACTTTTTCCAGACTGATGCATCTCAATTACTTTGTTTCTCATTACCTCCGCCAGGCCTCAGGCCAGGAGGTTATGTTTTTGCCGGGGTTTGTCTGTTTGTCTGTCTGTCTGTTGGTTAGCAAGAGAACTCAAAAAGTTTTGGACGGATTTCGATGAAACTTTCAGGCGTTGTTGGAAATGGTACAAGGAAGAACTGATTAAATTTTGGAGATGATCCGGATCACCGTCTGGATCCAGGAATTTTTTAAAGGATTCTTTAACATTGTGAGATAGGGCCATTTTCAACACAGAGGATGCGGAGAATCACCATGCTGCAGCGAGAGAAGAGACAAGCTTACTTTTATTTATTTATTGATTTTTTATTGATTTTTTTTTCTTATTACCTCCGCCAGGAGGTTGTTTTTTTTGTTTTTTTTAAAAGACGATCTGCTCGATATTGCCAGTCATGCCTCGTTCAAAGTCTAAAAGTGTGAAACACAGAAGGCAGCAGAGTGCATGAGAAAGGGGGGGAAAAAAAAAAAAAAAAAAAAGCAGGGAGATAACACAGAGGATGCGGAGAATCACCGTGCTATTGCTAGTCATATGTTTTCATGGTCAAGGAATCTGAAAACGTACACACAAACACTGTATGGGGGGAACTGTGGCCGCCATTATGGAAAATGCCATTTTCGTGAATAACTACTGAACCGCTAATCCTATCATTGTCAATCCAATTGCTAGTCATATGTTTTCATGGTCAAGGAATCTGAAAACGTGCACACAAACACTGTATGGGCGGAACTGTGCCGCTTGGCAGAGGTCTGCGCTCTCCGAGTGCTTTTCTAGTTTGTTCCTGAATTTCTTTGGACTGCAGCATGATGTCTAGCTTTTGAGGATCTTTTGGTCTACTTCACTTTGTCAGGCAGGTCCTATTTAAGTGATTTCTTGATTGAGAACAGGTGTGGCAATAATCAGGCCTGGGTGTGGCTAGAGAAATTGAACCCTGCTTTCCAAAGATGTGATAAACCACAGTTAATTTATGTTTTAACTTTTTCCACACAGGGCCATGCAGGTTTGGATTTTCTTTACCCTGAACAATAAACACTTTCATTTAAAAACTGCATTCCATGTTCACCTGTGTTATCTTTGTCCAATACCCAAACCTGTTTGATGATCTGAAAAATTTAAGTGTGACACAAAAATTAAAGTGTGACAAATATACAAAATCCCAGCCCCTGACCAACAGTGATCTGTGTGGAGTTTGCATGTTCTCCCCGTGTCTGCGTGGGTTTACTCCGGGATTTCTCCAGTTTCCTCCCACATGCCAAAAACATACAAGTTAGGTTAATTGGCATCAAACTGGGGATTCTAAATTGTCCTGAGGTATGACTGTGAGAGTGAATGGTTGTCTGTCTCTATGTTGGCCCTGCGATGGACTGGCGATCTGTCCAGGGTGTACCCTGCCTCTCGCCCAAAGATGCTGGGATAGGCTCCAGCCCCCCCGCGACCCGAAAAGGATTAAGCGGAAGAAGATGGATGGAAGCATGGATGGATGGAAATATGCAAAAAAATAAGAAATCAGGAAGGGGGCAAACACTTTTTCACACCACTGTAAATGCCTCCACTGGTTACATACACACGTGGACAAAATTGTTGGTACCCCTCTGCCAATGAAAGAAAAACCCACAGCAGTCACAGAAACAACCCGAATCCGACAAAAATGGTAAATAAAAACTCTATGAAAATTAACCAATGAAAACCAGACAATGCCCCCGAACTGTGGCTCAACAGAACTACCCCAAAAACAAACTCATGAAACAGGCCTGGACAAAAATGATGGTACCCCTAGAAAAGATTGAAAATAATGTGACCATAGGGACATGGTCAACAAAGATGTGTCCTCTAATTAACATCACAGGTGTCTACAAACTTGTAATCAGTCAGTCGGCCTATTTAAAGGGTGACAAGTAGTCACTGTGCTGTTTGGTGACATGGTGTGTACCACACAAAACATGGACCAGAGGAAGCAAAGGAGAGAGTTGTCTCAGGAGATTAGAAAGAAAATTATAGACAAGCATGTTAAAGGTAAAGGCTATAAGACCATCTCCAAGCAGCTTGATGTTCCTGTGACTACAGTTGCACATATTATTCAGAATTTTAAGATCCATGGGACTGTAGCCAACCTCCCTGGATGTGGCCGCAGGAGGAAACTTGATGAAGAATGGTAACAAAAGAGCCCAGAACAACCTCTAAACACATTCATGGTGAACCCCAAGGTCAAGGTACATCAGTGTCAGATCGCACCGTCCGTCGTAGTTTGAGCCAAAGTGGACTTCATGGGAGACGACCAAGGAGGACACCACTGTTGAAAACAAATCATAAAAAAGCCAGACTGAAATTTGCCAAACTGCATGTTGACAAGCCACAAAGCTTCTGGGAGAATGTCCTATGGACAGACGAGACAAAACTGGAACTTTTTGGCAAGGCACATCAGCTCTATGTTCACAGACACATAAATGAAGCATACCAAGAAAAGAACACTGTCCCTACTGTGAAACATGGAGGAGGTTCTGTTATGTTCCGGATTATGTACCGGATTCTGTTAGCATCAGCACCGGATCACCCCAGGGATGTGTACTTTCCCCCCTACTCTTCTCCCTTTATACCAACTCCTGCACCTCCAGCCACCAGTCTGTCAAGCTGATCAAGTTTGCGGACGACACTACCCTCATCGGGCTCATCTCCAACGGCGACGAGTCCGCCTACAGGAGAGAGGTGGCCCAGCTGGTGTCCTGGTGCAACAACAACAACCTGCAGCTGAACGCTCTGAAGACAGTGGAGATGATTGTGGACTTCAGGAAAGTCACTACCCCTCTGCCCCCCCTCACCCTCACAGGCTCTCCCATCACCACTGCTGATTCCTTCCGCTTCCTAGGCACCATCATCACCAGGGACCTCAAGTGGGAGCCGACCATCAGCTCCCTCATCAAAAAGGCCCAGCAGAGGATGTTCTTCCTGCGGCAGCTGAGGAAGCTCAAGCTACCCACCAAGATGTTAGTGCAGTTCTACACAGCCATCATCGAGTCCATCCTCACCACCTCCATAACCGTGTGGTACGCAGGAGCCACTGCCAGGGGCAGACTAAGGCTGCAGCACGTCGTGCGCACTGCTGAGAAGGTGATCGGCTGCAAGCTCCCATCTCTCCAGGATCTGTACATCTCCAGGACCCGGAGGCGTGCTGGCCGGATCATAGCCGATCCTTCACACCCTGGTCACGTACTGTTTGCCCCTCTCCCCTCAGGTAGAAGACTTCGGTCCATTCAGACTAAAACCTCCCGTCACATGAACAGCTTCTTCCCCTCTGCCATCAGACTGCTGAACACTAAGTGACTTATTGACTCTTGTGCACTATGTACAGCAGCTCAACCAGACTCATGTCAATCATCACTGTTTTCTTCTTGCATTACCGACTGCACTATATGGTTCTCCACATTATCTGCTGCTCACTAATATATTTAAACTGCTGACTAGTATTACTCACTCTTATTCTACACTTTATTGCATGTATAGTTTATTTCTTTTATCATGTTTAATGTTGCAGCATTGCACCGAGACAAATTCCTAGTTTGTGTACTACATGAACAATGGCAATAAATCTGATTCTGATTCTGATGTTCTGGGGCTGCTTTGTTGCATCTGGCACAGGGCGTCTTGAATCTGTGAAGGGTACAATGAAATCTCAAGACTATCAAGGTATTCTAGAGAGAAATGTGCTGCCCAGTGTCAGACAGCTTGGTCTTAGTCGCAGGTCATGGGTCTTGCAACAGGATAATAACCCAAAACACACAGCTAAAAACACCCAAGAATGGCTAAGAGCCAAACATTGTACTATTCTAAAGTGGCCTTCTATGAGCCCTGATCTAAATCCTATTGAACATATGTAGAAGGAGCTGAAACATGCCGTCTGGAGAAGGCACCCTTCAAACCTGAGACAACTGGAGCAGTTTGCTCATGAGGAGGGGCCAAAATACCTGCTGAGAGGTGCAGAAGTCTCATTGACAGTTACAGAAATGGTTTGATTGCAGTGATTGCCTCAAAAGGTTGTGCAACAAAATATTAAGTTAAGGGTACCATCATTTTTGTCCATGGGTACCATCATTTTTGTTCATGCAATCAAATAAATCTTAAGTGTTCAGTCCCTTTCATATTTGTCAAAGTCTAACATGTGATCACCTACACATAGGCTACACCTTTGTATTCCACTTTCAAACACAGCCTACATTTTGGCCTGTAAAGCCTGATTGGGATACCCGTTTCAGGCAGGAATACTTGCGTTCTACAGGCCATGCACTAGTGCATCAGGATGAAGGATTTCTACAGGTGTTTAAAGAAAAAATAACATTATTAGAGGCAGTACATTGCTTTTGGAACACGCCTCCTGCCCTGTACATGTGCCTGTTCATTTTTCATCTAATGTGACACAAGTGGCACTAGTGGGATTGTCTCAGTTGTGCTCTGTATCGTTCAATTTCAGATCGATGATGGCAGCGGCATGAAGCGTGAAGCCACAGTGGATGAGGTGATTAAGATAGTGGAGGAGCTGACAAGGATCCACTAGTCTGTGCCGCCATCCACATCCCTGCTGTCTGAGGATGCTTCCGAGCAGGAACGACGGGCAAAATGACGAGGAAGGGAACGGTCTGAATTTAGAAGATTTGTAAATAATTATAAATAAACGGCGTGTGCATGTTCGTCCTTCAGACCCAAATGAGGTGCCAGTTACTGAGGAGCTGTGCGACCAGTGCAGCAGGCTTCATTTAGACAGTCTTTAGGCGAAGTGTGTAGCGTTCTGTTTGAATAAAAAGACCAAAGTGAAGACACTGGTCTGGGCGTGCTGGAGTGTGCGTGTGTGTGCCTGCCTGTGGGACTCTGTATGCGTGGAATAATATGCGACTACAAATGGGGAAGAAAAAGATGAGATTTTCCTCACCAGGACCGTTCTCTGGGACGTTTGTGACTGTTGAAGATTAGCTGACCTGTCTGCCCAGACACTATAAATCAGATCTCCACTTTCCAAGTTTATTCTTAAATTCTGAAGTAAAGAATTAAGGATTTAAAAAAAAATGAGGTAAATGATAGATTTATAGATATTTTGTCTTTGTGATGTTTTTCTTAGTTTATTCTAATAAAGTTTGCTTTAGTACTCTTCACATTGGTGTCTAAGACTCTGTCATTCTGAAAGTTGGACTCGTCTCTGTGAAAGTATTTTTACTCATGATTTTTCCTTTCCCACAACCAAGGATGTACAGCCATCCATCTTCCACTGCTGATCTGGGGATCCAGGGCGCGGGGGCATCAGTCCAGGCAGAGTAGCCCAGACTTCTGGCCAGTTCACATAGCACCATGATTCCCATAATCCTTCCTGCAGATGGTGAGCCCACTGGAGAGGATCCATGTGCCTCCTTTGGGTACACTGGGTCCTTGATGTAACATTTTTCATGGAGATCCACTGGACCACTCTTGATCTGACCTTTCACCCAGGACCAGTTTGCCTTGGGAGACCCCTACCAGGAGCAAATTGCCCCCGACAACATAGCTCCTGGGATCATTCGGACACTCAAACTCCTCTACCACTATAAGGTGGCGGTCCACAGAGAGGGAGGATGTACATTTAGGTCAAATTCTATTATCCCACTTGAGACAGTTATGTTGGAGCCATGAGCTGTAAATGATCTCAATCCATCGTTGGTACAGCACAAGAGAAAACGTAACTGACGGAACACAGCAAAAACTCTGTAGTAAAATTGAATCGGTGAATTCAAAAGGGGCCCAAGTCCAAGAAATATGTTTTTGCAGGAAATCAAATAAATTGCATATCTCAAAGGTAGTCTGTGCCAGATGGTTCATACTTTACTCAGATATAGCACAAGGCCATAGCTTAGAAATGCTATAACATGAAGCATTTCACTTTTTTAATTTCAGAGGATTGGCAAACTAAAGTCCCTGGACTTGGGCCCTTCTTGAATTAAACAATAAGAACATATGAAAAGAAGCGCATAACATCTTATTTCTCACATGTTGAAAACGTTTTTTTTTAATTATGCCATGTTTTGAACACCTTTTATGATCACTTTATATTCAAACTATTGTTTTGATAACTGCCAGCAAATGAGATTTTCATCTAAAAGTGGGCAGATTAACAGAGGGGTCCATCTACTGGTAACTAATCGTCAAAGTCCGACTCATCTTCACGCCTAGCATCACAAACTGTTAAATTACTGAGGAACTGCTGAGCCTCTGGTGAAAGATATTTCGCCAGTTTCTGAACATCCTTTACTTTAGCTGCCTTTACACCAAGTTGCTCGCTGTAGAGTGGCTCCTCTGGGAATGTAACAACCCTGCACGATAGCTTTAGAAGGCGGAATCTGGATGTGACCTGAGCAGACATATTTTAGGAAACTTCTATATCATTTCTGAAATTTGTGCTGCCACCTATGACTTTATAAGTTTAATCCATGCAGGAAGGGCCCAAGTCCTGGACTTGGGTCTCTCTTGCACTCAATGCATAAACAATGCTGTGAATAGTCAATGCATTAAAGTTGACTTGGGACGTTTTTGCACATAATCAGATAGCTTGTCTCTTAAAGTTCATTAAACATGTAATATCTGGGTTTTGAAAAAGTGTGGACTTGGGCCCTTTTGGAATTCACCGATTCAATTACTTCCTGTGAAGACAAAAACTACCAAGTACCATCATTTGTAATAGATTTAAGAGCAGTCCAGAACTGCATAACTCTACCAAGGAAAGTAATGGACATGCCTAGCAGCACATTGTGGTCTGTTATAGATGATGTCTGCATTTATATCTGCATACAAGACCTCATTCCCTGGTGAGGCATGAGAAGACTTTTGGGGCTGCATCTGTATCATCTCCAAAAATTAATAATTTCTCTGGGTAAACTGTGTCTAGCTGTGTCCTGACACCTATAACTATGGGTTGTATACTTTGTTGTATATTCATGGATGATGGGTTTATCATAATTTTGGTTTTGCCACAGTAATTATATTGAAAAGTTGAAAACTGCTCTCTGTCAGTATTGGGATCTTCAAAGAAAACAGAGGCGGGGGATATTGCACTCGCCTCAGAGTGCTCTTGTTGTAGAAGGTGTTATGACCCCAGATGAGCCCCCAATTTGTTATGACTCAGCTCTAGACCATAACAAATAAGAGGATGCATGAGACTTCACTTAAAAGTGAAAAGTGTTTATTTACAAAAAGTGTAATAAGTTAAAACAACAACAAGGTCCGGTGTGCCCAGGAGAGGAGAGCAGTCACTGATGACTGCAGATGACAGCCCTCCCATCTGGCTTGACAGCTCCTCTTTTATGGAGTCGCCCATTAACACCTGTTGCCAATCAGCGGGTCACCTGAAAGAATAATGACATACAGGTGCAAATCCCAACTCCAAAGGGGAGATGGCAACTGTCACAAAGGTTACCAACAAATCTGTCCACATCTGTACATAAATTTATACATAAAACATAAAACTGTACATAAAAAAACAAATCTTTTAAGGGGAAAAATAAAAAACTTACAATAGCCTGTTTGCATAAATACGCACACCCTCTTACAACTGGGGATGTGGCTGTGTTCAGAATTAACCAGTCACATTCAAACTCATGTTAAATGGGAGTCAGCACACACCTGCCACCATTTAAAGTGCCTCTGATTTACCCCAAATAAAGTTCAGCTGTTCTAGTAGGCTTTTCCTGACATTTTTGTAGTCATATCTTACAGCACAAGCCATGGTCCGCAGTAGGGCTGAAATGATTAGTCGATGGCGTCGACTATAAAAATTTGTCGACAAATCATTTAATTTTAAAGTTTATATGCATGCCGTGGGAATGTTCAGTTTAACTGTTACAGTGAAGAAGAAGAGGAGCACATCGTGGCAACAGAGAAAATCACAGAGAAGGCCAAAAGTTTCCATAGTATGGGATAATTTTACCCAAAATTAATAAATGAAACAAGGTAAAGGTGGACTGTAACGCAGTGTTGTCATATCACAGCTGCACGAGAACAATGCATCCGTTCCTCCTGTTATGTCCATAACCAGTACTCCAATCAATAACGAGGCCGGAGGTGCCACAGAACGGGGCTTTGACTATATGACTCACAGTAATGCAAGGCGCTCCCATCTAGGCAGAAGTGAGGTCAAAAGAGACCGTGCCTCTTCCGCATCAGCCTTTTATACCCAGGGTTGCAGCAGAACCAGAAAGGTGGAGCCACCACCCGTATCACACAATAATACGGCTTATTAATAAGAAGAACAACATCCAGGTGGATGCCCTCAATTTCCCCTCTGGGGACCAATAAAGTATACAAAATCAAATTACGTCCCCCCCCCCCTTTAAAAAAATCCAAAATGCATGCACACCAGTCAAACCCTCCCAAATTTAGTGCCCGAATCACACACTAATAATAAATATCAAGATAATTAAGCCTATCCATGCACACAAACAACTAAAACTAGAGGGGGACAGGTGGACTACTGTCCCACCCCACACGGCCAGATGGATTATTCTGCCATCTTTATCAATATATAGTCCATGAAATAAAAAGCTGCCATGTTCCTAATGTAATATAAAATAATCCCATAACATTTATACATACAGGTAAAACCTTAATTCAACAACCAATCAGTCAATATGTATGCTCTATAAACACTCCCAACAAAACCACCCCATAACCTGGGCAAAACACACAGTAATATACACCCTAAACATGTTGACACAAACATTACTTGGTTTCTCTTTTTTTTTTTTTTGTACATGGGCAATTCACATAGCAACTCTGCGCAAGAAACATACATGGGCAATTCACATAGCAACTCTGCGCAAGAAACATATCGACTACGTAGCCCGGGCAATTCACATCATGCATTTAACTTAACTCATCACCCCCTCGCTACCGTATAGTCTCGCTGGAGAGACCACCCCCCAGAAACCCGTCTGGTGGGTCCCGTCCAGTGCTTCTTCGTCCCTTCGCCCCTGGAGATGAGCCACGTCGGAGCCCCGACACCTCCTCCTCATTGGTGCGCCGCAGTTCATTGGGGTGTCTCCAAGACTCATCTGACAGCTGAAGGTACTCGTCCTCCCAAACAGCTACCACTTTCAGCTGCCCCTGGTCCTCCTGTCGTTTCCACTTTCCATGGATCCCTCTCAGCCGAGCTTCCTCTCTGGGTCAAACCATTTCAGCGACTCCCAAAGGAGCTCGACTCTGCTTCCAATGTCCATGGCGTCTCAACCAGGCCTCCTCACTGGGTTGCACCCCACCGGCGACCCCCCGCGAAGCCCAACTTGGCCTCCAGTGTTCCTGTGTGGCATGTCTTTTCTCCGTGCCAGCCGGTCCTGCCCCGCTCGCTTACATTTGCAATGCCGGTGAAGCCGTTGTAGCCCCTTGCTTCTCGGTACCTTCCGGCCGAACTCCGGAAGCAGTGAAAGCTATCCAGTTTGCTCCACCCGCCGTCACGGACGTCCCACCGTGCTGCCCAGTTCCCTCACATAGGGTAACTTGGTCCCTGGCACCAGAACCCTCCCGCGATAGCCCTGGGTAGTGTTGGTCCTGTTCATCTTCCAGAATACTAGGCTAAGAATCATCCCAAACTGCATTGTCCACCACTCGCGGAACCGGCCGGTCCCACAAACCACAGCCTGACCACTCCTCTCTGACTTTGTTGGTGATTGAGAAGCCCAGTCCAAAAAAGAGGCCACAGCCCATCACATTCGACCCACTGGCGGTCACCACGAACTACAGGCTGGACACTTCCGCTGATTTGTATCTCGCTGTCAACTCCAGCGAACCCACAATGGACAGTCTATTACCAGCATACCCACACAAAATGGCGTCGACAGACCTCTCACACGGTGATATGGGGAAAAAAAAAAAACTCACAGTGGGCCAATTCAACACGGACCTCACTGCGCCCGTGTCCACTAATAACGGCATTTCCATGCCGTCCAACTCGACCATCAAATGGCATGGGTGGTGTGGTGGCGCAGTGGTTAGCACTGTGCCAGCACAGCAACTCACCCTTGGCCATGGGATCCCTGGTTCGATCCCAGCCCCTGACCAACAGTGATCTGTATGGAGTTTGCATGTTCTCCCCGTATCTACGTGGGTTTGCCCCGGGATTTCTCCGGTTTCCTCCCACAGGCCAAAAACATGCAGGTTAGGTTAACTGGAGACTCTATAAAGTGGCCCTAGGTGTGAATGTGTGTGTGAATGGTTAAGGGATAGCGACATACCGTGGCTGCTTCATCCATCCAGGTGGATGCCCTCAATTTCCCCTCTGGGGATCAATAAAGTATACAAAATTAAAAAAAAAAAATCAAATATGTACAGCCCTCTGTGCTCAGGAAGACGGTGTGGATAACCGTAGGAGTTGTGGCGGGGGAGTCCACTTTATGTCGCTGTTCCCCTCACTCAAATTTTTTACAGACCCTGGCAAAATGATGTAGGACTCAGCACTTGCCACAGCAGAGTTTATCTGCTGCTTCGTACTGTTGAGCTATCTCCACAGCCTTGGCCAACATCAGTTTACCAGAATGCGTGAGGAGTCTTGACCGTGCTGCTGAACACAGCATATGCTCCACCAACTGGTCGCGGACCATTTCTTCCTCTAAATTCCCAAACTGGCAGTTCCCAGCCAGCTGGTGCAGATCTGCAACAAACCACTGCACCGATTCTCCAGCCTGCTGGCGGCACTGTCAGAACTGAATCCTCCGGACAATGACGTTCTCAGGAGCACGAAAGTAGCGTACCATTAGCTCAACCACGTCCCCAGAACTATCGCTCTCACCCAGTGTGCTGAGAATACGTTGTCCCTCCATGCCAAGATTATGGACCAGTATCGCTCGTGCACTCAGCTTCTCTAGTTCACCTAGGTTCTGTGCCTCCAGATAATTCTCGAATGCGGCAAACCACCTCTCCCACGGAACCAGCGGCTCGCCGGGAAGCTCCAAAAACGGCCGAATGCCTGAAATTCCTTTATCCGTGTTTTTATCCTCGTCGCTAAATGTTATGTCCATAACCAGTACTCCAATAACAAGGCTGGAGGTGCAGTAGAACAAGACTTTATTATATGATTCACAGTAATGCAAGGCGCTCCCGTCTAGGCAGAGGTGAGGTCAAAAGAGACCATGCCTCTTCCGCATCAGCTTTTTATACCCAGGGTGGCGGCAGAACCGGAAAGGTGGAGCCGCCACCCATATCACACAATAATATGGCTTATTAGTAATAAGAACAACATTACACC
Organism: Pholidichthys leucotaenia; assembly: GCA_020510985.1. Taxonomy (NCBI): domain Eukaryota; kingdom Metazoa; phylum Chordata; class Actinopteri; order Cichliformes; family Pholidichthyidae; genus Pholidichthys; species Pholidichthys leucotaenia. The sequence goes on from CM035837.1 coordinate 242,496,293, forward strand.
TCCATCTCCGGCTGTCAGCGGACTGCACCGGTAAGGTTAGCGAGTAACGTTAACACTTCTTATTTTCAATGAGCGACTCTCTCAGCTTTAGAAAACTGACCACACTATTAGTGTGTACTGTTTAAATAGTTTACCTGTTGTCGGACAGTAATCTCTCTCACGATGGTTGCTGACAGCTGAGCTGCTTCCGTTATGCTAACTATATGTTAACTGCAGTAAATAGGGCTGTGTACACATCCAGGCACCTGCATGTGAACACGCAAACGTGGGAAAGCATGGCAGTAAGAAAAAACAGCAGTTTACCATTGAAATAATACGGCATATCAATAATATGACAAGCTCTCACCACAAGATTGAAGGATTCAAAGATTTTGTCGTCAATACTACTATAGGTGCAGGACATACAGGAGAATTGAAATGGCAGTTCTCTCTCTACATTGGTGTGCATTTTATAAAAAGAAAGGAATTAGGCTGGATTTAAAAAAAAAAAAAAACAGGAACAAACAGCGACAGCAGCAGTCTATGTACAGTGATGCAACCCGTAGTACCAATGGCAACCAGAAGGACTCTGACCTCCATAGAGGTAAACGATTAGTGGTGATAGACCCAGCAGTCCTATATTTAGACAGCTAGAGATGAATATCCATAGTGCATTTCAGTGCGGTAGTGTAGGTGCAGATAGTGACAGATATGATTGCACATGATCAGTATTGCAGTGATATACAGACAGCAGCAGATATGGCATTTGTGCACATGGTTGCGGTTAAAGTGCAGAGTCATATAGCAGCAAAAGTACAACAGAACAACAGTATTATTGTTGGTGTGCCAGTCTTTCTGTGCCAACATCTGAGGTAGTTATTGTGCAGGTGTTACCATCTGGGAAGCGGGGGGTAGTGAACAGAGTTCAGGGTCCTGATCGGATCAGATATGGTCAAAAACTTTAAATTTGTGATTTCAAAAAGTGTCCCTACCATCTACCAGCCAGCATGTGGAAGAATGATTCAGCAATGTCCAGAAAGAATATTTACTGATATTTGTAACGACAAATAAATGTGCCAGCTTGGCTGTACATTGGTGGAACACTCCAATAATAGAAAATAAATTGTACCTGCTGTGGAAATCCCCCAAAAACCATCATGTTTAGGTTTGCGAAATTGATCTACCGGCGCTCAGAGAAAAAATGGGAGACACTGATTATTTACACTCGTTTGCCCTGTTAATCCCGACAGTTCATTTCAGCTCTACAGAGCTTCAGTCCATTTGTCAGCAGGTGAGTGTCAGTCTTATTTTTAAACTACCGTATTTTTTGGACTATAAGGCGCACTTAAAATCCTTTAATTTTCTCAAAAATCGACAGTGCGCTTTATAATCCGGTGTGCCTTATGTATTAATTCTGGTTGTGCTTACTGACCTCGAACCAATTTTATGTGGTACACGGCACTCAAAAATCTGTCAAAAATGTTTTAGTACGACTTTGGTAAGCTACGAAGCCGAACCGCTTGATGGATTGTCGGAGCATTACGGTAGTCAGTAGCCTCGCGGAGTAATATGTGCTTCAACATAATGGCCGGATGGCTTTTTCCACAAATCTCCATCCCTACTGATCTGCCACTCCATGCGCGCCCATTTCACTGATACTGTCAAAACCCAAGTGAAGCAAACTAATTCGGAGCTTGCCATCATTCCGGGTGGATTAACCAAAGAACTCCAACCGCTATATTGGTGTCAACAGGTCGTTCAAAGTTCAATTGCTAGCGAGTTACGCCACTATCTGCCAATGGATCGCGGATCGAAACTGCTCCTGTTTAGCTGTAACTAATATTCAAAAATGATATTTTCGGGACGAAAGAATTCAAGCGTCCCGGCATTTGTTTGCATTGTTTACTTCTCGGGGCTGCCGCCGGAGAGCGAGCCGTATCGATTACCGAGCGAGTATCCTGGCCACTATGGCAATGTAAACAGCCACGGACCAAAAAACGTACATTTGCTCGTGGAACAGGTCATTCACACTCGCAGACAATCGCGCTATATGTGTCTATAATGACTATAGATAGGATTTTCTTTCCATGCACGCAAAAAAAAATAAATTTCCAGATCCGATACCCAAAAGCCGATGGTATATAGAACACGTATATTAGGATTTGTATGTGAAATTTCGGCATCGAAACTGCTCCCGTTTAGCTGTAATAAATATTCAAAAATGATATTTTTGGGACGAAAGAATTCAAGCGTCCTGGCATATGTTTACTTATCAGGGCCGCCGCCGGAGAGCGAGCCGTATCGAGTACCGAGCGAGTATCCTGGCCAATATGGCGATGAACAGCCACGGACTAAAAACGTTCCGCCTGCTCATGGAACAGGTCATTCACACTCGCAGACAATTGCGCTATATGTGTCTATAATGACTATAGATAGGATTTTCTTTCCATGCACGCAAAAAAATTTTTTTTCCCGGCTCCGACTACCTCGCTTTAATGCGCCTTATAATCCGGTGCGCCTTATGTATGAAAATAGACCATCAAATAGACCGTTCATTGATAGTGCGCCTTATAGTCCCAAAAATACGGTAGTTTAATTGCAGTGTTAATATGTTTACTCTGAGGCTGATAAACAGCTCAAATTGGAATTAATATTCCTACCGAGCCAACGCGTTTCTATGCTAATGCTATTTTAGATATTAACTTCCTCTGATGCAAATTCGGGTGTTTTTCTCATGTTCGCATTATCTTTAAATATAGGCAAACAGACATAGCTGCAGCAGGAGCAATCTCCATTTGTGGCCAGACGGAGATGTGGGTCGTATCATCTCTCGGCCAACTCATATGAAAAGGCAGCCTACAAAATCCTCCTTTGGTAATCTCCGCTGGCCAATATGAATCTAAAAAACTTGTATTCTGATTGCTATCACCATCTTTCATAAGATGGTGGTGGCTACATGAGCCAGTTGCGCACCATTTTAACATTTTCTTTGTTTAAATTGAGCTAACATTGCTATAGAAATGCATTGAAATTGTCATTTGGTGATACCGCAACGCATTGTGCACATTCATGAGATCGGTGGTGTAAGCGTAGACAACCCTATGGATGAATTACATGAGCAACTTACTCTTTCATATTCTCTATTATCCATCCATCCATCTTCTACCGCTTTTCCAGAGGTCCAGGTCGTGGAGGCAGCTGTTCAAGCAGAGAAGCCCAGACTTCCCTCTCCCCAGCCACCTGCTCCAGCTCTTCAGAGAGGATACCAAGACGTTCCCAGGCCAACTGGGAGACATAGTCTCTCCAGCGAGTCCTGGGTCTGCCCCGGGGTCTCCTCCCAGAGGGACGTGCCCGAAACACCTCAAGTGGGAGGCGTCCAGGAGGCATCCTGATCAGATGCCCATACCATCTCAACTGGCTCCTTTCAATGTGGAGGAGCAGCAGTTCTACACTGAGCCTCTCCCGGATGACTGAGCTTCTCACCATATCTCTGAGGGTGAGTCCAGCAATCCTACGAAGAAAGCTCATTTCAGCCGCTTGTATCAGCTATCTCATTCTTTGGGTCATTACCCAAAGCTCGTGACCATAGGTGAGGGTAGGAACGTAGATTGACTGATAAATCGACAGCTTTGCCTTAGAGCTCAGCTCCACCACAACAGACCGGTACAACGTCCGCATCACTGCAGATGCTGCTCTGATCCGTCTGTCAAGCTCTCGCTCCATTCTCCCCTCACTCGTGAGTAAGACCCCAAGATACTTAAACTCCTCCACCTGGGGCAGGAGCCTGTCCCCAACCCGGAGAGGACAGTCCACCTTTTACCGGCTGAGGACCATGGACTCGGACTTGGAGGTGCTGATTCTCATCTCAGCTGCTTCACACTCAGCAGCAAACCGTCCCAGTAAGAACTGTAGGTCATTGCTGGATGAAGCCAGCAGGACAACATCATCTGCAAACAACAGAGATGAGATCCTGTGGTCACCAAGCATGGCACCCTCTGTTCCCTGGCTGCGCCTAGAAATCCTGTCCATAAAAATTACGAACAGGATCGGTGACAAAGGGCAGCCCTGGCGGAGTCCAACTCTCACTGGGAATGAGTCCAATCGAGTTTGGCAATACTAACCAAACTCTCACAACTCTCTTTTAAAACTCTCTTTACCTGAGTGTCCAAGACATACGGTTGCAGGTCTGATGACACGATAACAAAATCGATCATCGACCTGTGACCTAGGGTGTCCCGGTGCTAAGTGCACATATTCAATTCAATTCAATTCAACTTTATTTATATAGCGCCATTTCACAACAACAGTCATCTCATAGCACTATCAACTGTAGGGGGAACCCCCACAGTTGCAGAAAGACCCCAGCGATCAGGCGATCCCCTGTGAGCAAGCACTTGGCGACGGTGGAGAGGAAAAACTCCCTTTTAACAGGAAGAAACCTCCAGCAGAACCAGGCTCAGGGAGGGGCAGTCATCTGCTGCGACTGGCTGGGGGGTGAGGGGATAGAGAAGATGAAAAGAACAGACATGTAGAGAGCAAACAGCACGATGGGGACTCAATCTATGGGAGAGAACAAACAGATGTTAATGACCAGCAGAAAAAAAATATTTCATTGAGAGTGAAGAAAGGAGTGAGGCCCAGTGCATTATTGGAGGTCCCCTGGCTGACTAAACCTATTAGCAGCATAACTAAGGGAGGGTTCAGAAACACATGATCCCTCCCTAATTGTAGGCTATATCAAAAAGATAGGTTTTAGCCCTATTCTTAAAAACAGAGATCGAGTCTGACTCCCGAATCCAGATTGGCAGCTAGTTCCACAGGAGAGGAGCTTGATAACTGAAGGCTCTGCCTCCCATTGTACTTTTGGAGATTCTAGGTATTACAAGTAATCCTGCATTTTGGGAGCGTAGTGCTCTGTTAGGATAATACGGTAGTATCAGATCTTTTAAATAAAAAGGAGCCTGATTGTTTAGAGCTTTGTAAATAAGAAGAAGGATTTTAAACTTAATTCTAAACTCTATGGGAAGCCAGTGAAGGGAGGCCAGAACCGGAGAGATATGATCTCTCTTTCTAGTACCTGTTAAAACTCTTGCTGCAGCATTTTGGATCAGCTGAAGACTTTTTAAAGATGTTTTAGGACAGCCTGATAATAAAGAATTACAATAATCTAATCTCGAGCTAACAAAAGTGTGGATCAGTTTCTCAGCATCACTCTGAGACAAGATGCTCCTAATCTTGGCAATATTACGCAAATGATAGAAGGCAGTCTTAGAAACAAATTTAATATGTGAATTGAAGGACAGATCCTGATCAAAAATAATTCCAAGGTTCCTCACAGAGCTATTAAGAGAAAGAGTAACCGCATCCAAACTGAAAGTTTGATTTGGAAAGGTATTTCTAAGGTTTTTTGGACCAACAAGAATGACTTCAGTCTTATCTGAATTTAATAGCAGGAAATTACAAGCCATCCAAGCTTTGATTTCCTTAAGACAGGCTTCTAACTTGGCTAATTGATTACTATCATCTGGCTTCATTGACAGGTATAATTGTGTGTCATCTGCATAACAATGAAAATGTATACAGTGCTTTCTAATAATGTTGCCTAACGCATGTATAAACTAAAAAGAGTAGGGCCTAGCACAGATCCCTGTGGAACTCCATGACTAAGCTTTGAGTTGAAAGAAAACTCATTATTTACATGAACAAACTGGAACCTATCAGATAAATAAGGTCTAAACCACTGCAACGAAGTTCCATTAAGTCCAACATAGTGTTCTAATCTGTCAAGTAGAATATTATGATCGATAGTATCAAAAGCTGCACTAAGGTCTAAAAGGACAAGTACAGAAACCAGTCCATTATCAGATGCAATGAGGAGGTCGTTGGTGACCTTCGCTAAGGCTGTTTCAGTACTATGATGGATTCTAAACCCAGATTGAAACTCTTAAAGTAAACCATTTCCCTGCAGGTGGTCAAATAATTGCGTAGCAACAACTGTTTCTAAGATTTTTGAAATGAAAGGGAGATTAGAGATTGGTCTATAGTTAGCTAAAGCTCCTGGATCTAGCTTTGGCTTTTTGAGTAAGGGTTTAATTACAGCCGTTTTAAAAGCCTGCGGTACATGGCCTAAAGTTAATGAAGAATTGATTATATGAAGAATAAAGCTACCAATAAGTGGGAAGACTTCTTTAAATAACTTGGTTGGAATAGGGTCTAAAAGACAAGTTGAAGGTTTGGATGAGGAAACTATTTTGTCTAACTCACAAAGGTCGATTGGAGTAAACTCATCAAGACAGACATCAATTGAAGGAGTTGTAGTAGTCACAGTATTTAAGTTAACTGTGGGAAGAATCTGATCGATTTTATCTCTGATGTATGAAATTTTATTATTGAAAAAGTTCATAAAGTCCTGACTAGTAAGCTCTAAGGGAATGCTAGGATTGACAGAGTCCTGACTCTTTGTCAACCTGGCTACAGTGCTGAAAAGGAACCTGGTGAAGAGGATGATAAAATAAAGGCAGCGTTGGATTTTTAATAGCTTTATTATCACCCGCCTTCATCAGAACTCGGCTCCAGCCCATAGTGTGAGCAGGCTGAAGCCGAATTCCTCAGGCTCTCAAAGAGGAGACAGTGTGCGTGTCTCGCAGCAGATGCAAAATCAGAGTGAGAGAATGAGAGAGTTTGCGTTACAGAGTTGCAGCATATATACTCGACTACACCAATACATCAAGGGCATACCCCAGCAGTTGGTATGATCAAAGAGATAACAGAACAGGCATAAGACATTTGCATTTGAGAGACATATTGATCTCAGTCCCTAGGTCACAGTGAGGACAGGACACATGAGCACAATGCATGAAAGGCAACATTAACATCACAGAAGTGAGCCAGACAAAACGAGTCTGCCTGTAGACATTAATACACATTTCACTGTTCTGTTATTTGCTCTAGCCGAGCGCTGTGTTTGACCAGTCTGTTTGTGGGGGTTACAAAGCACATCTACATATCAGTAGTGCAGCAGAAAAAACCAAGAGAAGAGAGCTGAGTGTCCTTAATCTGTTGTGGGGGTTAACCGAACCGCCACACACGCTCCCCCCCAGAGGGCACGGTAGGGGGCCGAGACCTCGATAATCCCTCTATGGGAGCGAGCTGTGGGAGAAGCTCACTGCAGGCAGAGGGGGAGGGAGGAGGGGGGTAAGTGCCGGCAGGGGGACGGTGAACTCGTCCGAGCCGCGCAAAAATTGCTTGTCGGTCTGCGATGTCGAAGGGCTGTCCTGTTGAACGTGCAGAGGTCCACAAGAAGAAGAATTAGTCTCTGGCTCCTCTCGTGGCCATGAAGAAAACAGGTGCGGCGAGGCTGTAAGAAAAAAAGAAGCAGAGGGACTCGGCTTGTTGGCTTTAGGTGCAGGAGCAGCCCTAAAACCCCCCGGGAACAGCTGACGGCTGAAATCCCTTATGTGCCGTGGCTGAGACCATTAAAAAAAAATCCAGTGGCGAGCTGCGTGCCTGCTTCAGGTGAACGAGCAGCCCTGAGGGTTCTGTGAGCAGCGGCGGAGGACGATGGCGGTCTCTGGAGCCATTATTTGTCCCGTGCGTGATGCGCCGTCCTGCCTTCTGCTAGCACCCGCCCATTATTTCTCAATTTTGAATTTTTGATGAATATTTTTGAAAAATCCACGATGCACTGAGGGCGCGAAAGGTGAAGCGCGAAGTAGCGAGGGATCACTGTATTCAGTTTCTTTTAATCTGTACTTTTAATCTATCCAAAATAAATAAATAAATATAAATAAATAAATATTGAATTAAATGCCACATTAAGGCAGTCACTATCTACATCCACATGTATATTAAAGTCCCCTACTATAATTATTCTATCAGATTTCAGCACTAAATCAGCTAAGAAATCAGCAAATTCCGATAAAAATTCTGAGTAGGTTGATGGGGGACGATAAACTATGGCAAATAAAATTGGGTTTAACCTAAAATTGCTAAAGTGCCCAATACTGAGGACCAGGCCCTCAAAGGAATTATAACATGTTTTTTGCTTTACATTAACTAGTAATTTGGAATGGTAAATTGTTGCTACTCCTCCACGACCAGAACTTCTGGGATTTTGACAGTTTAAATAACCAGAGGGAGTTGCCCTAACCAAGTCTCAGTAAGGGATATTAAATCAATCTGATGATCAATTAACAGATCATGAACTAGCAGAGACTTGGGAGTTAGAGACCTAATATTTAACAAACCGCATTTAATTTTTAAATTATGAGGAGGAACAGAGGCCAAATCATTCAATTTAGAGGCTATATGTTTAATTTGAGTTTTACCAATATATTGCTTAATCACTTTGGGATGCTTATGTATTATATTTTTATTTACTTTGGAGGGAGCAGACAATGATTCTCTGATGGGGAAGACAGGGGCTAAGTTGAGGGGTGGCGGATGAAGAGGAGCTGCAGAGAGGCGTGTAAGACTGCGACTCTGCTTCCTGGTCCCAACTCTGAGTAGTCAAGGTTTTGGAAATTTGGATAAGAAAGATGCCAGATTGTTAGATAAATGAGAAGCACCATCCAAAGTGGGATGAATGCTGTCTCGTCTCATAAGACCAGGTTTCCCCAAAATGAGCTCCAATTGTCAATGTAGCCCACGTCATTTGCAGGACACCACACAGACAGCCAGCGGTTCAAGGATGACGAGCGGCTAAACATGTCATCACTGGTCAGATTGGGGAGGGGCTCAGAGAACACTACAGAGTCCGACATTGTTTTTGCAAAGTCACACATCAATTCTACATTAAGTTTCCGTGACTTCCGACTGCCGGAGACGGATGTCATTAATGCCAGCGTGAATAACAATTGTGGAGTATTTACAGTTACTTTTAGCCAGCATTTTCAAATTTGACTCGATGTCACCTGCTCTGGCCCCAGGAATGCATTTGACTATGGCCGCTGGAGTCTCTAGGTTCACGTTTCTGACTACAGAGTCGCCAATGATCAGAGTTTTTTCCTCTGCGGGTGTGTCGCTGAGCGGGGAAAAACGATTAGAAACGTGAACAGGTTGCAGGTGTACCGGGGCTTTGTGACTAGGCTACCTTCTCACCGTCACCCACCCAGTCTCCTCGCTGCTGAGGAGAGTCGGAGGACCGCTAGCAGGGTCAGCTATGCTAGCTAGCTCCGCTGCAGCTAAGGGGCGTCCGTCAAGAGTAACTGGCGCAGACAGTGTTTCAATGCAGCAGAGCCAGGATTCCAAATCAGACAACCTCGCCTCGAGCGCCTCAAAAAGACAACATTTATTACATTTACCGTTATCACTAAAAGAGGCAGAGGTGTAGCTAAACATCTGACAGAGAGAGCACACCAGAGGAGGAGAGGAAGGAGAGCTAGTAGCCATAGCTAGTGGCTAACCCAAAAGCTCAGGAGAGTGAGGAGAGCAAACCACACAGACAGACAGCAAAACAGGAAGTGACGATACGTTACCACAAGTGACGATCACACAAGCACATATGGATACCCTTATGCTTGAACATGGTGTTCGTTATGGACAAACTGTGGTTAGCACAGAAGTCCAATAACTGAACACCACTCGGGTTTAGATCGGGCAGGCTGTTCCTCCCAATCACCCCCTTCCAGGTTTCACTGTCGTTGCCCACATGGGCATTGAAGTCCCCCAGTAGGACAATGGAGTCTCCAAGAGGAGCACGCTCCAGCACCCCAGTCAGAGACTCCAAAAAGGGTGGGTACTCTGAACCATCATTTGGTGCATAGGCACAAATGATGGTCAGGACCCGTTTCTCAACCCAAAGGTGCAGGGAAACAACCCTTTCGTCCACTGGGGAAAACTCCAATATAGAGGCAGCAAGGTGGGAGGGATACAAGAATACCCACCCCTGCTCGTCGCCTCTCGCCCGGGGCAACTCCAGAGTAGGCCAAGGTCCAGCCCCTCTCCAGGAGGCTGATTTCGGAACTAGAGCTGTGTGTTGAGATGAGGCCGACTATATCTCGCCGGTATCTCTCAACCTCATGCACCAGCTCAGGCTCCTTCCCCACCATAAATGTGACATTCCTCATCCCAAAAGCCAGTTTAGGAAGCTTGGGATCAGACCAGCAAGGTCTCCGCCTTTGACCGCCACCTGATCCACATAGCACTGGACCCCCATGATCCCTCCTGCAGGTGGTGCGCCTACTGGAGGACAGACCCGTGTAACTCCTTTGGGCTGAGCCCGGCCGGGTCCCATGGGCGGAAACCCGGCCACCAGACACTAGCCATTGAGCCCCTCCCCCAGGCCTGGCTCCAGGGTGGGGCCCCGGTAACCCCATACCAGACGGGATACACTGAATCCTTGTTCTAGTATTTATCATGAGAGTCTGTTGGATCGTTCCTAGTCTGGCCCTTCACCCAGGACCAGTTTGTCTTGGGTGACCCTACCAGAGGCAAATTGCCCAGGACAACATAGCTCCTGGGATCACTAGGGCATGCAAACCCCCCCTCCCACCACGATAAGGTGATGATCCATGAGGGGATTCTCTTATTATTGTCACCATAATATCAGCCTTCATTCTGAATATTAGTGAATCTTGGTAAATTAGAATACCATGACTTCTAATTTTATTAAAAAAAAGATAACCACAATCATCACAAATACATTTAAAACGTCTTAAATATTTCATTATGTGTAGTGGAGGCTCACATTCCTGCACTGACATTTAAAGTGTTCTTTTTTTATTTACTTTGGACTGGAAGAAGTTCAAGTAGGTTAATTTTGTCTTCTTTTAATTATTTACGCTTTGTTCATATTAAAGACAAAAGGCTGCAGTGAACAGTCGAAACATGTAAAGAAGGTAAAAACATCTCCTTTCTATTTTTGTCTTTAATATGAACAAAAGGTAAATAACTGAAAGAAGTTCTTTTAATTTTCATCTGAAGCCAAATTATCTTACTTCTAGACCCAGCAAGGTTTCCAACAGGATTTACTAGCTTATTTTCTTTTTTACTTTAATGGAGTTGAATGTTACTCTAGTTTGTTTTTAACACGCAGTTACAACAGCCTTTATGGAGCAGCAGAGCTGCTATTTGAGATTTTTACACTTTCATCTATTATTTAATTGTGTTACTACAAACACTTCTGATTAAGCTGTGAAGTTCAAGTTTCCAACTAATGTTTGATGGGTCATTATTTTATTTAGTTATGGTAACTTTTTATAATAGGCTACATTATATTAAGGCAGAGACTGACAAAGTGATTTTCACAGGTGTGCAGGCACCAAACAGGTGAGGTAAAACATGACCTGGAGCCCTTAATAGGAGCTGTGCCAACAGGAAGCTGAGCTGGTGGACATGACAGAAATAATCGCGATTAGTCGACTAATCAAAAAAATAGTCATTAATTTAGTCGACTACCAAAATAATCGTTAGTTGCAGCCCTAGACCACAGAGAGCTTCCAAAACATATGGTGTCTGTTACATGTCTGTTCTTTTCATCTTCTCTATCCCCTCACCCCCCAGCCAGTCACAGCAGATGACTGCCCCTCCCTGAGCCTAGTTCTGTTGGAGGTTTCTTCCTGTTAAAAGGGAGTTTTTCCTCTCCACCGTTGCCAAGCGCTTGCTCACAGGGGATCGCTTGATTGCTGGGGTCTTTCTGCAATTGTGGGGGTTTCCCCTACAGTTGAAAGTGCTATGAGATGACTGTTGTTGTGAAATGGCGCTATATAAATAAAGTTGAATTGAATTGAAAGCATCAGAGGGATCTCATTGTTCAAAGGTATCAGTCAGGAGAAGGGTACAAAAGAATTTCCAAGGCATTAAATCTACCATCGAACACAGTGAAGACAGTCATCATCAAGTGGAGAAAATAGGGCACAACAATGACATTACAAAGAACTGGACAGCCCTCCAAAATTGATGAAAAGACAAGAAGAAAACTGGTCAAGGAGGCTGCCAAGAGCCCAACAGCAACATTGAAGGAGCTGCAGGAATTTCTGGCAAGTACAGGCCGTTTAGTACATTTGACAACAGTCTCCCATCTTCATATGTCTGGGCTAGGGGGTAGGGTGGCAAGACAGAAGCCACAGAAGCCTTATGAACAAAAGCATCCAAGCCTGGCTACATTTTGCAAAAACACGTTTGAAATTTCCCAAACGCATGTGAGAAAATGTGTTATGGTCCGACGAAACCAAGATTGAACATTTTTGGCCATAATTCCAAAAGGTATGTTTGGTGCAAACACAACACTTCTTATCACCAAAAGAACACCATACCTACAGTGAAGCATGGTGGTGGCAGCATCTTGCTTTGGGGCTGTTTTTTTTTTTCAGTTGGAACTGGGGCCTTAGTCAAGGTGGAGGGCATTATGAACAGTTTCAAATACCAGTCAGTGTTGGCACAAAACCTTGAGGCTTCTGTTAGAAAGCTGAAGATGAAGAGGAACGTCATCTTTCAGCACGACAATGACCCAAAGCACACATCCAAATCAACAAAAGAATGGCTTCACCAGAAGAAGATTAAGGTTTTGGAATGGCCCAATCAGAGTCCAGACCTGAATCCGATCGAACATCTGTGGGGTGATCTGAAGAGGGCTGTGCACAGGAGATGTCCTCGCAATCTGACAGATTTGGAGCATTTTTGCAAAGAAGAGTGGGCAAATATTGCCACATCAAGATGTGCCACGCTGATAGACTCCTACCCAAAAAGACGGAGTGCTGTAATAAAAGCCAAAGATGCTGCAACAAAGTTAAGGGTGTGCATATTTATGCAACCAGGTTATTGTCCATCCATCCATCCATCCATCTTCTACCGCTTTTCCGGAGGTCCGGGTCGCGGAGGCAGCAGTTCAAGCAGAGAAGCCCAGACTTCCCTCTCCCCAGCCACCTGCTCCAGCTCTTCAGAGGGGATACCAAGGCGTTCCCAGACTAGCTGGGAGACATAGTCTCTCCACCGAGTCCTGGGTCTGCCCCGGGGTCTCCTCCCAGTGGGACGTGCCTGAAACACCTCAAGTGGGAGGCGTCCAGGAGGCATCCTAATCAGATGCCCATACCACCTCAACTGACTCCTTTCAATGTGGAGGAGCAGCGGTTCTACTCTGAGCCTCTCCCGGATGACTGAGCTCCTCACCCTATCTCTGAGGGTGAGTCCAGCAATCCTACGGAGAAAGCTCATTTCAGCTGCTTGTATCCGCGATCTCGTTCTTTCGGTCATTACCCAAAGCTCGTGACCATAGGTGAGAGTAGGAACGTAGATTGACTGGTAAATCGACAGCTTTGCCTTAGAACTAAGCTCCCTCTTCACCACAACAGACCGGTACAACGTCCGCATCACTGCAGATGCTGCTCCAATCCGTCTGTCGATCTCTCGCTCCATTTTCCCCTCACTCGTGAACAAGACCCCAAGATACTTAAACTCCTCCACTCCTCCATTGTCCTACTGGGGGACTTCAATGCGCATGTGGGCAACGACAGTGAAACCTGGAGGGGGGTGATTGGGAGGAACGGCCTGCCCGATCTGAACCCGAGTGGTGTTCAGTTATTGGACTTCTGTGCTAACCACAGTCTGTCTATAACGAACACCATGTTCAAGCATAAGGGTGTCCATATGTGCACCTGGCACCAGGACACCCTAGGCCGCAGGTCGATGATCGATTTTGTTATCGTATCATCAGACCTGCGACCGTATGTCTTGGACACCCGAGTAAAGAGAGGTGCAGAGCTGTCAACTGATCACCACCTGGTGGTGAGTTGGATCCGATGGCAGGGGAGGAAGCCATTCAGACCTGGTAGACCCAAACGTATAGTGAGGGTGTGCTGGGAGCGTCTGGCTGAGGCCCCTGTCCGGGAGGTCTTCAACTCCCACCTCCGGAAGAACTTCAACCACATTCCGAGGGAGTCTGGAGACATGGAGTCTGAATGGGCCATGTTCTCCACCTCTGTTGTTGAAGCGGCAGCCCAGAGCTGCGGCCGCAAGGTGGTCGGTGCATCTCGTGGTGGCAACCCCCGAACCAAGTGGTGGACACCAGTGGTGAGGGGGGCCATTAAGCTGAAGAAGGAGTCCTATCAAGCTTGGTTGGCTTGTGGGACTCCCGAAGCAGCTGAGGTGTACCGGCAGGCCAAGCGGAGTGCAGCTCGGGTGGTTGCTGAAGCAAAAACCCGGGTATGGGAGGAGTTCGGTGAGGCCATGGAACAAGACTTTCGGTCGGCTTCAAAGAGATTCTGGCAAACTGTTCGGCGGCTCAGGAGGGGAAAGCAGCTCCCCGTCCACACTGTGTATGGTGCGGATGGGACACTGTTGACTTCAACTGGGGATATCGTCGGGCGGTGGAAGGAATACTTCGAGGATCTCCTCAATCCCACTGATACGCCTTCCACAGAGGAAGCAGGGTTTGGGGACGAGGGGGATGACTCGCCTATCACAGGGGCTGAGGTCGCCAAGGTGGTTAAAAATCTCCTTGGTGGCCGGGCCCCGGGGGTGGACGAGATTCGCCCCGAGTACCTCAAGGCCCTGGATGTTGTTGGGTTGTCATGGTTGACACGCCTCTGCAACATTGCGTGGAGGTCGGGGGCAGTGCCTTTGGCATGGCAAACCGGGGTGGTGGTTCCTCTCTTCAAAAAAGGGGACCGGAGGGTGTGCTCCAACTTTAGAGGGATCACACTCCTCAGCCTCCCTGGGAAGGTCTATGCCAAGGTACTGGAGAGGAGAGTCCGGCCGTTGGTCGAACCTCGGATTCAGGAGGAGCAATGTGGTTTTCGTCCTGGCCGTGGCACATCGGACCAGCTCTTTACCCTCTCGAGAATTCTTGAGGGTTCGTGGGAGTTTGCCCAACCAGTTTACATGTGTTTTGTGGACTTGGAGAAGGCATTTGACCGCGTCCCTCGTGGATTTTTGTGGGGGGTGCTTCGGGAGTATGGGGTATCGGGCTTGTTGTTACGAGCTATTCGGTCTCTGTACGACCGTTGTGAGAGTTTAGTTCGCATTGCCAACACTCGGTCGGAGTCATTCCCAGTGAGAGTTGGACTCCGCCAGGGCTGCCCTTTGTCACCGGTCCTGTTCATAATTTTTATGGACAGGATTTCTAGGCGCAGCCAGGGAATGGAGGGTGTCATGCTTGGTGACCACAGGATCTCATCTCTGTTGTTTGCAGATGATGTTGTCCTGTTGGCTTCATCCAGCAATGACCTACAGCTCTTGCTGGGACGGTTTGCCGCTGAGTGTGAAGCGGCTGGGATGAGAATCAGCACCTCCAAGTCCGAGTCCATGGTCCTCAGCCGGAAAAAGGTGGATTGTCCTCTCCGGGTTGGGGACAGGCTCCTGCCCCAAGTGGAGGAGTTTAAGTATCTTGGGGTCTTGTTCACGAACCAGGTTATTGTAAGTTTTATTTTTCCCCTTAAAAAATTTCAGTTTGTTTGTCAATTGGGTTGTACAGGTTATAGATCACATTAATGGTGGAAAAAGTTTTGAAATGATTTAGTTTGGTCTCATTTTTTTTACATCACAAAAATCTGGCATTTGAAAAGGGGTGTGTAGACTTTTTACATTCACTGTAGTAACTGTGATTAAGTGTATAATGACTATGGTAAAGTCAGGAACAACAGGAGTACTAATAACAATGATAATAAGATAAGCCTTTATTAGTCCCACAATGGGGAATTAATGAAATCTATGATAGTGCAGTGGCTCAGGAGGTAGAGTGGGATGTCCACTAACCAGAGCATTGGCGGTTTGAATCCCGCTCTCCCCAAACATCCTGCCGTTGTATCCCTGGACAACACTTTACCCACCTTGCCTCCAGTGTACATAATACTGGGTATGAATGTGCATAAATGTTCGGTAGTGGTCGGCGAGACTGTTGACGTGGATTGGCACCCACGTTTCCATCAGTCTGCCCCAGAGCGGCTGTTGCTACAGAGGTAGCTTACCACCCCCATTGTCTCTCTGGAGTGAATGTATAATGGATTTTCATTGTAAAGCGCTTTGGATTTCTTGAAAGGTGCTATATAAATGCTGCAACACCAATGGAACCGGTGTGTGGACCAAAGGGGAGACTATGTTGAAAAAGAAACCACATTTGGTCAAATTTGACCACTATGAACTTTTCATTCCCCCCCTCATACACCTGCACCTGATAAACACAGTCATGTGAAAAAATTAGGATACCCTGTATAAGCCTGTGTTGTTTTGTTTTATATATATATAATATATATAAAATATTGTTTTATATATATATATATATATATATATATATATATATATATATATATATATATATATATATATATATATATTAAACCCGGCCACCAGACGCTAGCCTGGTGGCCGGGTTTCCACCCATGGGACCCGGCCGGGCTCAGCCCGAAGGAGTTACATGGGTCCGCCCTCCAGTAGGTTCACCACCTGCAGGAGGGATCATGGAAGTCCGGTGCTATGTGGATTAGGTGGCAGTCAAAGGCGGAGACCTTGGCGGACTGATCCCAAGCTTTCTAAACTGGCTTTTGGTACGTGGAATGTCACCTCTCTGGTGGGGAAGGAGCCTGAGCTGGTGTACGAGATTGAGCGATACCGGCTAGATATAGTTGGCCTCACCTCAACACACAGCTCCGGTTCCGGAACCAGTCTCCTGGAGAGGGGCTGGAGCTTGGCCTTTTCTGGAGTTGCCCCGGGCGAGAGGCGACGAGCAGGGGTAGGTATTCTTGTATCGCCCCACCTTGCTGCCTCTATATTGGAGTTTTCCCCGGTGGACGAAAGGGTTGCTTCCCTGCGCCTTCGGGTTGGGAAACGGGTCCTGACCATCATTTGTGCCTATGCACCAAATGATGTTTCAGAGTACCCACCCTTTTTGGAGTCTGTGACTGGGGTGCTGGAGGGTGCTCCTCCTGGAGACTCCATTGTCCTACTGGGGGACTTCAATGCGCACGTGGGCAACGACAGTGAAACCTGGAGGGGGGTGATTGGGAGGAACGGCCTGCCCGATCTGAACCCGAGTGGTGTTCAGTTATTGGACTTCTGTGCTAACCACAGTCTGTCTATAACGAACACCATGTTCAAGCATAAGGGTGTCCATATGTGCACCTGGCACCAGGACACCCTAGGCCGCAGGTCGATGATCGATTTTGTTATCGTATCATCAGACCTGCGACCGTATGTCTTGGACACCCGAGTAAAGAGAGGTGCAGAGCTGTCAACTGATCACCACCTGGTGGTGAGTTGGATCCGATGGCAGGGGAGGAAGCCATTCAGACCTGGTAGACCCAAACGTATAGTGAGGGTGTGCTGGGAGCGTCTGGCTGAGGCCCCTGTCCGGGAGGTCTTCAACTCCCACCTCCGGAAGAACTTCAACCACATTCCGAGGGAGTCTGGAGACATGGAGTCTGAATGGGCCATGTTCTCCACCTCTGTTGTTGAAGCGGCAGCCCAGAGCTGCGGCCGCAAGGTGGTCGGTGCATCTCGTGGTGGCAACCCCCGAACCAAGTGGTGGACACCAGTGGTGAGGGGGGCCATTAAGCTGAAGAAGGAGTCCTATCAAGCTTGGTTGGCTTGTGGGACTCCCGAAGCAGCTGAGGTGTACCGGCAGGCCAAGCGGAGTGCAGCTCGGGTGGTTGCTGAAGCAAAAACCCGGGTATGGGAGGAGTTCGGTGAGGCCATGGAACAAGACTTTCGGTCGGCTTCAAAGAGATTCTGGCAAACTGTTCGGCGGCTCAGGAGGGGAAAGCAGCTCCCCGTCCACACTGTGTATGGTGCGGATGGGACACTGTTGACTTCAACTGGGGATATCGTCGGGCGGTGGAAGGAATACTTCGAGGATCTCCTCAATCCCACTGATACGCCTTCCACAGAGGAAGCAGGGTTTGGGGACGAGGGGGATGACTCGCCTATCACAGGGGCTGAGGTCGCCAAGGTGGTTAAAAATCTCCTTGGTGGCCGGGCCCCGGGGGTGGACGAGATTCGCCCCGAGTACCTCAAGGCCCTGGATGTTGTTGGGTTGTCATGGTTGACACGCCTCTGCAACATTGCGTGGAGGTCGGGGGCAGTGCCTTTGGCATGGCAAACCGGGGTGGTGGTTCCTCTCTTCAAAAAAGGGGACCGGAGGGTGTGCTCCAACTTTAGAGGGATCACACTCCTCAGCCTCCCTGGGAAGGTCTATGCCAAGGTATTGGAGAGGAGAGTCCGGCCGTTGGTCGAACCTCGGATTCAGGAGGAGCAATGTGGTTTTCGTCCTGGCCGTGGCACATCGGACCAGCTCTTTACCCTCTCGAGAATTCTTGAGGGTTCGTGGGAGTTTGCCCAACCAGTTTACATGTGTTTTGTGGACTTGGAGAAGGCATTTGACCGCGTCCCTCGTGGATTTTTGTGGGGGGTGCTTCGGGAGTATGGGGTATCGGGCTTGTTGTTACGAGCTATTCGGTCTCTGTACGACCGTTGTGAGAGTTTAGTTCGCATTGCCAACACTCGGTCGGAGTCATTCCCAGTGAGAGTTGGACTCCGCCAGGGCTGCCCTTTGTCACCGGTCCTGTTCATAATTTTTATGGACAGGATTTCTAGGCGCAGCCAGGGAATGGAGGGTGTCATGCTTGGTGACCACAGGATCTCATCTCTGTTGTTTGCAGATGATGTTGTCCTGTTGGCTTCATCCAGCAATGACCTACAGCTCTTGCTGGGACGGTTTGCCGCTGAGTGTGAAGCGGCTGGGATGAGAATCAGCACCTCCAAGTCCGAGTCCATGGTCCTCAGCCGGAAAAAGGTGGATTGTCCTCTCCGGGTTGGGGACAGGCTCCTGCCCCAAGTGGAGGAGTTTAAGTATCTTGGGGTCTTGTTCACGAGTGAGGGGAAAATGGAGCGAGAGATCGACAGACGGATTGGAGCAGCATCTGCAGTGATGCGGACGTTGTACCGGTCTGTTGTGGTGAAGAGGGAGCTTAGTTCTAAGGCAAAGCTGTCGATTTACCAGTCAATCTACGTTCCTACTCTCACCTATGGTCACGAGCTTTGGGTAATGACCGAAAGAATGAGATCGCGGATACAAGCGGCTGAAATGAGCTTTCTCCGTAGGATTGCTGGACTCACCCTCAGAGATAGGGTGAGGAGCTCAGTCATCCGGGAGAGGCTCAGAGTAGAACCGCTGCTCCTCCACATTGAAAGGAGTCAGTTGAGGTGGTATGGGCATCTGATTAGGATGCCTCCTGGACGCCTCCCACTTGAGGTGTTTCAGGCACGTCCCACTGGGAGGAGACCCCGGGGCAGACCCAGGACTCGGTGGAGAGACTATGTCTCCCAGCTAGTCTGGGAACGCCTTGGTATCCCCTCTGAAGAGCTGGAGCAGGTGGCTGGGGAGAGGGAAGTCTGGGCTTCTCTGCTTGAACTGCTGCCTCCGCGACCCGGACCTCCGGAAAAGCGGTAGACGATGGATGGATGGATGGATGGATATATATATTTGGACATATGGACATTTAATATCAGTGTTTAAAAAACTGGGAGATTCATGTAATACAACTAAACAAAAATGAATTTAAGACTTTTTTCAAATTTTTTGTAAAATATAATTCTAAACAAACGGTGAGGAAAAAATTAGGATACCCCCCCCCCCATCTTTTTTAGGACACTTCCACATTCATTGCCACTTAAAATGGCTAAAATAAATGTTCAAAATGCAAATAAAAACGAAAACAAGGTTAGACATCGATATGTGAACATTTCTTAATAAAGAGCTGAATATTTAATGAGGTATCCTAATTTTTTCACATGACTATACACATACATGCAGGTGTACATCGAGGCATGTGCACATATTCACAAACATACACCCATGGATACAGGCAAAAAAGAAAATAATTATACAAAATTAATTATATGTGTAAAATTACTTGAGTATTAAAGTAGTATAAAATGTGGGGTTATTGGGGGGGAAGATGATGCATCTCATTCATGTTGTGCTCACATTTTTGATTTGCAGGAAAAAAGGCAAGTATGCCTGCTTCTTCTGGTAAAGATGGCGCAGGTTGTATAGATGGTAATACTAGAAGGTGGACTTTGTGAACTTGTTTTTGCAAACAGGAACCCGGTCAGTGACGGGCAGTGTGAGTCCTCTGCCAGTTACTGCGCTATTTTTGTCTTCCTGTCACCATCTTCATGCGTTTTTGCTCTGAATTCTCATCTACCTGTGGTTGTTTGTGTTCTCACCTCAAAAATCAAGCCTTGCGCCATGAACTGTGAGAAGGCTCTGCACAGTGAACAATGAATTATTAAATTTGAGCCTATGTCTATATAAAAAGAATGTGGCATGACTAACAGAATAAATGAACATGAAATGAATTTATTTCCTTCTTCTTTTTTTTTTCCACAATATCTTTATTGAACCTTTTTTTTTTAACAAACATGATACAAACAATCAAACACTAACACTAAAGTACTACAAAAAAAAAAATGCACTAAAAACACCAACAACCACCAACAAAATCAAGTCTTCAACAATGCTCCTCTGTTTAGTCTAGACAATCCAATACATAAGTATACATATTATGTTCACCAGTTTGGAATTTACAAGGTCCACACACATCATTCACCTTCTTCTTCAAGAGTTATGTTTAAATTTTTTACATAATCAATAAAAGGTCTCCATATATTCTCAAACACAATTTCCTTTGATTTCAGTATATATGTTATTCTTTCTAATGGAAGGTTTGTTAACATCTGTCTTAACCACTGAGTCACATCTGGTCTATGAGTCTTTTTCCATAATAGTGCAATACATTTTTTGGCATTAAGCAAACTGAGGTCTATGAATGTTCTTTCACTTTTATTAAAATTATGCTTTTCTGGGTACAGACCCAACAAAAACAGTTTAGGATTCAGTATGATTTGTTTTGAGATTATTTTTTCAATTGTTACCCTCACCTCTTCCCAAAACATTCTTATTAATCTACATTCCCATAAACAATGAAATAGGGTTCCTTTACTTTCCATGCATTTTGTGCATGTATCTGGTATATTTTTGTTATATCTATTTAACTCCTCCGGTGTAACATACATCCGCATTAACCATTTGAAATGTATCAATTTAAGGCGTGCATTTATTGATTTGGTTTGAGCTTCTGTACAAGCCAATTCCCATTGTTCCTCCGAAATTTCAATTTGCAGATCTTCTTTCCAGTAGTTTAATCTTTTCAGTGAATTTTCACTTGAAGATAGTGTCAATGAGTTATAAAACTCTGAAATAATACCCTTTCTTTTACTATCTTTCATCATCATTTTTTCCAAGGATGAATAAATAGGTCGAGTGAGAGCTTTATTTTGATTTGATCGAATAAAGTTTCTAAGTTGAAGATATTTAAAAAAATGTGTTCTATTGAGATTAAATTTGATCCTCAGCTCTTCAAAAGACATTATGTTGTCTGCACATGGCAAATATAAATCCTGAATCTTTTGTATCCCTTTTAAATTCCATACTTTAAATACAGCGTCCGCTCTCCCTGGTTTAAAATATTGATTACCCCATATTGGACTAAATTGTGACAATAACTGTGGTTCTTTTAAATAGTTTTTAGCTTCACACCATATTTTGATCATATGCTTTACAAATGGATTTTTAACTTGTTTTTGTAATTTTTTTGCCGAATCTGAGTATATGAATATGGGAAGAGGTAAAGGTAAATTGTATGATTCCATTTCAGTCCAGTGAGGGAGATCATTTGATGAAAAATAATATGTCATAGACCTCAGTTGTGCCGACCAATAATACAACATAAAATTTGGACATTTCAGACCTCCACGATCAAATGGTAAATATAATAAAGACAGACGTAATCTAGCCCTCCTGTTGTTCCATATAAATTCCACTAACTTTTTTTTTATTCTTGAGAATAGATCTAAAGGTGGTGATAAGGGAATGTATTGAAATAAATAAAGTATTTTAGGTAAAATATTACTTTTAAGTATATTGATTCTCCCGATCATCGACATTGGTAGTGACATCCATCTCTGAGTTAACTCATTGATATCTGACATTAAGGCTTCATAGTTGACGCTGGCGACTGATTCTAGCTTAGGCATAATTTGGATTCCTAAATATTTAAACTGATTTACAACATTGAATTGATTTGCCTCAGGGGCTGGGTAATTTCTCTGGGTCTCATTTAGCATTAATATTGAAGATTTAGTTTTATTTATTTTATATCCTGATATTTCCCCAAAATTCTTTATTAAATTCAACAAGGTTGGAATTGATTTTTTTAGATTCGACATAAACAAAATTATATCATCGGCGTACAGGGAGATTTTATGTTCTGTTGGTCCAACTTTAATTCCATATATTTGTGAATGTAAACGTATCGCTATCGCTAAAGGTTCAATTGCCATAGTAAACAGTAAAGGTGAAAGTGGACAGCCTTGTCGACATCCTCTATTGATTTTTATTGGTTTTGAAATATTGTTATTTGTTAGGATTTCTGCTGTAGCATTATTGTATATTATTTGAACCCATTTTATGAAATTATTTCCAAGTCCAAACCTTTGTAGGACTTCAAAAAGAAAGGGCCATTCAACTCTATCAAAGGCCTTTTCGGCGTCCAATGATAGGAGAGCTGTATCCGGTGCTTCTTTATTAAAATAAATAATATTAAATAGTCTTCTTACATTATGGAAGCCTTGTCTACCCTTTATAAAGCCATTCTGATCTCGATTAATAATATTTGGTAAAATTTCTTGTATTCGTCTTGCTAAAATTTTACAGATTATCTTAAGGTCGGCGTTTAATAGGCTTATTGGTCTCATATTTTCACATTTATTAGAGGGCTTACCTGGTTTTGGCAGCAGTATAATTAAGGCATTATTTATGTATGATGGTAAATTATTATTTTGAAATGCTTCTAAAACCATTTCCAAAAAAGGTTTTATTAATTTATTCTTAAATTTTTTATAAAGGTCAACTGGAAGACCATCTGGTCCTGCACTTTTTCCTGATTTCATATTATCAATGGCTAGCCCAACTTCTTCTTGACTAATTTTAGACTCCAATATCTCCCTGTTTTCATTTGGTATACACGGTATAGATAGTTCGTTCAAAAACCCATTTAGTTTTGTTAAATCAGGTTCATTTTTGGTATCATATAATTTTTCATAGTAATCTCTAAAGGCTCTATTAATTTCTAAAGGATCTATAACTACCTGTCCGTTACTTATAATACTGGTAATTGGTGTTTTAATTTCCAATTGTTTAATCTGCCATGCTAATAATTTTCCTGATTTTTCACCTTGTTCATAAAAAGATTGTTTCAATCTTAGAAGACTCGAGGCAGCTCTATTCGCTGATTTTTTGTCGTATTCAGCTCTCAAAATCAGTAATTCATTCTCCAACCTTGGGTCACTTCCTGCATACACTTTTTCCTGAAGACTTTTTATTTTATGTTCCAATTTAGCTCTCTCCTCTCGAGTCTTCTTAGATTTTGATCCTGTATAACTAATAATATGTCCCCTAATAAAAGCTTTGAAAGCCTCCCACTTTACACATGCTGATGTTTGTGTAGTATTGATGTCAAAGAACTCGTCTATCTGTTTTTCTATATACTTGACAAATTCCTCATCCTGAAGCCATTTATGCTGAAATTGCCATCTACCTGATTCCTTTGTCAATTTTTTATCTACATATATTAGACAACAGGGTGCATGATCAGAGATCACGATGTTATCATAAAAGCAGTTTTGAATCTTGGACCTTAATTCTGTGGAAATCAAAAAATAATCAATACGTGAGAATGTCTTGTAGGTACTGGAATAACAAGAATAGGCTTTAACTTGTGGTTTCATTTCTCTCCATATATCTAACAATCTCAATTCTTTCATAAAATGATTAATAGTCATCCTACATCCAATGTGCGTACAATCCAGTCCTGTTGATCTATCCACACCTGGATTCAATGTACAATTAAAATCCCCTGCTATTATATGTTGCCCTGTAAGTGATGATAAGATGAGAAATAAATTAGCAAAGAACTTCTGATCATCTATATTGGGACCATATAAGTTCACAAGATTTATATTTTCTAATAGCAAAGAACCTTGAATGATTACATATCTTCCAAATTTGTCTCCAATTACATTTTTCACTTGAAAAGGAACTGATTTATGTATGAGAGTCATAACTCCCCTGGCTCGGGATGAAAATGAAGAGGTGAATACACTTCCCTGCCATCTACTCCTAATTCTTTTAACATCCTCCTCTATCAGATGAGTTTCTTGTAAAAACACAATTCTTGAACCCATGTCCTTTATTTTATTCATAACTTGTTTAAGTTTTTTAAATTTTGTAGACCTCTGCAATTCCATGAAGTTAAATTAAGATTAACACTTTGGTCCATGATCAATAGAGAGTTTGGGATTACCTTGCAGTGTAAACATGCTCATACAGAGAAGCAAAAACATGAGTGGTTGAACATTCATCCTACAAACTACACACAAACAAATTTCCCCTTCCCACACTTGTGGCAAACCCCCCAAAATCAAAAGAAAAATTCTGTCTCCCGATATAGCCATCGACCGTTCCACACCCACGGGGAACAGCCTAAGCCACTCCTTCTTCATCCTCCCAATCACCCTAACTCTACTGCTTTTAATGACGTAACATTAACTCTCCTCTGTAGTTTTCCAACTTAACTCCCAAATTTTTAACAACTTTGTACATCATAGTTTTTTTTTTTGTTTGTTTGTTTTGTTTTTGTTTTGTTTTTTAATATATAATACAATCTATATTTTGTAAACTTACTATTTACTTCAAGTCAGTCAGATGCCTGTGCAAATGCTTAATTATTCTACCTTATATTTTGTTCATGCTTAGCTCCCACCAGTCTCTTCTTCTTCTTTGATCTTCTTGATGAACTCCTGCGCCTCCTCTGGGGTCTTGAAGATGTGGGTTCTGCCCTCATACGTGGTCAGCAGTCTCGCAGGATAGATTACACCATGACGAATCCCAAGGTTGCGCAGCTCCTTACGTACGGGATCAAACTGCTTCCTCAATTGCTGGATTCCTGTGGCCAAATCTGGGTAGAACCGCACCTGCTGGTCCTGGTGTTTAATCTCTCCTTTTTTAGCACGTGCAGCGTTGAAGGCATGCTTAAAGGAGCCACGCATGATCTGGATGAGTACACGGACACTGTGAACTCATATATCCACTTTTGTGAAGAGAACATTCTTCCATCACGCACCAGGGTGAGTTACTCTAATGACAAACCCTGGTTCACAGCTAAGCTCAGACAGATCAGGAAGGAGAAGGAAGCAGCGCTGAAAAGTGGAGACAGGGACTGCTACAGGGAGGTTAAATACCGGTTTAACAGAGAGCTGAAGAGGGCTAAATCTGTGTACTCAGAGAGACTCCAGCAGCAGTTCACTGCTAATGATTCGGCTTCCGTGTGGAGAGGACTGAGGCAGATCACCAACTATCGGCCTCAGGCTCCTAAAGGTCAGGATGACAAAGCCCTTTGTCAGAGACTGTCCCAACACTATGCCCGTTTTGACACCTCGTCATCTGTGTCCAACTCCCCCCCTCCCTCCAGCTCCACAGCCTCCACATTCCCTACTTCATTTAAGGCACCCCCCCACCCCCCCCCCTCCCCTTCTCATCAGTGAGCAGGATGTGCTCAAACAGTTCTCCAGACTGAACCCGCGCAAGGCCCCCGGCCCAGACGGCGTGTCTCCCTCCACCCTGAGACTCTGTGCGAAACAGCTGGCTCCTGTATTCACAGACATTTTTAACACCTCCCTTAAGTTATGCCACGTGCCGTCCTGCCTCAAATCCTCCACCATCATCCCTGTCCCCAAGAAGCCACGGATCACTGGACTTAATGACTACAGACCTGTAGCGCTCACCTCTGTAGTCATGAAGTCCTTTGAGCGCCTGGTCCTGTCCCACCTCAAGTCCATCACCACCCCTCTCCTGGACCCGCTGCAGTTTGCCTACCGAGCCAACAGGTCTGTAGACGATGCAGTCAACCTGGCCCTCCACTCCATCCTGCAGCACCTGGACTCCCCGGGAACCTACGCCAGGATCCTGTTTGTGGACTTCAGCTCCGCATTCAACACCATCCGCCCCGCTCTGCTCCGGGACAAGCTGTCCCTGCTCAACGTGCCTGACTCCCTCTGCAGGTGGATCATCGACTTCCTGACGGACCGGAGGCAGCATGTGCGGCTGGGAAAGACTGTCTCAGACTATACTAGCATCAGCACCGGATCACCCCAGGGCTGTGTACTTTCCCCCCTACTCTTCTCCCTTTACACCAACTCCTGCACCTCCAGCCACCAGTCTGTCAAGTTGATCAAGTTTGCGGACGACACCACCCTCATCGGGCTCATCTCCAACGGCGACGAGTCCGCCTACAGGAGAGAGGTGGCCCAGCTGGCGTCCTGGTGCAGCAATAACAACCTGCAGCTGAACGCTCTGAAGACAGTGGAGATGATTGTAGACTTCAGGAAAGTCACTACTCCTCTGCCCCCCCTCACCCTCTCAGGCTCTCCCATCACCACTGCTGATTCCTTCCGCTTCCTAGGCACTACCATCACCAGGGACCTCAAATGGGAGCTGACCATCAGCTCACTCATCAAAAAAGCCCAGCAGAGGATGTTCTTCCTGCGGCAGCTGAGGAAGCTCAAGCTACCCACCAAGATGTTAGTGCAGTTCTACACAGCCATCATCGAGTCCATCCTCACCACCTCCATAACCGTGTGGTACGCAGGAGCCACTGCCAGGGACAGACTAAGGCTGCAGCGCGTCGTGCGCACTGCTGAGAAGGTGATCGGCTGCAAGCTCCCATCTCTCCAGGATCTGTACATCTCCAGGACCCGGAGGCGTGCTGGCCGGATCATAGCCGATCCCTCACACCCTGGTCATGTACTGTTTGCCCCCCTCCCCTCTGGTAGAAGACTTCGGTCCATCCAGACTAAAACCTCCCGTCACATGAACAGCTTCTTCCCCTCTGCCATTAGACTGCTGAACACTAAGTGACTCTCGTGCACCATGTACAGCAGCTCAACCAGACTCATGTCAATCATCACTGTTTTCTTCCTGCATTACCGACTGCACTATATAGTTCTCCACAGTATCTGCTGCTGGCTAATATATATTTTAACTGTTGACCAGTATCACTTAATCTTATCCTACACTTTATTACATGTATAGTTTATTTCTCTTATCTTATCATGTTTAATGTTGCAGCATTGTACCGAGACAAATTCCTAGTTTGTGTACTACATGAACAATGGCAATAAACCTGATTCTGATTCTGATTCTGAAGATCTTCATCCTGTCTCTGTTGCTAAGAAACTTCATAATTAAGGTCCTCGGCGGTCCCTTATCTCTCCGTGGGCCAATACGATGTGCTTTTTCCAGAACCACTGCTGATTGCAACTCCTCGCTGCCCAGCACCTCCGGAATCCACTTTTCCAGAAAGGAGCATACGTCCCGACCTTCTGATTCCTCTGGAAGACCCACCAGCCTCAAATTATTCTGTCTCGACCGAGATTCCAAATCCAAAATATTGTAACGTGCTGCTCGACATGGCGACGTCCCACCGGGAGATTCGAACTCACGCCTCCCGCTCCGGAGTCCCGCACCCTACCTGTGTCGCCAATAGGGTCAACCCACTTGGCAAGCCAAGTAGGGTGCTCATATTGAGTTCGCTACACTACTCCCCTCTGGTTCTCGACATCGTCCCGATGTCAGCGCCCCGTTACTGCTTTGGACAGGAGATCCCACTTCTGACACCAGTGTAGCGTGCTGCTCGACATGGCGACGTCCCACCGGGAGATTCGAACTCACGCCTCCCGCTCCGGAGTCCCGCACCCTACCTGTGTCGCCAATAGGGTCAACCCACTTGGCAAGCCAAGTAGGGTGCTCATATTGAGTTCGCTACACTATTATCTTCCAGAGATTTTTTTTTTTTTTTCCAAAGTGCGCACCTTTAATTGAAGACGGGTGACGTCATCTTCAGCACTAGCGAGACGGAACTCCATCTGCGCCGTTCGTTCTACACAGTCACCCAATTCCTTTCTTATTCCTTCCAACGCTGTCATAATCCCATCAAATCTAGAGGAAAAGTCCGCTCTCATTGAACTCATGGCAGCCATCAGCGCATCTGCGCCATTCCCCGCAGACATCGCAGCGTTGCCAGCCTCCTCCGCCATATATGGAGTTTTGTTTACTGCGTCACAGACCTGAAAGTCCGTTAATTTGGACTGTTTCGGCGGCTCGCTTTTTCCTTTTCCTGGTTTTCCAGCCTTAGGCTTCGCCGACATATCTTCGCCCAAATGCTGGGATACGTTCTGTCCCAAATGAGAGCGTTATTTGCCGATTTTTTTTTTCCAGGAGCAGAGCAGGGCGAGACACGTCCGTCCTACGTGGCAGCCATAACCGGAAGTGTTATTTCCTTCTTTGATTAAATCTAAGATGTTAAATCCTAGTGCTCCAATTTGTATTCACGCTCTGTGAACCAGATAATAGTTTGCTGAAAGGTGCCAGTATAGTAACTTCATGCTTTCAACAGTGATGCTTCAGCAGGGACCAAGGACACCATATATAACCATACTTGTGCAGCATTCATTTCTGATGTTAACACAGTGGAATGTGAAAAAAAAATAAAGCCCTTGTGTTTCCAGGCAACGTAGCTCCAAGATATGATTAACCTTAGAAACGGCAGCTGTTTAGCTCTTCAGTAGATATATAAGGAATTTAGAATTCTTGCTTTAATGAATATTTTTCCTGTGGGATGTCAACCCAAAGCAGCCAGAAGTTTAAATAATCATATCTTTCTGTTTATATCTTAATTACTTTGCTAAACTATTATTTTCAACTCTTTTAATCTTGATAAAAACATATTTTTTTTTTATTATAAAGATTAAAAATATCCTTTTGTATTTTATTAGTAAAAAATGTACAACTGTATTAAGCAAAGCAAAGGGACTGGACAGTTGCATACAGGTTTATTGCTCACAGCACATAGAACGATGTGTGATTTCTGTTGTCTGTGTGTCTCGGGCTGTACAACCTATTTGGGGGTTCAGATATTCCTGGCTTTAGATGGCCCCCTCCATTGAGGACCCTGGGTAGTTAATTCTAGGGTCACCCCAGTCTGATACCCCTGACTGTATCTGCTGTGCTGCAGGGAACCTAAACTGAGCAATTCATTTGGCTTTGTAAAGCAGTCTCTCTTCTGTTATACAGTTTATTCGCTCTCTCTCTCACACACACACCTCACACATTATCAACAGCATGAATGAATTACAATATGACTTATCAACAGCATGAGTAGCAGTATACAATAGGCTTTTTTTTCCACAGTGATTTGGAGCGTGAACAGGTCACCCCAAATAAGCTATTTAAAGCTTTTAGTAGGGAGCCCATTTCTACAATAAAATAATGATGGAAATCAGTCTGATGTCTTTGTGTACAGGAACAAACAAACATATAGCACATAATCCTAGAGACTTGTTTACAATGAATAAGTAGGTGAGTTCAAGATACGTAGTCAAGTTATTAAATACTATTGGAGTGATATCAGTTATGTGTGTGTCGGGGGGGGGGGGGTGACCGGACTGCTGGAGAAACCCCCGCAGCATGGAGGAACAGATTCCACCATGCTGCCCTGTTTTTCTGGGATATGCACACACACACACAAACACACTCTCTCTATCTCTCTCTCTCTCTCTCTCTCTGCTACTCCGTATTTGGTCTACCGTCTGTCTTCAATCACTCCTCCATTTGTGGTCTTCTCTTCCACCGCTTTGGTTTTCTCAGACCAATGGTGTGGCATAGGCGTTTCCAAAATGTTTTTTTGGTCAGTCTCATCTGGCGGGGGGGGGGGGGGGTGAGGGTCTTGCCGCCCATGTTCTCCTCTCAGGTTGTCAGTGAGGTCATTCTGCAGTTCTGCCAGCCTCTTCAGGGTCTCTTGGAATCTTTCTTTTTTCAACTTCATCCTGACGGACAGACTGATGGAGAATGACCACTTCTTCAATCAGAGATGCAGATAGCTCACCACGGACTTGTTTCTGTTTGTCCAATTCCTGTTTCATCACACCATTCTGAGCCTTCATCACATCTCCCTGAGCCTTGAGTTGAAGTTGCTCCTGGATTAGATTGTTGATCTTTTGCTGCAAAGTTTGATTGACATTTTGCTCGTAATTCAGCTTGGAGGACAGATCTTGGTTTTGGTTCCATTCATCAGGGAGTTCTTCCGTTGAAGAAGCAGTTCTCTCATTCAGCAACTCAATCTCAGACTTCAGACGATCATTCTGTTGCTTCTCCATTTTTTTTTTTGTAACTTAGATTTTTATTCATTTTTCATCATATATAATGCATTCAGATCACATTCTACATTTAAAAAACAAAGGGGTTAGGGTAGGGAAAAATAAAAAATAAAATAAAAAATAAATAAATAAATAAATAAAAGGGGGGGACGACAAATGTTGGAGCATCAAGTTTTTAGTTTCCATCTCTTAATTCTTCTGTTTTTTTCAGTGTCTTTGGTTATTCTTTCAATTTCTGCCTCGTTGTTGCACTTTGTAGTGTGTCCATTTCCGCCATTTTTTCTCCCATATTCCTTCTTGCATTCTTCGTCGATATGTTAGTTTTTCCATCATACGTATGTCCTCAACAATGTCAGTCCATTGTTCTTGGTCAGGAAGAACTTCTGATCGCCATTTTTTTGTGATAGTTTTTTTTACATGCAATCAACAAGATTTTAACTAGATATCTGTCCTCAGCCTGTATAACATTGTCTTTTTTAAGATCACATAAGTACATCAGGTTACAGTTCATTGGTATATTATATCCTAATATCCTCTGTATTGTCACATGCATAGATTTCCAAAATGATGATATTTTGTAGCATTTCCAAAACATATGTGAGTGGTCTGCATTTTGAGCCCCACATCCCCTCCAGCATAAAGATTGGGTATTTGTATATTTTCCTTGAATCTGTGGTGTAATGAAAAAGCGAATCAGGTTTTTCCATCCAAATTCCCTCCATGCCCTTGAATTTGTTGATGTGTGTTGTGTTTTCCATATTTCCTGCCAGCTTTCTTCTGTTATGTTTAAATTGAGCTCTTTCTCCCATTTCTCCTTTATATAGTTACTTGTATGATTGTTTGTCATAAGTTTCTGATATAGTTTTGAAATAATTCTTATTTTATTTCCTGCATATGAGCTTAAAATAAGTTGTATAATCTCGTTCACATCTGTTTGGAGGTTATGCCTAATCTTCTTCATATAGTAATCTCTCATCTGCAGATATCTGAAAAATTCCGATCTTTCTAATTTAAATTTTCTCCTGATATTTACAAAGCTCCCGAGATCTTTTTTTCCGATATTGCCCCATGCTGTGATTCCCTTGTTCACCAGATTTTTGTATCCCCTATCTTGTTTTGCCGGTTCAAACTGACTGTCAAATGCTACCCATTTCAATAGTTTTATGTCTTCCCTTATATTATATTTTTGTACTATTTTATACCACAGTTCTAAAGTAAATTTAGTGATTGGGTCTATTTGTTTGATTTGCTTATATGCATCTTTATCCCCTATTATGCTTTGTACTGGGAGTCCCTCAATTTCCTTTTCCATTTCTTTCCATTTTGCCTCATATCCCTCGTCGCACCAACATATGATATATCTTATTTGTGCTGAGTAGTAATATTCCTTTAGACTCGGTAGGCCCATGCCTCCTTTCTCTTTTGGTAATTGGAGGGTTTTATATTTCACTCTTGGTTTTTACCTCCCCAAACAAATCTCGATATCATCCTGTCCCACTTTGAGAATTGGGCATCTGGAATCTCTGTTGGTATAGCCTGGAAGAGGTAAAGTAATCTAGGTTGTATGCTGATTTTGACTGTCTCAATTTTTGAATTCAGGTCCATATTTAAGATTGACCATCTATCAATATCTTTTTTTATTTCTTGTTCCAACCTATCATAGTTTGCTTTATATATTTTGCTTAGGTCTTTAGGTATGTTCACTCCAAGGTATTTTATTTCTTTTTGGTTCCAGTTTAGTTTGATCTTATCAGTTATCTGGTTTAGAGGGTTATAGTGGAATGTCAGTATTTGTGTTTTTGTTATGTTTATCTTGTATCCTGATAATTTTCCAAAATTTTCTATCAAGTTCATCATTTCCATCCATCCATCCATCCATCTTCTACCGCTTTTCCGGAGGTCCGGGTCGCGGAGGCAGCAGTTCAAGCAGAGAAGCCCAGACTTCCCTCTCCCCAGCCACCCGCCCCAGCTCCCCAGAGGGGACACCAAGGCGCTCCCAGACCAGCTGGGAGACATAGTCTCTCCACCGAGTCCTGGGTCTGCCCCGGGGTCTCCTCCCAGTGGGACGTGCCTGAAACACCTCAAGTGGGAGGCGTCCAGGAGGCATCCTAATCAGATGCCCATACCACCTCAACTGACTCCTTTCAATGTGGAGGAGCAGCGGTTCTACTCTGAGCCTCTCCCGGATGACTGAGCTCCTCACCCTATCTCTGAGGGTGAGTCCAGCAATCCTACGGAGAAAGCTCATTTCAGCCGCTTGTATCCGCGATCTCGTTCTTTCGGTCATTACCCAAAGCTCGTGACCATAGGTGAGAGTAGGAACGTAGATTGACTGGTAAATCGACAGCTTTGCCTTAGAACTAAGCTCCCTCTTCACCACAACAGACCGGTACAACGTCCGCATCACTGCAGATGCTGCTCCAATCCGTCTGTCGATCTCTCGCTCCATTTTCCCCTCACACGTGAACAAGACCCCAAGATACTTAAACTCCTCCACTTGGGGCAGGAGCCTGTCCCCAACCCGGAGAGGACAATCCACCTTTTTCCGGCTGAGGACCATGGACTCGGACTTGGAGGTGCTGATTCTCATCCCAGCCGCTTCACACTCAGCGGCAAACCGTCCCAGCAAGAGCTGTAGGTCATTGCTGGATGAAGCCAACAGGACAACATCATCTGCAAACAACAGAGATGAGATCCTGTGGTCACCAAGCATGACACCCTCCATTCCCTGGCTGCGCCTAGAAATCCTGTCCATAAAAATTATGAACAGGACCGGTGACAAAGGGCAGCCCTGGCGGAGTCCAACTCTCACTGGGAATGACTCCGACCGAGTGTTGGCAATGCGAACTAAACTCTCACAACGGTCGTACAGAGACCGAATAGCTCGTATCAACAAGCCCGATACCCCATACTCCCGAAGCACCCCCCACAAAAATCCACGAGGGACGCGGTCAAATGCCTTCTCCAAGTCCACAAAACACATGTAAACTGGTTGGGCAAACTCCCACGAACCCTCAAGAATTCTCGAGAGGGTAAAGAGCTGGTCCGATGTGCCACGGCCAGGACGAAAACCACATTGCTCCTCCTGAATCCGAGGTTCGACCAACGGCCGGACTCTCCTCTCCAATACCTTGGCATAGACCTTCCCAGGGAGGCTGAGGAGTGTGATCCCTCTAAAGTTGGAGCACACCCTCCGGTCCCCTTTTTTGAAGAGAGGAACCACCACCCCGGTTTGCCATGCCAAAGGCACTGCCCCCGACCTCCACGCAATGTTGCAGAGGCGTGTCAACCATGACAACCCAACAACATCCAGGGCCTTGAGGTACTCGGGGCGAATCTCGTCCACCCCCGGGGCCCGGCCACCAAGGAGATTTTTAACCACCTTGGCGACCTCAGCCCCTGTGATAGGCGAGTCATCCCCCTCGTCCCCAAACCCTGCTTCCTCTGTGGAAGGCGTATCAGTGGGATTGAGGAGATCCTCGAAGTATTCCTTCCACCGCCCGACGATATCCCCAGTTGAAGTCAACAGTGTCCCATCCGCACCATACACAGTGTGGACGGGGAGCTGCTTTCCCCTCCTGAGCCGCCGAACAGTTTGCCAGAATCTCTTTGAAGCCGACCGAAAGTCTTGTTCCATGGCCTCACCGAACTCCTCCCATACCCGGGTTTTTGCTTCAGCAACCACCCGAGCTGCACTCCGCTTGGCCTGCCGGTACACCTCAGCTGCTTCGGGAGTCCCACAAGCCAACCAAGCTTGATAGGACTCCTTCTTCAGCTTAATGGCCCCCCTCACCACTGGTGTCCACCACTTGGTTCGGGGGTTGCCACCACGAGATGCACCGACCACCTTGCGGCCGCAGCTCTGGGCTGCCGCTTCAACAACAGAGGTGGAGAACATGGCCCATTCAGACTCCATGTCTCCAGACTCCCTCGGAATGTGGTTGAAGTTCTTCCGGAGGTGGGAGTTGAAGACCTCCCGGACAGGGGCCTCAGCCAGACGCTCCCAGCACACCCTCACTATACGTTTGGGTCTACCAGGTCTGAATGGCTTCCTCCCCTGCCATCGGATCCAACTCACCACCAGGTGGTGATCAGTTGACAGCTCTGCACCTCTCTTTACTCGGGTGTCCAAGACATACGGTCGCAGGTCTGATGATACGATAACAAAATCGATCATCGACCTGCGGCCTAGGGTGTCCTGGTGCCAGGTGCACATATGGACACCCTTATGCTTGAACATGGTGTTCGTTATAGACAGACTGTGGTTAGCACAGAAGTCCAATAACTGAACACCACTCGGGTTCAGATCGGGCAGGCCGTTCCTCCCAATCACCCCCCTCCAGGTTTCACTGTCGTTGCCCACGTGCGCATTGAAGTCCCCCAGTAGGACAATGGAGTCTCCAGGAGGAGCACCCTCCAGCACCCCAGTCACAGACTCCAAAAAGGGTGGGTACTCTGAAACATCATTTGGTGCATAGGCACAAATGATGGTCAGGACCCGTTTCCCAACCCGAAGGCGCAGGGAAGCAACCCTTTCGTCCACCGGGGAAAACTCCAATATAGAGGCAGCAAGGTGGGGCGATACAAGAATACCTACCCCTGCTCGTCGCCTCTCGCCCGGGGCAACTCCAGAAAAGGCCAAGCTCCAGCCCCTCTCCAGGAGACTGGTTCCGGAACCGGAGCTGTGTGTTGAGGTGAGGCCAACTATATCTAGCCGGTATCGCTCAATCTCGTACACCAGCTCAGGCTCCTTCCCCACCAGAGAGGTGACATTCCACGTACCAAAAGCCAGTTTAGAAAGCTTGGGATCAGTCCGCCAAGGTCTCCGCCTTTGACTGCCACCTAATCCACATAGCACCGGACTTCCATGATCCCTCCTGCAGGTGGTGAACCTACTGGAGGGCGGACCCATGTAACTCCTTCGGGCTGAGCCCGGCCGGGTCCCATGGGTGGAAACCCGGCCACCAGACGCTAGCCTTCGAGCCCCTCCCCCAGGCCTGGCTCCAGGGTGGGGCCCCGGTAACCCCATACCGGGCGGGGTACACTGAATCCTTGATATACAATTTATCATGAGAGTCTGTTGGATCGTTCTTCGTCTGGCCCTTCACCCAGGACCAGTTTGTCTTGGGAGACCCTATCAGAGGCAAATTGCCCCGGACAACATAGCTCCTGGGATCACTGGGGCACGCAAACCCCCCCACCACGATAAGGTGACGATCCATGAGGGGGGTTCATCATTTCCATTATTGATTTATCTGGTTGTTCAAGGTAAACTATAATATCGTCTGCAAATAGCCCAATCTTGTGTTCCGCCCCCTTTATTGTTACACCTTTTAATTTCTTATTTTGTCGTATCGCTTGAGCCAATGGTTCTATGAACAGAGCAAACAAGGTGGGCGATAAGCAGCATCCCTGCCTAGTTGATCTTTGTATATTTACTTTGTCTGTTAAGCTACCGTTTATCTTGATTCTTGCCACAGGTTCTTGATATAGCATCCTTATGCATTGTACTGATTTTTCGTTAAATCCAAAGCGCTCCAGTACACTATATAGGAATTTCCAGTTAACCCTGTCAAATGCTTTTTCTGCGTCTAAACTCATTATTACTGCGCTTTTCTTTTCTTTATGTATTTGGTTAATTATATGTATTGTTCTCCTGATATTGTCATGTGTTTGGCGTCCCTCTATGAATCCAGTTTGATCATCTTCTATCAATTCCGTCAAGAATGTCTTTATTCGTTTACATATAATTGTTGTGTATATTTTATAATCTACATTTAATAAAGAGATTGGTCTATAGTTTCCGCATTGTTCTTTATCTTTCCCTGGTTTTAAAATAACTGAAATGATTGCTTCGTTCCATGATGGAGGTATTTTGTTGTTGTTCAGCGTCCAATTAAATGACTTTAGGAGTTGTGGCGTGAGTTCTTCTATAAACAGTTTATAAAACTCAGATGGGTATCCATCACTACCTGGTGATTTACCGTTTTTAAGTGACTTAATCACATCTCTGATCTCTTGTGTTGTTATTTCTGCTGTTAGTTTTTCATTTTGTTGATTTCCTATTGATGGCAAGTCCAATGTGTCTAGAAATTTTTTGATATCTTTAGTATTTGTTTCTTCAGGTTGCGAGTATAGTTCTTGGTAGAAATTATGGAAAATTTCTTCGATGTTTTCTGGGTTAACTGTGGTTTTATTTGTGGTGGGGTCTTTAATCTTGTATACATTATTCATTGTTTGTTGTTTTCTTAACCGTTTTGCCAGCAGTTTTGTGGCTTTTGGCCCCGTTTCATAATATTTTTGCTTTAGATATCTATTTTTCCTTTCAATTTCATCCATTTGTGTTTCTTTTATCTTTGTTTTTTCTTCTTTAATTTCTTGATATATTTTTGGATCATTTGTGCTTTGATGTTTACGTTCTAATTCCCTCAGTCTCTCACATCTTTGTTCATACGCTTCCAGTTTAGTCTTATTTGCTTTTCCTGTTTCAACAATTAATTTACCCCTTAACACGGCTTTTAGTGCGTCCCATAGTATTGTTGGGTCCACTTCTTCATTGTCATTCTCTTGGATATATTCGTTTATGTTTGTTTTTATTCTTTCTTTCATTTTCTCATCATTTAACAGTCCTACGTTAAGTTTCCATGTTGTTTGTCGTTTTCTATTGTTTAAATATATTTCCATGTATATAGGATTATGATCTGATATTTCTGCCCCTCCAATCCAACAATTTCTCACCCTGTGTCTGTCACCTTCATTCATAAGGAAGTAATCTATTCTAGAGTGTACTTTATGGGCTGCTGAATAATGTGTATAGTCTTTTTCGAGTGGGTGTAGGTCCCTCCATATGTCTACCATACCCATTTCTGCCAGTGAGGTTCTTATGAACTTTGTTACATGTTTTTTTGTCTTCTTAACACTTGTTGTGTCAACTTCATGATCCATGACAGCATTTAAGTCTCCTCCACAAATTAGGACTCCTTCACTGTGTGTTGCTATGAGATCAAACAGATGTTGAAAAAAACCCTTGTCACTTTCTGGTGGGGCATAGATGTTCACTAATGTAATCTGCATACCATCTATTCTTCCCTTTATTATTACATACCTGCCTTCTTTATCCTGGATTTCCTGTTCACTTTCAAATTGTATTTTGTTTGAGATTAGTATCATAACCCCCCTTTTTGCTCCTCCCTTAAATGAACTGTAGTAGGAGTTCTTATAGCCAAATCTCTTTAGTTTCACATGTTCTGTCTTGCTCAAATGTGTCTCTTGCATAAATATAATTTCAGCTTTTTCCTTCTTGAATTTTCTTATTATTCTTTCCCTTTTAACAGGTGAGTTCAGACCATTCACGTTTAATGTCATTATCTTAAGATTTTTACCCATATTCATGTTTTTCCATTTTTTTAACTTGTGCTCCTAACCCCTTTAACAACAAAAATAACACATATTTATATAAAAACACATTAAAAAAACTCGACCTCCGTACTTTGGGCCTTTCTTCTGCCCACTGGTCCCTGTTGGTGGGTGGGGGGGTTGTCTTCACAGAGTGAAGGGCCCTCCCTAGACCTCTAATTACTATCCAAGTAATAGTCATTAGTCTAGAAATGTCCAACAAATATCACTTAAACCTCTCCTAGCCGTCTGTTTCTCTTTTACCTTGTCTTCTTGGCCTTCATTTCTTCTGTGCCTTTCTTAATCTTTGTTATGATCTAGGCTTTCAGTTGAAAGCTTTGTAGCTTGTCCTGGGCCCGCTGCTCTACGTCTCTCCCCCTTCTTCCGCCGTTCACTCGTCTCCACTCCGTCTGTCGTGGTGCGTTCAGGGCCGCCGCTGCTCCAGCCGTCTCCTTCGGCATGCTCACCTCAAGGCCCCGCTCCATCATATCCCGCGCTGCCTCTTCGGCCGTGTTGTAGGTTCTTGTGCCTTCCTCCCAATGAATCCTCATTTTCGTTAGCAGCGTTTGGAATCAAATTTTTTTCTCTTTCAGCGTTTTTTTAATATTGGCATATTTCTTCCGCTGCTGCACGATTTCTGTCGGGTAGTCATGGTCAAAAAATACCTGTTTGTCGCCGATTCGTATCTTTTTTTTCCATGCTTGCGTCAGGATTCTTTCCTTTATGTCATATTTCACAAAGTTTACCACAACTGACCTGGGTGGAGAGTTTGTTTTCGGGTTCTGTGCCGGTGTTCTGTGCGCCCGTTGAATCTGCAGATCCGTTTCTCCGGGTATTTCCAGTTCTTTTTTTAAGAACTGATCCATGAATTTTGTCATCGAGTTGCCTTCAATGCCCTCCGGAATTCCAAAGATGCGCATATTGCTTCGTCGGGATCTGCTCTCCAAGTCGTTTTTCTCCTGCATCCTCTGCGTTTGCGTCGTCAGGGTCTGTAGTTGTTCGTTTGCCTCGCTTTTCCAATCTTCTAGTTCCGAAATTCGAGTCTGCGCTTCTGTCATACACGCCCGCTGGGAGCGCAGCTTCTCCATGTTTTCCGTTAATTTACGCTCCATTTCTCTTCGGAGGTCCATGATTTCCTCCTTAATTTCTTTTTTCAGTTCCTCCTTAAGAGCCGCTAAATCCTGTTGTAGCTGTCGCTTGAATTCTCTTAACTCTTCACCCAAACTGGCGATGCCAGCGTTCATGTTGTCGAGTCTGGTGTCTTCCATTTTCTCTGCTGTAGACACCTCGTTTTTTTGGGCTTTGCGTACAGCGGTTTTTCCTGCGTTGTTGGAGAGGAATTCTTCAATTTTACCCTGTTTTTGTCCTTGTGCCCGGTTCCTTCGTGTTTTCATCCCTTAGTTTATTGATTCGTTTATGTCGAGTTGGCCATTTACCGATGATTTTTAATCCGGCTAGGGAGAGCTCTTTGTTTAAGTGTTATGTCTCTCCGCCATCTTCCCGGAAGTCCTGCTTCTCCATTTTTAAGTCTTCCTTCAAAGTGTCTTCCTCTCTTTTGACATCCTGCAACTCAGTTTGCAACATTTTTAACTGGTCCAGCAAAGATTTTGTCTCCTTTCCTCCCTCAGGTATCTTGAAAGAGAGAGAATCATGAATTGTCATCTGTTTGTCTAATTTTGTCTGCAAAGCTGTTATGTTTTCAGTCAGTTTTTTTTAATTAAATTAAATCACCCTTTATTGTCATTCAACTGTACAACCAATCATGTACAGTAGAACGAGATTGTGTTTTACCTATCTACTGTGTTAATCACACACACCCCAAGTACAGAATCAGAGGGCCGCTGCCATGCAAGGCACCGCCACAAGTTTCCCTCCTCCATTCCATTATTGCTGAGCACCAAGCTGGATGGCAGGAAGTTCCACTTTTATATGGTCTTCGGCATGACCCGGCCGGGATTTGAACCCCTGCCTCCCGGGTGTGGGGTGGATGCTCTACCAACTGAGCCACCACTCCGGTTGATTTTGCTTCCTTCTCCAAAAGTTTTTCTTCGAGCTCAGAGATTTCTTCATTTCTGGTTTTTCTAAGCTTACGATTAATTTGTTTCTCTCTGTAGATCCAGCCAGCAATGCTCCCCTTTCTCTCTAAGTTGGCAAATCTTGTCTTGGAAAGTTGTGATTTCTTGTCGAAGGTTTGCATTTGTGGCTCTCTCGGTGTCCATGAGATGTTTTTAACCCGTCAATCTTGTTTTTTGCATCTTTCTTGTGGTTCATATACATTTTCTTCAGGTTCTTTTCCTCTTCCAACTTCTCAGAAAGTACAGCTGAGTTTTGCTTCTCTTGAGAGAGAAGCTGGGTCAGCTGTTCGATCTGTCCCTGCAGTTATGCCATGTCTGATGTAGATGAAATATTGTCTGTGTAGCTTGTCATATTCAAAGATTTTCCAAACCAATGTAGAAAAATTAACTCACTTCAGAAAAAATTTCCACAGAAATAATTCCTTCTGCTCTCAACAAGTCAAATATTCACAGCTTTTCCAACCCAATCTAAGCTAATCAACTTGCTTCAGAAAAAATCTCCATAAAAATAATCCCTTAAGCTGTCAGTTCTTCTTCTTTTAGATTTGACTGGCAATTGGCAACCAGGTTACAGGTGCATTACCACCACGAACTTCAGCAAGCTTATTCTTCTTCTTTTAGATTTGATTGGTGGTTGGCCACCAATTTACAGGTGCATTACTGCCACTGACTTGATTATCATCACTCTACGTATATCTTTGTATAAGGAGTTCTGAACAACAACTTACATGTGAAAAAAATTATCCGTCCTTGGACTTTGTCCTTGGTGGTGTCGTGTCACTTCTTCTTTTAGATTTGATTGGCGGTTGGCAACCAGCCTAAAGGTGCATTACCACCACTGACAATTATGTTTTCCTCATAGCTTTGTGAGGTTTTCCTCTTATAGCTTTGTGAGGTTTTCCTCATAGCTTTGTAACGTGGCATTGTGTCACAAAGGTCTTATCTTCTTTATAGTTTTCTGTGATCTCACGTTCCTGTATGGCGTCCTTCCCTGAGCTTGTACGCTGACATGGCATCTAGCTTTGAACGGGCTTGATAAAGATGACATGGAGTGGATACTACCTAGGTATGGGAGGCGGAAAAGACCAGCTGGAGGGCACCAAGAGCTAGAAGCGGGTCAGATGAGAGTGACATGGGAGGAAGTAACAATGCAAACACAAACTAGTCAACATGGATGGCAGTTTGATGATGTAGGGAATGAGTGCAAAGTTGTCATTGAGTTCAGTTAGGGTGGGGGGCACTTTCACCCTGTTAAGCTAACAAAAGCAATTGAGAAAGAAATTGGGAGAGTTAAGTTTGCAAAGTTCTTGAATAATAATGCTGTTAATTCATGCATCGAGTAAACAACAGCAAGAGAAAATACTGGCAATGACATGTCTAAATGGAGCACAAATGAAGGTGCATGTTCCTGGCGCAACACCAAACTTGAGGGGAGTTATATCAGGTGTCCCTTTGTGCATGCCTATGGAAGAAGTGAAAAACAAGATCCAAGGAGGAAAGGTGAAGGATGTGAAAAGGCTAAAGAGTAAAAGAGAAGGTTCACTGAAGGATACACTGTCTGTAATGATTCAGTTTGAGAAAACACTCCCTAAATCATTACAAATAGGATACCTGCATTACAGTGTCAGAAAATATATCCCAAAGCCACTCAGGTGCTACAAATGTCAAAGGATGGGTCACACTGCTCAGCAATGTAAGGGAAAGTTAAGATGTGCTAGATGTGGAGGGGAACATGAATATGGTAAATGTGAAAAGGACGCCAAAGTAAAGTGTTGCAACTGTGGGGGTGACCACAGTGCTGCATATGGAGGATGTGTTGTGCAGAGGGAAGCTAGACAAGCCCAGGAAATCAGAATAAGTAAGAAAATCTCATATGTGGAAGCTCTAACAACAGTTTGAGAGGCAAGAATGGTCAGAAACACAACAGGCCTTCCTCAAAGAAGTTCAGTTCAAAGGGAATCCCAGCCATCAACAAATCCCACACAAGCACAAGATCATGCCGCTGCAAGAAATTTCTGTGTTCACAAATGCAAAATGGATGATGACACATTGATAGTTAAGAGGACAGACTTTGTAGCTTTTATCTGCCACACCATTAATGTTGCAGCACAGCTACAGAAGAAAAGTGACAGAATCAAAACCATTGTGGAAGCAGCAGGAAGATTCCTCGAGGTGAAAGATATCAAAGCCGACCAGATAAATGTTTTACTGATAGCTGAAACTGGGGAGCATGCACATGTTGAAACTTAATATCTGAATTATGATACTACACATACTACAGTGGAATGCAAGGAGTCTTATAGTAAACGGACAAGAACTCAAGAAGTATCTTTACGAACTACAAGTTGTTCCAGAGGTAGTGTCTGTGCAGGAGACATGGCTTCAACCTCACTTAGATTTTGTTATTCCAGGATATAGTTCAATCAGACAGGATAGAATTAACAGTGTAAATGGAGGAGGGTGTGCCACTTTCATTAAAGATGGCCTGGCATATAGGGTGATTCCCTTTCCTGAGGGTATAGAGTGTAATATTATTGAAATATGTAGGTCAAATGGACAAGGAAATATTAAGCTGATTAATTATTATAACCCATGTAGGAAGTTAACAGCAGTTACTTTCAGTGTTATGGCAGGGGAAGGTCATATGAAAGAGGTATGGTGTGGAGACTTTAATGCCCATAATAGCTTGTGGGGAAGCACACATACAGAAAACAATGGAAATGTTGTGGAAGAGATGTTAGATGAAAGATCGTTAATTTGTCTAAACAGTGGTGAAGGTACCAGGGCGGATTTGCATAGGGGCACGTTATCATGTATTGACCTGACTCTGTTATCTGATTCTTTAGTGAGTGCCTGTGAATGGATGGTTATGAACAGTACAACTATGGGAAGTGATCACTTCCCAATACTTACAGTCATTAAAACTGAAGTATGTATACAAGAGGGAAGATGTTTTACAAGATGGTGTTTGGACAAGGCAGATTGGGGAAAATTTAGGCAATACCATGTACAATCATGTCATTTGGTAACATTAGACCAGGGGTGTCAAACTCATTCCATGGAGGGCCAAGACCCTGCAGGTTTTACTTCCACTCAGTCTCTTCAGCAGGTGTTTTCACTGATCAGCAATCAGTAGGAAGAAATTCAGAGAAATCACCTGTTGAAGACACTGGGTGGAGGTAAAACCTGCAGGGTCTTGGCCCTCCATGGAATGAGTTTGACACCTGTGCATTAGACAGTGGCGTAGAAGCGTGTTCGAGTCAGGTAACCAATCATATTTTGAATGCTGCAATAGCAAGTATACCTAAGAAAACAACACAGGGTAAGAAGAAGGTTGTACTCTGGTGGAATGAGGAATGTAGTATTGTAGTAAAGGAGCAAAACAAGGCATTCAGAGAGCTGAGGAAGAATATGAATAGTGAAAATTTAATAGATTATAAAAAGAAAAGGGCAGTAGCTCGAAGGATTATTAAAAACAGAAAAAGGTCAACATGGAGAGAATTTCATCCCACCCTTGGTAGGAAAGCAGAACTACAGTGGGGCAAAAAAGTATTTAGTCAGCCACCAATTGTGCAAGTTCTCCCTCTCATACCTGTCAAATGATACGGTTTCGCCGTATTTTAATACAGGGAAAATGCAATTTTAGCAAATACGGGCATATTGCCATTTCTGTACGCCAAAAAGAAAAATATACGGGAAAAAAAATTATTGAGAGTGTGGAGGAACACGTCGTGTGTGTGACCCCCACAGCGTACGGGGCTGGCAGAGCGCTTCGCGTGAGCAATTATCACAACAGTGAGAGGTGTGGACTAATCATTATGCAGATGTGCCTCGCACCTTCTGTTGTCCTGCGGCTCCGGAACAGAGAGGAATCCCGGCGCCAGTAATGCTGCGCCTGATATGTGTGACTCTAATGCAAATGTCCATGCTTTCCTGCTGTATACTGTGATGCTAATGTGCCATGCATGCATTGTCTGTAGCCGGGTATAAGTTGACTGTCTGCATGAAGCACCCTTTTAAACTTCAGTTCGCTGTGTCCGCCTGCACTTATTTCGATCCTCCACAAGCGCACCTAAGCAGTGTTTTTGTGATTTTCAAAATGGCTTCATGCAGCGCGCCGCCAGCGAAGAAAACAAAGCTTGAAGAAAAGGGAAATCGAGGGACTGGACGTCACCGAAAAGAATGGGAGAGTCCTAACTTTGAGAAGGGGAAAATACGCTGGATGGATAAAGGCTTCTCCAGAGGGCCCTACACACTCCTTCTGTGTTCCATGTAGGAGGAGCATAAAAGTGACTGCATCAGGGATTTTCGACCTGAAGTCGCACGTCGCTACACAGGGCCACAAAAACTGTGTAGCCAAATTGAAAATGTATCGATCGATGGATGAACATTTTCAGCCAGTGAGAGAACTGACGCCTTCCAAATCCAATGCATCACTAGCAGAAGTGATGGTTTGTCATTTTGTGGCAGAGCACAATCTACCCCCATCGGTGGCAGATCACTTCTGATCTGCCACCTGATCTGATCTGCCACTTCAGAAGTGCTAGAGT
Source organism: Pholidichthys leucotaenia (assembly GCA_020510985.1). Lineage (NCBI taxonomy): Eukaryota > Metazoa > Chordata > Actinopteri > Cichliformes > Pholidichthyidae > Pholidichthys > Pholidichthys leucotaenia. The sequence goes on from CM035837.1 coordinate 242,540,553, forward strand.
CAGCAAAGGCTGCTACTTGGAGCTATAACAAGCAGCATCAGTGAACATTTTCTTGTTTCAAGTTCATCCAAGTGCATTAGTGTAACAAAGTTGACAATTAAAAACTCTTTAATTCCAAGTGTATATACAGTATCTAGCTGACAATTAAGAACTATATTCAGAATAATTCTTATTGTGTACTTTCAAATTAAGCAATCTACCTTGTGCTAATGTAAATTTGAAAAATATTTTTTTATTTATTTATTATTAATATCATTTATTTTTTATTTTATTTATTTTTTTGTGCTACTTGGCTTATTATTTTCACATTACCAAAAAGTTATGGCTCAAGATTGTGTCCATATAAGTGTACATTTGAATAAATATGTTTGAAATAGTTCATGTTGCAGTTGCTGTTTGTTTAGTTGGGGTTTTTTTGCTTCAGTTTTCTTTCATCTGCCGATAAATACAGTTTTTAAGTACTCAGTACAGCTGTGAAAGCCCCCCCAATAAGGGAGGCATGAGGTCAGTACAGGTGTGAAAGCCCCCCCAATAAGGGAGGCATGAGGTATGCCTTGACAGGTATGCCCTCTTAAAAGATGAGAGAGGTCTCCAATTTTCATCATAGGTATACCTCAACTATGAGATACAAAATGAGAAAAAAAAATCCAGAAAATCACATTGAATGATTTTTTTTTTTTTCCACAATATCTTTATTGAACCTTTTTTTTTTTTTTTAACAAACATGATACAACCAATCAAACACTAACGCTAAAGTACTACAAAAAAAAAAAAAATGCACTAAAAACACCAACAACCACCAACAAAATCAAGTCTTCAACAATGCTCCTCTGTTTAGTCTAGACAATCCAATACATAAGTATACATATTATGTTCACCAGTTTGGAATTTACAAGGTCCACACACATCATTCACCTTCTTCTTCAAGAGTTATGTTTAAATTTTTTACATAATCAATAAAAGGTCTCCATATATTCTCAAACACAATTTCCTTTGATTTCAGTATATATGTTATTCTTTCTAATGGAAGGTTTGTTAACATCTGTCTTAACCACTGAGTCACATCTGGTCTATGAGTCTTTTTCCATAATAGTGCAATACATTTTTTGGCATTAAGCAAACTGAGGTCTATGAATGTTCTTTCACTTTTACATTGAATGATTTTTAATGAATTAATTGGTAAATTCCTCGGTAAAATAAGTATTTGATCAATAACAAAAGTTTATCTCAATACTTTGTTATATACCCTTCGCTGGCAATGACAGAGGTCAAACGTTTTCTGTAAGTCTTCACAAGGTTTTCACACACCGTTGCTGGTATTTTGGCCCATTCCTTCATGCAGATCTCCTCTAGAGCAGTGATGTTTTGGGGCTGTCGCTGGGCAACACGGACTTTCAACTCCCTCCAAAGATTTTCTATGGGGTTGAGATCTGGAGACTGGCTAGGCCACTCCAGGACCTTGAAATGCTTCTTACGAAGCCACTCCTTCGTTGCCCGGGTGGTGTGTTTGGGATCATTGTCATGCTGAAAGATCCAGCCACGTTTCACCTTCAATGCCCTTGCTGATGGAAGGAGGTTTTCACTCAAAATCTCACGATACATGGCCCCATTCATTCTTTCCTTTACACGGATCAGTCGTCCTGATCCCTTTGCAGAAAAACAGCCCCAAAGAATGATGTTTCCACCCCCATGCTTCACAGTAGGTATGGTGTTCTTTCTCCTCCAAACACGACAAGTTGAGTTTTTACCAAAAAGTTCTATTTTGGTTTCATCTGACCATATGACATTCTCCCAATCCTCTTCTGGATCATCCAAATGCTCTCTAGCAAACTTCAGATGGGCCTGGACATGTACTGGCTTAAGCAGGGGGACACATCTGGCACTGCAGGATTTGAGTCCCTGGCAGCGTAGTGTGTTACTGATGTAGCCTTTGTTACTTTGGTCCCAGCTCTCTGCAAGTCATTCACTAGGTCCCCCCGTGTGGTTCTGGGATTTTTGCTCGCCGTTCTCGTGATCATTTTGACCCCACAGGGTGAGATCTTGCGTGGAGCCCCAGATTGAGGGAGATCCTGCAACACCTCGACTCCCCAGGGACGTACGCCAGGATCCTGTTTGTCGACTTCAGCTCGGCGTTCAACACCATCATCCCAAGCATCCTTCATCAGAAACTCCTCCAGCTCAAGGTGCCCCCCTCCACCTGCCAGTGGATCTCCAGCTTTCTGACTGACAGGTGGCAACAGGTGAAGCTAGGGAGAATTATATCCAGCTCCCAAAAAATTAGTACTGGTGCCCCCCAAGGGTGTGTCCTTCCCCCACTGCTCTTCTCCCTCTACTCCAATGACTGCACCTCAGAGGACCCTTCGGTGAAGCTCCTGAAGTTTGCGGACGACACCACAGTCATTGGTTTGATCCAGGATGGTGATGAGTCTGCATACAGGCGGGAGGTGGAGCAGCTGATCCTCTGGTGCGGCCGGAACCATCTTGAACTTAACCCAGCCAAAACGGTGGAGATGACCGTGGATTTCAGGCGACACCCTCCTTCATTCCCCCCACTCACCATCCTCAACAGCACAGTGTCCACTGTGGACTCCTTCAAGTTTCTGGGTACCACGATCTCCCGGAACCTGAAGTGGTCCTCCCATATAGACACTGTCCGGAAAAAGGCCCAGCAGAGGTTGTTTTTTCTGCGTCAGCTCGAGAAGTTTGATTTGCCTCAGGAGCTGCTGGTTGTCTTCTACACCGCCATCATCCAATCTGTCCTCTGCTTTTCCATCACTGTCTGGTTTGGATCTGCCACTAAACAGGACAAGACCAGACTGCAGCAGATCATTAAGTTTGCGGAGAGGATCATTGGTACCGACCTACCCTCCATTGAGAACTTATATCGGTCTATAACCAGGAAACGGGCAGGAAACATTTCTGCTGACCCGTCACACCCCGGCCACAAACTGTTTGAACTTCTACCTTCTGGTCGACGTTACAGATCACTGAAGGCCAAAACCACCCGTCACAGGAACAGTTTCTTTCCTCAAGCCATCACTCTGATGAACTCCTAACATTCACCTAGTCCTACCTGTTGCTGTACTCATGACTTTTCATTCATTCTTACATTGCACATAACTCTCACACTGCATTTTACTCCATTCACATTATATTACTGAATCTGAGTTCACATTGAAATACTGTATGACTGTATATTTTTTCATATATTTTTGCAAAGTGTGGATAGTCTGAGTAAATAACTGCACATATTCCTGTATATATTTGCATCCTTTTATAGAAACGTGGCAGACTGTAATTTACTGTACATACTCTGTGTCATTGAAATCTTATTTAAATCTTATTTAAATCTTACACCTGAACAACGAGAGCAAGTTTTAGCCAAAGTCAAATTCCTTGTATGTGTTGTGCATACTTGGCCAATAAAGCTGATTCTGATTCTGATTCTGATTATCAGTGGTCTTGTATGTCTTCCATTTTCTAATAATTGCTCCCACTGTTGATTTCTTCACACCATGCTGCTTACCTATTGCAGATTCAGTCTTCCCAGCCTGGTGCAGGTCTACAATTTTGTTTCTGGTGTCCTTTGACAGCTCTTTGGTCTTGGCCATAGTGGAGTTTGGAGTCTGACTGTTTGAGGTTGTGGACAGGTGTCTTTTATACTGATAACAAGTTCAAACAGGTGCCGTTAATACAGATAACGAGTGGAGGACAGAGGAACCTCTTAAAGAAGAAGTTACAGGTCTGTGAGAACCAGAAATCTTGCTTGTTTGTAGATGACCAAATACTTATTTTACCGAGGAATTTACCAATTAATTCATTAAAAATCCTTCAATGTGATTTTCTATTTTTTTTTCTCATTTTGTCTCTCATAGTTGAGGTATACCTATGATGAAAATTGGAGACCTCTCTCATCTTTTAAGTGGGAGAACTTGCACAATTAGTGGCTAACTAAATACTTTTTTGCCCCACTGTAGGTGATGTCAGGGGTATGTTTAAAAAAAATGAGCGGCAAAAGGGTATCAGCTAAAGTCCCAGCTCTAGTGGATGGGGACAAGATGGCTGTATCAGACAAAGAAAAGGCAGGCGTCCTAGGTACAGCATTTGCAGCAATGCATAGAGGAGAACATCTTGGGGAGAGTCATAGACAGCAAAGGGAGCATAAACTCAGAGAAAATGCAAACTTAAAAAAGGAAGTGAACGAAGATACGACTGTGTTAGACCTCGAGCTCACAATGTCAGAGCTTAAGAGATCTTTGCAAGATGGTGGATACACAGCTCCAGGATGTGATCAGTTAAGATATGCTATGTTCTGGCAGTTGCCTATGCAATCAATGGAACTGGTGCTGAAATTGTTTAACAGAGTATGGGAGGAGGGGGTTTTCCCAAGTGGGTTGAAAAAGGCTGTAATTTTACCGTTTAATAAGCCAGGGAAAGATCCAGTTCATCCAGGCAACTACAGGCCAATAGCATTAACAGGTTTAAATGGGAATTTATTCACCATGGGGAAAAGTGAAAGTGACAAGTGTAGAGAATGTGGAGTAAAAGAAAATGTTGAGCACATCTTATTACACTGTCACAAGTATGGAAATGAAAGAGAGAGAATGGAAAGTGAAGTTCGAGAGGCCAGTAGGGAATGGGATTTAACTGGCATTCTGGGAACAGATGGAGATGGAGAGGCACTAAGAATCACGAGAAGGGCTCTTTTCTCTTTTTTAAATACCACAGGATTAAGTCATTGAATTTAGGGGTCGGGCTCAGATGACATAATGTTACACACTCTTGTACAGTAGGTGGCAGTATGCACCTTTCAGTTGTTTGCTATCCGCCAGTAACCGAGAGAAGAAGAAGAAGAAGAAGGTCACACTGAGGGAAATGGATGGAGAAGGTGTTAGTTTCCAGACTCTCATATGTACTAGAGCAAAGACAATTAATAAACAACTATCAGAATGGTTTTCGAAGAGGAAGATCCACAGTGGGTGCTCTCGTTAGGGTAAGTAATGATATTGAAAAGACTCTCAAAATGAAAGAAGTAATGGTTATAGTTTATCTGGATATTGAAAAGGCTTATGACTCACTGACAGGATGGACTTCTTATCAAATTGAATAAAATGGGCATTGGTGGTAGGATGTATAATTGGATCATGGATTTTTTTTTTTTTAACACACAGGACAATTCGGGTTAAAATAGGATCAGAAGTTTCTAATGACTGACATAGAAAATGGTGTTCCTCAGGGGAGTGTGATAAGCCCAGTTTTATTCAACATAATGATTAATGACATGTTTGAGGATCAAGAGGGATCCATCAAAACAGCACTATATGCAGATGATGGAGCCATATGGACGAGGGAAAGAAATGAGAAATTTGTGTTCAAAAACATCAGGAAAGCAATGGAGAAAGTGGAAAAGTGGTCATGTAAGTGGGGATTTAAATTTTCAAACAGTAAAAACCTGCTACATGATTTTCACAAAAAAAAAACAAAAAACGCAGAACTGGTACAGAACCATTAACATTATAATCAACCAATAGAGAAAGTGAGTGAGTTCAGATATCTAGGATTGTGGTTTGATAGTGCATACACATGGAGAGTTCATGTTGAAAATCTGGAGACAAAGTGCAAAAAAGTAATTAATCTCATAAAAGCTGTAGCTGGACACAAATGGGGTGCAGATAAACAGGCTTTAATTGACATTTACAGAGCACTAATGAGATCGACAATAGACTATGGATGCATGATTTATGGAGCAGTACCAAAGACGACTCTGGGAAAAATAGAATGCAGCATAGAGCACTTCGCCCTTGCATTGGAGCCGTCAAAACAACACCAAACAATGCAGTTTTTTTTTTCCACAATATCTTTATTGAACCTTTTTTTTTTTTTTTAACAAACATGATACAAACAATCAAACACTAACACTAAAGTACTACAAAAAAAAAAAAAAAAAATGCACTAAAAACACCAACAACCACCAACAAAATCAAATCTTCAACAATGCTCCTCTGTTTAGTCTAGACAATCCAATACATAAGTATACATATTATGTTCACCAGTTTGGAATTTACAAGGTCCACACACATCATTCACCTTCTTCTTCAAGAGTTATGTTTAAATTTTTTACATAATCAATAAAAGGTCTCCATATATTCTCAAACACAATTTCCTTTGATTTCAGTATATATGTTATTCTTTCTAATGGAAGGTTTGTTAACATCTGTCTTAACCACTGAGTCACATCTGGTCTATGAGTCTTTTTCCATAATAGTGCAATACATTTTTTGGCATTAAGCAAACTGAGGTCTATGAATGTTCTTTCACTTTTATTGAAATTATGCTTTTCTGGGTACAGACCCAACAAAACCAGTTTAGGATTCAGTATGATTTGTTTTGAGATTATTTTTTCAATTGTTACCCTCACCTCTTCCCAAAACATTCTTATTAATCTACATTCCCATAAACAATGAAATAGGGTTCCTTTACTTTCCATGCATTTTGTGCATGTATCTGGTATATTTTTGTTATATCTATTTAACTCCTCCGGTGTAACATACATCCGCATTAACCATTTGAAATGTATCAATTTAAGGCGTGCATTTATTGATTTGGTTTGAGCTTCTGTACAAGCCAATTCCCATTGTTCCTCTGAAATTTCAATTTGCAGATCTTCTTTCCAGTAGTTTAATCTTTTCAGTGAATTTTCACTTGAAGATAGTGTCAATGAGTTATAAAACTCTGAAATAATACCCTTTCTTTTACTATCTTTCATCATCATTTTTTCCAAGGATGAATAAATAGGTCGAGTGAGAGCTTTATTTTGATTTGATCGAATAAAGTTTCTAAGTTGAAGATATTTAAAAAAATGTGTTCTATTGAGATTAAATTTGATCCTCAGCTCTTCAAAAGACATTATGTTGTCTGCACATGGCAAATATAAATCCTGAATCTTTTGTATCCCTTTTAAATTCCATACTTTAAATACAGCGTCCGCTCTCCCTGGTTTAAAATATTGATTACCCCATATTGGACTAAATTGTGACAATAACTGTGGTTCTTTTAAATAGTTTTTAGCTTCACACCATATTTTGATCATATGCTTTACAAATGGATTTTTAACTTGTTTTTGTAATTTTTTTGCCGAATCTGAGTATATGAATATGGGAAGAGGTAAAGGTAAATTGTATGATTCCATTTCAGTCCAGTGAGGGAGATCATTTGATGAAAAATAATATGTCATAGACCTCAGTTGTGCCGACCAATAATACAACATAAAATTTGGACATTTCAGACCTCCACGATCAAATGGTAAATATAATAAAGACAGACGTAATCTAGCCCTCCTGTTGTTCCATATAAATTCCACTAACTTTTTTTTTATTCTTGAGAATAGATCTAAAGGTGGTGATAAGGGAATGTATTGAAATAAATAAAGTATTTTAGGTAAAATATTACTTTTAAGTATATTGATTCTCCCGATCATCGACATTGGTAGTGACATCCATCTCTGAGTTAACTCACTGATATCTGACATTAAGGCTTCATAGTTGACACTGGCGACTGATTCTAGCTTAGGCATAATTTGGATTCCTAAATATTTAAACTGATTTACAACATTGAATTGATTTACCTCAGGGGCTGGGTAATTTCTCTGGGTCTCATTTAGCATTAATATTGAAGATTTAGTTTTATTTATTTTATATCCTGATATTTCCCCAAAATTCTTTATTAAATTCAACAAGGTTGGAATTGATTTTTTTAGATTCGACATAAACAAAATTATATCATCGGCGTACAGGGAGATTTTATGTTCTGTTGGTCCAACTTTAATTCCATATATTTGTGAATGTAAACGTATCGCTATCGCTAAAGGTTCAATTGCCATAGTAAACAGTAAAGGTGAGAGTGGACAGCCTTGTCGACATCCTCTATTGATTTTTATTGGTTTTGAAATATTGTTATTTGTTAGGATTTCTGCTGTAGCATTATTGTATATTATTTGAACCCATTTTATGAAATTATTTCCAAGTCCAAACCTTTGTAGGACTTCAAAAAGAAAGGGCCATTCAACTCTATCAAAGGCCTTTTCGGCGTCCAATGATAGGAGAGCTGTATCCGGTGCTTCTTTATTAAAATAAATAATATTAAATAGTCTTCTTACATTATGGAAGCCTTGTCTACCCTTTATAAAGCCATTCTGATCTCGATTAATAATATTTGGTAAAATTTCTTGTATTCGTCTTGCTAAAATTTTACAGATTATCTTAAGGTCGGCGTTTAATAGGCTTATTGGTCTCATATTTTCACATTTATTAGAGGGCTTACCTGGTTTTGGCAGCAGTATAATTAAGGCATTATTTATGTATGATGGTAAATTATTATTTTGAAATGCTTCTAAAACCATTTCCAAAAAAGGTTTTATTAATTTATTCTTAAATTTTTTATAAAGGTCAACTGGAAGACCATCTGGTCCTGCACTTTTTCCTGATTTCATATTATCAATGGCTAGCCCAACTTCTTCTTGACTAATTTTAGACTCCAATATCTCCCTGTTTTCATTTGGAATACACGATATAGATAGTTCGTTCAAAAACCCATTTAGTTTTGTTAAATCAGGTTCATTTTTGGTATCATATAATTTTTCATAGTAATCTCTAAAGGCTCTATTAATTTCTAAAGGATCTATAACTACCTGTCCGTTACTTATAATACTGGTAATTGGTGTTTTAATTTCCAATTGTTTAATCTGCCATGCTAATAATTTTCCTGATTTTTCACCTTGTTCATAAAAAGATTGTTTCAATCTTAGAAGACTCGAGGCAGCTCTATTCGCTGATTTTTTGTCGTATTCAGCTCTCAAAATCAGTAATTCATTCTCCAACCTTGGGTCACTTCCTGCATACACTTTTTCCTGAAGACTTTTTATTTTATGTTCCAATTTAGCTCTCTCCTCTCGAGTCTTCTTAGATTTTGATCCTGTATAACTAATAATATGTCCCCTAATAAAAGCTTTGAAAGCCTCCCACTTTACACATGCTGATGTTTGTGTAGTATTGATGTCAAAGAACTCGTCTATCTGTTTTTCTATATACTTGACAAATTCCTCATCCTGAAGCCATTTATGCTGAAATTGCCATCTACCTGATTCCTTTGTCAATTTTTTATCTACATATATTAGACAACAGGGTGCATGATCAGAGATCACGATGTTATCATAAAAGCAGTTTTGAATCTTGGACCTTAATTCTGTGGAAATCAAAAAATAATCAATACGTGAGAATGTCTTGTAGGTACTGGAATAACAAGAATAGGCTTTAACTTGTGGTTTCATTTCTCTCCATATATCTAACAATCTCAATTCTTTCATAAAATGATTAATAGTCATCCTACATCCAATGTGCGTACAATCCAGTCCTGTTGATCTATCCACACCTGGATTCAATGTACAATTAAAATCCCCTGCTATTATATGTTGCCCTGTAAGTGATGATAAGATGAGAAATAAATTAGCAAAGAACTTCTGATCATCTATATTGGGACCATATAAGTTCACAAGATTTATATTTTCTAATAGCAAAGAACCTTGAATGATTACATATCTTCCAAATTTGTCTCCAATTACATTTTTCACTTGAAAAGGAACTGATTTATGTATGAGAGTCATAACTCCCCTTGCTCGGGATGAAAATGAAGAGGTGAATACACTTCCCTGCCATCTACTCCTAATTCTTTTAACATCCTCCTCTATCAGATGAGTTTCTTGTAAAAACACAATTCTTGAACCCATGTCCTTTATTTTATTCATAACTTGTTTAAGTTTTTTTAAATTTTGTAGACCTCTGCAATTCCATGAAGTTAAATTAAGATTAACACTTTGGTCCATGATCAATAGAGAGTTTGGGATTACCTTGCAGTGTAAACATGCTCATACAGAGAAGCAAAAACATGGGTGGTTGAACATTCATCCTACAAACTACACACAAACAAATTTCCCCTTCCCACACTTGTGGCAAACCCCCCAAAATCAAAAGAAAAATTCTGTCTCCCGATATAGCCATCGACCGTTCCACACCCACGGGGAACAGCCTAAGCCACTCCTTCTTCATCCTCCCAATCACCCTAACTCTACTGCTTTTAATGACGTAACATTAACTCTCCTCTGTAGTTTTCCAACTTAACTCCAAAATTTTTAACAACTTTGTACATCATAGTTTTTTTTTTTTTTGTTTGTTTTGTTTTTGTTTTTTTGTTTTTTTAATATATAATACAATCTATATTTTGTAAACTTACTATTTACTTCAAGTCAGTCAGATGCCTGTGCAAATGCTTAATTATTCTACCTTATATTTTGTTCATGCTTAGCTCCCACCCGTCTCTTCTTCTTCTTTGATCTTCTTGATGAACTCCTGCGCCTCCTCTGGGGTCTTGAAGATGTGGGTTCTGCCCTCATACGTGGTCAGCAGTCTCGCAGGATAGATTACACCATGACGAATCCCAAGGTTGCGCAGCTCCTTACGTACGGGATCAAACTGCTTCCTCAATTGCTGGATTCCTGTGGCCAAATCTGGGTAGAACCGCACCTGCTGGTCCTGGTGTTTAATCTCTCCTTTTTTAGCTCGTGCAGCGTTGAAGATCTTCATCCTGTCTCTGTTGTTAAGAAACTTCATAATTAAGGTCCTCGGCGGTCCCTTATCTCTCCGTGGGCCAATGCGATGTGCTTTTTCCAGAACCACTGCTGATTGCAACTCCTCGCTGCCCAGCACCTCCGGAATCCACTTTTCCAGAAAGGAACATACGTCCCGACCTTCTGATTCCTCTGGAAGACCCACCAGCCTCAAATTATTCTGTCTCGACCGAGATTCCAAATCCAAAATATTATCTTCCAGAGATTTATTTTTTTTTTCCAAAGTGCGCACCTTTAATTGAAGACGGGTGACGTCATCTTCAGCACTAGCGAGACGGAGCTCCATCTGCGCCGTTCGTTCTACACAGTCACCCAATTCCTTTCTTATTCCTTCCAACGCTGTCATAATCCCATCAAATCTAGAGGAAAAGTCCGCTCTCATTGAACTCATGGCAGCCATCAGCGCATCTGCGCCATTCCCCGCAGAAATCGCAGCGCCGCCAGCCTCCTCCGCCATATATGGAGCCCTGTTTGCTGCGTCACAGACCTGAAAGTCCGTTAATTTGGACTGTTTCGGCGGCTCGCTTTTTCCTTTTCCTGGTTTTCCAGCCTTAGGCTTCGCCGACATATCCTCGCCCAAACGCTGGGATACGTTCTGTCCCAAATGAGAGAGTTATTTGCCGATTTTTTTTCTCCAGGAGCAGAGCAGAGCGAGACACGTCCGTCCTACGTGGCAGCCATAACCGGAAGTCCAAACAATGCAGTTTTAATAGAAGCAGGAAAAATGCCAATGGATTTGAGAAGAGATGAACTCGCATTATCATACTGAGTCAAGCTGAAAGGAAGCCAGGAAGTGAATATTTCAAAAACAACACTACAAGACTGCTGGGAATATCCTAACTTCCAGGGACACGGGTTTGGGTGGACAATTGAAAGAAAAGCCAGAATGTATGGACTAGACACTGTTGATATAGCTAACACCAGTCCAGTGAGTAATGTTTCCCCATGGCTGTTTCCGGGAAATTAAGTAGACATTAGTCTGCTAATGAAGAAAAAGGATTGGCATATGAGTGAAGTTGGTGTTTAGCATTTACCTCAGGAACAATAACTACTTACAGCTCTATACTGATGGTTCAAAGAACAAAGAGGGCTCTGTTGGAGGTGGAGCATACATTCCAGAGTTTAAAGTGACCATCTCCAAAAGACTCTCCAACAACACATCTGTGTTTTCAGCAGAGATGGTGGCAATAATTATTGCTTTGCAGTGGGTGGAGGAGGTCAGATTGGATCGGGTGGTGGTGTGCACAGATTCACTTGCAGCACTAAAAACCATACAGACACTAAAATCTACAAGAGAAGACTTGGTGATTGAGCTATATCACAGTTTATTGGTTCCAAGGTTGTCATAGCCAGGAGCGGCACTGGGGTTAAGCTCCCAGTGCTCATAAAATGCTCCTTATGGTGTGCGTCTCGAAAAGCCTCTGACAACTAAGTCCAACTCCTAGCCTGCCCGTGTGGTTTAGTCTCTAAGCCCGGCGGAACTGCTTTTACTAATAGGAGAAGGGGCGAGGGCGGATCTCTGGCGCCTTAAAACCAGATGCTTCGGGTAGCATCTGGTTAGCATTTTTTTTTTTTTTTTTTTTTTTTTTTTTTTTTTCTTGCCTTCTGATTGTTGCTCTGAGTGTTGCTATCCCTGTGCTGTTGCAATCCTGGAATTTCCCCGTTGTGGGACTAATAAAGGCTTATCTTATCTTATCTTATCTTATCTTATCTTATCTAGATGGTGGCTCGTCAACCTGGGAAGGTAGCCCATCTAGGGGAAGGTAAACCCTGATTTCAAACCTCCGCTGCCTTGCGGCATACCTGGTCATGGGAAAGGCTTCGGGAGTCAACCCTGAGGAAAAATCCGGAGTCGGAGCCCCTAAGGCAGTTCTATGTTGTGCTCAACATCGTTCTGGCAGCTCCTGCAACAGCGCTGGTGCCAAACTGTAGCAGCCCTGCTGTTCCTTTGGATTCATCAGTGACGTGGAGAGGGGGGACATGCTGCATGGGCAACATCTTGTCCTCCATATCTTCCTGCCCAGGCTTGAATCCTACCAACTCCCAACGCTGGAAGGTAGAACACCGGATCACTGGAGAAGACACTCCAGCTTCGCCTTTGGCGTAGACAAAACACGGGGAATGACAGTTACCGGTTATAAGCCACCGCTCAATTGGCGTAGAGCGTGGCGCCAGGGGTTGTTCCCGACGGTGGGAGGGATCATCGGATCTCACTGGACAGCTACCGCCCGCCTCAAGCTGGGCAGCCCCCAGCCAATAAGGTGTTGTCCCGCCACAGCTTGCTTTCCTCATTGGGTGCATGGGGATGAGGAGAAGTCTGAACAGCAGGCTGAGAACCTTCGCACCAGGCAAGACAATAAAACAAAAGAGACCAACTCTAAAACTGGGAACTTGGAACGTCCGCACTATGATGACAGGACTCGCTGCTAACCTCAAGGACATCAACGACACTAGGAAGACTGCCATCATCAATAATGAGCTGAAGAGACTGGGAGTGGATATTGCCACTCTCCAGGAAACATGGTTGGCTGACGCAGACACACTGAGAGAGAAGGACTACACGTTCTACTGGCAGGGAAAGGGCAGTGACGAACACAGGGAACACGGAGTGGGCTTCGCAGTGAAGAACACTTTGCTGAAGATGGTGGAACCGGGCAGCACTGGCTCTGCATGACTCCTCACCCTCCGCCTGAACACCACTCAAGGCCCAGTCACCCTCGTCAGTGTGTATGCCCCAACACTGACAGCCACACCAGAGGCAAAAGACGAGTTCTACGAGAATCTCGCAACAACTGTCAGGATCATCCCCAACTCTGAACAACTCATTCTCCTTGGAGACTTCAATGCCAGAGTGGGTGCTGACCATGACTTCTGGCCCTCCTGTCTTGGACCTTTTGGCGTGGGCAGAATGAACGACAACGGACAGCAGCTGCTCGAGTTCTGCACATATCACGATCTGTGCATCACAAACTCGTTCTTCAAGACCAAGCCCCAACACAAGGTTTCCTGGCAACATCCGCGCTCAAAGCACTGGCACCAGCTGGACTTGATCCTGACCAGGCGCACCTCACTGAAGAACGTGCTAATCACCCGTTTGTTCCAGAGTGCAGATTGCGACACAGACCATTCATTGGTGTGTTGCAAGGTCAAGCTGCAGCTGAAGAAATTCCATCGTGCTAGACAGCCTGGAAAGGCATGGATTGACACCAGCAAGATGGCTCAACCAGAACTTGTTGAGCAGTTTGCCTCCACCTTTGAGAAGGAACTTGGTGTACCACAAGAAGGAGAATCTGCAAAGCAGAAGTGGGAAGAGCTGCGAAACACCATCCACCGCACAGCCTTGGCTACCTTTGGGAGGAAGACCTCGAAGTCACAGGACTGGTTTGATGCCAAGTTGACCGAGATGACCCCCGTCATTGAAGCCAAGCGCTCAGCACTTGCTGAGTACAAGAAGTACTCAAACGAGAAGAATCTCCAGATTCTCAGGGCTGCGAGAAGCAAAGTTCAGCAGACTGCTCGGCGCTGTGCCAACGAGTACTGGACTCAGCTCAGCCAAGACATTCAAACCGCTGCCATAACAGGGAACATCCGTAGTATGTACGATGGCATCAAGAAAGCACTTGGTCCGGCTCAGAGCAAGACGGCCCCCCTCAAATCCTCCACTGGGGAGATGATCACAGAAAAGAACAAGCAGATGGAGAGATGGGTGGAACACTACTCCGACCTCTACTCCAGACAGAACACCATGACACCGTCAGCCCTTGATGCCATCGACTGCCTGCCATCCATGGACGAACTTGACACCGAGCCAACCATCAACAAACTCAGCAAGGCCATTGATAGCTTGGCCGCTGGCAAGGCACCTGGCAATGACGGCATACCCCCTGACCTGATCAAGCACTGCAAGACCGCCCTACTGCTGCCATTGCATGACGTCCTCTGCCAGTGTTGGAAGGAAGGTGCCGTACCACAGGACATGAGGGACGCCAAGATCATCACCCTCTACAAAACAAAGGGGAGAGAAGCGACTGCAACAACTACAGGGGCATCTCCCTCCTCAGCGTTGTTGGCAAAGTCTACGCACGAGTTGTTCTCGTTCGTCTACAGAAGCTTGCCGAACGTGTCTACCCTGAGTCTCAGTGTGGCTTCCGCGCTGAGCGATCGACGGTAGACATGATATTCTCCATCCGCCAACTCCAGGAGAAATGCAGAGAACAGAACATGCCCCTGTACGTCGCCTTCATCGACCTCACCAAAGCGTTCGATTTGGTCAGCAGAGAGGGCCTTTTCAAGATCCTGCCAAAGATAGGATGCCCACCAAAGTTGCAAAGCCTCATCGAATCGTTTCACACCAACATGCAGGGGATAGTGCAGCACAATGGCAACGTCTCAGAGCCATTCAACATACGCAGCGGAGTGAAACAGGGCTGTGTACTTGCGCCAACCCTCTTTGGGATTTTCTTTGCTATGCTCCTGAGGCATGCCTTCAGCATAGCAACAGAGGGAATCTACCTGCACACAAGATCTGACGGCAGACTTTTCAACCTCGCCCACCTGAAAGCCGGAACCAAAGTACGCGAGGCTCTAATCAGAGACATGCTGTTCGCAGACGACGCTGCAGTCGCAACCCACACACAGCAGGAGCTTCAGACCCTGATGGACCGCTTCTCCCAGGCATGCAAGGACTTCGGGCTTACCATCAGCCTGAAGAAGACTAACGTCTTGGCGCAAGGCACGGAAGCACCACCAACCATCACCATCGACGACTACGAGCTGGAGGTCGTGAATCAGTTCACGTACCTGGGGTCTATGATCAGCAACAACCTCTCCCTTGATACAGAGATCAACAAGAGGATTGGAAAATCAGCCTTCACACTCGCTCGCCTCACCACACGAGTGTGGGAGAATCCCAAACTCTCTGTCAAGACGAAGATGGCAGTGTACAATGCCTGCGTCATCAGCACACTGCTCTATGGGAGTGAGACGTGGACAACATACGCCCGGCAGGAAAAGAGACTGAACTCCTTCCACTTGCGCTGCATTCGCCACATCCTGGACATATCCTGGCAGGACAAAGTGCCCAACACAGAAGTTCTGTCCCGCGCCGGTCTTCCCTCCATGTTCACTCTACTCAGGCAGTGCAGGCTCCGCTGGCTAGGCCACGTTCACCGTATGGAGGATGACAGAATCCCCAAAGACGTCCTCTACGGAGAACTGGCAACTGGCAGGAGAGACGTTGGCCGCCCACAGCTGCGCTTTAGAGACGTTTGCAAGAGACCATGAAGGCCCTGGAGATCAACACAGAGCGCTGGGAGGACCTTGCAACGGACCGCTCCAAATGGAGAGGCACCCTGACCAGACAGCTCAAGGCAGGTGAAGAGAGACTGACTGCTGCAGCAGATGAAAAAAGGACCCGCAGGAAGAACCGCCACAGACCCAGCAGCACGGAGACCACCCACAAGTGCGACCTGTGTGACAGGGACTGCCATTCGCGCATCGGCCTGTTCAGCCACAGGCGGTGCTGTTCCAGCAGAGTAGACGTTTAGGATTCTCTTCCATGGTCATCATAGACCGACGGAGGCCGACGACGACAGGGGTGGTGGAGAAGTTCAGTTTTGTTGGGTTCCTGCACACAAAGGGTTGAAAGGGAATGACTGTGCAGACAAATTAGCAAAAAGTGCGCTTGGGAAAGAAATAACTACCTTGGCTAATCTGTATGTGCCGAATTTTGATGATGTACACTTTTTTCGCAACCTTTTTTCGCAGCTTCTAGATTTAAATACTCATTCTCTAATTCTTGGGGGTGACTTTAATTTGTATATGGATCCGATCTTAGACCGCTCATCCTCAAAACCTGCTAGTCTTAATAAATCTGCGACTTATGTTAAGTCTTTTCTTGAGGAATATAGCCTTACAGACCCTTGGCGTTTTTTACATCCTAACGACAGGGACTATTCTTTTTTCTCTCATGTACACCATACTTATACCAGAATAGATTATTTTTTTGTTGACAATTTATTAATTAATAACCTTTGCTCTTGCAGTTATGATAGCATCTCAGTTTCTGATCATGCCCCTCTTGTACTTAAAATGATCCTCCATGGATGTGACTCCATGAGAAAGCATTGGAGACTGGATCCATTTATTACTTACAGATGAAAAATTGGTTGCGAATATTTCTTCTAAAATTAATTTTTTTTTGAAAGAAAATAAAACTCCTGGTATGCCAAACAAAACGATATGGGAGGCCATGAAGGCATTTCTTAGGGGGGAATTTATCTCATTGGCAGCATTTAAAAGACAATCCACAATACAGGAACAGAAGGCTATTTTGGATCAAATCTTGGACATTGACAGACAATATGCTCACTCTCCATCACCCGCTCTGTACAAGGAACGTATGACATTACAAACTAAACTTAATTTACTTTCTACTCGACAAATTGAAGGTTGTTTAATAAGAAACAAGAGTGAATTTTATGAACATGGCGAAAAAACCGGTAAACTTCTAGCTAATCAACTGCGTGGTATTAGAGCTAAGCAAATTATTACTGGAGTTAGGACAGATAAAGGAGAGGTGACATCTGACCAACAAGTGATTAATGATATTTTCAGGTCATTTTATTCCAAATTATATACCTCAGAATATACAACAAACTTAAAGGATTTGCAAATTTTTTTTGAATCTATTGATATCCCTTCGATTTCCTCAGAATCTCGGCAAATTCTAGAAGCTCCCATCACAAAAGAAGAAATTCAGCTGGCAATATCATCCATGCAATCAGGAAAATCTCCAGGACCTGATGGGTTTTCTGCTGTTTTTTTCAAAAAATTCTCTGACGACCTTGCCCCTTTTCTTTGTCAAGTTTTTACAGAGTCGCTTGACTCCGGTACACTTCCTCCTTCATGTTATCAGGCCTGTATCACTGTGTTGCTTAAAAAAGACAAGGATCCTGCTGATTGTGCTTCTTACAGGCCTATTTCCTTGTTAAATACCGATGTTAAAATTTTGTCAAAGTTGTTAGCTTCAAGGTTGGAAAAGATTCTTCCTTTTATAATTTCACAGGACCAAACCGGTTTCATTAAAAATCACCATTCTTTTTTTAACTTGCGGCGGTTGTTTAATATTATTTATACTCCTCACCACAACATACCTGAACGTCTTATTAGTTTGGACGCTGAAAAGGCATTCGATAGGGTTGAGTGGGAGTATTTGTTTTTTACTTTGGAGAGGTTCGGTTTTGGTCCTTCCTTCTGTTCCTGGATTAAACTTCTCTATGCTCGTCCTTTAGCTTCAGTGTTAACTAATTGTCGCTATTCTATTTTAGACTTTACCGTGGTACGAGGCAAGGCTGTCCTTTGAGCCCGTTGCTCTTTGCCTTGGCAATTGAGCCGTTAGCTATTGCAATCCGTGGGAGCCGGGACTTTCTAGGCATTTCTAGGGGTGGCATCGAGCATAGGGTTTCACTTTATGCCGACGATCTTTTACTATTTCTCTCCAACCCACTTACTTCATTACCCGCTATACTCAACATTTTGGATAGTTTTAGTAGGTTTTCTGGTTATAAAATTAATCTTAATAAGAGTGAATTGTTTCCGATTAATGAAAAGATTCGAGTTCAGGATCTTGAAAATTTTCCTTTCAAGGTTGTTATTGATCATTTTAATTATCTTGGGATATGTGTTACTAAACAACTTACTTGTTTAAAAATAATTTTCTCCCCTTATTTGACCAATGCAAGCTAATACTTTCCAAATGGTCCCCATTATCCTTGTCCTTAATTGGCAGAATCAATTCTGTAAAAATGATGTTACTTCCAAAGTTTTTATATTTGTTTCAATGTCTCCCCATTTTTATTCCTAAATCCTTTTTTAAGTCTTTGGACTCTCTGATTACCTCATTTATTTGGAATGATAAACATCCGAGATTGAGGAAAGTTTTTCTTCAAAGACCCAAATCAGTGGGTGGCATGGCTCTGCCTAACTTTCAATATTACTACTGAGCAGCAAATATCAGGTGCATGTTATATTGGAAACATTTCTATCTGGAACCCAAATCACCCATTTGGATCCTTATGGAGTCACATGAGGACAATCAAACCTCCCTACCGGCAATTTTAGGTTCACCACTTCCCCTTGCTTTGTCTACACTGGGTAATAACAAAGTAGTTCGTCAGTCTCTTAGAACTGGGTCTCAATTAAGGAAAAATTTCGGTCTTCAGTTTTTCTCCATTAGAAGTCCAATTGCCGCAAATCATTTATTTACCCCATCAACTATTGATAGTGCATTTCATATGTGGCACAGAAAAGGTTTAAAATCTTTTGCGGATTTATATTTTGATGGTCAATTTGCAAGTTTTTCTCAACTTTCCACTAAATTCGACATCACTTCTACACATTTTTTCCGCTTCCTCCAGGTCAGACATTATGTGCAAACCATGACAAAACAATTCCCTCAAAAACCTTCTGATAATCCTCTAGATGATTTTTTATTAGTTAAACCAACTTCTAAGGGGGTAATATCAGTTTTATATAATTTAATTTCGAATTTACAATCTTCTTCTCTGGCCGCTATTAAATTGAATTGGGAACAAGATCTTAATTTTACTTTTACTGATGAACTGTGGGACTCTATTCTTGGCCAGGTTCACACTGCATCAATGTGTGCTTGTCACGCTCTTATTCAATTTAAGATTGTACACCGGGTGCACCTGTCCAAGGTTAAGTTAGCACGTATTTACTCGGATATAGACCCAACTTGTGAAAAGTGTGGTAGCGCTCCTGGCACTTTGCTTCACATGTATTGGTCCTGCCCTTCATTGATGAATTTTTGGCATTCTGTTTTTATCACTATGTCTGAAGTCCTGCAATATCAAATTAAACCTGATCCATTATGCGCAATTTTTGGTGTGGCTCCAGAACTTGTCTTGCCAAATTCCAAATTAAAAGTATTCAAATTTTCATTATTATTGGCTAGATGTGCTGTATTACCGAAGTAGAAAGACTCTTCGCCCCCTTCACATTTACAGTGGATAAAAGATATAATGTCCTGTTTGGATTTAGAAAAAATCAGATATACAGTTCGTGGCTCTGAAAACAAATTCTATAAATTATGGTGCCCGTTTCTTGATTTATTTGAAAGACCCACGATTATAGTTTCTGAGTAGCTCATATCCCCTTTACCCCACCCCCACCTCACACACACAATTTTTCTTTTTTTTATTATTATTGTTTATTTAAAGGTTTTTGTGTTTTGAAGCATCCACATTTGTTAGTTTTAAATTTTAGTTTTGCACTGTTTGGTTAAAACAAAAATGAAAATTTCCAATACTTTGTACTGTATTGATACGTCAATTAATAATAATAAAAAGACCTTTGAAAGAAAGAAAGAAATAACTATACCATTGTCTCTTGGAAAAGGTGAAGGGAAAGCAGTAATCAAGAAAAAAGGAAATGAGCTATGGCAACAAAGATGGAATGAAGATCATAAAGGTAGATTGTATTACAAAATACAAAAATCTATTGCACTAAAGAATTATAAAACAACAAACAGGAGGGAAGGCATCATTATGGCAAGACTCAGTCTGGATCATACAGGTTTAAACGGCACTTTATTCACCATGGGAAAAAGTGAAAGTGACAAATTTAGAGAATGTGGAGTAAAAGAAAATGCTGAGCACATCTTATTACACTGTCACAAGTATGGAAATGAAAGCGAGAGAATGAAAAATGAAGTTCGAGAGACCGGTAGGGAATAGGATTTAACTGGGATTCTGGGAACAGATGGAGATGGAGAGGCACTAAGAATCACAAGTAGGGGTTGGGCTCAAATGACATAATGTTATACACTGATATATAGTAGGTGGCGGTATGCACCTTTCAGTTGTTTGCTATCTGCCAATAACCGAGAGAAGAAGAAGAAGAAGAAGCCCACATGACAAACGCGCAATGCATTCTGGGATTAGTAGGTTTGGCTATTTTCAGCAGACTGCAAGGACATGGCGCCTCGACATTTCTTTGTGAATGAATGAAAAAAAAATGGACGGTTCAAAGGAAAATTTAAAGGGACAGTACTATGCCAAACTGAACAGGACTGCAAAGGGTATTTGGGAAGGATTTAAAGTGCTGATGACACGTTTTTGACTTCCTCTAATTTTTCATCACATAATACAATATGACAAAATAGGTTGGTCTGTGCAGTTCTAAGTCAAACAGGCTTTTTTCACGTGAATATCCAACATTTTCATGAGTGCCACGTCACCAATTACGTCAGTGGCTGGAAAACCCCGCTGCCATGTAGTCACGTCATCGGGAGAACACAGCGCTTGGCTGCTCATTGTACACACAGGATGGAAGCAGTTGAAAACATCGACGATGGTTCCAGCACATGTAGTCTCGAATTGGTTTGTGTTGTCCAATCTTCAGACGATTATAGTTCTGAAGAATGGGATGATAATGTAGAATCTGGGGGCATCAGACCGTATAGGTTTGAGCCGTGCCAAGCGGGCATTGTGCCTAGCGAGTCAGACTCAGAGAGTGACGGTGGAGAGGCACACATACCCGCTGCAGCAGCAGCCACAAACACACGGCAGGGGAACACCAGTGTTATTCTTTTGTTACAGATATTGCAACAAATTATTTGTTCATAAATATAATTTATTTAAACCCGATTTTTCAATAAAATCATAGCAGTGTATTCTCTGTGGCTCAGGCATCGGGTTTATTCAATTCAATTCAATTCAACTTTATTTATATAGCGCCATTTCACAACAACAGTCATCTCATAGCACTATCAACTGTAGGGAGGACCCCCACAGTTGCAGAAAGACCCCAGCAATCAGGCGATCCCCTGTGAGCAAGCACTTGGCGACGGTGGAGAGGAAAAACTCCCTTTTAACAGGAAGAAACCTCCAGCAGAACCAGGCTCAGGGAGGGGCAGTCATCTGCTGCGACTGGCTGGGGGGTGAGGGGACAGAGAAGAAGAAAAGAACAGACATGTAGAGAGCAAACAGCATGATGGGGACTCAATCTATGGGAGAGAACAAACAAATGTTAATGACCAGCAAAAAAAAAAATATTTCATAGAGAGTGAGGAAAGGAGTGAGGCCCAGTGCATTACTGGAGGTCCCCCGGCTGACTAAACCTATTAGCAGCATAACTAAGGGAGGGTTCAAAAACACATGATCCCTCCCTAATTGTAGGCTATATCAAAAAGGTAGGTTTTAGCCCTATTCTTAAAAACAGAGATCGAGTCTGACTCCCGAATCCAGATTGGCAGCTGATTCCACAGGAGAGGAGCTTGATAACTGAAGGCTCTGCCTCCCATTGTACTTTTGGAGATTCTAGGTATTACAAGTAAACCTGCATTTTGGGAGCGTAGTGCTCTGTTAGGATGATACGGTAGTATCAGATCATTTAAATAAAAAGGAGCCTGATTGTTTAGAGCTTTGTAAGTAAGAAGAAGGATTTTAAACTTAATTCTAAACTCTATGGGAAGCCAATGAAGGGAGGCCAGAACCGGAGAGATATGATCTCTCTTTCTAGTACCTGTTAAAACTCTTGCTGCAGCATTTTGGATCAGCTGAAGACTTTTTAAAGATGTTTTAGGACAGCCTGATAATAAAGAATTACAATAATCTAATCTCGAGCTAACAAAAGCGTGGATCAGCTTCTCAGCATCACTCTGAGACAAGATGCTCCTAATCTTGGCAATATTACGCAAATGATAGAAGGCAGTCTTAGAAACAAATTTAATATGTGAATTGAAGGACAAATCCTGATCAAAAATAACTCCAAGGTTCCTCACAGAGCTATTAAGAGAAAGAGTAACTGCATCCAAACTGAAAGTTTGATTTGGAAAGGAATTTCTAAGGTTTTTTGGACCAACAAGAATGACTTCAGTCTTATCTGAATTTAATAGCAGGAAATTACAAGTCATCCAAACTTTGATTTCCTTAAGACAGGCTTCTAACTTGGCTAATTGATTAGTATCATCTGGCTTCATTGACAGGTATAATTGTGTGTCATCTGCATAACAGTGAAAATGTATACAGTGCTTTCTAATAATGTTGCCTAACGGAAGCATATATAAACTAAAAAGAGTAGGGCCAAGCACAGATCCCTGTGGAACTCCATGACTAAGCTTTGAGCTGAGAGAAAACTCATCATTTACATGAACAAACTGGAACCTATCAGATAAATAAGATCTAAACCACTGCAACGAAGTTCCATTAAGTCCAACATAGTGTTCTAATCTATCAAGTAGAATATTATGATCAATAGTATCAAAAGCTGCACTAAGATCTAAAAGGACAAGTACAGAAACTAGTCCATTATCAGATGCAATGAGGAGGTCGTTAGTGACCTTCGCTAAGGCTGTTTCAGTGCTATGATGGATTCTAAACCCAGATTGAAACTCCTCAAATAAACCATTTCCCTGCAGGTGGTCAAGTAATTGCGTAGCAACAACTCTTTCTAAGATTTTTGAAATGAAAGGGAGATTAGAGATTGGTCTATAGTTAGCTAAAGCTCCTGGATCTAGCGTTGGCTTTTTGAGTAAGGGTTTAATTACAGCCGTTTTAAAAGCCTGCGGTACATGGCCTAAAGTTAATGAAGAATTGATTATATGAAGAATAAAGCTACCAATAAGTGGGAAGACTTCTTTAAATAACCTGGTAGGAATAGGGTCTAAAAGACAAGTTGAAGGTTTGGATGAGGAAACTATTTTGTCTAACTCACAAAGGTCGATTGGAGTAAACTCATCAAGACAGACATCAATAGAAGGAGTTGTAGTAGTTACAGTATTTAAGTTAACTGTGGGAAGAATCTGATTGATTTTATCTCTGATGGATGAAATTTTATTATTGAAAAAGTTCATAAAGTCCTGACTAGTAAGCTCTAAGGGGATGCTAGGATTGACAGAGTCCTGACTCTTTGTCAACCTGGCTACAGTACTGAAAAGAAACCTGGGATTATTCTTGTTCTCTTCTATTAATGCAGAGTAATAACTCGTTCTAGCTTTTCTAAGAGATTTTTTATAAATTAAAAGATGATTTCTCCAAGCTAAATAGATTTCATCTAAATTAGTAGAGCGCCATTTTCTTTCTAATTGACGTGTCTTCTGTTTTAAGCTACGAGTTTCTGTGTTGAACCAAGGAGTTAAAAATCTCTGATTAGACTTTTTCTTTTTTAAGGGGGCCACCAAGTCTAGAGCCTGATGCAGAGAAGCTGAAACACTATCCACCATGTTATCAATTACAGAAGGAGCAAGCTGTCTATAGCTTATTTCCGTTGTGTTGACACATGGCATAGAGGAAACAATCTGCATAAATTTGGAAACAGCATCATCTGAGAGGCATCTACTGTAATAATATTTTTCTTTAGGAGCCAAATAGTCAGAAATAGTAAAATCAAAGGTTAACAGACAATGGTCTGACAGTACAGGGTTATGAGGAGACACTACAAGATTTTCTATTTCTATGCCATATGTCAGAACAAGGTCCAATGTATGGTGGAGGTAATGAGTAGAATTTCCTACTTTCTGAGAAAACCCAATCGAGTCTAATATTGAATTAAAAGCCACATTAAGGCAGTCACTATCTACATCCACATGTATATTAAAGTCCCCTACTATAATTATTCTATCAGATTTCAGCACTAAATCAGCTAAGAAATCAGCAAATTCGGATAAAAATTCTGAATAGGTTGATGGGGGACGATAAACTATGGCAAATAAAATTGGGTTTAACCTGGAATTGCTAAAGTGCCCAACACTGAGGACCAGGCCCTCAAAGGAATTATAACATGTTTTTTGCTTTACATTAACTAGTAATTTGGAATGGTAAATTGTTGCTACTCCTCCTCCACGACCAGAACTTCTGGGATTTTGACAGTTTAAATAACCAGAGGGAGTTGATTCATTTAAACCAACATAATCCTCTTGTCCTAACCAAGTCTCTGTAAGGGAAATTAAATCAATCTGATGATCAATTAACAGATCATGGACTAACAGAGACTTGGGAGTTAGAGACCTAATATTTAATAAACCACATTTAATTTTTAAATTATGAGGAGGAACAGAGGCCAAATCATTCAATTTAGAGGCTTTATGTTTAATTTGAGTTTTACCAATATTTTGCTTTATCACTTTGGGATGCTTATACATTATATTTTTATTTATTTATTATGGATTACATTTTGAGTTCTTGTTGTTTTTGTTTTGTACATGTGTTTTATGTGCGTTTTGAGCCACTTTTAGGTGGGCACTGTCCAAGATTCGCCAGTCACACACGCCCTCTCTATTTGACAGTCAGCTGTTCATGGTTTGTGTGCATCATCTGCCATGTTGTCAGCCAGCCAATATTGCCAACACTATCATGACATGTTAGCCATTCCACACAGCCGTGGTTCTGTTGCGCCCCTTGAAGCGATGTCGGCCCTGGGGCGCAACCGTGGTTAACACGTCTCCTCTCCATGTTCACTGGGCGATGTCAGCCCTGGACGCCAGCTGTAAGTGTCTCTGTTTATTTTTGTAAGTCTTCACCTTTTTGGGAACTGTTGTCATCATTTTTATGTTCAATACATGTGCTGTGGTGAATTCTGCACGTAAATCCATTCATCATGACCCTCTGTGCACTCTTACGCAGGGCAGGGAGAGGGAGGATGAAATAATGAGAATTTACGTGCAGGGTTCACCACAGCACATTTAATACAGAAAGAGAGACAATTCCCTAAAAGGTGAAGACGTACAAAAAACACAATCACACTTACTGATGGTGTTCGGAGGCCAGCATCGCCCAGCGAACGAATGAGAGGAGACGTGTTTGCCACAGGTGCGCCCCAGAGCCGACATCGCTTCAAGGATGCACGAGAACCACGGCGAACATGGAGTGACTAACACATCGTGAGAGTGCTGAAAATACTGGCAGACTAACAGCACAGATGACAATACTATGGACCATCAGTGCATGACTGGCAAACGGCCACGAAGTACATGTACTGCTGGTGATGGTGTGATGAGAAGCACCTGGGTGAGGAACAGGAAACATGATCAGTAGGAGTGGGAATCAGCTGGTGATAATGATAGAGGGGACGTGGCCGGACCGGCGAGATGTCAGCATGCGATCGCAGAAAGTAGGTCAAAGCTGCGTGTAAATCCATTAATCCTTCCCTTCCTCGTACACTCCTCCTGCATAAAAGCGCATGAGGAGCACACGAGGAGGCTTATGACAGTTGGAGCTGAAGCGTGTGATGTGGTCTTTCACGGCTTGCTGTTTATCTAAGCCTGCAACACAATGCGAAGGCATAGCCGTAAAATTAAAACAAGAAACCAGAGAAACTGTGAGCTACAAAGCTGCTGTCCTTCCAGTCAACAACACCGGAGTCCATTCTTCCGCTTATGTCATGGGGGTGCCACCCTTAATTCGGTGGGTGGCATCACAGTCCAGTCAGTGGCTGCTGTTTTTTGATAACTAGTTTATGCAGGCGTGGTTGTAAATGTTATATTGATCATTGACAATGACTTTTGGGGTTACACAACATCCTAAAAAATATAAAAATCGTGTCATCAGTCCTTTCTCAATTTCGTTGCATTGTTTATTAACAATGGAATGACAATAAAGGCACTTTGACTTTGACTTAAGGGGTTAACGGGCTGGATCCCTACCAGCATACAACGTGGAGTTCAGACATAAACATTCTGTCTAACTCCAACCATGACTTCATTTATTTGATTTGATTTATTTTAACTGTAAGTCCATAGTAAGTCGTGTGGCGCCGATTTTTCTCTCGGCGCCACACGAGTCGGCTGCCTTTTGCAACAGCGGCTCGATTCCGAGTCTTTTTCCCTTCCTCTCTCTTTTGATCCGTCTTTTTTTTTCACCCCACTTATATCACGGACACACAGATCGTCCTAAATGTCTCCTGAGCCGGTGGACGGAGCCACTGTCTATAGCAGGATACGATACAGCAGAGAACAGCTGCTAGCATTCAACCGCCACCCGGTCCCATTGGAAAAACTCGACATACCGAGAGAACTGAGGCGAAAACGCCGCGGCTGCCGGGCTGGAGTAAGGCGGAGGACAAAAAATATAAGGTACAGACCCTCCCTTCCATCTGTTGTCATGGGAAATGTACGGTCGATACTGGGAAAGTTAGATGAGCTAGCGGCTATCTCCCGTTATGATAGCACATACCGGGAGTGCTCTCTCCTTTTGTTTACTGAGACGTGGCTAACTGAACTAGCAGCAGATGCTAACATTGAGCTGGAGGGTTTTCACATGATACGAGCTGACCGAACACCAGACAGTGGCAAGGCTAGGGGCGGTGGAGTGATAATGTATGTTAACAACAACTGGTGCAGACCGGGACATATCACTGTTAAACAACGACACTGCAGCAAAGACATTGAGTTGCTAGCTGTTAGCATGAGGCCTACATATCTCCCGAGAGAACACTCACACGTGATCTGCATTGTTGTTTATGCAAATCCGACGGCGAACGCTGGGACAGCACGTGACGTCATCCATTCAGTAACCAGCAGGCTGCAGACAGAACACCCAGATGCTCTTCTCCTCATCTCAGGCGATTTCAACCATGTTTCACTGTCTCCCATTCTACCCACGTTCACCCAGTATGTCACATGCCACACTAGAGACAATAAAACACTGGATTTATTCTACGCAAACACTAAGGAGGCGTACACCTCATCACAACTCCCCCCACTCGGGAGATCGGATCACAACTTGGTTCATCTCCGGCCGGTGTACAAACCCCTAGTGCACAGACAACCTCCGGCCATGCACACTGTGGAGTTATGGTCTGAGGAGACAATGGACACCCTAAAGGGCTGTTTTGAAGCCACCGCCTGGAAGCAGCTCTGCGATCCACATGGTGAGGACATCGATGGCCTCATTCACACCTTCACGGGCTACCTCAGCTTCTGTGTGGACAAATCCGTTCCCACCAAGACCATACGGCGTCACTCAAACAACAAACCCTGGATCAACCCTGAGATAAAAACACTTCTGAGAGAGAAGAAGAGGATCTTCAGGTCAGGGAACAGGGAGATGCTGAAGTCCGTACAGAGGGAGCTGAGGAGAAAGATCAGAGAAGGCAAGGACAGCTTCAGGAAGAAGATGGAGGACAAGCTGCAACAGAGCGACATCAGCGGGGTCTGGAGAAACCTCAAAACCATCTCGGGGCTCCAGAATACCTCCCCCCAGGCCACAGGGGGCAGGGAGTGGGCGAACAACCTGAATCTGTTTTTCAATAGATTTGACCAACCGCCCTCCCCCCTGACTGCACAACAACCACTGCTGCCTCTAAAGAAATCAAGTCCTGCTGCCCACTCCCCACTCCACCAACACCCCCCCACTCCCAACACACAGCCCCCCATCCTGACCCTGACCAGGACCCAGGTGAGGACGGAGCTGAGGAAGATCAAGGCGAGGAAGGCGCCGGGACCGGACGGCATCAGCGCAAAGCTCCTCAAGTCCTGTGCAGACCAGCTGTGTGGGATTGTGACGTATATCTTCAACATGAGCCTGAAACTGGGGAGGGTACCACAGCTGTGGAAAACATCTTGTGTGGTACCTGTACCAAAAACTTCCCACCCCAAAGACCTGAACAGCTACAGACCGGTGGCCTTGACGTCCCACTTGATGAAGACCCTGGAGAGACTGCTCCTTGCTCACCTCCGCCCCCTGGTGGAACCAGCGATGGATCCACTCCAGTTCGCCTACCAGCATGGCATTGGGGTGGAGGATGCGGTGATCTTCCTCCTTCACCGTTCTCTGTCCCACCTGGAGAAGCCCGGGAATATGGTGAGGATCATGTTCTTTGACTTCTCCAGTGCTTTCAACACCATCCAACCGATGATCCTGAAGGACAAGCTGCTGCGCGCAGGGGTGGACCAGCACCTGTCATCATGGATCCTGGACTACCTCACGAACCGGCCTCAGTTTGTGAGAACCCGGGACTGTGTGTCCGACACGATCATCAGTAGCACGGGGGCCCCCCAGGGAACGGTGCTGGCTCCCTTCCTGTTCACTCTTTATACTGCGGACTTCTCACACAACACAACACACTGCCATCTACAGAAGTTCTCTGATGACTCTGCGATCGTTGGCCTCATCTCCAATGGAGATGAAGCTGAGTACAGAGGGCTTATCCAGGACTTCGTGGACTGGTGCCATCGGAACTGCCTCCAGATCAACGCGAGGAAAACTAAGGAGCTGGTGGTGGACTGCCGCAGGCATGGGCAGCCCCTCACAGTACCAGTAAATATACAGGGAACAGACATCGAGATGGTGACATCCTATAAGTACCTGGGTATTCATCTGAACAATAAACTAGACTGGTCACACAATACTGATGCACTCTACAAGAAGGGACAGCGCAGGCTGTTCCTGCTGAGGAGACTCAGGTCTTTTGGTGTACAAGGGGCGCTGCTGAAGTCATTCTATGACACGGTGGTGGCATCAGCCATCACTTTTGGAGTGGTCTGCTGGGGCAGTGGCATTACTGCAGCCGATAGGAAGAGACTGAACAAACTGATTAAGAAAGCTAGCTCTGTCCTGGGGCAGCGCCTTGATCCGATGGAGGAGATAGGAGAGAGAAGGACGGTGGCTAAACTGTCATCTCTGCTGGAGTCCGAGTTCCACCCTATGCAGGACATACTGAATGCACTGAGGAGCTCATTTAGCAGCAGACTACATCATCCCAGGTGCACAACCGAGAGGTTTCGTAGGTCCTTCCTACCAACGGCTGTCAGACTGTACAACCTAAGCAGGGCTGCTCGCAGAGATAGCAAAAAGACGTAACAAACTAATAGTTTTTTGAATGCAAAAGATGCAATAGACTTACACAATGGTCCCCTCCGGCATACAACTAGGAACATACCGGTCGCTATGGAGGGTGAGAATATGTATGGGCACATAATCATACCATGTAGGATAACTAAGTAGACGGTTATGCTGTTTCATTCCATCTAGCAACAATGCTCTGCACTGTGTGTGTTTATATATTTGCATATTTATTCCATCTAGCTACAATGCTCAGCACTGGGTGTGTTTATATATTTATATATCTACATATTATTCCATCTAGCTACATTGCTCCGCACTGTGTGTGTTTATATACTTGCATATTTATTCCACCTAGCTGCAATGCTCCGTACTGTGGGTGTTTATATATTTACATATTTATTCCATCTAGCTACAATGCTCTGCACTGTGTGTTCATATATTCATATATTTATTCCATCCAGCTACAATGCTCTGCACTGTGTGTCTGTGTGTGTGTGTATATATATATATATTTTATAGTAATACGTACATATGTTTATTAGCTGCTCTTGCTTGCTTGTTTTTTTCTTGCCTTCTGATTGTTGCTCTGAGTGTTGCTATCCCTGTGCTGTTGCAATCCTGGAATTTCCCCGTTGTGGGACTAATAAAGGCTTATCTTATCTTATCTTATCTTATATACACAGGAAGTTTTCAGTAACTTTAGGTCTTTGCAGCAGTTCACAGATGGATGGGTGATGACTGGAGATGTACAAGGCAGACCTGGAGACAGCTGTGAGCACAAAGGTACGTTTCTTTTGATTTCTTCTCTTGTAATGCTAAACATTGTTCTTTCCCTATACAACCAGATGAAATTAAAATGTGCAGCACTGAAAATATTTTTCAAAATGTACAGAAATTATATAATTTTAAAGTACTGTGAAAAAATGTGTGAACTTGTCATTTGTTTTCATCATCATCATCATCATCATCATCATAGCAGTCTGTCGGGGGCGACAATGACTGTTTCATTTAGGTCTGATCAGATTCCTCCACGCAGCTCTGTCCTTCGCCCTCCGCTGCCAGGAACTCGTGACCTTGTTATCCTGGCCGACGTCCGAGCCGGTATGAGTTGCTTTCTGACTGACCATGTCATACAACTGCTTGCAAAGTGTTTGAGTACCGCTAGCTTTTGCTGAACTAGCGGCACATTCTTTTTTTTTTTCCACAGTATTTTTTATTGAACCTTTTTTTTACAAACATATCACAAACAATCAGACACTAAAACTAAAGTAATTTAAAAATTTAAAAAAACACTAACTACAACAAAAAAAATGTACTAAAAACAACAACAACCATTAACAAAAGCAAATCAACAACAATGCTCCTCTGTTTAGTCTAGGTAATCTATTACATAAGAATACATAATATACATTCACCAGTTTGGAATTTGGAAGGTCCACACATATCATTCACCTTCTTCTTCAGAAGTTACGTTTAATTTCTTTACATAATCAATGAAAGGTCTCCATATATTCTCAAACACATTTTCCTTTAATTTCAGTGTATATGTTATTCTTTCTAGTGGAAGGTTTGTTAACATCTGTTTACTGCCTGTCACGCCGCGCCATTCATCAGCGGCGCCACCTGCCCACGCACCTGCTACTCGTCAGCGGCGAAGGATAAAAGCCGCCTCGCCCTGAGCGTCGGCCTGAAGCCGTAGACTTCATTTCCCTTGCATGGACTTCTACCACATTCTCTTCAGCATCCTCTTTACCGGTAAGAAGATCACTTACCTCATCTCTCCAGTTTGCTCCCCTGTGCACAGGTGGATTCCTCGGCGGCGGACAATCCCGTCCCTCGTCTCTCCTCGCTGCTGCACCGAGCCCTGCAGGTGGCTGTCTCCCGGGCTTCCATCCTTGAAGCGCCAGTCATCTGCCCAAACAAGTAAGCTTCTCTCCCTCGCCTATTCTCCTCCTGTGTTGGTGTGTGCTCATCACCCTGTGTCCAATTTCTCCCATAGGGTTGCCGGCTGAACGGTCTCCTGCCTCTGGGTCCGAAGCAGACGCCACCACCAACACATTAACATTCCGCAGACACGCACCCAAACATCCTTGTTGTTAATAAACAGTTTGAACTACTCTGAGCCTGTGTGTGTGCGTCTCCTGAGCCGAACGTTATGTCAGTACGGCTTCAGGAGAGCGGCTCGGCGGACGGCGGGCTCGCACACCGGTTTACCATCCTCGAGGCTCGGGTGGATCAGATTGTTTATCAGCAACAGGTGGTTCTTAATCAATTATTAGAACTGACTAACCGATTGAACCGCTTGGACCCCCAACAGCCGTCCCTCCCGACTCGCCAGGGTGGCGCGGCTCCTGCTGTTCCAGCGGCCGTCCAGCCGGCTCCAGTGGCACCGGTTCGGCTCACGCCGATTCCGACCCCCGCCCGCTTTAGCGGTAAGCTCGGCGGAGCGCGGGGGTTTATTATGCAGTGTGAGTCCGTGTTCCACCGTGTGCCCGGAGATTTTCCCTCGGATCACAGCCGAATTGGTTACATAGGGAATCTTCTGGAGGGGCGTGCGTTAACCTGGACCTACGCCGTAATGGCGAGGCCCAGTTATGCCACCCTCACCTATGACCAATTCGTGAGGCGCTTTCTGGAGGTCTTTGACCACTCACAAACCGAAACGGTCCAGGTCGATCGGCTTCTCGCTCTCCAGCAGGGAAGCCGGTCGGCAGCGGACCACTCGGTCGACTTCCGGGTAGCGGCGGAGGAATTGGGCTGGGAGGAACGCTCCCTCTGTGGCCTGTTCCTCCGCAGCCTCAATAGTGATCTGAGGGATGAACTGGCTGGTCGGGATATCCCTGGGACGCTAGCGGAGCTGACATCCTTAGCGATAAGTTTGGATAACAGGCTGCGCGAGCGCTCCTCGGGGCGGAGGTCTTCTTCTTCTCGCCCTCGTGGAGCCTCGCCGCACCTGTTCCAAGCTCGCCCCCTGGCGGCGCCGCCAGCATCGCGCCCCGAGGAGTCGGAGCCGATGGTGACGGGCTGGACTAAACTTTCCCCTGTGGAGAAACAACGCCGCCGTGAGTTGGGCCTCTGCATGTATTGCGGAGGCGACCAACACACCGTGGAGCGTTGTCCACGGAAAGCCAGTCGGTGGGGTCCGCGAGTCACTGTTGGAAGCCTCGCGGATGTCAATCGGTTAGGATCACTTACTCAATTGAAGCTGCCCATCCGTTTCTGCCATAACCCTACTGGGCACCTCACCCACGCACTGGTGGATTCGGGCGCAGAAGGCAGCTTCATTTCACAAAGCCTGGCAACCCGATTGGGCATCCGCTGCCAGGCACTCAACACTCCCATCTCCCTGATCCACCTCTCCCGTGCCACCCTCGGGAGAGTGACACATCAAACTGTTCCCCTACCGGTCATCATCTCGGGAAACCACCGGGAGGAGATGACCTTTTACGTCCTTCCCAACTCTGTGTCGCCCGTCATCCTGGGGTATCCCTGGCTCCGCCTTCACAACCCGGTCCTGGATTGGAAATCAGCTGGGATCTCGGCATGGAGTACGTTCTGTATGGGCACCTGCCTTCAGTCCGCTGCCTGCTCTCCGTCCGCTCCTCCCCCTGCGACGGACGCTGCACCCCCGGACCTGTCTCTGGTGCCCCCAGAATTTCACGACCTGGGTATGGTGTTCAGCAAAGCGAAAGCTATGTCTCTTCCCCCTCATCGGCCCTATGACTGCGCCATCAACCTCCGCCAGGGGGCTCCCTTACCTTCTGGTCGCCTTTACAGCCTGTCTGCGCCGGAGAAGGAGACGATGAACGCCTACCTGAAGGAATCATTAAGTGCTGGGATTATCCGCCCATCATCGTCACCCGTGGGGGCAGGGTTCTTCTTCGTGGGGAAAAAGGATGGGTCCCTCCGCCCTTGTATCGACTACCGGGCCCTCAATAATATCACGGAGAGGGACCGTTACACCCTGCCTCTCATGGACACTGCTTTCCACTCCCTCCAGGGGGCGACCTGGTTCACCAAGCTGGACCTACGCAGCGCTTACCACCTCGTCCGGATCCGGGAGGGAGATGAGTGGAAAACGGCCTTCCGTACCCCGAACGGCCACTTTGAATATCTGGTGATGCCGTTCGGGTTGACCAACGCTCCTGCAGTCTTCCAGCGCCTCATTAATGACGTCCTCCGGGACTTCATTGGCCTTTTCGTGTTCGTCTACCTGGACGATATCCTCATCTTCTCCAAGTCCAGGGATGAGCACCAGGTCCACGTGAGGCGGGTCCTCCAAAGGCTGCTGGAGAACCGTCTGTACGTTAAGGCAGAAAAGTGTGAATTTTACGCCAGGAGTACGTCCTTCCTGGGGTTCATCATCGCCCACGATAAGGTGCTCCCCGACCCAGAGAAGGTAAAGGCGGTGGTGGAATGGCCTACACCTGCATCCCGGAAGCAGGTGCAGCAATTTGTTGGCTTCGCCAATTTCTACCGCCGCTTTGTTCCCAACTTCAGTGCCATCGTTGGACCACTGACCCGCCTCACGTCCCCGAAGGTCCCGTTCCGGTGGACCGAAGAGGTCGCTGCCGCCTTTGAGGCGCTGAAGGCGGAATTCTCCTCCTCCCGGGTCCTTCGCCAGGTCGACCCCGCGTTGCAGTGCATTGTAGAGGTAGACGCCTCGGACACGGGAGTGGGAGCAGTGCTGTCCCAGCGGTCACCGGACGATGGCGCCAAGCGACCGTGCGCCTTCTTCTCCCGGCGCTTGTCCCCGGCGGAGAGAAACTACGATGTGGGGGACAGAGAGCTCTTGGCCATCAAGCTCGCCCTGCAGGAGTGGCGCCACTGGTTAGAGGGGGCAAGCCTGCCGTTTGTGGTCCTCACGGACCACAAGAACCTGGAATACTTACGGTCTGCCAAGCGCCTGAACGCCCGCCAGGCGCGCTGGTCCCTGTTCTTCGCCAGGTTCCAATTTTCCATCACCTTCAGGCCTGGCTCTAAGAACGTCCTGCCTGACGCCCTCTCCAGGCAGTTCGCCCCCGTGGAGTCGGAGGAGGCGCCCCACTCCACCCTGCCCAGGTCGTGCGTCGTGGGAGCCATCTCGTGGGACATTGAGAGCAAGATCCGGAAGGCACAGGAGGTGGAACCTGACCCTGGCGGCGGACCGGAGGGGAGGCTGTTCGTGCCATCCGCGGTCCGAGGAGAGGTCATCCACTGGCTCCACACCTCCAAGCTCACCTGTCACCCTGGCACCTCCCGGATGATAGATCTCCTCCAACGGTCCTTTTGGTGGCCAGGCCTGCGGAGGGATGCAGCCCGCTACGCCCGGGCTTGCCCAATCTGTGCCACCTGCAAGTCGGGAAATGCCCCTCCAGCGGGTCTGCTCCAGCCCCTGCCCGTCCCTGGCAGGCCCTGGTCGCACATCGCTCTGGATTTCGTCACCGGACTCCCCATCTCCAACTCCTATGACACCATCCTGACCATCGTGGACCGCTTCTCGAAGGCCGTGCACTTCGTCCCCCTGCGAGGCCTCCCTACTGCCCTGGAGACGGCGGACCTCCTCGTCCAACACGTGGTCAGGCTGCATGGGATTCCGGTGGACGTGGTCTCGGACCGGGGCCCCCAGTTTTCATCTGAGGTTTGGAGGTCTTTCTGCAACGCCATCGGAGCCAAGGTGAGCCTCTCCTCTGGCCATCACCCCCAATCCAACGGGCAGTGTGAGAGGACCAACCAGGAGCTGGAGGCTGCGCTCCGCTGTGTGTCCAGATCCAAACCCGCGTCCTGGAGCAACCATCTTGCCTGGGTTGAATATGCCCACAACACCGCTCGCTCTTCTGCTACAGGGATGTCCCCCTTCAAGGCGTCCCTGGGTTACGACCCCCCGCTGTTTCCGGAGCAGGAGAGTGAAGTAACTGTCCCGTCAGTTAGGGCCCATCTCAGGCAGTTCCGCTCCACCTGGGCTGCCGCGCGCCATGCGCTATTGCGCACAGCGGAGCGCAACAGGACTGTGGCGGACCGGCGTAGGAGACCTGCCCCGGCGTACAGAGTTGGGCAGCTTGTTTACATTTCCACCCATGACGTCACTCTAAAAGGCGAGAGGAGAAAGCTGGCACAGCGCTTCATGGGTCCCTACCCCATCACCCGGATCATCAACCCGGTGGCTGTGCGCGTGGCTATTCCCCCCTCCCTCCGCATTCATCCTACTTTCCACGTGTCGAAGGTGAAACTGGCGGTTACTGACCCCCTTTGCCCTCCTCCTGCAGCGCAACCCGCGCCCCGGATGATTGGTGGCTATCCGGCCTGGTCCGCCTCCTCCATCCTGGACTCCCGGCGCCGGGGTCGTGGGTTGCAATACTTGGTGGACTGGGAGGGCTATGGGCCCGAGCATCGACAGTGGGTGCCCCCGTCGTTTGTGTTGGACCCATCGCTCATCGCGGACTTCCACCGAGCGCACCCGGATAAGCCATCGCCAGGAGGCGCTGCTAGAGGGGGGAGTACTGTCACGCCGCGCCATTCATCAGCGGCGCCACCTGCCCACGCACCTGCTACTCGTCAGCGGCGAAGGATAAAAGCCGCCTCGCCCTGAGCGTCGGCCTGAAGCCGTAGACTTCATTTCCCTTGCATGGACTTCTACCACATTCTCTTCAGCATCCTCTTTACCGGTAAGAAGATCACTTACCTCATCTCTCCAGTTTGCTCCCCTGTGCACAGGTGGATTCCTCGGCGGCGGACAATCCCGTCCCTCGTCTCTCCTCGCTGCTGCACCGAGCCCTGCAGGTGGCTGTCTCCCGGGCTTCCATCCTTGAAGCGCCAGTCATCTGCCCAAACAAGTAAGCTTCTCTCCCTCGCCTATTCTCCTCCTGTGTTGGTGTGTGCTCATCACCCTGTGTCCAATTTCTCCCATAGGGTTGCCGGCTGAACGGTCTCCTGCCTCTGGGTCCGAAGCAGACGCCACCACCAACACATTAACATTCCGCAGACACGCACCCAAACATCCCTGTTGTTAATAAACAGTTTGAACTACTCTGAGCCTGTGTGTGTGCGTCTCCTGAGCCGAACGTTATGTCACTGCCCTCCCATCGAGTTTCCCAGTTATCGACTGGTAGACAGCAAGCTAACACGTGTGGTGCAGGCCTCAATGACGACAAGATGCTTCCTTTTATCTCGTTTATTGAAGCTACCCCACAAGGAACTCAACGTGATGTACACTCGTCTTTTTGGTTTTACATCCGTTTACATTCGTTCCTACATCCGTGTAAAACTGCAACAAAGTAGACATATACATGCCGTCAATGATATGGTCACCGTGTTTAGCTTAGCACATGTTAGCATTAGCTCTAACTTAGCTGGTAACAATGTTGGCAACGGACTAGGCAGTCGCTTAAAATACACCAATGCAACCGTGCAGTTCTCATTGTAGCTGTTAACACTGTCAAACCATGTAGGATACTCACGGACTAATGATGTCCAAGGCGCCGATAATTAAACAACATTCACAGCGTTCGTACATTGGGTGAAGCTCTGACCGGTCTCCCGTTATATCATTACTGCGCATGTGCAACACTTTGTGTATCAGTTCAAAACGATGCTTTCACTACACCACTAGAGGGAACCAAACTCACTTACATGAAATGCTGTAATGGGAACTGCCCAACTTAATTCATGGAGGCAGCATAATCTGTCTTAACCACTGAGTCACATCTGGTCTATGAGTCTTTTTCCACAGTAGTGCAATACATTTTTCGGCATTAAGCAAACCGAGGTCTATGAATGCTCTTTCACTCTTATTAAAGTTATGTTTTTCTGGATACAGACCCAACAAAAACAGTATAGGGTTCAATGTGAATTGTTTTGAAATTATTTTTTCAATTGTTACCCTCACCTCTTCCCAAAACATTCTGATTTTTCTACATTCCCATAAACAGTGAAATAGGGTTCCTTTACTTTCCATACATTTTGTGCATGTATCTGGTATGTTTTTGTTATATCTATTTAATTCCACTGGTGTAACATACATCCGCATTAACCATTTAAAATGTATCAGTTTAAGACGTACATTTATTGATTTGGTTTGAGCTCCTGCACAAGCCATTTCCCATTGTTCCTCTGAAATTTCAATTTGCAGGTCTTCTTTCCAATAATTCAGTCTTTTCTGAGTTTTCACTTGAGAATAGTGTCAATGAGTTATAAAACTCTGAAATAATACCCTTTCTCTTACTATCTTTCATCAAAATTTTTTCCAAGGATGAATAAGTAGGTTGGGTGAGAGCATTATTTTGATTTGATCGAATAAAATTTCTAAGCTGAAGATATTTAAAAAAAATGTGTTCTGTTAAGATTGAATTTAGCGGCACATTCTTGGCAGATAGAGGTATTATCAGTGGCAAGGACAGGCCAAGACAAACT
This sequence comes from Pholidichthys leucotaenia, assembly GCA_020510985.1. Taxonomy (NCBI): domain Eukaryota; kingdom Metazoa; phylum Chordata; class Actinopteri; order Cichliformes; family Pholidichthyidae; genus Pholidichthys; species Pholidichthys leucotaenia. The sequence goes on from CM035837.1 coordinate 242,578,425, forward strand.
GACTCCAGTATCTGTTGCAATGACTGACCAGATGATAGGTTTGTTTATCTCTGCTCTTTGTGTAGTGCATGACACGATGCACCGACTGGCAAAAGTCCACCACAGACCTTGTGACAGATGTGTTGTTTATCTGCCAGGATGTCCAGTCTCACCCTGTGTAACTGGGAGTGGTCCACCACAGACCTGTGACAGATATTGTTTTTAGTTCTGCCAGGATGCCCAGTTTCACCCTCCACGCCCTCGGAAGGGCTGGGTTGCCGGTTGAGTTGCCGACAGCCCGACCCATGAGACAGATAGATTAGATTAGATTAGATTAGATTCAACTTTATTGTCATTACACATGTATGAATACAAGGTAACGAAACACAGTTTAGCATCCAATCAGAAGTGCAAAGGACAGCAGTGCATTATATACGGTAATTAACAGTATGTGCAATTTAAGCAAATATATGATCGTTGCTTTGTGATCCAATATTCAAAAGCTCATCTCGGGTGTAAGATGTAAAAGCAGAGCTGTTCTGAACGAACATACCCGAAATGAGCAGAAATAACACTGCTAGTCCCCAGAATCTGGTAGGACGCTGAGCCTCGCGTTGTGCACGCGCCGCCATCTTGTTAAAAGATAGTACCGGTTTTCATGGCTATCTGGTAGCAAGCAAACCAATGCCTGACCTGACATAGTATGTACACATACCCATACATATACATACTGTATATACATACACACACACACACACACACACACACATACTGTATGTATATATACATACACATATATACTCACATACTTACATACACACTCATACATTCACACATATACTGTACATATGCCTACATACATACATACAACATGTATATTTACAACATAAATAGGTACATATAGGTGCGTGCGCGCACACGCGCGCGTGCACACACACACACACACACACACACACTTCATGTTCCCATAATCATGTTTGAAAGGGGGTAGGAAAAGTAAATACTTATTTAATCCCACCCCTTATCTATGGTATACCATTAACAATACTACAAATATAGGAGACTAGTCACTGTAGTACAGTGTGGAGAAAGGAATAGGCGAGGCAACGAGCTGAATGACACAAGGCTTTATTCTTTCTCCAACAACTGAGGCTACTGCTCTCAGGTCTCTGTGCACTCCCCTTTTATATCTTTATTCCCATGCATGGAGACCTGGAGCTTCCGGTAGGAAGATCATACATTGTTGTTTAACAAAGGAATGTGTGGCACATTAACATAACATACACCTGAGCCGCTTTCACACCTTTCTTCTCTGAGCGTCCACAGTGGCTCTTACTCTCCCTGGGGGATGCATAGAACTAACTGTCCCGTCTGATACCCCCGGTGACACCTCTTCATTCGGTCCATTATCCTCCTGTTTCCCCCTGCCTTTCTGGGTGGAGAAAACCCCCACACCGTGCCCCCACAGCAGTATGGATATAGAAGACTGTATATAACAAAAAACATCACAGATATAACTATTCTTCACAGCAGCTATGCAAACTTATCTATAGTAGATTTGAGTACACCTGTGGAGAGGACTATTCACTTCTTCTTTTTCTTCTTTTAGATTTGACTGGCGGTTGGCAACCAGCTTACAGGTGCATTACCACCACTGACTTGATTATCATCACTCTATATCTTTGTATAAGGAGTTCTGAACAACTCCCCATGCGCGAAAAAATTATCCATCCCTGGACTGTGTCCGAGGTGCGGCCGTTCGATTTCACTCTATCTTCACTCAGCTGGTATCATCACTCTATATATAATTCAAGAAATCTCTGTCTTCTTCTTCTTTTAGATTTGATCGGCAGTTGGCAACCAGCTTACAGGTGCATTACCGCCACATACTTCACTCTATATCATCACTCTATCTGGTCAGGAGCTGTAGTCCTTACATACTTCACTCAGTAAACATCACTATATGTATCAAAAGTCAGAATTCTTCTCGGTTGGCAACCTCTTCTTCGTCTTCTTGTTTTAAATCTATATAAAACATTTATCAAATTGTTTACTTTATTTTGATGATACAAATTAGCTTGTTCTGATTATAGCTCTTCTGCTTAACCTGTTGTAATTGTGAATGTGTTGTGATGTACTTGCAGGCAGCCAGAAGAGCTGGATGACATGGTTACTGTGAGAACCAGAACTGTGTGATCCAGTGGTTCCATCTAGGATGTGGGACTCAGTCCAGCAGCAGCCCCACAGGAGCCGTGGTTCTCCCTCATGTGCACACTAGAATACTACAGAATGAGTCTGGTTATATAGTGGAACATTGTTGTGTGAAACACATTGATGCATGTCATTTTATGTTCCTGTATTTTTTTACTACAGGTTTTCCATAATCCTGGGCTGTTTTTATTTCAATTGTGTGTTCTGTAACTGTGTTTTATCTAACACTTCTCTAATAGGTAATTGCGCAGTAGCCTGATGGAGCACCCACAGTTTGGTTGTACTGTACAACTGTACAATGACAGTGAAGCCTATTCTATTCTGTTGTTTGTAACTTGAAAGTGTTCCACATTTTACAAAGCTTTTAAAAAGTATTATAGCCAAAAAGACCCATTTTTGGACTGCACTTTGCACACATTCCGTACAGTGTTTCTCACAACTTAAGTTACACTCAGAATTTTGCACCTTATAAATAAAGAGCTGGATTTTGTAAACCATTGTGTACTTTATTTTCAAATTGTTAGAAAGCAGTTAAAGACATTATGTCTGAAGGGGTAAACCATACCAAAACGTGTCTACATTCTAAAACTATGGCTTCATAACCACACTTAGACACATATTGGTCAAAGCACAGGCTACAGCATCAATCTTATCCAGTAAAGTCATGTCGTCGCCTTCACATGGTACCACAAAGGCCAGAAGTATAGTGTCATTCAGTATTGTATATTTGGAGCGCATGCACCCTATTACTCTCTCAGTTCAATTTGTTTATATAGCGCCAAATCACAACACAGGGTTATCTCAAGACACTTTACAAAAGGCTGGGTTTAGGCCACCCTCTGGCATCAAGCTGGCTGTGGCCCCTGGTGAAGGCAGGTATTTTCAGTGTGGCACCTACAAGGGCAATGCTTTCCTTAATATCAAATCCACAGTCTGCCAATACTGTCTCTTGGTGACAGCTTCTAAAGAAAGCCAAAGTCCCACAACTTTTTGTGCTGTACTACTGTACAATGACAATAAAGCCTATTCTGTTCTCCTTTGGCAAGAGTAAAATATGGTTAAGCCTCAGGTGACACATGTTACAGTTCTGCTGTTCTTGCACATTTTCCACTGGAGCATCATCAGCCTGATGGATCTGTGCTGCTTCATCAGATGTTCTTTCCTCCATCTCAGCCAGAGGTGTGGTGTCATCTGTTGGTGATAATAAATAGATAGATAGATAGATAGATAGATAGATAGATAGATAGATAGATAGATAGATGTACTTTATTGATCCCAAACTGGGAAATTACAGTGTAACAGCAGCATGACAGTAGACAACCAAACAACAGAAACACACACATGACAGACAAAGGGATTACCCATGGAAAGTAAAAACTAACACGACTATAAAAACCTATATACAGTGGGGCAAAAAAGTATTTCTTCAGCCACCAATTGTGCAAGTTCTCCCACTTAAAAGATGAGAGAGGTCTCCAATTTTCATCATAGGTATACCTCAACTATGAGAGACAAAATGAGAAAAAAAATAATCCAGAAAATCACATTGAAGGATTTTTAATGAATTAATTGGTAAATTCCTCAGTAAAATAAGTGTTTGGTCACCTACAAACAAGCAAGATTTCTGGCTCTCACAGACCTGTAACTTCTTCTTCAAGAGGCTCCTCTGTCCTCCACTCGTTACCTGTATTAATAGCACCTGTTTGAACTCTTTATCAGTATAAAAGACACCTGTCCACAACCTCAAACAGTCAGACTCCAAACTCCACTATGGCCAAGACCAAAGAGCTGTCAAAGGACACCAGAAACAAAATTGTAGACCTGCACCAGGCTGGGAAGACTGAATCTCCAATAGGTAAGCAGCTTGGTGTGAAGAAATCAACTGTGGGACCAATTATTAGAAAATGGAAGACATACAAGACCACTGATAATCTCCCTCGATCTGGGGCTCCACGCAAGATCTCACCCCGTGGGGTCAAAATGATCACGAGAACGGTGAGCAAAAATCCCAGAACCACTTGGGGGGACCTAGTGAATGACCTGCAGAGAGCTGGGACCAAAGTAACAAAGGCTACATCAGAAACACACTACGCCACCAGGGACTCAAATCCTGCAGTGCCAGACGTGTCCCCCTGCTTAAGCCAGTACATGTCCAGGCCCGTCTGAAGTTTGCTAGAGAGCATTTGGATGATCCAGAAGAGGACTGGGAGAATGTCATATGGTCAGATGAAACCAAAATAGAACTTTTTGGTAAAAACTCAACTTGTCGTGTTTGGAGGAGAAAGAACACCATACCTACTGTGAAGCATGGGGGTGGAAACATCATTCTTTGGGGCTGTTTTTCTGCAAAGGGACCAGAACGACTGATCCGTGTAAAGGAAAGAATGAATGGGGCCATATATTGTGAGATTTTGAGTGAAAACCTCCTTCCACCAGCAAGGGCATTGAAGATGAAACGTGGCTGGGTCTTTCAGCATGAAAATGATCCCAAACACACCGCCCGGGCAAGGAAGGAGTGGCTTCGTAAGAAGCATTTCAAGGTCCTGGAGTGGCCTAGCCAGTCTTCAGATCTCAACCCCATAGAAAATCTTTGGAGGGAGTTGAAAGTCTGTGTTGCCCAGCGACAGCCCCAAAACATCACTGCTCTAGAGGAGATCTGCATGGAGGAATGGGTCAAAATACCAGCAACAGTGTGTGAAAACCTTGTGAAAACTTACAGAAAACGTTTGACCTCTGTCATTGCCAACAAAGTGTATATAACAAAGTATTGAGATGAACTTTTGTTATTGACCAAATACTTATTTTACCGAGGAATTTACCATTTAATTCATTAAAAATCCTTCAATGTGATTTTCTGGATTTTTTTTTCTTCTTATTTTGTCTCTCATAGTTGAGGTATACCTATGATGAAAATTGGAGACCTCTCTCATCTTTTAAGTGGGAGAACTTGCACAATTGGTGACTGACTAAATACTTTTTTACCCCACTGTACATCATAGCTTAATATATGATGACCCGTAAAAACACATGAATCATCCCATTGCACAAAGGACTATCAGGAGCAGAGTGAAAATGTGAGGTTGTGGCACATATGTGGGTTTCATATGCTTCACATATATATTACTCTGTGCTTATTGTATGCTTCACGTCTCAGAGGAACAAAAGGACTGAACCTCCTAGGGGTAACAGGAGGATGTGAGATCTGGCCTTTTGTATGCAAAGAGATGGCCTTGAGGGATTCCCTGACCACCAGGACTTTAGGTGGAGGTGAGAAGACCTGGAGGGAGATGCATTGTGACTTGGGATTAAAAGACAATGTGACTGTGTGCTTTGATGTCCTGGGATATAAAAGGGACAGATGTTGGGGGATTCACTCGCTTTCTGTTTTTGGATGTTGGAGAATGTGAATAAAACTGGACTTGTGAAATAAACTCAGCCTTGTCCTTCCACACTCTCCACACTGGTGACCCTAAGACGTATCATGAGCAGAAGCAATTCTCCTGAGCCAGACTCGTCAGGAGCCAGCCAAACGAATGCAGCCACAGTTCAGCTTCCGGACTTCTGGCAGAACAATCCGCGCTCCTGGTTTAACGCGGTCGAGGCGCAGTTCAACCTCCGGAGGATTTTGGTAGACGCCACAAAGTTCTACCATGTGGTTGCAAAGCTGGACAACCACACAGCCCAGCGAGTGGAGAGCCTGATCAACCACCCACTGGACAGCGACAAGTACAGCACGCTGAAGGCTGCACTCATCAGTTACTTCACCCCCTCGGCGGAAGAGCGAGCAGAGGGGCTCCTGGCGCTGACTGAATTTGAGAGCGACAGACCTGCAGACCTGATGGAGAAGATATTGAGGTTGAGAGACTCCGAAGATGATAACTTCATTTTCATCCACCTTTTCCTCAGGACCCTACCGTCAGCGGTGAGAGTGACCCTGGCCAGTTCACCACTGTTGGCCCGACGAGACTACCACGAGCTGGGCCAGGAGGCGCAACGACTCGTCAACGCCAATAAACGGCGCGCGGCTACGGCTGCAGCAGCGGAGCTAGGCGCAACGTCCGGAGATGGCAGGGGGCCAGAGGCTGCAGCACCAGACTCACCGACGACGGCGGCGGCAGGGGCCAGGAGACACGGAGCAGACGACGTCCTTTGCTTCTACCATCGCCGCTTCGCAGAGAGGGCACGCAAGTGCATTCCACCGTGCCATTTCAAGCGCTCGGGAAACACCAAGACTGGGGGTCGGTAGCAGCTGCGGCCCTCGGAGAGGAGAACAAGCTGCTCTACTTGAGGGATGCGCGCTCGGGGAGGCATTTCCTCGTGGACACAGGCTCCCAGCTGAGTTTCATCACACCTTCCTATGCTGACCGGCTGGCGCCTTCCAGTGGTCCCGGGGTGTCAGCAGCGAACGGCTCGGCGATTAAGACCTTCGGTGAGAGGACTCTGCTTCTGTCTTTACGCGGCCGTACATTCGAGTGGACTTTCGTCATAGCGGCAGTCAATTTCAACATGTTAGGGGCTGATTTTTTGTGCTCACATGGTTTGTTGGTCGATCTTGCTTTGGTTAATGCACTCTCTTTTTATTCTATTCCCTGTACAGCTCGAGTGGCCCCGCCAACAGCACAAGCCAACGTCACAGCTGCAGGTGGTAAGTTCCACACACTCCTCACTCAGTTCCCAGCACTCACGGTCCCAACATTTTCGGCAACCGTGGCTAAACACGGGGTGGAACATTTTATTACTACCACCGGACCGCCCGTTTTTGCAAAAGCTCGGCGCTTGGATTCAGCTAAACTGACCACAGCGCGCGAGGAGTTCGCCAACCTGGAAAAGTTGGGCATCATCAAGCGTTCGAAGAGCCCATGGGCTTTACCGCTTCACATGGTCCCGAAAGCTGATGGCTCGTGGCAACCTTGCGGTGATTTCCGCAGGTTGAACAACGCTACAGCGCACGACCGCTACCCGATCCCGCACATCCAAGATTTTTCAGTTCATTTGGCGGGGGCATGCGTTTTTTCTAAAATAGACTTGGTACGCGGTTACCACCAGGTCCCAGTGCGCGCTGAGGACATACCCAAAACAGTGGTAATAACTCCTTTCGGGCTTTTCGAGTTTTTGCGCATGCCGTTTGGGCTTAAAGGCACGGTGCAGACGTTCCAACGCATGATGGACGCGGTCTTGCGCGATCTCCCCTCCGTGATCGTCTACCTGGACGATATATTGGTAGCCAGCGCGTCCAAAGACGAACACGAAAACCACCTCACGGCAGTTTTCCGGAGGTTGGCAGAGCACGGGTTAATAATCAACCCAGCGAAATGTCAGTTCGGGGTGACGCAGATTGATTTTTTGGGGCATCACGTCTCCCCAGAAGGAGCGGTTCCTCTGCCTGACAAAGTGCGCGCAGTAACAAATTTTCCCCAACCACAAACGGTCAAAGCGTTACAGGAGTTTTTGGGAATGGTGAATTTTTATAACCGTTTCCTCCCCCGCGCAGCGCAGCTCATGCAATCATTGTATGCCGCACTAAAAAAACAAAAACCCACAAATAAAGTCGAATGGTCTCCGGAGTGAGAGCGCGCATTCTCTGAAGTCAAAACAGCCCTGGCAAACGCTGCGTTGTTGGCACATCCAGTCCCAACGGCCCGCATGGCACTCACTACTGACTCGTCAGATGTGGCCATAGGGGCGGTCGTGGAACAGTATGTAGCCAGAGCCTGGCAACCACTCGTCTTTTTCAGCAAGACCCTGCGCGATAGCGAACGAAAATACAGTGCATTCGACAGGGAGTTGTTAGCTCTCCACTTGGCCATTCGCCATTTCCAGTTCTGGCTGGAAGGACGCCGTTTCACCGCGTTCGTTGACCACAAGCCGCTGACTTTCGCGATGGCCAAGATTTCAGAACCTTGGTCGGGCCGGCAGCAGAGACAGCTGGCCGCGATATCGGAGTTTACTACCGATATCCAGCATGTGGCGGGTAAACTTAATGTAGTGGCGGACTGCCTCTCGCGCACTGTGGCGTCTCCAGCCCGCGTAGGGGTAGATTCTGCAGCCATGGCCGCGGAGCAGGTTAGCGACGCGGATGTGCGCGCGCTACAGTCTGGACCAAGAGGGTTAAGGCTGGAGAATAGGGTGCTGCAAGACGGTATGCCCCCCCTAATCTGCGATGTCTCCACTGGGCGACCGCGTCCTGTGGTACCAGCCGCGTGGCGCCGCCGCGTTTTTGACTCGATCCATTCTCTGGCGCACCCGGGAGTGCGCGCATCAGTCAAAATGGTAGGAGAGAAATTTGTATGGCCGAGCCTGCGCAAACAAGTTAGAGAGTGGGCGGCAGCCTGCGTGGCTTGTCAACGAGCCAAGGTTCATAGACACACGAGAGCTCCCTTGGAGCCGTTTCACATTCCAGCTAAAAGGTTTGATCATGTCCACGTGGACCTCGTAGGCCCCCTCCCGCCCTCACAAGGGTGCACACATCTTCTGACAATGGTTGACCGCACCACGCGCTGGCCGGAAGTGGTTCCGCTGTCGTCAACCACAGCCGAGGAGGTGGCGCGCGCGTTTTTTTTTTTTTTTTTTTTTAATTTAAGTTTTTGTAAAGGGTATACAGGTCGTTACAGCAATGCAGTGTTTACATTTTCATCACATGTTCCCTTATTTTCTGATATCTGACAACATTGGAAGATTAATTCTTACAACACCCCTTTTTTTTTTTTTTTAAAGTGAAAGAAAAAGTGAAATTAAAGAGAAAAAAAAAAAAAACAAATAACAAAAAAAACCAAACAAACCAGTAAAAAACAAACAAAAAGAAAAAGTAAGTAAATAAAGATAAAAGAGCATCTGAGTAGCGTTGGAACAAAGAGCGGAACCATTATTGAAATGGTATTTGTCAAAGATTAGATCTAATGGAAGACACATATGCGGTCCAGGGTTGCCAAAAGTTCATGAACACATCCATGTCCTGTCTCAGTGCGAATGTCAACTTTTCCATCGAGTAAATGTCTTGGATCACGTTAGTCCAATCTTCAGGTGTAGGACAGTCCTTCAACATCCATTTTTTAGTTAGAGCTTTTTTGCTTGCCAATATTAAAACATTGAATAAGTATTTTTCTCCTCGTCTTTCCAGTGAGTCCGGTAGTAAACCCAAATACAAAGTTACAAAAGAAAAGGGAACTGTAATTTTGAATATTTTCCCCAATATTGTCTGTACCTTGGTCCAATATTGGTAGATAACTGGGCATGACCAAAACACATGAAAATGATTTGCAGTCTTTTCACCACACAAGCGCCAACAGTTCAATCCCTTATGGGTAAATTTGTTTTGTGCAGGTGTTCTGAAAAATCTTGCCAAGTTTTTCCATCCAAATTCTCTCCACTGCAGGGATGAGGTACTTTTCCATTGCTGTTTATTTAGCTTTTCCCATATTTCCAGTTGTAAAGTGAAATTCCCCTCTTTTTCCCATCTCTCTTTTATATAAGATGTGTTGTCTCCTTTTAAGTCTTGAAGACCTTGGTATATTTTAGAAATGTATCTGATCCCTGGGATCCCTTTATATGCCATTAAGAAGACCTTCAGAACACCTGACTGGGCCCTTTCCAAAACCTCCTTTTTAAGTATATTGTTTATGTGGTGTCTAAGCTGGAAGAACCTGTAAAGGTCTTGATTTATTAGGCCTTGTTTTTTCAAATCTTCAAAACTTGTTAAGATTTGCCCTTTAAAAAAATCGTAATATTTTATCAGCCCTTTCTCCTTCCACTTTTTAAATCTGGTGTCTGTTTTATTAGGAGTAAAGTCCTGATCATAGGCGATCCATTGCAGAAGTCGATAGGGCTCTTTAGTTTGATTCTCTCTGACTATCTTAAACCAAATTTTTAGCGGGGTCTCTATCCACGGGTTAGTGTTATTCAAAAGCTTAGGTAAGACATTGTTCCCTATTATCGCCTGTAGGGGGATGTCACTTGTTATTTGGCATTCGATCTCCTTCCATTGTGCAGTGTAGACTGGGTTACATATCTCTACTAAAGTTTTAATTTGTGCGGCTTTAAAGTAGTCCCTGATATTTGGCAGCGCGAGCCCACCTTTGTCTTTGTTTAGCTGTAGGGTTCTATATCTGATTCTAGGTCTCTTGCCCTGCCATATGAATCTTGAGATCCTTCTGTCCAGCTCCTGCCATGTTTTTTTGGGAGGTTCTACCGGTATTGTTTGGAAAAGGTATAGAAGACGTGGAAGTATATTCATTTTGACTGCTTCAATTCTTTGTGCAGTACCCAAGAATGGTATCATATTCCATCTTGCTAGGTCAGATTTTATTTTTGTCACCAGTGGATCATAGTTTAGTGATATAATTTTGTTGAGTTGTTTCGGGATATTGACCCCCAGATATTTCATAGATTCCGACTCACAGTTAGTTTTGAGTTTGCTTAGTGAATAATGATTTGGGTCATAGTTGAATGTTAAAACTTGGGTTTTATGCATATTTAATTTGTACCCCGATAAATCTCCATACTCTGAAAAAACTGAGGTTAGTTCTGGTAAAGAAGTGTCCGGCTGCCCTAGGTATATTAAAATGTCATCAGCAAAGAGTGCTATTTTATGTTCCTTCTGACCAAGTGTAATACCTTGAATTTTTTGGTTTTGTCTTATCCATTGGCTCAGAGGTTCTATGAAGATTGCAAAGAGCAGTGGAGACAGGGGGCAGCCCTGACGACATCCTCTTTCCAGTTCAAAAGATGATGATAAATTACCGTTAATCCTTATTTTAGCTGTTGGTTTTTTATATAATGCCTGTATAGTTCTAATGAAGTTGTTATGAAAATTGAAACTGGATAAGATTCTATATAGAAAAGACCAGTCAACCGAATCGAATGCTTTTTCAGCATCTAATCCCAATATGACTGCATTTAAGTTATATTTTTTTATATGATGAATTATGTGTAAAGTGCGTCGAATGTTGTCTTGTGTCTGTCTTTGTCTTATAAAACCTGTTTGGTCTAAATGAATTAGGTCTGTCGGTATATTTTCTAACCTTTTGGCAAGGATAATGGTAAAAAGCTTATAGTCCTGATTTAGTACACTGATTGGTCTGTAGTTGGAGCACTCTAGTTTATCCTTTTCAGGTTTAGGTATAACTGCAATGACCCCTTCTCTCCAGGAGGGGGGGATTTCCCCTGTGTGGAGGACATAATTAAATGTTTTCAGGAGGAGAGGAGATAGTTGCTGTTTAAAGGTTTTGTACCACTCTGCTGTATAGCCATCAGCTCCTGGGGATTTGTTAGCTTTAAGTTTCATAATTGCTTTTTCCAATTCTTTAGGATGTATTTCTGACAGTAGTGTTTTATTTTGTGACTCCGTAAGTTGGAGAAGGTTTAATGTGTTTAGGAATGCCTCCGATGCGTTTTTATGTTTTTTGTGGGAGTATAAGTTCTTATAGTAATTCTCGAAGTTTTTAAGAATATCCTGAATTCTGAATTTTATTTCCTTTGATACTGGGTCTCTGATTTTGTAGATTGCTCTTTCTGTTTGATGTTTCCTCAATTTATAGGCTAGCAATTTTGCCGATTTACTGCCTGCTTCATAGTATTTTTGTTTCAGAAATGTAAGTTTCTTCTGGATTTCTATTGTGTAGATCTCATTTATTTGGTTTTTAATTTCCTTAATCTTGAGCGAGTCAGTAGAATGAGTGTTGCCTTTGTGTTCTTTTTCTAGGTTCCTAAGTTCTGACTCTAATGTGGATAGTTTTTCTTGTCTTAGTTTCTTTTGGGTTGCCAGTTTTGCAATAATCTTTCCTCTTATTACAGCTTTACATGCATCCCACAGTATTAAAGGGGATACTTCTCCATTATCGTAATCTTCCAAATATCTGAGAATATCTGATTCCAATTCATCTTTCAATGGTCCTTTCAGGACATTTGAATTTAACCTCCAAGAAAATGTATTATTTGTGTATTTTTGGATATTTAAGTCCATGTAGATCAGACTGTGGTCGGAGAGATCCATCAGTCCTATTTTACATGTTTTTACTCTTCCAATGTCTCTATTAAACATAAAAAAATAGTCAATCCTTGAGTAAGATGAATGTGGAGTTGAGTAAAATGTATAGTCTTTTACACTGGGGTTGAGTTCCCTCCACACGTCACAGATTCCCAATTCTTTTAGTAGCATCCGAGTCTTCCTGTTTTGGGTGTTATTTTGATGTGGGGAATTACCAGAAGCATCCCAGTATGGATTCAGTCTAAGATTGAAGTCCCCACCACATATCACTAAACCTTGAGCTTTAGTTATCATTAGGTCGAATACATTTTTATAAAATTTCCAGTTAGCCCCTGGGGGAGCATACACATTCAGCAGGGTGATATCTTCTCCCTCTAGCCGCCCAGTTACCAAACTGTATCTCCCTTCTTTATCTTTGTGTTCTGATTTTTTTTCAAATGTAATTTTGGTTGATATCAATGTCGCTACTCCCCTCCTCCTCCCTGATTTATATGAAGATGAAGAGATCATTTTAAACCCTTGTCTACTGAGTTTATTGTGTTCCACGTCTGTTAGGTGGGTTTCTTGTAAAAGTATTATTCCTGCTTTGTCTTTTTTCATTTTGCCTAGAATCTTGGATCTTTTAACTGGATTCAGGATTCCTTTTACATTATATGAAATTATTTTGGTTACACCCTGTTTCTCCATTGTGTTGTTTTGTTTAGTATAACTGTGTGGTGGCCCTCTTTTGTGCTACTCAGAAACTGAAAGAACATTAAAAACAAGAAAAACATTAAGAACATAGTGTAAAAAACTTTAAAACAAAAAGCTGTCATAAGAACTTCCTGAGCTGAGGTCTTTTTAAAGACCCTGTAAGAGCCTTGATGGAGTGAAGGCTCTGAGGGAAATTCCTCAAACTCTGTTACGTGTTGAGGGCCCTCTCTTACCATTGAAAGTAGTCCCATGCTTTTAACGTGAGTTTCAGAACCCAATCCAAACTTGTAATGATTTTTTTTTTTTTCCTTTTATGCCTAAACCCTGTGAAATTGTGTGCACCCTCCCACCCCCATCACATCAAACATTCACGCAAAAACAGTATTTGTTAGTATGAGGAGAACATGTGGATTATTGTCACATTTCTATTTTAACAAGTTTTTTTTTTTTTTTTTTTTATTACAAAGACTTATTTGTTTCAAATAATATGATTGTTCCATGAAATGTTTTACCACATGCTGAATATGCATCTCCTTTAATGTTTGTTACCTTGTATGAGGGGGGTTGGATGTGCGGATTGATTCAAGAGAAAGGAAAAAAAAAAAAAAAGGTCGCTATTCCAACCTGAAAACGGATAGTTTATCCGCGACGCTCTGGTGCTGGGTTTCCCGCTGCTGGTCCGTGGATTTTGAAGGTCTTTGTGTTGTCCATGTTTGCGCTTTGATCTTCTCACTCGGGTCTGCTGCGGGTTTAAATACCGTTACCGGGAGGCCTCTTTTCGCCATGTCAGCTGTTGCTTCTTCCGCCGAATTATAGAGACACGTTTCATCGCCGTAGAAGACCCTTAACTTCGCAGGAAATGGTGTCTGAAAGCGCAATTTCTTCTCTCTTAACACCTTTTTCGCGTCATTGTATTCCCTGCGCTTTTTAAGGACCTCCGGGGCGTAATCGTGTTCCACGTAGACTTTTCTCTCCTGGTGCATAAATCCTTTTTTCTGCCAGGCCAGTCTTACAACCTCTTGTTTTATTTTGAAATTGGAAAATCTTACCAACACCGAACGTGGGGGCGCTTCCGCCGCCGGCCTAGCGGCTAATGAACGATGTGCCTTTTCTATCTTCAAGTCGGTGGTTTGTGGAATATCCAATTTCTCTCTTAGTAAGGATTCCACGCATTCTGCCATTGAGTTAAAACCATTTTCGGTTCCTTCTATCAGACCATGAATTCTTATGTTGTCTCTTCTTTGTTTTCCTTCTTGGTCGGTTAGCTTAGCCTCTATAGCTGCTTGTCTTTTGCGTAGGTCTAGCACAGAATCTTCGAGCACTTTTATTCGATCCTCTGTTTCCAAGATTCGGTTCTCGGCCTGGTCCACTCTGCTGTTTGTCCTTTTCAATTCTTCTCTGAATTCCCGAAATTCGGCCGTAACATCTCGGCGAAATCGTCGTAGCTCCTCAAATAGTGATTTCAGGCTAACCCTTTTGTTAGCTATCACCAGTTCCTCGTCTTCTGAACGGAGATCTTCCAGTTCGGATTCTCCGGCCGATACGTGTCCTGGCCTGGAGAATTTCAGTTTCTTCTGTTTTCCTTTAGACATGATGATTTTGTCTTTTGATTTTCACTCCTCCAAAAATCCGTTAAGTTTGATTTTCAAGGTGTTATCCTGGATTGGGTCTGAGAACTTCAGTGTTAAGCTGCAGTCGCCATGGCGTCCCGGCGCGCGCATTTTTAACGGCATGGGTAGCGCGTTTTGGAGTCCCGTCGGACATTACGTCCGACAGAGGCCCTCAATTTGCTTCTGAACTTTGGTCAGCGATGTCCCGCAGCCTGGGGGCAATGATCCACCGCACGACCACATACAACCCGCAGGCTAACGGGTTATGCGAACGTTTTCACAGGTCATTGAAGGCAGCTCTCAGAGCGTCGCTTACGGATGCAAATTGGGCGGACAAGCTACCATGGGTTTTATTGGGGTTGCGTTCTGCACCTAAAGAGGATTTAGAAGCCTCCCCAGCTGAGCTAGTTTTCGCACAGCCACTTCGGCTGCCCGGGGAATTTCTCCCAGATAATCCAGCGACAGAGTGCTCCCCGGCTCAGCGGTTACAGAATAGCGTGGGCCCGAGCACGCTACCTGGCCCCGTTCACCACAGTTTTCCGCGTGTTTTTGTGCCTAAGGCTTTAAAAAATGCGGAGTTTGTTTTTGTCAGACATGATGCCCATCGCCCACCTTTACGCCCACCTTATGATGGACCATATAGAGTGCTGGAAACAGGGGATGAGCATTTTTTGCTAGATTTGGGGGGCAGAAAAGAAATGATTGGCATAAACAGGCTCAAACCCACTTTTGTGATAGCTGACGAAGGTGTGCAGTTGGCTAAGGCTCCTCGGTGTGGCAGACCCCCTAGAGAGCATTCCCCAGAACACCCACAGAGATTGACTAACAGTTCTCATCCTCAGGCAGCAGCTCCACAGCAGGAAGACGCTGCGGAGGTGGTGCAGCCTGCTTACAGCAAATACGGGAGAAGACTGCGGCCCAAGCGGCACGTGGACTGATATGTAATGATTTTATTATGACATGCAATCTGTGGTTATGTTGTTCCATCTTAGACGTTTGGGGGGGGGTCATGTGGCACATATGTGGGTTTCATATGCTTCACATATACTGTATATTACTCTGTGCTTATTGTATGCTTCACGTCTCAGAGGAACAAAAGGACTGAACCTCCTAGGGGTAACAGGAGGATGTGAGATCTGGCCTTTTGTATGCAAAGAGATGGCCTTGAGGGATTCCCTGACCACCAGGACTTTAGGTGGAGGTGAGAAGACCTGGAGGGAGATGCATTGTGTAACGGAAATATGGAATATTAATAAATAATAAATATGATCAGGTATGAATTATTTAATTTATATTGATGTATTGGAATCTGAGCTCAAATCTCATTTCATATACATCAGAAAAGTTAATAACACTCGTAAGGGGCACCAGCTTCTATCTTTAAGAAGCAATTTGATCTTTAATTTCACTTTATACCTGTTTGATCACTCAATAAATTAATCAATAATCAGTCTCAAAAATTTTCCGTGAATTCGATACCTGGGCTTGAAACAGACTCGGAATGAAATAAATTCCCAACAACTTCTCTCATTTTTAAATATTTATTAAACGAAATGATTAACAGACTGCAGTAATTTCCTTAATCATAAAATCAATCTTGTAAATGATAGATTAACAATGTCAATATTGTCGGAACCAGGGTTAAACTGAGAAATGAATTTCTATCAGTTTGAGTTAACAGATTATAAAAAAAAAAAAACAAACGCAAATTTATGGAGAAAGTTTATTAATTATGAAAAAGTCCTAAATTAATCTTAAGAAAATAAAAACGGAATTTTAATGAAAAGAAGAGTTATGTTAAGGGCTTCTTAATTTGCATCTGATTAGATACACAAATTATTACCGAACCTCAGAAGTTTATTCAGCAGTTGAATTGTCGTCCATCCTCAGCCCAAGATTTCATGGATGTTAGGGGAAATATCTGCCAGCAGATATTTCAGGGTCCACAGTTCGACCTTTAGATTCAAGCGGTCAAAGGAGGTTGGATTCTGGGCTGTATGACCCAGAGTTGTAACTGGGTTAGATGACTTTTCTTCAGCGTTTGATGAACAGCCTTGATTCCTCAGCTGCACGTGACGTGGAAGGCTGCGTCTTTCTTCAAGAGGTCTTCGATAATAATTAAAAGATATCCAATCCGATCTCAAATTAAAAAGGCTTCGGACTTTAGATAAAAATTATAGCTTCTGGTGAGTGCTTGGTCAAGGAAAATATTATAAAAAAAATCAAGATTAAAGTTTACATTAAAATTGAACAAACGGTGGTTTTACAGAGAGTTTAACAAAGAAAAAGTGATGAATAAAAATTGGAGTTTAACTCCGATTAAGAATTGAGCTCAAAGAAATAGGAATTCCTAGGTATTTAAGAGGAAAAGAAAATACAAAGTGACAAACAAATTACGAGTTATCTGCTCTGTGTTCAGAAAAGCGACGCGTGGTCAGACGGTCCTTTGTTCTTCCTTGCTGTGTGTAGACAATGGAGAAGATCAGAGAAAAGCGAACAGCCGGGAAGAAATCCGGGGAAAAAGAGTGAAGCAGGGTCTGACGAAAAAGAGACTTGAAGCAGGGGTCTCTGCTTTTTATAAGCTCTGTTGAGTTTCGCGGGATTCCGGCCTGACCGGAATCTCAGCCAATGAGCGTCCTTCGTGGGCGGGCTTGATGAACTTTTAGTCCAATGAACAAACAGTCTATTGTTCGGAGTCCTTTGGGGTGAAGAGTTGTCATGCAGAGATTGGCTGTTGGGGTCACATGTGATATCGAGGCAAAACTCATACATACTGGAAGTTAATATTTCCCTTTATGTATTAAACTAAGATAACTTTAGTGATTAGTATAAATTATAAGCAGTGCTTCTAAATCAACATGCAGGAATAAACATTCATATAAACATTAGCATGCATATATATAAAATCACAGATTAATGCATTTCACACATATTTTCCACATCAAAAACATCAGAGTCCATCTGCATTTTCATAGTTCTGAAAAGAATGAAGGTTTAGAATTGAGTTTGTAATAATGTACTTTAAAGTTCACTGTTTAAATCCAGCATGTCCACAGTTTAAGGAAATTAGCTGAGTCGTGGATCTGTGTAGGTTTTATGGGGGCAATAAAAGTGAAGCCGGACATTGGGGAAATTCCTTAGGCTGGTTTTAACAAAAGAAAGGGGATTTCAGCTGTGGCCTGGAGGAAGAAAATCCATTTATTTGCGTTATTCCTGGATGAAACAAAAATGTCTTTAAGCAGGAGAATAATTATTGCTGAGCCAAAGTGAGATGATGCTACAGTCCCCCCTCTGGTATCAATGGTGACATTGATTCAGCGTTGATAGCAATCCTAGGCATCAAATCCCAATTTGGCGAGGCTTGATCCAAATGCTGAACTAAAGTTCTGATGTCGATAAGTCTTAAGCTTGTGAACAGTATCTATTCCAAAGTGTAGGTCCTTAAATTTGATTTTCTGAAAAACTTCTGGAAATTTCAAAAATAATTTTGGCATGACCAAATATAAACATTGTATAATTGTCTAGGATATACTAAAGTTCTGTATAAGCCTGTAAAGACTGTGGAAAAAAGTGAACTAGAAGTATGTGGGTTTTGACATACTTGATATAAATGTTTTGGGTTTGCTGAAAAATATCTAGTAAAAATTTCAAAAACAGTTTAAATGTGCATAAAATCTAAATAAAGTATAAAGGATTATTTGTATATACAGTGACCCCTCACTTATCGCGGCTAATGGGTTCCAGAACCGACCGCGAAAAGTGAAAAACCGCGAAGTAGCGTCACCCCTAATGACGTCATCCATAAATAATACGTACGTTCATTCTCTCACTCTCTCTCTCTCATATGATACGTGTGTGTGTGTGTACGTGTACATACATACGTAGATGTAAACAAAGTGTACATAAATATGTTTTTAGAACTCTTTTATTCTTATAACAAGATACGTAACTCAAGATGAAAATGATTTACTGCACAGGTTAATGAGAGCTTTACTGCTCCTCAGGTGACGCCTCATCGTGAGATGCTGGAGGCGCAGGATCATCGAGGGCAGCTTCCGATAGAGCTGAAGCTGCAGGAGGCGGCGTAGTGCCTCGACAGGAAGACTATTTCGCACAAAATGGCACAAGAGAACAGCAAAAAGTTCCACGCGGCGAGACTAAGTAACACGAGCGATAAAAGCAATGAATAAGGTCTTCCTTCCCTTCATGGGTGCTCGGCAGGGAGAGGAGGTGGGTGAAACGTCTCGGCCAATCAGCTTGCGGGGTGAAACGTCTCGGCCATTCAGCTTGCGAGATTTCCGAGCCGAGCCAACACGACAACAGCGAACAGAGAGTTGTGCGGCTCTCCGTGTTGACACCTGATGGTCTAATGTAGTCTCCCTGCCTTCTGCTAGCGCCCGCCCATTATTTCTCAATTTTGAATTTTTGATGAATATTTTTGAAAAATCCGCGATGCACTGAGGGCGCGAAAGGTGAAGCGCGAAGTAGCGAGGGATCACTGTACACATGCATGTATCCAAAAATCTTAGTCAAAAGCAAAAATAAAATTCTTTCATACTTCAGGTAGATTCAGACTAATCAATATTGAGGTGACTCAAGGAGGTTCAAATTGAATTTGTTTAGTTAGACTAAACCATGGTTCCACAGATGTCCAAATCATAGGGTGTTTGAAGCTTTTGTTCAGAAAAACTGAGTGGGCATAGGATGTCATCATTCTTTGGATGGCAATGAGAAGTAAATTTGGATTTACTGCAAAAATGATATGATGAGAGAGCATATTCATTGCTAAAGCGTTAACTGGAAAGCTAATGTTTCTAGCTACTTCTGAGAGTAACATATACATTGGCTGTGTGTGAGCATAGTCAACCTTTAACACAAAGAGCAAAGAGTTCAAGACCTTGTTGAGTTTGACTGAAGCTTCGGAGCAAGCATTCAAAACCAACACAGTGTCTTGTAAGATTTTGGTAACCATTTGTGGTTCGACAACCTGGCGTTTCGGTTTAGCGACATTGACCGAGTTAACAGTGGGCATGCTAAGGTTAACAAGAGGCTCTAACAATGAGGCTGTTATTAAGAATCCATCCGAGGATCTTTGACCTTTCGTTTTGGCTTGGCCCAATTCTGACTGGGTAACAGTGGGTGTGATTGCTAGGCAGATGGCTAAACTGATAAACAGGAGGGCCATCATCTCGGCAAACAAAAGTGAGTGGTTTTGGATCTTAATCTTCTTGTTGATCTTTCTTTAGATACCTGGTTGGCAAATGAAAATTCCTCTTAGAGGTGGAATGATTTCTTTTAGATGGATGTACTTTATTGATCCCAAAACTGGGAAATTACAGAATAGAGCTTAAGAGATTGAACTCTAAACCTTGTGCTTGTTTTTCTCACCTTTGATGGGAGTTTTAAGATTATTAGCTCAAGCTAATGGTGTTGAATGTCTTGTGTATACTATTTGGTAATAGTAAGTTGATTGAAGTTTATTAGATTTTACAGAGGTCTTTGAAATTTAGTTTAAGGGCTAATTTGGTTTTAATATACCCTTTCCTTTCTGGAGGTTTTGATGCAGTTAACTGATTGGAAAAATTTGACTGAGTGTACCTGAGGCTAGTAGTTAGCTACAGTTATTTGTCAGACGTAGGTTTGATTTTAATCTTATTTATGGACTTACTTTGACAGTGTTGTACCCGACAAGTCCCATAGGGTTTTGGTAAAGGTTACTCTGATTTTGGTGAGCCCATTTGAAAATGGGGTCCTGGGTTTGGCACTTGAGTGGCCAAAGTTTGTTGTTGACAATGTGTGGATTCATCCACTTGGGCAGGAATTTAGGAGTGATTTTCCTTTCCTGTAAATTTATTTCAGGTGTCTGCGGTACAAATGTGGGGTGGAAGATCTTGTCCCCCCTTCGCAGTTTGTCATGCGAAAGTTTTTGATCGTTGTATGCTTTGTGTCGTTTAGCGAGTCGGTCTGAATGGTTTTGAAATACAGCCTTGGGAGCTTTGTATGTCGTTTTGACGCTTTTGTGTTCTGCAGCTGGAATGTTATGGGCATTGGCAGTCATCACCCCCCTCTGGTTTCGAGGAACTCTGAGCGGTGGCGATGATGGTTCATCGGAAGCATGAACAGGAGTGCCATTGCATAGCTGCAGAGAAGATTGTGTCGCATGAAGTGGTTTCAGTTTTGGTATGTCATAGGGTTTAGATGCGGGTAGCGCATGTACCGTTTTATCCGAACGGTGTTTGACGGTTTCATGGATCATTTGGTTGCAAGGTTGAGTGACTGTGCGCCTTGCGTTTGCAAAAGTTGGGTTCGTTGTCACAAAAACTTGAGGTTTCAGAGGGTCCAGAGAGCCGGTTGGTGTGGCTCTTGTGACCATGCAGGCCTCATGGGTGGGTGGGTGGATTTCAAAATGTGACACCACCATTGAATCATGGGTATCAAGGGTTTTAAGAGGGCCGTTTGGGGTTTTCTGCTCGGCCATTGAGTTTTCAAGATCATTTGAGTGTTTGGCTTGACCTTGTATTTGAAGGTGACTTTTGACTTCTCGTGGACAGTACTCACCTTGGTCTTGGCGGTCGCTTTCACTCGGTTGCAGTTGTTCCAACGGTGCTAGTTGTGTGAGACTTGGAGTGTCCAAAGTATTTAGAACAAAGCACTGTGATTCAGTTGTTCTTGTTGGGTCAAATGGGTGAGGGTGTTGCGTTTGAGCCCATAATTTGAGGTTCTTGAAATCAATCAGTGGCTCAAAACGGTTTAGTAGGTCTTTGCCAACAAGCAATGGAATGGCGTCAAGTTTGGACACATAGACCGGATGTGTCAAGGTCATGGGTCCAATGGACATGTTTAGTAGTGATACGCCCAACAGGGTTGTTTTAGTGAGCGCATATGGTCGCACAGCTAATGAACAGGGTTCCAGTTTCAAATGTTTGTTAGTGCGGTTAGCGGCTACACGTAGTTTGTCAAAAAGGGTGTGTGACATGAGAGTGATGTCAGCAGCGGTGTCTAAAACAGCGTCCTGACACACCATGTCTTCAAGGGTCAGTGAAAGGTAGAATTTCCGTGCCACCCCCCTCTCGTTTAAATCGCATAGAAATTGTGGAACTGGCGGTTCGACACAGAGTTGCGACATGTTAGAGGAGTGGTCTGTGACCTGTGGTTGGGCTGCCATGACAGCACTGGACTGTGTTGAGTCCTTTGGTCCTTCCTCATTTGCATGAGGGATTTTCTTCTTGCGTTTCCTTCGTTTGGAACGCTTGTTTTGAGTTGGCACAGCTGATATAGCTAGAATGTTAGCAGTTTTATTCTCTTTGTAGCTTTGAATCTCTGCTAGGAGGTGTTGGACAATTTCAATAGCTTCTCTACTGAATGTAGAAGTTTCTTCTTCCTTCCAAGGTTTGTGATAGGTCTCTGCTTCTGAGCTTCTGTGATGGGATGGAGACCATTTGTCGCGGTTACGCGTGTCTTCGTATCGGTATCTGTCATCATGGTAGTCTGTATCGCGTTCTCGTGACCTATCCCGTGGATATGGTCTACGACGGTAGTCGGGTTTTCGCAAAGTTGGTCCAAAGTGGTATCCAGAGGACCTAGTGTGGTTTGGACCTTGATGAGGTCACTTGGGAAAATGCTTCGGCTGTTGATGTACTCGCGGTGTAAGAGGTGGAGTAGAGCAAGGGGCTCCTTCCAACTCCAAGGTGTTAGATGCATCGCTAATAGCTAGCATGGTAGCAAGCTCAGCGTGCTTGTTGCGACTTTGTTGCTGTTTTTGGAACGCATAGTGTGCAAACTCTCTCAGCTGACTTATTGAGTTTGACCTTGGGTTAGCTGTAACTCCCAGGTAATGACTCACAGTGGGATGGAGGTTTTGGATGAAGAGGGTCTTGAAATTGTGGTCTTCTTCCATCCCTGGTGTATTTTGAGATCCAAAATATGCAAGTAGGAGTCTCTGGTAGTAGGCTTGTGTTGGCTCTGAGCGTCCTTGCTTCATGACTAGGGCTGCGGTTAGCCCTGCGTGTAGGCAGTCGTCAGAGAACTCCTTTTCGATGGCTTCGCGGAGCAGCCTGTAGTCTGCTTTGATATTTGTCGGCTGTCTGTCTATGAATTTTGATACTGACCTGTTAGATGTTAGTTTAATCAGATAGATGCGATCGTCAATTGTAGCATCAGGGTACTTACGCAGGTAGTAATCAATGTCCTGTAAATAGACTTTGGCATCAGGTGAACCCGTAGGTCCTGGATCAAATTTGGTGATATTTCGCGCGATCTTGTCAAGGTCGCGGTCTGAAGGGGCACACGCACGCTGTCCACGCGGTCGTCCGTATTCGAAACGGGAATCGGGCAAGGGAGCGCGGTGGGTGTCCCGGTGTTCATGTCTTTCCTTTAGGAGCAGTTGACATTCCTTGTAGTCCTTCTTCACATTTTCCAGTTGACCTTCAACTCTTCTGAGTTCCTTCTTTGTGTCTTGAAGGGCATCTTCAAGTTCATTGTTGTCTTGATGAAGCGTGTCATTGTTATCTATCAACCGTTTATTTTCTGACTCTGCACGGTCCAAATCTTGTACCGCTTCATCCAGTTGGTTTTGAGTTTTGTCATTCTCCTCTTGAGATCGTTCCAAATTTTCCTTCAGTGTCTCGTTCTCTTCTTGGAGAGATAAGATCGTTGTTTGTTGATTTGCTAGCTCGTTCTCGGCTACCTTTAATCTTGCGACTAATGTTAGCGCAAACTTACCTAACACACTGGTGAGGTCCTTGCCTTCTGGTGGTTTTTCAGTGTGTTCATTCAAAAGTTCTTCAGTGAGTTGCTCCAATTCTTCGGGCTGTGTTTCCTTGACCCGTGTTGTGAAGCTAGAAATTAAATTAGAAGTCCATGCTTCCAATGTTGTTTGAAGGTCATCCAGTTTGGTAAATTGGTCGGTTGTCTGATGACTCGTCATGTTTGACCGTTGTTGTTATTTAGCCTTTTTTTTAAAAAAAAAAAAATTCAACTTGATGATTATTCTTAAATTTGTTCAACAAGGTTTAACCTTGAGTGTTTTATTTTACAACCGTGATAGTTGAAAGTTCCTTAAGAATTTGTTTCAACTTGTAGGCTTGCAGGATGGGAAATAGAATTTTGAAATTATTTAGAAATGTAGAGATGCTTCAATTAATTCGTTCGTTGAAACTGTATGTTGATAAATAAAGTTGAATTGAAATTGGATTGAATTTGTTTCACAAAACAAAACAGGAATTTCAATTGTGTGGATTGACTTCCTTTGATTTTCAAGTCTAGTATTGGAATTTGTCATCAATAACTAGCTTTGGGATTTTGCAAAATGTCACTTTGAAAGTGAGGATTTTATTTACAAAAGAAATCCAAAAGCAAAAGAGGCTAAATGCTTTAAAGATTTAGGATTATAAGTTTCCACTTTTTTTTAAAGTTAAGGCTTTCCTTTGGTTTTATTTGTTAAAGCCTATTTTCCTTTGAAGCATTAAATATTTAAAATATTTACAAATTAGAAACAAGTGAATTGTTTGAGTATTTGATATCCAAGGATTTCTTAGGATTGAAGCCAATAGTGATCTTTCTTGATTGTGATCTATAAACTTCTTATTTACAGAATAATCAATGTTTGCACCTTTTTGACTTTTATTTTAAATCCTAGGAAAAATTTGAAAATTATGCTGGTTGGTTAAATGTTTTTCTTTTCCTGTAGAGAAAGCATGAATCAGAAATGATACAATGAGTTTAAATAACACCTAGAGCTTCTCTTAAGTGTTAATTGCTTGATGTGGTTTCCTAAATTTGAGAAAGAGGAAAAATTATAAATATTCACTAAGTCTGTAAATTTGTCAAAATGCACAGATTTAATCCTACTTTAATGTTACTCTTGAGTAAGCATCAGCATTAGAATCCTTAAGCTAAAACTGGGTTTCTGTGGGAAGGGAATCACACCATATCACATTTAAAAACAGCAAAATAAGCACACATATAGCTTCAAAGTTTGCAACTTTTTGCTTAAAAGTGTGTAAATATGTTTGCTTTTAGCTTAAAAGATCATAATATGTGGTTATATAAGTGATTAAATACAATAGAGGTGTTTGTATATGTTCCTGCTATAGGTATCTATGCAATGAGTGGGATTTCACCACTGAGAAAAAACTTTCAGAAGCCAACAGATCCTTTTCCTTTTATTCTTGGCATAAAAGTTTGGATTAGTGTTAAATTTAGTTTATTCCGAATAATATGAATTGCTTTGAAGTTACTTTGAAGACTTAATTTGGTTATAAATCGTCTTTAAAGATTAGAAGTTTAAATAAAAATTGCAGTCCCTATGTTTCACCACAAGATGGAGGCAGTTTTCGTCTGCACTTCCAGAAGAGGAAACCCAATGACGTCACAAGGAGTCAAGGATCTCTACTCAAAATGGCGGCTACAGGGAACTTTTACCTAGACTTAAGATGGCGTCGCTGAGCCGATCTACACATGCGCAGTTTTTTCATGCACAGCTTGACGGTCGCGTGCGCGACTGAGCGTGCACGTGCCACGTGGATGCAGCTCAAGCTTCAGTCCATAAAACCACGCCTTGCTTTCCAAAGGCGGGAAAACTTTGGTCTCTCTAAACTTTATTCAACAAGTTTATACAATAGTTAATTCAATTAAATCCCCCAAGGGTTTGCTTCACCTGCGGGGTTTTGAAATAATGGGGAAAACAAATAGGATTTCTTCGCTATTTTGTTCCCAGGCCTATTTTAATTATTCAGCGTGTAATCACGTTTAAGCATGCATTAAAAAAACTAAACTGACTAGGGTGCAGTGGGGTCTCTTCACCCCCACCTTCTCTTGGTCAGCAGACACACACACACACACACACACACAGCAGTAATCGGGGGCGAATTCACCCCCTCCCCCTCGTGACACAGAGACAGAGACAATAGACTGGCTGCAGACAATGAAGCACCTTTGTGAGTTAAAATTGACCAAAATCCCACACAGCTTATGTATTAATTTCTTTCTGAGTCTGTCAAGTTCAGCCAGGCGTTCACGCGGGGTACCAAAATATGTAAGGGAAAATAGAAATATTAATAAATAATAAATATGATCAGGTATGAATTATTTAATTTATATTGATGTATTGGAATCTGAGCTCAAATCTCATTTCATATACATCAGAAAAGTTAATAACACTCGTAAGGGGCACCAGCTTCTATCTTTAAGAAGCAATTTGATCTTTAATTTCACTTTATACCTGTTTGATCACTCAATAAATTAATCAATAATCAGTCTCAAAAATTTTCCGTGAATTCGATACCTGGGCTTGAAACAGACTCGGAATGAAATAAATTCCCAACAACTTCTCTCATTTTTAAATATTTATTAAATGAAATGATTAACAGACATTGCAGTAATTTCCTTAATCAAAAGATCAATCTTGTAAATGATAGATTAACAATGTCAATATTTTCGGAACCAGGGTTAAACTGAGAAATGAATTTCTATCAGTTTGAGTTAACAGATTATAAAAAAAAACGCAAATTTATGGAGAAAGTTTATTAATTATATGAAAAGTCCTTGATCGATCTTAAGAAAATAAAAACGGAATTTTAATGAAAAGAAGAGTTATGTTAAGGGCTTCTTAATTTGCATCTGATTAGATTTACAAATTATTACCGAACCTCAAAATTTTAATTCAGCAGAGGAATTAAAGTTTTTGCAGCTCACGTGCTCCTCGGTGATGATAGTTCTGTCGTCGTCCACAGCCCAAGATTTCGTGGATGTTAGGGGAAATATCTGCCCACAGATATTTCAGGGTCCACAGTTCGACCTTTAAATTCAAGCGGTCGAAGGGGGCTGGATCTTGGCCGTATGACCCATAGTTGAAACTGGGTTCTAGCCAGATGGTGCCGATGCTTCTTCAGCGTGTGATGGACAGCTGCGCGTTGATTCTTCAGCTGCGTCTTTTCTTCCTGGTAGACAAGCAGCTGTAGAGGTTTTCGGGAATAATTAAAGATATCTAATCCGATCTCAAATTAAAAAAAAAACAAACTTTCGGACTTTAGATAAAAATAGTAGCTTCTGGTGGGTGCTTGGTCAAGAAAAATATTATAAAATAAAGTCAAGATTAAAGTTTACATTAAAATTAAACAAACGGTGGTTTTACAGAAAGTTTAACAAAGAAAAAAGTGATGAATAAAAATTGGAGTTTAACTCCGATTAAGAATTGAGCTCAAAGAAATAGGAATTCCTAGGTATTTAAGAGAAAAAGAAAAAGGCATTAAAATACAATTGCATAAACGAATTACGAGTTATCTGCTCTGTGTTCAGAAAAGCGACACATGGTCGAAGTCCTTGTTCAGACGGTCCTTTTTCTTCCTTGCTGTGTGTAGACAATGGAGGAGATCAGAAAAAAGGGAGCAGCCGAAAAGAAATTCGGGGGAGCGGAGCAAAAGAGGGCTGACGAAAAGAAGTGACGAAAAGAGACTGAATCAGAATCAGAATCAGAATCAGAATCAGGTTTATTGCCATTGTTCATGTAGTACACAAACTAGGAATTTGTCTCGGTACAATGCTGCAACATTAAACATGATAAGATAAGAGAAATAAACTATACATGTAATAAAGTGTAGGATAAGATTAAGTGATACTGGTCAACAGTTAAAATATATATTAGCCAGCAGCAGATACTGTGGAGAACTATATAGTGCAGTCGGTAATGCAGGAAGAAAACAGTGATGATTGACATGAGTCTGGTTGAGCTGCTGTACATGGTGCACGAGAGTCACTTAGTGTTCAGCAGTCTGATGGCAGAGGGGAAGAAGCTGTTCATGTGACGGGAGGTTTTAGTCTGGATGGACCGAAGTCTTCTACCAGAGGGGAGGGGGGCAAACAGTACATGACCAGGGTGTGAGGGATCGGCTATGATCCGGCCAGCACGCCTCCGGGTCCTGGAGATGTACAGATCCTGGAGAGATGGGAGCTTGCAGCCGATCACCTTCTCAGCAGTGCGCACGACGCGCTGCAGCCTTAGTCTGTCCCTGGCAGTGGCTCCTGCGTACCACACGGTTATGGAGGTGGTGAGGATGGACTCGATGATGGCTGTGTAGAACTGCACTAACATCTTGGTGGGTAGCTTGAGCTTCCTCAGCTGCCGCAGGAAGAACATCCTCTGCTGGGCTTTTTTGATGAGTGAGCTGATGGTCAGCTCCCATTTGAGGTCCCTGGTGATGGTAGTGCCTAGGAAGCGGAAGGAATCAGCAGTGGTGATGGGAGAGCCTGAGAGGGTGAGGGGGGGCAGAGGAGTAGTGACTTTCCTGAAGTCTACAATCATCTCCACTGTCTTCAGAGCGTTCAGCTGCAGGTTGTTATTGCTGCACCAGGACGCCAGCTGGGCCACCTCTCTCCTGTAGGCGGACTCGTCGCCGTTGGAGATGAGCCCGATGAGGGTGGTGTCGTCCGCAAACTTGATCAACTTGACAGACTGGTGGCTGGAGGTGCAGGAGTTGGTGTAAAGGGAGAAGAGTAGGGGGGAAAGTACACAGCCCTGGGGTGATCCGGTGCTGATGCTAGTATAGTCTGAGACAGTCTTTCCCAGCCGCACATGCTGCCTCCGGTCCGTCAGGAAGTCGATGATCCACCTGCAGAGGGAGTCAGGCACGTTGAGCAGGGACAGCTTGTCCCGGAGCAGAGCGGGGCGGATGGTGTTGAATGCGGAGCTGAAGTCCACAAACAGGATCCTGGCGTAGGTTCCCGGGGAGTCCAGGTGCTGCAGGATGGAGTGGAGGGCCAGGTTGACTGCATCGTCTACAGACCTGTTGGCTCGGTAGGCAAACTGCAGCGGGTCCAGGAGAGGGGTGGTGATGGACTTGAGGTGGGACAGGACCAGGCGCTCAAAGGACTTCATGACTACAGAGGTGAGCGCTACAGGTCTGTAGTCATTAAGTCCAGTGATCCGTGGCTTCTTGGGGACAGGGATGATGGTGGAGGATTTGAGGCAGGACGGCACGTGGCATAACTTAAGGGAGGTGTTAAAAATGTCTGTGAATACAGGAGCCAGCTGTTTCGCACAGAGTCTCAGGGTGGAGGGAGACACGCCGTCTGGGCCGGGGGCCTTGCGCGGGTTCAGTCTGGAGAACTGTTTGAGCACATCCTGCTCACTGATGATAAGGGGAGGGGGGGAGGTGGGGGGGGGTGCCTTAAATGAAGTAGGGAATGTGGAGGCTGTGGAGCTGGAGGGAGGGGGGGAGTTGGACACAGATGACGAGGTGTCAAAACGGGCATAGTGTTGGGACAGTCTCTGACAAAGGGCTTTGTCATCCTGACCTTTAGGAGCCTGAGGCCGATAGTTGGTGATCTGCCTCAGTCCTCTCCACACGGAAGCCGAATCATTAGCAGTGAACTGCTGCTGGAGTCTCTCTGAGTACACAGATTTAGCCCTCTTCAGCTCTCTGTTAAACCGGTATTTAACCTCCCTGTAGCAGTCCCTGTCTCCACTTTTCAGCGCTGCTTCCTTCTCCTTCCTGATCTGTCTGAGCTTAGCTGTGAACCAGGGTTTGTCATTAGAGTAACTCACCCTGGTGCGTGATGGAAGAATGTTCTCTTCACAAAAGTGGATATATGAGTTCACAGTGTCCGTGTACTCATCCAGATCATGCGTGGCTCCTTTAAGCATGCCCCAGTCAGATATTTCCATGCACGTTTCCAGCTTCTCCTCAGCATCACTGGTCCGTATCTTCGTAGTGCTCACAACAGGTTTAGTGAGCTTCAATCTCTGTCTGTATGTGGGAATGAGGTGAACCATCACGTGATCAGATAATCCCAGCGCAGCTCGAGGGACAGCGCGATATGCGTCTTTCACTGTGGTGTAACAGTGATCCAGTGTGTTTAATCCTCTGGTGGGGCATTTAATAAACTGTTTGTAGCGGGGGAGATCGTGGCTCAGATTGCACTGATTAAAGTCGCCAGCCACAATAATCAGCGAGTCTGGAAAACTCCGCTCTGTGTGTTGAATGTGATCCGCGAGCACGCGCTGAGCTTCGCGCGTGTCCGCGTCGGGAGGGGCGTACACAGCGATCAGTATAAAAGAAGCAAACTCCCGTGGGGAATAAAAAGGCTTGCAGTTGATAACAAGAAATTCCAAGGCAGGAGAACAGTGTTTGGAAATTTCCGTTACATCAGAGCACCAGTTGCAGTTGATGTAGAAGCAGACTCCGCCTCCTGTGGTCTTGCCGGAAAGCTCTGTGTCACGATCAGCACGGAAGAGCTGGAAGCCGTCGAGGCGCAGCGCGCTGTCCGGTATATTTTCCCGGAGCCAGGTCTCAGTAAAGCAGAGGACAGCTGAGGAGGCGAGGTCCTTAAAACGCATCAGCAGTCTCAGTTCATCCACCTTGTTAGAGAGAGAGTTGGTATTGGACAGAAATATGCCAGGCAGCGCCGTTCGCGAGCCTCTCCTGCGAAGTCGTACGAGAGCGCCCGCTCGTCTTCCTCTCTTCCGCCGTCTCACTTTCCGAGCCAAACAATAAACCAGATCGGCGGCAGGGGCTAGAAAAACTGGGAGGAGGTCCGTGGGGGTCAAAGTCCTGATATTTAAAAGTTCTTCACGGGTATAAGTGCAAGCAGACACACAATTGACAAACAAAAACAAACAAAGAGCGCAGCGAAGCACCATGTCGACCGCTGTGGGCGCCATCTTGAAGCAGGGGTCCCTCTCCTTTATATAAGCTCTGTTGAGTTTCGCGGGCTTCCGGCCTGACCGGAATCTCAGCCAATGAGAGTCCTTCGTGGGCGGGCTCGATGAACCTTTAGTCCAATAACAGGCCTTGTCTGTGAGAGACCAATAGGATGAAGAAGCTGGGGTTCTATGAAGACTGGTGACACGTGATATCAGTCCACAGGAATACACAGTTTTAAATACATTGGAATGTACTGTTACACACTTATGTATAACTAAACTAACCTTAGTGTATCTTATAAGCAGTGCTTCTAAATCAACATGCAGGAATAAACATTCATTCAAACATTAACATGCATATATATAAAATCACAGATTAATGCATTTCACACATTATTTTCCACATCAAAAACATCAGAGTCCATCTGCATTTTCATAGTTCTGAAAAGAATGAAGGTTTAGAATTGAGTTTGTAATAATGTACTTTAAAGTTCAGTTTAAATCCAGCATGTCCAGAGTTTAAGGAAATTAGCTGAGTCATGGATCTGTTGCATGTTTTATGGGGGCAATAAAAGTGAAGCTGGACATTGGGGAAATTCCTTAGGTTGGTTTTAACAAAAGAAGGGGGATTTCAGCTGTGGCCTGGAGGAAGAAAATCCATTTTTTTGTGTTATTCCTGGATGAAACAAAATGTCTTTAAGCAGAAAAATAATTGTTGCTGAGCCAAAGTGAGATGATGCTACACCCCGTACACCAGCATGTCATCCATAAAGATAGCCACGCCTTCCAGGCCGTTGAAGGTTTCTGTCATTTTGCACTGAAAAATTTCAGGAGCGCTTGTGATCCCAAATGGAAGACGTTTGAAGGCATATCTCCCAAAGGGTGTGATAAAGGTTGTCAATTTACTGCTTTCTGGATGGAGAGGAATCTGCCAAAACCCGGAGGCAGCATCTAATGATGTGAATGTGGTTGCTCCACTAAGTTTTGCAGTGATTTCCTCTGCAGTAGGAAGAACATACCTCTCTCTTCATACAGCTTCATTTAACCTCCTTAAATCGACACAGATCCACACTTTTCCATTTTTCCTTGGGACTGGCACCATTGGTGCGCACCAATCTGTAGGCTCAATCACAGCTTCAATCACATTATTCTCCTCCATATGCTGCAATTCCTCCTTAACCTTCTGCAAAAGTGGCAAAGGGACACGACGGGCAGTGTGCACTGTGTATGGCTGAGCGTTCTCTTTTAACAGGATTTTAACTGGTTCTGTTTTAAGTGTTCCATGCTCACCAAATGCTTTGTGAACTTCTTCGACACGCTTCACAAGCCCCATTGACATTGCTGTGTCTCTGCCCAGCAAATTGTTTGCATTATTGCCACTGATGACATACACAGGAAAAGTATATGGTTTTTCCTTGTATTCTGTGAAGGCTTGAAATTTTCCTATACAGCCCAACTGACCGCCCGGGCTGCACAGTGTGACATTAGATGGCTCTAATTTCTTCTTAGGAACTAGCTTGTTAAATGTCTTTTCTCCCATAATGTTTACATCTGCACCCGTATCAATTTTAAAATTGACTGGTGTTGTTCCAGTTGTAAACTGTATGGTCCATGGGTCATCGTTTCTATTTGTTTTTGTGACTGCGCCCAAAAAATATGGTGTCTGGGAAACTGTCCCTTCAGTGACTTCTCTGACTGATTTACTGTGACATTTCTTTTCCCAGTGACCCACCTTTTTACACTTGTTGCATGTTGACTTCATGGCTGGGCACTTTTCAGGATCTCTGTGTTTTAATTTTCCACATCTTCCACACCATGAGTCTCTTTGCTCTCCACTTTCTTTTCTCTTAGGTCTCCATTTAGACCTTCCTCTGCCTGCTGCTTTTCCCTGGATCTCCTGCACCGTAGCGTGTGCTTCCCCCTGCTGGTGAACCTGGAGGGCAACCTCCTCAGACTGGCGAACTGTTTGAATAGTTTGGGCAAGTGTTAGATCAGCTATTAGCTGCAATCTACGTGACAGTTCTTTATCGAGGATGCCCACAACAATCCGGTCTCAGATATGTTCGTCTCTGTTTACACCAAAGTCACAGTGCTCTGACATCTCATAAAGGGCTCTGATAAACATTTCCGCTTTCTCACCAGGCCGCTGCATCCTCTGGTGAAAACAAGCGCGCTCGTGGATCACGTTCCGTTTAGGATAGAAGTACTCGTCGTATTTCCCTAACACGACGTCAAACTTCTTTTGATCCGTTTCCTCCATAAAGGTGAAAGATTTGAAGATGTTTTCAGCTTCAGGGCCCATGGCGTAAATCAGTGAACTGACCTGAACTTCGCCGTCCTCTTTACTCAGTTTTGTAGCCATCCGAAAACGCAGAAAGCGTTGTTTCCAGTCTGCCCATTCGTTTGGACGATCAAAAGAAAAACTTTCCGGGGGATTAAACTTGGCCATCTTTCTGAAGCAAAGCGTCCGTCAAGCACTTCTGACACCATGTAAAGAACTGAGGTCCACACGAATAGTGGTTTTCAACAAAAGTTCTCTATTAACACAAGGTGTGGGAACACTAACAGGCAGCAACATTAGCACATTTTCTTTTTCTATATTCATTCCGGTGAAGTTCATCGGACCCGTGACGTCACCACAGTCCTTAAAGACACACCACCACATATAAGTGTTCACATTATATGACACACATAAATATATAAATATATATACACAGTGCGGAGCATTGTAGCTAGATGGAATAAACAGCATAACCGTCTATTTAGTTAAGATAAGATAAGATCAATCAATCAATCAATCAATACATCGGATTTATATAGCGCTTTATCATAGACACTCAAAGACGCTTTACAGAAATTAAGGGTCATCCACCACCTAGATGGATGAAGCAGCCACAATATGGCGCCATCCCTTTTAACCATTCACACACACATTCACACCAAGGGCCACTTTAGAGTCTCCAATTAACCTAACCTGCATGTTTTTGGCATGTGGGAGGAAACCGGAGAAATCCCGGGGTAAACCCACGCATACACGGGGAGAACATGCAAACTCCACACAGATCACTGTTGGTCGGGGGCTGGGATCGAACCCACGATCCCACGATCCCCACGATCCCCCGGCCAAGGGTAAACTGTGCTGCCGCAGTGCTAACCACTGCGCCACCGTGCAGCCCACGGTAAGCCTTTATTAGTCCCACAATGGGGAAATTCCAGGATTGCAACAGCACAGGGATAGCAACACTCAGAGCAATAATTAAGAAGATACGGAAGATATAAATAAGAGCAGTGGATATACTGTACATACGTACACATAAATATATAAATATATATACAAAGTGCGGAGCATTGTAGCAAGATGGAATAAACAGCATAACCGTCTACTTAGTTATCCTACATAGTATGAATATGTACCCATACATATTGTCACCCTCCGTAGCGACTGATATTGTCCTAGTTGTATACTGGAGGGGACCATTTTGTGTAAGTCTGTTGCGTCTTTTGTATTCAATACTATTAGGTCGTCACGTTTTTTTGCTATCTCTGCAAGCAGCCCTGCTTAGGTTATAAAGTCTGACAGCCGTAAGTAGGAAGGACCTGCGAAACCTCTCGCTCGCGCACCTAGGATGATGTAGCCTACTGCTAAATGAGCTCCTCAGTGCATTCAGTATTTCCTGCATAGGGTGGGACTCGGACTCCAGCAGAGATGACAGTTTAGCCACCATCCTACTCTCTCCTATCTCCTCCACTGGGTCAAGGCGCTGCCCCAGGACTGAGCTAGCTTTCTTGATCAGTTTGTTCAGTCTCTTCCTATCGGCTGCTGTGATGCCACTGCCCCAGCAGACCACTCCAAAAGTGATGGCTGATGCCACCACCAAATCATAGAAGGTCTTCAGGAGCACCCCTTGTACACCAAAAGACCTGAGCCTCCTCAGTAGGAACAGCCTGCGCTGTCCCTTCTTGTAGAGTGCATCGGTATTGTGTGACCAGTCTAGTTTATTGTTCAAATGAACATCTAGGTACTTGTAGGATGTCACCATCTCAATGTCTGTTCCCTGGATGTTTACTGGTGCTGTGAGGGATTGTCCTTGCCTGCGGCAGTCCACCACCAGCTCCTTAGTTTTTCTCGCATTGATCTGAAGGCAGTTCCGATGGCACCAGTCCACGAAGTCCTGGATAAGTCCTCTGTACTCAGCTTCATCTCCATTGGAGATGAGGCCGATGATCGCAGAGTCAGAGATCAGAGATCAGAGATCGCATCAGAGAACTTCTGTAGATGGCAGTGTGTTGTGTTGTGTGAGAAGTCCGCAGTATAAAGGGTGAACAGGAAGGGAGCCAAAACCGTTCCCTGGGGGGCCCCCATGCTGCCGATGATCATGTAGGACACACATTCCCGGGTTCTCACAAACTGTGGCCAGTTTGTGAGGTAGTCCAGGATCCACAATGACAGGTGCTGGTCCACCCCCGTGCACAGCAGCTTGTCCCTCAGGATCATCGGTTGGATGGTGTTGAAAGCACTGGAGAAGTCAAAGAACATGATCCTCACCGCATTCCCGGGCTTCTCCAGGTGGAACAGGGAACAGTGAAGGAGGAAGATCACTGCATCCTCCACCCCGATGCCATGCTGGTAGGCGAACTGGAGTGGATCCATTGCTGGTCCCACCAGGGGGCGGAGGTGAGCAAGGAGCAGTCTTTCCAAGGTCTTCATCAGACCTTCTTTATACCAGCCTACTTATCAGTGGCCTTAATTACATGTGTGTGTAGATCAAGCTTCATTACCAATATACAAAGAACTATATCCTAGATCCAGGCCTGACTGTCCGTACCTACTACTTCAGGGTTTAGACTCGTGTTAGTTAGGCTAGAACTTGAACAATACACAACCCTATTTAATTATGTTATAATATAGACTTACTGCTTTAATCCAACAATTACGTCCGTCCGGATCCTTCAGCTCGGTGGGGAATGTATATAATGTGAATGGCAGCGGACATGTACACACGCTGGTCCCGAAGTTACACGCATGTATGCTGCAAGTTTGCTTTTTCCACCGCTCTAGATGATATATGCTGTTCCCACACTTCACTACGGCACAATGTGCACCTGGCAAAACGGAGATTTAAAGCTTAAAGCAGACTTTAAGTGGCAATTGTTCAGGTGTGACAGTACTGTTTGTATACAAAAGCAAGCCGGCTACCAGAATGTTTGGTAGTCGTGAACTTTGAACTCACATAGTCCGCATATGCCCACTTGTAATGCGAAAGTTGCTTATTCGTCTTTACAGACAAAGGACTACTTGCTCACAATCTCTGCAGCCACGAAGAGGGATTTGCCTGGTTCTTCTGCAGCAGTAACCACCACAGCACTGGAATTAAGGCAAGTACCTTTTCATTCTGTTATACTTGATGATGAAATGCCTTGCCTTATTCCTGGTGTGTGTGTGTGGGGGGGTGGGGGCTCAGCAGCAGCCATACACTTTGGCTGAGCTCTCACCACCTGTTGCTGCATCCATCCATGTATCCTCACCTGCTTCTCCCGTGACCTCCTCTGGGTTTCCTGTGTGTCCGCTTGTCCTGAGGGGAAGCCGCCAGACGACGGAGGGGTCTGCTGTTTTGGAGACTCCTGTTCCGGTCCTGCAGCCACATCCTGGATGTGAGAAGAGCACCCCCTGCGCCCTGAAGGCTGAGCTGACAAGAGAGAGTCCCCTGGCTTCAGTGGCATGGGTCTCTGTGCCAGTGGTGAGGCAATCTCCAGTTTTAGCCACCACGCTGGGAGTTCCACCAGCGTCGGTCGCCACGCCTGGAGGTCCTTCGGCTACACCCACCATCACGTCTGCTGCCGGGGTCGCTGCAGCAGAGTCGCCAGAGTCCTGGACAACAGTGGAGCCCGAGTCCAGGCAATTACTCTGTTCTGTTTTAACACCTGCAAATCTAGAGAAATCTTGTCTGGTTCATGGTGAAGAGAACCAGCTGTAGAGGTCCTCTGCTCCTGAGTTCTCCTTGCTGAGCTTCACCAGTGCCGGTAGCTATGTTCCGGTGTTGTTCTCTTCCTCCCCGCCAGATGACTGGATTCAAGATGTTCCAACCCAGTTTGCCGGAGTCCTGGACGGCGGTGGAGCTCAAGCTCAGGCAAATTCTTTTTCTTGCCACTATAGCTGTCGTAGAGAGATCTTGCTTGGCTCTTGGTAGGGAGGACCAGTTAAAGCTGCCAGCTGCACCTGAGTTCTCCTCTCCGGACTCCACTGCTGCCGGTGATTCTGATCTGGTGTTTGTTTCTTCTCTCCTGTCTGAGTCCTCATCTGGTTTCACCGATGAGCATCAGTATGCTGTGCTTTGGTCTGCTGGTGGTCATCAACCTTCGCCTGAGGTCGCCGTGGGTCCTCCTTCTCTGCCTGGGGTCATCACAGATCCTCCTTCTCCACCTGAGGTCATCGAAGGTCATCCGTCTTCGCCTGAGGTTGCCAAAGGTCATCCATCTTCTTCATCTGGCTTCATCAAAGGTCAGCCATCTTCACTGCCTGGTTTCCCCACTGATCAGCCGTCTTCACCTCCTGGTTTCCAAGCTGGTCAGCCATCTTCTTTGTCTGGTTTCCCCACTGATCAGTCATCTCCCTCATCTGGTTTCCCTGCTGGTCAGCCGCCATCACCGTCTGGGTTCGCTGATGGTCAGCAGTTTTCGTCAGGTGTCAACACCCCTCAGCTACAGGCTCACATGATTTACATTTCAGCCCCTGTGGTCTGCAAGGAGCACGTTTTCCAGCTGCTTTCTCCAGAAAGGGACGCAGTGTGCTCTACGGTCCGATGGCTCAGGGACGCTGGGAGGCCACCCAACAGATTGTGTCCTCTGGTCTGTTGGTGGTGCAATGCTTGGGGGCCACCTAATGGACTGTGTCTTCTGCTTGGGTGGCTCAGGGACTCCGGGAGGCCACCTGATACATTCCGGCTTGTGACCTGGTGGTCCTGAGATTCCAGCAGGCCACCTGAACTACTTTTTCTTCTCGCCCAGTGGTCCTGGTACTTCAGTAGGTCACCTGATTTGTCTTGATGTTGTCTCTGTTTAGCGAGAGAATTGTTTAGACCCACCTGACCTGTTTTCTCCCACCGCCCTCCCTGGTAGAGTATTTTTCTGTTCTTGTTGGGGGGGGGGGTTGTTTGGTGCATTTCTTCCTTTTTGTGATGTTACCTTGGGGTGTCTGTAATCCACCCCTTGGATGGGGGGCTCTGTCATGATGTGGAGCACAGTGGGAGCACGGTAGGAACACCGTTCTCGTGCTTTCAGTTATTTTAGATTATTTTCCTGTACTTTCCTTGTTTCAGTTTTATTTTATACTCGAGTATGGTTTTGCCTCTTATGTATTTGAGTCCCTGTTATTATAACCTTAGTTTTACCATTATAGTCTCGGTCTTTATTATTGTGTGTCTATGGCCGTCTTGTTTTATACCTTAATGATATCTTCCTATGTTTGGTTGTGAGCCTTCTCCATCTTCACCTTTAGTTTATTTTTGGGAGTGTTTACATTCATTATCACTGTCTATTTTTTATCTTGTCCTGGCCTTGGTGGGTTGTCATTATTCGTTGTATATTCATCTTCTGTATCATGATTTGGTATCCATTCTGGTCTTCTGTTGTGACAGCCCCCTCTGTTTACTTCCTCTTTTAGTTCTAGTTTGCAGGCCATCACAGTTGTCATTATTTTTGGTTTGATTATCCTTGCTCGTGATCTTCACCTGTCATTAATTGTGTTCATTTCTCTGTGCCTATTTAAAGATGGCTGTGCTGCTTCTCGGCGCAGCGTCATCTCCTATGTCCTGATGTGAGTTCCACATCTTATTCCAACTCTGCAATCTTGTGAGTAAGTTATGTTTTTGCCCTATTTGGAATTCTGTGTTTCATTAAACCTTGCAAACTCACAGTCAGCATTTGGGTCTTCGTTCCTGCTCTGAAGGGCATTTATGGCAGTTTCCTAAAGGTGGTATCTAACTGGGCTGAGACAGCTCACAACCAGCTGGAGATTAAAAAAAAAATGCATGAGAAAAATTTCAAAATTTGTGACAATTTTCACTTAGAATCACACTGTCTCAGGAATGTAGCAATAATGTTGCACAATTTCCCAACATGTTTTTGGCCCAAGTTCTCCAGGTGTTTGTATGCTTATTCCTGGGGGTGCCGCTGTAGGAATGATTATGGGCGGAGCTTCCAGTTTCAGCTGCAGTAGTGTTAAATCAGTCAGCAAGAGTGGGGTAGCAGGGGCATTTAAAATAGTGTTTAAAATAGTGTTTTAAAAGTTTTTCAAATTCATTTTAATGTATAGTCCACATATGTGTTTTGTACTCAAGTGGCAGCTAATTTCAGCACTTGTATTTTTTGTATTTTTTGAATGTTTTGGCGTAGTTCTGGTACTTGTTGCTGGTGTTCGTGGTTGTGCCACAGACTGCATAAATGGAGGCTTCTCACCGGCAATGCATAGATCATACACTGAACGAAAAAGGCTGTTTGTGTGATCAGTGGTACAGACACAGGACAGACACAAGAGCACACCAGGTATGTTTTCACTTGTATGAATGTCACAGATCCGATGTTTATGTGTTATATATGTCACCAGAATGAAGGCTGCATGAAGTAAAATAATAAATAAAAAATAGTAACAATTTGCTTCCTAAGGCCTAACAATTTAAGAAAGATATCAAACAGTTTTTTGGGTTTTTTTTGCATTCATTGCACTGCCTTGGAACGATATGGACTTCAGCATGCATTAATTTTTAAATTATCACAAAATATAGGTCAATAAAATTCTGAACAATTGTCAGAAAATGTCTGTACATGTTAAGTTAAATAACAAGCATGGCATGACAGCAGCGTGAGCATTTTAATTTCGGGGTAAAACGAATGGCTGCAGCTGTCTGTATATACCATGACAGCCAAGCACGGTGCTGTGGTGTACGTCTTGTTAACCGTTCCTGCTTCTGGTCTCCTAACCGTGGTTGGGGGACGCAGGGGAGATCTGTCTTCTCCAGGGCCGGAGGCGCTTTTTCCTCCGGGGTCAACTCCCGAGTAAAACCTCACTCTTGTTAAATAGGATATGGTGGTACACAGAGGCACAGGCCGTATTGCTGAAGCGTTGGGGCTTTATTTACAGACTGCAGTGTTGATAGCAATGATTTCTACCTGCTCCGGTCGCCTCGCTCTCTGTCTCTCATCCGCCCAAAATCACACACACCGTTCACTCGTCGGGGCCATTCCACACACACTGGGGCGCGCCTCGGCTGCGCGCACGCACTCACTCACGTTCACACACTGAGCTGTCCTATCTACACACCTGCATTAGGCAAATCTTACAACAGTCTGCTCTAAGGTAAATTTGATTATGTCCAACATATTTTAACAAAATGCAGCTGACTTTATTGCAGTGGAGACATTGCAATATCTCAGAGCTTTTATTTGTTTACAGCGTTAGCATCTTAGCAGCAGTGCTAACAAACAGAGCAACTGTCTGCAAGGCCAATTTTTAAGATCATCTTCCTATCCCTTGATAGTCACGGGAAGTGCTGTGATTATATTACTGTTTTTGAGGTGCAAAAGGCCATGTTCCTGTTTTTGAGGTGCAAAAGGCCATGTTCCCGCATTTTTGATGCCGAAGTCATTGTTTTTTAATAAGGAAAAGTGTCCCGTTTCAGTGACAACCATATGTTCTAAACTAGTACCGGAAGTTGCTACCATAATTCACGCAAGGCATCATGGGGCCTAGGAATAAGGTGGAAACATGTCATGCAAGTGTTGCAGGACATTAAATTTAGGGTTTTTTTGCACTCACGACAGTCCCACAACACTCAAGATCGAGACAGGTTGAGACAAAGCTGTTGCACAAATTTTTTGAACATGTTCAAAATTCCTGTGAGATGAGTGCGAGGCCCTGCAACTCAGGAGAGGAAAATGAGAACTGCTGAGAATGTTTGGAGACCTTTTGGAAACTTCCTCAAGAATGCCGTTCTCCAACTAGTCTCAACCTGTCTCAGCCCAGTGAAATGCTACCATAAATCTCTCCAAATGTTCATGGGGGTTTGCAGTTTCCTCTCGTGAGTTGCAGGGCTTCGCTGTCATGTTTTTTTGAACATGTTCAACAACTTTTCTTCTCAAAATAGTCATAGAATCGTTGCTGGTGTCTTGAACTGTTCTCAATTTAGTTTCTGTGAGTCAGAAAGTGCAAAAAAAGTTAGACAACTTTGCGACAGGTTGGGGACCTATGAAACTAAATTGTCACTAGAGACAGTTGACTGAGCTGACAGAGAATGAGCTGGAAAAGAAAGAAGACTTCAAATACCTGGGTTCATGGATAGACAGCATGGAGAAAGACATAAAGACATGAAAAGCACAAGCATGGCATGCCTTGAACAAGATGAAGAATATCTGGGAGTCAAGAATGTCGAGGAATCTAAAGATCAGATTCTTTCTGGCTACCATAGAGTCCATCCTGTTATATGGATGGGAAAGCTGGACAGTAACACTGCAGATAGAACGCTCTCTAAATGGTACCTACACTTGCATGCTGAGGAAAGTGCTCAATGTAAAATGGTGGATGCATACAACCAATATAGAGTTGTATGGTGACCTTCCCCCAGTGGGGAACAAAATAGCAGCAAGGAGAATGCAACTTGCTGGACACTGCCATCGCCACCCAGAAATGAGTGCCCACAAACTAGTCCTGTGGCAACCAACCCACGGTCAACGCACCAGAGGGAGACCATGGCAAAGCTATATGGAAGTCCTAAGGCAGGATGCAGGTGGAGTCACTGTA
Organism: Pholidichthys leucotaenia; assembly: GCA_020510985.1. Classification (NCBI taxonomy): domain Eukaryota; kingdom Metazoa; phylum Chordata; class Actinopteri; order Cichliformes; family Pholidichthyidae; genus Pholidichthys; species Pholidichthys leucotaenia. The sequence goes on from CM035837.1 coordinate 242,619,332, forward strand.
AAGGAACTGAGAACACTAATGATGATAATAGAGAGGTTTGGAGGAAGCAAGTGGTCGCACGCCTAAAGGCAACCAAGTAAGTAAGTAAGTACAGTACTAGAGACGAAAAACAGCTGCAGCATAGAGGAGATATTCCAGCACCAGAGTGGTGCTTTCAGGCAGCGGAAGCAGACTGGCAGCTGTCAACAGCAGAATGGTCAGGATGGTGCTTGATCACAGCAGCAGCAAGAAGACATGCAGCAGACTTCAGCATGTCAGCCTGGTCCACATCCAGCATTAGAAGAATAAACAAATGAAGATAAAACTTCTGCAGGACTTGATTCAGCAAAACCGTGAGGACTGGGAGGAGATGCACAGCCTCCTGTCAACTGGTGAGTAGAGATTGTGCATTCTTATAGCATAATCTTAGTGTATATATGGTGTGTGTATATATACAGTCATATGAAAAAATTAGGACACCCTGTATAAGCCTGTGTGCTTTTTTTTTAACAAATTTGGACATATGGATGTTTAACATCAATGTTAAAAAATACTGGGAGAGTCATGCAGTACAACTAAACAATTAAAAATGAATTAAAGACTTTTTTCATATTTTCCGTAAAATGTAATTCTAAACAAATAGTGAGGAATAAACTGGGACACCCCCACTTTCATTCCCACTTACAATGGCTAAAATAAATGTTACAAAATGCAAATAAAAACAAAAACAAAGTTAGACATAGATATGTGAATGTTTCTTAATAAAGAACTGAATATCTAATGGGGTGTCCTAATTTTTTTGCATGACTGTATATACAATAAACCATGGGCGGCGTTAGGCCTTTTTTAGGGGTGCTGTAGCACCCTTAAATTTAACTCAACACCCCTAAAAATTTGAGTGAGAAAAGTTGATTATAATATTTTAGTTTGTCTTTGACAAGCTGAAATAACACCCCCCACCCCTGGCTGCCACACAAATGGTATGGTCCCTCCTCTCACACGTTCTCTCCCTTGTACCTGCACTTGCTGTGGCCGTGGTGCACACACACACACAGAGGTCCCTCCCTTTCTATCCCAACAGCGAAAATGAGGGGACAGGATGCTGCAGTAGCTCTACAGGTAACACACTCCTAATGATGTATGACGCCAGCCTCAGCTGAAATATTCTACAACATTATGAATAGTTTTTGTCTGAATTTATTCGGTAAGAATATGATGCATACCTACAAATATTTAGGTTTCACAGTACGTGAGGTTTTCATCTGGGGTGGGGGTTAATTTTGCATTTTTTTCTCTCATTTAGTACATATTTTAAATAAAAGGACATTTGTTCCTATAAATTTGTTACATTATTGTACTAAATTTGAAGCTTTTATTTTATATATGTTTGTGATGTTTTTTTTTCCTTGTATTGTGTAGCTTTTCTCAAAGTTTTGCACATTTGGAAAATTTTGAGATTTTAAAAGTATGACAAAATATGTATGCAAAATATATAATAAAGTAACTTTCTTTCTTTCTTTCTTCAAAACCACAAGGTTTCACTTGTTAAGGGCAAAAGTGGGATAATTCTGACCTCATGAAGTGTCATGGCTGAATGCTGCTACTTAACAAATTGGATCAAAAATGCCAGGGCTGATTTTTTTTTGTCCTAGTCCAGCCCTGTTAAGACAGCTAGTAGCAGACATTTTTCTTTAATGGTTGCATTGTCAGTCAACCACTGTGCACTGTTTGAATTTGAAAGAAAGAAGCTATTGTCGTTTTGGTATAAGCAAAATACTAAATCCAGGCTGTCACTGTTTTTATGTATCATCACGTACCATGTTCACTAACTAGAAGCCAGGGAGGAGATGTATGAAAGATGATAACTCTAACAAAATAACGTGTATGTGTGTGTGTGTGCGTGCATGCAGGAGTGCGGTGGAGCTCACTGGCTGCTCAGCACCCTGAAAGCTCTGATGCTAGAACCGTCCCTGCAATAAACTAAAATTTATATGGTCCCAGTTGTGCAAATGGGACGGATAACTGCCACTTGTTGCATAGGATTTGGGTGGCCATCGGACTGACATTTTTTTCTTGTGCGTGTTGCAAGAATATCCTGTAACCCCTGTATGACATGTATGTGAACTCCCAGCGAACTCTGGCCCAAAATTCACTGAGTGTTTGTACGACAATAATGCAATATTTGTGAGGAATAAGCAAATGTCTCGTATGTCCTAATTTAGTGTGATTCCAAGTGAAAACTGTCACAGATCTGCATATTTGTTGCATATTTTTTAATCTCCAAATAATCCTAAAAGTCCACTTTTTTAGTTTCCATGATACAGCAACTTACAGTAAGAGTGGTTTGTGATAGGTATTGACTATCAAACATTTTTGCTAGAGTAGCATAGTGGTTAACATTTTCATCTCAGAGCTAGAAGTTCCCAGGTTCAAATCAGGCAGCCTGCTGGAGACTTTCTGTGTGGGGTTTTCATATTCCTCCGGTGCCTTTGTCAGTTGTTTGGTTTCCTCCCACAGTCAAATGACATGCATGTGAGGCTAACTGTTGTTTCTACATTGTCTATATGCATGAGGTGTCACGTGGCCTAACGGTTACAATGAATGCCACAAGAGTGTGTTGTCAGTTGCAGTAGTCCCTGGTTCAGTTCCAGACCAGTGTAACCCCCCTCCCCAACCACATCTGGTCAATAAAGAAAAATTGATCTTAAAAAAACCTCCATAGTGATGAGTGAGTCTGTCTCTGATAATCTGTGCCGGGTGATTTCATCCAAAGGATGGCTCCAGCACCCCTGAAACCTAAATAGGGCAAAGTGGATACTGAGAAAATGAATAAATTAAATTTGTGCTATGCTTTTAACACATGTCAAAATGTCTTTTCTGTGCAAAGCTGTGCCACGATGTGACTCTTTGGGTTTGTAAGTTTCCTCCACTGCAAGGCCACTGCATCAATATTTGAAGCTGAGAACACTGATGGACAATATATATCTGAAAAACCACTTTTAGAGGCGACACATAGTCCAAGTAACATGGATAGAGAGGTGGTGCTTGCACAAGTTCATGGTGCGTCACACAGAAAGCACAAAGTTGTTACCTGTCTTGTTGGCTGTTTTGTTTTAATTTTCTCTCATTTATTTTGGTTTAGGCAACTTACCTAAATTTGAACTTAGGTAAGTTGAACCTATCTACAGTAAGTATTAGGTAATCCAAAAATGGGATGAACCAAACATCAATAGGTTTATGGATTAAAGGTCATCTGGATATACAATGTCTGGGCTGTTGTTCAAACCCAAAGGAAAGTGGAGTTACGGTATTTTTATTGCTCTCTGATCTTAATGATTTCACATAAATGCAAGTCTTTTAAAGATCAGTCAGCTCTTTGAACTACAGATGAGACTTTAAAGTTCTACTAATAAATATTTTTAGGTCAACAGAAAAAAACAAAAAACAACTACAGTGGTGCTCGAAAGTCTGTGAACCCTTTGGAATTTTCCATATTTCTGCATAAACATCATCAGATTTTTACACAAGTCCTAAAAGTACATAAAGAAAACCCAGTTAAATAAATGAGACAAAAATAATTTACTTTTTCATTTATTTATTGAGGAAAATGATCCAATATTACATATCTGTGAGTGGCAAAAGTTTGTGAACCTCTAGGGTTAGCAGCTAATTTGAAGGTGAAATTAGAGTCAGTTGTTTTCAGTCAATGGGATGACAGTCAGGTGTGTTGATAAAATTCTATGACGTACTTGTTTTTCTTATAAAGTTGCTATTCTCAATAGTTAATCATGTTGCACAAACTGTTCCTGCTTGCTTCTCATGCTACACTGCAGCCTTAGATTACACCCACTGACTCAACAGCCAAACCAGTTAGAATCGGTTTTGCTCACAGGCGAACTGACACATAGTGGAAAATACTGATACATGTGAGGTCTGCCCACCTCCTGCGTGAGGGTGTGGCATAGTTTTATAAAAACTATAGGACCCACTTTTCGAGTAGCACTCTCTTCTGATATTAATTAAATTAAATTAAAAAATTAATTAAATCACCCTTATTGTCATTCAACCGTACAACCAATCATGTACAGCAGAACGAGATTGTGCTTTACCTATCTACAGTGTAAATCACACACACCCCAAGTGCAGAATCAGAGGGCCGCTGCCATGCAAGGCGCCGCCACAAAGTTCCCTCCTCCATTCCATTTATTGCTGAGCACCAAGCTGGATGGCAGGAAGTTCCACTTTTATATGGTCTTCGGCATGACCCGGCCGGGATTTGAACCCCTGCCTCCCGGGTGTGGGGCGGATGCTCTACCAACTGAGCCACCACTCCGGTTATGATATGTCATGAGAGCTGTGCTCCAGCGCTGTACCTCTACCATATCTCAGCATTAGTAGAACAAGTGGAACTATATTTCACCTCTCTGTCTGGTCATTTAGCCTTCGTATAAAAGAACTGGAGGTTAAGACTAACAAGCGCAACAATTTGGTGTTTCCGCCCGGTTTCGAGGCTAAATTTTAGTTTTGTAGACGGCGTGAGGATTTTTCTCTACAGTTTGGCGGCCACAAATCCCTAAAAGGTAAGCAGAAACCTTCTTCAACAAACTTCTGCCTGTCCCTTCAGGGACAGACCTTTCTGCAGAGATTAAATAATCGCATACTTGTGATTTTATTTGTGGACTGAATCTGAGATATGGTCCTGGATTTATGATATCAATTCAAATCAAATCAAATCAAACTTTATTGTCATATTGCTGTACATACAACTGTAGTGCAGGCAAGATGAAATTGCGTTTCTCTCGGCATCCATATAAGAAGCAGCATGATTTAAGACACATTCCCACATAGCTCCCCCCCCACCCCCACCCCCACCCCCACCCCCACCCCCCCCATCCATTCACACATCCCTGAGACATACTTGGGGAAAAGAAAAAAAAAAAAAAGAATAACTAACTATAATATACAAAATGTCCGTAGGTGCAGTAGTGTGTATGAGAGATTCCGGGTCAACTGTTCAGCATCCTGACAGCTTGTGGAAGGAAGCTGTTGATCAGTCTGGTGGTTCTGCCTCTGATGCTCCGGAATCGTTTACCAGATGGAAGAAGTTCAAAGTGTTTATGCAGAGGGTGAGAACGGTCCTTGACAATGTTCAGTGCCCTGCTCCTACAACGGTTCTGAAAAAGTTCTTGGACAGAGGGGAGGGAGACTCCAATTACCCTCTCCGCCCCCTTGACTATCCTCTGCAGGGCTTTTTTGTCTGACATACTGCAGCTGGAGTACCATGTAGCAATGCAGTACGTCAGAACACTCTCCACCACACCTCTGTAGAAGGTCCTGAGGATGCAGATGGGGAGAGAGGCCTGTTTGAGTTTCCTCAAGAAGTGCAGTCTCTGCTGAGCCCGCTTCCTGATCTCCAAGGAATTCTTGCTCCAGGTCAGGTCCTGCGAGAACTGCACTCCAAGGAACTTGATGTTCTCTACTCTCTCCACTAAACGGCCGCCGATGCTGAGGGGGGCGTGCTCAGGCTGTGACCGCCGGAAGTCGATAATCATCTCCTTCGTTTTGTCCACGTTGAGCACCAGATTGTTCTCCCTGCACCAGCCCTCCAGGTCCCTCACTTCTTCCCTGTACATTGATTCCTCATCCCTCTGGATAAGTCCCACCACCGTGGTGTCATCTGCAAACTTAATAATCTGGTTCCCCTTGTGTCTAGATACACAGTCATGTGTTAGAAGTGTAAACAACAGTGGACTGAGTACACAGCCTTGAGGGGATCCGGTACTCAGCGTGACAGACTTGGAGATGTTGTTTCCAACCCGGACAGACTGAGGTCTCTCAGTCAGGAAATCCAGGATCCAGAGACATGTGGCGGTGTTCAGACCGAGAAGGAGTAATTTCTCCATCAGTCTCTGGGGAATAATGGTGTTGAATGCTGAACTGAAATCAATGTACAGGAGTCTGGCGTAGGTGTCTTTCTGGTCCAGGTGGGTGATGACAGAGTGTAGGGTGGTGACTATAGCATCCTCCGTGGAGCGGTTTAAACGATATGCAAACTGGAGCGGGTCGTGTGATGCAGGGAGGCAGGCTGTAATGTGTGGTTTGACAAGCCGTTCAAAACACTTCATCACAATTGGTGTCAGTGCAACAGGACGATAGTCATTCAAACAGGACACCACTGGTTTCTTTGCCACCGGTACAATGATAGAGGTCTTGAAGCATCTGGGAACGATGGCCTGACTCAGGGAGATGTTATAAATGTCAGTCAGGACATCCGCCAACTCGCTTGCGCAGTCTCGGAGCACACGTCCCGGAATGTTGTCTGGACCTGCAGCTTTGCGTGGGTTGACTCTGGTTAGGGTCCTCCGTGTGTCCGCTGTGTTGATGGTAAAAGCTGGTCCAACCGATGGTGGGGGAGGGCCAGCCCTCCCTCTGATTGTCAAGTTTGATGCTTCAAAACGTGCAAAGAAGTCGTTAAGCCTGTCTGGAAGCGAAGCGTCGTCATCATCGACCCCCTGCCTAGGCTTAAAGCCCGTCAGTGTCCGAACTCCCTGCCACATCTGCTTGGTGTTCCTAGTGTCACAGAGGTGTCCCTGGATTTTCTCCGCATAGGCGCGCTTTGCCGCCTTAATTCCCTTTGAAAGCGCAGACCTGGCTGAGCGGAGGGCGATCCTGTCCTTCGCTCTGAAGGCTGCATCTCTGGCTGTGAGCAGCGAGCGCACCTCTGCAGTCATCCAGGGCTTATGATTACCCTGCATAGTGATGGTCTTCACTGTAGTGAAATCCTCTGTGCACTTCGCGATGTAGCTGGTGACCGTATCAGCATACTCCTCCACATCTGTCCTGTCTTCCTGGGAGGCTGCTATTTTGAAGACCTTCCAGTCTGTGTGCTGAAAACAGTCTTTCAGTGCAGGGGTTGCGCTCTCTGGCCAAATCCTGATTTGTTTCACTGCTGGCCTGCTGCGCTTCAATAAAGGTTTGTAGGCAGGCAGCAGCATCACGGATATGTGATCAGAACGGCCGAGATGGGGGCGGGGTATCGCTTTATATGCATCTGTGTTTGTGTACACTAAGTCCAACATATTCTCTCCTCTGGTCTTAAAGTCTACACATTGTTTAAACTTGGGGAGCACAGTCTTTAGGCTGGTGTGGTTAAAATCCCCCGCAACCACCACAAAACTGTCCGGGTGTGAAGTTTGGATTTCACTGATTGCATTATGCAGTTCCCCGAGTGCCTTCTTAACATTAGCTTTAGCGTTAGCACTCGGCGCTATGTAAACACCAACTACAAACATGTTGCTGAATTCCCTAGGCAGATAATAAGGCCGGCAATTTACAATAAGGAACTCCGCCAACGGAGAGCAGTGTTTAGACACTAACGTGGCATTAATGCACCAGTTCTTGTTAACATAGATGCATAGCCCACCCCCCCGGCTCTCACCGGAGCTCGCCGTTTCCCTGTCGGCACGGAACATCGCCATATCTTCCAGTTGAATGGCCTCGTCAGGAATGTTGCTGTGTAGCCATGTCTCGGTAAAAACAAACACACAGCAGTCCCTCCACTCTCTCCGGGTTTCTCTCAGCAGATGCAGTTCGTCCACCTTGTTTTTGAGGGCGCGGACGTTTGAGAGAAGAAGCGACGGTACCGCTGGTCTGGAGGGGTTAGCCTTTAGCCTAGCATGGATCCCGGCCCTTTTTCCTCGCTTTTGCCTGCGTTCCCGCCACTTCCGCTTCCTCCTCTCACGGGTAGCTTCCAGCGGGGACTCCGCCAGAATTCCATGCTGGTGTAGGATGTCCAAATCACAACCGATCGCCGCCATTCTTGTAGCGTGCAGTACCTTGATGTTTAATAAGGTCTCACGGTTGTAAGTTTTACAGAATGTACGTCTGGGATGATCACAACACTCAAAACTCTCACACTCACTGATGCCAAGAGGGGCCGCTGCGTCCGAGCGCGCTGCCGCCATCTTAAGAAGGAATGCTGTTTTTTTTTTTCCCACAATATCTTTATTGAACCTTTTTTTTTTTTTAACAAACATGATACAAACAATCAAACACTAACACTAAAGTACTACAAAAAAAAAATGCACTAAAAACACCAACAACCACCAACAAAATCAAGTCTTCAACAATGCTCCTCTGTTTAGTCTAGACAATCCAATACATAAGTATACATATTATGTTCACCAGTTTGGAATTTACAAGGTCCACACACATCATTCACCTTCTTCAAGAGTTATGTTTAAATTTTTTACATAATCAATAAAAGGTCTCCATATATTCTCAAACACAATTTCCTTTGATTTCAGTATATATGTTATTCTTTCTAATGGAAGGTTTGTTAACATCTGTCTTAACCACTGAGTCACATCTGGTCTATGAGTCTTTTTCCATAATAGTGCAATACATTTTTTGGCATTAAGCAAACTGAGGTCTATGAATGTTCTTTCACTTTTATTAAAATTATGCTTTTCTGGGTACAGACCCAACAAAAACAGTTTAGGATTCAATATGATTTGTTTTGAGATTATTTTTTCAATTGTTACCCTCACCTCTTCCCAAAACATTCTTATTAATCTACATTCCCATAAACAATGAAATAGGGTTCCTTTACTTTCCATGCATTTTGTGCATGTATCTGGTATATTTTTGTTATATCTATTTAACTCCTCCGGTGTAACATACATCCGCATTAACCATTTGAAATGTATCAATTTAAGGCGTGCATTTATTGATTTGGTTTGAGCTTCTGTACAAGCCAATTCCCATTGTTCCTCTGAAATTTCAATTTGCAGATCTTCTTTCCAGTAGTTTAATCTTTTCAGTGAATTTTCACTTGAAGATAGTGTCAATGAGTTATAAAACTCTGAAATAATACCCTTTCTTTTACTATCTTTCATCATCATTTTTTCCAAGGATGAATAAATAGGTCGAGTGAGAGCTTTATTTTGATTTGATCGAATAAAGTTTCTAAGTTGAAGATATTTAAAAAAATGTGTTCTATTGAGATTAAATTTGATCCTCAGCTCTTCAAAAGACATTATGTTGTCTGCACATGGCAAATATAAATCCTGAATCTTTTGTATCCCTTTTAAATTCCATACTTTAAATACAGCGTCCGCTCTCCCTGGTTTAAAATATTGATTACCCCATATTGGACTAAATTGTGACAATAACTGTGGTTCTTTTAAATAGTTTTTAGCTTCACACCATATTTTGATCATATGCTTTACAAATGGATTTTTAACTTGTTTTTGTAATTTTTTTGCCAAATCTGAGTATATGAATATGGGAAGAGGTAAAGGTAAATTGTATGATTCCATTTCAGTCCAGTGAGGGAGATCATTTGATGAAAAATAATATGTCATAGACCTCAGTTGTGCCGACCAATAATACAACATAAAATTTGGACATTTCAGACCTCCACGATCAAATGGTAAATATAATAAAGACAAACGTAATCTAGCCCTCCTGTTGTTCCATATAAATTCCACTAACTTTTTTTTTATTCTTGAGAATAGATCTAAAGGTGGTGATAAGGGAATGTATTGAAATAAATAAAGTATTTTAGGTAAAATATTACTTTTAAGTATATTGATTCTCCCGATCATCGACATTGGTAGTGACATCCATCTCTGAGTTAACTCATTGATATCTGACATTAAGGCTTCATAGTTGACACTGGCGACTGATTCTAGCTTAGGCATAATATGGATTCCTAAATATTTAAACTGATTTACAACATTGAATTGATTTACCTCAGGGGCTGGGTAATTTCTCTGGGTCTCATTTAGCATTAATATTGAAGATTTAGTTTTATTTATTTTATATCCTGATATTTCCCCAAAATTCTTTATTAAATTCAACAAGGTTGGAATTGATTTTTTTAGATTCGACATAAACAAAATTATATCATCGGCGTACAGGGAGATTTTATGTTCTGTTGGTCCAACTTTAATTCCATATATTTGTGAATGTAAACGTATCGCTATCGCTAAAGGTTCAATTGCCATAGTAAACAGTAAAGGTGAAAGTGGACAGCCTTGTCGACATCCTCTATTGATTTTTATTGGTTTTGAAATATTGTTATTTGTTAGGATTTCTGCTGTAGCATTATTGTATATTATTTGAACCCATTTTATGAAATTATTTCCAAGTCCAAACCTTTGTAGGACTTCAAAAAGAAAGGGCCATTCAACTCTATCAAAGGCCTTTTCGGCGTCCAATGATAGGAGAGCTGTATCCGGTGCTTCTTTATTAAAATAAATAATATTAAATAGTCTTCTTACATTATGGAAGCCTTGTCTACCCTTTATAAAGCCATTCTGATCTCGATTAATAATATTTGGTAAAATTTCTTGTATTCGTCTTGCTAAAATTTTACAGATTATCTTAAGGTCGGCGTTTAATAGGCTTATTGGTCTCATATTTTCACATTTATTAGAGGGCTTACCTGGTTTTGGCAGCAGTATAATTAAGGCATTATTTATGTATGATGGTAAATTATTATTTTGAAATGCTTCTAAAACCATTTCCAAAAAAGGTTTTATTAATTTATTCTTAAATTTTTTATAAAGGTCAACTGGAAGACCATCTGGTCCTGCACTTTTTCCTGATTTCATATTATCAATGGCTAGCCCAACTTCTTCTTGACTAATTTTAGACTCCAATATCTCCCTGTTTTCATTTGGAATACACGGTATAGATAGTTCGTTCAAAAACCCATTTAGTTTTGTTAAATCAGGTTCATTTTTGGTATCATATAATTTTTCATAGTAATCTCTAAAGGCTCTATTAATTTCTAAAGGATCTATAACTACCTGTCCGTTACTTATAATACTGGTAATTGGTGTTTTAATTTCCAATTGTTTAATCTGCCATGCTAATAATTTTCCTGATTTTTCACCTTGTTCATAAAAAGATTGTTTCAATCTTAGAAGACTCGAGGCAGCTCTATTCGCTGATTTTTTGTCGTATTCAGCTCTCAAAATCAGTAATTCATTCTCCAACCTTGGGTCACTTCCTGCATACACTTTTTCCTGAAGACTTTTTATTTTATGTTCCAATTTAGCTCTCTCCTCTCGAGTCTTCTTAGATTTTGATCCTGTATAACTAATAATATGTCCCCTAATAAAAGCTTTGAAAGCCTCCCACTTTACACATGCTGATGTTTGTGTAGTATTGATGTCAAAGAACTCGTCTATCTGTTTTTCTATATACTTGACAAATTCCTCATCCTGAAGCCATTTATGCTGAAATTGCCATCTACCTGATTCCTTTGTCAATTTTTTATCTACATATATTAGACAACAGGGTGCATGATCAGAGATCACGATGTTATCATAAAAGCAGTTTTGAATCTTGGACCTTAATTCTGTGGAAATCAAAAAATAATCAATACGTGAGAATGTCTTGTAGGTACTGGAATAACAAGAATAGGCTTTAACTTGTGGTTTCATTTCTCTCCATATATCTAACAATCTCAATTCTTTCATAAAATGATTAATAGTCATCCTACATCCAATGTGCGTACAATCCAGTCCTGTTGATCTATCCACACCTGGATTCAATGTACAATTAAAATCCCCTGCTATTATATGTTGCCCTGTAAGTGATGATAAGATGAGAAATAAATTAGCAAAGAACTTCTGATCATCTATATTGGGACCATATAAGTTCACAAGATTTATATTTTCTAATAGCAAAGAACCTTGAATGATTACATATCTTCCAAATTTGTCTCCAATTACATTTTTCACTTGAAAAGGAACTGATTTATGTATGAGAGTCATAACTCCCCTGGCTCGGGATGAAAATGAAGAGGTGAATACACTTCCCTGCCATCTACTCCTAATTCTTTTAACATCCTCCTCTATCAGATGAGTTTCTTGTAAAAACACAATTCTTGAACCCATGTCCTTTATTTTATTCATAACTTGTTTAAGTTTTTTTAAATTTTGTAGACCTCTGCAATTCCATGAAGTTAAATTAAGATTAACACTTTGGTCCATGATCAATAGAGAGTTTGGGATTACCTTGCAGTGTAAACATGCTCATACAGAGAAGCAAAAACATGAGTGGTTGAACATTCATCCTACAAACTACACACAAACAAATTTCCCCTTCCCACACTTGTGGCAAACCCCCCAAAATCAAAAGAAAAATTCTGTCTCCCGATATAGCCATCGACCGTTCCACACCCACGGGGAACAGCCTAAGCCACTCCTTCTTCATCCTCCCAATCACCCTAACTCTACTGCTTTTAATGACGTAACATTAACTCTCCTCTGTAGTTTTCCAACTTAACTCCCAAATTTTTAACAACTTTGTACATCATAGTTTTTTTTTGTTTGTTTTGTTTTTGTTTTGTTTTTTTAATATATAATACAATCTATATTTTGTAAACTTACTATTTACTTCAAGTCAGTCAGATGCCTGTGCAAATGCTTAATTATTCTACCTTATATTTTGTTCATGCTTAGCTCCCACCAGTCTCTTCTTCTTCTTTGATCTTCTTGATGAACTCCTGCGCCTCCTCTGGGGTCTTGAAGATGTGGGTTCTGCCCTCATACGTGGTCAGCAGTCTCGCAGGATAGATTACACCATGACGAATCCCAAGGTTGCACAGCTCCTTACGTACGGGATCAAACTGCTTCCTCAATTGCTGGATTCCTGTGGCCCAATCTGGGTAGAACCGCACCTGCTGGTCCTGGTGTTTAATCTCTCCTTTAGCACGTGCAGCGTTGAAGATCTTCATCCTGTCTCTGTTGCTAAGAAACTTCATAATTAAGGTCCTCGGCGGTCCCTTATCTCTCCGTGGGCCAATACGATGTGCTTTTTCCAGAACCACTGCTGATTGCAACTCCTCGCTGCCCAGCACCTCCGGAATCCACTTTTCCAGAAAGGAACATACGTCCCGACCTTCTGATTCCTCTGGAAGACCCACCAGCCTCAAATTATTCTGTCTCGACCGAGATTCCAAATCCAAAATATTATCTTCCAGAGATTTATTTTTTTTTTCCAAAGTGCGCACCTTTAATTGAAGACGGGTGACGTCATCTTCAGCACTAGCGAGACGGAGCTCCATCTGCGCCGTTCGTTCTACACAGTCACCCAATTCCTTTCTTATTCCTTCCAACGCTGTCATAATCCCATCAAATCTAGAGGAAAAGTCCGCTCTCATTGAACTCATGGCAGCCATCAGCGCATCTGCGCCTCCCCCCGCAGACATCGCACCGTTGCCAGCCTCCTCCGCCATATATGGAGTTTTGTTTGCTGCGTCACAGACCTGAAAGTCCGTTAATTTGGACTGTTTCGGCGGCTCGCTTTTTCCTTTTCCTGGTTTTCCAGCCTTAGGCTTCGCCGACATATCCTCGCCCAAATGCTGGGATACGTTCTGTCCCAAATGAGAGAGTTATTTGCCGATTTTTTTTCTCCAGGAGCAGAGCAGAGCGAGACACGTCCGTCCTACGTGGCAGCCATAACCGGAAGTCGCCATAACCGGAAGTCAGGAATGCTGTTTTAATTAATGTTTACTGAGTTTGACATATAAGAAAAAGATAAGGAAATCTCCAAACGGTTTTAACCCCGTGGGATAAGTCAGACACGTTAATACTGTCCCTAAAAGTAGAGTTGGAGATAGCTTGGGTAATAGGTTTAAACCCCGGGGTGGTTGAAATAGGGCCACCGAAAAAGTAGTGTTACCCCGTTATGCATAGCTTAGCCAAAAGGTTTTAACCCCTTGGAATTATTGCTTAATTCCTAAAAGTAGAGTTGGCACCCCTAGCATAATTAGCTCAGACCAAAAGGTTTTAACCCCTAGAGAACTGCAACGGACACGTCTCTAAAAGTAGAGTTGGTCTTAACGCAAAGAATTTACTGTGGAAAAATCCTGTTGTGTGTGAAATAAGCATTAGATAAATTACCATTAAATATAGAAATATAATAAAATAACTAAACTAATTATAATAAAATATATAGAATCTAAAAATTCATAAAATGGCGGAGGAGGCGAACAAAAATAAAATGGAAGATGAGCAACACAGCTCTGATTACCCTCTGGGTACTCTGGGATATGCAATGAAACAAATGGATGAAGTGTTAAATGCTACAGTGCGCCGCGAAAAATTGGAAGAGGAGCGCAAACAATTTAAAACTTGGGTAAAGTGGCTACAAAGAGACGGCATATTTGGCCACTTGGGGGTTCCCCTACCACTCAAAGCAGACAAAGCCGCGTATATAAATAGATTGCACAAGCAACAAGAACAGGCGACCGAAGAGGAGAAAAAGGCTGGTCTCCTTAGGAAGAGCAAGAAACGTGAGGCAAAGATCATTATACAAGATAGATTGGCATTAACACAACGTTATTTCAGTGAATCCCCTTTTAAACAGGCACTGGTGACGGTCCAGGCACTACTGGAGGAGAGCGAGAAATCCGTAGATCGTGGAGAAATGGGTAAGAATCCAAACACATACAAACATATCAGTCCTGAGAAAACTGGAAATGAAGTCTGTGATAGGCCTCCCCCATCCCTCAGAATCTGTGGTGCCACCAGCTACGCCCAGTCCTTATACAGAATCTAGGCGTTTACTGCAACAGATGCAGGATACTCAGTCACAGGGAGGAATACAAGCTCCATTGTTACACGTAAAAGGAGGAACTTTGGACTGTGAATTGACACCTACGACACAGGAACGTTTTGAGGAAGAGTGTGAAAAATTACAGCATGAGGACACGATGTTACAAATACAGGCACAAATCACTCACCTCACAGAGTTGCTTTTGAATAAAACTCTTCAGGAACCAGGTTGTGATGGAGTTGATGGAAAGAATGAGATTAAGGAGGACAGTTCGTCTGAAGAAGGTAGCGTAAGTAACTCGGATGGAGGAAATGTGGGTAAGTCAGGAGTGGCAAACGGGACAAGGATGTCCCGAAGTTTGACTAGAAGAGGAGGGAAACTGCGTCATGGGGTAAGTAGACGCACTGCTGAGGAAGAAGGGGAAGAACGACTGTCCGGTACACATAGTGGAAGTTCTCGCCCACACACAGGTCATGCTCATCGTCGACTAGTTCAGAAACACGCGTAACACCCAAGAGGAAATTAGATTTTCAGATAGGGCAATATGCACACACCACCCAGGCCCTCACAACCACTGTGACAATGAAAACCTTAGTAAAGGGGAAGGATATTATCCACACTACGGATTCAAACCAACCTATCAAGTATTTGGTACAAACAGTAAGTGATTCCCTATTTTACTTTACAGCCGATCAAACCATGCTCGCCCCAATTGCGCCAAATACAGAACTAGATGCTTTAATCCAAGCTAATGAAATAGCACAAAAGGATCTTGAAAGCAAAATTACCGATCTATCTGACAAATTAGATCAGGCCTTCAAAACATCACCTCCAAATGAGGGAATACCACCTACTGAACCAACAAACCCATTTTTGCCTACTGTAACTCCCACTTCATCACCAATGGGGATGCACCGCACAGGGACCAGAAGAAAGCACCATGGGGGAGGAGTTGGGAGTACACATGTGATGAGCCTTAGACATGGTAGACTTGGGACTAATATAGGACCAACAGGGTCAGATTTTCACATGGGAATGCCAAATGGGAATTATGGCACATATGAGGAGGGAAATTACACACAGGGCCCTTATAACCCCAATGCAGACGATAGTGAGGACACTGGTCAGGTAGATTAGAGAGGTTTGGAAGAACAGGCACCGTGTTACAGAACCCATCCCTCATTCAATCCAGGTCTTTACTGACGGCCATAGCCATGCTGCTAATGATTCTATCGTTGCTTCTTATGCCATTGTGGAACACTGTAACGATGAGTTTGTCACGGTCGAGTCTGCTATTGTCTCAGGTGGTTCTGCTCAATCTATGGAACTGCTTGCTCTGGTCCCTGCTTGTGAACTATACGAAGGAAGAGAAATTTCAGTGTATACAAACTCGGCCTATGCATGCACGGCAGCATTATACCACATTAAGTTTTGGATCAACACCGACTTTAAGACTACCTCTGGTAAGAACATCAAACACCATGACTTGGCAAAACGTTTAAAACATGCTTTGACTCTGCCCAAGAGAGTCGCTATTATTAAATGTGCAGGACACTCCAAAACGGACACCTTTACAGCCAAGGGCAATGACGCAGTAGATGCCGCTGCCAAACTGGTTGCTGGTTATCCCACTAAATCCCTTCCCACACAGGCAGCCCTACAGCTTACACAAGTTCAGGACACTCAGCTCAGGTGCTCCACTCTTGAGGAGTTGAGAGGTATGCAAGATCAGGCGGCCCCCCATGAACGTCAGGCTTAGATCACTGGGGGGGGGGGCGCAAGGATCAGGACGGCATTTGGCGCTCCCATACGGGTAAGATCGCTGCTTCAGCAGCTTTGCTTCTTTTGCTATGCAAGGAAACTCACTCTGTAGGTCACAGACGACACAAGGACCTACATGATCAGATTTCTCATCGCTGGTGGCACCCACACCTTGCTGACATTTGTAAATATTATCTAAATGGGCGACGCGGTGGCGCAGTGGTTAGCACTACGGTAGCACAGCAACTCACCCTTGGCCATGGGATCCCTGGTTCGATCCCAGCCCCTGACCAACAGTGATCTGTGTGGAGTTTGCATGTTCTCCCTGTGTCTGCGTGGGTTTACTCCAGGAGTTCTCCGGTTTCCTCCCACAAGCCAAAAACATACAGGTTAGGTTATTTGGAGACTCTAAAAGTGGCCCTAGGTGTGAATGTGTGTGTGAATGGTAAAGGGATAGCGCCGTACCGTGGCTGCTTCATCCATCCAGGTGGATGCCCTCAATTTCCCCTCTGGGCATCAATAAAGTACACAAAATAAAAAAAAAAAATCAAAATCAAATTAAATACTTGTTCTGTTTACACCGAATACAATCCAAGACCGACCATGAAGTTAGGGATGGGTGCTTTCCCTGTCCCTCCATATCCCTGGGTCGAAGTTGTGATTGATTTTGTAGATATGGGCCCAGAACACAGGGTACAGGGGTATAGATACATGTTGGTGGCAGTAGATTCCTCCACCAGATGGATGGAAGCAAAACCATGTAAAACTACTACCTCTCAAGTGGTCATTGACTGGCTAGTCTATGACCTCATTCCTAGATTTGGTGTGCCAGCGGTGATTAGATCCGATAATGGCACCCACCTCACCTCTGAACAGTTATCCGAGGTGGAAAGTTACTTTGGAATTCGCAGAGCTCTCGGATGCTCCTACCATGCTGCTTCTCAAGGCCTAGTGGAGCACATGAACCAAATGTTAAAAACCGCATTGGCCAAAATCTGTGCTGACTCTAGTTTGACCTGGGTCAAGGCACTTCCATTGGCTCTATTTTCGATCAGACAGAGCCCTTCACGCAGTGGCCTTACGCCACATGAGCTGTTGACCGGCAGAAAGATGCCTTGCCCTTTGACAGCCAACTTACAGTCAGGGTCCACACCAGATTTGGACCTACAAGAACAAGAACTTTCTGACTATGTTGAACAGTTACGCTTAGTGGTCCAGTTTCTCACACCTCTCCAACAGGACGACCTTCTTCGAGAATCCCAAGGACCTGACCCGCCTACCATTGCTCCGGGTGACTACGTCTACAGGGAGAACTTCATGAGGATTTGGAGTGCCCCTCGCTTCGTTGGCCCATATAAGGTTCACGATTCAACATCGCATGCACTCCGTGTCTATTTAGACGAAACTGAAATGAAACTAAGCAGGTACTGGCACAAATCCCATTGTATCAAGTGCCCAGTGCCTTCTGGAACTCGGATATTGGCTGAAGTCCATGAGTCCATAGCCTCTCCGGTTTTTTTGGAACCTGAATAGATGCAAAAAGATGCAAAAATAGATAATCCGTAAATATGCCATCTATCAGAACAAACAGAAGCAGAGCCCAGGGAATGTTGGTGCAAACAGGAGTAGGCGTCATCTTGTTTAGCTTGACAGTCAGTTTTCCTTTTATTATCCATGCTATCAGAAGGGAACATGAAGGACTTACTCCACCCAGTCAACTGCCACATCACAAACCATTACATAAACGAGCCATAGGCCCAGAGTCCGTGGGTGATATACGTACACCTCACTGTACATATCGCCTGCACTGAGGGAACTATATGTGCTGCTCGAATAGACTTATGTGACACAATAGACTGTCTCTGAAAAGATGAAGCCAAATACATGGGAAGTGATAAATTTATCTGTACAGTCACAAGTTATTGTCTTGGAATCATTAAACCTCAGCGACCTCAGCGGTTCCCTTATGGATGTAACTGTGCAACAAAATGGAAGAACTGTATGGCCAGTACTGGACCACCTGAGCAGGGTTGCAGTCTTGGGTCTCATAATGCACCTGATCTGAAATCTCGTTTGAGTATTATACAGGCCAAAACTTCACTGTCTATAGAGAAGGTTAATCCCCTTGTCATCACCTTAAAAGACCCCCAATGACAGATAATGGTACTTATGTGCTTGGAGCCTATGTGTGTGGATATCCACAAGGATTATTCTCTGTTATCGTGCAGCCCAAACCCTGGCATAAGTGATCCCCTGGGAGGCTGGTTTGACAGTGTATTTGGCAAATGGGGAAAAAATAATTCAAGGGGCCCTTGTAAGCATTATCATTAGTTTATTGATCTTTGTCTTTTGTGGATGTTGCTGTATTCCATTGATAAAACGATTTGTTGAAAGAACTATCTCAGCAGCCTTTTGCAAGGATCCTCCACCATACCAAGGCATCCAAGAAGCTGCCCACCTGCTTTCTGACTGCAAGGATGGCCAAGGGGGGGTGCCAAGGCCGACTCTGGATGAAGATGAGGAAGACGAAACAGAGATAGTTTAGAATCTACAACAGGGTCTACAATTCACACTTACATTGTGTTAGATTTGCTTTGTTGTGCTTCTGCTCCACAGGTTTCCATTTGCTTTAGGTTGTTTATCTGTGCGGGCTAAGTATTAGAAGGTAATGAGCTTTTAGTGATATTACACACATAGCAATGTTAGCTGAATTAATCCACGATGTTTGCACTACACCTGATGTCCACCGGAGAAAAGGTGACCTGATGGGGGCAGGTCCACCTGACTCCTGGAAGGGGACATCAGATACATATAGCACTTAGGCACACGATACACAGGATTAGATTAGGGTTATGAAATGGGTTTGAACCCATCTCAACAGGGGGAGATGCAAAAACCGCGGATAGGTATAATCTGATCTAATCTAATCCGTGCAGCCCGGTGGCGCAGTGGTTTAGCACTGCGGCAGCACAGTTTTACCCTCGGCCGGGGGATCGCGGGGATCATGAGATCGTGGGTTCGATCCCAGCCCCCGACCAACAGTGAGCTGTGTGGAGTTTGCATGTTCTCCCCGTGTTGCGTGGGTTTACTCCGGGATTTCTCCGGTTTCCTCCCGCATACCAAAAACATGTAGGTTTAGGGCGCTCGCGCACGCAGCAACCAGCAGCCGGTGGCTTGTCACCAGACTGCAAACCAAATCTACCTACGGGTACAAATAAGTAACAAAAAAAAAAAAGGTATAATCTGCTTGTAGACAATGTAGTGAGGTGCCCCATAAGGACACCTCAACAGGGGGAATTGTTGATAAAATTCTATGACATACTTGTTTTTCTTATAAAGTTGCTATTCTCAACAGTTAATCATGTTACACAAACTGTTCCTGCTTGCTTCTCATGCTACACTGCAGCCTTAAATTACACCCAGTGACTCAACAGCCAAACCAGTTAGAATCGGTTTTGCTCACAGGCAAACTGACACATAGTGGAAAATACTGATACATGTGAGGTCTGCCCACCTCCTGCGTGAGGGTGTGGCATAGTTTTATAAAAACTATAGGACCCACTTTTCGAGTAGCACTGTCTTCTGATATGTCATGAGAGCTGTGCTCCAGCGCTGTACCTGTACCATATTTCAGCGTTAGTAAAACAAGTGGAACTATATTTCACCTCCCTGTCTGGTCATTTAGCCTTCGTATAAAAGAACTGGAGGTTAAGACTAACAAGCACAACAGGTGTGAGTGGGCACTATGTTTTATTTCAAGAATCTTTTATTTAGAGCTCTATCAAAGTGTCAAAACATGTTTGTGGAAGTGTATCATGGCACAAACAAAGGAAATTTCTAAGGACCTCAGAAAAAGGGTTTTTGAAGAAGTTGGACTCCACCAATCCACAGTAAGACAGATTGTGCACAAATAGAAGAAATTTCAGACCATTGTTACCCTCCCCAGAAGCAGAGGCAGACTTACCATTAGGCAAAGGTAGGCAACTGCCTTAGGCCCCAATCTGCTAAAGGCCCCGATCTACTAGGAGTCCCATACTTTTTTAAATGTTTAGCATATTTAACATGATGTCTGACAAAACAAAGAAACCCCAGTATTTACATAAACGGTGAATCAAATCATGAACGTAACATCCTCCCCCCTTCTCCTCAGACTGTTGGACTCTTCCATGTTGTCTCTGAGCCGTGTGCATGCGTGTATCGTTGGTTACATTGTAAACAAACCGTACAGCATGTAGAATAGCGGCAAAATGAAACGAAATTATCTGAGCGGTGCAGAGAAATGGAGAAAAAGGGGAGGGCACAGAAATTTTTTTTTTATCAAAACAACCTTTTTCACTTCAAACTGGGAGGAGACTTACCCTCCTGAAGAGCAGATAGAGAGCAACGCTGCTTGTACGAGCACATATGATGCTAATGCCGAGCACCTGTTGTTAATGAGGAGGCAGTGGTGAAGCCTGCTGCTGACAGTACAGGTAAACAACTACATTTTTCCTATTTTTTCTAATTGCAAGATTTGCAGAGGCCAAGGCTCACAAAGTTAAATTTAAATATGGCCAACTGTGCTCCCCAGGCATGCACAGGGTATCTGCACCCTCACAGCAGATGACATTACATGAGATTAAATATAGTTTGTTTGATTTATTAAGCTCTCCATTAGCACTTGTATAAAACATTGGCTATTCTTCCTGGAGTCTAACATATATATTCTCCCTTGTGTCTACAGTGTGCAGAGGAGAGAGCACAATAGATGCCTCTGCAAAATGGATCAGTCAGCAGGCCATGAACAGGACCCTGCTGACAAATGTAGGTAAGTCAGTCCCTCCAGGATTTCACGGGATGTTTTGATGATTGTTGTGGCCGAAAAAGCCTGAATTTGCGGGAGTTTTTTTTTTTTTTTTTTTTTTTAAAGTTGAGATTAAAGTTGTGATGTTTTGATAGGTTTTTTTGCGATAAAAGTTGTGGAAGAATTACAAATTTTAAAGCAGATGTTTTTTTCCATAATTTACTGCAGTGATATTCTATATAACACCACAAGAAAAACACAGGATTGTCAAAAAATTCCTATTAAATAGTGATTTGTAAATTAAGCAGAAACTTCTGCTATACAGAAAAACTCTTGTACAACAGCAAATACAGACTTTAACACAATTAAGTGAGAATGAAGTAGCTACTCATAAATTTGTCATAAAAATGATCAACACTGTAGCCTACTTTTGCTGAGAACTTTCATAAAAAGGTTGAAAAAATAATTATCCATTACAACAGTTAAATTGCAATGAATGCATGTTAAAGAATATAGATTTGGAAATTATGGCAGCACCTTCATTTCAAAACTTCCTAACCACAGTCGCCTCCAGCCACTCAGTACCAAGTGCAGAGACAAAAGAAATAATTTTTTCTGTTGTTCTGTATTGCCTGTCAAAGTATGTTTTTCTTTTAAAAAATTACTGAATATTCTCTGTCTTTCCGTGCCTGACTCCTACCTGTCTGTCTATCTACTGCACATCTTGACACACATCTGTCTCATCAGATACTCATCTTTTCTTTACTGGGAGGAGGGGCTCTCCTTGGGGGTTTGATGAGGGTGCACGTTGGTCCGTTTCCTGACTGGAGATTCACAACTTTAAAGCTCATTGACAAGACGTAGTAATGATTTTACCTCTAAAGACGTATAAAATGTTACAGCACTGGCTGTAGTGTTAGATTTGCTCGTTTGTGGTTTTCTGGCATCTCTCCTTATGCACGCTTCCCAGTGGGGTACTTTTCAGGCAGGCGGACTTTTATCAACACAAACCCGGCACTTTGTACACGCAGTCAAGACAGAGACTTGGGGAGACGTCCACCAGCGGGCCGGGGGAGACGGAGGAAGGGATGGTGCAGGAAAACTTGTGGGGGAGTGTTTTTTTTTTTTAAATTGCACACCTGTTTTGTGCTGATGTGTTCCATTAATACTCACTCTAAACACGGAAGTGAGCACAGTGCAGCAACGCATTTGATTGGTTAGACTGAGTGTTTGAGTGCTACTCGGGGACAAATTTGACTGGCAAAATTGGTGGAAGTTGACAAGGATCGGCCAAAATTGTGGAAGTTGCAGTGATTGGACAAAGTTGCAAGGTCACTCAAAAGATGTGACGATGGCCTGATTTTGTGTGAATTAGTGTAATCGCAATATCGTGAAATCCTGGAAGGACTGATAAGTGTGAACAAACAACAGATCTTCCACGTAAATTGTTGTTTTTTTGTAATAGACAAGAGTCTACATTCAATTCGGGAAACTTCTTTGTTTTTCTTCAGATGTAATTCCTGATGCCTGAATGATGTCATCATTTGAAGACTTCTGAGGACAATAATTTTCAAGTAAGATTTCAGTAAGGCCTGAAAAGAAAGTGTAGAACAAAGAAAAAGTAGGGGCCCATTTCTGTCTTTGCCTTGTGCCCCAAATGAACTAAATTCGCCCCTGTCCAGGAGTGGTTGACCAATTAAGTTCACTCCAAAAGCAAGGTGTGTAACAGTCAGCGAGGTCACAAAGTACCCCAGGGTAACTTCTAAGCAACTGAAGGCTTCTCTTGCATTGGCTAAAGTTCATGTTCATGAGTCCACCATCAGGAGAACACGGAACAACAATGGTGTGCATGGTAGGGTTGCAAGGAGAAAGCCATTGCTCTCTACAAAGAGAATTGCTGCTCATCTACAGTTTGCTAAAGATCGCATGGACAAGCCTGAAGGCTGTTGGAAAAATGCCTTGTGGATGGATGAGACCAAAAAAGAACTTTTTGGTTTGAATGAGAAGTGTTCTGTTTGGAGAAACGGAAACACTGAATTCCAGCATAAGAACCTTATCTGATCTGTGAAACATGGAGGTGATAGTATCATGGTTTGGCCCTGTTTTTCTTCATCTGGGCCAGGATAGCTTGTCATCACTGATGGAACAAGGAATTCTGAATTTTACCAGCAAATACTACAGGGAAATGTCAGAACATCTGTCCATGAACTGAACCTCAACAGAAAGTGGGTTATGCAGCAAGACAACAACCCTAAGCACACAAGATATTCTACCAAAGAATGGTTAAAGAAGAATAAAGCTGATGTTTTGGAATGGCCAAGTCAAAGTTCTGACCTTAATCCAACTGAAATGTTGTGGAAGGACCTGAAGCGAGCAGTTCATGTGAGGAAACCCTCCAACATCCCAGAGTTGAAGCTGTTCTGTACAGAGGAATGGGCTAAAATTCCTCAGAGCTGATGTGCAGGTCTGATCAAGTTACTGGAAACATTTAGTTGCAGTTATTGCTGCAAAAGGGCTATTGGGCTGCACGGTGGCGCAGTGGTTAGCACTGTGGCAGCACAGTTTTACCCTCGGCCGGGGGATTGCGGGGACCGTGAGATCGTAGGTTCGATCCCTGCCCCCGGCCAACAGTGATCTGTGTGGAGTTTGCATGTTCTCCCCGTGTTTGCGTGGGTTTACTCCGGGATTTCTCTGGTTTCCTCCCACATGCCAAAAACATGCAGGTTAGGGAGTTAAGAGGCGCTTGCGCACGCAGCGACTGGCAGCTGGTGGTTTGTCACCAGACTGCAAAACAAATCTACCTACGGGTACAAAATAAGTAATAAAAAAAAAAAAGGGGGTCACACCAGATACTGAAATCAAAGGTTCACAAACTTTTGCCACTCACAGATATGCAATATTGAATCATTTCCTCAATAAATACAGTAAATGAAAAAGTAACATTTTAGTGTCTCATTTATTTAACTGGGTTGTCTTCATCTACTTTTAGGACTTGTGTGAAATCTGATGTTTTAGGTCATATTTAGGCAGAAATGTAGAAAATTCTAAAGGGTTCACAAACTTTCAAGCACCACTGTATGCCAAGATAGATTTTTACTGTTGATGTGCACTGTGGGAAGAGTTGCTGATGGCAATGTTAACTCAAACAGAATAATTATCACCTTAACTGTCTGAAATCTTTTGGTATCTTCCTACAACTGCCTTGGCTTTTTGAAGCAGCTGTACCCCTTTTCTTTAAATAAAGACACAGAAGTTTTTGTGAAACTATACAAACTCTACAAGGTTATGATGTACCACTGTTATATTTAATGCAAATGTAACTGCCCACATGGGTCCACATCTTTAATTAATGCAGGCTAAGCAGCCCTGTTACCAACAGCTGTGTCATGTTGGGTGAACACGTCTCACAAAGCTTCGATGTTAAAGACTTGCATACAAAGTCATAGTGCCAGCCACAGTATGGTCGGGTTTTAAAAGGCCAAAGGAAATGTTTTTTTTCCCTCCATCCACAGATACTGTTTATAACCCACAGGTGGGATTCTGCTTAATCCACCAAAAAGACATTTAGATGTAAACAACACCTGCAAGGCATCCAGGAAGACTTGAGGAAGGTCAGCCATGCAGAAGCACCCTGGGAAGCTGCCCTGTTCAACCACAGTCTCATATTAACTGAATTGGATTTCACCTCAGATTGCTTCACACATGGTTCTGCACAGGTGTCAGAGAGGAAGCTCGGCTTTGTTTAGGCCTACTGATTGTTTTTGCTAAGAAGGTTTTTTTTGCACCTCAGTCTGGCCCTCAGCAATGTCTCCCATCTTTTAATCCAGCTGTGCTGGAGCCAGAGGGCCCCCCAGCCAATCCAGCTGCCAAAAGTGACTGAGTCTTTGATGTCAATGCCCCGAGCTTCAAAACAGCCCGTGCACTGAAAGCTACAGCCGCTTGTTTTGATGGAATTTCTTTAACCAATCTTTCACAGAGTTTATCGTGCTACGTGTCCTGGTTTGTGTCTGATGCGGTCCTGTCTGATCAAGTTCTGCAAGTTAAATTGTGTGTGAAGAAAGACGTCTGCTGCAATGATTTGATACATATTCATGCAAGAGGTTATTTAAAAACCCAAATGTCTCAAACAGTAAAATTTGGTTGGGGATGAAGGATTTCCAGAGAAATAAGCACCCTGGTTGGTTTGCACAAGCTCCACACCTTCAAGTGGCTTTCATCTGATCCACAGGATTAAAGAGTAAAGTCCAAAATATATTTAAATGTCCCACTTTCAACAAATCACAAGAAATAAAACACACAACGTATAAGCTGTCTACTGCTTTTTGACTTTCACTCTAAGCTTGCTGCTCTGACTTAAATCTACATCTGTGCACAATAAAGATGAAAATCTTCAGTAAGTGACAGAGTGAAACAGAAAAAAAAAATGCATCTATAGTTGTTTACAGACCGCTCTAAAAAAAGAATGCCTTTGTTGGATTAATACATATTCAATTCATTATAAGGACTATTTACATGCAGAAGCAGTGCTGTTTATGTGCAGATGATTCAAAATAGACTACAGTGAAAATGAAAAACTTCATCTGGTTTTTACAGCGTGGGTTATTATTAAGTGTTTTGTTTTGTTTTTACAGCAATGGAGCTCAAAAACAGAGAAAAAAAATGTACAGTAAGTAGTGCAGCAGGCTTCTGGATGTGCAGGTAATACAGGTGCATCTCAATAAATTAACAACATCATTGAAAAGTTAATTTATTGCAGTAATTTAATTCAGAAAGTTAAACTCATATACTGTAGACCAGTGGTGTCAAACTCATTCCATGGAGGGCCAAGACCCTGCAGGTTTTACTTCCACCCAGTCTCTTCAGCAGGTGTTTTTACTGATCAGCAATCAGTGGGAAGAAATTCAGAGAAATTACCTGTTGAAGACACTGGGTGGAGGTAAAACCTGCAGGGTCTTGGCCCTCCATGGAATGAGTTTGACACCTGTGCTGTAGACATTCATTACACACAGTGATACATTTCAAGTGTATTTTTTAAAATTTTGATGATTATGGCTTACAGTCATAGGCGTAATTATGGGGGGGATGGAAGGTTGTAACCCCCCCAAAAATCAAATCCATCCAATATAACCCCCCAATAATCATATAATTAATTAAAAAAAAATCTACAAGTGAGTATGAAGAAGTTGTCATTTTTTCATTTGTAAGCAACAAAAAGTAACATTTCTAATAATCAGACAATGTGACCCCCACTCCCCCCCGGGCAGCAGGTGAGGACGCTCGTCTAATTCTGGAATGCATTCAGCTCACAAGGTGAGACAGAATGAAAAGAGCTCCATAAAGGCAATAAACCATTTTAAATTGTTGGTTGTCAAATAAAAGGACAGACCCCTCTGTCCAAAAGGAGGTAAATTTCATAATATTGATTTAGCTGGTGAATTGTTGTCTGAAGTTAGCTGGTTGCTAGTTTGCTAATGTGAGTTAAAGCTATGGGAGTGGTGGGTTGTCCATGGGATCCGATGATGACGTATTGCATTCTGCAGCTCATCGATGCACACGAAGGTGGCTCTGCAGTCCTAGCCTGGTTGTGCAGAGTCTTGAACAGTGGGGGCACTGGAAGTCCGTTGTTGTGATCACTGCTGATGCAGCTCTGTGTCGCTTTTCTCTGGCATCAGTGAGTTTCTGGCGTCGTGCTTCTTCGTAATTGGCAGCAGCTTTGTGGATTAAGGCTCTCCATTCTGGTCTGTCCATAGCACGCTCCTCCAGTTCCTTCGGCTTGACGTGACACCACTGGATGTTTGCTTTCACAGTATCTTTGTATCGCAGCTTTGGGCGGCCTCGGTTTCTCTTGCCGAGCTGGGGCTTACCATACATCAGGCGTCTTGGCATCCTAAACTCCTCCCTTCGGATGACATGCCCCACCCATCGAAGTTGGGCCTTAATGAGCATGGCCTCAATGCTGGTGGAGTTGGCACGCTCCAGGACCTCCAGGTTGGTGATGTGGTCTTGCCAGCTGATTCCGAGTATGGGACGGAGAGCTTGCATGTGGAAGTATTCCAGCTTTTTGACGTGTCTGCGATACAGCGTCCATGTTTCACAACCGTAGAGGAGGGAGGGGAGCACCACAGCATTGTAAACTTTCAGTTTCGTTGCTAGCCGGATACTGTGTTGGTTGAGCACTCGGGTGCGGAGTCTGCCCAGTGCCTGGCTAGCCTTGCTAATTCTTGAGGCGATTTCTTTGTCCAGGGAGCCATCACAGGAAATGGTGCTTCCTAGGTACTTGAAATGTTCGACATTGGCAAGTGGTGTGTCGTCGATGACAATGTTGGGTGCAGGTGGATGAGTGTTTGGTGCAGGTTGGTGAAACACCTCCATCTTGCTGAGGCTGACGGTCAGGCCGAAGAGCTTTGAAGCCTCAGAGAAGCGGTCTAACATCATCTGCAGGTCGGATTCTGCGTGGGCCACAAGGGCGCAGTCATCAGCAAAGAGAACTTCTTGGAGGAGGGTTTGCAGGCTCTTTGTCTTGGCAGTGAGACGACGCAGGTCGAAGAGGGAGCCATCCAAACGGTAGCGAATGTAGACCCCCTTCACCAGGTCTCGGACGGCATGGGACAGCATGCAGGTGAAGAACACGTTAAATAGGATTGGAGCTAGGACACAGCCCTGCTTCACACTGTTGCTGATTGCAAAGGCTTCCGACACATTCCCGCTGGAGATGACCTGGCCAGTCATACTGTCGTGGAAAAGCCTGATCATCGATATAAACTTTGGTGGGCATCCGATACGCTCTAAGACTGTCCAGAGGGCCTCTCTATTGACCGTGTCAAAAGCCTTGGTAAGATCTATGAAGACAGAGAATAGGGGCATGTTTTGTTCAATGCACTTCTCTTGGAGTTGTCTCATGGCAAAAATCATATCAACAGTACTTCTACCAGGCCTGAAGCCACACTGTGCCTCTGGGAGATTCTGCTCTGATACTGTGATAAGTCTGTTGAGTATGACTCTAGCAAATATCTTCCCTGCGATAGAGAGGAGGGAGATGCCCCTATAGTTGCCACAGTCGGATTTGATTCCCTTGTTCTTGTAGATGGAGACAATCAGGGCATCACGGAAGTCATCAGGCATCTCCTCCTCTTCCCCGATACTCTGCAGGACATCATGAAAGGCTTCGAGGGCGTTGGGGCCTGCCGCCTTGTAGATCTCGGCAGGAATGCCATCCTTTCCCGACGCTCTGCCCGAGTTCGTCTGAAGGATCGCCTTCTTAATTTCGTCTATGGACGGGGGTTCTGCGAGCGAGTCTTGTATTAGCTGCTGGGGGATCTGGTTCAGTACGTCTGTGTCAACTGATGAGGGTCGGTTAAGCAGATTACTGAAGTGCTCTTGCCAGTGCTTGATCAAGCCCTCTTGGTCTTTAATCAGGGTCGAACCGTCCGAGGACAGCAACGGGGAGCAGCCTGATGCAGAGGGGCCAAAGACTGTCTTCAGAGCACTGAAGAATTTCTTGGAATTGTGGGTGTCCGCATAGTGCTGGACTTCGGCCGCTTTATCCTGCCACCACTGGTCCTGCATCAGTCGAAGGTCGGACTGGACTTTTGCCTGCAGAGTTTTGAATCTTTCACGCTTGGAGACTGAGGACGGGTCATTCTGCCACTCGATGTAAGCCTTGTTCTTAGTATGGAGGGCTTCTCTGATCTTGTCATCGTTTTCGTCGAACCAGTCTTCATGGGTTCTAGTTTTGGCTCCAAGCACTTCCTTTGCAGTCTCAGCGACGGTATCTTTGAAAGAGGACCATTTCTCGGAGCTGCTTTCGGAGGTCAGACCATCTTGGAGTTTTTCATCAAGTGCTTCTTGGAACTCTGTCAGACAGATTGGATTCTTCAGTCTGGTGACATTGTAGGAGGCCCTGACAGTCTTAGGTTGATTTCTGTGAGGCGGAGTGATATGCAGTGTCCTTACAGCCCTGACCAGCCTGTGATCAGTCCAGCATTCAGCACCTCTCATGGCACGGGTCACTCGGACGTCCCTGATGTCACATTGGCGTACAATGACAAAATCGATCATGTGCCAGTGTTTTGACCTCGGGTGCATCCAGGTGGTCTTGTACTTGTCTGCCATCCTGAACAAGGTGTTAGTGATGCAAAGGCTGTGTCCTGCACACTTGCTGAGGAGGAGCAGGCCGTTGTCGTTGATCTTGCCTACTCCGTGTCTACTCAGAACACCTTTCCAGTTGCTGGGGTCCTTTCCTATTCTAGCGTTGAAATCGCCAAGCACAACAAGTTTGTCACTCTGTGAGGTTGACCTGATGACCTGGTCAAAGTGTTCATAGAACTGCTCTTTGTCTTCGTCCGGGCTGGTGAGCGTAGGAGCATATGCACTGATGACTGTGAGGTATCTGGACTTGCTGAGAGGAATGCACAATTTCATGAGACGCTCGCTGATTTCAACTGGCAGGGCTGGTATGTTCTTCAGCAGTGCTGTTCTAATGGCAAATCCAACACCATGTATCCTGTCCTCAGCTTGCGGCTTTCCTTTCCAGAAGAAGGTGTACCCACCTCCCTCTTCTCTCAGGGACCCTTCATCAGCAAGGCGGATTTCGCTGAGTGCGGCAATGTCTATCCGGTATCGCTGGAGCTCTTTTGCAACGAGCGCCGTTCTTCTCTCCGGTCTCAATGTACCAGCTCTATCCAGAAGTGTTCGGACATTCCAGGCTCCCAAAATGAACCTCTTGAGTTTTTTTCTTCTTTTGTATTATTCGACCGCTGTGAGGATGAGTCCGTCAGCCGCGGTAAGTTGACCAGACGCTAAAAGGGCAAGCATTTGTCTGGGGCACCTTTTCTAGCCCCCTCCCTTGTGTGAGGGTGGGCAGTGCTGTCCTAAAGAGGCTGCCCAGTCGCCCACAGGTGCTGCCGAACTGTCCTGTTGCCCTTGGATTCAGGAGCAGAGCGACCACTTGCCCATGGACCGCCTGCGTGCAGGTTTGTGACTACAACCGCCAGTGATCATCTCCACCTGTTGCTTCGCCACGCGCCCATCGCCGCAGGACTTGAGGGGTGTGTGGGTTGACAGATCAGTAATGAGTTGCAAAAGGGACCTCAGCGTGAAGGCTTTATAGTGAGAAGACCGTTGCACAGGGGCAATCCCACTCTCTCGGCCTGGGGAGTCTTGATCCAGTGGCACGGGAAACCGTTACGACAGGAGGCTGCCAGGCTGCAGTGGATGACCAGGACTTCTATCGGTGCCATGTCCTGCTCTAGGCGCTCCACAACACTTGCTGCCACCGCCTTCACAACCGTTGGATCTCAGGTGATCTCTTCCGCTCATTCCGCCGGGAGTCAGTCTTCGCATGCAATAGGGCTGACACGGCCCAAGCCTAACTCACTGAGGGTTTCAGACCCGTCAGCTACCTTCACCTGGTTCAGCCGGCTCGCCAAAGCCGTTGTCCGGGGGGTGGCCACTGTTTCATGCGACAGCTTCGAGGAGCCACAGATGAAAGTTGAGTGTCAGGTGAGGACCAGTGGCAGGCGAGCTGCCCTGGAAAGGACATGGCGTGCCCCCCTTGCCAAAGGTACTACCTCTCCCTGACACCCCATGTGTCCCCATGGGGTGTACACCACAGAATAAGTGCTTCCTGGTAGGATTTAGCTGATCTGAGAAATGATTCACTTTTCTCATGCAAATTTGGTCTTTACATTGTATTAATCATTCATGAAATGTGATCAGAATGGATTTGTTCATCAACTGTTAGAGTGAAATTTACATATGTTTCAGTACTCATCAAAACGTTAGCAGCTCCGAACATTTATCAAGTACAAACAAAATCTCTATACCACTGGTCCTTTAATATAAATGCCTTTAAATATTGCTTGTCATCCCCACAAAATTCAAGTTAACCTTAAACTGTTCTGTATTTTTAAAATGTCATGATTTTGATAATTAAAAAATTCAATTAAAAAGCATGTTGGCTGTGGCGCAGGTGTAGTGTGGCCTACTACTGATTGGATGGTCAGTGGTTCGATTCCCACTCTGCCTGCAGTCTGCATGTACTGCCAGACCACTGTCTGTTAACTTTTGATTTCACTATTCCTGACTATTTGATTCCTAAAGAAAAATATTACTACAGCAGATGTCTTTCAGATGATGTTACCAAATTTATGCAGATTGTCTCCTCTATGCCATGTGTCAACACAACGGAAATAAGCTGTAGACAGCTTGCTCCTTCTGTAATTGATAGCATGGTAGATAGTGTTACAGCTTCTCTGCATCAGACTCTAGACTTGGTGGCCCCTTTAAAAAAGAAAAAGTCTAATCAGAGATTTCTAACTCCTTGGTTCAACACAGAAACTCGTAGCTTAAAACAGAAGACTCGTCAATTAGAAAGAAAATGGCGTTCCACCAATTTAGATGAAAACTATTCAGCTTGGAGAAATCATCTTTTAATTTAAGATAAGATAAGATAAGATAAGCCTTTATTAGTCCCACAACGGGGAAATTCCAGGATTGCAACAGCACAGGGATAGCAACACTCAGAGCAACAATCAGAAGGCAAGAAAAAAAACAAGCAAGCAAGAGCAGCTAATATACATATGTACATATTACTATAAAATATATATATACACACACACACACAGACACACAGTGCAGAGCATTGTAGCTGGATGGAATAAATATATGAATATATGAACACACAGTGCAGAGCATTGTAGCTAGATGGAATAAATATGTAAATATATAAACACCCACAGTACGGAGCATTGCAGCTAGGTGGAATAAATATGCAAGTATATAAACACACACAGTGCGGAGCAATGTAGCTAGATGGAATAATATGTAGATATATAAAAACACAGTGCGGAGCATTGTAGCTAGATGGAATAAATATATAGATATATAAATATAAACACACCCAGTGCTGAGCATTGTAGCTAGATGGAATAAATATGTAAATATATAAACACACACAGTGCAGAGCATTGTTGCTAGGTGGGATGAAACAGCATAACCGTCTATTTAGTTATCCTACATGGTATGATTATGTGCCCATACATATTCTCACCCTCCATAGCGACCGGTATGTTCCTAGTTGTATGCCGGAGAGGACCATTGTGTAAGTCTATTGCATCTTTTGCATTCAAAAAAAACTATTAGTTTGTTACGTCTTTTTGCTATCTCTGCGAGCAGCCCTGCTTAGGTTGTACAGTCTGACAGCCGTTGGTAGGAAGGACCTACGAAACCTCTCGGTTGTGCACCTGGGATGATGTAGTCTGCTGCTAAATGAGCTCCTCAGTGCATCCAGTATGTCCTGCATAGGGTGGAACTCGGACTCCAGCAGAGATGACAGTTTAGCCACCGTCCTTCTCTCTCCTATCTCCTCCATCGGATCAAGGCGCTGCCCCAGGACAGAGCTAGCTTTCTTAATCAGTTTGTTCAGTCTCTTCTTATCGGCTGCAGTAATGCCACTGCCCCAGCAGACCACTCCAAAAGTGATGGCTGATGCCACCACCGTGTCATAGAATGACTTCAGCAGCGCCCCTTGTACACCAAAAGACCTGAGTCTCCTCAGCAGGAACAGCCTGCGCTGTCCCTTCTTGTAGAGTGCGTCAGTATTGTGTGACCAGTCTAGTTTATTGTTCAGATGAATACCCAGGTACTTATAGGATGTCACCATCTCGATGTCTGTTCCCTGTATATTTACTGGTGCTGTGAGGGGCTGCCCATGCCTGCGGCAGTCCACCACCAGCTCCTTAGTTTTCCTCGCGTTGATCTGGAGGCAGTTCCGATGGCACCAGTCCACAAAGTCCTGGATAAGCCCTCTGTACTCAGCTTCATCTCCGTTGGAGATGAGACCAACGATCGCAGAGTCATCAGAGAACTTCTGTAGATGGCAATGTGTTGTGTTGTGTGAGAAGTCCGCAGTATAAAGAGTGAACAGGAAGGGAGCCAGCACCGTTCCCTGGGGGGCCCCCGTGCTACTGATGATCGTGTCGGAAACACAGTCCCGGGTTCTCACAAACTGAGGCCGGTTCGTGAGGTAGTCCAGGATCCATGATGACAGGTGCTGGTCCACCCCTGCGCGCAGCAGCTTGTCCTTCAGGATCATCGGTTGGATGGTGTTGAAAGCACTGGAGAAGTCAAAGAACATGATCCTCACCATATTCCCGGGCTTCTCCAGGTGGGACAGAGAACGGTGAAGGAGGAAGATCACCGCATCCTCCACCCCAATGCCATGCTGGTAGGCGAACTGGAGTGGATCCATCGCTGGTTCCACCAGGGGGCGGAGATGAGCAAGGAGCAGTCTCTCCAGGGTCTTCATCAAGTGGGACGTCAAGGCCACCGGTCTGTAGCTGTTCAGGTCTTTGGGGTGGGAAGTTTTTGGTACAGGTACCACACAAGATGTTTTCCACAGCTGTGGTACCCTCCCCAGTTTCAGGCTCATGTTGAAGATATACGTCACAATCCCACACAGCTGGTCTGCACAGGACTTGAGGAGCTTTGCGCTGATGCCGTCCGGTCCCGACACCTTCCTCGCCTTGATCTTCCTCAGCTCCGTCCTCACCTGGGTCTCGGTCAGGGTCAGGATGGGGGGCTGTGTGTTGGGAGTGGGGGGGGGTGTCGGTGGAGTGGGGAGTGGGCAGCAGGACTTGATTTCTTAGAGGCAGCAGTGGTTGTTGTGCAGACAGGGGGGAGGGCGGTTGGTCAAATCTATTGAAAAACAGATTCAGGTTGTTCGCCCACTCCCTGCCCCCCGTGGCCTGGGGGGAGGTATTCTGGAGCCCCGAGATGGTTTTGAGGTTTCTCCAGACCCCGCTGATGTCGCTCTGTTGCAGCTTGTCCTCCATCTTCTTCCTGAAGCTGTCCTTGCCTTCTCTGATCTTTCTCCTCAGCTCCCTCTGTACGGACTTCAGCATCTCCCTGTTCCCCGACCTGAAGATCCTCTTCTTCTCTCTCAGAAGTGTTTTTATCTCAGGGTTGATCCAGGGTTTGTTGTTTGAGTGACGCCGTATGGTCTTGGTGGGAACTGATTTGTCCACACAGAAGCTGAGGTAGCCCGTGAAGGTGTGAATGAGGCCATCGATGTCCTCACCATGTGGATCGCAGAGCTGCTTCCAGGCAGTGGCTTCAAAACAGTCCTTTAGAGTGTCCATCGTCTCCTCAGACCATAACTCCACAGTGTGCATGGCCGGAGGTTGTCTGTGCACTAGGGGTTTGTACACCGGTCGGAGATGAACCAAGTTGTGATCCGATCTCCCAAGTGGGGGGAGTTGTGATGAGGTGTACGCCTCCTTAGTGTTTGTGTAGAACAAATCCAGTGTTTTATTGTCTCTAGTGTGGCATGTGACATACTGGGTGAAAGTGGGCAGAATGGGAGACAGTGAAACGTGGTTGAAATCGCCTGAGATGAGGAGAAGAGCATCTGGGTGCTCTGTCTGCAGCCTGCTGGTTACTGAATGGATGACGTCACGCGCTGTCCCAGCGTTCGCCGTCGGATTTGCATAAACAACAATGCAGATCACGTGTGAGTGTTCTCTCGGGAGATATGTAGGCCTCATGCTAACAGCTAGCAACTCAATGTCTTTGCTGCAGTGTCGTTGTTTAACAGTGATATGTCCCGGTCTGCACCAGTCTGCACCATTTATAAAAAATCTCTTAGAAAAGCTGGAACAAGTTATTACTCTGCATTAATAGAAGAGAACAAGAATAATCCCAGGTTTCTTTTCAGCACTGTAGCCAGGCTGACAAAGAGTCAGGACTCTGTCAATCCTTGCATTCCCTTAGAGCTTACTAGTCAGGATTTTATGAACTTTTTCAATCATAAAATTTCATCTATTAGAGATAAAATCAGTCAGATTCTTCCCACCGTTAACTTAAATACAGTAACTGTCATATCCGGCTCTAGGGAGCCGGGCAATCAGAGCCAGGGACAAGCCAGTGAGTCGTGATATTTTATTCAGGGTAAAGGGGAAGGGATGAGGAGAGCACAGATACTCATGCAGACGTACACTCACAGGTTGCACAGCGCAGAGGTAAGCAGCTCGTACCGGACGTGGGGGTAACAAGACGTACATACTCACAGCGGGATACAAACACAGGAATGCTGCAAGAGGAGTATAAGCTGACACCAGACGAAGGGGCTTCAGCTTAGCAATGTGTTTATGTCGCAGCCCCGAGTCATCGAGGCTGCTCCTATTTATCCTCATTGGCAGCGCCCCAGCTGATGAAGACTAATTGGCCCCAGCTGTCCATAATGCTGCCAGCTGGGGGCCAGCTGAGATGCTGCTCAGTGGGAAGCAGGGATGAGGGAAAACATGGGCTGAGTGCCGAGACGGCATCTCAACCCGTGGTGACAGAGCCCCCCCCCTCAAGGTCGGGCTCCTGAACGACCAGGAACATCCCAGCCCCCCCCCCCACCTAGGGTGGGAGGAAGGGAGGCGGACCGGAGGGGAAGAAGCCAAGGGAAGGACCACACCAATGGGGCAATGTAGGGTAGCGGGAAAGAAAAACCCAAATACAATACTGACAAAACAGAATAATTAACCCAGGTACAGATGGGGAGAAGAACTGGGTCAGCACGCCGGTTACATACTACCCAGAGAGCACCAACCATGCGTGACCCAGAGCAAGGAAAAAAGAACCACCAAAAAGGTACAGGGCAAAAATGCTGAGTACGGTTAAATAAAGGGGAACCTATACACAGCGCTAATTTAAGTACATACACACACAGTCACCAAGAAAAGTGAGGGTGACTGGAACAAATAGACAATTACAGAGCATGGTGTTACAAAAAACAAGGCACATGACTCTAATGAACAAACAGGACATAAAAGAGAAATACTGAGTGCAGGCAAAGAAAAACCCACACACGAATATATAAATACCCAGTCACCTAAAGAAATGAAAGTGACTGGAATAAATGGATAACTGCAGAGCATGGTGTTACGGAAAACAAAACATAACTCTACAATGCAAAAACGGGACTAAAAACATAGTACAACAAGTAAAAATGCTGAGCATGAGCGATGGAAAACACAGCACTATAAAAATGAATCCACCAACAGGACAAAACATTACACCCGAGTGACCTTAATAACAAAAGAAAAAGTGACACCCGAGGTGAATGGCAGGCAGAGTCCAAAAATGGCCGAGATGGCTCCGGAGATCTCCCCGCCCATTGTCCAGCTGGCGAATCAGGGGAAGAGAAGTGTTCGGACGGCGAACTCTGGACCCAGATCCCAGGAATCCAGTCCACCGGCAGCCGAACCAGGCTGCCCAGAGGGAAACACAGACCAGTGGGGGGAACCAGATCACCGAACCGAAAGTTCTGTGGGTCGGGTCGTCGACCCGCATCACTCAACCACCAGGACCGTTGAGACGGGCGAAGGATCAGAGCGGATCCCGGTGGAAGAGGCTCAGGGGAGAGCCGATGACGAGGGCGGCGGGCGTCAGGCCGCAGGAAAACGGCCACCTCCTCACCGGACCTGGACAATACTGGGGCAGCACCCACGTCGGACCCCGATCGGGCCTCAAGCGAACCCACGTTGGACCCCGACTGGGTCTCGGGCGAACCCACGTTGAATACTGCACCAGAACCGACCTCCAACGTTGAACCCGGACCCTCCAGCACCACGAGGAACAGCAACTCCTCGCCGGTGACCCTGGAAGAAGGCTCAAAAGAGAAAACAGAACCGGAATCAGGATCACCGGCAGCGCCAGAACCCGGCGAGACGAGCTCAGACGCAGCGGACGGCTGCACCCGGCTCGTCTCCCCTGGAGATAGGCTGAAGTGCTCGGGGATAAAAAGAGAAAAGAAAGGAGAGCACTCGCCTGATCTCGGGTTCTGACGCCGTCCAGGACTGCGAAGATCCAGGATCCGTCGTCAGGTCGTTGTCAGGCTCCCATCTAGCCGCGTCGGACCCCGCAGCCAGCACGATGGTCAGCGCAGCTTGAGATCCCTCCAGCTCAGGTAACCCCGCCGACGATCCACTCGGTGTGAAGCCAGAAGAATCTCGTCCCGCCGGACCGAACCGCTCCTCCGTGGAGACCCGGGGACGCTCAGTCGTCGGCGTAGACTCCACGCAGCAGTCAGTCCCCCTCCTCCGTCCGCAATGTAGCTGCGGAACCACAGGCCCTCTCCATATCCCACCACGTTGACCCGGAGCCGGGGACCGCTCGGCGGAGAGAGACACAGAGGATGCGGGATTAGGCATACAGGTTACAGCAGGTGGGGAGAGTTCAGGGAGCTGCGAACCCTGAACTTCTCCTCCAGGGATGTGACAGAGCAAATCATTAAGCAGGTGTGAAAAAACAATGACTTGCCTGCCCCCTGGAGGTTGAGTATCGCCTGCTGTAGTGGAATCTGCTTCTTCCTCTCCCCGCCCGGCGATAACGGAGGACCCCCCGGGAATTCGTCTGAGGGTCGCTCGCGTTGTCTCCAGCAGAGAGCTCACCAGGCCGGGATTCCAGGCACACACAGCGGTCAGGAAGCGCGTCGAGGAGAAGGGGGAAACAGCCGGGGTGAGCCAGCCCGAATGTCCAGGAATGACAGCGGGGGAACGAGGCTCAGGGGACGAGGCTGTAGAATCTCCACACTGACGA
The DNA here is from genome assembly GCA_020510985.1 of Pholidichthys leucotaenia. NCBI lineage: Eukaryota > Metazoa > Chordata > Actinopteri > Cichliformes > Pholidichthyidae > Pholidichthys > Pholidichthys leucotaenia. The sequence continues at coordinate 242,657,019 of CM035837.1, forward strand.
GGCGAAGGGGTGACAGCTGCGTGGGAGGAACGGTCCTGACGATGACCCAGAACTGGATCCGGACGAGGTTCGTGCAGAGGTGACTCGGCGATGTGATGACGACTACTCCCAGGGGACGAAGCGAGGGGGAAACCCAGGATTCGCCGCTCCAGATCGGAGATCGAGACGAGGAAGGCGTCGAGCACGGGAAAGCTTCGTAGCCCTGAAGTCCTCACCATCAATCTCACTGCCGCCGCCACATGCCTGAAGGTGGTGACAGGAAACACAGTAGAGCTCGCGACAGCCACTCGACCCCGGACATAACTGCTGTCAGCTGCGGCTCCTTGAAGGGAATCCCGAGTGACGTGGCGCAGGTCGGGGGAAGTCCTCTGGTTGGCGCGAACTCCCGGACTGGAATGGCGGCAGGAACGGGACTCCGAAGCGGGGAAAGACGTCGCCCACTTCGACTCCCTGCCGGGATTTCCATCCACCCCGTGGAGCTTCTCTCGCTGTGTACCTGCAGCGTCTATCCTGGCACTGTCCTCCAGATGGTACAGAGAGTGAGGGTGACAGTCCAGGAGTTCCTCAGCACGGCCCGGATGCCAGCGTCTCGCGTTGGAGGCGTCGTGCAGGGTGAAGAACGTCCCGTCGACAGCCTCCGAGATGGACCTCAGCTCGTCGCCCTGGCGCCGGAAGTGACTCCTGGGAAACTGCATGCTAGCAGCGCTGACACCCGAACAGAAAGGTACATTTCCACGGCGACTCACGGCCGCCGGTAGCTCTTCTGGCTGCGACATACTGTCATATCCGGCTCTAGGGAGCCGGGCAATCAGAGCCAGGGGCAAGCCAGTGAGTCGTGATATTTTATTCAGGGTAAAGGGGAAGGGATGAGGAGAGCACAGATACTCATGCAGACGTACACTCACAGGTTGCACAGCGCAGAGGTAAGCAGCTCGTACCAGACGTGGGGGTAACAAGACGTACATACTCACAGCGGGATACAAACACAGGAATGCTGCAAGAGGAGTATAAGCTGACACCAGACGAAGGGGCTTCAGCTTAGCAATGTGTTTATGTCGCAGCCCCGAGTCATCGAGGCTGCTCCTATTTATCCTCATTGGCAGCGCCCCAGCTGATGAAGACTAATTGGCCCCAGCTGTCCATAATGCTGCCAGCTGGGGGCCAGCTGAGATGCTGCTCAGTGGGAAGCAGGGATGAGGGAAAACATGGGCTGAGTGCCGAGACGGCATCTCAACCCGTGGTGACAGTAACTACTACAACTCCTTCAATTGATACCTGTTTGGATGAGTTTACTCCAATTGACCTTTTAGAGTTCGATAAAATAATTTCCTCATCCAAGCCTTCAACTTGTCTTTTAGACCCTATTCCTACCAGGTTATTTAAAAAAGTTTTTCCATCTATTGGCAGCCATATTCTTCAAATAATCAGTTCTTCATTAACATTAGGCCATGTACCGAAGGCTTTTAAAGCTGCTGTAATTAAACCCTTCCTCAAAAAGCCAACGCTGGATCCAGGAGTTTTAGCTAACTATAGACCAATCTCTAATCTGCCTTTCATTTCAAAAATCTTAGAAAGAGTTGTTGCTACACAATTATTTGCTCACTTGCAGGGAAATGGTTTATTTGAAGAGTTTCAGTCTGGGTTTACAATCCATCATAGTACTGAAACAGCCTTAGTGAAGGTCACTAATGACCTCCTTATCGCATCTGACAATGGACTTGTTTCTGTACTTGTCCTTTTAGATCTTAGTGCAGCCTTTGAAACTATCGACTATAATAGTCTACTCGATAGATTAGAATACTATGTTGGACTTAATGGAACTTCGCTGCAGTGGTTTAGACCTTATTTGTCCGATAGGCTCCAGTTTGTTCATGCCAGTAATGAGTTTTCTTCCAACTCAAAGCTCAGTCATGGAGTTCCACAGGGATCTGTGCTAGGCCCTACTCTTTTTAGTTTATATATGCTTCCGTTAGGCAACGTCATTAGAAAGCACTGTATACATTTTCATTATTATGCAGATGACACACAATTATACCTGTCAATGAAGCCAGATGATAGTAATCAATTAGCCAAGTTAGAAGCCTGTCTTAAGGAAATCAAAGCTTGGATGACTTGTAATTTCCTGCTATTAAATTCAGATAAGACTGAAGTCATTCTTGTTGGTCCAAAAAACCTTAGAAATACCTTTCCAAATCAAACTCTTAGTTTGGATGCGGTTACTCTTTCTCTGAATAGTTCTGTGAGGAACCTTGGAGTTATTTTTGATCAAGATCTGTTTTTCAATTCACATATTAAATTCGTTTCTAAGGCTGCCTTCTATCATTTGTGTAATATTGCCAAGATTAGGAGCATCTTGTCTCAGAGTGATGCTGAGAAACTGATCCACGCTTTTGTTAGCTCTAGATTAGATTATTGTAACTCTTTATTATCAGGTTGTCCTAAAATATCTTTAAAAAGTCTTCAGTTGATCCAAAATACTGCTGCAAGAGTTTTAACAGGTACTAGAGAGATCATATCTCTCCGGTTCTGGCCTCCCTTCACTGGCTTCCCATAGAGTTCAGAATTAAGTTTAAAATAATTCTTCTCACAAAGCTCTTAACAATCAGGCCCCTTTTTATTTAAAAGATCTGATACTACCCTATTATCCTAATAGAGCATTACGCTCCCAAAATGCTGGATTACTTGTAATACCTAGAATCTCCAAAAGTACAATGGGAGGCAGAGCCTTCAGTTATCAAGCTCCTCTCCTGTGGAACCAGCTGCCAATCTGGATTCGGGAGTCAGACTCAATCTCGGTTTTTAAGAATAGGGTTAAAACCTTCCTTTTTGAGTTATGCTGCTAATAGGTTTAGACAGCCGGGGGACCTCCAATAATGCACTGGGCTTCACGCTCAATGATTTTTTTTTTTTTTTTTTGCTGGTCATTAACATCTGTTTTGTTCTCTTCCATAGACTGAGTCCCCATTGTGCTGTTTGCTCTCTACATGTCTGTTCTTTTCGTCTTCTCTATCCCCTCACCCCCCAGCCAGTCACAGCAGATCTGCCCCTCCCTGAGCCTGGTTCTGCTGGAGGTTTCTTCCTTTTAAAAGGGGGTTTTTCCTCTCCACCGTCACCAAGTGCTTGCTCACAGGGGATCGCCTTATTGCTGGGGTTTTTCTGCAATTGTGGGGCAAAAGTGCTATGAGATGGCTGTTGTTGTGAAATGGTGCTATATAAATAAAGTTGAATTGAATTGAACTATGTACATAAGAGTGTGGAGTGCAGAACACATACAGTCATGTGAAAAAATTAGGACACCCTGTATAAGCCTGCTTTTTTTTTTTTTACATATTTGGACATATGGATATTTAATATCAGTGTTAAAAATACTGGGAGATTCATGCAATGCAACTAAACAATTAAAAATGAATTAAAGACTTTTCAAATTTTCTGTAAAATGTAATTCTAAACAGTGAAGAATAAATTAGGACACCCCCATCTTTTTAGGACACCCCCACATTCATTCCCACTTAAAATGGCTAATGTAAATGTTAAAAAATGCAAATTAAAAACAAAAACAAGATTAGACATACGTGAACATTTCTTAATAAAGAACTGAATATTTAATGGGGTGTCCTAATTTTTTCACATGACTAATTGAGTAAAATGGCTCAAGGATTATGGAAAATACTGTATGTACAGTATTGATTTCACGGACGGGTTGATATACATGAAAGTGAGGTGTGCACAGACAGGTGAGTTATAGTGATAATTAAATAATTAAAAGGTCCTCAGTTCTGTGCATGTGAGTGGTTTTTTTTTGGGGGGGGGGGGCTCTGACTGTTTGCAGTTCGGCTGGCCCAGGGGAAGAAACTGTTTGTCAGAACAAACATCATTTTCCTTCTAGCTTCACATGCAGGTGTTTCATCTCCAAATCTATTTTCTTATTTTTTTTCTATTGAGATAGATTTTGTACAGATCCTTTCCGGGAAGAGGCCGTAAGTGTCATGAGCCTCCCCGTGTGCTTTTACGCAGCTCACGGAGGAGGGGAAGGATAAAGGGACTTACACGCAGGTTACACCACACACACATTTATTAGACAAAAGATAAACAGTTCCCAAAAATAAAGACATACAAAAAGGTGATTGTGTACATAAAGGGCTCACGCAGCGAGCGTGCAGCAGGCAGACCACTGTGTACTGTGGCCACAGACAAGTTATACAAATAATGATTAAGCTCGAGTAAACTTGGAGTACTCTAGGAGGCTTGACTGATTGGAGAGAAAACTGGGCTAGGAGCCGAAGCATAGCAGACAACTGCACAGGGAAACGCAAGAAGAATTACTCACAGTACAGGAGCAGTCCGATTGTCCAAGTCACCAGCGAGCACACACAATCCCTCGTAGACACAGACCGTCATACGGCAATTAATGACCGTATGATAACACAATGGTTCAGCAGTGCTTGACTGGCAAAGGCCGCCTAAGTACAAACACTGCTGGCACCACAAATTGGGCACGCCTGGGCGAGGCACGGGAAAGACAGTTAACGGGGAAGAATCGGCTGGCTGTCAAGAGAGAAGGAGCATGGTCGGACCGGCGAATGTTAGACAACGCCCACACAAATGTGGGTCAAAGAGGCTGCCTAACAGCTGCCGGCCAGAGTGGTGGCTACAGGCACGGAAAGGAAAAAGAACAAAGACATAAACACAACAAGAACTCAAAAGATAACACAATACATAAATCATCCGATCCCCAAAACAGTCAGAACTGAGCCTACAGGAAACACTGGCTCGGTTCCTGACAGCAAGATGGCCGACCCCGGCCTTATAGGGTGGTGCGGTGATGTCACCGGAGGTGTGCGTTACCACACCACACTTCACAATACAAGTGTTATACCACAAAACTGTCTTCAAATCTTGAAATTTCCATGGCTGTCTTCTATAAACTCTGATCTTCAGTTTGTTCCATAGATTTTCAATTGGATTCAGGTCAGGTGACTAACTGGGCCATTCTAGCAGTTTCATTTTCCTTCTCTGGAGCCAGATGAGAGTTTCCTTGGCTGTGTTTGGGATCATTGTCTTGCTGAAATGTCCACCCTCGTTTCATCTTCAGTATCTTGGCAGATGGCAACAGGTTCTTATCAAGGATGTCTCTGTATATTTGTCCATTAATCTTTCCTTCAACTATGTGAAGTCTGCCTGTACCATGTGCTGAAAAACACCCCCACACCACGATGCTCCCACCTCCAAACTTCACTGTTTGTATGATGTTTTTGGGTTGATGTGCAGTGCCATTTCTCCTCCAAACATGCTGTGTGTTGTGCCATCCAGAAAGTTCAATTTTGAGCTCATCTGACCAGACTAATTCTTTATACGTAGGTCCTGATCAGGCATCAATTCACCGGCTGCAGTTAATCCAAAATGCTGCTGCTCATTTCTTGTCAGGGAAGAAAAAGTGGTACCATATCTCTCCGACTTTACGCTCCCCCCACTGGCTCCCTGTTTGCCACAGAATAGATTTTAAAATTACGTTTATCACATACAAGTGTTTTAATGGTTTAGCTCCACCCTATTTGACCGAACTCTCCCATGTGCACACTCCAGCTAGAGGTCTCAGATCAGCTAACCATCTTTTCCTGGATGTACCCAGAACACGCCTTAAAACAAAGGGTGATGGAGCGTTTGCAGTGGCTGACCCAAAACTGTGGAACAGTTTACCATTTTATATCAGATCTGCTCCACTACTGTTCATTTTAAAACACTTTTAAAGACACATCTCTTCTCCTCTGCCTTTTAATAAGTAAATTGCTGTTTTAAGGACAGTGCAAATTAATGAACATTTGAGATCAAATCAATATAAACTTGCCACATTGTAGCCAGTGGTAAATTTCCATCTGTAGTCCATGGGTTACAATGTTTCCTTCCCCCATTCTATTATGCTGAGTACCAAGCTAGAAGGTGGGAAGTACCATTTTTATAGGGTCTTTGGTATGACCCGGCCGGGGCTTGAACCCATGACCTCCCGGCTGAGGGGCGGGTGCTCTATCACTAGTTGAGAATGTTATCTTTGTAATCAGCTTTTATTTGTTCTTACATTTATTTACTTTTATTTATGTTTTATTTATATACTGTATCTGTGTTCTCATTTTAGCTTTTTATTTTTGTTTTATTTTAACTTGCTGCTGCATTATTTATCATCATTGTATTTTTTTTTAAATTCTGTTTGTGAAGCACTTTGGTCAACCATGATTGTTTTTAAATGTGCTATATAAATAAAGAAGACTTGACCAAAGATCCATTTTGAAACGAGTATCAAGGACCAAGTAAAACGAGAGACAAACAAGTGAACATGTATGGAAATGCTCACAGCAACAGGAGAGTGGCAGACTACTCCCATTAAATCACAGCTGCCCTGACTAATTACTCAGCTGGTCTTCATAAGCAGGTGCTGATTGGAGGCAAGGCTTAGGTGATGGACGTGGAGTGAGTAGGAGGAGAGCACGTGTTCGGCGATAGTTCCCCTGGCCATTGTTGCGGACTTTGCCTTGGTGGTTGGTGTGGAGCTGGGTAGGGAAAGAGTTGCAGGGTATAGACGGGGTGGATGATATGGATCTTGATGGCGTGACGACCGTTGAGAAAAAAGGAGGTCGAGGTAGGACCAGTGGGAGGCGTGGGGAAGAAATATCCAGCTCATACAATGCTAACCAAAACAATAAAAAAGAGTTAGAGGAGTTTAGCTCAGAAGAAGAAACATGGGTGACTCATAGGAAGGAAGAAAGTGAAGAAATTAAGATAATTCTAAGATTCGGGAAAGAAGGTGAGCTGATAGTTCTTAGCCCAGTAGCAGTTTCTAGAGAGTTGGAAAGGAAGGTTGGGGAGATAGAAATGGCAAGAGTTCTCCGAGATGGGAGCTTGTTAATTAAATGCAGAAATAAGGAGCAAAAAAACCCAAAACAAAACAAGGCATTAAGTGTTGAGAATATATGCAAAAAAGTGGTGTGTGGAAGAAGTGTAGTGGAAGAGAATAAAATGAGAAGTAATAAGTGATATTGTAGTGCATATATGTGGGTTCCATATGCTTCACATGTGTATCACTGTATGCTTATTGTGTGCTTCACGTCTCAGAGGAACAAAAGGTCTGAACCTCCTAGGGGTAACAGGAGGTTGTGAAGTCTGGCCTTTTGTATGCAGAGAAGATGGCCTTGAGGGATTTCCTGACCACCAGGACTGTAGGTGAAGACGAGAAGACCTGGAGGGGGGGGTACATTGTGATTTGGGATTAAAAGACCATGTGACTGTGCTTTGATGTCCCGAGGTATTAAAGGGACAAATGTGGGGGGGTTCCTTTCTCTTTCTGTTTTTGAATGTTGGAGAATGTGAACGTGAATAAAACTGGTCTTGAGAAATAAAACCAGCCTCGTCCTTCCACATATCTCCACACTGGTGACCCTAAGACGTATAATGAGCGGAGACGAATCTTCCGACCCAGACTCGCTGGGAGCCAGCCAAACGAATGCAGCCACAGTCCAACTACCGGACTTCTGGCCGAACAATCCGCGCTCCTGGTTTAACGCAGTCGAGGCACAGTTCCACCTCCGGAGGTTTTCAGTAGACGCCACAAAGTTCTACCATGTGGTTGCAAAGCTGGACAACCACACAGCCCAGCGAGTGGACAGCCTGATCAACCACCCGCCGGACAACGACAAGTACAGCACGTTGAAGGCTGCACTCATTCGTTACTTCACCCCCTCGGTGCAGGGGCGAGCAGAGAGGCTCCTGGCGCTGACTGAATTTGAGGGTGACAGACCTGCAGACCTGATGGGGAAGATGTTGAGTTTGAGAGACTCCGAGGAGGATAACTTCATCTTCACCCACCTTTTCCTCAGAACCCTACCGTCAGAGGTGAGAGTGACCCTGGCCAGTTCACCACTGCTGGCCCGACGAGAATACCACGAGCTGGGCCAGGAGGCGCAACGTCTCGTCGACGCCAGTAAATGGCGCTTGGCTGCGGCAGTGGGGCCAGGCGCAACGTCCGGAGACGGCAGGGGGCCAGAGGCTGCAGCACCAGACTCGCCGACGACGGCGGCGGCAGGGGCCGGGAAACACGGAGCAGACGACATCCTTTGCTTCTACCATTGCTGCTTTGTAGAGAGGGCACGCAAGTGCATCCCACCGTGCCACTTAAAGCGCTCGGGAAACGCCAAGACCGGGGGTCGGTAGCAGCTGCGGCCCTCGGAGAGGAGAACAAGCTGCTCTACTTGAGGGATGCGCACTCGGGGAGGCATTTCCTCGTGGACACGGGCTCCCAGCTGAGTTTCATCACACCTTCCCACGCTGACCGGCTGGCGCCTTCCAGTGGTCCCCGGGTGTCAGCAGCGAACGGCTCGGCGATTAAGACCTTCGGTGAGAGGACTCTGTTTCTGTCTTTACACGGCCGTACATTCAAGTGGACTTTCGTCATAGCAGCAGTCAATTTCAACATGTCAGGGGCTGATTTTTTGTGCTCACATAGTTTGTTGGTCGATCTTGCTAACAGACGCCTGGTTAATGTACTCTCTTTTTGTTCTATCCCCTGTACAGCTCGAGTGGCCCCGCCAACAGCACAAGCCAACGTCACAGCTGCAGGTGGTAAGTTCCACACACTCCTCACTCAGTTCCCAGCACTCACGGTCCCAACGTTTTCGGCGACAGTGGCTAAACACGGGGTGGAACATTTTATTACTACCACCGGACCGCCTGTTTTCGCAAAAGCTCAGCGCTTGGATTCAGCTAAACTGACCATAGCGCGCGAGGAGTTCGCCAACCTGGAGAGGTTGGGCATCATCAGGCGTTCGAAGAGCCCATGGGCTTCACTGCTTCACATGGTCCCGAAAGCTGATGGCTCGTGGCGGCCTTGCGGTGATTTCCGCAGGCTGAACAACGCTACAGCGCACGACCGCTACCCGATCCCGCACATCCAAGATTTTTCAGTTCATTTGGCGGGGGCGCACCTTTTTTCTAAAATAGACTTGGTATGCGGTTACCACCAGGTCCCAGTGCGCGCTGAGGACATACCCAAAACAGCGGTAATAACTCCTTTCGGGCTTTTCGAGTTTTTGCGCATGCCGTTTGGGCTTAAAGGCGCGGTGCAGACGTTCCAGTGCATGATGGAAGCGGTTTTGCGCGATCTCCCTTTCGTGTTCGTCTACCTGGACGACATATTGGTAGCCAGCGCGTCCGAAGACGAACACGAAAACCACCTCACGGCAGTTTTCCGGAGGTTGGCAGAGCACGGGTTAATAATTAACCCGGCGAAGTGTCAGTTCGGGGTGACGCAGATTGATTTTTTGGGGCATCGCGTCTCCCCAGAGGGAGCGGTCCCTCTGCCTGACAAGGTGCGCGCGGTAACAAATTTTCCCCAGCCACAAACGGTCAAAGCATTACAGGAGATTTTGGGAATGGTAAATTTTTATAACCGTTTCCTCTCCCGCGCAGCGCAGCTCAAGCAACCATTGTATGCTGCACTAAAAAAACAAAAACCCACAAACAAAGTCGAATGCTCTCCGGAGCGAGAGCGTGCATTTTCCGAAGTCAAAACAGCCCTGGCAAACGCTGCGTTGTTAGCACATCCAGTCCCAGCGGCCCGCATGGCGCTCACTGCTGATGTTCGGGGAGGTAAAAGGAGTGAAGAGGTTGATGAAGACCGTAGCTGGGAAGAAAGAGTTCAGTATGTCACTGCTGATAGAGTTTCTAGATCCCATACTTCCAGATAAAATAAGGGTAGGCTATATGAGTTTCCCGGTTAGGCCTTACATTCCACCTCCACTGCGCTGTTATAAATGTCAGTGGTATGGTCACATTGCAGTAGCTTGCAATTCAAAACAGAGATGTGCTAAATGTGGAGGTAATCATAAGTATGAAAAATGTGGAGAAAATGTACGGCCTATGTGCTGTAACTGTGGTGGTCAGCACAGTGTGACATATGGCGGGTGGTTAGGAAAAGAGCAGTTGCAATCCAACAGGTGAAAAAGGTTAACAACATAAGCTATGCAGAAGCAGTGAAGAAAGTGCAAGTAGAAAATGGAAGGAAAGGAACAAGAAATGTTAACCAATACCCCAGGCCAGCAGAAGACCAAAGGATTCAGGTTAGTAATGAGATGGGTGCGGATAAACTAATGTTGTTCACTGCTTATGTCATTAATCGTACAGACCAAGTGAGACAAAAACAGAGAAAATCAAAATAATTGTGAAAGGGGCCAAGAAATTCTTGGGAGCAAATTAATAAAGTACTTGAAGCAGATGGGAAACCGGGAACCACTGAGGGATGGACCAGTGCTCCTTCTTTAGTGGAATGCAAGGAGTCTTGTGGAAAGGGGGATGAATTTGATAAAGAGGATATAATTAATTTTTAGTGGTGGTGGATGATTAAAATTTTTTAATCGCAATTAATCTTTTGGAATGTTGAGTTAACTGCAATTAAAAATGTGCTAATCGCATGTTTTTCCATACAAATACAATACGACTCTGGCTCTTGTCTAACATCGCCACCAGGAGCCTCTTTCCGGACACAACGAAGCTGATTGGCGTGCCTCGCCAAGCCATCGGACAACCTGAGGTATGCTGCTCCCAGCTTAGCTACTATGCACAGACACCCCTGATGTTTAACTGGCTGTCGTCTGGCCCATCTTCGCTGTGGACGTTCTTCACCCCGAACCCAAACCAAGTCCAAAACCCTCAGTAGAGCCCAGCTCGGACTGAAGTAGTGCTGCTGAGCATGCGGTTCCTCCATGCTCATCGGTCTGGCCCCGACCTTACATTCACCACTGTAGCTGCAGACCCTCCATCCCCCTGCAGCCAAGCTCCAGAGGCATCTGGGGCTAGCACATTGGTGTCACTCACTGGCGCAGGCGCCTCGCCGCCACGCTTGGTGCCCCCCTCTACCGTTTCTTGAGCGCAGGCACTGAGACCCTCCTGCACCGAACATGAGTGAAGCTGGTCATACTTGACCGCCGTGGTGTCTGTTAGCTCTTCGTCCCACACAACATCCTCATTGACCACCGGAAACGGAGGTTTCCACTGGCCACTGTCACGAGCCGAGCTGGCTTGGCCTTCCCTGCTCGCCCTGAATCTCTTTGTGGGTTTTGGTGTACAGGTTATGTGCATTTTGGTGTATTTGTGTTCCATTTCCTTAGCCACTGCCTGACCGGCAGCTGTTAGTCAGCTAGTGACCTACTTTCTCTTGCGCTGCTGACAGTCTGTCGGTCCTGCCACGCCCCCTTGCTCTCCCGGTCTACACCAGCTGTTCCCGGTCCCGGTAATCATCCTCCCCGTGCCTCGCCTGGGTGTTCCCTATTTGCCATGCCAGCAGCGATTGTTCATAAGCAGCTCGTTGCTGGACAAACGCTGCTGGATCATTGTATGGTTCACACGGTCGCATCTTCCTCCATGTAACCGTCACGTCTTTGAAGGACTGTTGGAGTACACTCGCCGCTCCACCGGAGGGCCAGGATCACTAGGCTGTCAGTAACTGTAGCGTTTTTCTGTGCAGTTGTGCCGCTATGCTGGTAGCGTTTCCCCGTGCGGCACAACTGCTATGCTTTTCCCCGTACAGCCTAGCATCTCGATTGGACTCTTTGTTAGCCGAGCTGCTCAGCCATTTGTATGGTTTTCTTCAAGACTTGTGTTAATAAATTAAATTTCGATTCAATTCAGCTTTATTTATAAAGTGCCACATCACAACAGACGTCATCTCATAGCGCTACAAAATGCAGAGAAAACCCCACAATTTCAGAAAGACCCAGCAATCAGACGATCCCCTGTGAGCAAGCACTTAAATGTGTGTGTGGAAACCCTAGCTCTTAAATCCCCATTTCTCCTTCTCTCCTCCGTGCATAATAATAGAGCGCACGGAAGGTTTATGACAGCCACAATCCGACCATTCGTTCCCAGCGTCGTCTTTTATGGTGAAACCCAGTCCGTAAAACAAATCCCAGCCCATGTTATTGCCTCAGGCTGTCACATCAACCATCATTGCAGACTTGAACCAAACCGTTAACTCCAAAGTCCCAACAGTGCACAGTCTGCCACCTCCATAAGCATACAGCGGCACTGGGTTACCTCTTATCCTGTAGTGGGGGAAAAACTTCCTCACCGTGGCCCAATTCAGCAATGACCCCTCCGCCCCTGTGTCGAGCAGCAGTGGCACCTCCATGCCGTCCTGTTCCACTGTGCAAAATGTGTACTCGTTTGTGCTGGGGGACACCGTATGGATGGTGGTCGGGGGTGGGCGGAGTGATTTCTTCCTTGGGTTCTTTGGTTCAGACACATGGCACACTCTAGCATAATGGTTCAAGCATCCACATCTGCTACAATGTGCTCCCCTAGCCGCGCAGTCCTTAGCCTTATTGTGGTGCATTGCGGACCCACAACCCTTGCACAGGGGTTTCACGAGGCAGACCTTCGGCTGGCAGCATTGGCTTCCGTAGTATCATCATCCAAGCTATCCTTGTTATCTGAGTCCGCAACATTTGCTGTGGCAGGAGGGTCCAGTGGCCACTGTGACTGGCGCCAGGTTAGCTCCGAAGCTAGCTTATCTGCGGGCTCCAGCTGGAGAGCTAGTTCGACAGCTCTGGCTAATGTCAAGTCATTGGGTGCTGTGAGTAACCTAGCCCGCAATGCGGCGCTACACGTGCTCCACAAGCTGGTCGCATACCATTTCATCTTCCAACGGCCCAAAGCGACACTCACTAGCTAGCTGCCTCAAGTCGGCGACAAACTGATGAATAGATTTACCTACTCACTGATGTCACTGCCGAAAGTGAATCCTCTGGACAGTCACACTATCTGGGTTATGAAAATGGTTGGCTAGCAGCTCCACAACATCTTCAAAAAAGTCCGAAGCACAAAGTGTGCGCAGGACTCACTGGACCTCAATACCCAGGTTGTGAACAAGCAGCACACGTGCTCTTAGCTTGTCGAGCTTACCCAGGTCCTGCGGGGTGATGTTCGTCTGGAAAGCCTCAAACCACATAGGCCAAGCACCGGCGGCTCACCCAGGAGCTTGGGAAAGGGGCGAAGTGGTGTAATACATACCTCCATGAGTTAATCCTCGATCGCCAAATGTTATGTATGTAAAATACCTTGGGTGATGGATGAGGCGAGATGACTGGATGAACACAGCTTTATTAAAGATAATGTTGAACAGTGGTAACACAGTAAGTACCTGGCAGAGGGCACATAAGAGGCCGCAATATGGACACTCTCTGCCTTATATAGAGCAGTGCAGTGACATGACGGGAAGTGCATGTCACTACACCGCACTTCACAATAATGTGCCAAACACTGTATAACACAAACATCCACCACTTTTAAGGAGATCAACGGAAAACCTTGTGTGCCACAACAGACACAATTTCCCTTTTAGCAGAAAAATTGTAAACATAAACAAACGACTATCTTGCCCGTGATGACACCCCACCGTGCTGCAAAAACGGCGGGGGAGTGAATGGAGATTACAAACACAGCTTGAGAATTTTTTTTAGACTGGTACTCACCAACAGTTGGACCCAAAGCTATGAGGATAAAAACAGGCGAATTTCTGTCCGTGTCAGCTGCTGGAGGTCAGCTACAACCTAGCATGTAGCTACTAGCCAGCTAGTTAGCTTCCACAGAAGAAGAACAACCCAACATCCAGGTGAAGTTTTGGAGGAGGCTGTAACAATTATCCAGGTGAGAGCTCAGACAGGCAACGTTGTAAACTTAAACATGACAGCACTTCTGGGATATCCATGGCTGTAATCCAGCTTGTTTGACTTCGCAATGTCTGCATGGTGCGCACAGTGTCTGTGGCCAGAGCGGCTTTGGTACGGAGAGCTGCTAGGCCAAAAAGTACTGTTTGTGCTTTCTGGTGTTAACTGCCGTTAACCACGATCACAAAATGTGTCACCGTTAAGGTTAATTAATTTTTTCTTTTCTTTGCTAAAGAAGAGGATTAGTATCCAAGCCCAGGTTTCACACCAGTTGGTGGCAGTAAATGCACTCAAATATTATGTGCCAAATGCCATAAAATGCCAAAAGAAGAAGGCAAGGCTTGATTGGTGGCTAGTTAGTTGCACCAGTCCAATCAGACACAGGACATAGTCCGGGGCTGGAAGGAGGAGACGGCCAAACCATAGAGAGGGACAGACTGACACCAAACCACGAAGAGCTACATAACTAGACTACATGAAGGAGGAAAACAGACAAAGATAAGCAACTTTGTCAAAATACGGAGACAAAAGGCTGTGGGCTGTAACAATACTGAGCTGGATCTACTCCAAACTGTAATGGGCCCATCCCATGGGTGGTATTAGGCCTTTTTTAGGGGTGCTGTTGCTCACTAAATTTAAATTCGGCACTCCTTAAAAATTGAAGTGACAAAAGTTGTGATTATAAAATTTTAGTTCATCTTTGACAAGCTGAAATAATGTCCAAAACATATTCAGTAGTTTCTCATTTAAACTTTTAAAAAATAAAAATGAAAACACTACCTCCCCACCCCCACAAATGGTATGATCCCTCCTCTCACACTCCCCTGTACCTGCAACACTGGAGTCCTGGTGCTCACAGGCAGAGAGGTCCCTCCCTATCCCAACAGCGGGAGGCTCCTGCAGCTCTTCTACAGGTAACAAACTCATAATGACGTATGACGCCGGCCTCAGCTGGAATATTCTGCAACATTATGAATAGTTTTTTGGTCTGTCTGAATTTATTCGGTAAGAGTATGATGTACAGTGGATATAAAAAGTCTACACACACCTGTTCAAATGCCAGGTTTTTGTGATGTAAAAAACAAACTGAAATCTTTTGAGGGTGAAAAAAAATAACCTGTGTGCATAAATATGCACACCCTTAAACTAATATTTTGTTGTAGCACCTTTGCCTTTTATTACAGCACTCAGTCTTTTTGGGTAGGAGTCTATCAGCGTGGTACATCTTGATATGGCAATATTTTCCCACTCTTCCTTGCAAAAACGCTCCAAATCTGTCAGATTGCGAGGGCATCTCCTGTTCAACTGGATTCAGGTCTGGACTCTGGCTGGGCCATTCCAAAACCTTAATCATCTTCTGGTGAAGCCATTCTTTTGTGGATTTGGATGTGTGCTTTGGGTCATTGTTGTGCTGAAAGATGAAGTTCTTCTTCATCTTCAGCTTTCTAGCAGAAGCCTGAAGGTTTTGTGCCAACACTGACTGGTATTTGGAACTGTTCATAATTCCCACCACCTTGACTTAGGCCCCAGTTCCAACTGAAAAAAACAACCCCAAAGCATGATGCTGCCACCGCCATGCGAAACTGTAGGTATGGTGTTCTTTTGGTGATGAGCAGTGTTGTGTTTGCACTAAATATACCTTTTGGAACTATGGCCAAAAAGTTCAACCTTGGTTTCATCAGACCATAACACATTTTCCCACATGTGTTTGGGAGATTTCAAATGTGTTTTTGCAAAATGTAGCCGGGCTTGGATATTTTTTCTTTTTTCATAAGATAAGGCTTCCGTCTTGCCACCCTACCCCATAGCCCAGACATATGAAAAAGATAGAAGATTGTTGTCACATGTATTAAACAGCCAGTACTTGCCAGAAATTCCTGCAGCTCCTTCAATATTGCTGTCAGCCTCTTGGCAACCTCCCTGACCAGTTTTCTTCTCGTCTTTTCATCAATTTTGGAGGGACGTCCAGTCCTTGGTAATGTCACTGTTGTGCCATATTTTCTCCACTTGATGATAACTTTCTTCAATGTGTTCCTTGGTATATTTAATGCAGGGGTGTCAAACTCATTCTATGGAGGGCCAAGACCCTGCATGTTTTGCTTTTACCCAGTGTCTTCAGCAGGTGTTTTCACTGATCAGCAATCAGTGGGAAGAAACTCTGTGAGATCATCTATTGAAGACACTGGGTGGAGGTAAAACCTGCAGGGTCTTGGCCCTCCATGGAATGAGTTTGACACCTGTGATTTAATGCCTTGGAAATTCTTTTGTACCCTTCTCCTGACTGATACCTTTGAACATTGATATCGCTCTGATGCTTTGGAAGCTCTCTGCGGACCATGGCTTGTGCTGTAAGATGTGACTACAAAAATGTCAGGAAAAACCTACTAGAACAGCTGAACGTTATTTGGGGTTAATCAGAGACACTTTAAATGGTGGCAGGTGTGTGCTGACTCCCATTTAATATGAGTTTGAATGTGATTGGTTAATTCTGAACGCAGCCACATCCCCAGTTATAACAGGGTGTGCATATTTATGCAAACAGGTTATTGTAAGTTTTTTATTTTTTATTTTTCCTCTTAGATTTCAGTTTTTCAATTGGGTTGTACAGGTTATAGGTCACATTAATGGTGGGAAAAGTTTTGAAATGATTTATCTTGGTCTCATTTTTTACATAACAAAAACCTGGCATTTGAACAGGGGTGTGTAGACTTTTTATATCCATTGTATACTGTGTTATGTCTGGAAATACCTTGTAATGATGAGGCCAGGTGCACAGTTGAACTTAGTTTTATTGAAGGGGTTGGCAACACACAACATACAGCCACCAGGCAGGGGCATCGACAAAGAGGCTGAACCCTGATGCCCCACTGCTATTTATAGGGGTGCAGTGTAGTGGCGGAAAAGGAAGTGGGCGCCACTACACCGCACTTTACAAATAAGAGCATCCCTGTAACAACATAACTATATACCCCCCCCCCCCATAGAAAAGTCCAAAAACACACACACAATCAAGACCCTCCCCAATTTAGGACCCAAATCATGCACTAATAAAACTAAAACTGAAAACACTAAAGGGCCTATCACAGTCAAAAAACCTAAAACTAGGGAGGACGGGTGGACTACTGTCCTACCCCACATGGCAAGGTGAGTTATTCTTCCACCTATAGAGTAAATAAATAAATAAAGTCCATACATAAACTAAAAATACTGCCGTGTTCCTAAACTAAATAAAACACACAAAATAATCCCAGAACAATATACAACCGTATGAACATTAGAACTCATATTTTTTTCACACATGCACAAACATATGAACATTGAAACATTTTTTTTTGCACTATTATAATTTTCCTCTAAACACCTACAAAGAACCACATTATTAGAACTCGTTTTCTCTGTATTATATATAAACTCACACTCCACTTGGCGAGATAGTGGTGGAACTGGCCTGTGGGGGCCCTGGACAGTCTCTCAGTATGTCCGCCCTTGGAGGCGGCATGTCTCCGGGGCCGCAGCTGATCGTATAGACGGTGATGCGCCTCGTCTTCTCCGCCGTCAGCCACTCCTCTCGTCCGGACTCACCATCCGAAACCTCCTCCCGGGGCATGCTGCAGCTCATTGGCGTGCCTCCATGAACCATCCGACAGTTGAAGTGGGCTGGGCCCCGTTTAGCCACGATGTGCAGTCGTCACTGGTGATTCTCAAGCTGTTGTTTGGCTCATATTCATCATGGGTGTCCCTCCCCATGAACCCAAACCCGGTCCATAACTCTCAGAGGAGCTTTGCTTGGCCTGCAGTTTTGCTGATCAGCACACGGTCCAGTGCCTGTCGGTCTGGCCCCTACTCCTTCAGAATCAGAATCAGAATCAGGTTTATTGCCATTGTTCATGTAGTACACAAACTAGGAATTTGTCTCGGTACAATGCTGCAACATTAAACATGATAAGATAAGAGAAATAAACTATACATGTAATAAAGTGTAGGATAAGATACTCCTTGCAAAGCTACTGCAGTGGTCGCCATTGAAGCTCCAGATTCTCCAGCCCACTGCAGCCGAGCTCCAGAGGAAACTGAGGCTTGCTCGTCAGCGTCATTCGTTGACACAGGCGCCTCACTGTCATGCTTGGTACCTTCGTCCAAGGTATCCTGAGCGCTAGCGCTGAGACCCTCCTGTGTTGAACCTGAGTGAGGCTAGTCCTGCTTGACCGCCGTGGTGCAAGACAAATCCTTCCCCCACACCATGTCGGCCTTTGCTACCGGAACTGGACGGTTCCGCCAGCCACAACCAATCCACTCCTTCCCAGCGTCGTCTCTAATGGCAAACCCCAGTCCATTAAGCAGGTCACAGCCCATGATGTTGTTGCCTCGGGCTGTCATGTGGAACGTGCAGTTAGGCATTACCGCTGACTTGTACCAAGCCATCAGCTCCAGCGTTCCAACCGTGCACAACCTGTCTGTACTGCCTCTGCTGATTGGACAGTCAGCTAAACTCCTTCCTCACATCAAGACTCTGAAGACACAGCTCTCAGTCCACAGGTTTAATGACACAAGGAAAGTGTGAAACTGTAACACATAATACAAGGCACAATTACTTCTTGACCTTCATACAGACATTACAATGAAAATACATAAATTGCTTACTTTTAACTTAAATACGATATAAAACTATATTTACAACAACTCCCGCCGCCATAATAAATTGTTTCCCTCCAAATTACCTATCAACGTCCTCCGACCAATACAACGGCCGTTGCTAGCGTAAATCGCGGGAAAACCACTTTAGCGTCTCATGTTATTAAACCCAATGTAACCTTAATAAACCGTCTAGGAATGCACACAAACAACAACAGTAAATACATACCCACGATGCTACCAAAGGCAGAGGATGTATGTGACTGCTGCTGGAGTTGACTGAGGCGGTAAAACACACACGACGGACTTTTCCTCAATACTCTGACTGACTTCCTGTTTACAGCCAGTCGGAGCCGAAGGTGACGTCACCCTCGGCTACGAACTATGCCGATTCCAAGGTGAACCCAACACAACATTACAATGGGTCATTCTAAATTAATTAAGAATATAAATAATATTCCACTTTAACTTTAACATTATAATAGTTAACAGAACACTCCCCGCCTGGCCTGATTCTACGCCACCTCACTTAGTCCGTCTAGCCCATCTAGTCCATTTAGGCATCTGGGGGAAGAAGAAGTACTATTTCTGTAACAGGTCTCACAAACAAAGTTTCTTTTCCTGGCTTGATGACCTTTACTTCCACCTGACGGACTTTCCCATCTTCGCTATGGAAGGCCTGTGTTACCAGACCAAGTGGCCATTCATTCCTTGGTACTTGGCTGTCCTTGAGGAGAACAACGCTCTTTGGTTCAATGTTTGGATGAGGTGACTGCCATTTCCTACGTGCTTGAAGTGTTGGAAGGAATTGCTTACGCCATCTATCCCAGAAGGTGTTGGACAGGTGCTGAACCTGTCTCCACTGGCGCTTGTAGAGGTCTGAAGGCCCAAACTCTCCTGCAGGAGCGGGAACAGAGTTCACCTTTTGTGTTAGAAGAGCAGCTGGTGAGAGTATGAACGACTCGTCAGGGTCGGTTGCCACAGGAACAAGAGGCCGAGCATTAATGATGGCTGCTACTTCTGCCATGAAGGTTACCAAAACTTCATGGGTAAGTTTGTCCTTCAGCTGGAGGAACATGGAGTCCAGAATCTTCCTAGCGAGACCAATCATTCTTTCCCACGCTCCACCGAAATGGGAGGCATGTGGAGGATTGAAAGTCCAACAACATCCTTGGTCCGACAGGTAAGATTTCACACTTTTGTAGTTGATGTTAGAAGGTATCTTCAAAGCCTTACATGCACCCACAAGGTTTGTGCCTCTGTCTGAACGAATGCTTTTGGCCGGTCCTCTCACAGCTAGAAACCGTCTTAATGCATTGATGAAGCTGGATGTGTCAAGGGATTCTATGACTTCAATATGAACGGCTCTTACGCTCATACATGTAAAAATCACAGCCCACCGTTTGCTTTGTGAGAGGCTTCCTCTAGTCCGGCGTGAAGAAACGCTCCAAGGGCCAAATACGTCAAGCCCGACGTTTGTGAAGGGAGGATCTGATGAAAGGTGGTCTGGTGGGAGGCTGGCCATTTTTTGGCTACTAGTTGGGGCTGTGAGTCGTCTGCATGTTACACATCGGTGAATGATGCTGCTCACCTTCCTCTTGCCGCCGACTATCCAAAAGCCAGCTGAACGGACAGCTCCTTCCGTAAAGAAACGCCCTTGATGGTGGACCTGTTCATGATACTGCCGAATGAGTAAGGTTGCAATATGATGGTTGCCTGGAATGATCAAAGAAGTCTTCTCGCTCTGATCAAGACTTGAATGGTGAAGACGACCTCCAACTCTTAGCAGGCCGTGTGTGTCGACAAACGGATCCAGATTTTTGAGAGGACTGTTTTTAGGGATCTTTTTGTGCATTCTGATACATTTGATTTCCTCATTGTAAACCTCTTCCTGCACCGTTTGAATGATGATAGCTGAGGCTTCGTTGAGTTCCTCAACGTTAAATTCTGCCTTGCAGAGATGCCAGCCGTTGCAAGAGTTGTTCATCATGGTTGTGTTGAAACAACGAGCTATGTGTTTCAGGTGTGCGATGGCACGAGTCAGTGACTTCCATGAAGAGAACTTGGCAAATCTTTGGGAACCAAGCCGCTTGGATGCAGTTGCAGTGCTTAAAGTGGACACTAGAGGACGGATGTCTGGATCTGAACTTGAGTCCACAAGGTCATAGGTACTTTCAGGAACATCTTGCTCTGGCTTGTACAAAAAGCTAGGTCTACTAAACCAGTTAGTGTTGCTTAACAGGCCTGCAGCAACAGAACGCATTGCATGATCTGCAGGGTTCTGGTTTGTGGCCTGGACGGTGCTGTACTTTTCCTTAACACAGAACACATTAGGGCATGGTTCGAAGAGAGATGGCCGACGTAGCTCTGTGGTGTTTGTGTAGAAGGCGTTGATTACTGATGGTCTATGGACGCTGCCGAGACACACATTGCCTACAACAACCCACCCTAGATCTAATTTCTGTGCATAGGGCTGGTTGTGTGAGCCGTTCACCTGTTTGCGAACTTTATGCACTCTGATAATGTCCCGACCGAGGAGAAGCATGATCTGGGCATTTGGGTCCATATCTGGGATGAAGTGCGCCATTGTCTTTAGATGTGTATGATGAAGAGCAACTTCAGGGGTTGGAATCTCATCTCTGTTGTCGGGAATGTCATTGCACTCTATGAGGCTGGGTAATGGAATGCGGACTGTCCCATCCAGAGATTCCACTTCATAGCCGCTTGCCCTCCTTCCTGATGATTCCTTCCTTCCTGTGCATGTTCTCAGTGTGTAAGGAGCACTTGGACTTCTGTCACCAAACACGCTGAAGAACTGTGAACGAACCAGTGACCTGTTGCTCTGCTCGTCCAGAATTGCATAGAGCTTCACTGCTTTGTCTCTGTGACCGGCTGGATATACTTTCACGAGGCATATTTTGGAACAGGATCTGTCTGTCAGATCTCCACCGCAGACCTTTGTGCATTTGTTCGTAATATCAGATTGAGGTTGAGGCACAGTTTCGACCTCCTCCCCGCCATGCTCTGGATCAGGATCCTTCACTTCTGTCCAGGGTGTGGGTCCTGGATGTAGGGCTGAGTTATGTTTTTCGCTCTTGCACTCAGAACACTGAACTTTGGCTTTGCAGTTTTTAGCGACATGTGATGAAGATGAACAACATTTAAAACACAGATTGTTCTCTTTCAAAAACATCTTACGATCTTCAATGGATTTTTCTCTGAAAGCATGACATTTACTTAAAGGGTGTGGTTTCCCATGAATAGGACACATTTTATCACAGCCATCAGATTTTAATGAGGAGTCAATAGAATCAGAACTACCTCTGTTGGATATCTCGGTTTTGCAGACTGAGACTCTTTGATGTTTGTTTGGCTGCCATGCTAACTTTTCAGCCCTAGGAACAGTGTCTGTCTGAGTGATGAAGTTGAAGCTTGGGTCATTGGCAATGCTAGCTTCCTGGCTAATGAATTTTACAAAAAAGGCAAAGGGAGGATAAGGCACGTGCTTTTGTCGCTTATAAGATGCACCAGCTGAAGCCCACTTTTCCTGCAGACGAAAGGGGAGTTTCTGCACAACTGGGTTGACACCTCTTGCCGTGTCGAGGAAGGAGAGACCAAGTAAGTCACCTTCATCCTTTGCTGATAGAAGTTCCATCAGAAGATCACTCAACTTAATCAGTTTGGCGTAATCTCGGTTTCCTATCTTTGGAAAAGTGTCGATGCGTTTGAAAAGAGCGTCCTCTACTGCCTCTGGCGAGCCGTAAGTTTGCTCAAGTCTATCCCAAATCATATTCAGGCCTGCTTCCGGATGATTGATGTGAATTACTCTGAGCTGCTCAACATGTTCTTTTGACTCCTTGCCGAGCCACTTTAAAAGAAGGTCCATCTCCTCACTTGCTGTTAGATCTAAGCCGCTGATTGCAGACAGAAATGAGCGTTTCCAAGCTCTGTAATTCTCAGGCTTATCACTAAATTGAAGTAAGCCTGTAGACACAAGCTCACGGCGTGCAAGGTACCTCACAAAGTCATTTGGAGTGGAGCTGTTATGGTTGGAATTAGGAGGTACAGGATAAGATGGGGGAAATGTACCACAATAGTCATTTTGGAATCTGGAGTGCTGTGTTGGAGTAATATTGCTGCTTTCAAATTTCACTTGTCGTGGGTCACAAACATTTTCATCCTTATATATCTGAACCCACTGTGGGCTGGGGTGTGAGTCTGATTTTATTGAGGCATCATCTACACATAGCTGGTGTTCTGCCTCCAACACTTTGGCTTGGTCAGCAACATACTGTTGAGTGCGTTGTGTGGCTGTCAAGGAGGCAGAATCTAATAATGCAAACTCTCGACTTCGTCTTTCACCACTGACAACTGCAGCTTCCAGCACTTCTGCTTCAGCAACAGCTGCAGCAGCCTCTTTCTTATATTGTAGAATTTGCATTGATGCTTCCAACTTAGCTCTTTCTAGTTTTAGGCTTACTTCTTCTTCAGCGTAGGAAAGGCGAGCTTTTGCTGCTTCCGCTCGTGCTCTTGCTTTGGCTGCAGCAGACTCTGTAGATGACACACTGGAGTGCACAGAAGGAGCGTGTGAGTGTGTCTTTGACATGGCTCTTTTTTCTGACTAGCACAGTTGTGAGCGTACCTCTGAATAGACACTGATGTGTTGACCGTTTACTGGTCGAGTGTGACGATGATCTACTCACTGTCTGCCAGCACGTTCACGTTATCATGCCTGCTAGGAAGCCGTGGTTTCACTGTACTGCCTCTGCTGATTGGACAGTCAGCTAAACTCCTTCCTCACATCAAGACTCTGAAGACACAGCTCTCAGTCCACAGGTTTAATGACACAAGGAAAGTGTGAAACTGTAACACATAATACAAGGCACAATTACTTCTTGACCTTCATACAGACATTACAATGAAAATACATAAATTGCTTACTTTTAACTTAAATACGATATAAAACTATATTTACAACAACTCCCGCCGCCATAATAAACTGTTTCCCTCCAAATTACCTATCAACGTCCTCCGACCAATACAACGGCCATTGCTAGCGTAAATCGCGGGAAAACCACTTTAGCGTCCAATGTTATTAAACCCAATGTAACCTTAATAAACCGTCTAGGAATGCACACAAACAACAACAGTAAATACATACCCACGATGCTACCAAAGGCAGAGGATGTATGTGACTGCTGCTGGAGTTGACCGAGGCGGTAAAACACACACGACGGACTTTTCCTCAATACTCTGACTGACTTCCTGTTTACAGCCAGTCGGAGCCGAAGGTGACGTCACCCTCGGCTACGAACTATTCCGATTCCAAGGTGAACCCAACACAACATTACAACGGGTCATTCTAAATTAATTAAGAATATAAATAATATTCCACTTTAACTTTAACATTAAATAGTTAACAGAACACTGTCACCTCCATAACCATAGAGCGGCACTGGGTTTTCTCTTATTCTGTAGTAGGGGAAAACTTTCCTCACCGTGGCCCAATTCAATAATGATCTCTCCACCCCCGTGCCAACCAGCAGTGGAACCTCTTCGTTATCCAGCGTCACCATACAGTACTTGAACCCATTGGTACTTGGGGACACCGCAGAGACAATTACCGGGGCGGGTGCAGATGTTATCCTCCGTGGGCTCTCTGGCTTGGACACCCTACACACCCTGGCAAAATGGTTCAAACGTCCACACAGCCCACAGCGCTTCCCTCTAGTTGGGCATTCCCTAGCCTTGTATCGGTGCTTCACAGACTCACAGCCCACACGCACGGGCTTTCTCGGGGCAGACCTCAGGATTCCACACTGTTGTCAGCTGCGCTATCCTCGCTGTCAGGGTCCGCTACTAATGCTGCGGCGGCAGGTCCCAGCTGTCGTTGTGATTGGCGCCACTTTAGCTCCGAAGCTAGCTTGTCCTCGTTCTCCACCTCGAGAGCTAGCTTGACAGCCTCGACTAACGTCAGTTCACTCGGTGCCAAAAGCAGCCTAGCTTGCAAAGTCTTGCTTGTTGTGTGTTCCGTCAGCTGGTCACGTACCATTCCCTTCTCCAATGTCCCGAAACAACACTTGCTAGCCAGCTGCCGCAGGTCAGTGACAAACTGGCAGATAGGCTCACTCACATGCTGGTGTCGTCGTCAGAACTGAATCCTCCGGACGGTGACGTTGTCCAGGGTGTGGAAATGGGGAGCCAGCAACTCGACCACATCCTCATATGAGTCGGTAGCTCCGAGTGTACGCAGGATGTACTGGCCCTTGAACCCCAAATTATGCACCAGAAGCACACGTGCCCTCTGCCTATCTAGCTCACCCAGGTCGAGCACCGCGATGTAGTTCTGAAAGGTGGCAAACCATCTTCACCAAGGCACAGGTGGCTCACCTGGAAGCGCCAGGAAGGGCCGAAGTGGTGAAACACATGCCTCCATTTTTATTCTCATCGCTAAAATGTTGTCTGGAAATACCTTGTAATGACAAGGCCAGGTGCATAGTTGAACTTGGCTTTATTGAAGGGGTTGGCAACACACAACATACAGCCACCAGGCAGGGGCATTGGCAAAGATGCCAAACCCTGATGCCCGCTGCTATTTATAGGGGTGCAGTGTAGTGGAGGAAAAAGAAGTGGGCGCCACTACGCTGCACTTCACAAATAAGAGTATCCCCATAACAACATAACTATATAACATACTGCACCTGCAAACATTTAGGTTTCAAAGTACGTGAGGTTTTCACCTGGGGTGGGGGTTAGAAAATAGACTATTGGTAAGCTATAAATAGCCTACAATATACAGAAAATATTGCATCTTTGCTCATTTTATTTTTGATTTTTAATTTATGAGGAAAAACCTCACAACTTTATGAGAGTAAAGTCTCAAATGTACAAGAAAAAAAGCCCTAAATTAGAACTAAACAAATTGAGGAAAAAGTTGATTTAAGTGGAAAAAAACTTTCAAATTTACAAGGAAAAAGTAGTAAATTTAGAATAAAACTGCCATAAATTCAGGAGAAAAACCTCACTGTCCAGATTAAAGTCACATCTCAGTAACTTAACTATTTTGGGGTAACTACTCTTAAGTATATTTGAGTGATAATATACAGATATAACCTACGTTTACTTGTGTACCGTTTCAGGCTACTCTACCATCTAAATTAGAGATTTTTAACTGAAAATGTGAAAAAAATTTTATGTGAATTTGGAGGATTCTCATGAATTACCTACTTTTTCTTATGATTATTTTTATTCTCTTTTAATTATAGGCTTTTTAAGAAACTTCATGAAATTTGAAACTTTGTGAAAAATTTTTGCTCATGGATTGACATTTTTTTGAACTGGCATCTTTTTTATTCTGTCTTTGCATTTTTGCCTCAATAATTGCCTCATCTTTCCACTGATTTTTTCCCCTTAATTCTTTAATTGCAAATGAGCTCCATTTCTCTTGTGATTTTCTGACCTTTGTCTCAACAATTTATTAAGTTTCTTTTTCTTAATGAATTTATTAAATCTTTTAAATAACTTCTTGTGTTTATATTCTCAATGACTATAATTGTACATACAGTATGTGAATTTTTTCCCCATAAAATTGCAACTTTTGCCATTAATTTGTAACTTTTATCTTTTAAATTCTTTTCTCTCATGAATTTAGTACATATTTTAATTAAATGGGCATTAGCCCCTACAAATTTATGTTATTCTAGTAAATTTGAAGCGTTTATTGTATATACACTACCGTTCAAAAGTTTGGGGTCACTTAGAAATTTCCTTATTTTTGAAAGAAAAGCACTTTTTTTCAATGAAGATAACTTTAAACTAATCAGAAATACACTCTATACATTGCTAATGTGATAAATGACTATTCTAGCTGCAAATGTCTGGTTTTTGGTGCAATATCTACATAGGTGTATAGAGGCCCATTTCCAGCAACTATCACTCCAGTGTTCTAATGGTACAGTGTGTTTGCTCATTGCGTCAGAAGGCTAATGGATGATTAGAAAACCCTTGTGCAATCATGTTAGGTCTGCAATGCTGTAATTGCTGCAAATGGAGGATTCTTTGACGAAAGCAAAGTTTGAAGGAAAAAATTATTTCAAATACAAATCATTATTTCTAACCTTGTCAATGTCTTGACTATATTTTCTATCCATTTTACAACTCATGGTGGTAAATAAGTGTGACTTTTCATGGAAAAACACAAAATAATTGGGTGACCCCAAACTTTTGAACGGTAGTGTATGTTTGTGTTTTTTTTCCTTGTAATTATGTGGCTTTTTCTCAAAGTTTTGTACCTTTTGAAAATTTTGAGATGTTAAAATTTTGACAAAATATTTGTGCAAAATAGATAACCTTTCTTTCTTTCTTTCTTTCTTCAAAACCACAAGGTTTCACTTGTTAAGGGCAAAAGTGGGATAATTCTGACCTCTGTTAGACCATTAAGTGTGATGGCTGAATGTTGCTACTTAACAAATTGGACCAAAAATGCCAGGGCTGAATTTTTTTGTCTCAGTCCAGCCCTGGCTAAGACAGCTAGTAGTAGATGTTTTTTTTTTTTTTTTTTTGCATTGTCAATCAACCACTGTGTGCGGTTTGAATTCAAGAGAAAGAAGCTGTTGTCATTTTGGTATAAGCACAATATTAAATCCAAGCTGTCACTGTTTTTATGTATCATCACGTACCATGTTCACTAACTAGAAGCCAGGGAGGAGATGTATGAAAGATGATAACTCTAACAAAATAACGTGTGTGTGTGAGAGAAGAGGGTGGGTGTGTGGAGGAGCTCGTTGGGTGCTCAGCACCCGTAAAGCTATGATCCTAGAACCTCCCCTGGTTCATCCTTGGGCAAAGTGTCCCCTCTAACGAAAATGTCAAGTCCATCCATCCATCCATCCATCTTCTACCGCTTTTCCGGAGGTCCGGGTCGCGGAGGCAGCAGTTCAAGCAGAGAAGCCCAGACTTCCCTCTCCCCAGCCACCTGCTCCAGCTCTTCAGAGGGGATACCAAGGCGTTCCCAGACTAGCTGGGAGACATAGTCTCTCCACCGAGTCCTGGGTCTGCCCCGGGGTCTCCTCCCAGTGGGACGTGCCCGAAACACCTCAAGTGGGAGACGTCCAGGAGGCATCCTAATCAGATGCCCATACCACCTCAACTGACTCCTTTCAATGTGGAGGAGCAGCGGTTCTACTCTGAGCCTCTCCCGGATGACTGAGCTCCTCACCCTATCTCTGAGGGTGAGTCCAGCAATCCTACGGAGAAAGCTCATTTCAGCCGCTTGTATCCGCGATCTCGTTCTTTCGGTCATTGCCCAAAGCTCGTGACCATAGGTGAGAGTAGGAACGTAGATTGACTGGTAAATCGACAGCTTTGCCTTAGAACTAAGCTCCCTCTTCACCACAACAGACCGGTACAACGTCCGCATCACTGCAGATGCTGCTCCAATCCGTCTGTCGATCTCTCGCTCCATTTTCCCCTCACTCGTGAACAAGACCCCAAGATACTTAAACTCCTCCACTTGGGGCAGGAGCCTGTCCCCAACCCGGAGAGGACAATCCACCTTTTTCCGGCTGAGGACCATGGACTCGGACTTGGAGGTGCTGATTCTCATCCCAGCCGCTTCACACTCAGCGGCAAACCGTCCCAGCAAGAGCTGTAGGTCATTGCTGGATGAAGCCAACAGGACAACATCATCTGCAAACAACAGAGATGAGATCCTGTGGTCACCAAGCATGACACCCTTCATTCCCTGGCTGCGCCTAGAAATCCTGTCCATAAAAATTATGAACAGGACCGGTGACAAAGGGCAGCCCTGGCGGAGTCCAACTCTCACTGGGAATGACTCCGACCGAGTGTTGGCAATACGAACTAAACTCTCACAACGGTCGTACAGAGACCGAATAGCTCGTAACAACAAGCCCGATACCCCATACTCCCGAAGCACCTCCCACAAAAATCCACGAGGGACGCGGTCAAATGCCTTCTCCAAGTCCACAAAACACATGTAAACTGGTTGGGCAAACTCCCACGAACCCTCAAGAATTCTCGAGAGGGTAAAGAGCTGGTCCGATGTGCCACGGCCAGGACGAAAACCACATTGCTCCTCCTGAATCCGAGGTTCGACCAACGGCCGGACTCTCCTCTCCAGTACCTTGGCATAGACCTTCCCAGGGAGGCTGAGGAGTGTGATCCCTCTAAAGTTGGAGCACACCCTCCGGTCCCCTTTTTTGAAGAGAGGAACCACCACCCCGGTTTGCCATGCCAAAGGCACTGCCCCCGACCTCCACGCAATGTTGCAGAGGCGTGTCAACCATGACAACCCAACAACATCCAGGGCCTTGAGGTACTCGGGGTGAATCTCGTCCACCCCCGGGGCCCGGCCACCAAGGAGATTTTTAACCACCTTGGCGACCTCAGCCCCTGTGATAGGCGAGTCATCCCCCTTGTCCCCAAACCCTGCTTCCTCTGTGGAAGGCGTATCAGTGGGATTGAGGAGATCCTCGAAGTATTCCTTCCACCGCCCGACGATATCCCCAGTTGAAGTCAACAGTGTCCCATCCGCACCATACACAGTGTGGACGGGGAGCTGCTTTCCCCTCCTGAGCCGCCGAACAGTTTGCCAGAATCTCTTTGAAGCCGACCGAAAGTCTTGTTCCATGGCCTCACCGAACTCCTCCCATACCCGGGTTTTTGCTTCAGCAACCACCCGAGCTGCACTCCGCTTGGCCTGCCGGTACACCTCAGCTGCTTCGGGAGTCCCACAAGCCAACCAAGCTTGATAGGACTCCTTCTTCAGCTTAATGGCCCCCCTCACCACTGGTGTCCACCACTTGGTTCGGGGGTTGCCACCACGAGATGCACCGACCACCTTGCGGCCGCAGCTCTGGGCCGCCGCTTCAACAACAGAGGTGGAGAACATGGCCCATTCAGACTCCATGTCTCCAGACTCCCTCGGAATGTGGTTGAAGTTCTTCCGGAGGTGGGAGTTGAAGACCTCCCGGACAGGGGCCTCAGCCAGACGCTCCCAGCACACCCTCACTATACGTTTGGGTCTACCAGGTCTGAATGGCTTCCTCCCCTGCCATCGGATCCAACTCACCACCAGGTGGTGATCAGTTGACAGCTCTGCACCTCTCTTTACTCGGGTGTCCAAGACATACGGTCGCAGGTCTGATGATACGATAACAAAATCGATCATCGACCTGCGGCCTAGGGTGTCCTGGTGCCAGGTGCACATATGGACACCCTTATGCTTGAACATGGTGTTCGTTATGGACAGACTGTGGTTAGCACAGAAGTCCAATAACTGAACACCACTCGGGTTCAGATCGGGCAGGCCGTTCCTCCCAATCACCCCCCTCCAGGTTTCACTGTCGTTGCCCACGTGCGCATTGAAGTCCCCCAGTAGGACAATGGAGTCTCCAGGAGGAGCACCCTCCAGCACCCCAGTCACAGACTCCAAAAAGGGTGGGTACTCTGAAACATCATTTGGTGCATAGGCACAAATGATGGTCAGGACCCGTTTCCCAACCCGAAGGCGCAGGGAAGCAACCCTTTCGTCCACCGGGGAAAACTCCAATATAGAGGCAGCAAGGTGGGGCGATACAAGAATACCTACCCCTGCTCGTCGCCTCTCGCCCGGGGCAACTCCAGAAAAGGCCAAGCTCCAGCCCCTCTCCAGGAGACTGGTTCCGGAACCGGAGCTGTGTGTTGAGGTGAGGCCGACTATATCTAGCCGGTATCGCTCAATCTCGTACACCAGCTCAGGCTCCTTCCCCACCAGAGAGGTGACATTCCACGTACCAAAAGCCAGTTTAGAAAGCTTGGGATCAGTCCGCCAAGGTCTCCGCCTTTGACTGCCACCTAATCCACATAGCACCGGACTTCCATGATCCCTCCTGCAGGTGGTGAACCTACTGGAGGGCGGACCCATGTAACTCCTTCGGGCTGAGCCCGGCCGGGTCCCATGGGTGGAAACCTGGCCACCAGACGCTAGCCTTCGAGCCCCTCCCCCAGGCCTGGCTCCAGGGTGGGGCCCCGGTAACCCCATACCGGGCGGGGTACACTGAATCCTTGATATACAATTTATCATGAGAGTCTGTTGGATCGTTCTTAGTCTGGCCCTTCACCCAGGACCAGTTTGTCTTGGGAGACCCTATCAGAGGCAAATTGCCCCGGACAACATAGCTCCTGGGATCACTGGGGCACGCAAACCCCCCCACCACGATAAGGTGACGATCCATGAGGGGGTGTCAAGTCCATGTTTTGCTTAATAATGCTAACAGTCAAACAGAAGTTAATTTGAGCAAGATGGGTTTGGAGCCCCATCCAACGCAGAGGCAGACATAAGCACACCTGATAAGGGAATACAAGAATTTTACTCATTTAAAGTGAAGTGGATGGGCTGGTATGCTCCAAAGACACAAACCTGATAAAAAAAAAAGTTCCAGGGGATCCAGTTCATTGACTGGGGAAAGAGATAAAAACTTCCAAAAAGAATGAGAAAAACCTGTCTCTCTACCTTCATACCTCCAGTTTGCTATGATTCCAGCCGTAGATCTGTAAGTGCTGCTCTTCCAGCATGGTTGAGATAGTTTGAGGTTTTATTTCCTCATGATTTTCAATCTACACGCCCCTGTGTTTTGTTGTTTTTTTTTTTTTAAGTCCTTTGTCACAGATTCAAGCAAGTAGGACTCCACAGCTCCACATTGTCTCCAGATGAACGTGCTTACCCCCTGAGGACAGAAGTGGTCTATTTTACGGAGTCTAAACGGCATGCTTAATGCATTCAGCCCTGGCAGGGTGCCCCCACTTTTTGGCACATCATTCATTACTGAAATTGTCATCCTACAACAGCTCGGGGGGGTTCATTGCTGTACCTGTCTGAAAGCCTCTGATGAGAGTAAACATGGACCTGGCTGTTTATTTTGTCTTTTCTCATTTTTTTTTTTTTTTAAATCTTGGAAGTATTCTCAACCTTAAATCCAGCCCTGCCAAGAGGAAATGGCTGAACATTTTTCTGCTTTCTAAGGAAATCCTTTATGGAGTGAAGCTCTTCCTGTTCTGATAGTGAGAAATTTTGTGCATGAAAATAATTTCTGTCTCTGTGCATGAAACATATCTGTACCAATATAATTACACTTTTAACACCCGGCAGAACTAGTGCGGAATTGGATTACTAGAAGATTGCAGGGCTGCTTTTCTTCCTTGCCCTTTGCGATCCATCTGTAACAACACAGAAAGATGAAGGCTGGAGTGTGCAAACGCTGACAGCACAATGTAAAGATTTGAGGCTCGACTCCAATGCACAGAAGAACACATGATCTGACCAAAAAGGAAGATGAGGTTTTTCTGTGGGCTCGTGATAAGAGCAGCCATCTCTCTTTAAAATTGCAGCCATAAATGACCACATCTTACTCCATGAAATTACACTACACTGTGGAGATGAAAAGTGTTGAAAAGCTGTTCTCCAGATCACTAACGCACACACCCCGCACAATCATTTCCACCCAGTTGTGTTAATAATGTAGCGCCTGTAATCATGTTAACTTGAGACGCGATCGGTTTGGATATTGGGGCCTGCTGTATGAAATATTCAAACGGAGGTGCCCTACATTTGGCAAATCTTTTTTTTTTTAAGCTCACTGGAGGCGGGGGTCTGATAACACTGATTTCATCTGATAAACATGCTGAGATACTAATCTAGTAGTCTCAAAATCTAATGTGGCATAGACTTTTTTTTGTTGTTTTTTTTAGAATTGTTTAATTATGAGCAGATGAAAGTGAACCCACAAACACATGGGCTCTTGCAAGAATCAGTCGGTTTCCTGTGGTAGTTATTTTATTTATAATTGGATTTCAATTATCCAAAAGGGAAGAAAGACAAACAATCTTAGGTCAGTGTTTGTAAGATAAATTTGTGGGTCTGAGTATTGACAGTGCTCACCATTTTATGTTATAATAACTGGCACTGTTTAGGAATTGAAGGACCAAATTATGAGAAGAATTACAGAGTCCAACTCAGAAAAATACTGAATTAACCTAATTGTTAAAATAACTCAGACAGAGAAACCAACAGACGATCAAGCGAGTTTAATTCTTTCTGGCCAGGAAAGAATTGGTAGCAGAAACATCCCATCATGAAGGCTGAGTTGGCTTTGCACATTGGATCCTGGGGTAGACAGCCTGATATACCTGTTCTGAAAGTTACACCAGTACAGAGGATAACATCATCTACACATGACTAATGGCCACTCATTAGGCCTAACTTCACCGCTGATGTCACACAGAGACAGCGGTCAGTTGAAAACAGATCACAAAACTCACAAGACAGAACATATCCATATGTCGTATAACAGCGTTTTATCCGGTGTGCACCACAAGATATGCAGAAGACTCAGCAACCCATCTCTTTGGAACATTACAGAATGTTAATGTGTCAGCCATTGGAAGCACAATTTAAGTTGTTAATCTATGCCATGTTTTGACACAGTTTTCTGATTTCAGTTATATTGTGGAGTGTGTAAATGAAGAGGCATATTCATTTCAGACGATTTATTACACACTCACATCTCACAAGCAAAGAACAGACTGACTGGTCACATCAAGCATTCCTCTCTCTATATCAAGTCACACTTCACAAGGTTCAAGGCACTTCCTCATACACAGCATGACATCTACACTACACTTCATTCAACCCCCTCTCACCCACTTGGGCATTGTTCTCCCATGTGTATTCATTGTCTCTGTCTAAGGTGTGAAATAACCTGAGGCCCACAATATTAACATTGACATGAGACCATATTGACGTGTAGTTGCAATCGAAATTACTCAACCCACACTGCATTTTAGGGTTGCTGGTAAAATTTAAACTTTTCAGGTGTTTGGACTAAACGAATTACACAAGAACAGTTTAAGGGTCATTCCAGAATTGGAGGACAATTTAGGTCCCAAAAATGTTAAAAAATATGTATTTTATAATTTTCTGTTATGTATTTATTTAAGAAAAGCAAATAATAAACCATCAAAAAGTAGATTGGTCCAGCTCAGGCATCAAAGGTACCCTTTTTAGGATGCATGTTAGTCTAAAATTTCCTGGTAGATGGCTGCACTGACTTAGGACTTGATAAAACCCAACGGACCAACACCAGCAGGTGACATGGCTCCCTAAATCATCACTGACTGTAGAAATTTCACACTGGACCTCAAACAACTTGGATTCTGTGCCTCTCTACTCTTCCTCCAGATTCTAGGACCTTGATTTCCAAATGACAGGACTTGGCATCTGATTTGGGGAGCCATGCCATCTGCTGGTGTTGGTCCACTGGGTTTTATAAAGTCCAAAGTCAGTACAACTATCTGTTATGACCCCAACTGGGCCAAGGCCAGAATTGCCTATATATTAGCCTCAGCCTGGGATCACACAAATCACAAAGCCCGTTTCAACCTTTAACATCAAGGTGGACTGACCTCGTCATTTCCGCCCCTAGGCAAGGTAGGCCACACCTCACAAGTCACTTTCACCCTTGGGCAAGGTAGACCTCACCTCATCACCCATGCTGGGAATTGAACTCATGCCATCAGGGTCCCAACCACCTCCTGCTCTACCGCTGATCCAAAGAGGAATTCCTCCCTAGCACCTTAGTTAGGAGTGGAGATATCCCCTAATGGTTCATGACATGCACCACTGACTAATTTCCCATGGAGGGGGTCATCACACCTCCCCTCTTAAGGAAGTGGTGCAGGGGTCCAATCCTGGACCAGCCCCCAATTTCTGTTACGGCCCCAACTGGGCCAAGGCCAGAAATAAGATAAGATAAGATAAGATAAGCCTTTATTAGTCCCACAACGGGGAAATTCCAGGATTGCAACAGCACAGGGATAGCAACACTCAGAGCAACAATCAGAAGGCAAGAAAAAAAAAAAAATAAAAATGCCTATATATATATATATATATATATATATATTAGCCTCAGCCTGGGATCACAAATCACAAAGTCTGTTTCGACCTTCATGTCAACATGGACTGACCTTGTCACTTTCGCCCTTAGGTAAGGTAGACCACACCTCGTCATTTGCGCCCCTATGCAAGGTAGACCACACCTCACAAGTCACTTTCACCCTTGGGCAAGGTAGACCTCACCTTATCACACAGGCTGGGAACTGAACTCATGCCATCAGGGTCCCAACAACCTCCTGCTCTACCACTGATTGCTTGAGGAGTTCCTCTTTGGCTCAGTGGTAGAGCAGGAGGTGGCTGGGACCCTGATGGCATGAGTTCAATTCCCAGCCTGGGTGATGAGGTGTGGTCTACCTTGCCCAAGGGTGAAAGTGACCTGTGAGGTGTAGTCTACCTTGCCTAGGGGCGGAAATGACGAGGTGTGGTCTACCTTACCTAAGGGCGAAAGTGACGAGGTCAGTCCACCTTGACGTGAAGGTCGAAATGGACTTTGTGATTTGTGATCCCAGGCTGAGATAATAATAATTGGAAGCTCGTCCCGGGAGCGACCAATTAACCACCTGGTTAAATCACCCGGGATAGTTCCAGTTAGGCTTGTAACGATAACTGGAAGCTCATCCTGGGAGCGATCAATTAACCAACCGGTTAAATCACCCAGGATAGTTCCAAGTTACGCTTGTAACATCATCTACCAAGAAATTTTCAAGCACTTCATGCTTCCCACTGACAGGATTTATGGAGATGCTGATTTCATTTTCCAGCAGGACTCAGCACCTGCCCACACTGCCAGAAGTACCAAAACCTGGTTTAATGACCATGGTATCACTGATCTTTATTGGCCAGCAAACTCTTCTGACCTAAACCCCATAGAGAATCAATGGAGTATTGTCAAGAGGAAGATGAGTGACACCAGACCCAACAATGCAGACGAGCTGAAGGCCACCATCAAAGCAACCTGGGCCTCCATAACACCTCAGCAGGACCACAGGCTGAGCACCTCCATGCCACACCGCTTTGATGAAGTATTAATTCATACAAAAGGAGCCCCAATCAAGAGTTGAATGTGTTCATGGACAGACTTTTCAATAGGCCAATATTTCTATTAAAAATCTATTTTTTAAAATTGATCTTATGAAATATTGAAATTTTTTTGAGAGGCTGAATTTTGGGTTTTTAGTAGCTGTAAATCGTCGGCCTCCGTCGGTCTATGATGACCATGGAAGAGAATCCTAAACATCTACTCTGCTGGAACAGCACCGCCTGTGGCTGAACAGGCCGATGCGCGAATGGCAGTCCCTGTCACACAGGTCGCACTTGTGGGTGGTCTCCGTGCTGCTGGGTCTGTGGTGGTTCTTCCTGCGGGTCCTTTTTTCATCTGCTGCAGCAGTCAGTCTCTCTTCACCCGCCTTGAGCTGTCTGGTCAGGGTGCCTCTCCATTTGGAGCGGTCCGTTGCAAGGTCCTCCCAGCGCTCTGTGTTGATCTCCAGTTCCTTCATGTCTCTCTTGCAGACATCTCTAAAGCGCAGCTGTGGGCGGCCAACGTCTCTCCTGCCAGTTGCCAGTTCTCCGTAGAGGACGTCTTTGGGGATTCTGCCATCCTCCATACGGTGAACGTGGCCTAGCCAGCAGAGCCTGCGCTGCCTGAGTAGAGTGAACATCGAGGGAAGGCCGGCGCGGGACAGAACTTCTGTGTTGGGCACTTTGTCCTGCCAAGATATGTCCAAGATGTGGCGAATGCAGCGCAAGTGGAAGGAGTTCAGTCTCTTTTCCTGCCGGGCGTATGTTGTCCACGTCTCACTCCCATAGAGCAGTGTGCTGATGACGCAGGCGTTGTACACTGCCATCTTCGTCTTGACAGAGACTTTGGGATTCTCCCACACTCGTGTGGTGAGGTGAGCGAGTGTGAAGGCTGATTTTCCAATCCTCTTGTTGATCTCTGCATCAAGGGAGAGGTTGTTGCTGATCGTGAACCCCAGGTACGTGAACTGATTCACGACCTCCAGCTCGTAGTCGTCGATGGTGATGGTTGGTGGTGCTTCCGTGCCTTGCGCCAAGATGTTAGTCTTCTTCAGGCTGATGGTAAGCCCGAAGTCCTTGCATGCCTGGGAGAAGCGGTCCATCAGGGTCTGAAGCTCCTGCTGTGTGTGGGTTGCAACTGCAGCGTCGTCTGCGAACAGCATGTCTCTGATTAGAGCCCCGCGTACTTTGGTTCTGGCTTTCAGGCGGGCGAGGTTGAAAAGCCTGCCGTCAGATCTTGTGTGCAGGTAGATTCCCTCTGTTGCTGTGCTGAAGGCATGCCTCAGGAGCATAGCAAAGAAAATCCCAAAGAGGGTTGGCGCAAGTACACAGCCCTGTTTCACTCCGCTGCGTATGTTGAATGGCTCTGAGACGTTGCCATCGTGCTGCACTATCCCCTGCATGTTGGTGTGAAACGATTCAATGAGGCTTTGCAACTTTGGTGGGCATCCTATCTTTGGCAGGATCTTGAAAAGGCCCTCTCTGCTGACCAAATCGAACGCTTTGGTGAGGTTGATGAAGGCGACGTACAGGGGAATGTTCTGTTCTCTGCATTTCTCCTGGAGTTGGTGGATGGAGAATATCATGTCTACCATCGATCGCGCAGCGCGGAAGCCACTCTGAGACTCGGGGTAGACACGCTCGGCAAGCTTCTGTAGACGAACGAGAGCAACTCGTGCGTAGACTTTACCAACAACGCTGAGGAGGGAGATTCCCCTGTAGTTGTTACAGTCGCTTCTCTCCCCTTTGTTTTTGTAGAGGGTGATGATCTTGGCGTCCCTCATGTCCTGTGGTACGGTACCTTCCTTCCAACACTGGCAGAGGACAACATGCAATGGCAGCAGTAGGGTGGTCTTGCAGTGCTTGATCAGGTCAGGGGGTATGCCATCATTGCCGGGTGCCTTGCCAGCGGCCAAACTATCAATGGCCTTGCTGAGTTCGTCGATGGTTGGCTCGGCGTCAAGTTCGTCCATGGATGGCAGGCAGTCGATGGCATCAAGGGCTGACGGTGTCATGGTGTTCTCTCTGGAGTAGAGGTCGGAGTGGTGTTCCACCCATCTCTCCATCTGCTTGTTCTTTTCTGTGATCGTCTCCCCAGTGGAGGATTTGAGGGGGGCCGTCTTGCTCTGAGCCGGACCAAGTGCTTTCTTGATGCCATCGTACATGCCACGAATGTTCCCTGTTATGGCAGCGGTTTGAATGTCTTGGCTGAGCTGAGTCCAGTACTCGTTGGCACAGCGGCAAGCAGTCTGCTGAACTTTGCTTCTCGCAGCCCTGAGAATCTGGAGATTCTTCTCGTTTGGGTACTTCTTGTACTCAGCAAGTGCTGAGCGCTTGGCTTCAATGACGGGGGTCATCTCGGTCAACTTGGCATCAAACCAGTCCTGTGACTTCGAGGTCTTCCTCCCAAAGGTAGCCAAGGCTGTGCGGTGGATGGTGTTTCGCAGCTCTTCCCACTTCTGCTTTGCAGATTCTCCTTCTTGTGGTACACCAAGTTCCTTCTCAAAGGTGGAGGCAAACTGCTCAACAAGTTCTGGTTGAGCCATCTTGCTGGTGTCAATCCGTGCCTTTCCAGGCTGTCTAGCACGATGGAATTTCTTCAGCTGCAGCTTGACCTTGCAACACACCAATGAATGGTCTGTGTCGCAATCTGCACTCTGGAACGAACGGGTGATTAGCACGTTCTTCAGTGAGGTGCGCCTGGTCAGGATCAAGTCCAGCTGGTGCCAGTGCTTTGAGCGCGGATGTTGCCAGGAAACCTTGTGTTGGGGCTTGGTCTTGAAGAACGAGTTTGTGATGCACAGATCGTGATATGTGCAGAACTCGAACAGCCGCTGTCCGTTGTCGTTCATTCTTCCCACGCCAAAAGGTCCAAGACAGGAGGGCCAGGAGTCGTGGTCAGCACCCACTCTGGCATTGAAGTCTCCAAGGAGAATGAGTTGTTCAGAGTTGGGGATGGTCCTGACAGTTGTTGCGAGATTCTCGTAGAACTCGTCTTTTGCCTCTGGTGTGGCTGTCAGTGCTGGGGCATACACACTGACGAGGGTGACTGAGCCTTGAGTGGTGTTCAGGCGGAGGGTAATGAGTCATGCAGAGCCAGTGCTGCCCGGTTCCACCATCTTCAGCAAGGTGTTCTTCACTGCGAAGCCCACTCCGTGTTCCCTGTGTTCGTCACTGCCCTTTCCCTGCCAGTAGAACGTGTAGTCCTTCTCTCTTAGTGTGCCTGCGTCACCCAACCGTGTTTCCTGGAGAGTGGTGATATCCACTCCCAGTATCTTCAGCTCATTATTGATGATGGCAGTCTTCCTGGTGTCGTTGATGTCCTTGAGGTTAGCAGAGAGTCCTGTCATCATAGTGCGGACGTTCCAAGTTCCCAGTTTTAGAGTTGGTCTCTTTTGTTTTATTGTCTTGCCTGGAGCGAAGGTTCTCAGCCTGCTGTTCGGACTTCTCCTCATCCCCATGCACCCAATGAGGAAAGCAAGCTGTGGCGGGACAACACCTTATTGGCTGGGGGCTGCCCAGCTTGAGGCGGGCGGTAGCTGTCCAGTGAGATCCGATGATCCCTCCCACCGTCGGGAACAACCCCTGGTGCCGCGCTCTACGCCAATTGAGCGGTGGCTTATAACCGGTAACTGTCATTCCCCGTGTTTTTTTCTATGCCAAAGGCGAAGCTGGAGTGTCCTCTCCAGTGATCCGGTGTTCTACCTTCCAGCGTTGGCGTTGGTAGGATTCAAGCCTGGGCAGGAAGATATGAAGGACAAGATGTTGCCCATGCAGCATGTCCCCCTCTCCACGTCACTGATGAATCCAAAGGAACAGCAGGGCTGCTACAGTTTGGCACCAACGCCGTTGCAGGAGCTGCCAGAACGATGTTGAGCACAACATAGAACTGCCTTAGGGGCTCCGACTCCGGATTTTTCCTCAGGGTTGACTCCCGAGGCCTTTCCCGTGACCGGGTATGCCGCAAGGCAGCGGAGGTTTGAAATCAGGGTTTACCTTCCCCTAGATGGGCTACCTTCCCAGGTTGACGAGCCACCATCTACCCGAAGCATCTGGTTTTAAGGCGCCAGAGATCCGCCCTCGCCCCTTCTCCTATTAGTAAAAGCAGTTCCGCCGGGCTTAGAGACTAAACCACACGGGCAGGCTAGGAGCTGGACTTAGTTGTCAGAGGCTTTTTAGCCTGTTTTTCACTAGCCCAGCACACCTCGGTACGGCTCGATTCACTTCAGTACGGCTCGGAATGCTTCTGTCTCCATTCGCACGGTGTTGTGCTTGTGCTGTGATGGTTTGTGTTAGGAGGTTTTAGAAGTGGGGCAGTGGCAGATTCTCAGCGAGGCGGGGCCACACTCCCGTGACGTTACGCACCGACTGAGTCCTTATTTACATGAGACAAAAAATGGAGGATCCAAGGATTATTGCCTTGCTCGCTCTGTGGTTTTATCTCACAATTAATTTTATCTCATAATTAAGCTGCAACAACACAAGTCACTTTTGTTTTGAATTAACTGCCAAATGACCTAGAAATAATGAGCTGAAACTTGTTTTTATTCGTATTAAATAATGAGACGGTGGCACACTGGCCAACACCAAATTGTATTATTTTTTACATCCTAGGGCATTTTGGATGTACTGAATTAAAAAAATTCATGTTTTTCACCTTCAGGTCAACGTTTGGAACAACAGTATTATTATTTTCCGTTTAGATGATGCTACACTCCTTCTAAAGTATTGTAAATCTCTGAATTTGGAATGCCGATAGAACATTCAATTTACATATACTTGTACCTACTTTGACTTGGTGCTAATTTTTTATGATATTTCAATAAAAAGAACAGAAAGCTTACAAAAAGATTTCTTTTTTGGTCTAGTTAAAAATTACATTACCTTTACAATGGTTGACCCCTGGCAGGATGATCAGCATCATTTTGATCAGATTAGGCAATGGAATTTCTATGTAATTATACTGTTTTATAATTCAGTGTTATAACAGACAAACCACACTTTCCAAAACAATTCCATTTTATTATATACAAAATATTAAAATAAAAAAAAAACTTTGCAACACAACATGAAGGTTAATCGACATTTTATACACGCCGACCACTGAGTGCCTCTACACCAGCTTCCCAAACTGGGTCACGAAGTCTCGGTTGAATGAAGCCGTCTCTGCCAGCTCTGGTTCAGGAAGGCTCGGTTGAATAATCCGGACGGGCTGTCGCGGCGGACGCGTGGGATGATTCTACAAGGAAAATGCACACAATAAAATACAGCACGAAAGTGCAATATATACAGAAAAGACAATAGTTTTTAACAAGAATACATAAGCTTATTTCAGCGTATTGTTCACATGAATAATTAAAATAAAAGCTTTAGTCCGCAGTGTGCTGCAATAAAGCAGCGATCCATTCACAAATGAACAGCTTTTTTATTGCATAAATAAACTGAGCGTCTTACCGAATATATTTGCGAAAAAACGCACAATAAAAAAAAATTAAAACTCACCGTTAAAGGACTCCGATGTCGAGACCTCCCGGTATATTTTTTCATTCTGGGCTGCTCCGTCTAACTCGCGCTGGATACGTTCGTCTGACAATGCAGTGAGCAGACACTGCACCTCCTTATTGGTCCATGGAACACCCTTATTACACAAAGCCATTTTTGATAGAGAATAAATGAAAATAGCACAGCAATACACTGAAAAGAAACCGCCAACAGTGGTTGCGTGCTGAGTAAAGGCGGTCGTGAAGATTCTTTTTTTTTTTTTTTCAAAAACTTTATTGAGAATGTCATGAAGATTTGGTAGATGAGGAGGAGGAGAGGGGCGGTTACAACCTGACCAATCAGCGCCGGTTACGACCTGACCAATCAGCGGCGACCAGTCTGTTAACGTCACAACACGGCACAGCTCAGCACTGCTATACCCTGCCCTGGAGCGGGGCTGAGAATTGCGGCTGTTAAACCGTGTTGGGGCTTGTGGAAAAGCGTACAAAGCGTGCTGAGCCGTCCCGTGTCGCGCTAAAGCGTGCTAGTGGAAAAGGCCCTATTTGAGACGCACGCCATAAGGAGCATTTTATGAGCACTGGGAGCTTAACCCCAGTGCCGCTCCTGGCTATGACAACCTTGGAACCAGCTGTAAATATAATGATCAAAATTAAGAGATAAACACACTTGAATCTGACAAAAGTGGTAATAAATAAAAATTCTATGAAAATTAACCAATGAAAATCAGACAATGCTTTTTTTTTTTTTTTTGGACTTATTTTGTACCCGTAGGTAGATTTGTTCTGCAGTCCGGTGACAAGCCACCAGCTGCCGGTCGCTGCGTGCGCAAGTGCCCCTTAACTCCCTAACCTGCATGTTTTTGGCATGTGGGAGGAAACCGGAGAAATCCCGGAGTAAACCCACGCAAACACGGGGAGAACATGCAAACTCCACACAGATCACTGTTGGCCGGGGGCAGGGATCGAACCCACGATCTCATGATCCCTGCGATCCCCCGGCCGAGGGTAAACTGTGCTGCCACGGTGCTTACCACTGCACCACCTTGCAATGCTTTTGAATTGTGGTTCAACAGAATTATTTTAAAAAACAAACTCATGAAACAGGCCTGGACAAAAATGATGGTACCCTTAACTAAATATTTTGTTGCACAACCTTTTGAGGCAATCACTGCAATCAAACAATTTCTGTAACTGTCAGTGAGACTTCTGCACCTCTCAGCAGGTATTTTGGCCCACTCCTCATGAGCAAACTGCTCCAGTTGTCTCAGGTTTGAAGGGTGCCTTCTCCAGACGGCATGTTTCAGCTTCCTCCACAGATGTTCAATAGGATTTAGATCAGGGCTCATAGAAGGCCACTTTAGAATAGTCCAATGTTTGGCTCTTAGACATTCTTGGATGTTTTTAGCTGTGTGTTTTGGGTCATTATGCTGTTGCAAGACCCATGACCTGCGACTGAGACCAAGCTGTCGGACACTGGGCAGCACATTTCTCTCTAGAATACCTTGATAGTCTTGAGATTTCATTGTACCCTGCACAGATTCAAGACATCCTGTGCCAGATACAGCAAAGCAGCCCCAGAACATAACAGAACCTCCTCCATGTTTCACAGTAGGGACAGTGTTCTTTTCTTGGTATGCTTCATTTTTGCGTCTGTGAACATAGCACTGATGTGCCTTGCCAAAAAGTTCCAGTTTTGTCTTGTCTGTCCATAGGACATTCTCCCAGAAGCTTTGTGGCTTGTCAACATGCAGTTTGGCAAATTCCAGTCTGGCTTTTTCATGATTTGTTTTCAACAGTGGTGTCCTCCTTGGTCGTCTCCCATGAAGTCCACTTTGGCTCAAACAACGACAGCTGGTGCGATCTGACACTAATGTACCTTGACCTTGGAGTTCACCATGAATGTGTTTAGAGGTTGTTCTGGGCTCTTTTGTTACCATTCGTGTTATCCGCCTCTTCCATTTTTCATCAAGTTTCCTCCTGCGGCCACGTCCAGGGAGGTTGGCTACAGTCCCGTGGATCTTAAATTTCTGAATAATATGTGCAACTGTAGTCACAGGAACATCAAGCTGCTTGGAGATGGTCTTATAGCCTTTACCTTTAACATGCTTGTCTATAATTTTCTTTTTAATCTCCTGAGACAACTCTCTCCTTTGCTTCCTCTGCTCCATGTTTAGTGTGGTACACACCATGTCACCAAACA
Organism: Pholidichthys leucotaenia; assembly: GCA_020510985.1. Classification (NCBI taxonomy): domain Eukaryota; kingdom Metazoa; phylum Chordata; class Actinopteri; order Cichliformes; family Pholidichthyidae; genus Pholidichthys; species Pholidichthys leucotaenia. Next base: position 242,700,027 of record CM035837.1, read on the forward strand.
GCACAGTGACTACTTGTCACCCTTTAAATAGGCCGACTGACTGATTACAAGTTTGTAGACACCTGTGATGTTAATTAGAGGACACATCTTGGTTAAACATGTCCCTATGGTCACATTATTTTCAATCTCTTCTAGGGGTACCATCATTTTTGACCAGGCCTGTTTCATGAGTTTGTTTTTTAAAATAATTCTGTTGAACCACAATTCAAAAGCATTGTCCGATTTTCATTGGTTAATTTTCATAGAATTTTTATTTATTACCACTTTTGTCAGATTCAAGCTATTTCTGTGACCATTGTGGGTTTTTCTTTCATTAACAGAGGGGTACCAACAATTTTGTCCACGTGTGTATATGAGTTTCACGTTTTTGAATTGAATTAAAGAAATGAATCAACTTTTTGATGGCATTCTAATATATTGAGATGCAGCTGTACTGTATATCAGCGGGACAACTCAGGTTGAGCCGTTTGGAGACAAAGTAAGAGAGACGAGGCTGAGATTGTTTGGACATGTGCAGAGGAGGGACAGTGGAGACGTTGAAGATGGAGTTGCCAGGCAGGAGGAGAAGAGGAAGACCACAGAGAAGATTCCTGGATGTAGTGAAGGAGGACATGGAGAGGGCTGGTGTTACTGAGGAAGATGAAGGGATAGGTTGAGATGGAGGCAGATGATCTGCTGTGGTGTTACTGCTACACTTGAATGCTGCCAACACAACCACTGAGCTAAATATAATATAAGAAAGACAAGATAAGATAAGCCTTTATTAGTCCCACAATGGGGAAATTCCAGGATTGCAACAGCACAGGGATAGCAGCACTCAGAGCAACAATCAGAAGGCAAGAAAAAAAGAGCAGCTAGTATACATATGTACATATTACTATATACAGTATACTATATACAGAGAGAGAGAGAGAGAGAGAGAGAGAGAGAGAGAGAGAGAGAGAGAGAGAGAGATTTTGATTTTTAAAGGATCTTTAATAAACACACTTGTCCATCAGTCAATACAATTTCTATATCATGCTATGTTACACAGAAAATTAATCCCCCAAAAAACGCCCAAAAAAAAGCTGTCCATCATGAACTGAACAGAGGACATTCTCCAGGGACCAGAGGGTCCTGAAACCTTCCACATCCCCATTCCCCATAAAAAACTGAAAGTCCAGCCTGATTCTGGCTTTAAGTAGCCTCACAAATAAAATTTCGACATCAACATCACTCTCAACATTCTCAAGTTTTCTTCTCCGGCTTACATAGATAGCCAACTTTGCCTGCCCTAAAACAAAGTTCAGTAGTTGACACTTCTGCTTAAAACGACGATTGTACATAAAACCACAAATGAAAACCTGCTTAGAGAAAACTTCCTTAAAAATATGAAAAAGTTCTGTGAGAAGTTCAAAGAGGCCACTCAGGCGCTGACATTCAATAAAACAATGAAAAACAGTCTCCCTAGAGGAACAAAAAACACACTGATCACTGACACTGCTGTTAATCACAGAAACAAAAGCATTGACTGCTATAATACCATGCAAGACCCTCCACTGTAAGTCTCCATGCCTCTTAGGGAGAGGGGCTTTATAAAGAGCCCTCCAGGCAGGCCGATGCCCTTTTCCTAGCTTAAAATAGGCTCTCCAAGGAGTGTCCACACAGGTGTTCAATCTGTCCTTGTTGAGTGCCATCACAACCAGTCTGTAGAGTGCCTTACCACTGGCTCCTCCAAAGTCCACACCAGTGGGAGCACAGAATGCCAGTAAGGAGCAAGGAGCGACGTCAAAGTCCATATAGAGCGTGAGAGAGGGAAAGGGGTCAGTGCTTTCCGGCTGCAGCGTGCCATTGCTAAAGTCCAAGAGTAGGGAGTGCTCAAGTCCATGAAGCTCCTGTTTGCAGTGTGCAAGAAGACCATCGATGAAACGATTCGACCTGACACCAAGATGAGCTGCTAAAGCTGAGGCGTTGTTGAGGCCAGGACCAGCCAGTTCCACCACTTGCTTCAGAGTGAGAACGTTCCTGGAACACAGCCTATCAAGGAAGGTCCTTCCAACTCCCGGCAGGACACCAAGGCGACCACCAAAAACCAGCGGCTCCCTCAACAACCAGTAGAGGGAATCGCATGGCCCTCTTTGTTTTTTAAAAAGAGTCCACACTGAAAAGAGACTGCGGTAAAAACTGGGTAAAGACAGTGCATTAGAGTTCTTAAAATCCATTAAAAACACAGGGAGGTCTAGCCCAAGCCCAAGGACTCTCTGTAAAATAACACAGGCCAAAGGCCTCCATACCAGGTCCTGGGGGCCCGTCAGCAGTCTCTGTATGAAAGTCAGTCTAAAAGCAGCACCTCTACTAGCTAAATGAATCACTCCTTGCCCCCCCTCCTCTTTGGGAAGAAATAACAGGGCTTGAGGAACCCAGTGGAGTCCACCCCCCCAAAAAAAGTCCACCAAAACAGACTGAATTTTGGACAACAAACCAGCAGGGGGGTCCATGCACATGAGGCGGTGCCACAGGGATGAGGAAACAAGATTATTTAAAATGAGCACTCGTCCTCTAAAAGATATTCTTGGCATTAGCCACTTCCATTTGTTTAGTCTCCCGTTAATTTTCTCTATGACCCCATCCCAATTTTTTTGCTCAAACTGCTGATTTCCAATAAAGACACCAAGATACTTAAAACCTCCTTTTTTCCAAATCAACCCACCAGGCAGCGTAAGCTGATTTTCTAGTTTCTCCCCCACCATCAGAGCCTCGCTCTTTCCCCAGTTTATTTTTGCAGAGGAAAGTTGGCCAAAAAGATTGACACTCCTAACCAGAACGTCAATGTCACTCTGCTTGTTTAGCAGAATGACTACATCATCTGCATAGGCCGACAGCTTGAACGTGGTGTCACAGCCAGGAAAAGTGACTCCTGATAGGTCCCTTCTCAGGCAGTGAAGCAAAGGCTCTATGGCGAGGGAGTACAGCATCCCTGAGAGAGGGCAGCCCTGCCGAACCCCCCTCTGGACTTTTAAAGGGGCAGACAGGCCCCCATTTATCTTCAGTACACTCTCAATGTCACTGTACAAGACCCGTATCCTGGCTATGAAGCCTGGGCTGAACCCAAAAGCTGTTAAAACTGTCCATAAATATTGGTGTTCAACCCGATCAAACGCCTTTTCCTGGTCAATTGAAATCAAACCAGTTTCTACCGCCAATGAACCAGAGACCTCCAAAATATCCCGAATTAAAGTGACGTTGTCACTAATCAGCCTGCCAGGCACACAGTAAGTCTGGTCTACATGAATGAGCTCGCTCATCACCTTTCTCAGTCTTCGGGCCAGAGCTTTTGAGAGAATCTTATAGTCTGTGCAGAGCAGAGAGACCGGCCTCCAGTTCTTTAGGCTCTGGAGGTCCCCCTTTTTCGGCAACAGTGTGATGATGGCCCTCCTGCAGGTCGTGGGTAGGGTCCCCCTTTCCAAGCTATCTTGGAGAACCTCCAGCAGGTCTGGACCAAGCAGGGGCCAGAATTCCTTAAAAAAGTCCACAGAGAGACCATCTATGCCTGGTGATTTTCCATTCTGGAGGCTCATTAGCGCCGTATGCAGCTCAGACAGAGACAGTGGAGCATCCAAGCCGGCACCAAGGTCCTCTGAGAGCACTGGAAGACCATCAAGGAAAACCTGGCCCAGTGACGTGTCCTCCCTCCACTCTGCTCTAAACAATTCACTGTAAAAGCTAGCAGCGTGTTTCCTGATCTCTGCTGCTGTGGAGATTGTTCTCCCGTCATCGCCCAACAAGGAGTGAATGAGCTTTCTCTGTCCATTTTTCCCCTCCAGTCCAAAAAAGTACTGGGAGGGCGAGTCCATCAGAGCTACATCCATGTAGCGTGAGCGGACCAGAGCACCCTGTGCGGTGACCCCTAGCAAGCTAGCCAAGGCTGACCTTTTTGACTTGAGAGCCTCTAAGTGCTCCTGTTTTCCTGTAGAACTGAGCAACTCCTCTAGTTCTACCACCTCAGTCTCCAGAACTTTCAAGGATTGGGTCAAGCTACGAGTGACATTTTGAGTGTACTGTTGGCAGAGTTGTTTTATCTGGGCCTTACCAAAATCCCACCACAATTGGAGAGAACTAAAAGAGGGTTTTTGTTCCCTGTGTGACTTCCATACATCATGAAAAACTCCCTTAAAAAACACATCATTTAAAAGTGTATTATTAAAATGCCAAAAAGCACTCTTACACTTTACATTTTCAATGAAAACAGAACAAATCAGCAGGCAGTGATCAGTGAAACCAACAGGACAGATACAACTATTTTTAAAAACACTCATTTGGTGTTTAAAACCATAGAAACGGTCTAACCTAGCCATAGATAAGAGGTTATCTTTAGCATGGCTCCAGGTGTACTGCCTCTGGTCCCCATGATGTGATCTCCACACATCGGCCAGTTCATGCGCCTTCACTAGTTCCCTCAGCCTATTGGCAGAAGCAGGGTGAGGTTCCTGATGGTTCCTGTCCAGTCTGTGGTTTAATGTACAGTTAAAATCACCCCCCAGAAATAAAAAACTATTTGGATTACAGGATCTAACCGTATCTGATAGCATATTAAAGACCCTGATCCTTTCTGCTCTCTGGGTTGGCACATACACGTTTATAAGAACCAAGTTTACATTTTCAAGCTGTACCTTTAGCAAGAGTACATGTCCTTTCACCACCTCTTCTACCTCATAAGAGACAGGCACACAACCCCGAGAGAAAAGAACAGCCACCCCTCCACTATTATTGGATTTGTGGCTAAAAAAAATGCAGCCATCCCACTCTTTTCTCCACTGGCACTCAATGTCTACAGTGCTGTGAGTCTCCTGGACCATCAGCACGTCAAGTGCCTTTAAATTAAAAAGCTTGTATAAAGAGGCCCTTTTTACATCATCCCTGGCCCCGTTTATATTAAGAGTGCCAATTCTAAGGTGGGGCATTAAAAAGGATAAAAATAAGGTACAGTAAAAAAACACACACATAGCATAAAAGGGAAGAAACAAACTAAGAGTCAACATGACTGTTAGTAATTTGTGATTTCAGTTTGGCAACCAGTTTCTTTAAACGAAAAATTTCCTGATCAGTAAAAGTCTCATTCCCATCATTCGGTTTCATCAGCTTGCGAGCTGATGCCACAAATAACTCCAGATCTGGAAAGTAATTTTCCACTTTCACAGCTCTGCTCCCCTTAGTCACCTGGAGAAATTGTCTAATTTTAGCAAAACAATAGGAGCTTTGCTCCTCCTGCGTCTGCGTCTGCATCAGTTCAGACTCATCTCCACTTTCGTCAGAAGCGCTCTCATTCAGTAAATCTAAATTCCCAACCCTACTAGATTTAGCAGAGCTCTGCAAGTTTTCCGCACTTTTCCTTTTTTGTGCAGCTTTAAAAGGATCCTCTTCAACAAAACTACATTCCTGCATTTCTTCATGAAACGCAACGTTTGTCATGCAGTGTTTGCTCTGTGTGTCCGCTACAGCCTCAAACCGCTCCTCCCCCGCCTGCAAAGTCTGTTCATTCACGTTCCTTCGTTTAACTGCACTTTTACTTACACCCTCCACCTGTCTACCCCGGGCGACAGGCTCGTCACAATGATCAGAGCTGCCGCCAGACAGAAATTCCCCACCATCACTGTTTGGGGGGACAACTACCGCGCCCGCCGCGGCCACCCCAGCAGAGGCGGCCGCGGCCGCCCCAGCACAAGCGGACGCGGACGCGGACGCGGACGCGGACGCGGACGCCCCCGCAGAAGTAGAAGCGGACGCGGCTGCGGACGCGGATGCGGCCGCAGTCGCGGCCACGACCGCCCCAGCAGAAGCGGGCGCCGCAGCGGCATCCGCCGCACCACATGTAGCGCTACCCTCCGGACCACCAGAAACAGCGGCGTCACCTTTCTTACCGCCAGTGCTCTTTGTGTTCGCCTTTTCAGGACATGACCTAATAAGATGGCCTTCTGCGCCACACGCAAAACACTTCATGGTTTCAGATGTTGCAAACACCAAGTAGCTAAAGCCATCAATCCTGAAATTAAAAGACGCGTTCAGTTCAGCAGAGCTGTCTTTCAACACCATGAAACACTGCCTCCTGTGACATACAACATGCTTCAGCAGGGGTGATTTACTACCCAGAGAGACCATTCTGATAGGGGACACAACCTGGCCAAAACGGGACAACTCTCTAATCAGCTGATCATTTTTAACGAAAGGAGGAGCGTTTGAGATGGTGATCCTCCTAGACGGATTCGCCAGCGGTAAAACGGGAGTAAAAGTGTCACCTATGACCACTCCCTGTGCCACCACCTGATCAGCTTTTTCAGTCGAATCCAGAAAGATCACAATTGCGCTGTTCATCCTCGATGCTGATTTTATGCTGCCATGCCCAACCACCTGTCCTACAGCGAGGCTGGCCTCCTCCACAGAACAGGGAACTGTCGGGAGGATTCTCACACCATGACGCCGGGTTAAGCGCTCAAACTCCACACCACCATCAATCACCGGCATGATGCCGGCTGGGAAAAACCGGCAGCAGAAGCTACCGTTCCCCAACACACTCACTCCAACACTCACACCCCAGCACACACACACTCAACCCACTATATTAAACACACACACCTCAAACACACAAGATAGAGAAAAAGTTAGAAAATACAAAGTTTAAAGTACTCACTCGACACCACTCCACACCCCTGCTCCCACAAACGCCCACGCATGCGCACGAGAGAGAGAGAGAGAGAGAGAGAGAGAGAGAGAGAGAGAGACACACAGTGCAGAGCATTGTGGTTGGTGGATGTGCAGCAGAAAGTCTAAGCTCTCTCTCCGCGGATGTGGCGGGCCAGCTGGATGTCTTTGGGCATGATAGTGACCCTCTTGGTGTGGATGGCGCACAGGTTGGTATATAGGATATAATAGCTTCATTGTTATTTTACAGTTTGCAGTTGTTCACCGGTCATCATTTATATTCATGCCTTTCCACAATTAATCGCTCCAGTCATTTTGGTCAAGTGGCCTATGAGCTAGCTAGGCAGTAAGCGCTCAATAAATGTGTTCAGGATTCCTGGATGAAGCCATTACTCGACTATAATTATCACATAAGTAGTCCGAGGCCTGTTGAGGATGATAAATCCATCCTCTCTTCACCCATTTTGCTGATAATGGACCTGATTTTTGCAACAAAGACACTGGGAGGTGGTGACCTGTCTCTGTGGAAGCGATCTGTGAGTCTGGAGCAGGTATTACACCATGAGGCTTTCACCGAAACTGTGGAGTAACTTATTTAAAGGAAAAAAAAAACCCACAGCTGACTGAGCTAACTATTGATATGGTATGTGAACACAGATACATTTACAGGTTGTCGAGGCTGTCTTCAAACAGCTCCTCACTGTGGGAATGAAGGTGCACGCCACTGCATTGCAGTTCTCACCTATTCTAACCCAGCCAGCATGTCCATGTGGGCTCCACCACAGCTTCAGCCTGGACTGTCTTATGGGTGCCATGTTGGTTCCATGTGGGTTTGTCTACATGGACTTTACCTGTTTACCTATTTTCAACTTATTCACTCATAAATTTGTCATTTTCTTGAAAATTTGTGTTTTCCCCCTAATTTGATACATTTTTATTGAAAATTTGAAATTTTCTCATAAATTTGCAACTTTTTTTTTACTGTAAACTTGCAACTTTTCATAAATTTGATCTTTTTTCTTGTAAACTTGTGACTTTTTTCTTGCATATATGCTGTTTTTCTTGTAATTTTGGAACTTTCTCATAAATTTGTCACTGTTTTTACTGTAATCTTGTTGTCATGAACCAAGTGCCGGAGTTTTCTGTCAGACATGACTTCATCTGCAATATTTTTTTTTTTTTTTTTTTTTTTTAGTTACTTATTTGTACCCGTAGGTAGATTTGGTTTGCAGTCTGGTGACAAGCCACCGGCTGCTGGTCGCTGCTTGTGCAAGCGCCCTAAACCTACATGTTTTTGGTATGCGGGAGGAAACCGGAGAAATCCCGGAGTAAACCCACGCAACACGGGGAGAACATGCAAACTCCACACAGCTCACTGTTGGTCGGGGGCTGGAATCGAACCCACGATCTCATGATCCCCGCGATCCTCCGGCCGAGGGTAAAACTGTGTTGCCACAGTGCTAAACCACTGCGCCACCGTGCAGCCCAATATGATTCATCCGTTGCATTTTATGCCTTTTGGGTTTATGTGTCTTTGTGTTGCTTGCCATTTTTATGTTAGTGTCATATTTTTATTCTGTATTTATTTTTATTTAGTTTGTTATTTCATTCTTTTTCCTTTCCTGTTGACAGCTGTCAGGGGTGTGAAGTTTGTGTGGGCATGCCTTGCCAGCTGTCAGTTGGGTTTGCCTCCCTCTCACGGTCACAACTGATTCCAATTATGTATCTTTTCTTTCTCCTGCCTGTTCAGCTACCCACACCTGTTGTCTATTATGTGTATAGGTTTGATCCATATATAAGGGCCTTATTTTCATTTGGTCTTTGCTGCTGGATTGCTTTTCTCCTTCTCGTCTCCACCAGAGCCCAGCCTCACTCTGGCATGTATTTCTCAAAGTAAGTTTTTTCTCACTCATTGTACTTTGTGTTCTAAATGATCTGTTGAATTTTGTGTTAGCTATTTTCTGTTAATAAATAATCCAGACTCACAGATGGCGCGTGGGTCTGTCTTTCTGCCCTGGAGAGGCCAATTCATGACACTTGCAACTTTTTCTCATAAATTTGTTACTTTTACCCTTGTAAATTTGCTATTTTTTTGTAAATTTGAGTTTTCCCATAAATTTGCAACATTTTTCTTGTAAATTTGGAACTTTCCCAAAAATGTTCTTTTTTTTTTTCTGTAAACTTTTATCTTTTCCTCATAAATTTGTGACTTTTTTTTTTTACATAAATTTTCAACTTACTCGTACATTTGCTACTTTTTTGTTAATTTTCAACTTTTTCTAATTTTTTCCTCATAAATTTGTGACTTTTTTGTAAATTTGACATTTTTTTCTTGCAACTTTGTGACTCTTCAATTAATTTTGCAGTTTTTTCCTCATAAATTTGCTACTATTTTTTTTTAAATAAATTTGTTACTTTTTTCCTTATCAGTGTTCACATTTGTCTCTCATAAATTTGTGACTGTTTTGCACAATTTTCCCCATGGCACAAGTGTTACTGAAACCTGCTCACCCATGTTTAACCCATGTAGGGCCCAGTTGCGTTTAAAGCGGGCAAACATATTCCCTGCTCACCTGCACTGCAGCTGGAGTCCATTTGGCCAAACACAGATGGGGCCAACATGGACTCTGCAGACAAACCCACATGGGACCCATAAGATCCTATCGTGGGGCCCATATGGGCATGCTGGCTGGGAAGAAGCCACTAATAATTATTAGAGCACCGCTGAAGAGGAGTGATACATATCTGATGAAATGACAAAGTGCAGCTTTCATGTAATTTAAGAATGCCTGTAATCCCTACTGGCTAATTAAACTGCTTGTCAGATCAAACGTATAAAGTTATAGTGAGTTTTTCTATTATTTGTGGCATCTACTCCACTAAAGCATTGTTAACTGTATACATCCAGCCTTTTTCCATGCATTAACCAATCTACAGTGACATCCTTGTAAGAAAAACTGATGATTTATGTCATGGCAACAGAAGCATGACCCTTCTCACTTAAGAACATATAAAACTTTAAAATCTGTCGTGAATTGTTCATGTTAACCTGCCATGTGGCCAGCAGGCACTCCACTTCAGAATGTCTTGTAATTTATTTATACAAGTTTTGTGGCCATCGCCTGCCTAAGGAACCTGTAGGTTATTGGCGTTACGTCCCCGGAGCAGTGGTTGTCAAACTGTGAGGCAGAGAACCACTGCACAGAGAAACTGATGCAGGGGGGAAGCTGAAGTGAACATCAGTCAAATGAATGTGATTCATAAGACAATAACAGTTACAGACCCAATGGACCTCTTTTTATGTTCATGTCTGTATTTTGCTGATACTCTTGATACTTTTTTGTGTGTTGCTCTTTGATCTTTATGTCTTGAATTATTCAAGAATCAGAATAAAATGCTGAGCTCTAATTCTACCTTTACACAGATTTTAATTGGCACCATGTATGTGTTGTGGCTTTTCACATATACCTTTCAAAGCCACAGTAGGGGATGATGGAATCCAGCCAACACTATCAGCTCTGTTCGGCTCTGAGCCCATGGCTACATAGTCTTGCTGAACTTTTAAAATAAAAAAGATTCAACAATGAAACGGCTGATTATTAAAGGGCTTATGATGGCACTTTCCCCATATTTTTAACAGCTCACACATGTCTTAATGAAATGTTTGTGGCCTGTAGTGGTAAACTTTTCTTTAATTATTGCTGCATAATAGACCCACTGCAAAATGTAGAGTGATGTACTGTTTCTGTCTCCTTATTATGAAAGTATATACAGTAGGTGATTTATTTTCTAACAAGGGAAGGGGGGTTGTGGGGTGACATTCACTCATTTAGCATACAGTGTAAATGTAATTTCAGTGCAAATTTACAAGAATAGAGGTGCAAAAATATGATAAAAGATGGTAATTTACAATTTTTAAAGTCTCAAATTTACTATAAGCAAATCCCAAATATATGAGAAAAAAGTAACGTTTTCATGAGGGGAAAAAAAACACAACTTCCAAATGCTACCCCCCCCCCCACCACACACACATTTCAAAGACAAAACTCATAAATTTACAACAATAAAGTAACACATTTACAAGAGAAAAAAATTGGTGATTTTTTTTTTTTTTTTACATTTTTCTCCCATAAATATCTAATTTTCTCACCAATTACTGAGGCTTTTCTTAAAAAAATTTCTTGGAAAGTTATAGCTTATTTTTTAAGAAATAAATTTGCAACTTTTTCTTCTTTTAGATTTGATTGGAGGTTGGCAACCAGCTTACAGGTGCATTACCACCACGTACTTCACTCTATATCATCACTCTATCTGGTCAGGAGCTGTAGTCCTTCTATCATCATTGCTGTGTCCAGTCAAACTTCAACTCTATCTTCAGACATCACTCTTCTTCATCTCCTCATACTTCACTCTATATCATCACTTCACTCTATAGCATCACTCTACACATGTCGACCCCTGCCACGGTCCTGCTGCACTTCCTGTCGACCAACTTTTGATGGCAACTTTTTCCTGGCAAATTTGTTACTGTTGTAGTAAATTTAGTACTTTTTTCCCCTATAAATTTGCCATATTTTCCCCCGCACAAATTTACAACAGTATACCCATAAATTTGCTAATTTTTTTTCTGTAAAATTTGTAACTTTTCCTTAAATTTTCAGGATTTTTCTTGTACATTTCCTACTATCCTAGCAGTCTTTATGAGGATGGAGGGTGGCAGGTTAACAAGATGGGATGATTTTGGCTCATTTTACTGACAAGGGAAATGGCCTTTTCAAGATTTAATTATTTGAATGGAGATTTGATATTTTATTTATTGAAAGAAAAGCCTTTTTTCAGATTTTTGCAAAGATTTATTGATTTTGAACAGATTTATTTTTTCAGTGGAAGCTGCCCATTTTTTGTCTTGTAAATGATGAAGACCATTGTCTCTATGTGAGTTGATAGTTTTGTAAAAAATATATATATATGTGGTATTAAATATCTCCATGAGTGTATAGGTATTAAAATAAAATTGATATACCAACTAAGTACAGTAAAACTTGCACTACTATCCAGTGACATGTGGTCAGGGGATGCAGGGGAGGCAGAGCCTCACCTGTTATCATGAAAAAATAAAAAAGAATTATAAATATATTATTTGTCCACTAATTTGTCTTGTAGGTCTAAATGTAATTTCTGAATGATTCCAATCATGTCAACAATATTTATTTGTTTAAAATCACCGAATCTGTGATTTCCTGTTCAACTACAAGGGAGGAGGCCAGGTGAAGCAGCAACAAGTGCCGCCTCAAAGGATTGCACAATCTTCCACAGCCTGGTTAGAGCTCATGCAAGATGTGCATTTCTGGTATGTCAAAATGTAACGTTACATTACATTACATTTTTGTATGTCAAAAATGTAATGTTTGTTGGAGCTTTTATTGTGTGTCCTCCTTTTCCATAGTCTATGTAATGTACTTAACGTCTCTGTCTCTGTCCCTTTTCCTTGTGGCATCATTATTGTTTGCTGATTGTCGTGTGTAGATTTACTCTCCAGTTTTTGTGTCCTGAGTGGTTCCCCATGAGTTTATTTTGTTCCTTGATAGTTACCTCCGCCAAAGGGGGAGGTTATGTGATCATCGGCGTTGGTTTGTCTACTTTTGTCTGTCTGTTTGTCTGTTTGTTAGCAAGATAACTCAAAGTTATGGACGGATTTTCATGAAATTTTCACAGATTGTCAGAAATGGGGTATCCTACAGATGATTAGATTTTGGTGGTGATCCGGATCACCGTCCACAAGAAAACCGCCATTACGCAAAATGCCATTTTCATGAATAACTACTAAACCACTAATCCTATCATTGTCAATCCAGCTGTTGTGAATCCAATTGCTAGTCATATGTTTTCATGGTCAAGGAATCTGAAAACGTACACACAAACACTGTATGGGGGGAACTGTGGCCGCCATTATGGAAAATGCCATTTTCGTGAATAACTACTGAACCACTGCCTGTTATGTTTTCATGGTCAAGGAATCTGAAGACTGTATGGGGGAAACTGTGGCGCTTGGCGGAGGTCTGCGCTCTCCGAGTGCTTTTCTAGTTTAGTTTTGTTCTCAGCTCCTGTGCTGCTGTTGTGTTTCTGAATTTTTTGTTAATGAATCATTTTTACTCCAAAGTCCTACCTGTGCCTTTGGTCCTTCCTACCACCTTCATCTGCCGAAGGCAGAATCTTGACAGAACCTATGGCCTGTATGGAAAGCCGTTTTTAACATTTAATCAAGCCACTCTCCCATCTGTAATTAAAGTTTAGATATCCAAAACAACATCCCTCTTAGTTAAAAATACTTTCTTACTGGTAAGAATTACAGTCCTCCAAACCCAGCCACAGGGGGTGCACAAGCCAGTGTACTCCTAGTGCATTCCTCCTAGTCAAAATGACATTCTTCCTAATGACCATTTCCGATATCTCTGTCATTCTTCCTTAGAGAAATGATGTCACTTTTGTCACTTTTTCTCATTCATGTCTGCTGGGTTTTCACTTTCAGATATCTACTGTTACATTCTTCCTAGCTGTAATTCTTTCTAAAAGAAGTACAATTCTTGCAATTTTTACTAGTAAGAACAAAATAGATTTTTTTTTTCAGTTTTGTAATGTAAAATCACTGTAACTGTTCTCAGTGCACATTGGGCCTCATGGAAGAACACGTTAACATTAGTGGGGCTCATTCATGAAACATGAGACGAACAATTCATCAACTGTTAGAGGGAACTTTACAAATGTTTCAGTATTCATCAAAATGTTAGCGACTCTGAACTTATAAGAACAAACGAAATCTAGTCCTGCCTCTGACCACTGGCAGAGCTTGAGTGAATAAAAATGCACTTAAATATCTCTTGTCATTACCACAAATTTCAGCTTTTAACCATAACCTAGTCTGTCATGTTCATGTAGCCCTCTCTTTCTCACTCTCCAATGACCTGCTGTCACTCTGCGTTGTGTTGTGTTATTAAATTAGCCTACTGGCGCAGGCAGTTGCGCTACAAAAGGAACTGACACAGAAATGTAGCTCTTTGGGAATGGTGTTGAGATGTCTATTGCATGGTTGTATGACTGGATGGGTGATGGGTTGGGGAGGGAGACATTGGTTTGTGTGTGTATGTGTGTTTGTTCCAGTTTCTGGCTCTCCAGGTCCAGTTTTCTCAGTATCTTGCATTTTATTTCCATTTCTCAATCCAGACCCCAAACCTTTTTCTCTTTCAGTCTTACAGTATTTTGGCTTCTGCCAGATATGTGCCTTTAAGTGCACTGAGTAGAGATACTGTATTTCTTACAGTATGAAACCTCAAGGCTTCTTGAGTCCAGTAATAGTCTCTTCATCTGCAGATGTGCAGTCCACTTTTGCAGATTTACCTTTCCCCGCCATGTTCAATAGAATAGTTCTGACAGGACATCCTATACCTATGAGTTTAATGAGAGAACTCAGTGCATCGTTATTTGGTGGCTCAAGAAGTTTAACTGTTACCAGTCACTGCAGGTAAGAAGTCAATCAGCGTATATGCCATGCCTTTATTTTTGGAGACACGTTTGTTCTTTATGAAGGAAGGAAAAAAATATTACTACTTTTAATTAGGGATGTAACGGTACGCCTAAAATCACGGTTTGGTACATACCTTGGTTTTAAGGTTCACGGTTCAGTTCATTATTGGTAAAGAAATAAAATCCAAAACCTAAAACTGCTTATCTTTTGTATACCTCCAGTGGGCTCACCATCTGCAGGAGGGACCATGGGGGTCTGGTTCTATGTGGGTCAGGTGGTGGTCAAAGGCAGAGACCTTGGCGGTCTGATCCTAGGCTTTCTAAACTGGCTTTTGGGATGTGGAATGTCTCCTCTCTGGTGGGGAGGGAGCCTGAGCTGGTGCATGAGGTTGAGAGATACTGACGAGATATAGTCAGCCTCACCTCAACACACAGCTCTGGTTCTGGAACCAGTCTCCTGGAGAGGGGCTCGAGCTTGGTCTACTCTGGAGTTGCCCTGGGCGAGAGGCAAGGAGCAGGGGTGGGTATTCTTGTATCCCCCCATCTTGCTGCCTCTACATTGGAGTTTTCCCCTGCACCTTTGGGTTGGGAGTCTGGAAACATGGAGTCTGAATGGGCCATATTCTCCACCTCCATTGTTGAAGTGGCTGCCCAGAGCTGCGGCCGCAAGGTTGTCGGTGCATCTCATGGTGGCAACCCCCGAACCAAGTGGTGGACACCTGTGGTGAGGGGGGCCATTAAGCTGGAGGAGGCCTATTGAGCTTGGTTGGCTTGTGGGACTCCCGAAGCAGTTGAGATGTACCGGCAGGCCATGCGGAGTGCAGCTCGGGTGGTTGCTGAAACAAAAAGTTGGGTGTGGGAGGAGTTTGGGGCCATGGAACAAGACTTTCAGTCGGCCTCAAAGAGATTCTGGCAAACTGTCCGGTGGCTCAGGAAGGGGGAGCAGCTCCCCGTCCACACTGTGTATGGTGTGGATGGGGCGCTGCTGCCTTTGACTGGGGATATCGTCAGGCGGTGGAAGGAATACTTTGAGGATCTCCTCAATCCCACTGAACCAACTTCCACTGAGGAAGCAGGGCTTGTGAACGAGGGGGGCGACTCGCCCATCTCAGGGGCTGAGGTTGCCAAGGTGGTGAAAAGCTCCTTGGTGGCCGGGCCCTGGGGGTGGATGAGATTCGCCCTGAATACCTCAAGGCCCTGGATGTTGTAGGGCTGTCATGGTTGACACGCCTCTGCAACACTGCGTGGAGGTCCAGGACAATGCCTTTTGCATGGCAAACCGGGGTGGTGGTTCCTCTCTTCAATAACGGGGACCGAAGAGTGTGCTCTAACTTTAGAGGGATCACACTCCTCAGCCTCCCTGGGAAGGTCCATGCCAAGGTACTGGAGAGGAGAGTCGAACCTCGGATTCAGGAGGAGCAATTTGGTATTCGTCCTGGCCATGGCACTTCGGACCAACTCTTTACCCTCTCGAGAATTCTCGAGGGTTCGTGGGAGTTTGCCAACCAGTTTACATGTGTTTTGTGGACTTGGAGAAGGCATTTGACCGCATCCCTCGTGGTTTTTTGTAGGGGGTGCTTCGGGAGTATGGGATATCAGGCTTGTTGTCACGAGCTATCAGGTCTCTATCTGACTGTTGTGAGAGTTTGGTTCATATTGCCAACACTCGGTTGGACTTATTCCCAGTGAGAGTTGGATTCTGCCAGGGCTGCCCTTTGTCATCGATCCTGTTCATAATTTTTATGGACAGGATTTTTAGGTGCAGCCAGGGAATGGAGGGCGTCATGCTTGGTGACCACATGATTTCATCTCTGTTGTTTGCAGATGATGTTGTCCTGTTTGCTTCATCCAGCAATGACCTACAAGTCTTACTGGGACGGTTTGCCGCTGAGTGTGAGGTGGCTGGGATGAGAATCAACACCTCCGAGTCTGTGGTCCTCAGCTGGACAAAGGTGGATTGTTCTCTCTGGGTTGGGGACAAGCTCCTGCCCCAAGTGGAGGAGTTCAAGTATCTTGGGGTCTTATTCACGAGTGAGCAGAGAATGGAGCGAGAGATTGACAGACGAATCGGAGCAGCATCTGCAGTGGTGTGGACATTGTACTGGTCCGTTGTGGTGAAGAGGGAGCTAAGCTCTAAGGCAAAGCTGTCGATTTACCGGTCAATCTATGTTCCTACCCTCACCTATGGTCATGAGCTTTGGGTAATGACCAAAAGAATGAGATCGCGGATACAAGCGGCTGAAATTAGCTTTCTTTATAGGATTGCTGGACTCACCCTCAGAGATAGGGTGAGGAGCTCAGTCATCTGGGAGAGGCTTAGAGTAGAACCACTGCTCCTCCACATTGAAAGGAGCCAGCTGAGTTGTTTTGGGCATCTGATCCGGATGCCTTCTGGACGCCTCCCACTTGAGGTGTTTTGGGCATGTTCCACTGGGAGGAGACCCCGGGGCAGACCCAGGACTCGTGGAGAGACTACGTCTCCCATTTGGTCTGGGAACGCCTTGGTGTCCCCTCTGAAGAGCGCGAGCAGGTGGCTGTGGAGAGGGAAGTCTGGATTTCTCTGCTTGAACTGCTGCCTCAGTGACCTGGACCTCTGGAAAAGCGGTAGAAGATGGATGGATGGATGCATCTTTTGTATAAGCAAGAACAGCTTTACTGACAAAAACAAACCAAACCAAAAACACCTGCAAACTGCCAGCAGTAAATTCTCCAATTAAGAATATATATTCAAATAAGCAATATAAAAATGTATACAATAAATAAATTCTCTTTTTTAGGAAATGAATGATGCAGACAAGTGCAGCAATAGAAGTTTGAACAGGCTATTATAAAAAGTTCCCATAGCTAAATTAAATCATGACCCATGAAACACGAGTTGGAAACTTGAACTTAACAGCTCAATCAAAAGTCTTTGTGGCAACACAACTAAATAACAGACATTAAAGTTTGGTCTTTTAACCCAAAAACTAAAGAAATAAAACTCAAATATCAGCTTCTACTGCACCATGCAGGGCTGTTGTAACTCTACTGTTCAAAACAAACTGGAGTAATAGTCTTCAACTCATTAAAGTAAAAAAGAAAATAACAAACTAGTCCATCCTGTTTGAAACCTTGCTGAGTCTAGAAGTTTAAAAGCTTAATAATTAGGCTTCCGAATGAAAATTCAAAGAACTTTTTCCAGTCCAAAATAACAGAGTGTGCACTATCTGCACACACACAGTGTATTCTCACTGGTCCACTGTCATATGGTATCAATGAATATAGTAACTGTGGATGTGATTTGTCATATGCCAGACATGTACTCCCTCTCATGCAATAATGCTTAAGAAGACAGTGTGCCAGCGTTGCGCTGTAAGGAGTGGACTCGTCAAAAAGAGGTATGGTACCTCTTTTCATATGCGGCTGTGGTGCATGTGTAGTGTGGCCGGCTACTGATCAGAGGGCCATGTGTTCGATTCTCTGTCTGCAGTTTGCATGTCAAAGTGTCCTTGAGCAAGACACTGAACCCCCAGTTGCTCCTGGTGGGTCAGGCCAGCGCTGGAGTATGGCGGCTCTGCTGCCATCAGTGTGTGAATGGGTAGATAGCAGGATCTGTAAAGTGCTTTGATCATCTGGAGATGAGAAAAAAGTGCTATATAAGTGAACACCATATACCTTGCAATCTTATGTGCATTGGCATTTTAGTGCAATTTATGACAATGCACTTTTGATCTGGACAAAAGAAGACCTGCAATCAGAAGTGCATTGTTTATGCTCTTCATGCTGTGAAACTGCACACCTCCTACTGACAGGAGCACACGAGGAAACACAGCATGCACTTGGATTTTCTATTATTTTAACGAAAAGAGTTGTAGCAGTTAGTCTAATCACCCGTCATTTTGATTATAATATGGCGATACACTTAATAGTTTCTTATTCCATCCACATTTTCAGAAGAGAGTCATGCCCCCTCTACTTCTGCATATGGAACCTTAAATCAGAAAAAAATTCTCCATTGAAGTGAATGGCAAGAGAAATTATCTTTTGATCCCAATCAAATTGTTTCCACGAGTTACACATATGATTGTCAATTTAACAGATAATTGTCCACGTAAATAATGATGTAGTTTTTTGTCAAAGTATAAGATTGTGAAAATGCGTAAATTGAAAGACCACAAACAGACTCATGTAACTTACTGTTATGTCTGGAAATAATGGAAGTCGGGGTCTTGTTTATGCAGCATAGAACTCTCTCTTTATTACAGCAAACTTGGAACTATATACAGAGTGGGCCAAGCCCCCTTGACGTCACCCTGTGGGTGGGCATGGCACCACACACACACACACACACACACACACACACACACACACACACACACACACACACACACACACACACACACACACACACACTCCCACACACAACATTCTCCCCCCCTTTAGAAAAATGTGAAACCACACACACAATTGAACCTCCCAAATTTAGAAACCCGAATCATGCGCTAAGAACAAGGAGCATAATATACTGTTATGAACATCCTACCACATTCACACAAAACAGCTAAACTGGACCAAGTCTCTGAAAAGTAAAATTAATCCCATATTACCCACACTCACTCACATGCACACCAGCATAATGTATACAAAATACATATATACACATACTGTATATACACATATGTTAAGTAACACCATAGTGTCTGGACCACCATTCACAAAACTGCCTCGGAGGCCCCGGGCAGCCCCATGGCATATACACCCCTGGCCTCTGTCCACCTCCAGGGTTGAAGCCCCTCTCCCTGGCGAAAATGTCCCTTCCCACCATAAGCTTCGGCTTCACATGAATTCCACTCGCCCGAGTCTTGTTCCTGGCCCCGACCTCATCACCGACTTGCAGAGAAAACTGGGTCAACTTCCCGCGTTCTCCATGCAGTGACCGGACCTCCCTCCTGGGTCGAGCCGCCCCACCAGCCTGGTCTGGATCCTTCCCATGGCGATGGCCTTTGGCGTGTCGTAAGACCGCATCTTTAGGTCCTACCCCACTCTCTTTTCTCTTGGCCCCGAACACTCTGGCCCCCTGTGGTCGTGCTCCGGGAACCGCTGAAGTCCGCTCGTCTGCGCTGCTTGCTGCCTCGGGTGCTTCGTCATAGCACCCAGCATCCTCATCCAGGGCACTTCGCTGCGCTGCCACCGTGTCTAGCTGGTGCTGCTCACCTTCGGGGTTCACAGTATCATCCTCACCGGCATCATTCTCCGACCCAGGCACCTCACCGCTGTTCTCGACTCCCTTGTTCCACGTGTCCTGCTGCGTAGCCTCCGTGTCCAACTGTTGTCGCTCACCCTCAGGGTTCACCGCTTCGCACACGTCGGTGACACACCCCGACCCAGACGCCCCATTGCTGCTTCCGGCACCCTCACTCCAGGTGCCCTGCTGCGCTGTCTCTGCACCCGGCTGCTGCACCGCCCTGGGGCTCTCAGCCTCCATAGATCCGCTCTCCCACTGCCAGGCCTCCAGCTGTGGGGTTGACTCCTGCTGCCTCTCCTCTCCGCCATTCTTGCACACCGCGCCGTACAACCCGTCAGTGCCATGGTCCCGGGTCAAGCTGGGCTCCATGGCTGGCTTGCTGACCTCAGCGACCGGGGACCCTTCTACTCGCGGCCCTGGTTCCACCTCAAGGTCCAACTTGGCGCCCTTATCCTCATCTTGGCACACAACTAGCCTATCAGCTAGCCCGTCCATTGGCACCGTCCCTGGCGCCAAAAACTCCCTCACCCACAGCTTCACGGCCCTTGTCTGCTCTGCGAAGGGCACTGTCAGTTGCACAACAGCAACCTCGTAGCACTCCTCCGTGCCCAGCGAGTTGAGGATCCTCGGGCCCTCTATGCCGAAGTTATAGGTCAGGATCACCCAGCGCTGCCTCCCGTTAAGCCAAGGGAGATCCAGCTCTCCGAGTTACTCCTTGAAACCCTGTTTTCACTCCGGCCATGAGATCACCGGCTCACCTGGGCTCTCCAGAAACGGCATTACTCGTTTGGGTATCCAGTGCATGCTCATTTTCCAAATTATTGCCAATTTACCTCGTCACCAAATGTTATGTCTGGAAATAATGGGAGTCGGGGTCCTGTTCATGCAGCATAGAACTCTCTTTATTACAGCGAACTTGGAACTATATACAGAGTGGGCTGTGCCCCCTTGACATCACCCTGTAGGTGGGCACCGCACACACACACTCCCACACACAACACTTACGTCATCATTTTCAAAGCACACTCAGGGAGAAGTAACTAACAGTTCCATGGATTAGCTCTAGCTCTCAAAATGCAATACATTTGTGTTTTCTCCTCTTTGGATGCTTCTTTCATTGGTCAGAAAAAAGGAGGCGAGCTTTGTGAGGTGGACCACTGTATTCATGTTTGACGTGTATAGTCCAAAACAAGAGGATGTAGTCTGCTAAACAGGTTCACAAAAACTAAATATTACTATTTTATTATACAACAACCTACAACTTTAATTACCTGGACAATTATCTTTTAAATTGACAAACATCATATGTGTAACTCGTGGCAAAATTTGATTGAGATCAAAATAATTTTTTTCTCTTGCCATTCACTTCAGTGGCAATTTTTTTTTCTGATTTTAAGGTCCCATATGCTTATTAATTACTGCAATGCACTTTATGTTGGCATCTCTGTCTTCTCTCGGCTGCCTTCAACTTGTGCAAAATGCAGCGGCCCGTCTTTTGACCAACACACCTAGGCGAGAGCACATTACTCCGATCCTTTTTTCACTTCAATGGCTTCCAGTCCATTTTAGAATTAATTTTAAACTTTTGCTTTTTGTTTTTAAAGCTCTTCATGGCCTTGCTCCGGTTTATATGTCTGAGACTTTGACTGTCCGTGACCAAGGCAGGGCTTTGAGGTCATCCAATCAGCTTTTGCTGGATGTGCCTAGGTCAAGGTATAAACATTGGGGTGACCGAGCCTTTTCTGTTGCCGCCCCCAGGCTCTGGAATAATCTCCCCCCGACCTACATGCTATCTCTGACCTGGTCCTTTTTAAATCAGAACTTAAGACATATTTATTTAGGATGGCTTTTAATACCCAGTAGTGGTGATATTTGTCTTGGCATTTGTTTTTATTTTATTCTCATTTTTAGGCATTTATTCTTATTTTTTTTTGTTATTTGTTTTTAATGCTCTGTGTGTTTTTAATGCTGTTTATTTTCTGTAAAGCACTTTGGTCACCTACAGGTTGTTTTAAAGGGCTATATAAATAAAGTACATTACATTACATATGCCGAAGTGGAGGGGGCGTGACTTATAGGCTCTCTATAATCACGAACTTACAAGATCAATATTGTCTATAGATTAGGCATTAATGTATTCATTTTTCAGAGGCATGAATGAATGAATGGGGAGTGTTGCATTTTTCTTTTCACCATAGACTGTATGTTCAGAAGAGGCGTTAAGGCAGAAGGTTCCTTGGCTGGTGCATCCTCTGTGATTTGGTCTGGACACAGATGATGGTTAGGTGGTTTGTGTTTGATCCTCTCCACTCCTCCCCGAGATGAATAGAGGCAGCAGTATAACTGTCAGTCTGAAGATTTTTAACTACAAACCTCTCTGCTGTGACAAAGTAGTCTGTCCACATATATGATCTATAGCATTTCAGTCCCAGTCATCTCCTTTGATCTTCTCCATTCGTGTGTGTGCGTGTCCTATCCTGGTTAATGAGAAACACACACTCAGCCGTTGTTTTCTATCAAATGAGCACAGCTAACTGTGAACTATTTAAAAACACAGTTCTTCCACTGCACAGAGGGGAAAAAAAAGTACATGGGTTTATGATTCAGCGGATGCTCTTTTTTTAATTGAACTACTGAATGCAGCAGGACCAGTCTGCTCTATAATGGGAAAAGAGCTGTCACCGCGGTTCTGGAGAAGAGCACAAAACCAACATTCATCACTATCTAATGACAGTTTTTTAAACAATTTTTCAATCTTATTCACCATCATTCTAACAGAATGATTCAAATTAAAAATATCCCGACAGTTGTTTCGAGTTAAAATACAAATTTGCATTCAGCAGAGCAGATTACCAAACCTCAGGCTGAGGCCCTTTCTCGGTTTGAAAGAGAAGTTTGATGAAGTTCTTGATAATATAGTTAAAAGAATTTTTAGAACTCTGTCAAAATCATGAACAAAGAGAAAGACTGGCATAATCTCTGAATTGTATAGCTCTCATCAGTGCATAATTATGATCAAGTCACCTCAGTGGGAGCAGGGCTGTGGAGGAGGTTAAAAAGCCCCTTAAAAGCTCCTTGCCCTTAAACGCTGGTTTCATTTTGTGAATGAACCCACACTGTCCTCACCACAAAACAGATTTGTCCACCCATTTAAATGCTGTCAAATTGGTATTAAACCTTTGATCTTGCGCTCCTGTTTTTTAAAGTGAATGAGAGCAAAGACAGTGGTTGGTTTATTTCACATTACACCCCAAACACACCTCTGAATAATTAAGAGCATTAAGACAGCCTCTTTGCAAAATTCATTTTGCTCCTCTGTAATAGAGAAATTGAATTAGACATGCTCATA
This sequence comes from Pholidichthys leucotaenia, assembly GCA_020510985.1. Taxonomy (NCBI): domain Eukaryota; kingdom Metazoa; phylum Chordata; class Actinopteri; order Cichliformes; family Pholidichthyidae; genus Pholidichthys; species Pholidichthys leucotaenia. Next base: position 242,722,796 of record CM035837.1, read on the forward strand.
AATATGTCCCGCACTTGAGAAAATTGACTGTCGACTGCGTTGCTGTAATATAGCTCATTAATTTGAGGATCTGCAAATGCCCATGCTTTTAACAATCCTCAAAGAATTCTTTCTTTCAGAAAGGGCTCATTAGACAGTTGAAAGATTATCTTCACATCACTGCAGATAATGTGGCCTGTTTTGTCAAGTGTTCCAGTCATGACAGTGAGCCAGTATGCACTTCAGCAGACCCTTTATCAGCCCACTATTATCTGTAACACTAACGGTATCCCTGCTATGACAAACCAAAATGTCTGCCACTTGCAGTAGAATAAAGTTCTAACTTTCAGCGTGACACCAAGTTGTCATCAATCCAGTGAATCAGTTTGATTTTCTGCATCTGCCAAAGTGTTCTTCACTTTTTAAGTCATGGAGGGACAAGCACAGGCGAGACAAATTTAATTCGCTCCATATCAGTCCCATCAAATGTCCCAGTGAGCCATGAGAGAGAGGCGGCATGTGCTTTGGAACTGATGATGAAATGCACTCATATTAAATGATATCAGTTATACCAGTGCTTTTCCTGTCATGACATGCCAAAATGTCTGTAAAAAAAAGGTGTAGTCGCCCCGGTCAAGTGAGAGTGCAGTCACTGTGAAGTGGAAATGTCTAGTGGGCTGTACTGCTCAGATGGGAAGCGTCAAGCTCCCAGACAGTGAGAACCACATAAATAAATTGTACACATTTACAGGTGAATGTATACTCATTGTATAACAAAACATTAGTAACAGTGGGTGGAGTAGTCAATATTTTAGAGAAATGACTAAATAATTACCTGTTATCAGAGTGGACAATTAGCATTTACTGTATTAACAAATTATTATGTAATGATTTATGCATAAATATCCATGACTCATCACACAGAACACTTTCTGCATGAGTCATTCTGAACATGAGCAAAAATGATGAGTCATCCATGACTATAAATGCTTCAACTTTGCTTTATGTCCGCTCCAGTCAAGTGGAGCATCACACAAGCTTCAACATATTCTCTCATTACAGTATGATTTCATGACTGTTACTTTTTTTTTACTGTTTTTGATCTCCCTGAATTATTATGTGGGAATACTGGAACACTGAACCCTGAGCCAGGGAGTGAAAGTGGGCCATCACTGGGGCCAAATGGAACAAATCCTTTACATCCAGCTTCCAAAAATCAGCTGCTACGCTGCAGATGAATACTCACGGGTCTTCAGTGTTGAGTATAACTGTGTGACAAAAACTTATCACATACAAAAGCTGTACCTCCTCCAAATTTCAGTTATTTACAGGTACATATAAAAATAGAATGTGGGGAAAATGTTCATATGTTTTTCATAATGCAATTCAAAAACTAAACTTTACTATATTTTATATTCCTTACAAGTGAAATATGGGGGGTGGGGCTGAAAAATTCAGTGGTCAAATTTGACCAAATGTGGTTTATTTTTCAACCGCAGGGATCAAAGCACTGCAACACCAGTGGAAGAAGTGTGTGGACTGAAGGGGAGACTGTGTTGAAAAATAAACCACTTTTGGTCAAATTTAACCACTATGAACTTTTCAGCCCTCCCTCACATTTGAAGTAGCTTTAAACTTGTAGCTTAAAACAGAAGACATCAATTAGAAAGAAAATGGTGCTCCACCAAATTAGATGAAATCTATTTAGCTTGGAGAAATCACCTTCTACTTTATAAAAAAATCTCTTAGGAAAGCTAGAACGAGTTATTATTCTGCATTAATAGAGGAGAACAAGAATAATCCCAGGTTTCTTTTCAGCACTGTAGCCAGGCTGACAGTCAGGAATCTGTCACATCTAGCATTCCCTGAGAGTTCACTTGTCAGGACTTTGTGAACTTCTTCAATAATAAAATTTCATCTATCAGAGATAAAATCAGTCATATTCTTCACACCGTTAACTTAAATACATTAACTACCACAACTCCTTCAATTGATGTCTGTTTGGATGAGTTTACTCCAATTGACCTTTTAGAGTTAGACAAAATAATTTCCTCATCCAAGCCTTCAACTTGTCTTTTAGACCCTATTCCTACCAGGTCATTTAAAGAAGTCTTCCCATTTATTGGCAGCTCTATTCTTCAAATAATCAATTCTTCAATAACATTAGGCCATTTACCGCTGGCTTTTAAAACTGCTGTAATTAAACCCTTACTCAAAAAGCCAACGCTGGATCCAGGAGTTTTAGCTAACTATATCAATCAATCAACTTTATTTATAAAGCACTTTAAAAGCAACACTCGCTACACAAAGTGCTGTACAGCAAGAGAACACAAAAGCAGGGCACTAACACAAATGGCGCTAACACAAGAACCACATTTAAAAAAAAAATAAAAAAGTGAAATAAATAAAAATCCATTTCATTCAATAAAATCAGTGTCTCATACTGGGTCGAAGGCCAGGGAGTAAAAATGTGTTAAGACGTGTTTTAAAAATGGACAGTGAAGGTGCTTGTCTAATGTCCAGGGGCAAATCATTCCATAACCTGGGGGCCATGATCGAAAAGGCTCTGTCCCCTCTGAGCTTGCGCCTCGCTTTTGGTACCTCCAAAAGCAGCTGTTCAGCTGACCTAAGGGATCGGGTGGGAGCGTAGGGATGCAGAAGCTCAGAGAGGTAAGGTGGAGCAAGACCATTCATGGATTTAAAAACAAAAGAATTTTAAAATGAACTCTAAAATACACGGGCAGTCAGTGGAGTGAAGCTAAGATGGGTGTGATGTGATCTCTTCCACGTGTACCTGTTAAAAGACAAGCAGCAGCGGGAAAGAGATGACTGGCTGACAATGGCATAAAGTGCGTTACAGTAATCCAGCCGAGATGAAATAAAAGCATGGATTACTGTTTCCAAGTGTGGTCTAGAGAGAATGGGTTTTACTTTTGCTAAACACCTTAGATGAAAGAAGCTGGATTTTACCACAGAACGAATCTGCATGTCTAATTTAAAAATCATTGTCCATGATAAAACCAAGGTTCCTAGCTGTGGATTTAACATAAGGAGTAAGGGGGGCCAAGTATACAGGAAGGGACTCACAGGGGCGACTAGGTCCAAACACCATCACTTCGGTCTTCTTATTAAAATTTAGGAAGTTTAGGGCCATCCAAGACTTTATGTCTTCAATGCACGCCAGGAGTGAGTTTACTGATGAGGCAGCTTTTTGTTTTAGAGGGACATAAATCTGACAGTCATCAGCATACAGGTGGAAAGAGATCAGAATCAGAATCAGAATCAGAATCAGCTTTATTGGCCAAGTATGCACAACACATACAAGGAATTTGACTTTGGCTAAAAACTTGCTCTCGTTGTTCAGGTGGAGGATTTAAATAAGGATTCAATGACAACAGAGTAAGTACAGTAAATTACAGTCTGTCCACGTTTCTATAAAAGGATGCAAATATATACAGGAATATATGCAGTTATTTACTCAGACTAACCACACTTTGCAGAAATATATGAAAAAATATACAGTCACACAGTATTTCAATGTGGACTCAGATTCAGTGATATAATGTGAATGAAGTAAAAAGCAGTGTGAGAGTTATGTGCAATGTAATAATGGATGAAAAGTCATGAGTACAGCAAACAGGTAGGACTAGGTGAATGTTAGGAGTTCATCAGAGTGATGGCTTGAGGAAAGAAACTGTTCCTGTGATGGGTGGTTTTGACCTTCAGTGATCTGTAACGACGACCAGAAGATAGAAGTTCAAACAGTTTGTGGCCGGGGTGTGATGGGTCAGCACAGATGTTTCCCGCCCGTTTCCTGGTTATGGACCGATATAAGTTCTCAATGGAGGGTAGGTTGGTACCAATGATCCTCTCCTCAGACTTAATGATCCGCTGCAGTCTGGTCTTGTCCTGTTTAGTGGCAGATCCAAACCAGACAGTGATGGAAAAGCAGAGGACAGATTGGATGATGGCGGTGTAGAAGACAACCAGCAGCTCCTGAGGCAAATCAAACTTCTTGAGCTGACGCAGAAAAAACAACCTCTGCTGGGCCTTTTTCCGGACAGTGTCTATATGGGAGGACCACTTCAGGTTCCGGGAGATTGTGGTACCCAGAAACTTGAAGGAGTCCACAGTGGACACTGTGCTGTTGAGGATGGTGAGTGGGGGGAATGAAGGGGGGTGTCGCCTGAAATCCACAGTCATCTCCACCGTTTTGGCTGGGTTAAGTTCAAGATGGTTCTGGCTGCACCAGAGGATCAGCTGCTCCACCTCCCGCCTGTATGCAGACTCATCATCATCCCGGATCAAACCGATGACTGTGGTGTCGTCCGCAAACTTCAGGAGCTTCACCGAAGGGTCCTCTGAGGTGCAGTCGTTGGAGTAGAGGGAGAAGAGCAGTGGGGAAAGGACACATCCTTGGGGGGCGCCAGTACTAATTTTTCGGGAGCTGGATGTAAATCTCCCTAGCTTCACCTGTTGCCACCTGTCAGTCAGAAAGCTGGAGATCCACTGGCAGGTGGAGGGGGGCACCTTGAGCTGGAGGAGTTTCTGATGAAGAATGCCTGGGATGATGGTGTTGAACGCTGAGCTGAAGTCGACAAACAGGATCCTGGCGTACGTCCCTGGGGAGTCGAGGTGTTGCAGAATGTAATGTAGTCCCATATTCACTGCATCATCCACTGACCTGTTTGACCGGTAGGCAAACTGCAGTGGGTCCATCAGGGGGCCTGTGATGACCTTCAGGTGGTTCAGCACCAATCTCTCCAAGGATTTCATGACCACAGAGGTCAGGGCAACAGGTCTGTAGTCGTTTAATCCTGTAATAGAGGGTTTCTTGGGAACTGGAATGATGATGGAGCGTTTGAAGCAGGAAGGCACTTCACGCAGCTCCAGTGATCTGTTAAAGATCCGGGTGAAGATGGGGGCCAACTCGTTGGAGCAGACTCTCAGGCAGGACGGAGACACACCATCAGGTCCTGCAGCCTTCTTGATCTTTTGTCTCTGAAAGACCCGGCGCACCTCCTCTTCACAGATCATTAGTGCTGGTGGGAGGTCAGAGTGGAGGAGGGATGGAGTTCCTGGGGCTGCAGATAATCCTTTTGTGTGGGTGGGAGGTGAGAACTGTAGGTTCTTTTCAAACCTGCAGTAAAAGCTGTTTAGATACCATGCTTTTTAAAAATGGAACCCAGTGGAAGTATGTACAGAGGAAAAAAAGCATGGGCTCTAGAATGGACCCCTGTGGGACCCGGTAAGGCAGAGGAGCAGAAGAGGATTCAAACCCAGACATGCTAACTGTAAAAGTCCTCTCTGACAGATAGGATCTAAACCAGTTGAGAGCAGTGCCACAAATGCCCACTAGGTGCCACAAATGGGAAATTAAAACATGATGGTCCACTGTGTCAAAGGCAGCAGTTAAATCAAGCAGCACAAGAACAGCATATTCACCTGAATCACATGCCAAGAGAATATCATTAAACTCTTAACGAGGCTGTCTCTGTGCTATGAAGAGCTTTGAAACCAGATTGAAAAATCTCCAAAATACCGTGTTCATCCAGAAAACATTTCAGCTGCATATAGACATTCATTCATTCATCTTCTTCCGCTTAATCCTTTTCACACAATTTTCTCTAAATTTTTTTTAGACCAATCTCTAATCTTGCCTTTCATTTCAAAAATCTTAGTTGTTGCTACGCAATTATTTGACCACTTGCAGGGAAATGGTTTATTTGAAGAGTTTCAAACTGGATTTAGAATCCATCATAGTACTGAAACAACCTTTGTGAAGGTCACTAATGACCTCCTTATCGCATGTGATAATGGACTTGTTTCTGTACTTGTCCTTTTAGACCTTAGTGCAGCATTTGATATTATCGATCATAATATTCTACTTACTAGATTAGAATGCAATGTTGGACTTAATGGAACTTTGTTGCAGTGGTTTAGATCTTATTTATCTGATAGGTTCCAGTTTGTTCATGTCAATAATGAGTTTTCTTCCAACTCAAAGCTCAGTCACGGAGTTACACAGGGATCTGTGCTAGGTCCTATTCTTTGTAGTTTATATATGCTTCTGCTAGGTATCATTATTAGAAAGCACTGTATACATTTTCATTGTTATGCAGATGACACACAATTATACCTGTCAGTGAAGCCAGATGATAGTAATCAATTAGCCAAGTTAGAGGCATATCTTAAGGAAATCAAAGCTTGGATGGCTTGTAATTTCCTGCTGTTAAATTCAAATAAGACTGAAGTTGATATGCAGGCCGCCAAGGACGCAGTCCAAGGACAGATAATTTTTTCACACATAAGGAGTTGTTCAGAACTCCTTATACAAAGATATAGAGTGATGATAATCAAGTCAGTGGCGGTAATGCACCTGTAAGCTGGTTGCCAACTGCCAATCAAATATAAAAGAAGAAGAAGACTGAAGTCATTCTAGTTGGTCCAAAAAAACTTAGAAAAACCTTTCCAAATCAAACTCTTAGTTTGGATGTGATTACTCTCTTAATAGTTCTGTGAGGAACCTTGGAGTTAATTTTGATCAAGATCTGTTTTTTAATTCACATATTAAACTTGTTTCTAAGGCTGCCTTCTATCATTTGCATAATATTGCCAAGATTAGGAGCATCTTGTCTCAGAGTGATGCTGAGAAACTAATCCACGCTTTTACTAGCTCTAGATTAGATTATTGTAACTCTTTATTACCAGGTTGTCCTAAAACATCTTTAAAAAGTCTTCAGTTGGTCCAAAATGCTGCAGAAAGAGTTTTAACAGGTACTAGAAAGAGAGATCACATCTCTCCGGTTCTGGTCTCCCTTCATTGGCTTCCCATAGACTCTATGGGAAGCTTCCCATAGACTCTATGGCATAGAGTATAGAATTAAGTTTAAAATCCTTCTTCTCACTCACAAAGCTCTAAATAATCAGGCCCCTTTTTATTTAAAAGATATGATATTACCCTATTATCCTAACACAGCACTATGCTCCCAAAATGCTGGATTACTTGTAATACCTAGAATCTCCAAAAGTACAATGGGAGGCAGAGCCTTCAGTTACCAAGCTCCTCTCCTGTGGAACCAGCTGCCAGTCTGGATTCGGGAGTCAGACTTGATCTCTGTTTTTAAGAATAGGGTTAAAACCTTCCTTTTTGACATAGCCTATAATTAGGGAGGGATCAGGTGCCCATGAACCCTCCTTTAGTTATGCTGCTAATAGGTTTAGACAGCTGAGGGACCTCCAATAATGCACTGAGCTTCACTCCTTTCTTCACTCTCAATGAAATATTTTTGCTGGTTATTAACATCTGTTTGTTCTCTCCCATAGATTGAGTCCCCGTCATGCTGCTTGCTCTCTACATGTCTGTTCTTTTCTTCTTCTCTGTCCCCTCACCACCCTGCCAGTCACACCAGATGACTGCCCCTCCCTCAGCTTGGTTCTGCTGGAGGTTTCTTCCAGCTGAAAGGGAGTTTTTCCTCTCCACCATCACCAAATGCTGCTCACAGGGGATCACCTGATTGCTGGGGCCTTTCTGCAATTGTGGGGGTTTCCCCTACAGTTGAACGTGCAATGAGATGACTGTTGTTGTGAAATGGCGCTATGTAAATAAAGTTGAATTGAAGTACTAGCCTGTCTGTGTATTTATGCTAACTCTTCCATATTACAGCTTGTGTCTATGTTAGAGGGATGCGTGAAAAATGAGGTAACCTCAGGGGTCTACAGGATGCCTTCCCCCACTTCACTTTTTGTATTTGTTCTCTTAAAATGAAAAATTCAATAAAAACTTTAATAACAAAAAACATGAAAGTTTACTTTTGGAATTAAGTTCTGAAAGATAAATTGGAAATTTCACAATATTCATTTTTTTTTTTTTTTTTAGATGCACCTGTACTTACTGATACCAAACTGTTTTTCAGCATATTAAGCTGAAACATGAGAGATGCCCATGTAATGCTTATAAGCCCATTGTGTAGCCACAGTACACTACAACATCTTTTCTGAAAATACCATGGTAACCTACTTGGAGTTCAGGTGCCCCTAGAGGAACGTGAGGAGGTCATGGGGGGAAATGATCGATGTTCATCTTGTGTGGAGGTGGAATTATACTGTTGGTTCATTTGATGCTGACTGATCATCACCAGCCAAAAAGGATGAACCTTTTTTTCAACCTTCATGAATCGCATCATGAGCCTGTGCGTGCATATTGACATGCATGAATGTGAAATTTCAGAAGCATCAGTATCGCGTGCTGTTACACATGATGACTCATGATCATTGCCTTGTTTCACTAAAAATGAATACAGGAGAGGCAACCTTGCCTGCCACACGTCTGAGCCAGAAGCTTTGTCTGTTCTGATGATGATGTCCATAAGGAATTAATCTATAATGAATAATTAGCTAATTTGAAATCAAACATTTTTTAGATTAAAAAACACTATGCTGGTGTGCTGTGAAAATGTGGATGTAATTGGTGGTGGCACCTAATTAGATGTACAAGAAAGTGGACTTTATAATAATGCAATTCTGACACCTGACATTTTGAAGTTGTACTGCAGTACACAAACAGTGGAGAGTGTTGTTGCCTTCCTCCACCCTCCTGTCCTGGAGGTTGTCAAGCTGCGGACTGCACAGAGAACACACACAACCTGGTGGGAATTATGCATGGCAGCCATTCAATTTAAGTATCTCTTGAATTCCAACACAAGAACACCTCAGTCTACTTAAGGAGGTACTGACTGATCATCTAAGACACATGAAAGCTGTGAATAAAAATCGAAGTTACTACACAAATACTACTTCTGAGTTCTTCCCAAGTTAGTATTGTAATGTGAATGAAAAGCACATCTACAAGCAACATCATTTTTGTTGTTTTGGCCAGCTGTCATTTCCATCCATCCATCTTCTACTGCTTTTCCAGAGGTCCGGGTTGCGGACGCAGCAGTTCAAGCAGAGAAGCCCAGACTTCCCTCTCCCCAGCCACCTGTTCCAGCTCTCCAGAGAGGACACCAAGGTGTTCCCAGACCAGCTGGGAGATGCAGTCTCTCCAGTGAGTCCTGAGTCTGCCCCGGGGTCTCCTCCTAGTTGGACATGCCCGAAACACCTCAAGTGGGAGGCATCCTGATCAGATGATCAGACCGTGACATGCTCTGCCACAGATGTTTTTGAAGATGCATCAGGTATGTACAGTGGCATAAAATGTTTTACTGTTTGCTGCTGGTCCTGTTTTAGTACAGTCCCTTTCTCACCTCCAGGACCGCACCAGAGTTTGCAATTTGATTCAAATCGAGACCATCTCTTTCAGGTGCTTTGGTGAGCACCTGAGCGTGATTACTGTGTTCTCATGAGACAAAATGAACCCCACTAACGGAGAAAATGAACTCAAGTTCGATTGAAATGTACTAAAGCCTGTAGATGTGAAAGCACACTAAAAAGCTCTGTCAGGAGGATGACAACATGTAAAATGCACTGAATAAAATGGGGCGCTTTAGTGTTGTGCAGAAATCTGTAACTCCTGACAATATGCCACCTTATTATTTTTTGTGCTTAATGAATAACACACATTAAAATATCAGTTTTCAGGAGTTCATTTACCTCTCAAATGAAAGCACCAAGGTGGTGATACCTTGGTTCCAGAGCCTTGACAGAGGAATGCATTCTGGCATAATCACCAAAATGTTATGGGTTCCTCTTTAGCCCAAGGACCACCTCTGGTAAAAATTTCATCCAAATCCATCCAGTAGTTTTGAAGTACATGCATGCACAGTAAAAATAATCTGCAGTTCACATGCCCATACTGTCGGTGGCAGCCAAGAGCCACCAACCTGATTTGAACAGCTGCAATCCAAACATAAAAGAAGAGCATGGTGGCAGACGTTTTAAATGGTGGAAGCAATGGAGATATGTGAATACAATGACAATCAAGTGGAACAGGAGATTTTGCTCTTTAGTGGCAGAGGATGAGAACAGATGGGCAAAAAGATTGACATTTGTTCACCCAGTACTGGCGGATTGCTCAGTACTTCCCTCTAGCATGAGTTTCCGGGCGCATGCACAGTTCACTGCAGTCATTTGCAGGTGAGGAATGCTGGGACTTGTAGTTTTTAGCGATGAAGTGAAATATCCAGGAAGAAAATACCTTGTCCTTCCTCTGCAAAACTAAACAGCAAAACCAGTGTCAAAACAATCGATGTGATGAATAAATGGTGTAGTTGCTGAGTACGTTTTTTTTTTCAGTAACCGCTATTTTATAACAGTTCAGCTCCAAGTGCTGTAAAAAAACCCTGCTGTGTTATGCTGTAAAAAAGTCACACTGCCTCCTCTAGTGGCCCAGCATAGTTATTACAACAGCATTTTTTCTGGCTCTATTGACCGTAAAGGTCAGTTAAATTTGTGTTTATTTCAAAAACAAAGCCTTTTCTTGGAATTCTGAGAAATTAAAAGTCGAGAAAATGCAGTGATATAATGATAGAACCCTTTGGTTGCACTTAATTTTTGACCAGGCGAGCTGAAACAGACAAGCGGACAGACGGATACACACACACACACAACCATCCATGCACAGACAGATTGAGTGATTACCATATGCCTCCATTTTCACCAAGGCATAAGTAATATAGACATTTCTATTCTGATTTTGCAAGCACACACATCCAGACAATGTACAACATCACCGTATTTAGTCACACATTTTGATGGATCACAGATATCCGTGTAACTATGGTAAGGAAACCAACTTCTCATGTTTACTTTTCTTGTTCCCATTGCAAAAGCATCTGACCAATCAGAAGAAGGAGCCTTCTCATGTGATTCGTGTGTGATTTGATGTGACACATTTTGGTCTGCTTGAATTTTTCCTTGTGTGAAAGGATGCAAAGTAACAAACTTATCAACTGATTTGGACCAAAGTAAACCAAATTTAGGTGTGAAAGCACCCTAAAAAAATCAACCCATGAAAAATGCACAATATGGCACCTTTAAATGGGTCATTGATTGAAAAATTGTGTTTATAGGTTTTAACTGTCTCAAATGTGTCAACAGGTTACGTAATTAGCAAAAAGTCAACTATCTGAAAAAAGCACACTGCCTTTCTCGTTTTTCTCTCAGAAAAACTCCACAAAACATTTTTTGACTCTTCCGGGTAAATCGTATACGTCAGGTTTCGAAAAAGCCAACCCTCTGCCATCCTTGAGACCCGCTCACTGCTCTACTATTGGCCCGCCTGTAATGTATTAAATATGAGTAATATATTGTGTGTTATGGGTGACGGCTACACCTTTCCGGTTCTGCTGCCACCCAGAGTATAAAAGGCCGACCCAGAAGAGGCACGGTCTCTTTTCGACCAGCACCTGTGCCTCGACAGGAGTGCCTTAGAGTTCAGTGAGTTTACACAATAAAGTTCTGTTCTACTGCATCTTCAGCCTCATCATTTAAGTATTGGTTATGGACATAACACCGCCTAGCTGTCCGTCATGTAGATGAAGTGGTGGCTAAGGGCAGCCTATTAGCCCACCAGCTAACACTGTTATCAGGACACTTGCTGTAAGCGTGGCTTATATTATTTTCTTCAGATCTCAGTCACCCTAATAGCCATCCCTGTTATCACCTGGTTCAGTCCCATCTCCGTTGGCCCATCTCCGAGTGGTTTCATTGTGCACACTGGTCACTTTTATGGCCCGGGACCAGAGCTACTGGCTGGTGTTATGCTGAGAACTCCCCCTAATTGGCGGGGCAGTTATCGGCATAACACCTGTATGTGCGAGCTGCCGCAGAACCACGACGAAGCCTCCGGCTCCCTATAGTCAAAATGTCCCGAGACCAGATGCTGCTGGCTCCCATGCCCAGCAATCCCACCATCCTCCATGGATCCGCTCTGCTCTCATGGGCAGCCTAGTTGCTCCAGCATTCAGCTGGCTGTGAGAGACTGCAGTCCCACAGAGCCATACTGCTCTTTGAGATCCCTTGGCTCCATAGCTTGCCTCGGGATGCAGCGATCGTCCAGTGTGCGGTGCTAGGGGTTTATTATGGAATCACAGCAAAATTTATTGGGAGATAGACCGGACTGAGGTGAGATACACCATTGACTGGAGCAGTGAACCAGAGTGCTGTTCAACCAAGCTGGAAGGAGCCGACTAGAAGCTACTCAGCTAATGGCTAACTGATGTACTGTAAGCGGGAGGGTGGCGTTGAACAGCTGAAGTCTGTTTCTTAAAAAGACAGGCTTTGAATCGGAGCGTTTGAAGAAAGCCAAGAAAATTAAATATTTCAATATAATTACAAAATTTAAGAAAATCTGAACAAAGCATGTCACAAGCACTTCATTAAGACATGAGTGAGCTCTTGAAATGTGTAAAAAGAGCAATGACCCCTAACAGAATTATATACAGCTCAAAATGTCAAGGAGTCATTCTGATCCCCCTGCATACTCACCTGTGAAGGGTAAAGAATATTTACATAAAAAAGAGTTTATTTTTGATACAGTAAAATCCCTCTATTTAGACTTTTAAAATCTGGGATTTGGAAAGAATTTCTCTTTTCCAGATGCCTGAACTGATTTCGTTTAAGATATTCTAAGGTGAAAAAAATATTTTGGGTTTTTGCCTTTCCTTTGAAGCAGAGTCTGATAAAACATCTTTTCCTGTGAGTTTTCCAAAGCAATGCCACTCCTGGATTTTATTAGAGGTATGTGCTCTAAGTGAGACAACTACAAGGACTTCCTTTCACTCCACAAATTAGAGACACGACTCCTGCTGGTGAGAGATGGCCTGGATGGTAGTCATTTTCTCCCGGTTTGAATAGGCCATCCATCTACGCTGTTTCATCAGCCCAGCAGGGGCTCGCAGTTTGGCTTTAGGAACAAGACCAGAGTATGGAAAGGTGAGGGGAGCAAGCACATAGGTATGATTTATTGATCAAGCACAAGATGGGGAAAAAAACCCCATGAACTCTCAAATGAATAATGCACGAGAAGAGGGGAGAGGGAAGTGAGAGCTGCTGGAGCACTGAGGTAAATGTAAGAGGCTACAGAGGGACAGGAGGGGGTGCAGGAGTTCAGAGAGGTTTTAACTTGTTCTAAGTAAGCACATTTCTCGGTATGGATGATGATACCGTGGACACCTGATCACACGTGGCAAAGGATACACAGTATATTTCATTCCCTCCAGGATTTCGGGGATGTTTTTATGATTGTTCTGGCCCAAACAGCCTGACTCTGCAGGAGCTTTTTTTTTTTTTTTTTGAAGTTGCCATAAAAGTTGCAATGTTTTGAGTTTTTTTGCACTAAAAGTTGTGGGAAGAATTACAAATTTTAAAACTGAAGTTTTTTTTCCTATAGTTTACTGCAATGGTAATCAGAATCAGAATCAGAATCAGAATCAGGTTTATTGCCATTGTTCATGTAGTACACAAACTAGGAATTTGTCTCGGTGTAATGCTGCAACATTAAACATGATAAGATAAAAGAAATAAACTATACATGCAATAAAGTGTAGAATAAGAGTAAGTGATACTGGTCAGCAGTTAAAATATATTAGCGAGCAGCAGATACTGTGGAGAACTATATAGTGCAGTCGGTAATGCAGGAAGAAAACTGATGATTGACATGAGTCTGGTTGAGCTGCTGTACATAGTGCACGAGAGTCAATAAGTCACGTAGTGTTCAGCAGTCTGATGGCAGAGGGGAAGAAGCTGTTCATGTGACGGGAGGTTTTAGTCTGGATGGACCGAAGTCTTCTACCAGAGGGGAGGGGGGCAAACAGTACGTGACCAGGGTGTGAGGGATTGGCTATGATCCGGCCAGCACGCCTCCGGGTCCTGGAGATGTACAGATCCTGGAGAGATGGGAGCTTGCAGCCGATCACCTTCTCAGCAGTGCGCACGATGCGCTGCAGCCTTAGTCTGTCCCTGGCAGTGGCTCCTGCGTACCACACGGTTATGGAGGTGGTGAGGATGGACTCGATGATGGCTGTGTAGAACTGCACTAACATCTTGGTGGGTAGCTTGAGCTTCCTCAGCTGCCGCAGGAAGAACATCCTCTGCTGGGCTTTTTTGATGAGTGAGCTGATGGTCGGCTCCCATTTGAGGTCCCTGGTGATGGTTGTGCCTAGGAAGCGGAAGGAATCAGCAGTGGTGATGGGAGAGCCTGGGAGGGTGAGGGGGGGCAGAGGGGTAGTGACTTTCCTGAAGTCTACAATCATCTCCACTGTCTTCAGGGCGTTCAGCTGCAGGTTGTTATTGTTGCACCAGGACGCCAGCTGGGCCACCTCTCTCCTGTAGGCGGACTCGTCGCCGTTGGAGATGAGCCCGATGAGGGTGGTGTCGTCCGCAAACTTGATCAACTTGACAGACTGGTGGCTGGAGGTGCAGGAGTTGGTGTAAAGGGAGAAGAGTAGGGGGGAAAGTACACAGCCCTGGGGTGATCCGGTGCTGATGCTTGTAGAGTCTGAGACAGTCTTTCCCAGCCGCACATGCTGCCTCCGGTCCGTCAGGAAGTCGGTGATCCACCTGCAGAGGGAGTCAGGCACGTTGAGCAGGGACAGCTTGTCCCGGAGCAGAGCGGGGCGGATAGTGTTGAATGCGGAGCTGAAGTCCACAAACAGGATCCTGGCGTAGGTTCCCGGGGAGTCCAGGTGCTGCAGGATGGAGTGGAGGGCCAGGTTGACTGCGTCGTCTACAGACCTGTTGGCTCGGTAGGCAAACTGCAGCGGGTCCAGGAGAGGGGTGGTGATGGACTTGAGGTGGGGCAGGACCAGGCGCTCAAAGGACTTCATGACTACAGAGGTGAGCGCTACAGGTCTGTAGTCATTAAGTCCAGTGATCCGTGGCTTCTTGGGGACAGGGATGATGGTGGAGGATTTGAGGCAGGACGGCACGTGGCATAACTTAAGGGAGGTGTTAAAAATGTCTGTGAAGACAGGAGCCAGCTGTTTCGCACAGTGTCTCAGGGTGGAGGGAGACACGCCGTCCGGGCCGGGGGCCTTGCGCGGGTTCAGTCTGGAGAACTGTTTGAGCACGTCCTGCTCACTGATGATAAGGGCAGGGGGGGAGGAGGGGGGGGTGCCTTTAATGAAGTAGGGATTGTGGAGGCTGTGGAGCTGGAGGGAGGGGGGGAGTTGGACACAGATGACGAGGTGTCAAAACGGGCATAGTGTTGGGACAGTCTTTGACAAAGGGCTTTGTCATCCTGACCTTTAGGAGCCTGAGGCCGATAGTTGGTGATTTGCCTCAGTCCTCTTCACACGGAAGCCGAATCATTAGCAGTGAACTGCTGCTGGAGTCTCTCTGATCTATATAATGCCACAAGAAAAGCACAGGATTGTCAAAAATTTCCTATTAAACAGTGATTTGTAAATTAAACAGAAACTTCTGCTATACAGAAAAACTCTTTAGTGCAACAGCAAATACAGACTTTAACACAATTAAGTGGGAAGGAAGTAGCTACTCATAAATTTGTCATAAAAATGACCAACACTGTAGGTTACTGTTGCTGAGAACTTGAATAAAAAGGATGAAAAATAATTATTCATTACAACAGCTAAATTGCATTGAATGCATGTTAAAGAGAATAGATTTGAAAATTATGGCAGCACCTTCATTTGAAAACTTTCTAACTGTAGTGGTGCCCAATCACTCAGTACCAAGCACAGAGGAAAAAGAAATAATTTATTCTGTTGCTCTGTATTATCTATCAATGTCTGTGTTTTTCTGAAAAAAATTCTATTTTCTTGCTTTCCGTGCCTGACTCCTACCAGTCTATCTATCTGCTGCACGTCTTGACACACAGTTGTACCGGGAAGGGGAGCTCTCCTTGGGAGTTTGCTGGGGGTGCACGTCGGTCCATGTCCAGACCAGAGATTCACAGCTTTGAAGCTCATTAACAAGGTGTAGTAATGATTTTACCTCTAAAAATGTAGAAAATGTTACAACACTAGCTGTAGTGTTAGATTTGCTCCTTCGTTTGTGGTTTTTCGGCATCTCTCGTCACATGCACTCCCACAACAAGGTGCTTTTCTGGCAGGCGGACTTTTTTCAGCACAAACCTGGCACTTCGTACATGCGGTCAGGGCAGAGACATGAAGAAATGTCCACCGGTGGGCCAGGGGAGGAAGGGTTATTATTTATTAATATTTATTATTTATTATTTGCATCTCTTCCTGGTTATTTAGGAACTCTTTATACATTTCCCATTCCTTCATGGATATTTACAATGCTGGTGCTATTTGTGTTAATCATCATCTTCATTTCATTCTTCCTTATCTTATTTCATCTCGTCATCTAACAGTATTTTGTTGTCATTTGTTGTCCAACTCCTGGCTAGATCTTAGGAGTCTCTCCTTTGCTGTGCTGACCTAAGCAGACAGTGAGCATTTAGCACCATCTAGTGTACTGAAAAGTCAAGTGTTTTTTTATTACTCTGGTACCGAAATAGGTCAGTTTGTATTTGCAACATTTATTAATAATTCTTAATAAAGCATCACAATACTGTTGTCTCTGAATAAATACAATATCACCACCGCAAAGTATCGTGATATTATGGTGTATCAATTTTTACACCCCACCCCTAGCGACCGCTTAATTTAGATGAGTAAAATACACAGACATCACCGTATGGCTCCAGTATCCCTGGAGTTTTCCAGCTCTGAAGTATGTGATAAAATGTTTCCTGAAGGGCAACTAACATGGTCCCTTGTTTTCTAGGGAAAAAGCACGCACACATGTGGGACTATCACAGACAATTCATAGTGCTGAAAAGGCTCCTGTGGTGGGAATGCAGAATGATATTCTCCTAAAGAGGTTCCAGTACTTTTCAGTGGAAAACCTCATGTGTGCTGCTTGGTGAACCGAAAATACATTAAGTGTATTGACAGTCCTTACTGAGGGAATTTGCAACATGAAGCCCATTTTATGGTTGCACAGATGCGTCAGTGTGAGAGTTAGTGCACTGTGTGCATGATGTAAATGTTATCATCTTCCCTTCCGCAAAAGGTGAGCTCAGACTGAATGCGTCCAGCCCAAAAAAAGTGAACGCATGGAAAGTATGCAAGCAGTCCTCATTAAACTTATCCTGAAATGAGCTTCTTTTTGTTCTTTCTCCTGATTTTATTTAATTCAAATCAGGCTACTGGAGTATCACTGCCATATTATATGGACGTATGGACCATAGATTGCATTCAGTGCACGAGTGTGAAATGTGGCTGTGTGGCAGACAGCTTCAGTGCCTGAAAACTAATTCAGTTCAACTCAAATTTATATAGCACCATTTCACAACAATAGTCATCTCATAGCACTTTCAACTGTAGGGGAAAACCCCACAATTGCAGAAAGGCCCCAGCAATCAGGCGATCCCTGTGAGCAAACACTTGGCGACGGTGGAGAGGAAAAACTCATTTTTAGCAGGAAGAAACCTCCAGCAGAACCAGGCTCAGGGAGGGGCAGTCATCTGCTGCGACTGGCTGGGTGGTGAGGGGATAGAGAAGAAGAAGAAAAGAACAGACATGTTGAGTACAAATAGCACGATGGGGACTCAATCTGTGGGACAGAACAAACAGATGTTAATGACCAGCAAAAATATTTCATTGAGAGTGAAAAAAAGTGAAGCCCAGTGCATTACTGGAGGTCCCCCAGCTGTCTAAGCCCATTAGCAGCATTATTAACCCTGAGAGGATTTCAGTCGCAGATCCGCACCATCTGCATGCACCCTTTGGTGGCGAAGATTTTTTCAAGAAAATATTCAGTTTAAATATCACAAATTCCAAAGGCCGTTACTTGAAAGTGGTAAGAGATAATGGCTTACTGTCAATGAAAAAGATGTAGACCAGGGGTCCCCAAACTTTTTCCTGTGAGGGCCACATAACTTTTGCCTTCTCTGATGGGGGCCGGGGCCAGTTTGTAGCAGGAAAATTGAGACGATCGCAGGGGTGCCTAAATGTAAACATTTATTGTTTTCCAGAAAGCCACACATAACCAAATATTAATAACCCTTTCCGGGATCTTCAGAGGAAAAAAAAAGTCAGAAAATAAATAATAACACTATTAATGAAATAAATAACACTATTTATGAAATAAATAATAACCAAATAACCCTCTCTGGGTTCTTCTCAGAAAAAAAGTCCATGGAACATTAACTTTCTGTTGTGCCGTGCACAATCTTAACAGGTAAAAGTTCAGCTTAGTTGTCAGAGTAGAATCTCTTACTTAAACTCTTACCTATACTTTGCCGAAAATATCCTCCCCCGTCGTTGACATAACGCACGGCTCAGGAGACACACACGCAGGCTCAGGGTAGATTTAATAGCTTTATTGAACAACAAGGATGCTTGGCTGCGTGTCTGTGGAATAAGAATGTATTGGTGGTGGGCGTCTGCGTCAGGCACGGGGGCAGGAAGCCGTTCAGCCGGACAACCCTATGGGAGGAAGCAGAGGGAAAAGGGTAACGGGCACCACACCAATACGGAGGATAATGACAGTTTGCTGGCTTACTTGGTTTGGAAAGGTGGCTGGCGTTGACAAGGGCGTAGCCCGGGAGACAGCAACCTGGAGCGCCTGTAGCAGCAGCGAGGAGGCAGCGGCGAGGAGACGAGGTCTGCCGCCGGGGATTCCACCTGTGCACAGGGGAGAAGACTAGGAGGAGAAGAGGTAAGGGGAGCTTACCCAGATTGTCTTGCTTGTAGAAGGGGGTTCCTTGTAGCAAGAGATGCCGATGAAAACAGACGGCTTCAGGCTGAAGCCCAGGGCAGAGTGGGTTAAATACCTCGCCGCTGACGAGGCGCAGGTGTGCGCGCAGCTGGCGCCGCTGATGAGCGGCGAGTCATGACAGTACTCCCCCCTCTAGCAGCGCCTCCTGCCGATGGTTTCTCTGGGTGCGCTCGGTGGAACTCAGTGATGAGGGACGGGTCCAACACAAGCGAGGAACGCACCCATTGTCTCCATTCAGGTCCATAACCCTCCCAGTCCAGCAAATACTGCAACCCGCGACCCCGGCGCCAGGAGTCCAGGATGGTGGAGACTGTCCAGGCCGGATGGCCATCTATCGTCCAGGGCGCGGGCTGCGCTGCAGGTGGAGGGCAGAGGGGGTCAGAGACCACCGGTTTGACCTTGGAGACGTGGAAGGTGGGATGGATGCGGAGGGAGGAGGGAATAGCCACACGCACAGCCACTGGGTTGATGAGTCGGGTAATGGGAAATGGGCCGATGAATCGCTGTGCCAGCTTCCTCCTCTCACCCTTTAAATTGACGTCCTGAGTAGACACCCAGACTTGTTGGCCCACCTGGTAGGCAGGGGCAGGTCTCCTGTGCCGGTCCGCCATGGATTTGCTGTGCTCCGCTGTGCGTAAAAGCGCATTGCACGCCATGGTCCAAAGTGAGCGGCACCGCCTGAGGTGTGCCTGGACTGAGGGGACGGCCAACTCGCTCTCCTGCGCGGGGAATAGAGGTGGATCATAACCCAGGGATGCCTTGAAGGGGGACATCCCGGTGGCAGAAGAGCGAGAGGAGTTGTGGGCATACTCCACCCAGGCGAGGTGTGTGATCCAGGACGTGGGCTTGGATGCAGTAACGCAGCGGAGCGCAGCTTCCAGCTCCTGATTGGTCCGCTCACACTGCCCGTTAGATTGGGGGTGATGGCCGGAGGAGAGGCTTACCTTGGCTCCCAGGGCGTTGCAGAAGGACCTCCAGACGTCCGAAGAGAACTGGGGACCCCGATCGGAGACCACGTCAACCGGTATCCCGTGCAGCCTGACCACGTGCTGGATGAGGAGGTCCGCCGTCTCCAAGGCAGAGGGAAACCCCCGTAGGGGCACAAAGTGGGCGGCCTTGGAGAAACGGTCAACGATGGTCAGAACTGTGTCAGAGTTGTTGGAAACAGGGAGACCAGTGACGAAGTCTAGGGCGATGTGCGACCAGGGCCTTCCAGGGACGGGCAGGGGCTGGAGTAGGCCCGCGGGGGGAGCGTTACCCGTCTTGCTGGTGGCGCAGACGGGGCAGGCCCGGGCGTAGCGGGCAGCATCCTTCTGCAGCCCCGGCCACCAAAAGGACCGTTGGAGGAGGTCGATCATCCGGGAGGACCCAGGGTGGCAGGTGAGCTTCGAGGTGTGGAGCCAGTGGATAACCTCCCCCCGGACAGCAGATGGCACGAAGAGCCTCCCCTCCGGTCCGCCGCCAGGATCCGGTTCCGACTCCTGCGCCCTCCGGATCTTGCTCTCAATGTCCCAGGAGACGGCCCCCACGACGCACTACCTGGGCAGGATGGTGTGGACTGCATCTTCTGAGGCCTCCGGGGCAAATTGCCTGGAGAGGGCGTCAGGGAGGCCGTTCTTGGAGCCAGGCCTGTAGGTGATGTTGAACCTGAACCTTGCGAAGAACAGGGACCAACGCGCCTGGCCGGCGTTCAGATGCTTGGCAAATCTTAAATACTCCAAGTTCTTGTGGTCGGTGAGTACCACGAATGGCAAGGCGGCCCCCTCCAGTCAGTGGCGCCACTCCTGAAGCGCGAGTTTGATGGCCAAAAGTTCTCTGTCCCCCACGTCGTAATTACGTTCCGCCGGGGACAAGCGCCGAGAGAAGAAGGCGCAGGGCCGCTTGGCTCCGTTGGCAGGTGACCGCTGGGACAGCACCGCCCCCACCCCCGTATCCGAAGCGTCCACTTCCACAATGCACTGCAGCGCAGGATCGACCTGGCTGAGGACCCGGGAGGAGGAAAACTCCGTCTTCAGCGCCTGAAAGGCTGTTGCAGCCTCTTCAGTCCACCGGAAAGGGACCTTCGGGGAGGTGAGGCGGGTCAGATGGCTCCAAAATTAGGGACGAAGCGGCGGTAAAAATTGGCAAACCCGACGAACTGTTGCACCTGTTTCCTCGAGGTTGGCGTGGGCCAATCTACCACCGCTTTGACCTTCACTGGGTCTGGGAGCACCTGGTCATGGGAGATGACGAACCCCAGGAAGGAAGTAGTCTTGGCGTAGAACTCACATTTCTCCGCTTTCACATAAAGTCGGTTCTCCAGCAGCCTCTGAAGGACCCGCCTCACGTGGATCCGGTGCTCGTCCCTGGATCTGGAAAAGATGAGGATGTCGTCCAGGTAGACGAACACAAACAGACCGATGAAATCCCGGAGGACGTCATTGATGAGGCGCTGAAAGACGGCTGGAGCATTGGTCAGCCCAAACGGCATAACTAGGTATTCAAAGTGGCCGTTTGGGGTACGGAAGGCAGTCTTCCATTCATCTCCCTCCCGGATCTGGACGAGGTGGTATACGCTGCGGAGATCCAGCTTGGTAAACCAGGTCGCCCCCTGGAGGGAGTGGAAGGCGGTGTCCATCAGGGGCAGGGTGTAGCGGTCCTTCTCCGTGATGTCGTTGAGGGCGCTGTAATCAATACAAGGATGAAGGGAGCCATCCTTTTTGCCCACGAAGAAGAACCCTGCGCCTAATGGTGAAGATGATGGGCGGATAATTCCAGCACTGAGCGACTCCTTCAAATAGGTGTTCATCGCCTCCTTCTCTGGCGCCGACAGACTGTAGAGGCGTCCCGAGGGTAGAGGTGCCCCCTGGCGGATATTAATGGCACAGTCGTAGGGCCGGTGTGGAGGAAGAGATATCGCCTTGGACTTGCTGAAGACCGCGCCCAGGTCGTGGAACTCCGAGGGCACCAGGGTGAGATCCGGAGGGGCGGCGTCCTTAGCAGTGGGAGGAGAGGACGGGGCACAGGCAGCGGATTGGAGACAGGTGCTTATGCAGAAGGAGCTCCAGGCAGACACCCTACCGGTCTTCCAGTCCAAGACGGGATTGTGGAGGCAGAGCCAAGGATACCCAAGAATAACAGGTGTAACAGAGGAGGGCAGAGCATAGAAGGTGATGTCCTCCCGGTGGTTCCCCGAGATGATTACCGAGACGGGGGACGTCCGGTGGGTCACCTTTCCCAGGGAGACACGGGAGAGATTGACCAGGGCAAGAGGAGGATCGAGGGGATGACAATGGATGCCCAATCGGGTTGCCAGGCTTTGTGAAATGAAGCTACCCTCCGCGCCTGAATCCACCAGTGCGTGAGTGAGATGCCCTGTGAGGTTGTGGCAGAAGCGGATGGGCAGCGTCAAATGTGTGAGGGGAGTTAACCGATTAGCGTCTGTGAGGCCCCCTACAGTGACTCGCGGACCTCCCCGTTTGGCTTCCCCTGTCATATCCGGCTCTAGGGAGCCGGGCAATCAGAGCCAGGGACAAGCCAGTGAGTCGAGATGTTTTATTCTGGGTAAGGGATAAGGGATGAGGAGAGCACAGACACTCATACAGACGTACATTCTCAGGCTGCACAGCGCAGGGGTAGGTAGCTCGTACCGGACATGGGGGTAACAAGACGTGCATACTCACAGCGGGATACAAACACCGGAATGCTGCAAGGGGAGTTGAGGCTGACACCAGACGAAGGGGCTTCAGCCTAGCAGTGCTTATGTCGCAGCCCCGAATGATCGAAGCTGCTCCTCTTTATACTCATTAACAGCGCCCCAGCTGATGAGGATTAATTGGCCCCAGCCGTCCCGTGACACTGACAGCTGGGAACCAGCTGAGGCACTGCCCAATGAGAGGCAGGGATAAAAGGAGCATGGGCTGAGCGCCGAGCCGGCGTCTCACCCCATGGTGACAGAGCCTCCCCCTCACGGTCGGGCTCCCGAACGACCAGGAACATCCCAGCCCCCCCCCCCCCTCCCCACCTAGGGCGGGCGGAAGGGAGGCAGGACCGGAGGGGAAGATGCAAAGGGAAGGACAAAAAAAAAACAATAGACCAATGTAGGGCAGCAGGGCAGAGAAAAAAAAACCCCAAATACAATACCCCACAACACAGGGAAAAGGATTAACCCAGAGCACAGTTAGGGAGAAAACTGAGTTAGGACACAGGTAGGGAAAATACCAAATATGACTACAGACAGCATACAAATAACGTGTAGATCGGGGCAAAAAAAGAAAACCAAAAACCCACCAAAAAGGTGGCAGGAATGAATAAAGCAATCACAGAGTATAGTTAAGGGGAACAAAACACACTACTCCATAATGCACCAACAAGACAAAGGTCAGGACAAAAAATGATAAAAAACGCTGTGCATGGATACTAAAGAAAACAAAACACACAGCACTGAATATATAAAAGATCACCTAAAGAAACAGAGGTGACAAGGACAAATGGGTAATAATGAAGTACGGTTAAGTGGGAATGAAACATTACTTCAAACAATAACAAACACAGTCAATGTTAAAGTCGGGGCTAGGGAAGGCCCCCCACGAGGATAATAAGACAGAATGGGGTGATCACAGAGTATGGTTGAACAGGAAACCACACGCATACTCCATGATGCACCGACGAGGCCAAGGCTAAGGTAAGGGTGAATGAAAACGCTGAGTAAAGATAAGAAAATGCAATACACAGCGCGATACATAAGGTGAGTCACCAAGAGGAAAAAAAGGTGACAGGGTAACAGGATAACAATACGATAAAAATGCTGAGTATGGTTAAAAAAACAACACACAGCACAAAAACATATATTCCCCTAATGGACAAAAACTACACCCGAGTGACCTCAATAATAATAAAAGAAGTAAAGGACACCCGAGGAGACGGCAGGCAGAGTCCAAAACGGCCGGAATTGTTCTGGTAATCTCCCCGCCCATTGTCCAGTTGGCAACCCGGGGAAGAGAAATGTTCGGACGGCGAACTCTGGGCCCAGATCCCAGGAATCCAGTCCAACGGCTGCCGAACCAGGCCGCCCAAAGGCAAACACAGACCAGTGGGGGGAAACCAGATCGCCGAACCGAAAGTTTTGCGGGTCGGGTCGTCGACCCGCATCACTCAACCACCAGGACCGTTGAGACGGACGAAGGGTCAGAGCGGATCCCGGTGGAAGAGGCTCAGGGGAGAGCCGATGACGAGGGCGGCGGGCCTCAGGGAAACGGCCACCTCCTCACCGGACCTGGACAACACTGGGGCAGCACCCACGTCGGACCCCGATCGGGCCTCAGGCGAACCCACGTTGGACCCCGATTGGGTCTCGGGCGAACCCACGTTGGACACTGCACCAGAACCGACCTCCAACGTTGAACCCGGACCCTCCAGCACCACGAGGAACAGCAACTCCTCGCCGGTGACCCTGGAAGAAGGCTCAGAAGAGAAAACAGAACCGGGATCAGGATCACCGGCAGCGCCAGAACCCGGCGAGACGAGCTCAGACACAGCGGGCGGCTGCACCCTGCTCGTCTCCCCTGGAGATAGGCTGAAGTGCTCAAAGATAAAAAGAAAGAAAAGAAAGGAGAGCACTCGCCTGATCTCGGGTTCTGACGCCGTCCAGGACTGCGAAGATCCAGGATCCGTCGTCAGGAGGTCGTTGTCAGGCTCCCATCTAGCCGCGTCGGGCCCCGCAGCCAGCACGATGGTCAGCGCAGCTTGAGATCCCTCCAGCGCAGGTAACCCCGCCGACGACCCACTCGGCGTGAAGCCAGAAGAATCTCGTCCCGCTGGACCGAACCGCTCCTCCGTGGAGACCCAGGGACGCTCAGTCGTCAGCGTAGACTCCACGCAGCAGTCAGTCCCCCTCCTCCGTCCGCAATGTAGCTGCGGAACCACAGGCCCTCTCCATATCCCACCACGTTGACCCGGAGCCGGGGACCGCTCGGCGGAGAGAGACACAGAGGATGCGGGATTAGGCATACAGGTTACAGCAGGTGGGGAGAGTTCAGGGAGCTGCGAACCCTGAACTTCTCCTCCAGGGATGTGACAGAGCAAATCATTAAGCAGGTGTGAAAAAACAATGACTTGCCTGCCCCCTGGAGGTTGAGTATCGCCTGCTGTAGTGGAATCTGCTTCTTCCTCTCCCCGCCCGGCGATAACGGAGGACCCCCCGGGAATTCGTCTGAGGATCGCTCGCGTTGTCTCCAGCAGAGAGCTCACCAGGCCGGGATTCCAGGCACACACAGCGGTCAGGAAGCGCGTCGAGGAGGAGGGGGAAACAGCCGGGGTGAGCCAGCCCGAATGTCCAGGAATGACAGCGGGGGAACGAGGCTCAGGGGACGAGGCTGTAGAATCTCCACACTGACGAGGCGAAGGGATGACAGCTGCGTGGGAGGAACGGTCCTGACGATGACCCAGAACTGGATCCGGACGAGGTTCGTGCAGAGGTGACTCGGCGATGTGATGACGACTACTCCCAGGGGACGAAGCGAGGGGGAAACCCAGGATTCGCCGCTCCAGATCGGAGATCGAGACGAGGAAGGCGTCGAGCACGGGAAGGCTTCGTAGCCCTGAAGTCCTCACCATCAATCTCACTGCCGCCGCCACATGCCTGAAGGTGGTGACAGGAAACACAGTAGAGCTCGCGACAGCCACTCGACCCCGGACATAACTGCTGTCAGCTGCGGCTCCTCGAAGGGAATCCCGAGTGACGTGGCGCAGGTCGGGGGAAGTCCTCTGGTTGGCGCGAACTCCCGGACTGGAATAACGGCAGGAACGGGACTCCGAAGCGGGGAAAGACGTCGCCCACTTCGACTCCCTGCCGGGATTTCCATCCACCCCGTGGAGCTTCTCTCGCTGTGTACCTGCAGCGTCTATCCTGGCACTGTCCTCCAGATGGTACAGAGAGTGAGGGTGACAGTCCAGGAGTTCCTCAGCACGGCCCGGATGCCAGCGTCTCGCGTTGGAGGCGTCGTGCAGGGTGAAGAACGTCCCGTCGACTGCCTCCGAGATGGACCTCAGCCCGTCGCCCTGGCGCCGGAAGTGACTCCTGGGAAACGGCATGCTAGCAGCGCTGACACCCGGACAGAAAGGTACATTTCCACGGCGACTCACGGCCGCCGGCAACTCTTCTGGCTGCGACATACTGTCATATCCGGCTCTAGGGAGCCGGGCAATCAGAGCCAGGGACAAGCCAGTGAGTCGAGATGTTTTATTCTGGGTAAGGGATAAGGGATGAGGAGAGCACAGACACTCATACAGACGTACATTCTCAGGCTGCACAGCGCAGGGGTAGGTAGCTCGTACCGGACATGGGGGTAACAAGACGTGCATACTCACAGCGGGATACAAACACCGGAATGCTGCAAGGGGAGTTGAGGCTGACACCAGACGAAGGGGCTTCAGCCTAGCAGTGCTTATGTCGCAGCCCCGAATGATCGAAGCTGCTCCTCTTTATACTCATTAACAGCGCCCCAGCTGATGAGGATTAATTGGCCCCAGCCGTCCCGTGACACTGACAGCTGGGAACCAGCTGAGGCACTGCCCAATGAGAGGCAGGGATAAAAGGAGCATGGGCTGAGCGCCGAGCCGGCGTCTCACCCCATGGTGACATCCCCGGACAATGCTCCACCGTGTGCTGGCTGCCCCTGCAATACATGCAGAGGTCCAACTCACGGCAACGTTTCTCCGCTAGGGGGAGCTTTGTCCGGCCCGTCACCATCGGCTCCGACTCCTCGGAGGCCTCCGGCGGCGGAAACGCCAGGGGGCGAGCTTGGGGCAGGCGCGCCGAGGCACCCCGCGAGCGAGAAGAGGACTTCCACTCTGAGGCGCGCTCGCGCAGCCTGTTATCCAAGCTAATAGCGAGAGAAATCAGCTCCGCTAGCGTCTCCGGGATATCCCGGCCGGCCAGCTCATCCCTCAGACCAGAGTTGAGACTGCAAAGGAAGATGCCGCAGAGCGCACGCTCCTCCCAGCCAACTTCCTCCGCGGTAACCTGGAAGTCGATCGCGTACTCGGCCGCCGATTGGCTCCCCTGCTGGAGGCAGAGAAGGCGATCGACCTGGACACTGTCCAAACGCGAGTGATTGAACACTTCCAGAAATTGTCGCACGAACTGGCCATAGGTGAGGGTGGCGTAGCTGGGCCTCGCCATAACGGCGTAAGCCCAGCTAAGCGCTCGACCCTCCAAGAGGTTACCTATATAGCCAATCCGGCTGTGGTCTGAGGGGAAGTCTCCGGGAACGCGGTGGAACACAGTCTCACACTGCATGATAAAACCCCGCGCTCCACCGAGCTTGCCGCTAAAGCGGGCGGGGGTTGGGATTGGTGTGAGTCGTGCCGGCGCACCCGGAGCAGGCAGGACAGCCGCCGGAGCAGTGGAAGCTGCACCACCCAGACGAACCGGGGGGAACGGCTGCTGGGGGTCCAGGCGGTCTAATCGGTTAGTAATTACCGTTAATTGATTCAGAATCACTTGTTGTTGATGGGCTATTAGATCCACCCGAGCCTCGAGGGTGGAAAGACGGTTTGCGAGCCCGCTGTCTGCCGAGCCGCTCTGCTGAAGCCGTACTGACATAACGCACGGCTCAGGAGACACACACGCAGGCTCAGGGTAGATTTAATAGCTTTATTGAACAACAAGGATGCTTGGCTGCGTGTCTGTGGAATAAGAATGTATTGGTGGTGGGCGTCTGCGTCAGGCACGGGGGCAGGAAGCCGTTCAGCCGGACAACCCTATGGGAGGAAGCAGAGGGAAAAGGGTAACGGGCACCACACCAATACGGAGGATAATGACAGTTTGCTGGCTTACTTGGTTTGGAAAGGTGGCTGGCGTTGACAAGGGCGTAGCCCGGGAGACAGCAACCTGGAGCACCTGTAGCAGCAGCGAGGAGGCAGTGGCGAGGAGACGAGGTCCGCCGCTGGGGATTCCACCTGTGCACAGGGGAGAAGACTAGGAGGAGAAGAGGTAAGGGGAGCTTACCCAGATTGTCTTGCTTGTAGAAGGGGGTTCCTTGTAGCAAGAGATGCCGATGAAAACAGAAGGCTTCAGGCCGAAGCCCAGGGCAGAGTGGGTTAAATACCTCACCGCTGTGCGCGCAGCTGGCGCCGCTGATGAGCGGCGAGTCATGACAGTCGTAGTCCCTGTGAGACTTTGGAGGGCTGCCAGCTCCTCGCACATTTCAAAGTTTGCGCTAACTCCACAAATAAAAATGAGCAGCTGCGCTGTGTCCTGCACGTCCGTGCTCTCATCCAGTGCTAATGAAAAAAAGTCAAATTCTTTCGTCTTCTGCTGCAGCTGGGCATATACATTACCCCCGATTTCTTCAATGCATCTGGTGATTGTACTCGCCGACAGACTCACGGCATTAAAGACATCTTTCTTCTCGGGACACACCTCCTCCGCGACAGCATTCAAACATTTCTTGACAAATTCTCCATCAGTGAAAGGTTTACCGCTGCTTGCTATCAGTTGAGCAACCCGAAAGCTGGCCCGAACGGATGACTGGTTCAGCTGAGCTTGGCGTACAAATGTATTCTGCTGAGCTAACAGTCCACTTTTTAGCTTTGAGAGTTTGTCTGCTCGCATTTGGCCTTGCAAGCTATCATACTTGTCTTTGTGACGGGATTCATAGTGTCGGCGCAGATTGTATTCTTTGAATACCGCCACTGCGTCTTGACAGATGAGACAAACAGCCTTTTCTTTATATTGAACAAAAAAATAATCGTTTGTCCACTGCAGGTTAAATACCCTGCATTCTGAATCAATTTTTCTCTTGTCTAACCTTTTTGCCATTATTCCGTTTGACAGGGGTGAGTCTAGTGTTGTAGGATGTGTCTGGTTCATGTGTTTAGATAGGGCACCTCAGTGCGTGAACGTGAGTGAATGAGTGCGTGCGCGCAGCCGAGGCACGCCCCCGCGTGAATGGCCCCGCGGAGCGGACGGTGTGTGTGAAGTGTGCAGGTGAGTAGAGAGAGAGGCGACCGGAGCAGGTAGCGAACTAGAATTGCTATAGAAGGGTGGAATAGAATGTCACGTTCTAGGCGTGTATTAGTCTTGATCGTGTTGCCAGACTGAAAAAAAAAAAAAATCATAATGCGTCTCTGGTATTGTTCAGGGGGCCGGGCCAAATGTGGAGGCGGGCCGTATCTGGCCCGCGGGCCATAGTTTGGGGACCACTGATGTAGACTATGATCCAAAGTTTATGATAAGAGTAAATTTACGCATCTAATTTGTATAATGTGATGGCAGCCATATCGGATTACATAACTTTTGGTCAAAGTGGACTTTGGACATATTTACACAAAGGATGGTTTTGTTTGTTTGTCGTTGTTTTTGTTTTTTTGTTTTTGTTATTTTATCTTCAAAATATATGAACCAGAAAATCAGTAGAATGTAAACAAAAACATCAGACCTACTGCTTGTAATGTGTCACCATGTGTCCGTGTGCTCATCCCTGGTCCTTATTTTGTCTTCTGTCGGTCATTTTCGCTTTCTCTTTCACATCCAGAAACTCTTACATTTATCTTCTGGTTTATCCCACCTTGATTTTGGTTCGATAACACCACGGACCTGGCAGGATTGTCCTCGCCGTCACGTGCAGCTTCGTCAATGGCAGACAAAAAGTGTTCCGCTCCAGTCCATCTTGTGCTGTCTAGAAGTTAATGTTTCCCTTCAGAAGCTAAATAATCCCCTTTAGAATCATAGTTGGCAAAATTTGGAGCAAACGCTTCCTCCCTGTTGAAATATATGTTGCGCAATCGTTTATACCGGAGTGGTGGCTCAGTTGGTAGAGCAGTGGGGCAGTGCGGTGGTGCAGTGGTTAGCACTGTGGCAACACAGCAACTCACCATTGGCCATGGTATCCTGGGTTTGATCCCAGCCCTTGACCAACAGTGATCTGTGTGGAGTTTGCATGTTCTCCCTGTGTATGCGTGGGTTTACTCTGGGATTTCTCCGGTTTCCTCCCACAGGCCAAAAACATGCAGGTTAGGTTAATTGGAGACTCTAAAGTGGCCCTAGGTGTGAATGTGTGTGTGAATGGTTAAGGGATAGCGCTGTACCGTGGCTGCTTCATCCATCCAGGAGGATGCCCTCAATTTCCCCTCTGGGGATCAATAAAGTATACAAAATCAAAATCAAAATTAAAAAAATCCACCCCACACCCGGCCGGGTCATGCCAAAGACCATATAAAAAGCAGAACTTCCTGCCGTCCATCTTGGTGCTCAGCAATAATGGAACAGAAGAGGGAAATTTGTGGCAGCGCCTTGCATGGAAGCAACCTCTCTGATTCTAGATGTGATTAACACTGTAGATAAGAGAAATGTAATTTCGTTCTACTGTACATGATTGGCTGTATGGATTGAATGACAGTAAAGTTAGCTTTACCTTTATACCTTTAAGACATTGAGTTGCTAGCTGTTAGCATGAGGCCTACATATCTCCCGAGAGAACACTCACACGTGATCTGCATTGTTGTTTATGCAAATCCGACGGCGAACGCTGGGACAGCGCGTGACGTCATCCATTCAGTAACCAGCAGGCTGCAGACAGAACACCCAGATGCTCTTCTCCTCATCTCAGGCGATTTCAACCACGTTTCACTGTCTCCCATTCTGCCCACTTTCACCCAGTATGTCACATGCCACACTAGAGACAATAAAACACTGGATTTGTTCTACGCAAACACTAAGGAGGCGTACACCTCATCACAACTCGCCCCACTTGGGAGATCGGATCACAACTTGGTTCATCTCCGACCGGTGTACAAACCCCTAGTGCACAGACAACCTCCGGCCATGCACACTGTGGAGTTATGGTCTGAGGAGACAATGGACACTCTAAAGGACTGTTTTGAAGCCACTGCCTGGAAGCAGCTCTGCGATCCACATGGTGAGGACATCGATGGCCTCATTCACACCTTCACGGGCTACCTCAGCTTCTGTGTGGACAAATCCGTTCCCACCAAGACCATACGGCGTCACTCAAACAACAAACCCTGGATCAACCCTGAGATAAAAACACTTCTGAGAGAGAAGAAGAGGATCTTCAGGTCGGGGAACAGGGAGATGCTGAAGTCCGTACAGAGGGAGCTGAGGAGAAAGATCAGAGAAGGCAAGGACAGCTTCAGGAAGAAGATGGAGGACAAGCTGCAACAGAGCGACATCAGCGGGGTCTGGAGAAACCTCAAAACCATCTCGGGGCTCCAGAATACCTCCCCCCAGGCCACGGGGGGCAGGGAGTGGGCGAACAACCTGAATCTGTTTTTCAATAGATTTGACCAACCGCCCTCCCCCCTGTCTGCACAACAACCACTGCTGCCTCTAAGAAATCAAGTCCTGCTACCCACTCCCCACTCCACCAACACCCCCCCCACTCCCAACACACAGCCCCCCATCCTGACCCTGACCAAGACCCAGGTGAGGACGGAGCTGAGGAAGATCAAGGCGAGGAAGGCGTCGGGACCGGACGGCATCAGCGCAAAGCTCCTCAAGTCCTGTGCAGACCAGCTGTGTGGGATCGTGACGTATATCTTCAACATGAGCCTGAAACTGGGGAGGGTACCACAGCTGTGGAAAACATCTTGTGTGGTACCTGTACCAAAAACTTCCCACCCCAAAGACCTGAACAGCTTCAGACCGGTGGCCTTGACGTCCCACTTGATGAAGACCCTGGAGAGACTGCTCCTTGCTCATCTCCGCCCCCTGGTGGAACCAGCGATGGATCCACTCCAGTTCGCCTACCAGGATGGCATTGGGGTGGAGGATGCGGTGATCTTCCTCCTTCACCGTTCTCTGTCCCACCTGGAGAAGCCCGGGAATATGGTGAGGATCATGTTCTTTGACTTCTCCAGTGCTTTCAACACCATCCAACCGATGATCCTGAAGGACAAGCTGCTGCGCGCAGGGGTGGACCAGCACCTGTCATCATGGATCCTGGACTACCTCACGAACCGGCCTCAGTTTGTGAGAACCCGGGACTGTGTTTCCGACACGATCATCAGTAGCACGGGGGCCCCCCAGGGAACGGTGCTGGCTCCCTTCCTGTTCACTCTTTATACTGCGGACTTCTCACACAACACAACACATTGCCATCTACAGAAGTTCTCTGATGACTCTGCGATCGTTGGTCTCATCTCCAGCGGAGATGAAGCTGAGTACAGAGGGCTTATCCAGGACTTTGTGGACTGGTGCCATCGGAACTGCCTCCAGATCAACGCGAGGAAAACTAAGGAGCTGGTGGTGGACTGCCGCAGGCATGGGCAGCCCCTCACAGCACCAGTAAATATACAGGGAACAGACATCGAGATGGTGACATCCTACAAGTACCTGGGTATTCATCTGAACAATAAACTAGACTGGTCACACAATACTGACGCACTCTACAAGAAGGGACAGCGCAGGCTGTTCCTGCTGAGGAGACTCAGGTCTTTTGGTGTACAAGGGGCGCTGCTGAAGTCATTCTATGACACGGTGGTGGCATCAGCCATCACTTTTGGAGTGGTCTGCTGGGGCAGTGGCATTACTGCAGCCGATAGGAAGAGACTGAACAAACTGATTAAGAAAGCTAGCTCTGTCCTGGGGCAACGCCTTGATCCGATGGAGGAGATAGGAGAGAGAAGGACGGTGGCTAAACTGTCATCTCTGCTGGAGTCCGAGTTCCACCCTATGCAGGACATACTGGATGCACTGAGGAGCTCATTTAGCAGCAGACTACATCATCCCAGGTGCACAACCGAGAGGTTTCGTAGGTCCTTCCTACCAACGGCTGTCAGACTGTACAACCTAAGCAGGGCTGCTCGCAGAGATAGCAAAAAGACGTAACAAACTAATAGTTTTTTTTGAATGCAAAAGATGCAATAGACTTACACAATGGTCCTCTCCGGCATACAACTAGGAACATACCGGTCGCTATGGAGGGTGAGAATATGTATGGGCACATAATCATACCATGTAGGATAACTAAATAGACGGTTATGCTGTTTCATCCCACCTAGCAACAATGCTCTGCACTGTGTGTTTATATATTTACATATTTATTCCATCTAGCTACAATGCTCTGCACTGGGTGTGTTTATATTTATATATCTATATATTTATTCCATCTAGCTACAATGCTCAGCACTGGGTGTGTTTATATTTATATATCTATATATTTATTCCATCTAGCTACAATGCTCCGCACTGTGTTTTTATATATCTACATATTATTCCATCTAGCTACATTGCTCCGCACTGTGTGTGTTTATATACTTGCATATTTATTCCACCTAGCTGCAATGCTCCGTACTGTGGGTGTTTATATATTTACATATTTATTCCATCTAGCTACAATGCTCTGCACTGTGTGCTCATATATTCATATATTTATTCCATCCAGCTACAATGCTCTGCACTGTGTGTCTCTGTGTGTGTGTGTGTGTATATATATTTTATAGTAATATGTACATATGTATATTAGCTGCTCTTGCTTGCTTGTTTTTTTTCTTGCCTTCTGATTGTTGCTCTGAGTGTTGCTATCCCTGTGCTGTTGCAATCCTGGAATTTCCCCGTTGTGGGACTAATAAAGGCTTATCTTATCTTATACATCTCTTCTTCTGCGCCCCAGAAGTAATATCAAATTCGACGCAGTTCTGGTGGGCTAAACTCAGTCCTCCAGTGAAGAGCAGTAAGCTATATGTGTCTGCCATCTAGTGATGTGAAATGCTTGGTACACCTGGGTTCACGTGACAGGTGCGGATTTGCGACACCAGCCGCAGGACAGGCTGATCATGTAATCAGCTTTAATCCTTACAGGGTTAAGAGAGGGTTCAGGGTCAACTGATCCCACCCTAACTATAGGCTATGTCAAAAAGGAAGGTTTTAACACTATTCTTAAAAACAGAGATCAAGTCTGACTTCCAAATCCAGATTGGCAGCTGGTCCCAAAGGAGAGGAGCCTGATAGCTGAATGCTCTGCCTTGCATTGTACTTTTAGAGATTCTAGGTATTACAAGTAATCCTGCATTTTTGGAACAGAGTGCTCTGTTAGGACGATAAGGTAGTATCGGATATTTTAAATAACAAGGGGCCTGATTATTTAGAGTTTTGTAAGTGAGGAGAAGGATTTTAAACTTAATTCTATATTCTATGGGAAGCCAATGAAGGGAAGCCAGAACCAGAGAGATGTGGTCTGTCTTTCGAGTACTTGTTAAAACTCTTGCTGCAGCATTTTGGATCAGCTGAAGACTTTTTAAAGATGTTTTAGGACAGCCTGATAGTAAAGAGTTACAATAATCTAATCTAGAGCTAACAAAAGCGTGGATTAGTTTCTCAGCATCACTCTGAGATAAGATGCTCCTAATCTTGGCAAAAATTGTGTGTCACCTGCATGACAATGAAAGTGTATGCAATGCTTTCTAATAATAGTGACTAGCGGAAGCATATATAAACTGAAAAGAATCAGATCACTGTGGAACTCCGTGGTTGAGTTTTGAGTTACAAGAAAACTCATTATTAGCATAAACAAACTGGAACCTATCAGATAAATACAATTTAAACCACCGCAATGAAGTTCCATTAAGTCCAATATGGTAGATAACAAATCTACCTACGGGTACAAATAAAATAACCTGAATATGGTGTTCTAATCTATCAAGTAAAATATTGTGATCGATAGTATCAAAAGTTGCACTAAAGTCTATAAGGACAAGTACAGAAACAAGTCCATTATCAGATGCAATAAGGAGATCATGAGTGACCTTCACTAAAACTGTTTCAGTACTATGATGAATTCTGAACCTTGATTGAAACTCTTCAAATAAACAATTTCCCTGCAAGTGGTCAAATAACTGTGTAGCAACAACTCTTTCTAAGATTTTTGAAATGAAAGGCAGATTAGAGATTGGTCTATAGTAAGCTAAAACTCCTTGATCCAGCAATTTTAAGTAACGGTTTAATTACAACAATTTTAAAAACCTGGGTTACATGGCCTAATGTTAATGAAGAACTGATTATATGAAGAATAGAACTACCAATAAATAGGAAGAAGGAGCCATCTCTGTTGACATTCAGTCCATACAGCCAATCATGTACAGTAGAACAAAATTACATTTCTCCTATCTATAATGTTAATCACATGGGTCTCTGTAGTGCAAGGTGCCACCACAAACAACTTCTCCTTCCCCCATTCTATTATGCTGAGCACCAAGCTAGAAGGCAGGAAGTACCATTGTTATATGACCTTTGGTATGACCCGGCCAGGACTTGAACCTCCAACCTCCCGGTTGTGGGGCAGATGCTTCATCAACTAGGCCATCACTCCGGGTGACTTCTTTAAATAACCTGGTAGGAATAGGGTCTAGTAGACAAGTTGAAGGCTTGGATGAGAAAATTATTTTATCTAACTCTAAAAGGTCAGTTGGAGTAAACATCCAAATGAATGTCAGTTAAAGGAGTTGGCTTTGTTACTGTGTTTAAATTAATGGTGGGACGGATCTGACTGATTTTATCTCTGATAGATGAAATTTTATTATTGAAGAAGTTCATAAAGTCTTGACTAGTAAGCTCTAAAAGAATGCTAGATTTAACAGAGTCCTGACCCTTGGTCAGCCTGGCTACAGTGCTGAAAAGAAACCTGGGATTATTCTTGTTCTCTTCAAATAATGCAGAATAATAACTCGTTCTAGCTTTTCTAAGAGATTTTTTATAAATTAGAAGTTGATTTCTCCAAGCTAGATAGATTTCATCTAATTTAGTGGAGCACCATTTTCTTTCTACTTGAGTCTTTAATTTTAAGCTACGGGTTTCTGTGTTGAATCAAGGAGTCAGAAATCTCTGATTAGACTTTTTCTTTTTTAAAGCGACGACCATGTCTAGAGTCTGATGCAGAGAAGCTGTAACACTATCTACTATGCTGTCAATTACAGAAGGAGTAAAATCTCCATAACTTATCTCTGTTGTGTTGACACATGGTATTGAGGAAACAGTCTGCTTAAATTTGGTAACAGTATAATTTGAGAGACATCTGTTCTAGTAATATTTTTCTTTAGCAGCCAAATAGTAAAATCAAAAGTTAACAGACCATGGCCTGATAGTACAGGATTGTGAGGAAACACTACCAGATTTTCTATTTCTATGCCATATGTCAGAACAAGGTCCAATGTTTGGTGGAGATAATGAGTAGAATTTCCTACTTTCTGAGAAAACCCTATCAAGTCTAATATTGAAATAAATGCCATATTAAGGCAGTCACTATTTATGTCTACATGTATATTGAAGTCTGATTTGATTTGATTAAATCTGATTTAAGTACTAAATCAGCTAAGAAATCTGCAAATTCAAATAAAAATTCTGAGTAAGCTGTGAGAGGATGATAAATTATGGCAAATAAAATTGGTTTTAACCTGAAATTGCTAACATGCCCAATACTGAGGACCAGGTCCTCAAAGGAATTAAAACATGTTTTTTGCTTTACATTAACTAGTAATTTTGAATGGTAAATTGTTGCTACGCCTCTTCCATGACCAGAACGTCTGGGATTTTGACAGTTTAAATAACCAGAGGGAGATGATTCATTTAAACCAACATAATCCTCTTGCCATAACCAAGTCTCTGAAAGGGATATTAAATCAATCTGATGATCAATTAACAGATCATGGACTCACAGAGACTTGGGAGTTAGAGGCCTAATATTTAACAAAGCACATTTAATTTTTAAATTACGAGGAGGAACAGAGGCCAAATCATTAGATTTAGAGGCTACATATTTAATTTGAGTTTTATCAGCTTTTTGTTTAACCACTTGAGGATGCTTATGCATTATATTTTTATTTACTTTACAGGGAGCAGACAGTGATTCTCTGATGGGGGACACAGAGGCTAAATTGAGGGGCGGCAGATGGAGAGAAGCTGCAGAGAGGCATGTAAGACTGTGATTCTGCTTCCTGGTCCCAACCCTGAGTCAAGGCTTTGGAATTTGGATAAAAATGATTCCAGATTGTTAGATAAATGAGACATCACCACCATCCAAAGTGGGATGGATGCCATCTTGCCTAACAAGACCAGGTTTTCTCCAAAATGAGTTCCAATTGTCTATGTAGCCCACATCATTTGCAGGACACCACACAGCCAGCCAACGGTTAAAGGATGACATGCGGCTAAACATGTCATCACTGGTCAGGTTGGGGAGGGGCCCAGAGAATACTACAGAGGCCAACATTGTTTTGGCCAAGCTACACACCGATTCCACGCTAACTTTTGTGACTTCCGACTACCGGAGTCGGATGTTGTCCATGCCCACGTGGATAACAATTGTGGAGTATCTACAGTTACTTTTAGCCAGCATTTTCAAATTTGACTGGATGTCACCTGCTCTGGCCCTGGGAATGCATTCGACTATGGCCGCTGGAGTCTCTGGGTTCACGTTTCTGACTACAGAGTCGCCAATGATCAGAGTTTTTTCACAGCGGGTGTGTTGCTCAGCAGGGACTATCGACTAGAAACGTGAACAGGTTGGTGGTGAACCAGGGGCTTGCAACTATGCCTCTTTCTCACTGTCACCCACCTGTTCTCTCCTGGCAGCTCAGGAGAGGTGGTTGCCAGGGGACGGCTAGCAGGCCCTATGTTACGACACTCAGCTGCAGCTAATGGGAATCCAACATTATTAACTGGCGCCGATGGTATTTCAATGCAGCAGAGCTAGGATTCCAAATCACAACCTCGCCTCAAGTGCCTCAAAAAGACAAAAAAAATCAGTGTGCCTATAGTTACCCCCTATAATTATTATAGGGGGTAACTATAGGCACACTGATTTTTTGAGAATATTTCAACTTTAGAGCTCATTTTCTCAAAATAATGGTTTTGTGGGATAGCCCACTTTACCTCTGAAGGGCACACATATGGCCTGGCTGTTGGCAGGTGGTATAATTGTGTAGCGTATACGTACATGTAGATGGACTAAGTTGGACAACCGATTTGGAACTCGGCTCGTGTCAGGGCTGTAGCAAAGCAGAGTACACATGGAATATGACAGTATACTGTATAGTTACCAGTGTTGTGGCTAACATATGCATGGTGGTAAAGCACAATACTACATGATATTTAGGCAAGGTTTGGGTACACATATTCCCCTGATGTAAAAAAAGGACAATATGGTTAATTAGCTTCTAAGACCCAAACCATTAATCCTAAGGCTCAATATACCAAACCCAAAACCATTACTATGAACCTGAGTAAATGGGTAGACTGCCGGTAAGGCCCTGCATGGTTGAATGGATTATTTTGCCACTTAGGGAACCAACCATGCTCTGTCTGAACAATTTAAAACAGAGTCCCTTT
Organism: Pholidichthys leucotaenia; assembly: GCA_020510985.1. Lineage (NCBI taxonomy): Eukaryota > Metazoa > Chordata > Actinopteri > Cichliformes > Pholidichthyidae > Pholidichthys > Pholidichthys leucotaenia. Next base: position 242,760,789 of record CM035837.1, read on the forward strand.
ACAATTCAACCTCAGGGAGTCTCTGGCGAGCCCACGGTGGGCGTGGCCCTGGTGGTGCTGGCCACCATGGACCTGGATGCCATCTTGCTGGAATCATGGCTTGCTTGTCAGCAAAGTCCCAGTTCAGGCCCCACACTGGCTTGGTTGGTTCCAGTTTCACGTCTTTATTCGGGGCAGCTGGTGGTCTCACCTTCCTCAGACAGCTGGCATGCCATTGCGAACCATCGGCCATCTGGAAGGTTGCTGGCTCCAATTGCGCAGTGATCTGCATCGGCAGTGACAGGAGTGTCTGCAGGTCACCTGGCATTCGGATCGGTGGACCCGAACCCAATCGAGCACTGTGAGCACTAACCTGTTGGGCTTCAGGTGGTGGTGCTGCTGCTCTCTCGTCTCTGATGCTGGTTGCGGTTGTGGCGGTGTGACATTTTAGCCAGTGGCAGGATGAGCTCCGGGTTGGCATCATTCACCAGGGTCCTGCTTGGCCACGGACTCAGTCTTCTGCAACTGACTGGCGGCTCTGTGAGGCTTCTGCCGGGCGAGGATCTGAGTCGAATCTGTGCTCTGCTCTCCGTGTGGTGCGAAGCTTGGAGCGGCTGTGCCCACGTCTAGGTGAAGCGGGCTCTGGCTGTCAGTGGTCAAACAAAGCCCCTGGTGGTCAGTGATGGTGAAGCCTAATCCATGAAAGGGGTCACACCCCAGGATGTTGTCGCCATGCATTGCTACCTGGAAGGTGAACGCTGGGAGGACTTTAGACCCATAGTGAACCATTAACGTGATGATTCCTACCAGGCTGAATTTGGTGTGCCCGTATCCGTAGAGCTCCACCACGTCCGGCCTGACTGGATGCCGAGGGAAGAACATCTTCACCGTGATCCAGTTCATCAGTGACCTCGTAGCGGCGGTGTCCAGTAGCAATGGCAGACTGATACCATCGAGCGTTACTGTGCTTCACTTGTATGCCGAATTACTACAGCCTACTGAATAAATGGTGGTTGACATAGGCAGTCCAATTGAGCTGGCTGATGAGCTTGTTGTTGACAATGTTGAATGACACAATTTTGCAAAATGGTTAAGCTTACCGCAGCGCTGACATCTTCGTCCTTTTGCTGGGCAGGTGCATGGGGGAACCACAGTTACTACATGGTTGACATACCATGATGTCTTGTCATCCCATGGTGTTCACCTCGGCGTCCTCCAAAAAGGTTGTGGTGTTGACGGGCTCTTCTGCCGGGGTAACTGCGTGTGCAAGCAGAGGTTATTGTTGTAAAGTTCCTAGCTGCGATGTTAGCTGGGCAGCAGCTTCCAACTGAAACACCAACTCCACTGCCCTTGCCAGCGGCATGTCGTCTGGCGACATCAACAGTTTCTCTCACAGCTTCATGTTGGTGGTGTACTCCACTAGTTGGTCCTACACCATCTTGTCTTCCAACTGGGCAAACCTGCATGTACTCGCCAGACAGTGCGATCAGTGACATATTGCTGTATCATCTCTCCTGCTCCCTGTCGGCGTTGGCGAAACCTAATTCTCTGTACCAACACACTCTGTGTCACAAAATGTCCGGCGAGCAAAGGGACACATTCGTTGTAGGTGTCCGCAGGTCCCAATGTTCTAAATATATGCTGTCCCTCGCTGCCGAGGCTGTGCACCAACATAGCACCCAGTCAAAACTTGCTAGCTTTAGCTAGATCCATAGTTGACACGCACATCTCAAATGACTAAAACCAACGAGGTCACAGAATGGGTGGCTCACCTGGCTCAGCAAGGAATGGCAGTAGGGGTGCCAAGCATACTTTCATTCTTCAGGAAAATAACTAATTCTCCTTGAGAAGACCAATTTGTTACCTCGTCATCAGTGTTGTGTCTGTGTTTGTGGATTGAGACCAGCGGACACATCCATGTGTTGAGGATAACTTTATTGAACAAACTAACACAAGCTAACATATAGCACCAAGCTAACCGAGGGTAGGTACAGACAGGTACAGTGGTTGAAGGCAGAGCACCAAAGAGGGCAACTCCTGTCGTTAGCCCCTTAATACAGTATAAGCACGGTGTGAGGATGTCACCTCGTGTGTGTATCCTCACGTCCATGGCATGTGTGGTAGTATTTTCAATATGCCACAACACCGACAGTGAGTAAAACAGGAAGTGACGATACGTTACCATAGGAAGTCGAGGAACTACTTTGAATAGTGCTGTGTACACAAGCAGACACAACAGTCCACAGACCACATGCGCTTTCCTCTCGAGCTACTCTAATCAAGTCTTTACGGTTCCAATAGACTTTGACAGAAGTCCGAATGGCACAAAAGTTGCAGGATCCTGGAATATTGTTGCAGATGCTGGATATTGTTTTTTTTAATTTTTTTTTTTTAAACTTACCAAGACTGTATCACAGTTGGAACTCCGTCTTCTGTTTTCTGGATGGAAGATGCAGGACTATAATTTAACTAGATGATCTTTTAATTTCTTTGGCACTAAAGGCTCAAGTTCACCCCGAGGTTAGCTTATTTGCCATACAGATCTCAGCTGCTGAGCTATAAAAAGGAAGAGTTGGGATACAGTGCAGGATATATTCTGACAAAAGTGTAATCAGTTTCAATAGGGTTTTTTTTTTTTTTACCTCCGCCAAGGGAGGAGGTAATGTTTTTGGAAGCATTGGTTGGTTGGTTTGTTTGTTGGTTTGTCTGTCTGTCTGTTAGCAACATTACTCAAAAAGTTCTGAATGGATTTTGATGAAATTTTCAGGAAAGACGTGTAATGGTATGGGAAACAGATGATTAGATTTTGGTGGTGATCTGGATCCAGGAATTCTTTGAAATTTTTTTTTTAATATTAATATGGTGCTTTTCATGTACTGCCCCTTTAAGACGTGTCCACAGAGATACATGCTTCGCTACACCATAGGCCCACACACATCCACAACCTGGAAGTTGCGGATGTGCACAATATGTGATGATTGACATTATTGTTTTATCTGAAGACGCCAAGAAAAGCAAGAAGAAGTAAGAAGAAGCAAGACGGGGTGCCCTAGCGACACAGCAAGGTATCCACAAATGATGAGTTCAATGCATTTCTATGGTAATGTTAGCTAAATTTAAACAAAGAAAATGCCAAAATGATGTGTGACTGGCTCATTTAGCCATCTCCATCTTATGAAAGATGGTGATAGCAATTAGAAATACAAGTTTTTTAGATTCACATCGGCCTGCAGAGATTGCCGAAGTAGTATATTGTGGGCTGCCTTTTCATAATGGGATGAGAAACGTGTCCACTCGGTAAGAATATTCATTCCAATTTGAGTCGCTAATCAGCCTCACAGTACAGTAAACATATAAACACTGCAATTACACTAGTTTAAAAATAAGTCTGACACTCACCTGCTGACAATTAGGCCGAAGCTCTGTAGAGCTGAAGTGACGTGTCGGGATTAATGAGGGCTAATGGGTGTAAACAAACAGCGTCTCCTGAATGGGAGACAGGAGGTTGTTTTTCCTGTGAGCTCCGGTGGTTAAATTTTAACTACTGGATGGATTTTGGTGAAATTTTCACCAGAGGTACCCCTTGAGCCAAGGATGAACCCATTAAATTTTGGCGATTATCTCTGAGAGTGCATGCCTCCAGCAAGGATCTTGTTTGTATTTATGCAGCAGAATTACACAAAAACTACTGGATGGATTTGGATGGAATTTACACCATTAGTGGTTCTTGGCCTACAGAGGAACCCATAACATTTTGGTGATGATCTGAGAATGCATACCTTGGGCAAGGGTCTTATTTTCTCACAGTGTGTTAGCAAGAATCCTTCAAAACAATACTGGATAGACTTTGATGCAATTTTCACCAGGACTGGCTCGTGGTCTACACACAAATCATTTCATTTTGGAAGTGATGCATGAGGGACGGAAGGAGCCTTGGCCGAGGTATGTGCTCTCTGAGTGCTTTTCTAGTATTTCATTGCTTTGCTTTTGCTGAAGGTCAGGAGATTGCCTTTTTTTATTTATTGTTTTGTAAAGCCATATGAGACCAAAACAGCTTCAGAGGTACAAATTAATGTGACTTATTTCTTTTCCTTTGAGAAGCAGCACCAGAATAAAGACATAAAGGTCTAAAATCCTAAAAATAATAATAATAATTATGCAAAAACCTGGAAGCAATTGATTTGATGCCTGTAAGTTGGGGCAACTAAGGAAACCGTCTTTGTCATTTTTAAATCATCTCAGCATGGTGTTAAGGATAGGAAATGCTCACTTATAAGCTTTGAGATATTACTGTGGGAAGTACAAAACCATCAGTGTGATATATCACTGTTTCATAAACTGCTCAATTTCCAAATTTATCCTCTCATCACATTAAAATCCCACCAACTGTGATTTGACATAATTCTGCAATGCCTCGTATCCTCATATGTATTCAGTGTTTTTTTTTTTTTTATGTGTCAAGTTTGCAAGGCTGTGACATTTTGTCAGTGTTACTGGTGTCCTCACTGGCTGGTTAAGTTTAATAACCATTTGTAAAAATGGAAGCAGGCAGTGAAATATGCTGTGTGTTACTTGGGTGGAGAATGGCTCAATTTAGCAGGAATATATTGTATGGATATTAGATGGGTGGATGTAAGTGTGAAAGTTGCTTCTGTCAGAATGTGGGTCATGACTGGTGATCTGTTCATGGTGTATCTACCCCGCCTTTAAATGAGTTATGTTGGGGCCCACTGTCCTGCACAGGGGAAGGAAAAAAACTAAAAAACATTAACGTTACAAAGTGGACCTGATGGAGGTACCATGGAGTGTGTTTGATGTTATTTTATATAAACAAAAAAAGATGTGTATACCCGGGGCCTCATATATAAGCTGTGTGCACGCACAAAAACATGGTGTGCACTGGTGTTCATGCACACAGTGGGATGTGTAGAAATTAACTTAAAAATTGAAACAATTGAAAGTCACAAAATGTGTTAACATAACTAGTGCATACTGTTATGTCCATAACCAGTACTTCAATAACGAGGCTGGAGGTGCAATAGAACATGACTTTATTGGGTTACTCAGTGACACAAGGCGCTCCTGTCTAGGAAGAGGCGAGGTCTAAAGAGGCTGTGCCCCTTCCGCATCAGCCCTTTATACCCAGGGTGGTGGTGGAACCAGAAAGGTGGTGCCACCACCCATATCACACAATAATACATCTCCTTATTAATATAAACTACATTACATTTTCGCCCGCCTTAAAAAAGTCCAAAACGCATGCACACCAATTAGACCCTCCCAAATTTAATACCCAAGTCACACTCTAATAATAAACAAGTAAAATAGGCCTATCCATGCGTACAAACAACTAAAACTAGAGGGGGACAGGTGGACTACTGTTCCACCTCTACACGGCTAGACAGATTATTCTGCCATCTTTGTCAATATAAAATCCATGAAATAAAATACTGCCGTCTTCCTATTATAACATACAGTATAATAACCCCATAAACATATACACACAGATCAAAACCTCAATTTAACAGTTAACCAGTTAACATGTACATTCATGCTCAGCTATTAACCCTCCCAATAAAACCACCCCATATCCCGGGCAAACCACACAGTAATATGTACCCTGAACATGGTAGCACAAATATTACTTTGGTTTTTCTCTTTTAATACATGGGCAATTTATATAGCAACTCAGCATAAGAAACATATTGATTACGTAGCTTGGGCAATTCACATCACACATTTAGATCAACCTATTGCCCCATTGCTACCGTACAGTCTCGATGGAGAGGCTACCCTTGGGGGACTCGTCTGGCGAGTCCCGTCCAGAGCTTCTCCGTCTCTTCGCCCCTGGAGATGAGCCACGTCGGAGCCTCGTTGGCGCGCCACAGTTCATTGGGGTGTCTCCATGAGTCATCTGAAAGCCGAAGGTACCTGTCCTCCCGAACAGCGACCACCTTCAGATGCCCCTGGCCCTCCTGTTGTTTCCTTTTCCCATGGACTCCTCTCAGCCGAGCCTCCTCTCTGGGTCGAACCACATCACCGACTCCCAAAGGAGCTCGACTCTGCTTCCAATGTCCATGATATCTCAACCGGGCCTCCTTACTGGGTCGCGCCACACTGGCGATCCTCCATGAAGCCTGACTCGGCCTCTAGTGTTTCTGTGTGACACGTCTGTTTCCCGTGCCAGCCGGTCCTGCCCCGCTCGCTTTCATTTGCAACGCCGGCGAAGCCATTGTAGTTCCATGTTTCTCGATACTTCCCGGCCGAACTCCGGAAGCAGTGGGAGCCATCCAGTCGGCTCCACCCGCCGTCATGGGCGTTCTACTGTGCCACCCGGTTCCCTCATCTAGGGTAACTTGGGCCCTGGCACTGGAATCCTCCCGCGATGGCCCTGGGTGGTATTGGTCCTGTTCATCTCCCAGAATACGAGGCCATGTATCGTCCCAAACTGCATTGTCCATGACTCGCGGAACTGACTGGTCCCACAAACCACAGCCTGACCACTCCTCTCCGCCGGTGCTGGTGATTGAGAAGCCCAGTCCATAAAAAGGTCACAGCCCATCACATTCAACCTGCTCGCGGTCACCATGGACTGCAGGCTGGACACCACCGCTGACTTGTACCTTGCCATCAGCTCCAGTGAAGCCACCATGGACAGCCTATTACTGCCATACCCACTTAACGGTGTCGACAGATCTCTCACACGATGGTAGGGGAAATAACTCCTCACAGTAGGCCAGTTCAACACGGACCTCACTGCGCTTGTATCCACCAATAACGGCAACTCAACCAACTCAACCATTAAGTACGTATGGCTTTCTGTGCTTGGGGAGACGGTGTGGATAACCGTAGGAGTTGTGGCGGGGGAATCCACTTCACGTTGTGTGCTCCGCCAACTGATCGCGGACCATTTCTTCTTCTAAGGTCCCAAACTGGGAATTCCCAGTCAGCTGGCGCAGGTCAGCAACATACCGCTGCACCGACTCTCCAGTCCGCTGGTGGCGCTGTCGGAACTGAATCCTCTGGACGATGATGTTCTCAGGAGTGTGAAAATAGCATGCCATTAGCCCAACCACATCCTCAAAACTGTCGCTCTCACCCACTGTGCTGAGAATACGTTGTCTCGCCATGCCAAGATTATGGACCAGTATTGCTCATGCATGCAGTTTCTCTAGTTCACCGAGGTTCAATGCCGAGGTTCATTCTCGAATGTGGCAGATCACCTATCCCACGGAACTCGCCAGGAAGCTCCAGAAATGGCCAAATGCCCGAAATTCCTCTATCCATGTCTTTATCCTCGTTGCCAAATGTTATGTCCACCACCAGTAGTTCAATAACGAGGCCAGAGGTGCAGTAGATCATGACTTTATTGCGTGACTCACAGTGACACAAGGCGCTCCTGTCTAGGCAGAGGCGAGGTCAAAAGAGACCGTGCCTCTTCCGCATCAGCCCTTTATACCCAGGGTGGTGGCGGAACCGGAAAGGTGGAGCCACCAACCATATCACACAATAACATGTCTCCTTATTAATATAAACTACATTACACATACCTGTGCATGCCTGTGCATACCTGTGCATGCCTGTAGAAACCATGTATAAGCAAGTATTTCTGCATGCCTGTAGAAAGCAGATGTAAGCAAGCACGTCATCACTCTTTCGGTAATGCCTGCCTCTGATCTTTGATGGTGTCATAGCGAGTCCTATGATCGTGAGTGATGACTGCCATTGACCTTTGATGATGTCATAGTGAGTTCTGTGATCTTTGATGATGGCATAGCGAGTCCTATGATGACTACCATTGATCTTTGATGATGTCATAGGGAGTTCTATGATCTTTGATGATGGCATAGTGAGTCCTATGATGACTACCATTGATCTTTGATGATGTCATAGTGAGTCCTGTGATCTTTGATGATGTCATAGTGAGTCCTGATGCCTGCATTTGATCTTTGATGATGTCATAGCGAGTCCTATGATTGTGAGTGATGCCTGCCTTTGATGTCCTATGATCGCGAGTGAGCGTGAGTGATGCCTGCCTTTGATATCAGAGCGAGTCCTGTGATTGTGAGTGATGCCTGCCTTTGATCACACACAGACACAGATTTTCTTGAATCACTCTATGGTGTCTATATGACGTCATATAGACATCATGTAGAGATCATAGGCACATCATAGGCGATCCTATGATCTTTTAGCGAGTCCTATGGTCGTGACAGACACACAGACAGACCGGCCTGGGTGGCCAACATCTTGGCTGTGGCAAGATGTGTGCCCTTCAGAGGTAAAGTGGGCTATCCCACAAAACCATTATTTTGAGAAAATGAGCTCTAAAGTTGAAATATTCTCAAAAAATCAGTGTGCCTATATCATTAAAAAGTTACCCCATGGGCACATGTGTAGACTGATGATATAGAGTGAAGTGATGATATAGAGAGAAGTACAAGAAGACAAAGATGAGTGATGTCTGAAGATAGAGTTGAGGTTTGATTGGACACAGCAATGATGATAGAAGGACTACAGCTCCTGACCAGATAGTGATGATATAGAGTGAAGTACGTGGCAGTAATGCACCTATAAGCTGGTTGCCAACCGCCAATCAAATCTAAAAGAAGAAGAAGAAGAAGCGATTTCTTGAATTATACAGTATATAGAGTGATTTCTTCTTCTTCTTCTTTTAGATTTGATTGGCAGTTGGCAACCAGCTTACAGGTGCATTACTGCCACGAACTTCACTCCATATCATGACTCCATCTGGTCAGGAGCTGTAGTCCGTCTATCATCGTTGCTGTGTCCAATCGAACCTCAACTCGATCTTCAGACATCACTCTTCTTCATCTCCTCGTACTTTGTGTCTTCACTCTATATCATCATCATCATCATCATCATAGCAGTCTGTCGGGGGCGACAATGACTGTTTCATTTAGGTCTGATCAGATTCCTCCATGCAGCTCTGTACTTCGCCTTCCGCTGCCAGGAACTCCTGATCTTGTTAACCCGGGTGACGTCCGAGCTGGTATGAGTTGTTCTCTGACTGACCATTTCATGAAACTGCTTGCAAAGTATTTGAGTACCGCTAGCTTTTGCTGGACTAGGTCAGGCATTGGTTTGCTTGTGTAACCCTTGCCTGATGTTAATTAGGTAAGGGGACCCAGCAGTCTTGCTGGGTCACACACCTCATGCCGGACAGGGTACCCCTCATGTGTGCTGGGAGGGTCCTCAAGAAGATGTGTTTGAACAGAAACGCATCATTGTCTGTCCCGATCAGCTGCAGCATGTCCTCCATGAGGTCGGTCGGCCTGCGTCGTCCTCTGTTGCGCAGATCCAGAAGCTGCCTGGCCCTCACCTCGGCTGATGGCACGAAACTCTCGATGAGGGCGGCTTTCAGCGCGTCGTACTTGCCAGCAGCGGGTGGCTGCTGCACCAGGCTCCGCACACATTGAGCTGTGCGGCTGTCGAGTCTTGCGATGACATTATGAAACTTGGTGTCATCTGCTGATATTCTCCCAAGCACGAACCGTGATTCTGCGTGTTGGAACCATGAGTGTGGGTCATCTTGCCAGAACTCGGGGAGCTTAATCGAGCCTGCACTCGTGCGGGCGGTCTCCGGTGAATCCGGGTCAGGGTAACGTTCCCCCGGCATCTTACGTCTTGGTCACCAATGTGGGGATCACGAAATGATGAGACTGGATTATTTCTCAGTATTGGTTTATTGCATTTCACGTCCCCAGCTCTCTCTCTCAGTCAGGAAAAAGAGGGAGAGCTGCGGTAACCCCCCCCACATTTATACCAGCACATCAAAGACAGAATCACACACTCCAATCAAATCCTTCTATTTACAATTAATCAGTTCAGAGTCCTCTTTGCTCTTCCGTCTGACAACCCTTTCAGGATCTCGCCCCCGATCCTCTGTCTTCCTTCCAAGTCCGCAGGTGGTCCAGACCCATTGTCCATCTGAGGCGTGATGTCAATCCCCACTGCAAGCTTAAAGTCTTTCTGTGTTTGAGCCTATGCAGTCAAATATGTGAGCTACATAAGGTTACAATTATGGGCACTACATTAATACAATTTACATCTGAGAAAAAGGGTCATTTTCTCAGCTGGGTTACACTCTCCCCCGCTAATTATCATGCACGTCCCGTTGCATGTGCAACCAAGACTGTCCATCGTCAGTATTGGTTGAGTTGTAATGTGATCACTTTCAGTATTGCCCCCAACCGGTATCAGTTATGGGCGGAACTACGACGGTATCTGGTCGTCTTCGAACCTCCGACTTTCGTTTCTCTTTTGGCGTTGTACTGAGTGTACTTTGTGAGTTTTGAGCTCTTGGTTCTGCAGCTAATTTTACTAGTTGCGTTTGAATTTCTGCAACTTGTTTTGAGAGTTCTTGGAGTGAGTTTAGCATGATATTGTCCTCATCTTCATCTGAACTGCATTGCACAGTTTGCACGTGAGAGGTCACTTTTTGTTTTGAACTGCTCAAATGTTGTCTCATCCTTAAATTTTTGGCAGCAATTTGGTCTTCTTCAGTGCGTAGCAAGAGAAGCAAATCAGGAAAAGTTGGGGGACTTGTTCGTTTTTGTTTTAACTGGAGTGCAGTTAAAAAGGAATAATCCCAACAACCTCGACAAAACTGCGTGACAAGCAGCCTGTCAAAATCCTGGCTTGAAGCACCACCACGCTTCACAGTGTGAGTCAAAGCTACGTGAAGACATTGTAGATATGACGAGGGTTTCTCACCTGTGTTTTGGAAGGTGTCAATAAACCTGGCGTAAAGCTCTCCGCCATCTTGAACTGTACCATAAGCAGAATCTAACAGCTGAAGGTATTCTGATGGTGAGCTGTTGGGGTTCAAGTACTTGACTACATCAGCTGCTGGGGGTACAAGAGACTCAATGATCTTTCGGGATTGCTGCAATTTGGACATAGCAGAATCAGTCAAGATTAATTCTACACTGGAGCGCCAAGTGTCATAATCTAGCTCATAAGTTGGTCGGGGGTCTTTGCCAGAAAAAGCTCCAGGCTTTTGTGAAAATGGCTGCACGGAAAAATCTTCCCCTTTTACAATGTGCTCAACTACCACACGTTGCACTTCTGGGGGATTTAAATCATGTGCAGAAATGGTGGGCATACTTTGAGCTGGGGTGCTCGCCGTGTGATTCGACTGGTTAGTTGGCTGTGCACCTTGAATACTGGGCTCAGCTGCAGAAAGCTGAGGTTGAGGTTCATCTAAGAAAGCTTCAGGTAAGTTATCAGGTAACTTAACTTGCTCTGATTGATCATTTTCAGATTCTTTGATTGCCTCAGACATCCGTAACAGCACACATTTCAGGACATCTGCAAAATCTCTGCCCCTCATCTTCGCTAGGTTTTTAATTTTAGTGAGAAATGACTTGGTCATTTCGCTCCCTACACGGTGCGTATAAACACTGGCAAGAGATTGTATCATATAGCTGGCTCCACTATCAGATACATGAGTACATGGCAATGGGTCAAGAGTTTCAAAAGCAATACCCGAGTGATACTCAAAAATAGCACTCTGGAAAAACTCAGACTTACTATCTGTTACTTTTATGACTCTTGAAATCAATCCATACCGTTTCAAAAACTCAGTCACTTCATCAAGTTGCTCATCTCCAGCGATTTCACTCACTATCACTGCATTTGGGATTTTCACAGATTCACGTTCAACAATATCCATTTTGGTACGTATAGGCTTGAAATAATGTAAAGGAGAGAAAAAAAAGGGCTCCTGGCTGGCTCGCCACTTTTATTGTAACCCTTGCCTGATGTTAATTAGGTAAGGGGAATAATTAAGTGTAGACCAGTTGCTAGGTTCGTAAAGGTTACAATAGGGAATTAAAGTGAGTGTGGAATGAAATAGCTGGAGGCAAGTAATGAGCAATAATGGTTGTTATTTATAGGGAAAAAGTGAGCAATATATACAGACAATTTACCACTATACAAATATACAACGGCCGGCATGGAATAAAACCCCAAAGATGTCCCACTGAGCTCAGTGTTTGATTGCCCGTTCGGGTTAGTCGTTTGACCAGTCAGGATATCTCGTATCTCCAGACTCAGGTTTCCAATCCTGGGCACTGGAGAGGGGAAGGATGCTCTTCACTCGAGATCTTGGTTATATCTCAATTCAATCTTGGTTCAGTCTCGGGTCAGGCTCGCCATCTCCATTCAGAGAGAATCCAGGTTCCAGAAGGTTCTTGATCGGCAACCAAAAAAAACCTAGCCAAACGACAATAATGGTACTATTGTTTACAGCTAGAGTAATTCGTCTTCCAATCCCTTCTTATATAACACCATAGCTTAGTGTTTACATTCTTCTCTCATATTACTATTATCACAATCCAGCAATATAGTAATATCTTACGTCTCACATCTTGCATCTTACATGCATGTGTTCTTTTTCCTTTCTCACAATCTCTCTGGTAGCACATGAAATACCCTTTTTTCATGTAACCAGTTAAATAAAATCCTCTTCCTATCTCTACATCATTTAACCATGAAATTATGATTAATCCTCTCTAACCTTGTCTCTGTAAATCATGAAATGAAATACAATTAATTTATCACATAACCAGGGAATATACTGTCCCATCACATCCAATATTCCCTTTTAAAATCAGTAAACCCTGTCTGGGCTACTGGGTTTAGCATAACCTTTGCTTTTACCTAGAGGGCTAACACCATGTGCTTTTAGCATAAAACTACACATTACATTCGACAGAAATGGTGCATAAGAGCTAAAAGTACTTCAGCATACTGTTGGGAACTGAAATCACATTTAGGGAAACCATACAGACACAAAGACAGCCTTTTCCATTGCTTTTAAACAGAAAAAAATCTACTCGCGACTAGCATTAGCATAGCGCTAATGTTAGCATAACATTAGCATGTATCTGACTCACCAAAGATGAGATTCAGGGTGAACACAGCAGAAGTCACCGCTTCATGGCCTCTCAAGCTCGTGCTCCCATCAACTTAGGATAATAAAGGTTGCAAATTAGCACTGGGAGAGTGTTTAGATCCATTTATAGTATTTATCTGAATTAGCTTACCAAGAAGAGGTGTCAACATGAGGACAGATCATCCTACAGTTCCTCTCCTCCGCTCGCAGATCGTGAAAAGAACGATTTCCAGCATAGCGCCTCAGCACTTTGCTCGGAAGGCGGGGCTAATATTGCTCTTAACGAATAGAAAGACCCAGATCACCCAACGTAACCATGAACCGGAAATTCAAAAGTTGGATGACGAGGATCGCACTTCCTCTTCCCCAAGAGAATCGGTTTTCAAAATAAAATCACACAATTGTATTAATACAATTTACATCTGAGAAAAAGGGTCATTTTCTCAGCTGGGTTACACTTGCTACCGCATAACCATGAAAACCGGTACTACCTGTCTCATGGTTCGGGCCGTCGGTGACTCAACCGGCAACCCTGCCCTTCCGAGGGTGTGGAGGGTGAAATTGGGCATCCTGGCAGAACTAAAAACAATATCTGTCACAGGTCTGTGGTGGACCACTTCCAGTTACATGGGGTGAGACTGGACATTCTGGCAGAAAAGCACATCTGTCACAAGGTCTGTGGTGGACTTTTGCCAGCCGGTGCATCGTGACATGCACTACACAAAGAGCAGAGATAAACAAACCTATCATCTGGTCAGTCACTGCAACAGATACTGGAATCATCTGTATCATCACTCTATTATATATCTTGGCCGTGGCAACTGCCACCTCTAGAGTGATTTCCTTATACAAAGATATAGAGTGATGATAATCAAGTCAGTGGCGGTAATGCACCTGTAAGTTGGTTGCCAACCGCCAATCAAATCTAAAAGAAGAAGAAGAAGATCTATTTTCGTGATGGCTGCCCCTCGGACACAGTCTGTGGTGGTTTGGGCTGGGTCAGACCGGGCCACACCTTGTGATCTTCAGTGTTTATTATTTTGTCTTCATTATTATCATCTTTGGGGTTTTGTTTCCATCTTGGTCTCATCATTATTATTATTATGATTGTTGTTATTATCATTATTGTCTTTACTGTTATTATTGTCCTCCATCAAAGCTATGTTTGTATGTTTGGTTTTTCCCTGGTCATCTTTTGTTTCTGGTTGGACTTTTATTTTGACAGCATTTGTTTACTTCCGTCTGAGCACAGCTTATCCCAATGTCAGTCATTATTGGTCAGGGCTGTGGCTCATTAGTCTCATTGTGTATTCCTTTTTATTGGGGTTCACCCCCCCATTCCCTTGTTGGGTCCTTGCCGTGTTCATCGTCGAGATCATTGTCGTGTTTATGGTCTTCATTCCTTCATCGTTTATCATCATTACTATTTCCCTGTCTTTTCCTCCAGTTGTGAGTATCATTGTCTCTGCCATGCCACTGTTTCCTTTATTAAATCATACTTCAACTTCACCCCGCGAGTGAGTCTGTGCTTCTGCCCCTGAGGGCCAACCATGACAGTAGGACCCAACCCAAATAAGATTCAGCGGGAGAAGTGAAGCAGGACCCGGAGGAGGCAGAGGGAAGGAGAGTGACTGGCTGTCAACAGACTGAAGTTTCGTTTCAGCGTGCTGCAGTTCCCTGGGGGCTTGCCTACATCTGTACTCTCTTCCCTGGCCGGAGGGGCTTCCTTACCCCGCCGTGTTATCATCGCCAGCCTTCTCCTCATCACCGGCCGGGCTGTGGACTACAGGGGTGGAAGAGGAATTCACCTAGGACTCCGGAGGTTGTGCCGACGATGTTGGCGTCCCCTGCCTCTGTTTGTCATCGTGCCTCCTCTCCAGCCCGGGCACCTCGTTACCCTGAGCCAACGAGTCAGCGTCCCCTGGCTTCTGTGTGCCTCCTCACCAGTCCCGGCATCCTGGAAGCTTGTGCCGACGTCCCAGTGTCCCCTGGCTTCCACATTTCCCCTCCTCTTCCCACCAGCACCTCGCCGCCATGCAACGGCCCTCGGCTAGATGGACACCGCTGCCCCTGAGGCATTCGTCTGGTTCACCAGCGAGGGGCTCTTGAACACAGTACAGCCAGGCAACCCTGAGGACAGAGCAGAGGACAGTGGATGAGCA
The DNA here is from genome assembly GCA_020510985.1 of Pholidichthys leucotaenia. Lineage (NCBI taxonomy): Eukaryota > Metazoa > Chordata > Actinopteri > Cichliformes > Pholidichthyidae > Pholidichthys > Pholidichthys leucotaenia. Next base: position 242,775,852 of record CM035837.1, read on the forward strand.
ATTATCACAGCGAAGTGATGAAAGTTGTAATGTGGCTTACTTGCAGACGTCTTGGTGGCTGGCGTTGGCAAGAGATGCTCCCGCCTGGGAGACAGCGCCCTGCTGCGCTCGACGGAGAGAGACTGAGAGGTGAGGCGATGAAGGGATACTTCCGCCACCGGGAGGATCCACCTGTGCACAGGGGAAGATCTTTGGAGAGCAGGTGAGTGATAACCTTACGTGAGGATGACGAGTTGCGGCGTCGGCCAGGAGGAGTAGGCAAACGCAGAGCTTGAGCATGGAGATGAGCTAACGGCTCCAGGCCGAGGCTGTGGTCAGAGCAGGTTAAATAGAGGCAGCCTAATGAAGCACAGGTGTGCGCACGGCTGGAGCGGATGACAGGCGGGAGCGAGTTGTGACAAGAAATCTCTTAGACTTTTTCTTTTTTAAAGGGGCCACCATGTCTAGAGTCTGATGCAGAGAAGCTGTAACACTATCTACCATGCCATCAATTACAAAAGGAGCAAGCTGTCTATAGCTTATTTCCGTTGTGTTGACACATGGCATAGAGGAAATAATCTGCATAAATTTGGTAACAACATCATCTGAGAGGCATCTGCTGTAGTAATGTTTTTCTTTAGGAGCCAAATAGTCAGAAATAGTAAAATCAAAGGTTAACAGACAATGGTCTGACAGTACAGGGTTATGAGGAGACACTACCAGTCTATTTCTATGCCATATGTCAAGGGACATATGGACAAGGTCCAACGTATGGTGGAGGTAATGGGTAGAATTTCCTACTTTCTGAGAAAACTCCATCGAGTCTAATATTGAATTAAATGCCATATTAAGGCAATCACTATCTACATCTACATGTATATTAAAGTCTGATTTGATTTGATTAAGTCTGATTTCAGCACTAAATCAGCTAAGAATTCGGCAAATTCAGATAAAAACTCTGAGTAGGTTGATGGAGGACGATAAACTATGGCAAATAAAATTGGGTTTAGCGTAAAATTGCTAAAATGCCCAATACTGAGGACCAGGTCCTCAAAGGAATTATAACGTGTTTTTTGCTTTACATTAACTAGTAATTTGGAATGGTAAATTGTTGCTACTCCTCCTCCACAACCAGAACTTCTGGGATTTTGACAGTTTAAATAACCAGAGGGAGTTGATTCATTTAAACCAACATAATCCTCTTGCCCTAACCAAATTTCTGTAAGGGATATTAACCCCTTGCACTCTGGTCAATTTCACTAAAAGCGCCAAAAAATAACGTACTCAAAGTAAATCAAAAGCTGTTCTTCAACCCTTTGAAGCATCTTCATGGGGTTGGTCTCATTTAAAAGAAAACACTTTGAATTTTTTGGCAAAACAGTCATAATCTCTCTAAGTGCTCCTGCCACTGAGTAACAGTCATCTAAACATACTGAACTTGAAGAAAATAAATTTCACCTGGGTGTTTTTTTGGATACAAATGCTTGCAAATAACACACAGCTGTCAGATCCGGGCTGGAAAATGCAACAGAAATGTAGAACCAAGTGTTATCCAGCTGAGGTCAAAATTTTCTAACAATACCACAAAAAATGAATATATTACACAGCTTTTTCCTCAGGTTGTTTGCAGGCATTTTTGAACTGTGCCAAATTGTGCCAAATGGCACAGTTTGGAAAAACGTCTGTAACTTTTGAATGATTCAATATAGAAGCTTGATCTTGGGCTCTCATGAAAGGTGAAGGGCTTTGTGTGTGTGTGTGTGTGTGGGGTTGTTTATTCATTCATGAATGAATGAATGAACAAACAAGCCCCCACACACAAAGAAGCATGCCACGTAAAAAATGTGTGGCTTTTTTTGACAAGAAAAAATAACCTACAGTGCACTAAAAATTATACTAAAATATCTGTAATGTAGAGGGTAACTCCCACCCCCACCCGCTACAGAGGATGGACATCGCTCATCGCTACATGACGGACCGCGGTGACGGTGCGCCGCGGTCTACTACGCACAGTTGTACTAAAATATCTGCAATAATATCTGCAATCCGCTACAGAAAAGTAGTGGGGGGGGGGGCCCGTTCACAGTCCGGACGCGGCGCACGGGTCACCGTGGTCCGTCATGTAGCGGTGGTGCACAGTTGTAATTTACCGATCGGTCAAAAGTCATTTTGATTACAATTTTCAGGGATAAAGAATAATTTAGCTTATAACACTTACCTGTCCACAACAGCAGTGTTGCTGACGAACTTCTCTTCCTCATTGTCAGACAAACATGATGCTGGTTGGCTTGTTACGGACTCGTGGTTCTGGTCATGTGACCCGGTCAAACCATAATTCCATTATTGCGGTTTTGCGCTTCCATGATTGCGATTTTGGCAAACGATTTTTCAAAACAAATAAGAACAGTAGTAAGAAAAAAAGACTGGCGAACGCATGTGTGTCACCCAGCGGCTTACACAAAACAGATTTTACGCACTGGACGTACGCTTTCACTTGTCGAACGTCTCTGCTTCAATTGGCTCGCTGTATTCGCAGACTTTGGTAGGCGGGTCCTTCTTGCTAGGTTTTCAGTCATTGGTTCTTCAAGGTTTCAGAAACCCAATTCAAGGCTCTTATTAGTCGAATGAGAGGTCAATCAAATCTAAACCAATCAAAGCACTCCTTTGGCTTTCTGTATCTGTAGTGGAAGAACGGAAATGCAGCTTTTTTTTTTTCAGTGCGCCCTCGTGCGCCCTAGGACGCAGAGACGTGACCGCCTGCGGTATCCCGGAGTGCAAGAGGTTAAATCAATCTGATGATCAATTAACAGATCATGGACTAGCAGAGACTTGGGAGTTAGAGACCTAATATTTAACAAACTGCATTTAATTTTTAAATTATGAGGAACAGAGGCCAAATCATTCAATTTAGAGGCTTCATGCTTAGTTTGAGTTTTACCAACTTTTTGTTTAATCACTTTGGGACGCTTATACATTATATTTTTATTTACTTTGGAGGGAACAGACAATGATTCTCTGATGGGGAAGACAGGGGCTAAGTTGAGGGGTGGCAGATGAAGAGGAGCTGCAGAGAGGCGTGTAAGACTGCGACTCTGCTTCCTGGTCCCAACTTTGAGTTGTCAAGGTTTTAGAAATTTGGATAAAAATGATGCCAGATTGTTAGATAAATGAGACGCACCATCCAAAGTGGGATGGACGCCGTCTCGTCTAATAAGACCAGGTTTTCCCCAAAATGAGTTCTAATTGTCTATGTAGCCCACATTGTTTGCAGGACACCACACAGACAGCCAGCGGTTGAAGGATGACATGCGGCTAAACATGTCATCACCGGTCAGATTGGCGAGGGGCCCAGAGAATACTACAGAGGCAGACATTGTTTTGACAAAGTCACACACTGATTCAACGCAAGTTTTGCGACTTCCGACTGCCGGAGTTGGATGTTGTTAATGCCGGCGTGGATAACAATTGTGGAGTATTTACAGTTACTTTTAGCCAGCATTTTCAAATTTGACTCGATGTTGCCTGCTCTGGCCCCAGGAATGCATTTGACTATGGCCGCTGGAGTCTCTAGGTTTGTGTTTCTGACTACAGAGTCGCCAATGATCAGAGTTTTTTCCTCAGCGGGTGTGTCGCTGAGTGGGGAAAAGCGATTAGAAACATGAACAGGTTGGTGGTGAACCGGGGCCTTGCGATTATGCTTCCTTCTCACCGTCACCCACCCAGTCTCCTCGCTGCTGAGGAGGGCCGGAGGACCGCTAGCAGGCTGCCCTATGCTACGGTGCTCCATTGCAGCTAAGGGGCGTCCGTCATTATTAATTGGCGCAGACGGTGTTTCAGTGCAGCAGAGCTGGGATTCCAAATCAGACAACCTTGCCTCGAGCGCCTCAAAAAGAACATTTATTACATTTACCGTTATCACTAAAAGAGGCAGAGGTGTAGCTATACATCTGACAGAGAGAGCACACCAGAGGAGGAGAGGAAGGAGAGCTAGTAGCCATAGCTAGTGGCTAACCCAAAGCTAACAAAAACACAGATGAAAGGTGAACAGAAGGCTAAAGAGGTGTGCCTTTTGCTCACACAGGTGCAAGAGGCTAGATAAACAGAAGTGAGAGCTAACGGTAGATGGAAATAAGTGATAAAAAATCCTCAGGAGAATGAGGGGAGCTAACCACTGAGCAAACCACACAGACAGCCAGCAACACAGGAAGTGACAATACGTTACCACAGGAAGCCGCCAGGAGCCGCTTGAAGAAGAAGAAGAAAAAGATATCCTGTACAGTAGGTGGTGGTATGCATCTTTCAGTAGCTTGCCATCCGCCAGTAACCGAGAGAAGAAGAAGAAGATATCCTTTGCCACAGAGGCAGCCATTCCTCGTATGAGGATGGATAATTTTTTCACACAAAAGGAGTTGTTCAGAACTCCTTATAAGAACTCCTTATGCAGAGATGTGGAGTGATGATGGTCAAGTCAGTGGCGGTAATGCACCTGTGAGCTGGTTGCCAACCGTCAAGCAAATCTAAAAGAAGAAGATGAGTCAAATCTAAAAGAAGAAGAAATCTCTGTCTGTCACGACCATAGGACTTGTTATATACAGTATATACAGTGATGTTTCCAATAAAGTTAGCGTGCTTTGTCTATGAAATAGTCTGTGAAAAAAAAAACATGATTATGTTCTGATTTATCTCCATAACTCCGCTTATAGAATGCAGAGAAAACCAGATGAATAATAACCAACTTTGCCTCTTTCTTTACTGACAAAATTCAGAAAACTAGACAGTCAGTCAGCACTCCTATGCTGGGTGCTGGACTTGTGCTTCCTCTGTGTCCACGTAGAGAAGATAAAAACACCATAACAATTTTTTTTTCCAATCAATCATAAAATCTTGATTGACATCATACACACCTGAAATCCACTACCTGCTGCCTTGATACCCTCCCAACAGGTTTTTTTTTTTTTTTAAGTTTCATATTGTATGGCCTCTGATCTACTACAGATCATAAATATGTCTCTGCATTCAGGTGTCTTCCCTCAGTGCTTAAAAACAGCTGTTATCAAGCCACTTCTAAAAAAGAGCAACCTAGACACCTCACTCATGAACAGCTATAGGCCCATATCAAACCTCTCCTTTCTTAGTAAAATAATAGAAAAAAGCTGTTTTTCAACAATTGTACAACTTCCTGACATTAAATAACTGTTTTGATGTCTTCCAGTCATGTTTTCGGCCACACCACAGCACTGAGACAGCTCTAGTTAAGGTCCTTAATTACATCCACTCCAATACAGATAATGGCAACATTTCAGTCTTGGTTCTGTTGTGTTGGGTTTTGGGGACCTTTGGCGTGTGACACTGGTGGTGGCTCCACCTTTCCGGTTCCGCCACCACCCAGGGTATAAGAGAGCAGTGAGGGAGAGGGGCGGTCCCTTTGGCCTCCTCTCTGCCTGGCAGGTGTGCTTGTTTGGTGAGAGGGTAACCATAATAAACCTGTGTTCAATTCAACACCCAGTCTTGTCCTTGTCTCCTACTCCCGACATAACATTTGGCGAAGAGGATAAAAGGTATGGACGCGGGTGTCACGTCAATTCGGCCATTTTTGGAGCTTCATGGTGAGCTGCCCGTCTCTTGGGTGAGGTGGTTTGCCACTTTTCCAGTTCCGGAGCCAGTGCCCAAGTAGCCCTAGCTGAGGGTACTGGGTGGCACGGTGGGATGCCTGTGAGGGTGGGTGGCGCCGAGTGCCTGGCTCCATCTGCTCCTGGATTTCGGCTGGGAGGGACTGGAGAGCAGGGAGTCACAACGGCGAGGCTGGCAGTGGAAAAGAAAGCGAGCGGGGCAGGACCGGCTGGCACGGTGAGACGACATTCCAAACAGGAACACTGGAAGCCGAGTGGGGTCCCTCTGGGGGTCGCAGACATGGTCCAGCCCCGGGAGGAGGCCCGGTTGAGAGGAGCTCGGGTCAAGCGTCGGAGAGGAGACGATCAGGGGCGACTGCAGGTGGTGGCTGTTTGGGGGGATGCCTACCTCCAGCTGTCAGATGGCTTGTGGAGGCATCCTAATGAGCTGCGGCGTGCCCGGGAGAAGAAGGTGGTGTTTGGGCCTGAACATTTGTCGTCCCCGGGGGTGAGGAAAAGGAGGTGCACCGGAGTTGAATCATCTGATAGTTATCCAGGGGGTGGTTCTTGTTTTGGGGCAGACTGATGGTTGGACAGTGTGTTTATACATGTGTGAGAAAAGGGGACAACCGTTATGTTCTTGGTGTTATTCTTGTTCATGGGGATTATTTTGTGTTTTTCTGTTTATTTAGGAACACGGCAGTTATTTTCTTTTAGTTGGACTGTTTCTTTAGTTCAGACAGCAGAATAATCTGTCTTGCTGTGTAGGGGTGGGACGGTAGTCCACTTGTCCTCCCCTAGATTTTAGTTGTTTTGTGTGATTGTGATAGGCCCCTTTTAGGTAATTCTGTTTAGTTTTCTTAGTGCGTGATTCAGGTTCCAAATTGGGGAGGGTCTCAATTGTATGTGTGTGTTTTGGACCATTTTGAAGGGGAGGGAAAATGTTGTGTTGGGTTTTGGGGACCTTTGGTGTGTGACACGGGTGGTGGCTCCACCTTTCCGGTTCCGCCACCACCCAGGGTATAAGTGCTGCACCTCAGTGCTGCATTCGACATGGTCGACCATAACATCTTACTAGACCGGCTAAAAAACTGGGTGGGACTTTCTGGTACAGCACTTAGCTGTCACGATTTCCTACCTATCTGAGGCAGGAGAGACTGAAACCCAAACGCAGGAGGCTGTTGTGTGTGTTTATTAAACAAAAAGTGAAATAACAATCCAAACAAACAAACAAACAGATGAATAGCACTAGACAAACAGGGATGACTCCAGAACGCTCTACAGCTCACTGGTGAGTATAAAACGGAGAAAAGGACCCAAGGCACTACTGACATAACAGACTGCAGCAGAAGCGGAGAGGGCGCAGACTGGCGTGACAGCTGGCACGGGGATTGGCTTTGCTGCATGTGTTGTCGGGCATGACGTCCAGGAAATTGCCGCCGACAAGGTGGAGGGCTTCCTCAGGCACTCCGATGCTGGATGTCCCATACGCTGTGGAGAAGGCTCCTCTAAGACCTCTGGCTTCTCCCACGTCCGGCGACTCCCTCTCGGGACCAGTGGAGATTTAGGGGAGACAGAGGAAAAAGATTGAGGAGCGGGGACAGCAGTTGATAGGGGAGCCCCAGGGGATTGTAAAATCTGGAGCTCCTCCACAGGAATCAGGCTAACCACTTCAGGAGAGACAGCAAGAGAATGGAGAAGGACTTGCCTGAATTCCTGACAGCTGATGATGTCAGCTGCTGTCTCTGTGTCATGCTCTGTCTCCCTGGAAGTAGGACGGGACGTCAGGAGGAAAGAAGAGGACACCAGCTCAGGAAGTGGATTGCGGCCTCTTGGCCTCCGGGAGCGCTTCTTAGATTGCTGGGGTTGCGCTGCGGAGGACCCTCTCACCACTTCCTCGGAACGCTGCTGGGTCTCACATATTTGGGTGAGGAGCAGCGTCATCCCTGGGTGTCTCCACAGGCTGGGACACTCATGGATCACCCGGACAGCATTGTCCAATAAGCAAAAAAACATTTTCTGGAGAATGGGTGGCACGAGCCCTGGACACGAGATCCACTGCCCATTTGGTCACCACGCACTCCTCCATGCTCAGTCCAAAAACTGAAAAGTCCATGATGAACTGCTCAAACACAGGTGGGAGAAAAAATACAAGAAGAAAAACACACTCACAACACCTCCGCTGGGTTTCCAATTTTTGGCCAGATTATTCTGTCATGATTTCATGCCTGTCTGAGGCAGGAGAGACTGAAACCCAAATGCAGGAGGTTGTTGTGTGTGTTTAATAAACAAAACATGAAATAACAGTCCAGACAAACAGACGAAAAGCACTAGACAAACGGGGATGACTCCAGGATGCTCTACAGCTCGCTGGTGAGTACAAAATGGAGAAAAGGACCCAAGGCACTTCTGACATAACGAATAGTGGGGGGAAGCACAAGAGAAGACCCAGTGCGCTCCAGACGTAACTGGAAGCGGGGGGAACAAAACAGTGCTCACAGGGCTGGAGCGGTCCAAGTCAATCCAAGTACACTGAAGAGACAGAGTTGAGGACAATACAGGTGACTGTGCAAATGACAATGCAATAATCTGGCAAACACAAATGGGAAGACAGATACGATGAACGATCCAAGATGGCGCCCACAGCGGTCGACATGGTGCTTCGCTGCGCTCTTTGTTTGTTTTTGTTTGTCAATTGTGTGTCTGCTTGCACTTATACCCGTGAAGAACTTTTAAATATCAGGACTTTCACCCCCACGGACCTCCTCCCAGTTTTTCTAGCCCCTGCCGCCGATCTGGTTTATTGTTTGGCTCGGAAAGTGAGACGGCGGAAGAGAGGAAGACGAGCGGGCGCTCTCGTACGACTTCGCAGGAGAGGCTCGCGAACGGCGCTGCCTGGCATATTTCTGTCCAATACCAACTCTCTCTCTAACAAGGTGGATGAACTGAGACTGCTGATGCGTTTTAAGGACCTCGCCTCCTCAGCTGTCCTCTGCTTTACTGAGACCTGGCTCCGGGAAAATATACCGGACAGCGCGCTGCGCCTCGACGGCTTTCAGCTCTTCCGTGCTGATCGTGACACAGAGCTTTCCGGCAAGACCACAGGAGGCGGTGTCTGCTTCTACATCAACTGTAGCTGGTGCTCTGATGTAACGGTAATTTCCAAACACTGTTCTCCTGCCTTGGAATTTCTTGTTATCAATTGCAAGCCCTTCTATTCCCCGCGGGAGTTTGCTTCTTTCATAATGATCGCTGTGTACGCCCCTCCCGACGCGGACACGCGCGAAGCTCAGCGCGTGCTCGCGGATCACATTCAACACACAGAGCGGAGTTTTCCAGACTCGCTGATTATTGTGGCTGGCGACTTTAATCAGTGCAATCTGAGCCACGATCTCCCCCGCTACAAACAGTTTATTAAATGCCCCACCAGAGGATTAAACACACTGGATCACTGTTACACCACAGTGAAAGACGCATATCGCGCTGTCCCTCGAGCTGCGCTGGGATTATCTGATCACGTGATGGTTCACCTCATTCCCACATACAGACAGAGATTGAAGCTCACTAAACCTGTTGTGAGCACTACGAAGATACGGACCAGTGATGCTGAGGAGAAGCTGGAAACGTGCATGGAAATATCTGACTGGGGCATGCTTAAAGGAGCCACGCATGATCTGGATGAGTACACGGACACTGTGAACTCATATATCCACTTTTGTGAAGAGAACATTCTTCCATCACGCACCAGGGTGAGTTACTCTAATGACAAACCCTGGTTCACAGCTAAGCTCAGACAGATCAGGAAGGAGAAGGAAGCAGCGCTGAAAAGTGGAGACAGGGACTGCTACAGGGAGGTTAAATACCGGTTTAACAGAGAGCTGAAGAGGGCTAAATCTGTGTACTCAGAGAGACTCCAGCAGCAGTTCACTGCTAATGATTCGGCTTCCGTGTGGAGAGGACTGAGGCAAATCACCAACTATCGACCTAAGGCTCCTAAAGGTCAGGATGACAAAGCCCTTTGTCAGAGACTGTCCCAACACTATGCCCGTTTTGACACCTCGTCATCTGTGTCCAACTCCCCCCCTCCCTCCAGCTCCACAGCCTCCACATTCCCTACTTCATTTAAGGCACCCCCCTCCTCCTCCCCCCCTCCCCTTATCATCAGTGAGCAGGATGTGCTCAAACAGTTCTCCAGAGTGAACCCGCGCAAGGCCCCCGGCCCAGACGGCGTGTCTCCCTCCACCCTGAGACTCTGTGCGAAACAGCTGGCTCCTGTATTCACAGACATTTTTAACACCTCCCTTAAGTTATGCCACGTGCCATCCTGCCTCAAATCCTCCACCATCATCCCTGTCCCCAAGAAGCCACGGATCACTGGACTTAATGACTACAGACCTGTAGCGCTCACCTCTGTAGTCATGAAGTCCTTTGAGCGCCTGGTCCTGTCCCACCTCAAGTCCATCACCACCCCTCTCCTGGACCCGCTGCAGTTTGCCTACCGAGCCAACAGGTCTGTAGACGATGCAGTCAACCTGGCCCTCCACTCCATCCTGCAGCACCTGGACTCCCCGGGAACCTACGCCAGGATCCTGTTTGTGGACTTCAGCTCCGCATTCAACACCATCCGCCCCGCTCTGCTCCGGGACAAGCTGTCCCTGCTCAACGTGCCTGACTCCCTCTGCAGGTGGATCATCGACTTCCTGACGGACCGGAGGCAGCATGTGCGGCTGGGAAAGACTGTCTCAGACTATACTAGCATCAGCACCGGATCACCCCAGGGCTGTGTACTTTCCCCCCTACTCTTCTCCCTTTACACCAACTCCTGCACCTCCAGCCACCAGTCTGTCAAGTTGATCAAGTTTGCGGACGACACCACCCTCATCGGGCTCATCTCCAACGGCGACGAGTCCGCCTACAGGAGAGAGGTGGCCCAGCTGGCATCCTGGTGCAGCAATAACAACCTGCAGCTGAACGCTCTGAAGACAGTGGAGATGATTGTAGACTTCAGGAAAGTCACTACTCCTCTGCCCCCCCTCACCCTCTCAGGCTCTCCCATCACCAGTGCTGATTCCTTCCGCTTCCTAGGCACTACCATCACCAGGGACCTCAAATGGGAGCTGACCATCAGCTCACTCATCAAAAAAGCCCAGCAGAGGATGTTCTTCCTGCGGCAGCTGAGGAAGCTCAAGCTACCCACCAAGATGTTAGTGCAGTTCTACACAGCCATCATCGAGTCCATCCTCACCACCTCCATAACCGTGTGGTACGCAGGAGCCACTGCCAGGGACAGACTAAGGCTGCAGCGCGTCGTGCGCACTGCTGAGAAGGTGATCGGCTGCAAGCTCCCATCTCTCCAGGATCTGTACATCTCCAGGACCCGGAGGCGTGCTGGCCGGATCATAGCCGATCCCTCACACCCTGGTCACGTACTGTTTGCCCCCCTCCCCTCTGGTAGAAGACTTCGGTCCATCCAGACTAAAACCTCCCGTCACATGAACAGCTTCTTCCCCTCTGCCATTAGACTGCTGAACACTAAGTGACTCTCGTGCACCATGTACAGCAGCTCAACCAGACTCATGTCAATCATCACTGTTTTCTTCCTGCATTACCGACTGCACTATATAGTTCTCCACAGTATCTGCTGCTGGCTAATATATATTTTAACTGTTGACCAGTATCACTTAATCTTATCCTACACTTTATTACATGTATAGTTTATTTCTCTTATCTTATCATGTTTAATGTTGCAGCATTGTACCGAGACAAATTCCTAGTTTGTGTACTACATGAACAATGGCAATAAACCTGATTCTGATTCTGATTCTGATTCTGATTCAGATAAATATCACAAGACATAATGACCCAAGTGATTGCCGGTGTGAGTGAGTGAGTGTGTGTGTGCGAGTAGGAGTGTGTGGGCATGTGTTGAGCTGAGTGAGTGCAGGTGTGAATGAGTGTGTGCGTGTATGTGTGCATGTGTGTAGTGATGTGTGTAAGCCTGAGCAGGGAGAAGCAATGACAGATTGGAATCAGCTGTCAAGGGTAGACAGGAGAGGGAAGCGTGGTTGTCAGTCACAAGGTAAACTAGAAAAGTACTCGGAGAGCGCAGACCTCCGCCAAGCGCCACAATTCCCCCCATACAGTGTTTGTGTGTACGTTTTCAGATTCCTTGAGCATGTAAACATATGACTAGCAATTGGATTCACAATGATTATTTGTTTATTTGACAGGGACAGTGCAATAAACATAGACAATTAATCAATGACAATCAATCTGATAGTGACAGGATTAGTGGTTCAGTAGTAAAAGCATTGCCTCCTTGGCGGAGGTAATAAACTGAAGCGTTGCTGTTGTGTCCATCTCCTCCACTGACGGATGCAAATTGGGTAGACAGGTTGCCGTGGGTTTTATATTATATTATTTTTTGGGGGGTTGCGCTCCGCGGCAAACGAGAATTTAGAAGCTTCGCCGGCAGAGAGCTCGTTTTTGCGCAGCGCCTATGGCTGGCCGGTGAATTTCTGCCAAATGCGCAGCTCCTATGGCTGGCCGGGGAATTTCTGCCAAAGAATCCGTCGGCGGACAGCTGCCCGTGTGAGGTTTTGCAGTTGCGCGCAAACACAGGCACGCTGGCGGGCCCAGGCCAGCAGTGTTTTCCGCATGCTTTTGTGCCTAAAACATTGAAGAAGGCAGAGTTTGTGTTGCAGACACGACGACCAGCGCCCTCCATTGCGCCTGCGCACATGTTGAAAATGGCCCTATGTCACAGTGTTGAAAAATGCTTTAAAAAATTCCTGTATCCAGACGGTGAACCGGATCACCCCCAAAATTTAATCAGTTCTTCCTTGTACCATTTCCAACAACGCCTGAAAGTTTCATGGAAATCCGTCCAAGACTTTTTGAGTTATCTTGCTAACCAACAGACAAACAGACAGACAGACAAACACACAGACAAACACACAGACAAACCCCGGCAAAAACATAACCTCCTCCTGGCCTTTTCGGCCTGGCGGAGGTAATAAACATAAAACCAAACGCAGACTAAGGAATAATTACAAATGACTCAAAAGATAATCAAATGGCCAAAAGCAAATAATAAGCACCAAAAATTCAACAGAACATGGCTAAACAATGAAACACAATATGGAACTCAAAGGGTAACGTAAAACACAGATAACTGAGGAATAGACAAACGCCATGAAGCCGAGCTCGGGAGAATCCCAAGTCTGGTTCATGACATTAGCTGGTTTGAGTCCTATTTAAAAGACGGGGACTATTTTGTGTCAATAGGTGACTGCAAATCCGAGCAAACAAAAATAACCTGTGGAGTTCCCCAAGGTTCCATTCTGGGACCATTGCTTTTCAACATCTATATGCTCCCACTAGCTCAAATCATAAAAAAACAACAAAATATATGACCATAATTATGCAGATGATACACAAATCTGCATAACCATTTGACCAGGAGACTATGGTCCAATTAACACCCTGATCAAATGCATTGGTCAAATTAAAGAGTGGATGTGCCAGAATTTTCTTCAGTTAAATGAAGACAAAACCAAAATAAAAGTTTTTGGAGCCAAAAAAGAAAGACTTAAAGTTAGTGCTCAGCTGCAATCAATGATGCTAAAAACCAACAGTCAAGCCAGAAATCTGGGTGTGGTTCTGGACTCAGACCTGAATTTTAACAGCCACATTAAGACAGTCGTGAAATCAGCCTATTATAACTTAAAGAACACGGAGAGGATTAGAGGTCTGTCTCAGCAGGATCTAGAAAAAACTTGACCATGCATTTATCTTCAGTAAACTAGATTACTGTAATGCTGTCCTCACAGGTCTCCCTAAAAAGTCCATCAGACAGCTGCAGTTGGTTCAGAATGCTGCAGCTCGAGTCCTCACTAAGATCAAGAAAGTAGATCATATAACTCCAGCTCTCAAATCTTTACATTGGCTTCCTGTCTGTCAAAGAATAGACTTCAAAATACTACTGTTGGTTTATAAAGCTCTGAATGGTATAGGGCCAAAATACATTTCTGATCTGCTAGTCCATTATGAACCACCCAGAGCCCTCAGATCATCAGGGTCAGGCCTACTATCTGTGGCCAGAGTTAGAACCAAACATGGTGAGGCAGCGTTTAGTTTTTATGCCCCTCACATGTGAAACAAACTCCCAGAAAGCATTAGGGCTGCTGAAACTCATTTGCTTTAAATCGAGGTTAAAAACTCTATTTGCTGTGGCCTTTCAGTAAAACAATTGTTAATCTCCAACAATGCACTGTAAATTTTTATTTTGTTTTCTATTTTAGCCTGCTTTTTGTTTTTCTTTAATTTACTTCTGATTTTGCTTTTTAATTCTTATGTATTCCTTTTGCAGTTTGCTCTTATGCTTTAATGTTTTTATGTAAAGCACTTTGAATTGTCTTGTACACGAAACGTGCTATACAAATAACCTTGCCTTGGATGTTATTTTGAGCAGCTAGCTGCTATCAGCTAGCCACTTGTCACCTAGCCTACTTGAAACTAGCAGTTTAGCCACTTATTTGTGAATGTTTCTGTGCTCATTGCACTCCAGTGATTGATCATATCCCATAGACCAATGAAACCACACACCCCTGTCAATCAGTGATGCATTATTTCATTTGTTATTTCAAACAAACGTTACTTGGCTCAATTGTAACCATATATTTTTAGATAACATATTTTTGTGTGATGAGGGTGGTGGCTCCACGTTTCCGGTTCCGCCGCCACCCTGAGTATAAAAGGCTGATGCGGAAGAGGCACGGTCTCTTTTGACCTTCGCCTCTGCCTGTACAGGAGTGCCTTGTGTCTGTGTGTCACATAATAAAGTTGAGTTCTATTGCACCTCCGGCCTTGTTATTGAAATACAGATTATGGACATAACATTTGGCGACGATGACAAAAGTATAGATAAAGGTATTTTGGGCATTCAGCAATTTCTGGAGTTTCCTGGCGAGTCGCCGGTGCTGTGGGATAGGTGGTTTGCCGCATTCGAGAATTATCTGGTGGCACTGAACCTCGGTGAGTTGGAGAAATTGCGTGCATGGGCAATATTGGTCCATAATCTTGGCATGGAGGGACAGCGCATTCTTAGCACATTGGGAGTGAGCGACAGTTTTGAGGATGTGGTTGGGCTAATGGCGCACTACTTTCGTGTCCCTGAGAACGTCATCGTCCAGACGATCGCAGTTCCGACAGCGCTGCCAGCGGGCTGGAGAGTCGGTGCGGCGGTATGTTGCTGACCTGCACCAACTGGCTGGGTGTTGCCAGTTTTGGACTTTAGAGGAAGAAATGGTCCGCGATCAGTTGGCGGAGCACACGTTGTGTGCAGCAGCACGATCAAGACTCCTTACCGCTCGCTCGTGGGGCGCCTCGTCGCGCCCGTCCCAAGCTCGCCCCCTGGCGTCAACGCCGCCGGAGGCCTCCGAGGAGTCGGAGCCGATGGTTACGGGCCGGACAAAGCTCCCCCTTGCGGAGAAACAATGCCGCCGTGAGTTGGGCATCTGCATGTATTGCGGGGGTAGCCAACACACGGTGGAGCATTGTCCAGAAAAGCCAAACGGGGAGGTCCGCGAGTCACTGTAGGGGGCCTCGCGGATGCTAACCGGTTAACTCCCCTCACACGATTGACGCTGCCCATCCGTTTCTGTCATAACTCCACTGGGCATCTCACACATGCACTGGTGGACTCAGGCGCGGAGGGTAGCTTTATTTCTCAGAGCCTGGCAACCCGATTGGGCATCCGTTGCCAGCCCCTAGAAACTCCTCTCGCCCTAGTTAATCTCTCCCGTGTATCCCTGGGAAAAGTGACTCATCGGACGGCCCCCGTCTCAGTCATCATCTCTGGTAACCACCGGGAAGACATTACCCTCTATGTCCTGCCATCCTCCGTTTCCCCAGTGATACTTGGATACCCGTGGCTCCGCCTCCACAACCCCGTCCTGGACTGGAAGACCGGAAGGGTGTCCGCCTGGAGCTCTTTTTGCATGAGCACCTGCCTCCAATCCGCTGCCTGCGCCCCATCCTCTCCTCCCACTGCCAAGGATGCCGCACCTCCGGACCTAACCCTGGTACCCGCGGAGTTCCACGACCTGGGTGCAGTCTTTAGCAAGACCAAGGCGATGTCTCTCCCTCCTCACCAGCCCTACGACTGTGCCATAAACATCCGCCAGGGGGCTCCTCTTCCCTCGGGACGTCTCTACAGTCTGTCAGCGCTGGAGAAGGAGGCAATGAACACATACCTGAAGGAGTCACTCAGTGCTGGGATAATCCGCCCATCGTCATCTCCATTAGGCGCAGGGTTCTTCTTCCTGGCTAAGAAGGACGGTTCTCTTCGCCCTTGCATTGATTACCGCGCCCTCAATGACATCACGGAGAAGGACCGCTACACCTTGCCCCTGATGGACACCGCCTTCCACTCCCTCCAGGGGGCGACCTGGTTCACCAAGGTGGATCTCTGCAGCGCATACCACCTCGTCCGGATCCGGGAAGGAGATGAGTGGAAGACAGCCTTCCGTACCCCGAACGGCCACTTTGAGTACCTGGTAATGCCGTTCGGGTTGACCAACGCTCCTGCCGTCTTTCAGCGCCTCATCAATGACGTCCTCAGGGACCTCATCGGCCTTTTTGTGTTCGACTATCTGGATGATATTCTCATCTTCTCTAAATCCAGGGACGAGCACCAGGTGCATGTGAGGTGGGTCCTCCAGAGGCTGCTGGAGAACCGGTTGTATGTGAAAGCTGAGAAGTGCGAATTCTACGCCAAGACTACATCTTTCCTGGGCTTTGTCATCTCCCATGACCAGGTGCTCCCAGACCCAGCAAAGGTTAAAGCGCTGGTAGATTGGCCCACACCAACCTCCAGAAAACAGGTACAGCAATTCATCGGGTTTGCCAATTTTTACCGCCGCTTTGATCCCAACTTTGGAGCCATCGTCGGCCCTCTGACCCGCCTCACCTCCCCTAAGACCCCGTTCCGGTGGACTGAAGAAGCCGCGGCGGCCTTCCAGGCGCTGAAGGCGGAGTTCTCCTCCTCCCGGGTCCTCAGTCAGGTCGATCCCTCCCTACAGTGCACCGTGGAGGTCGACGCTTCGGATACAGGGGTGGGGGCGGTGTTGTCCCAGCGATCGCCAGCCAACGGGGCCAAACGGCCCTGCGCCTTCTTCTCTCGGCGCTTGTCCCCGGCGGAACGGAATTATGACGTGGGGGATAGAGAGCTGCTCGCCATCAAGCTCGCGCTTCAGGAGTGGCGCCACTGGCTGGAGGGGGCCGCCCTGCCATTTGTAGTGTTAACTGACCATAAGAACTTGGAATATTTAAGAACTGCCAAGTGCCTAAATGCCCGCCAGGCGCGCTGGTCCTTGTTCTTCGCCAGATTCCGCTTTACCATCACATTCAGGCCGGGCTCCAAGAATGTCCTACCCGACGCCCTCTCCAGGCAATTTGCCCCCGAGGCATCAGAAGACGCAGTTCATACCATCCTGCCCAGGTCGTGCGTCGTGGGAGCTGTCTCCTGGGACATTGAAAGCAAGATCCGGAGGGCGCAGGAGTCAGAACCAGACCCTGGCGGCGGACCGGAGGGGAGGCTCTTCGTTCCATCGGCTGTCCGGGGGGGGGGGGGTGTAATCCACTGGCTCCACACATCAAAACTCACCTGCCACCCTGGGTCTTCCTGGATGATTGATCTACTTCAACGATCCTTCTGGTGACCGGGGCTGCGGAAGGATGCTGCCCGCTACGTCCGGGCCTGCCTCGTCTGCGCCACCAGTAAGTCTGGCAACACACCCCCTGCGGGTCTGCTCCAGCCCCTGCCCGTCCCCGGCAGGCCCTGGTCACACATCGCCCTAGATTTTGTCACCGGTCTCCCCGTCTCCAACAACTTCGACACAGTCCTGACCATCGTCGACCGCTTCTCCAAGGCCGCCCATTTCGTGCCACTACAGGGGCTCCCCTCCGCCTTGGAGACAGCAGATCTTCTCATCCAGCACGTGGTCAGGCTGCACGGGATACCGGTTGACGTGGTCTCTGATCGGGGTCCCCAATTTGCCTCGGACGTTTGGAAGAGCTTCTGTAATGCCCTAGGAGCCAAAGTAAGCCTCTCCTCCGGCCATCACCCCCAATCCAACGGGCAGTGTGAACGGACCAACCAGGAGCTGGAGGTTGCGCTCCGCTGCGTCACCGCTTCGAAGCCCACGTCTTGGAGCTCACACCTCGCCTGGGTGGAATACGCCCACAACACCGCTCGCTCTTCTGCCACCGGGATGTCTCCCTTTAAAGCATCCCTGGGCTATGATCCACCTTTGTTCCCCGCGCTGGAGAGCGAGCTGGTTGTCCCCTCGGTCCAGGCACATCTGAGGCGGTGCCGCTCCTTCTGGTCCTCAGCACGCAATGCGCTTTTAAGCACAGCAGAGTGCAACAAGACCACGGCGGACCGACACAGAAGACCTGCACCGGCTTACCAGGTGGGCCAGCAAGTTTGGGTGTCCACTCAGGACGTCAATTCAAAGGGTGAGAGGAGGAAGTTAGCACAACGTTTCATGGGCCCATACCCCATCACCAAGATTATCAACCCGGTGGCTGTGCGTGTGGCTATTCCCCCCTCCCTCCGCATCCATTCCACCTTCCACGTCTCCAAGGTGAAACCGGTGGTGTCTGATCCCCTTTGCCCTCCACCTGCAGCGCTGCCCGCGCCCTGGATGATAGGTGGCCATCCGGCCTGGACAGTCTCCGCCATCTTGGACTCCCGGCGCCGGGGTCGCGGGCTGCAGTACTTGGTGGACTGGGAGGGCTATGGTCCAGAATGGAGACAATGGGTGCATCCCTCGTTTGTGTTGGATCCCTCCCTCATCACTGAGTTTCACCGAGCGCATCCTGAAAGACCATCGCCAGGAGGCGCTGCTAGAGGGGGGAGTACTGTCATGACTCGCCGCTCATCAGCGGCGCCAGCTGCGCGCAGACCTGCACCTCGCCAGCAGTGTGGGATACAAGCCACTCTGCCCTGGGCTTCGGCCTGAAGCCGTCTGATCCCGTCGGCCTGCTTGCTGCAAGGAACCCCCTTCTACCAGCAAGACCTTCACGTAAGAATCTCTTACCTTCCTCTCCAGCCTTCTCCCCTGTGCACAGGTGGATTTCCCGGTGGCGGACTTCTCCTCTGCTTCGCCGTTTCCTCGCTGCTGCCACAGGCGCTCTGGGTCGCTGTCTCCCAGGCCTCGCCCTTGTCAACGCCAGCCACCTGCCCAACCAAGTAAGCCAACATATCCCATTATCCTTCTCCCTGTGCTCTCTCCCATAGGGTTGCCCGGCTGCATGGCTTCCTGCCCCCGTGCCTGAAGCAGACGTCCACCACCAATACATTCACATCTCACAGACACGCAGTCACACACCCTTGTTGTTGAATAAAGCTGTTGAATCTACTCTGAGCCTGCGTGTGTGTCTCCTGAGCCGTGCGTTATGTCACATTGCAGCCAGACTCCGGAGACATCCGGGGCTAACTCATCAGCGCCACTCGCCAGCACAGATGCCTCGCTGTCCTGCTCGGTACTCCCCTCGACCGTTTCCCAAATGCCGGCACTGAGACCCTCCTGAGCAAACTTGGTCCCGCTTGACTGCCATGGTGTCCGGTAGTTCTTCATCCCACACCACATCTTCATCAGTCACCGGAATCGGGGGGTTCCCCTGGCAACAGCCCAACCACTCCTCCCCAGCGTCGTCTTTGATGGCGAAACCCAATCCGTAAAATAAATTGCAGCCCATGATGTTTTCGCCCCGTGCTGTCACGTGGAATGTGAAGTCAGCTCCAAATTCTGTGTCCAGCCTTCCACCTCCATAACCATACAACGGCGCTGGGTTGCCTCTAAATCTGTGGTGGGGGAAAAACCTCTTCACCGTGGCCCAATTCAGCAGTGAACCCTCCGCTCCCGTGTCAATCAATAGCAGCATCTCCACGTCGTCCAGCCTCACTGTGCAAAATGTGTACCCGTTCATGCCTGGGGACACCATGTGGATGGTTGTCTTGGGCGGGCAGAGCAATTTCTTCCGTAGGCTGTCCGGTTTAAATTCACGGCACATCCTGGCAAAATGGTCCAAACAACCATCTGTTACACCATGCTCCCCTTGTTGGCAGTCCTTAGCCTTTTTCTGGTGTGTCTTAGAACCACAACCCATACAGAGAGGGACTTTCCCCGGGCCAATCCCCGGCTCATAGCATTGGCTTCTGTCACCTCGCTGTCCCAGCTATCTTTGCCGCCCAGGTCCGTGGCATTTACCATGACAAGAGGCTTGAGTGGCTACTGTGACTGGTGCCCGGTTTGCTCTAGAGCTAGCTTGTCCGCGGCTTCCATTTGGAGCGCTAGCTTGATAGCTCTGGCTAACATGAGGTTATTTGGCGCTGTAAGTAGCCCAGATCACAATGTGTTGCTACAGGTGTGTTCCGCCAGCTGGTCATGGATCATTTCCTCTTCCAGAGCTCCAAAATTGCACTCGCTAGCCAGCTGCCTCAAGTCGGCGACAAAGTGCCAGTTCACCTATCCGCTGACTTGCTGCCGAAGATGGATCCTTCGGACTGTCACATTATCCGAGGTGTCGAAATGGCTAGCTAGCCGCCCTGCTACTTCGTCATATGTGTCGGTAGTACCGAGCATTCTCAGGATCTGCTCGCCCTCTATGCCCAAACTGTGAACCAACAGCGCCCAGGCTCTCAGCTTGTCGAGCTCCCTGAGATCCAGCGCGGCAATGTAGCTCTGAAAAGCCTCAAAGCACTTAGGCCAGGGCACTGGTGGGTCTCTGGGCGCCTTGAGGAAAGGGCAGATAGGGACAATGCACGCCTCCATGGTTTAATCCAACGTCTCCAATATTATGTCTGGTATTACCTGCTGTACAGAAGAGGCAAGGTGACTTGGAGCACAGCTTTATCTAGCTCACTTATAACAGGAGTTATAGACTCAGCACCGGCCAACCTCCAGGCGAGATAAGAGGCCGTAAGATGGTCAACCTTGGCCTTACATAGCATGGCCTGGTGACGTCACCAGAGGTGAGTGTCACCACCCAGCACACTACAATAAAATAACTATATAACACTAAGAAAGTGTATTTAAAAACAAAGCTATTCTATATGTATGTAACTGCAGTAACACAGAGGCTTGGCCATTTGAATGAAACAACTGCTTTATGCATTGTCACACTTACTTACCCACTGACACACACAGTGAATTTCATCTCTTTGCACAACCACTACTTCTGTCCTTAACTGTAGGGTCTAACTCCTAGGCAGGGTGATAAAGCCGCTGTGCTTGGTGGAGTTGCTTTGTTTTCTTACTGGTGTCTGTGTCTGTGCTGCTGGACTCTTTTCTTTCAAAACTCACGTTCACTGATTTTTTTTTTTAATTTGTTTTAGTGCCAGTGCAGCTGTGCAAACAAACATGAGTTAAGCGCTGCTAATGGGATTGGCACATTTGACGGTGAGGAGGAGCCAGCCAGGTATGAGCTGATCAGCTATGACCGGGCATCAGTTTCTGGTGATGTGTGGGTGTTCACATAAATCAAAATCAATTTTTTTTTTCGGGGGTATGCACAGAAATGCCACAACTGTAATAATGCATCAGATATATATAGTGCTTTTCTGTCATGAACCTGGGTTTGATGGTCCCAAACCCATTTCTGACCTGTGGCTGTTTGGCCCGTCTCCCTATTTATTTTCCATCTGGCATGTCAGGGAGCCCTTTGGGTCCTTTGCTCCCTGACAGCTTGGGCACGCCCCCTCCTCCTGTCAGTGCCACCAGCTGTGTCGTATTGGGTGTTTTCACACATATACACACACACACTCCATTAATTCCCATTCACATGCTCAGACACTCACTCATGCACACCTGGGATTAATCATGTTCAGCCCACGCTTCCTCACACCAGCAGTCTCTTCCCTCATTAGTATTATTATTACTTAAACGCTGTGTTAGTTGGAAGAGACCGTCAGAGCATTGAGATTCATTCATGGCAGCGTGTTCCTCCATGTATTCTATTACCTTAATTATGCTGTCAGCCTGCTTCACCTTCATCCACCGGACTGCACAGACTTCCCCGGATTGCTCCTGCACTGTAAGTCCAGGTATATCTTTCACTCCATGCCGACTGCAGCTCAGCGGCACTAGGCATTCTTGTAGCCAGACAGTAGAGCATCCAGGTGGCACTCCTGTAAGTCTGATGGCCTTAAGCCAATTATTTCATCACTCTGTGTTTTTGCATGACTGTTTGCTGGACTCATTATTTGGGGTTGTTAATGAATTGCATGAATCTACTCCTGTGGTTGGGTTTTTCATTCCTTCCTCTGTGCGCTGCATCAAAGTGTACGGGGAATCATAACAGAATGCTCCGACCAGCAAGAAAAAACCCAGCGGAGTAAACGTGCGTTTTTCTTTTCACCTCTTTCCCCCTTTTTTCTCTCGAGCATCAACATGGTGGTTCGGACAGAGAGGGAGCTGGAGAGGGAGCTGCACTCACTGTGCCTCTTGGAGGAGATTTTTTCATGGACACAGAAGCCCTGTTCCTTCCAGGCCGTTCGACAGGCTCGGGACACAGCGATGAGGGTGATGGAGAGAGACGGCCTCTGGAATCATCCCGAGGTGATGGAGATTCTCTGGGACATCTTCACTGTGCCATGCGAGGGGTTGGATGAGGATCTCCCAGCGTTCGAGCCTCTCACGGCCACCCTACTGTCTTCCTCGGGTAATACGGTGCTTCTCAGCACAGGTGGCTCGCTGCCCAGCGCAGCGATTCGTATCCCAGATTATCTGGTGCCCGAGCCGTCCGTGAAGAAGAAGAGGAGGAACTCCTGCCGTAAGAAGCTTCCAGCCTCGCCGATGACAGCCCTGCCTCCTTGGCCCAAGCCGTGTCCTGCTCCATCCCCGGAGGAGCTGGAGGAATGCAGACTGGCTCTTCAGGTGGAGACGAACCTCATCTTGGAGGTGAAGTTGTGGCTCCTCCCGGAGATGGCCGGGAGATTGGAGGAATTTTCCCCGAGGGAAGGGGAACCGCAGCCCGAGGAGGAGCGTGCTCTATCCATGGAGTTGCCACACCTCCCTGACCCCGAGACAACAGCTGACGTCATCACTTCTCAGGAATTCAGGCAAGTGCTAATTCAGTCTCTTCTACTGTCACCTGAAACTGCCCGCCTGATTCCTGATGAACTGTCAGCTGACGATCGTGTTTCCCCTGTTTCTTCGCGCCATTGTCTATGCTGGGAGATGAGTCCCAGATGCAGGACAGGCTGTCACTGGGGAGAGTGGAGCTCCCGCTGCCTGCCTCCTTTTGTTGCTGCCGTTCCCAGAGGGCCTGCCACAAGAGTTTGGCTGACCTGCCGCCCATCTCATCCACCTCCGTCACCATTGAGATGGCTCCTCCACTCTCCACAAGGGGGCCCAAATCCAGGTTGGGCACGGAGAGAGACGGTTGGCTCCCATCTGCAGCTGTGGACATCAGAGACTGGGAGGACAGGCAAGTGTTTTGTCTTCTGTCTCCATCTAATTACGCTAAGCCTTGACTGTCTCCCGAGGGAGAGGTCCAGTCTCAGCAGTCTGCTGGGTCCTCTCCTCCAGCTGCAAAGATTGAATTTGTTCCTACTCTCTCCTTGTCTCCCCCATTTTCCTCTGAGTGTCCGTCGGCCTCTGAATTTAGCCACTGGACGATGGAGGAGCCTGTGGCCCTGGAGGAGTTCAGACCAGTGCCAGCATGGAGTGAGCCCCCTGCTTCCCCGATGGACCAGTCTCCAGCATTGGAGTCCTTGCCTGGGGGCACCTGGACTGCCACCACCACCAGACCAGCCACCAATGTTGTCGCAGCGGAGGAGGAACCAGAGCCGGACCACCTTGAGGTCAGGCCAGTATCGTCGTCGGGATTGACGGAGTCCTGGACGGTGGTGGAGCTCGAGCCCAGGCAAGTGCTCCCGTTTGTTTCTGTCTCTTCTGAATTAGAGCAACCTTGTCTGGCTCTTGGTGAGGAGAGCCGGATGCAGCCACCCGCTGCACCTGGTCTCGCCTCACCGGACTCTGCCACCCCCGGCAATCCTAACTCTTTGTCTCTCTGTCCTGTCTCTGAGCTCTCTCTCAGGGTCACCAGAGAGCTGCTAACACCACGTGAGGCTACTGGGAATCTGGGTTCAGTGCCGGGGTTTGTGGAGAACCCTACCTCCCCCATTGGGGAGGCCACCGCGGGAGCAATGAGGTCTCTGATGGGGACTACCGTGGGTGCATCAGAGCTCCAGCCAGAGCCCACCACTGGTACAGCAGAGCTCCAGCCGGAGTCCACCACTGGTGCAGCAGAGCTCCAGCCGGAGTCCACCACCGGTGCAACAGAGCTCCAGCCGGAATCCACCGCTGGTGCAGCCACGTCCTAGACTGGGACCATCGCGGGTGCTACGGTCCCCCTGCTCCAAGCTTCGGAGGGGAGGGGGGCTCCTGTCCTCTGGTTTGGCCACTGAGGTTCCCCGGTGGGTAGACTGCCTCTCCGCCTTCCCCTCCGGTCCTGGTGGCTCCACCACCCTGGTTGGCCACCCGAAAGACTTTGCCTTCGGGTCGGGTGGCCCATCGGCCCAGGCAGGCCACCAGACGCTGTTCTACGGGCCGCTTGCTGGACGTGGGACTTCCTCCGTGTGCTGCGTCAAAGCGCACTGGGAATCATAACACTTTTCATAGACCAGGGATGGGCAACTTTGGTGGTCGTGAGGGCCACAAATTTTTTCCTGACTTCTCGAGGGCCAGATTTACTTACTTTATTTTAAAGTCAACAGTTTCACAATTACAACTGAAAATGCAAATGAAAATAAAAGCTGCTCAGTGTTTTATCATATTGGAATTAAAATTACTGATAAAATTATATCATGACCAAATTTTTAAAACTCTCTCCATCAAAATGATGAGCAAAGAGAATTTCCATACAGTAATTAACAAAAAAGCCAAGAAGAAAAGGAAATATGACGATGAAGAAAAATGTTTTTAAAATATAAGAAAATGATCCAATTAAAAAATAGTTTTACCGATAAATATGCTACATTTCTGGTTAGCCATTTTTTTTTCATATCTATTTTATTTTTGTATTAGATGTTCAAGCATCTACTGATAAATTTGCATAATTTTATTTAAAAATTTATAACTTTTTAGTTGTACTGGGTTTTTTCTAAATTGAGTTTTTCTGTTGTAAATTTGCCGTTTCTTATATAAATTTGCCTTTCAGTTTGAATACTCCTCGATGAGGAGCTGTAGTATTTATTGTTGTTTAAAAGCAGCCTACTCTGTACATTTACTGCTGTTGAAAGCCTATTAATGCGGTCTCAGCATGCAACACATACATACCTTAAAAGACGTACTCCGGGGCAAACTGCTCTCTCATTCTTGCTCGACCACTGGCACTGGCACCTAGGTTTCCGCCAGCACAGGGCGGAATCTATAACTGCATTTAATGCAGTTC
Source organism: Pholidichthys leucotaenia (assembly GCA_020510985.1). NCBI lineage: Eukaryota > Metazoa > Chordata > Actinopteri > Cichliformes > Pholidichthyidae > Pholidichthys > Pholidichthys leucotaenia. Next base: position 242,800,907 of record CM035837.1, read on the forward strand.
CAAATATATTCATCTTCTTCATAGCAGTCTGTCGGGGGCGACAATGACTGTTTCATTAAGGTCTGATCAGATTCCTTCACACAGCTCTGTCCTTCGCCCTCCGCTGCCAGGAACTCCTGATCTTGTTAACCTGGGTGACGTCCGAGCCGGTATGAGTTGCTTTCTGACTGACCATTCCATGAAACTGCTTGCAAAGTATTTGAGTACTGCTAGCTTTTGCTGGACTAGCAGCACATTCTTGGAAGATAGAGGTATTATCAGTGGCAAGGACAAGCCAAGACATGTTCAAATGGGATATAAATAAATAATTGATTTTTGGAGATGGACTGGTGGGCCGCAGTGGATGACGTCAAGGATTGCATGTGGCCCGTGGGCCGCCAGTTGCCCATCCCTATCATAGACACCCAAAGATGCTTTACAATGGATACATTATTCATTCACTCCACAGACAATGGTAGTGGTAAACTATTACTGTAGCCACAGCTGCCCTGGGGCAGACTGATGGAAACGTAGCTGCCAATCCACACCAACGGCCTCTCCGACCACTACCGAACATTTATACACATTCATGCCCAGTGTCATGGACACTGGAAGCAAGGTGGGTAAAGTGACTTGCCCAGGGACACAATGGAAGGATGTTTAGGGAGAGTGGGATTTGAACCACCAATCCTCCAGTTATTAGACGACCTGCTCTACATCCTGAGCCACTGCTGCCCACATTTCCCTCCTCTGTTCCATTTTTGCCAAGCACCAAGCTGGATGGCAGGAAATTCCATTTTTATATGGTCTTTGGCATGACCTGGCCGAGACTTGAACCCTGACCTGCCGGTTGTGGGGTGGATGCTCGAGGCTTAGACAGCACACACACTTAAAAACTATTGTATATTTGGCCTTTTTAAAAACTATTGATTGTATAGGCTCCAGTGGGCTCGCCACCTGCAGGAGGGATCATGGGGGTCTGGTGCTATGTGGATCAGGTGGCGGTCAAAGGCGGAGACCTTGGCGGTCTGATCCCAAGCTTCCTAAACTGGCTTTTGGACCATGGAATGTCACCTCTCTGGTGGGGAAGGAGCCTGAGCTGGTGCATGAGGTTGAGAGATACCGGCTAGATATAGTCGGCCTCACCTCAACACACAGCTCTGGTTCCGGAACCAGTCTCCTGGAGAGGGGCTGGAGCTTGGCCTACTCTGGAGTTGCCCTGGGTGAGAGGCGACGAGCAGGGGTGGGTATTCTTGTATCCCTCCATCTTGCTACCTCTATAATTTTATAATTTTTACTCAGTAGTTTTCCCCGGTGGATGAAAGGGTTGTTTCCCTGCACCTTCGGGTTGGGAAACGGGTCCTGACCATCATTTATGCCTATGCACCAAATGATGGTTCAGAGTACCCACCCTTTTTGGAGTCTCGGACTGGGGTGCTGGAGGGTGCTCCTCTTGGAGACTCCATTGTCCTACTGGGGAACTTCAATGCGCACGTGGGCAACGACAGTGAAACCTGGAGGGGAGTGATTGGGAGGAATGGCCTTCCCGATCTGAACCCGAGTGGTGTTCAGTTATTGGACTTCTGTGCTAACCACAGTTTGTCCATAACAAACACCATGTTCAAGCATAAGGGTGTCCATATGTGCACCTTGCACCAGGACACCCTAGGTCGCAGGTTGATGATTGATTTTGTTATCATGTCATCAGACCTGCAATCGTATGTCTTGGACACTCGGGTAAAGAGAGGTGCAGAGCTGTTAACTGATCACCACCTGGTGGTGAGTTGGAGCCGATGGCAGGGGAGGATGCCATTCAGATCTGGTAGACCCAAACGTATAGTGAAGGTGTGCTGGGAGCATCTGGCCGAGGCCCCTGTCCGGGAGGTCTTCAACTCCCACCTCCGGAAGAACTTCAACTACATTCCGAGGGAGTCTGGAGACATGGAGTCTGAATGGGCCATGTTCTCCACCTCCATTGTTGAAGCAGCGGCCCAGAGCTGCAGCCGCAAGGTCGTCGGGGCATCTCATGGTGGCAACCCCCGAACCAAGTGGTGGACACCAGTAGTGAGGGGGGCCATTAAGCTGAAGAAGGAGTCCTATCGAGCTTGGTTGGCTTGTGGGACTCCCGAAGCAGCTGAGGTGTACTGGTAGGCCAAGCAGAGTGCAGCTCGGGTGGTTGCTGAAGCAAAAACTCGGGTATGGGAGGAGTTCGGTGAGGCCATGGAACAAGACTTTTGGTCAGCCTCGATGAGATTCTGGCAAACTGTCCGGCAGCTCAGGAGGGGGAAGCAGCTCCCTGTCCACACTGTGTATGGTGCGGATGGGGTGCTGTTGACTTCGACTGGGGATATCGTTGGGTGGTGGAAGGGATACTTCGAGGATCTCCTCAATCCCACTGATACGCCTTCCGCAGAGGAAGCAGGGCTTGTGGACGAGGGGGACGACTCACCTATCACAGGGGCTGAGGTCACCAAGGTGGTTAAAAATGTCTTTGATGGCCGGGCCCCGGGGGTGGACAAGATTTGCCCTGAGTACCTCAAGGCCCTGGATGTTAATGGGCTGTCATGGTTGACACGCCTCTACAACATTGTGTGGAGTTTGGGGGCAGTGCCTTTGGCATGGCAAGCCGGGGTGGTGGTTCCTCTCTTCAAAAAAGGGGACCAGATGGTGTGCTTCAACTTTAGAGGGATCACACTCCTCAGCTTTCCTGGGAAGGTCTATGCCAAAGTACTGGAGAGGAGAGTCCGGCTGTTGGTTGAACCTCGGATTCAGGAGGAGCAATGTGGTTTTCATCCTGGCCATGGCACATCGGACCAGCTCTTTACCCTCTCGAGAATCCTCGAGGGTTCGTGGAAGTTTGCCCAACCAGTTGACATGTGTTTTGTGGACTTGGAGAAGGCATTCGACCGCGTCCCTCATGTTTTTTTTGTGGGGGGTGCTTCGGGAGTATGTGCTATCGGGCTTGTTGTTGCAAGCTATTCGGTCTTTGTACAACCGTTGTGAGAGTTTGGTTCGTATTGCCAACACTCGATCGGACTCATTCCCAGTGAGAGTTGGACTCTGCCAGGGCTGCCCTTTGTCACTGATCCTGTTCATAATTTTTATGGACAGGATTTTTAGGCACAGCCAGGGAATGGAGGGTGTCATGCTTGGTGACCACAGGATCTCATCTCTGTTGTTTGCAGATGATGTTGACCTGCTGGCTTTATCCAACAATGACCTACAGTTCTTACTGGGATGGTTTGCCGCTGGGTGTGAAGCGGCTGGGATGATAATCAGCACCTCCAAGTCCGAGTCCATGGTCCTCAGCTGGAAAAAGGTGGATTGTCCTCTCTGGGTTGGGGGCAGGCTCCTGCCCCAAGTGGAGGAGTTTAAGTATCTTGGGGTCTTATTCACAAGTGAGGGGAGAATGGAGCGAGAGATTGACAGACGGATCGGAGCAGCATCTGCAGTGATGCGGATGTTGTACCGGTCTGTTGTGGTGAAGGAGGAGCTGAGCTCTAAGGCAAAGCTGTCGATTTACCAGTCAATCTACATTCCTACCCTCACCTATGGTCACGAGCTTTGGGCAATAACTGAAAGAACGAGCTTGCGGATACAAGCGGCTGAAATGAGGTTTCTTCATAGGATCGCTGGACTCACCCTCAGAGATAGGGTGAGGAGCTCAGTCATCCGGGAGAGGGTCAGAGTAGAACCGCTGCTCTGCCACATTGAAAGGAGCCAGTTGAGGTGGTATGGGCATCTGATCAGGATGCCTCCTAGACGCCTCCCACTTGAAGTGTTTCGGGCATGTCCCTCTGGGAGGAGACCCCGGGGCAGACCCAGGACTCGGTGGAGAGACTATGTCTCCCAGCTGGTCTGGGAATGCCTTGGTATCCTCTCTGAAGAGCTGGAGCAGGTGGCTGGGGAGAGGGAAGTCTGGGATTCTCTGCTTGAACTGCTGCCTCCGCGACCCGGACCTCCGGAAAAGTGGTAGAAGATGGATGAATGGATGATTGTATTGGCCTTAAAACTATCGTCTAAATCTGATAACTATCATATATCTGGCAACCCTGTTGCCATTCAACACTGGCAATAAAACGCAAAAGGGAGGGCAAAGTTAAATCCTTTTTGAAGAACCTCACCCAGGGCCAGAATTTTTCTCAACAGATGAGGACCAGATGCTTTTGTAAAGTAAAATAAATATTGTTTCCTAAGTAATATATTTGATGTATTAATCTTCCTTCCAATTTTTTTTTTTTTTATTTTAGCCTTTGTCAGTGTTAACAGACTCGTATTACCTGTACAGCTAGCTGTTGTCTAAGTGACAAGATGGTGGTCAGCCAAGAAAGCTGCACATGAATAGTTTGACAAAGAGGATTTTATTTCTGAGAAATTACAGCCTCCTTGGTCATACTCATTTGCACACACGCACGCGCATGCTGTAACATTCACTTTATACTGTTGCACTGTACCAGAGGATGCCACAGGGCAGCGCTACTCCCCTTTGGTGTTAGCAGTGTAATAGCTTAGACCGAAGCCACATAGTAGAACTCTTTAGTAACTGGTAGGTGTCGGTCATGTTGCACATGTCTTGCTAATTCACGTATGAATTAGGGTATGGAACACTGTGGAGATGTGGCTTAATATGGTCTTGTTTAGAATATAGAATAAAGCACAGAGTGGAAGTATATATTCTTTGTCTGGTGACTCTTTGTGCTATTAGCTAGTCCGGAGTCCATGCTAATGTGTTAGCCTTGGCCTGCTAGCTCTCAGCCAACGCCTCACCACCTGTTACAGCACACACACACAAATGCACACACTTAAACAATCAGAGCTGGGTAGTCAGAAATTGTAGCCAAGTGAAAGTAGTGCTACCTTGTGATATTAATTACTCAAGTAGGAGTTATGTCCACAAACCTGGCATTCAATGAGATGGACAAGGAAGTTGCACTGCATCACAGCTTTATTACATACTGCCCACAATACAATACATACAGTACGGCCCACTGTGGGGTCGTCCGGGCAAAAGATCACCCGAAATGGTGGACGCCCCTATTTATAGGGCGGTGTGATGGCGCACCCGGAAGGCAGCGTCATCACACTGCACTTCACAATAAAACCCATCATCACATTCTCCCCCCTTTATAAAGTAGAAAACAACACGCCTAATTAAACCCACCCAAATTTAGCAGATAAAACTCGCAACAAACACATTAAACAACAACACAATCAAGAACAGTAGAACTAGGGCCGGTGGATGGATGGCCAAACGGCCCGCATGGCAAAGTGGTTTATCCTGCCACTTTTCCTTTGTTTTTGTTTTTTTCAGTAGTCCAACTGTGCACCTACCTGCAGAGTCTTTCAGTTTTTATTTTTTCCTAACAGTCTTCCACGGGAGGAACATTCCTGCTGGGGGGGTCTTGAGGCGGCCCTGTGTTGGCCTCCTCCCTGGAGCTTTGAAATGCGCTCTTGGCAGCCACTTCCCCAGAGCTGTCGTACCCCCTGGGCCAATCTTCATGACGCCGGTGTTATGTCCGTAATTTGGTAAACAAGGAGGAGGCTGAGGATACAGTAGAACGTCACTTTATTAATGAACCACACACAATGCTAGGCGCACCGTACAACAAGATGGTCGACGGTCGAAGAGGCAGGGTCTCTTCCGCCCTAGCCCTTTATACCCCTGGTGACGGTCACCTCCCACTACACTCAGGATGGTATGGGCACCATCTTGCTACACCACAGCCGGGGCCTGGGTCCCATACTGCAGCAGCCGACTCCCGCAGAGCCCTGCCACCCGGAGCCGTCACCCAGACATGCCGTAGTTTGTTCGGGTGCCAAATGGAATTGACAGTCAGTACAAAACACGTTGCTCCCAGCTTCGCCACAATCCCCAGCGGCACCCACTGCTTCGCTGGCTGCTGCCCGGTTAGCTGCCATCCTGACCTCCCGCCAGCGCAAACGTGAACCCAGTCCGTGACTTAAAGCGACACCTTACTTGGTTCGATGTGCCGCTGCACATTCGCCAGCTCTGTGCCCTCCTTTGGCCTGGCACCTTCGTTACCCTGTGGCGGTTCAGCAGTCACCGTTGTTGCAGTGGACCCCTCACCCATCGCCATCTGAAACTTGACCCAAGCACTGAAGTTGTCCTGGTTCCTCCACTGAGCCATCTGAAGTGCTCAGCTGTGCCGCGTTGTGCACTGTGTCCGTGTTTGTCTGCTGTCGCTTTGCGTCGTGGCCCCCTGCATGCTCGCGCCCCCCCTCCGGGCAGCTCTCTTCCTGAAAGCGTGGAGCGGATGCTTCAATGTAGGTGCTGTCCATAAATACCTCAACGGCACTGGTCCCGTCAAACCCGGGCTCCCTCTCCTTCAGCTTCGGTTCTGGCTGTGCGAGGGACGGAGGCGAGCCCGGTCTCTGCCCTTTCTCCATGTTGTCTTCACCGTCTGTGCCGTGTCCACTGTCTGTGTTACGTTCGCCATCCACATTGTGCTCTTCAGCTGCACCCACATCCACGAAGCCTGGGCAAACTGGGCCTGGGCCGCTGACCGTCTTCCCGCCCATTGTGAAAGTAAAACCCAGCTCACTGAATAAATCCCACCCCATAACATTTCCACTCCGGTGTGTAACCTGGAACTGAAATGCTGGAATCACTTTTTTGCTGTACTGCACTGCAAATGTAACGTTCCTGCCGGCACCGGAGCTCCTGTCGTCCGGCAGTTCCACCACATCAGGGCGCCGGGGGGTGTGCCTCCGAACCATGGCCTCACTCACTATAGACTGCGTGGTGGCGGTGGCCACCAACATGGGTACACGCACGCTGTCTAACTTCACCACACGCTGCAGACCTGACCAACCTTCGTGGCCCATGATGTTTATACCATCTCTGTAGGGTGTAGGATTATTTAGAGGATTATTTAGCTTAGCTTCTCATCGACAGCGGCGAGTTTTCGCACGCTGCGCCATGTTTTTGGGCTTAGTAAAGTAGCTAGTTAGCATCTCGATAGCCTCCTCATTACAGTCCATCTCCGCATTTGAAAAAGAATTTGAAAAAGTCTCTGACTTTCCGTATTCAGGTGGACAATTAGCGCTAGCATCCTCATTCCCTCCAGCTTCCCGAGGCCCAAAGCCACGATGTAGGTTTGGAAAGCCTCCAACCAGTGGAGCCATGGCACCGGCAGCTTGCCGGGAAGCTCCAGATAAAGCCGCAGTGGTGTAGCACACGCCTCCATTTGTTAATCCTCAGTCGCCAAATGTTATGTCCACACATCTGGCATTCAATGACACGGACAAGGAGGTTGCACTGGAACACGACTTTATTACATACCGTGCACAATACAATATATACGGCCCTCTGTGGGGTCATCCGGGCAAGAGCTCACCCGAAATGGTGGACGCCCCTATTTATAGGGCAGTGTGATGGCGCACTCGGAAGGCAGCGTCATCACACCGCACTTCACAATAAAACCCATCATCACAGTAGTGACCCCCAAAAATTAGTTAAGTAAGAGTAAAAAAAGTACTGTATCTGCTCTTGAGATGTGATTTTGTCCTTGACAGTTTGAGAGGTTTTTCTTCCAAATTTTTGACAGTTTTCTTGTAGATATACCACTTTTCCCTTGTAAATTTGAAAGTTTTTATTCACTTACATTTTAAACTTTTTTACTCATTGTGTTTTTGCCCTTGTAAATTTAGGACTGTCAACACATTTGAGAATTTGTTCTCACAAATCTGAGAGGTTTTTCCTCAAAACTTTCATTTTTCTTGTAAATTTACTACTTTTCCCGTGTAAATTTGAAAGATGTTTTCACTTGGCAACGTTTCTCTCATTATTTGTGTTTTTGCTCCTGTAAATTTAGGACTATCAGACATTTGAGAATTTATCCTTATGAATTTGCAAAGTTTTCTCAAAACTTTCCAACACTTTTCTTGTAATACTTTTTTCCTCATCTATTTGTGTTTTTTTTTTTTTTACTCCTATCTGTACTTTATAAGGATTTCGTTTTACCTGAAAAGTTTGTGGTAAAATTGTAACTTTTTCACATATAACTGAACTTTAATTTGTAGAGCCAGAAGAGAACAATTAGTTTACCTCTGATTTTGAATGAAATTATGAATAAAACTGTTTAATGGGGTGAGAATCTTTAGGCACCTCACGATTCAAGCCAATTATGATGCATCATTTTCTCCCCTAACAAATAAATATTAGAAAAAGGAATTTCTGCGCCTCATCCCAAAGAAACTGTAGCTGCAGCAGGTGCTTTCAGCTTAAGGACATCACAATCACAGAGGAAAAGTCAGGAGTACACTGTCAGATTCACAGCCTTGATTGGTGCTAAGACTAACACACATACATCCTGTTCAGTCTTCTTAGGTCCTAGACCAATTACTGATTTTTACATTTATTTTATTTTTCAGAACACTGCATGTTAATGGACACTTGAATTCAACTTTATTTATCTTATTCCTTGCCTCCATGGTGCCTTGCTTGAATTATGTGCACAACTAATGGTACTATTTTAGAATGTGGAGTTGCCATGGAAATGATATGCTTTTCCTTGTTAAAAACCAATGACTTCAGCATCAGAAATGCAGGAACATGATCTTTTATACCTCAGAAAGAGTAATATAATCATACCACTTCCCATGACTATCGAGGGATGGGAAGATGACCTTAAAAGTGGCCTCGCATACAGTAGCTCTGTTAGTTAGCGCCGCTGCTAAGATGCTAATGCTGTAAACAAATAAAAGCTCTGAGATATAGCAATGTCTCCACCACAATAAAGTTGGTCACATTTTGTTAAAAGATGCTGGACAGTATGAAAATAACCTCTGACTAGTGGTTTAGGTTCATTTTTAATGATCTGCCCAGAGATAACCATGTCTTAGTTTCATATGTGACCCGTGCTGGCAAAATGAGTTGGAATGCGCACTGGGTAATTACGAGCTACAGGCACGTGAAGTCATAAATCGTGATTCTTTCTTTCTTTGCTGGTGGCAAGTCCTGGGAAATCCCCCGTCAGTGCCTGGTATCATTGCAAAGCTTGGAACTTCTACTCTCTAAAAATACACATTTTTGTGGACCGATCAAACATGAGTTTTCAACCAGCCAAAATATAAACAGAATCGGCTTGTTGCTGCTCCATTTTTGTGAAATTCTTACAAATTAAATATCATTTTGAAGGTCTTTCAATACAGAATATGAAAATAATGTTACCTCAGTTTTGAAAATTCCCTCATTGCAGCTCATTTTGCCAGTACGGGTCACATACATCAGTACTTTGTATGTTTACTGTTATGTATGGAAAATACCTGGGTGAAGGATGAGGCCAGATGGACTTGGCGAACACAGCTTTATTGCTGAACTATGTACAGAGCGATACACAGCATGACACCTAGCGTGGGCATCCGGCAAAGAGGCTGTAAGATGGCGCCCATCCCTTATATAGGGCAGTGCAGTGACGGGAAGTGCACGTCACCACACTGCATTTCACAGTAAAGTGGCATTTATATATATACAACATTTCCTCCCCCTTTTAGAAAAGTCCAAAACCACACGCACAATTGACCCCCCCCCCCATCTAACACACTCACTCAAAACAACCTAGAATAAGGCTGGCAGGTGGACTACTGCATGGCATGGTGGATTATTCTGCCACCCATATCTAAAGAAAAAGTCCTTTATCAATCTAAAATTACTTGCTGTGCTCCTCAACTAAAACACCAACACTCAAAATAACCCCATACCATAACATACATGCAAAACATAAGAACTATAAATAACCATTTTTTACAGCACAGTCACTTGGGTGTGAGAGGCAGAACTGGCATGGGGGGGCCCAGGGCAGCCCCTCAGCAAGCATGCCTCTGGAAGCAGCAAACCCTTGGGACAATGGCTGATCTTCTGGACGGTGGAGCCCGACTCCTTCACCACCAACACTGACTCCTGTCCAGCTTTATCACCTGGAGCCTCTTTCTGGACACGCCGAAGTTGACTGGCATGCCTGGATGAGCCGTCGGACAACCTGAAATATGCTGCGCCCAACTTTGCCACTATGCGTAGACATCCTTGGTGTTTTGCTGGCTGTCGTTTGGCCCATATTCACCATGGACATTCTTCACCCCAAACCCGAACCAAGTCCAGAACCCGAAGAGGAGTTTTACTCGGCCCGATGTACTGCTGCTGAGCATGCGGTAACTCCATGCTCGTCGGTCTGGCCCCATTCTCTTCTATAAACGTTGTAGTGTACACTGTCATAGCTGCAGACCCCCCACCCAACTGTGGCCAAGTACCAGAGGCATCTTGGGCTATCATGGTGACGCCCATCAGCATGGGTACCGACACTGGGTGAGAACTGGTAGACTTGAAAGTGAGGGTGTCCATTAGCTCTTTGTACCGTTAGATCCCAGTGTCCGTCGGGGGTGAGCAGGGTTATTTCTCCCTTGGGTTCCCCGGGTTAGACAAATGGCACACCCTGGTGTACTGATTCAAATGTCCACATCTACTACAAGGTTTTCCTCTTGCCGGGCATTTCTTCGCTTTATGGCGGTGCATCGCAGACCCACAACCCCTGCAACAGAAGTTTCCCAGAGCAGACCTTTGGCTGGCAGCATTGATTTCCCAATAATCTTTGTCCAAGCTATCCTCACTATCAGGGTCCGCAACATTAACTGAGGCAGGCGGCTCCGGTGGCTTCTGCGGCTGGCGCCAATTTAGCTCCACAGCTAGCTTATTAACGGCTTCCAACTGGAGAGCTAGCTCAACTTTTTCAGCTGTCAAGTCATTAGGTGCCACTAATAGCCTAGCATGCAGCTCAGCATTGCACGTGTGCTCTGCTAGGTGGTTGCGTACCACCTCATCTTTAAGCAGTCCAAAATGACACTCGCTGGCTAGCTGCTTCAAGTCAATCACATACTGGCGGATAGGCTCACCTCCATGCTGGCGTCTCCGGCAAAAACAAATTCTCCGAACAGTCGCACTGTCTGGGGTGGAGAGACGTTTAGCTAGCAACTCCACAACTTCCTCATACGAGTTTGCAATGCCGAGCGTCCGTAGGACCCTCCAGCCTTCAATACCCAGGTTGTGAACGAGAAGCGCCCACACACGCCCTTACCTTATTGAGCTTCCCGAGGTCCAGTGCCGTAATATACGTTTGATAGGCCTCCAGCCAATGCGGCCATAGAACTGGTGGTTCACCTGGGAGCTCGTGAAAGGGACGGAGTGGTGTAATGCACGCCTCCATATGTTAAACCTCAGTCGCCAAATGTTATGTATGGAAAATACCTGGGTAAAGGATGAGGCAAGATGGAGTTGGCGAACACAGTTTTATTGTTGAGCTATGTACAGAGCGATACACAGCATGACACCTAGTGTGAGCATCCGGCAAAGAGGCCGTAAGATGGTGCCCATCCCTTATATAGGGCAGTGCGGTGACATGACGGGAAGTGCACGTTGTTATGTATGTAAATGGTGAACCAATGACGAGACCGAATGGTGAACTAGACAGGACTTTATTATAGACTCAGGTTATACAGAGGTGTTCCCGCTAGGCTGAGAGGTGGTCAAAGAGACCACCCCTCTTCCGCACAGCCCTCTGATACTCCGGGTGATGGCGGAACCGGAAGGTGAAGCCACCACTCGTGTCACACAATAATATGTCCTAAGTACAACACTACACCCCCCCCCCCCACGCTTCAAAAATGGTCCAAAACACACATACAATCGAGACCCTCCCCAATTTGGAACCCGGATCCCGCACTAAACTAGACATAAATGTATCAGGGCCTATAACAGTCACACAAAACAACTAAAGCTAGGGGGAAACAGGTGGACTACTGTTCCACCCCCACACGGCTAGACAGATTATTCTGCCGTCTCTGCTAGAATATAGTTCTTTAAACATAAAATCGCTGTGCTCCTAAAATAAGTAGCATAAAACAATCCCCACAACAGAACATATATACAAACTAGCAAATCCCATGAACAGCTTGAATAATTCTCACTTCAACATCATGCATCAAACACATCAGTATAACGACTATAACCCGGGCAATTTACATACTAACAACATGTATTGAACACATTGCCCCCCCCCCCCCCAACTACCAGTCAGTCCCAGTAGAGAAACCACCCCCCTTCCAGAACATCTTTTCTTCGTGCCCGGAGATGATCCTTGTTGAAGCCCAAACACCTCCTTCTCATCAGTGGCATGCCACAGCTCGTTGGGATGTCTCCATGAGCCGTCAGCTGAAGATAGCCATCCTCCTGAAAAGCCACCACCTACATCCGCCCCTGGTACTCCTGTCGTTTGTGCTTTCTATGAATCCCTCTTGACTGGGCCTCCTCTCTGGGTCGGACCACATAAGCGACCCCCAGAGGAGCCCGGCTCGGCTTCCAGTGTCCCTGAGTGGCATATTGTTTCAACATGCCAGCCGGTCCTGACCCGCTTGCTTTCATTTCAGACGCTGGCGAAGCCGTTGTTACCCCTTGCTTCTCTGTACCTCCCAGCCGAATTCTGGAAGCAGAATGGGCCAGCCACTCTGCTCCACCCACCGTCACGGGCGTCCCACCGCACTGCCCAGTTACCTCAGCTAGAGCAACTTGGACTCTGGAGCAGGAACCCTCCCGCAATGGCCCTGGAAGGGGTTGGTCCTGCTCATCTTCCAGAATACTAGGCCAAGGTTCATCCCATACAGCATCATCCACCACTCGCAGAACTGTCCGGTCCCACAAGCCACAGCCCGACCACTCTTCTCCAACAGTGCTGGTGATCAAAACACCCAGTCCATAAAAAAGGTCACAGCCCATAATATTCTTGCCATCGGTGGTCACCATGAATTTCAGGTTGGAGACCTCTGCTGACTTGTACCTAGCCCTCAGTTCCACTGAACCCACAATGGCCAGTATTTGTCCTCCATACCCACACAATGGCGCTGAATGACCTCTTACTCAGTAGTATGGGAAAAAAACTCCTCACAGTTGGCCAATTCAACACAGAACTCACTGCACCCGTGTCAATCAGCAACGGCACCTCCACTCCATCTAATTTCACCATACAGTACGTACGGCCATTGGTGCTCGGAGAGACGGTGTGAATAACTGTAGGAGTTGGAGCAGGGTTGTCCGCTTTGCGCTGCTGTTCCCCTCACTCAACCCTATTACAGGCCCTGGTAAAATGGTGCAGGAATCTACACTTGCCACAGCGTTTACCTCTCACCGGACACTCTCTAGCCTTGTATCGGTGCTTAGTGGACCCACAACCCAAACACCTGGGCGATCCCGGGGCGGACCTTATCTTTACAGCCGTAGTGCATTCCTCCTTCTCCTGGTTGCTGTCATCACTGTCCAGGTCCACAGCCTGTGCCGTTGATTGTGACTCAGAGCGATGCGGCGTAGCTCTCTCACTGAGGTCATGTGACAGTTTGTCCGCTGCTTAACACTGCTGAGCCATCTCAACACCCATGGCTAATGTCAATTTGCCGGAGTGCGTGAGGAGCCTCGACCGTGCTGTTGAGCAAAGCGTGTGCTCCACCAACTGGTCGCGGACCATCTCTTCTTCCAATGCTCCAAACTGGTAGTCCCTAGCCAGCTGACACAGGTCCGCAACATATCGTTGCACCGACTCGCCGATCTGCTGGTGGCGCTACCGAAACTGAATTCTCCGGACAATGACGTTTACAGGGGCATGAAAATGTCACGCCATTAACTCAGCAACGTCCTCGAAGCTATTGCTAGCACCCAAGGTAGCAAGGATACGTTGTCTGTCCATACCTAAATTATGTACCAGAATTGCCCGAGCCCATATCTTCTTCAGTTCACCAAGGTTCAGAGCCACCAAGTAATTTTGGAATGCGGTGAACCATCTCATCCAAGGGACTGGAGGCTCTCCCGGAGACTCCAAAAACGGCCGAATAGTAGAAACACCAGCATCCATACTTTATCCACATTGCCAAATGTTACTGTATATATGTACAGTGGGGCAAAAAAGTATTTAGTCAGCCACCAATTGTGCAAGTTCTCCCACTTAAAAGATGAGAGAGGTCTCCAATTTTCATCATAGGTATACCTCAACTATGAGAGACAAAATGAGAAAAAAAATCCAGAAAATCACATTGAAGGATTTTTAATGAATTAAATGGTAAATTCCTCGGTAAAATAAGTATTTGGTCACCTACAAACAAGCAGGATTTCTGGCTCTCACAGACCTGTAACTTCTTAAGAGGCTCCCCTGTCCTCCACTCGTTACCTGTATTAATGGCACCTGTTTGAACTCGTTATCAGTATAAAAGACACCTGTCCACAACCTCAAACAGTAGACTCCAAACTCCACTATGGCCAAGACCAAAGAGCTGTCAAAGGACACCAGAAACAAAACTAGACCTGCACCAGGCTGGGAAGACTGAATCTGCAATAGGTAAGCAGCTTGGTGTGAAGAAATCAACTGTGGGAGCAATTATTAGAAAATGGAAGACATACAAGACCACTGATAATCTCCCTTGATCTGGGGCTCCACGCAAGATCTCACCCCGTGGGGTCAAAATGATCACGAGAACGGTGAGCAAAAATCCCAGAACCACATGGGGGGACCTAGTGAATGACCTGCAGAGAGCTGGGACCAAAGTAACAAAGGCTACATCAGAAACACACTACGCCGCCAGGGACTCAAATCCTGCAGTGCCAGACGTGTCCCCCTGCTTAAGCCAGTACATGTCCAGGCCCATCTGAAGTGTGCTAGAGAGCATTTGGATGATCCAGAAGAGGACTGGGAGAATGCCATATGGTCAGATGAAACCAAAATAGAACTTTTTGGTAAAAACTCAACTTGTCGTGTTTGGAGGAGAAAGAACACCATACCTACTGTGAAGCATGGGGGTGAAAACATCATACTTTGGAGCTGTTTTTCTGCAAAGGGACCAGGATGACTGATCTGTGTAAAGGAAAGAATGAATGGGGCCATGTATCGCGAGATTTTGAGTGAAAACCTCCTTCCACCAGCAAGGGCATTGAAGATGAAATGTGGCTGGGTCTTTCAGCATGACAATGATCCCAAACACACCACCTGGGCAACGAAGGAGTGGCTTCGTAGGAAGCATTTCAAGGTCCTGGAGTGGCCTAGCCAGTCTCCAGATCTCAACCCCATAGAAAATCTTTGGAGGGAGTTGAAAGTCTGTGTTGCCCAGTGACAGCCCCAAAACATCACTGCTCTAGAGGAGATCTGTATGGAGGAATGGGCCAAAATACCAGCAACAGTGTGTGAAAACCTTGTGAAGACTTACAGAAAACGTTTGACCTCTGTCATTGCCAACAAAGGGTATATAACAAAGTATTGAGATGAACTTTTGTTATTGACCAAATACTTATTTTACCAAGGAATTTACCAATTAATTCATTAAAAATCCTTCAATGTGATTTTCTGGATTTTTTTTTCTTATATTGTCTCTCATAGTTGAGGTATACCTATGATGAAAATTGGAGACCTCTCTCATCTTTTAAGTGGGAGAACTTGCACAATTGGTGGCTGACTAAATACTTTTTTACCACACTGTAAATGGTGAACCAATGATGAGACCGAATGGTGATGTAGCATCATCTCACTTTGGCTCAGCAATAATTATTCTCCTGCTTAAAGACATTTTTGTTTCATCCAGGAATAACGCAAATAAATGGATTTTCTTCCCCCAGGCCACGGCTGAAATCCCCTTCTTTTGTTAAAACCAGCCTAAGGAATTTCCCCCAATGTCCAGCTTCACTTTTATTGCCCCCATAAAACCTACACAGATCCACGACTCAGCTAATTTCCTTAAACTGTGGACATGCTGGATTTAAACAGTGAACTTTTAAAGTACATTATTACAAACTCAATTCTAAACCTTCATTCTTTTCAGAACTATGAAAATGCAGATGGACTCTGATGTTTTGATGTGGAAAATCAATAATATGTGTGAAATGCATTAATCTGTGATTTTATATATATATGCATGGTAATGTTAAATGAATGTTTATTCCTGCATGTTGATTTAGAAGCACTGCTTATAAGATACAGTAAGGTTAGTTTAGTTATACATAAGTGTGTAACAGTACATTCCAATGTATTTAAAACTGTGTATTCCTGTGGACTGATATCATGTGTCACCAGTCTTCATAGAACCCCAGCTTCGTCATCCTATTGGTCTCTCACAGACAAGGCCTGTTATTGGACTAAAGGTTCATCGAGCCCGCCCACGAAGGACTCTCATTGGCTGAGATTCCGGTCAGGCCGGAATCCCGCGAAACTCAACAGAGCTTATATAAAGGAGAGAGACTCCTGCTTCACTCTCTTTCTGCTCCGGATTCTCTTTTCGCCTGCTCCCTTTTTTCTGATCTCCTCCATTGTCTACACACAGCAAGGAAGAACAAAGGACTGTCTGAGCACATGTCGCTTTTCTGAACACAGAGCAGATAACTCGTAATTTATGTAACTTTGTATTTTCTTTTTCTCTTAAATGCCTAGGAATTCCTATTTCTTTGAGCTCAATTCTTAATCGGAGTCAAACTCCAATTTTTATTCATCACTTTTTTTTCCTTTGTTAAACTTTCTGTAAAACCACCGTTTGTTTAATTTTAAGGTAAACTTTAATCTTGACTTTATTTTTATAATATTTCTCTTGACCAAGCACCTACCAGAAACTACTATTTTTATCTAAAGTCCGAAAGTTTCTTTTCTAATTTGAAATCGGATTAGATATCTTTTAATTATTATCGAAGACCTCTTGAAGAAAGACGCAGCCTTCCACGTCACGTGCAGCTGAGGAATCAAGGCTGTTCATCAAACGCTGAAGAAAGTCATCTAACCCAGTTACAACTCTGGGTCATACAGCCCAGAATCCAGCCTCCTTCGACCGCTTGAATCTAAAGGTCGAACTGTGGACTCTGAAGTATCTGCTGGCAGATATTTCCCCTAACTTCCACGAAAGCTGGGCTGAGGACGAAGACCGAAGATCACGTGAGCTGCAAACTTTTAATTCCACTGCTGAATTAACGTCTGAGGTTCGGTAATAATCTATATATCTAATCAGATGCAAATTAAGAAGCCCTTAACATAACTCTCCTTTTCATTAAAATTCCGTTTTTATTTTCTTAAGATTAATTTAGGACTTTTTCATAATTAGCAAACTTTCTCCATAAATTTGCATTGTTTTTAATAATCTGTTAACTCAAACTGATAGAAATTCGTTTCTCAGTTTAACCCTGGTTCCGAAAATATTGACATTGTTAATCTATCATTTACAAGATTGATTTTATAATTATTAATGAAATTACTGCAATTCTGTTCATCATTCCATTTAATAAATATTTAAAAATGAGAGGTTGTTGGGAATTTATTTCATTTTGAGTCTGTTTCAAGCCCAGGTATCGAATTCACGGAAAATTTTTGAGACTGATTATTGATTAATTTATTGAGTGATCAAACAGGTATAAAGTGAAATTAAAGATTAAATTGCTTCTTAAAGACAGAAGCTGGTGCCCCTTACGAGTGTTATTAACTTTTCTGATGTATATGAAATGAGATTTGAGCTCAGATTCCAATACATCAATATAAATTAAATAATTCATACCTGATCATATTTATTACTTATTAATATTCCACATTTTACATTACAGTGAACTAGACAGGACTTTATTATAGACTCACAGGTTATACAGAGATGCTCCCGCTAGGCTGAGAGGTGGTCAAAGAGACCGCCCCTCTTCTGCACAGCCCTCTTATACTCGGGGTGATGGCGGAACCGGAAGGTGAAGCCACCACCCGTGTCACACCATAATATGTCCTAAATACAACACTACACACGTCACCACACTGCACTTCACAATAAAATGCCATTTATTATATACAACATTCACCATGTGTACAACAAGCTCTGTCTGGTATTATTTTTCTTTACACGGCATATACACGGCCTTCCAAAGAAAATCTACAAAAAAATAAAAAACCCCGATGTTGGACATAATCCAATTTACCTCACAGGAGACGTAGAATCTAGTCAGAGCCACAGAGAACCACAACACTGTGTTCCAGTGTTTTAATGTTGTGGTTGCTGTTTGCTTTACCATGACATTAAAATGCTCATGCTGC
Source organism: Pholidichthys leucotaenia (assembly GCA_020510985.1). NCBI lineage: Eukaryota > Metazoa > Chordata > Actinopteri > Cichliformes > Pholidichthyidae > Pholidichthys > Pholidichthys leucotaenia. The sequence goes on from CM035837.1 coordinate 242,818,975, forward strand.
TGTCATGCCATGTTATTTAACTTAACACGTACAGACCTTTTCTCATTATTGCTGAAAATTTTATTGATCTATGTTTTGTGATAGTTTAAAAATGAATTAATGCATGCTTAAGCTGCTAATATCAAGTCCATGTTGCCAAATAGAGTAGTCCAACAAGTGCAACAAAAACTATTTGATATCTTTCCTTAATCATTAAGTCTTAGGAAGCGAACTTGTAACTATTTTTATTATTTTACTTCATGCAGCCATGCACTTGGCGACATATGACAGTTAAACATCAGATCTGTGACATTCATACAAATGAAAATGTACCTGCTGCTCTTGTGTTTGTCCTGTGTCTGTACCACCTATCACACCAATAGTCCTTTTTAGTTTTCAGTGCATGATCTACGCAACGCTGTTGGAGTCACAGATTTAGCTTTTCTTGGCTATGAGGAGCCTCCATGACAGTTTATGACACAACCACCAACAGCAGCAAGTACCAGACATGCACAAAAACATTCAAGAAATTAGTTGCCACTTGATTGCAAAACATGTATGCGGGCTATACATTAACACAAATTTGAATTAAAAAAATGCTATTTCAAATGCCCCGCTACTCCACTATTGCTGACTGACTTAACACTACTTCCACCCGAAAGTGGAAATTGCCCACATAATTGTTTCTACAGCAGCACCCTCAGGAATAAGGTGGATATAGCACCATTTCACATCTCATCTCATAGCACTTTACATGTAAATATGCCAGATTGTAGCCAGAGCTTGTTTGCTATATCCTTCTTAACTGTTCTAATTCACATGTGGCAGGAAGCGGAAGATGCTAATACATTTATGGAGTGTATAATACAGTGTATAATAATAAGTTTCAAACACTTTGTCTTCTTCAGTCAGACACAGGAGTGTTGTGTTAGTCTTAACACCAACAAAGGCTGTGAATTTAACAGTGTGCTCTGCCTCTTTTCTTCTGTGAAAGAAATATCATAGGTCTAATGAAAAATAGAAGCACTCCTACCTGCTGGTTTCAGTTTTTCTATATTTTGGTCTAGCCACGGCTGTGTACTTTGGGTGACCCGCTTGCCACAGCTGCATTTCACACACGTGCATTGGATGTAAGCTACAGTCCATGTCAATGTAGGATGACAGCAACACTCCAGCAAACTAATCTGAACACCCACAATTAAATAAAATGAGGAGTTTTTTTGCCGATATTGAGTGCTGTGACCATAGATATGAACATATGCCATATGCCGCGACAAGTACTGTCTGGGCAGGTATCAACTTCCGCATTTAAGAGTCCACTTTTTTCATTCCATCAAAACTAATTGCTATTGTAGGGCAGCACAGTGGTGCAGTGGTAAGCACTGTTGCCTCACAGCGAGAAGGTTCCAGGTTCAGATCCACAGGCTGGCAGGGGTGGGAACTTTTCTGTGTGGAGTTTGCATGTTCTTCCTATGCTGTGTGGGTTTACTCCAGGGGCTCCGGTTTCGTCCCACAATCAAAAGACATGCATGTCAGGTTAATTGGTGACTCTAAATTGTCGCTAGGTATCTGTCTCTGATAGGCCCTTAGAATAAAGGGTTAGTGTAGCCACTAGTTAAGCACTTTGAATGGTCTTTGACTAGAAAAAGTGCCGTTTAAGTACAGGTCCTTATTAAGCTATGGCCCACATATCCAGACAGCACACCAGCGATGCCCGAGCTGGAACACCCAGACCAAAATAAGATCCAGCAGGAGTCTCTCTAGTGTTGTGCACAATGCCAAAGACCATCAACTTCCACGTTCCGCTTTTTTTCTGTCAACATAAATGTCATGGGTCTGGTGAGCGCACTCCTTCCCCACCCATCCGCCTCAACCTTCACCTACTCCACGGGCAATCATCTCCACCTGTGTGATGAGACGCACCTGCTCCTGGTTCACCAGCGCATACATAGACCTTCTCTTCAATGTCTCAGCGCTGGCTTGTTGGGTATACTACCTGCATCAGCAGTATTATCTATTTTCCTTACCCTTGAAAAACCCTTTAATCTTCTGCTTGCCTTTTCACAGGTTGCTATCTACTTTGTGGTGCGTCTCCAGGGTTGTTGTGTGCTCACCTGCCCCGTCATCACCACAACATCAGAGACCGTCATCACCCAGTCAGACACCTCACCCAGCTCTATGTTGCCATCCTGTTTCATCTGGAGGTTTGCTGTAAGTGCTGGGTTCTTCTGCTGGCTCCTCTATTACTCCCACATGAGTGTAGTCCTATTTTCTCTCTGTGTCTAGTCTCCCTCCTAATTAACCTGCTCTCGCCTCTCATTTCAGGCTGTGTGTTTCCCCTGGTGCGTGGCGTTTTTCTCTTGTGGAGACGTTCTTTGCAATTAATAAAATTCAATCTAAACTTGTTACTCTGTGTCATTGTATGTTTCCTTTGGTGTCATTCCCTGCACGTGAGCTGTCTAATTACAGCCAATCATGACACTAAAATTACATTATAAATATATATTTAAGAATCTGAATTTTTCCATTTGTGCATCGATTCAGAATCGTTCACATCTGCATCGAGATGCATCGGAAAAAGGATTATTTCTCTCATCCCTAATGTTTAATTCAATAAAATTCATTAAAATGACCAAAGATGCAGTCACTTTTGCTGTGATATTATGTTATAGCTAAATATTTTTTAGATTTCCCACTCAGTCAAAACCTAAAAGTAGTTAGTAGGCATCCTCTCTCTTACACTGTAAATTCAGACAGACAACAAAATATTCAACATTGTGTACAATAATCATAAAAGCCAAGGTTGACATCATAAATTAAAGGTGAGGACAGGGCTGGATTAAGGAGGTTGTGGGCCCCTGGGCTAGAGCAATTTTTGGGGCCCTTCCACATATTTATGGGAGTATGATATGCAAAATGGCTATGTAAAGAGTAAAGGTAATAAAGAGTTTATAATCAGATTTCTGGAGTTGTCTGATTATTAGTCATGCAAAAAAAAATCAGATAAAAGGCAAATATTGTGTTACATAAAGCGAAATTACATTAACACACATAGTTTATTCCAATAATCCATTTATTCAGTGCATGTAAACATGTTAAATCCAATTACCATCATCATCATCATCATCATCATAGCAGTCTGTCAGGGGCGACAATGACTGTTTCATTTAGGTCTGATCAGATTCCTCCACGCAGCTCTGTCCTTCGCCTTCTGCTGCCAGGAGCTCCTGAACTTGTTAACCCGGGTGATGTCCGAGCCGGTATGAGTTGCTCTCTGACTGACTATTTCATGAAACTGCTTGCAAAGTATTTGAGCACCGCTAGCTTTTGCTGGACTAGCTGCACATTCTTGGCAGATAGAGGTATTATCAGTGGCAAGGACAGGCCAAGACAAACTGACTCCAGTATCTGTTGCAGTGACTGACCAGATGATAGGTTTGTTTATCTCTGCTCTTTGTGTAGTGCATGTCACAATGCACCGACTGGCAAAAGTCCACCACAGATGTTGCGACAGATGTGCGTATCTGCCGGGATGTCCAGTCTCACACTGTGTAACTGGGAGTGGTCCGCCACAGACCTGTGACAAATATTGTTTTTAGTTCTGCCAGAATGCCCAGTTTCACCCTTTACACCCTCGGAAGGGCAGGGTTGCCGGTTGAGTCGCCAACGGTCTGACCCATGAGACAGGTAGTACTGGTATTACCATTATCTGTTCCTAGTTATCGGATTATTGTATACCGGAGTGGTGGCCTAGTTGGTAGAGCATCCGCCCCACACCCGGCCGGGTCATGCCAAAGACCATATAAAAAGTAGAACTTCCTGCCATCCAGCTTGGTGCTCAGCAATAATGGAATGGAGGAGGGAAATTTGTGGTGGTGCCTTGCACGGCAGCGACCCCTCTGATTCTAGATGTGATTAACATTGTAGATAAGAGAAACATAATTTCGTTCTACTGTACATGATTTGCTGTATGGATCGAATGACAATAAAGTTGGCTTTACCTTTACCTTTACTGTGGCCATGTAGCCGGGGTCACTGAAGGATCAGCTTGACTTTCAAGGTCCTAAAACACTAAGGCAGTGGCTATGGCTACAGAACCGTACCCATAGAATTCTTGTTACAGATACAGCTCAAATCTGATTGGGGTTTTGTTTTCATTTCTGGGAGCTTTTATTTTTTTGGGGGTCTTGTTTCTGATATATAGTGGTGTGACTTCCTCTGAATTTGCTTTCTCTTCAGTCAGGCTCAGACATTGCTGAGGAGAGGTGAGTTTAATTAGTGTGCTTGCTAAAAAGTGTGCATATGGAGTAACAACTTGTATATGGATCTGTATCTGGAATTTCCCCGTTGTGGGACTAATAAAGGCTTATCTTATCTTATCTTATCTTATATAGCAATGTACAACTTGCCTGACCTTTATTTAACAGAGCTGTAGGTTCAGTTTTTCTCCATAAATATGTATTTATATTGAGTGCGGCACTTAAAAAAGAGATGCTTGTTAAGGTAATTTTAAAGGTGCACTCCGGCGGCGCTAAAACCACCTCAAAAACAAATGTGTATTGCCCAAAATAGTATATTGGGGCTTTTTACCCACAAAAAAACTTTCATTGCCTTGGAATTGCTTGGAATGAGATTTTAAATCTTGCACCTACTTAAGTATGTGTGGATCTATGAATATTCTAATTAGTGGCCTGCAGGACTTGCACATGATTGGTCGCCATGACTCCTGGTGGGTGGGCTGCTAGTCTGTTCAAGACATTTCCAGACGTTATTAAAGTTTTGCCTATATCCTCAAACGTAAAAAACGAAACATTTTTCGGAAAACGGTTGAGGTGAGAAATAAATGTGTAGTTGCCAAATATGTGTTTACTTTTTACTAACAACCAGTCCCCCATCTGCCGGTGACTGAGTGGGGGGGGGGGCGGTATTTGAATGTGGCTGCTCTCAGCTCACAGTGCGGCGCCCGTCCGCTGGCAAAGTGAGCCGAGAGCAGCTCGATTTACAGCCACATATAAATTGTCCCCTGCCTCTCTGCCTCTTTCCACTCTCTGCTGCTAGAAAAACCTGCTCTGCCTCAACCTTTATGCTCCTCCCTTTTCTCCTGAGGTAGCCAAGAGTATCTGTCTGATTGGTTAATATTATAACCAACCAGGCGAAGGACAGAGCTGCATGGAGGAATCTGATCAGACCTAAATGAAACAGTCATTGTCGCCCCCGACAGACTGCTATGGTGATGATGATGAGGCTAAGAAGGAATGCTTACGTAGCTCAGTCTGTCCAAACTCACCTGTTTCAGTGGGGTGTTACCAAACTGGAAATTCACAGCAAAAAAACACAGACTTCAGACTGTGGTGAGATTTTGCACTTGATATTGTGATAATGGGTTTTATTGTGAAGTGCGGTGTGATGGCGCACCTAGAAGGTGGCGTCATCACACCGCCATATAAATAGGGGCATCCACCATTTCTGGTGGTCTCTTGCCCAGACAACCCCACAGAGGGCCGTATATATTGTATTGTGTGCAGTATGTAGTAAAGCCATGTTCCAGTGCAGCCTCCTCGCCCGTCTCATTGAATGCCAGGTTTGTGGACATAACATTTGGTGACTGAGGATTAACAAATGGAGGCGTGCGTTGCACCACTGATCATCACCCCACACCCCAGTTCCCTTCTCATCCTCCTCCTCTCCCTCCAAGTCCTGTGGCGATGGGCAAGTGACAAAGCAGCAGGTGCGGATACACTGGAAGCTGTAGCCACAATCCTACACACAGGCGGCCCAGGGCATAGGGTCGCTCTCTACTGGACCGAAGCAGCAGTGGAGTTCGGCAGGCCCCTGAGTGTCTGGGCAACCCTCTTTAGGATTCGCTCTGCTCACCTCCATGGCCTGAGGAAGGGGCTAGAAAAGGTACCCTAAACATAGCCTGCTTCACTACATCTTGGCCAGCAAGCCGTGGCGGGCTGGGATCCCACCCCAGCGGTCAAAATTCTCAGAAGAAATCAACTAAGGTGACATCACTCACCATTGGCACTTGGAATGTGCGAGCGCTCATGGGCAGCTCCAAAGCAGTCAATGACGACGGACGAACAACGACTGCGGCCTTTTCTGGAGCTTCCTGGTGAGCCACCGGTGCCATAGCTCCACTGGTTGGAGGCTTTCCAAAACTACATCACGGCTTTGGGCCTCAGGAAGCTGGAGGGAATGAGGACACTAGCACTACTTGTCCACAACCTGGACACGGAAAGTCAGAGACTTTTTCAAATGCTTGGTCCAATGGACTGTTATGAGGAGGCTATCGAGATGCTAACAAGCTACTTTGCTAAGCTCAAAAATGTGGTGCAGCACTCAAAAACTTGCTGCCGTTGACGAGAAGCGAAGCTAAATAATCCTACTCCTTACAGATATGGTATAAACATCATGGGCACCGAAGGTTGGTCAGGTCTGCAGCGTGTGGTGAAGTTAGACGGCGTGAGTGTGTCCATAATGGTGGCCACCGGTGCCACGCAGTCCATAGTGAGTGAGGCCATGGTTTGGAGCTTCACCCCCCGGCACCCTGATACGGTGGAACTACCGGACGGGAGCTCCGGTGCCAGCAGGAACGTCACATTTGCAGTGCAGTACGGTGAAAAAGTGATTCCAGTGTTTCAGTTCCAGGTGACACGCCGGGGTGGAAATGTGATGGGGTGGGATTTATTCAGTGAGCTGGGCTTTACTTTCATAATTGGTGGGCAAACGGTCAGCGGCCCAGGCCCAGTTTGCCCAGACTTTGCGGATGTGGGTGCAGCTGAAGAGCACAATGTGGATGGCGAACGTAACGCAGACAGTGGATACGGCATGGACGGTGAAGATGACATGGAGAAGGGGCAGAGACCAGGCTCGCTTCCATCCTTCGCACAGCCAGAACCAAAGCTGGAGGAGAGGAGCCCGGGTTTGACGGGACCGGTGCCGATGAGGTATTTATGGACAGCACTGACATCGAAGCATTTGCTCCAGGCTCTCAGGGGGAGAGCTGCCCAGAGGGAGGAGGCCCGAGCATGAAGGGGGCCACCATGCACAGTGACAGCAGATGAACACAGATGCAGCACACGACGCAGCACAGCAAAGCACTTCGGACAGCTCAGTGGACGAATCGGACAACTTCAGTGCTCAGGTTGAGTTTCAGCCGGCGATGGGTGAGGGGTCTGCTGCGACAACGGTGACTGCTGAACCGCCACAGGGTAATGAAGGCACTAGGCCAAAGGAGGGCACAGAGCTAGCGAATGCTCAGCGCCACATCATCATCATCATCATAGCAGTCTGCCGGGGGTGACAATGACTGTTTCATTTACGTCTGATCAGATTCCTCCACGCAGCTCTATCCTTCACCTTCTGCTGCCAGTAACTCCTGACCTTGTTAACTCGGGTGACGTCCGAGCTGGTATGAGTTGCTCTCTGACTGACCATTTCATGAAACTTCTTGCAATGTATTTGAGTACTGCTAGCTTTTGCTGGACTAGTGGCACATTCTTGGCAGATAGAGGTATTATCAGTGGCAAGGACAGGCCAAGACAAACTGACTCCAGTATCTGTTGCAGTGACTGATCGGATGATAGGTTTGTTTATCTCTGCTCTTTGTGTAGTGCATGTCACAATGCACTGACTGGCAAAAGTCCATCACAGACCTTGCGACAGATGTGCTTATCTGCCAGGATGTCCAGTCTCACCCCGTGTAACTGCGAGATCAAACCAAGTAAGGCGCCACTACAAGCCATGGACTGGGTTTGGGTTTGCACCGGCGGGAGGCCAGGATGACGGCTGACCGGGCCACAGCCAGTGAAACGGGGTGCTGCTGAGGATTGTGGCAAAGCTGGGAACAGCGTGTTTTTGGCTGACAGACGATTCGGTTTGGTGCACGAACACACTGCGGCGTGTCTAGGCAGTGGCTCTAGGCGGCTTGGCTCTGTGAGAGTCGGTTACCGCAGCGTGGGACCCGGCCCCGGGGGTCCGACAGCTACGGGGAGGCGGCCACCATGAGTGCGTTTCAAAGCTCCAGCGAGGAGGCTGCCGTGAGGTCACTTCAAACCTCCAGGGAGGAGGCTGCCACAAGCCTGCTCCAAAGCTCCAGAAAGGAGGCCCCAATGGGGCCGCCTGAATACCTCCCAGGCAGGAATGTTCCTTCCGTGGAAGATTGTAAGGAAAAAATAAAAACTGAAAGACTTTGTTGGTAGGAGCACGGCTGGACTATTAAAAAAAAGTGGCAGAGTAAACCACTTTGCCGTGCGGGTCGTGTGGCAGTCCACCCACCGGCCCTAGTTCTAGTGTTCTTGATTGTGTTGTTGTTTAATGTGTTTGTTGGGGGTTTTATCTGCTAAATTTGGGTGGGTTTAATTAGGCGTGTTTTTTTTCCCTACTTTATAAAGGGGGGGGGGGGGAATGTGATGATGGGTTTTATTGTAAAGTGCTGTGTGATGACACCGCCTTCTGGGTGCACCATCACACTGCCCTATAAATAGGGGTGTCCACCATTTCAGGTTGTCTCTTGCCCAGACCCCACAGAGGGCTGTATTGTATATATTGTATTGTGCACAGTATGTAATAAAGCCGTGTTGCAGTGCAACCTCCTCGTCTGTCTCATTGAATGCCAGGTTTGTGGACATAACAGATATGTCTTGTACAGTGGTGTGAAAAAGTGTTTGCCCCCTTCCCGATTTCTCTTTTTTTTGTATGTTTGTCACACTTAAATGTTTCAGATCATCAAACAAATTTAAATATTAGACAAAGATAACACAAGTAAACACAAAATGCAGTTTTTAAATGAAGGTGTTTATTATGAAGTGTAAAAAAAAATCCATACCTACATGGCCCTATGTGAAAAAGTGATTGCCCCCCGTTAAAATATAAATTAACTGTGGTTTATCACATCTTTGGAAAGCTGAGTTCAATTTCTCTAGCCACACCCAGGCCTGATTACTGTCACATCTGTTCTCAATCAAGAAATCACTTAAATATGACCTGCCTGACAAAGTGAAGTAGACCAAAAGATCCTCAAAAGCTAGACAACCCAAAGAAATTCTGGAACAAATGAGAAACAAAGTGAGATCTATCAGTCTGGAAAAGGTTATAAAGCCATTTCTAAAGCTTTGGGACTCCAGTGAACAACAGTGAGAGCCATTATCCACAAATGGTGAAACATGGAACAGTGGTGAACCTTCCCAGGAGTGGCCAACCAACCAAAATTACCCCAAGAGCATAGCGGTGACTCATCCAAGAGGTCACAAAAGACCCCACAACAACATCCAAAGAACTGCAGGCCTCACTTGCCTCAGTGAAGGTCAGTGTTCATGACTCCACCATAAGAAAGAGACTGGGCAAAAATGGCCTGCATGGCAGAGCTCCAAGACGAAAAACACTGCTGAGCAAAAAGAACATAAAGGCTTGTCTCAGTTTTGCCAGAAGACATCTTGATGATCCCCAAGACGTTTGGGAAAATACTCTGTGGACTGATGAGGCAAAAGTTGAACTTTTTGGAAGGTGTGTGTCCCATTACATCCGGCGTAAAAGTAACAGAGCATTTCAGAAAAGGAACATCATACCAACAGTAAGATATGGTGGTGGTAGTGTGATGGTCTGGGGCTGTTTTACTGCTTCAGGACCTGGAAGACTTGCTGTGGTAAATGGAACCATGAATTCTGCTGTCTACCAAAAAGTCCTGAAGGAGAATGTCTGGCCATCTATTCGTGACCTAAAGCTGAAGTGCACTTGAGTTCTGCAGCAGGGCAATGATCCCAAACACACCACCAAGTCCACCTCTGAATGGCTTAAGAGAAACAAAATGAAGACTTTGGAGTGGCCTCGTCAAAGTCCTGACCATAAATCCGAGTGAGATGCTATGGCATGACCTTAAAAAGGCGGTTCATGCTCGAAAACCCTTCAGTGTGGCTGAATTTCAACAATTCTGCAAGGAAGTGGGCCAAAATTCCTGCACATCACTGTAAAAGACTCATTGCCAGTTATCACAAATGCTTGATTCCAGTTGTTGCTGCTAAGGGTGGCCCAACCAGTTATTTGGTTTAGGGGGCAATCACTTTTTCACACAGGGCCATGTAGGTTTGGATTTTTTTCCCTTAAACGCCTTCAATTAAAAACTGCATTTTGTGTTATTTTTTGTGTTTTGTATGCACTACACAAAGAGCAGAGATAAACAAACCTATCATCTGGTCAGTCACTGCAACAGGTACTGGAGTCAGTTTGTCTTGGCCTGTCCTTGCCACTGATAATACCTCTATCTGCCAAGAATGTGCTGCTGGTCCAGCAAAAGCTAGCGGTACTCAAATACTTTGCAAGCAGTTTCATGAAATGGTCAGTAAGAAAGCAACTCATACCAGCTCGGACGTCACCCGGGTTAACAAGGTCAGGAGTTCCTGGCAGCGGAAGGTGAAGGACAGAGCTGCATGGAGGAATCTGATCAGACATAAATGAAACAGTCATTGTCGCCCCCGACAGACTGCTATGACAATGATGATGATGTAAAAACTGTAACTATGATCACGAGCCAAGACAATAGATAGATGAGCTTTATTGATCCCAAACTGGGAAATTACAGATATGATACAATATGTTTGTTACTGTAACACATTTGCTCAGTCGGCGCCAGACGTTGCTGAGGAGAGGTGTGTGTTGAAGCCTAGGTTATCCAAAGCTGCTGTACTGGTAATGACTTGGTAGTAAGAAGACAGATGTCATTCTTTCATGCCCCCACTGTACACAACACAGAGAATGAATTAAAGTATCAAGTCAGACTGGCTACACTGGGAATAAATGCCAATGTGAAAAGATGAATCTTTAATTTAAAGTGCTCAAGTGTCTGTGCAGCTCTTACCTGATAAGTTAGTCTGTTCCACAGTTTAAGGGCCACTACTGCAAAAGCTCTATCTCCATGACTTTTGAGCTTAGGAACAGCCAAAACCAGCTGGTTTGACGGCCTCAGTGCTCTGGCTGCAGAATAAAGGCCTGTACATACTGTATTTTATTTATTTATACAGGGTAGTTCCACTGAGAGACAACCTCTCTTTTTCAAGGACGCCCTGTTCACACCCACACAGTTACACATTTACACCAGGAAGCTGCCCAGTGCGACCACAGACTGACCTGTGGCCACTGAGCAGCTCCACTGGAGCAGTTGGGGTTAAGGGCCTTGCTCAAGGGCCCCACAATGGGGTTAAGGAGGGAGGGGCAAACACTGCTATGTTATCTGTCCCACCCAGATCTGATCCTGCCAATCCTGGGATTGAACCAGCAACCCTCCGCTCACTAGTCCACCACTGCCCCAAGAACAGAGAAATTTTTTCTTTTTTCTTGAGGTGGCAAGAACAAGAACAAAGTTCTTTCTGGCCAGGACATTTCATACTTTACAAGAAACTCAAGTGCAGAACTCCTGAGAAATTCCAACTTTGACCAATCACACAATAGTTCTTGGACATTACACAAGAAAATAGCTTGAGTAGGTTCATTTCGTCTTCTTTTAATTATTTACCTTTTGTTCTTATTAAAGACAAAAATAGAAAGGTGATGTTTTTACCTTCTTGAAGATGTTTTTACCTTCTTAGAAGGTAAAAACATCTTCTTTCTATTTTTGTCTTTAATAAGAACAAAAGGTAAATAATTACACAAGAAAAGTTCTGCCATGATGATGTGCCAAGAACTAGCTGCAAGAACTCCCAGGGCTGCAAGAAAAAAAATGACATTTTGTTCAATCAATGTCAATTTTTCTTTCCTCCACTCATTGTTAAGCTGGCTTTATGTTTTGCACATCTATGGTGTGTCTGTCTACGCCAAGGCTGGTGGGCAAGTGGCTTTATCCTTCATTTGCATCTACTGCTCAGCCACATATATGCATAACCATCATCTACAGGTTTATCAGAACAGATACCTGATTGCCTTGTTGTGCCAAACACATTTACTTTGTCAAAAGGAGTGCTGTTTATATTTGATATACTAGTGCATACCTGTAAGCAAGTATTTCTGCATGCCCGTAGAAAGCAAATATAGAGTGAAGTACGTGGCGGTAATGCACCTGTAAGCTGGATGCCAATCGCCAATCAAATCTAAAAGAAGAAGAAGTGTAAGCAAGCATTTCTGCATTCCTGCCTTTGATCTTTGACATGGTTACCATGGCAACAGTAACCATGGTGATGCCTGCCTTTGAACTTCGATGTCACCACTCATTCACTGATTCCTGCCTTTGATCTTTGATGATGTCATAGTGAGTCCTATGATCGTGAGTGATGAAGAAGAGTGATGATATAGAGTGAAGTACGTGGCGGTAATGCACCTGTAAGCTGGTTGCCAACCACCAAACAAATCTAAAAGAAGAAGAAGATAAATAGTATTTATAGGCTGTTCTTGTTTATGTTGGACCTGACGGGGAATGGGGGAGGGAGTTGAAAGGACATGAAGTGGTCGAATGTACAGTATGTGTGGGTGAGGGTATCACACAGAAAACACAAACAATTGCTGCTTCTGAGTAGATCTCAAAACATGCCGGGTATCTGCACCTGAAAGAACATACTGACATATATGTGTGTGTGTGTGTGTGTGTGTGTGTGTGTGCACGCTCACAAATGTGCATGTGTGTGTGATTTGTCAGGAAATGCATGGAAAAAAAAATAAGGGTAGCAGGCCACAGCAACACCCAAGCAGAACAGTTCCCCCTTCGTAGGGGCAGCTCACAGCTCCCACAGATGCCCCTAGGCCACCCAGTCCGACACAGGAAGAGCACAGCACCCAAGGCCCCGTGAGCCCCAAAACAATCCAAGGTCCCACCTGCCCCAAGAGTCCTTGGCCACCAGGACACCACCCACGACAGTGGACCTGTGCCCACCACAATTCCCCAGACACACACCCCAGGAGCCACTAGGCACAGATGCCCAGAGAAGGTGGTAGAAAACAGTGGGGAGTCACAGAGTGCAGTTAAAACTGGGGGAATGTTGGGATTGGTTGCCCCACTGCATCCCATCTCCCCACGCCTCACTATTCTCTAAGCAGCTGTAAACACAAAAATCCCATGCAGAGTTTCTTCATCTTCCAGAAATTGTTCGCATTTAATGCGTAACTGACTTCGCCTGTTTGGTGATAATATTTAGCTGCAGGCTTGGGCATTTAGCAGCAGAGCTGTAATTCAGAAATCATTACAGAGACATACTGTGCTAATTTTTGTGCACCTCTTTCCTGCTGGGAGGGGGTTGTTCTGACACCAAATCAGAAACTTTCCAGACTACAGCATCATGGACTCTCTGTGGGAGGCTGTAGTACACTTTTATTGGACAGAGAGCGAGAGAGAGCAAGAAAGAGAGACTTTTCTGCATCTGAACACATGAATAGAAGCATAAATTATCTCTTTTTTTATAGTCGTCATTGGCAAACATCTCAATAAATGTTTGCTGTTTTTCTGGCAAATGCAGTCCATCAAAAATCTTTGTCTTCTTCTTTTAGATTTGATTGGCGGTTGGCAACCAGCCTACAGGTGCGTTACCATCACTGACTTAATTATCATCACTTGATATCTTCTTTTAGATTTGATTGGTGGTTGGCAACCAGCTTACAGGTGCATTACCACCACTGACTTGATTATCATCACTCTATATCTTCTTCTTCTACTAGATTGACACCGCCGAGGACACAGTCCAAGGACAGATAATTTTTTCACACATAAGGAGTTGTTCAGAACTCCCTGTAAGAACTCATACAAAGATATCATCATCATCATCATAGCAGTCTGTCGGGGGTGACAATGACTGTTTCATTTAGGTCTGATCAGATTCCTCCATGCAGCTCTGTCCTTCGCCTTCCGCTGCCAGAAACTCCTGACCTTGTTAACCCAGGTGATGTCCGAGCCGGTATGAGTTAGAGTGATGATGATCAAGTCAGTGGCGGTAATGCAGCTGTAAGCTGGTTGCCAACTGCCACTCAAATCTGAAAGAAGAAGAAGAAGAAGATTTGATTGGAGGTTGGCAACCAGCTTATAGGTGCATTACCACCACTGACTTGATTATCATCATTCCACATTCCTGCACAAGGAGCTTCCACAAGGAGCTCCGAACAACTCCCCTCGTGCGAAAAAACCCCATCCGTCCCTTGTATAAGGAGTTCTTATGAGGAGTTCTATTTTGTATAAGGAGTTCTTATAAGGAGCTCTGAACAACTCCCTATGTGCGAAAAAATCATCCTCCCCTGGAATTTGTCTTATTACTCTTCTTCTTAAGATTTGATTGGTGGTTGGCAACCAGCCTACAGGTGCTTTACCGCCACTGACCTGACCATCAGACTTTGTGTTGCCATGGTAACCATCTCAAAGATCAAAGGCAGGCATCACCACGATCATAGGACTCACTATGACATCATCAAAGATCAAAGGCAGGCATCACTCATGATCATAGGACTCGCTAAAAGATCATAGGACTTGCTATGACATCATCAAAGATCAAAGGCAGGCTTCACCATGGTTTCTGTTGCCATGGTAACAGTAACTTTCTACGGGCATGCCTGTCTGTCACAATGTCATGATCATAGGACTTGCTAAAAGGATCATAGGACTGGCTATGACATCATCAAAGATCAAAGGCAGGCATCACTGAACGAGTGGTGTTGTCAAAGATCAAAGGCAGGTTTCACCAAATTACTGTTACCATGGCAACAGTAATTTTCTACGGGCATGCAGCATCACTCACGATCATAGGACTCGTTATGACATCATCACACATCATAGGACTCGCTATGACATCATCAAAGATCAAAGGCAGTCATTGCTGCACGAGTGGTGACATGCTTGCTTACACCTGCTTTCTACGGGCATGCAGAAATACTTGCTTATACTTGGTTTCTACGGGCATGCACAGGTATGCACTAGTAATGTAGAAACTATCTGCATATAACTGATCATGAATTTCTCTAAAATTGTGAGGAAGGAGAAGAGATGACAGGTTTGAGGCTGCGGAGGACTGAGAGTTAGATAATGGCAAACACCGCTCTGCTTATCTGAGATAAAGAAAGCTGTTAGGATCAGGAAGCTGTTAGGAAGCTGGGTAACGTCACTTGTGGTAACGTATTGTCACTTCCTGTATTGCTGTCTGTCCGTGTGGTTTGCTCTCCTCATTCTCCTGAGGATTTTGCTTTTAATTGTATTTTAACCACTTTTTTCCATCTACTGTTAATTCTCATTTCTGTTTATCCATCCATTGTGTATGTGTGGATTGTGTGGTTGCAGCAATGGTGTCAAGCCCAAGACAAATTTCCCCTTGAGGGACAATAAAGTTTATCTTATCTTATCTTATCAAGCCTCTTGCACTTGTGTGCGCACTCAGTGCCATCTAATCACCCTCTTCAGCCTTCTGTTCACCTTTTATCGGTGTTTTTGTTAGCTTCGGGTTAGCCACTAGCTATGGCTACTAGCTCTCCTTCCTCTCGCTATGAGAGGAAGTGTGCTCTCTCTGTCAGATGTTTAGCTACACCTCTGCCTCTTTTAGTGATAGCGGTAAATGTTATAAATGTTGTCTTTTTGAGGCGCTCGAGGCGAGGTTGTCTGATTTGGAATCCCAGCTCCGCTGCATTGAAACACCGTCTGCGCCAGTTACTGTTGACGGACGTCCCTTAGCTGCAGTGGCGTTCCCTAGCTTAGGGCGACCTGTTAGCGGTCCTCCGGTCCTCCTCAGCAGCGAGGAGACTGGGTGGGTGACGGTGAGAAGGAAGCCTAGTCGCAAAGCCCCGGTTAACCACCAACCTGTTCACGTTTCTAATCGTTTTTCCCCGCTCAGCGACACACCTGCTGAGGAAAACACTCTGATTATTGGCTACTCTGTAGTCAGAAACGTGAACCTAGAGACTCCAGTGGCCATAGTCAAATGCATTCCTGAGGCCAGAGCAGGCGACATTGAGTCAAATTTGAAAATGCTGGCTAAAAGTAACTGTAAATACTCCACAATTGTTATTCATGCTGACATTAATGACATCCGTCTCCGGCAGTCGGAAGTCCATCCATCCATCCATCCATCCATCCATCCATCCATCCATCCATCCATCCATCTTCTACCGCTTTTCTGGAGGTCCGGGTCGCGGAGGCAGCAGTTCAAGCTCAGGCTTCCCTCTCCCCAGCCACCTGCTCCAGCTCTTCAGAGAGGATACCAAGGCGTTCCCAGACCAGCTGGGAGACATAGTCTCTCCACCGAGTCCTGGGTCTGCCCTGGGGTCTCCTCCCCGTGGGACGTGCCTGAAACACCTCAAGTGGGAGGCGTCCAGGAGGCATCCTGATCAGATGCCCATACCACCTCAACTGACTCCTTTCAATGTGGAGGAGCAGCGGTTCTACTCTGAGCCTCTCCCGGATGACTGAGCTCCTCACCCTATCTCTGAGGGTGAGTCCAGCAATCCTACGGAGAAAGCTCATTTCAGTCGCTTGTATCCGCGATGTTGTTCCTTCGGTCATTACCCAAAGCTCGTGACCATAGGTGAGAGTAGGAACGTAGATTGACTGGTAAATCGACAGCTTTGCCTTAGAACTAAGCTCCCTCTTCATCACAACAGACCGGTACAACGTCCGCATCACTGCAGATGCTGCTCCAATCCATGGCTGCACGGTGGCGCAGTGGTTTAGCACTGTGGCAGCACAGTTTTACCCTCGGCCGGGGGATCGCGGGGATCATGAGATCGTGGGTTCGATCCCAGCCCCCGACCAACAGTGAGCTGTGTGGAGTTTGCATGTTCTCCCCGTGTTGCGCGGGTTTACTCCGGGATTTCTCCGGTTTCCTCCCGCACACCAAAAACATGTAGGTTTAGGGTGCTCGCGCATGCAGCGACCAGCAGCCGGTGGCTTGTCACCAGACTGCAAACCAAATCTACCTACGGGTACAAATAAGTAACAAAAAAAAATACAAAAAATTAAAAAAATCCGTCTGTCAATCTCTCGCTCCATTTTCCAGTCAGAAGTCACGAAACTTAATGTAGAATCGGTGTGTGACTTTGCAAAAACAATGTCTGCCTCTGTAGTATTCTCTGGGCCCCTCCCCAATCTGACCAGTGATGACATGTTTAGCCGCTTGTCATCCTTCAACCACTGGCTGTCTGTGTGGTGTCCTGCAAACAACGTGGGCTACATTGACAATCGGAGCTGATTTTGGGGAAAACCTGGTCTTATTAGACGAGACGGCGTCCATCCCACTTTGGATGGTGCGTCTCATTTATCTAACAATCTGACATCATTTTTATCCAAATTTCCAAAACATTGACAACTCAGAGTTAGGACCAGGAAGCAGAGTCGCAGTCTTACACTCCTCTCTGCAGCTCCTCTTCATCCGCCACCCCTCAACTTAGCCCCTGTCTTCCCCATCAGAGAATCATTGTCTGCTCCCTCCAAAGTAAATAAAAATATAATGTATAAGTATCCCAAAGTGATTAAACAAAAAGCTGGTAAAACTCAAATTAAACATGAACCCTCTAAATTGAATGATTTGGTCTCTCTTCCTCCTCATAATTTAAAAATTAAATGCGGTTTATTAAATATTAGGTCTCTAACTCCCGAGTCTTTGTTAGTCCATGATCTGTTAATTGATCATCAGATTAATTTAATATCCCTTACAGAGACTTGGTTAGGGCAAGAGGATTATGTTGGTTTAAATGAATCAACTCCCTCTGGTTATTTAAACTGTCAAAATCCCAGAAGTTCTGGTCGTGGAGGAGGAGTAGCAACAATTTGGTCCTCAGTATTGGGCACTTTAGCAATTTTAGGCTAAACCCAATTTTATTTGCCATAGTTTATCGTCCTCAATCAACCTACTCAGAGTTTTTATCCGAATTTGCCGAATTCTTAGCTGATTTAGAGCTGAAATCAGATAGAATAATTGTAGTAGGGGACTTTAATATACATGTAGATGTAGATAATGATTGCCTTAATGTGGCATTTAATTCAATATTAGACTCGATGGGGTTTTCTCAGAAAGTAGGAAATTCTACTCATTATCTCCACCATACGTTGGACCTTGTTCTGACATATGGCATAGAAATAGAAAATCTGGTAGTGTCTCCTCATAACCCGGTACTGTCAGACCATTGTCTGTTAACCTTTGATTTTACTATTTCTGACTATTTGGCACCTAAAGAAAAATATTACTACAGTAGATGCCTCTCAGATGATGTTGTTACCAAATTTATGCAGATTGTTTCCTCTATGCCATGTGTCAACACAACAGAAATAAGCTATAGACAGCTTGCTTCTTCTGTAATTGATAGCATGGTAGATGGTGTTACAGCTTCTCTGCATCAGACTCTAGACTTGGTGGCCCCCTTAAAAAAGAAAAAGTCTAATCAGAGATTTCTAACTCCTTGGTTCAACACAGAAACTCGTAGCTTAAAACAGAAGACTCATCAATTAGAAAGAAAATGGTGCTCCACTAATTTAGATGAAATCTATTTAGCTTGGAGAAATCATCTTTTAATTTATAAAAAAATCTCTTAGAAAAGCTAGAACAAGCTATTATTCTGCATTAATAGAAGAGAACAAGAATAATCCCAGGTTTCTTTTCAGCACTGTAGCCAGGTTGACAAAGAGTCGGGACTCTGTCAATCCTAGCATTCCCTTAGAGCTTACTAGTCAGGACTTTATGAACTTTTTCAATAATAAAATTTCATCCATCAGAGATAAAATCAGATTCTTCCCACCGTTAACTTAAATACGGTAACTACTACAACTCCTTCAACTGGTATCTGTCTTGATGAGTTTACTCCAATTGACCTTTTAGAGCTAGACAAAATAGTTTCCTCATCCAAGCCTTCAACTTGTCTTTTAGACCCTATTCCTACCAGGTTATTTAAAGAAGTCTTCCCACTTATTGGTAGCTTTATTCTTCATATAATCAATTCTTCATTAACTTTAGGCCATGTACCGCAGGCTTTTAAAACTGTTGTAATTAAACCCTTACTGAAAAAGCCAATGCTGGATCCAGGAGTTTTAGCTAACTATAGACCAATCTCTAATCTCCCTTTCATTTCAAAAATCTTAGAGTTGTTGCTACACAATTATTTGACCACCTGCAGGGAAATGGTTTATTTGAAGAGTTTCTATCTGGGTTTAGAATCCATCATAGCACTGAAACAGCCTTAGCGAAGGCCACTAATGACCTCCTCGTCGCATCTGATAATGGACTTGTTTCTGTACTTGTCCTTTTAGACTATAGTGCAGCTTTTGATACTATCGATCGTAATATTCTACTTGATAGATTAGAACACTATGTTGGACTTGATGGAACTTCGTTGCAGTGGTTTAGATCTTATCTGATAGGTTCCAGTTTGTTCATGTCAATAATGAGTTTTCTTTCAACTCAAAGCTCAGCCATGGAGTTCCACAGGGATCTGTGCTAAGCCCTACTCTTTTTAGTTTATATATGCTTCCGTTAGGCAACATTATTAGAAAGCACTGTATACATTTTCATTGTTATGCAGATGACACACAATTATACCTGTCAATGAAGCCAGATGATAGTACAGTGATCCCTCGCTACTTCGCGCTTCACCTTTCGCGCCCTCAGTGCATCGCGGATTTTTCAAAAATATTCATCAAAAATTCAAAATTGAGAAATAATGGGCGGGCGCTAGCAGAAGGCAGGGAGACTACATTAGACCATCAGGTATCAACACGAAGAGCCGCACAGCTCAAAAAATCCACCTCTCTGTTCGCTCGGCTCGGAAATCTCGCAAGCTGATTGGCCGAGACGTTTCACCCCGCAAGCTGATTGGCCGAGACGTTTCACCCACCTCCTCTCCCTGCCGAGCACCCATGAAGGAAGGAAGACCGCATTCATTGCTCTTTATCGCTCGTGTTACTTTTAGTCTCGCCGCGTGGAACTTTTTGCTGTTCTCTTGTGCCATTTTGTGCGAAATAGTCTTCCCGTCGAGCCACTACGCCGCCTCCTGCAGCTTCAGCTCTATCGGAAGCTGCCCTCGATGATCCTGAGCCTCCAGCACCTCACGATGAGGCGTCACCTGAGGAGCAGTAAAGCTCTCATTAACCTGTGCAGTAAATCATTTTCATCTTGAGTTACGTATCTTGTTATAAGAATAAGAGTTCTAAAAACATATTTATGTACACTTTATTTACATCTACGTATGTATGTACATGTACACACACACACACGTATCATATGAGAGAGAGAGAGTGACAGAATGAACGTACGTATTATTTATGGATGACGTCATTAGGGGTGACGCTACTTCGCGGTTTTTCACTTTTCGCGGTCGGTTCTGGAACCCATTAACCGCGATAAGTGAGGGATCACTGTAATCAATTAGCCAAGTTAGAAGCCTGTCTTAAGGAAATCAAAGCTTGGATGACTTGTAATTTCCTGCTATTAAATTCAGATAAGACTGAAGTCATTCTTGTTGGTCCAAAAAACCTTAGAAATACCTTTCCAAATCAAACTTTCAGTTTGGATGTGGTTACTCTTTCTCATAATAGCTCTGTGAGGAACCTTGGAATTATTTTTGATCAAGATCTTTCAATTCACATATTAAATTTGTTTCTAAGACTGCCTTCTATCATTTGCGTAATATTGCCAAGATTAGGAGCATCTTGTCTCAGAGTGATGCTGAGAAACTGATCCACACTTTTGTTAGCTCTAGATTAGATTATTGTAATTCTTTATTATCAGGTTGTCCTAAAACATCTTTAAATAGTCTTCAGCTGATCCAAAATGCTGCAGCAAGAGTTTTAACAGGTATTAGAAAGAGAGATCACATCTCTCCGGTTCTGGCCTCCCTTCATTGCCTTCCCATAGAGTTTATAATTAAGTTTAAAATCCTTCTTCTTACTTACAAAGCTCTAAACAATCAGGCCCCTTTTTATTTAAAAGATCTGATACTACTGTATTATCCTAACAGAGCACTATGCTCCCAAAATGCAGGATTACTTGTAATACCTAGAATCTCCAAAAGTACAATGGGAGGCAGAGCCTTCAGTTATCAAGCTCCTCTCCTGTGGAACCGGCTGTCAATCTGGATTTGGGAGTCAGACTTAATCTGTTTTTAAGAATATGGTTAAAGCCTTCCTTTTTGATATAGCCTAAATTAGGGAGGGATCATGTATTTCTGAACCCTCCCTTAGTTATGCTGCTAATAGGTTTAGTCAGCCGGGGGACCTTCAATAATGCACTGGGCCTCACTCCTTTCTTCACTCTCAATGAAATTTTTTTTTTTTTGCTGGTCATTAACATCTGTTTGTTCTCTCCCATAGATTGAGTCCCCATCATGCTGTTTGCTCTCTACATGTCTGTTCTTTTCATCTTCTCTATCCCCTCACCCCCCCAGCCAGTCACAGCAGATGACTGCCCCTCCCTGAGCCTGGTTCTGCTGGAGGTTTCTTCCTGTTGAAAGGGCGCTTTTCCTCTCCACCGTCGCCAAGCACTTGCTCACAGGGGATCGCCTCATTGCTGGGGTCTTTCTGCAACTGTGGGGGTTCCCCTACAGTTGAAAGTGCTATGAGATGACTGTTGTTGTGAAATGGTGCTATATAAATAAAGTTGAATTAAATTGAATAGATCCAGCATATTTTTTGGTGCATTGTGTATGTGCTATTACTGTAAATCCACACAAACACAAAAGTATGTGGCTCACTGGCTGCCTGGAGTTTGAATATTTTAGTTTAAAAGAGCATAGAAGTCGCCTGGAGCAACTGAATGATGAACTCATAGTTAATGGGATTCCATAATATACTTGACCTATGAGAGCTTGGTATTCGTGCTTATTGTGCCTATAGGTCTCTCTGATTTTTTTATTTTTATCCTATTCCATATTCATTCTGCTTGTAAACTTCATCATAATTAACCAGGTGACGTGCAAGCCGGTATGAGTTGCTTTCTGACTGACCGTTTCATGAAACTGCTTGCTAAGTATTTGAGTATCACTAGCTTTTGCTGGACTGGCAGCACATTCTTGGCAGATAAAGGTATTATCAGTGGCAAGGATAGGCCAAGACAAACTTGACTCCAGTATCTGTTGCAGTGACTGACCAGATGATAGGTTTGTTTTATCTCTGCTCTTTGTGTAGTGCATGTCACAATGCACCGACTGGCAAAAGTCCACCACAGACCTTGCGACAGATGTGCTTATCTGCTGGGATGTCCAGTCTCACCCAGTGTAACTGGGAGTGGTCCACCACAGACCTGTGGCAGACATTGTTTTTAGTTCTGCCAGGATGCCCAGTTTCACCTTCCACACCCTTGGAAGGGCAGGGTTGCC
Source organism: Pholidichthys leucotaenia (assembly GCA_020510985.1). Lineage (NCBI taxonomy): Eukaryota > Metazoa > Chordata > Actinopteri > Cichliformes > Pholidichthyidae > Pholidichthys > Pholidichthys leucotaenia. The sequence continues at coordinate 242,841,205 of CM035837.1, forward strand.
GGTTGAGTCGCTGACGGCCCAACCCATGAGACAGGTAGTACTGGTTTTCATGGTTATCTGGTAGCAAGCAAGCCAATGCCTGACCTGACACTGATATATACCGTTAACAGTTTTAATAATCAAACTCAAGTGGCATTACATTCAATTGATTCGTATGTAGGTGAAATGATCAACAAGTATCAAATATCATATTAACTGATAACGGATTCCTGAGCATAAAGTCTATAGTTGAACCTCTGTGGAAACAAGAGAAACCAGATTTTGAATTTGTAGCTGTAATACAATGGGAGACTGTGAAGTAACTAACAAAAAATATACATAAACTTGGATGCAACTTTATGGAGAAAATGATAAAAGCAGGCAGGCTGGGGGACACAGAGGAAGGGGCGGTGTTGAAAACCTTGTGGGTGAGTGTCTTTTTAAATCATGCACTCTGTTTGCTGATGTGTTCCATTACTCACTGTAAACTATAAACTCACTACTCACTGTAAACATGGAAGTGAACGCGGTGCAGAGGTTGACATGGATTGACCAAAATTGCGGGAAAGTTGTGGTGATTGGACAAAGTTGGAAGGTCACGCAATTAATTGGCTGATGTCACATGAATTGGTGCGATCGCAACATCGCGAAATCCTGGAGGGACTGACTTTTATAACTCGTTTAAACATTTTCAGACATGCAATACATTTAAAATCAATGATTAATGGAACATTTCAAACCCATCATTGTCCAACACAGAGGCGGTCATCTTCAAGTGTTCTGAGCAGTATTTCCTGGAAAAATATCTAAGTCTTGAGGCGAGAGGATTATTTTAGGCAAATAAAAATCCCAATGTTGATTACATCCAACATGTTCCTAAGTTGAATAGAAGGGGGCACTGTTGGCCCTTGGATAATGGTAGAGGTCGTCTCAGGAATGTAGTGGGTATCTTCTGGCTTGTATCAAACGGCTATTTAGCACATAAAACTGTCTGCGGCTAAGTGTTTCTGGGGAATTTATGATAAAAGTCCAGGCATCTTCCTGGCACCAAGAGGATCCTTGGGGTCTTAAGTCAAGCAAGGAATGTGGTGTTATGATGATTTATTTCGGAAACAGGGTGAGTTGGGGTCTTCTGTTCAGAGAGTGTTCATGTATATTGGAACTCAGATGTAACGCCACTACAGTGGTGTGAAAAAGTTTTTGCCCCTTCCCAATTTCTCATTTTTTTGTATGTTTGTCACACTTAAAGGTTTCAGATCATCAAACAAATTTAAGTATTAGACAAAGATAACACAAGTAAACACAAAATGCAGGTTTTAAATGAAGGTGTTTATTATTAAGAGAAAAAAAATCCAAACCTACATGGCCCTGCGTTAAAAAGTGTTTGCCCCCTAAACCTAATAACTTGTTGGGCCACCCAACAACAGCAACAACTGCAATCAAGCATTTGCAATAACTGGCAATGAGTCTTTTACAGCACTGTGGAAGAATTTTGGCCCACTCATCTTTGCAGAATTGTTGTAATTCAGCCACAATGGAGGGTTTTCAAGCATGAACTGACTTTTTAAGGTCATGCCACAGCATCTCAATCAATTCAGGTCAGGACTTTGACAAGGCCACTCCAAAGTCTTCATTTTGTTTTTCTTAAGCCATTCAGAGATGGACTTGCTGGTGTGTTTGGGATCATTGTCCTGCTGCAGAACCCAAGTGCGCTTCAGCTTAAGGTCATGAACAGATGGCCGGACATTCTCCTTCAGGATTTTTTGGTAGATAGCAGAATTCATGGTTCCATTTACCACAGTAAATCTTCCAGGTCCTGAAGCAGCAAAACAGCCCCAGACCATCTCACTACCACCACCATATTTTATTGTTGATATGATGTTCCTTTTCTCAAACACTGTGTTACTTTTACGCCGGATGTAATGGGACACACATTTTCCAAAAAGTTCAACTTTTGTCTCATCAGTCCACAGAGTATTTTCCCAAAAGTCTTGGGGATCATCAAGATGTTTTCTGGCATAGCTGAGATGAGCCTTTATGTTCTTTTTGCTCAGCAGTGGTTTTCATCTTGGAGCTCTGCCATGCAGGCCATTTTTGCCCAGTCTCTTTCTTATGGTTGAGTCATGAACACTATGACCTTAACTGAGACGTGAGGCCTGCAGTTCTTTGGATGTTGTTGTGGGGTCTTTTGTGACCTCTTGGATCAGTCATCGCTGCACTTGGGGTAATTTTGGCCAACTGGCCACTCCTGGGAAGGTTCACCATCATTATCATCATTATAGCAGTCTGTTGGGGGTGACAATGACTGTTTCATTTAGGTCTGATCAGATTCCTCCACGCAGCTCTGTCCTTCGCCTTCTGCTGCCAGGAACTCCTGACCTTGTTAACCCGGGTGACGTCCGAGCCGGTATGAGTTGCTTTCTGACTGACCATTTCACGAAACTGCTTGCAATGTATTTGAGTACTGCTAGCTTTTGCTGGACTAGTGGCACATTCTTGGCCATTGTTCCATGTTTTCACCATTTGTGGATAATGGCTGTCACTGACAGTTCACATCACTCTCAAAAATGAACCTTGACTTGTGCTGTCAGGCAGGTCCTATTTAAGTGATTTCTTGATTGAGAACAGGTGGGGCAGTAATCAGGCCTGGGTGTGGCTAGAGAAATTGAACTCAGCTTTCCAAAGATGTGATAAACCAATTAATTTATGTTTCAACGGGGGGGGGGGGATACCCATGCATGCCCGTAGAAACCCGTGCATGCCCATAGAAAGCAAGTATAAGCAAGTATTTCTGCATGCCCGTAGAAAGCAAATGTAAGCAAGCATTTCGTCTTCTTTTAGATTTGATTTGCAATTGGCAACCAGCTTACAGGTGCATTGCATGCCTGTAGAAAGTTACTGAGTCCTATGATCTTTGATGTCATAGGCAGTCCTTTGATCTTTGACGCCATAGTGAGTACTATGATCTTTGATGTCATACCGAGTCCTATGATCATGAGTGATGCCTGCCTTTGGCCTTTGATGATGTCACTGCGAGTCCTATGATCTTTGACGTCACAGCGAGACCTACGAACATGAGTGATGCCTGCCTTTGATCTTTGATGTCATAGTGAGTCCTGTGATCGTGACACACAGACACACAGATTTTGTGCATACCCGTGCATGCCCATAGAAACCAAGTATAAGCAAGTATTTCTGCCTGCTCGTGGAAAGTGTATTCTGACCTCACAGTGCATAGGAGTAGTTGTTCAAAGGAGTTGTTCAGAACTTATATGGTCATGTGACATCATAGGAACACAGTGTGTGCCTTTTTTTTTTTTTTTTGTTACTTATTTGTACCCGTAGGTAGACTTGGTTTGCAGTCTGGTGACAAGCCACCGGCTGCTGGTCGCTGCGTGCGCGAGTGCCCTAAACCTACATGTTTTTGGTATGCGGGAGGAAACCGGAGAAATCCCGGAGTAAACCCGCGCAACACGGGGAGAACATGCAAACTCCACACAGCTCACTGTTGGTCGGGGGCTGGGATCGAACCCACGATCTCATGATCCCCGCGATCCCCCGGCCGAGGGTAAAACTGTGCTGCCACAGTGCTAAACCACTGCGCCACCATGCCTTTGATGTCATAGCTATGAATGTACTGTACCTGTAAGCTGGTTGCAAACTGCCAATCAAATCTAAAAGAAGAAGAAAGCCCACAGCTCCCCTATGGATCCCCTATGGACGATCAAAAAATATTTCTCATCCTAAACTTCCACATATCTGGGGAGGCTGAAATTTGGGAATGCACACACTCGTAGCCTCAGCACAGCACGTATCAAATCTGAGGCCAGTCTGACGAACCGTTCGGGGGAGATGTTCGCATGCGCGTGCACACACAGACACAGACACAGACACACACAGACACAGACACACACACACACAAACACACACAGATTTCTTAAATTATACACTAGTGCATACCTGTGCATGCCCGTAGAAACCAAGTATAAGCAAGTATTTCTGCATGTCCGTAGAAAGCAAGAGTAAACAAGTATTTCTGCATTCCTGCATTTCTTCTTCTTTTAGATTTGATTGACGGTTGGCAACCAGCTTACAGGTGCATTATCACCACCTACTCTAGCTTCCTTTTTAGTTTCCTTGTGGCATCAGTACTATTACTGCATTCCTGCATTTGATCTTTGACATGGTTACCATGGCAACAGTAACCCTGGGGAAACCTGCCTTTGCTCTTTGACATCACCACTCGTTCAGTGATGCCTGCCTTTGATCTTTGATGTCATAGCGAGTCCTACGATCTTTGATGCCATAGTGAGTCCTAGGATCGTGAGTGATGCCTGCCTTTGAACTTTGATGATGTCATAGCGAATCCTACGATCGTGATGCCTGCCTTTGATCTTTGACATGGTTACCACGGCAACACAAAGTCCTATGAACACACACACACTGACTCGAATTACATGTAGAGTGATAGACATCCTGATCAACACTCTATATACAGTATAATTCAAGAAATCTCTGTGTGTGTGTGTGTGTGTGTCTGCCACAATCATAGGAGTGTATGTGTGTGTGTCTGTCACAATCATAGGACTATATGTGTGTCTGTTACGGTCATGAGACTTGCTAAAGATAAAAGGACTCGCTATGACATCAGCAAAGATCAAAGGCAGGCATCACTCACGATCATAGGACTCGCTATGACATCATCAAAGACCATAGGACTCGCTATGACATCATCAAAGATCAAAGGCAGGCATCACTCACGATCATAGGACTCGCTATGACATCATCAAAGACCATAGGACTCGCTATGACATCATCAAAGATCAAAGGCAGCCATCAATCATGATCATAGGACTCGCTATGACATCATCAAAGATCAATGGCAGGTATCACTCATGATCATAGGACTCGCTATGACATCATCAAAGACCATAGGACTCGCTATGACATCATCAAAGATCAAAGGCAGCCATCAATCATGATCATAGGACTCGCTATGACATCATCAAAGACCATAGGACTCGCTATGACATCATCAACGATCAAAGGCAGGTATCACTCATGATCATAGGACTCACTATGACGTCAAAGATCATAGGACTCACTATAAGGAGTTGTTCAGAACTCCTTATAAGAACTTACACAAATTTACACAGTGATGATAATCCAGTCAGTGGTGGTAATGCACCTGTAAACTGGTTGCCACCCGCCAATCAAATCTAAAAGGAGAACATCTCCGTGGTGCGTTTCCGGGGTTTGTTGTGTGCTCACCTGCCCCATCATCCTCATCACCACTTCAGCTGCCTTATTGCACTCGGTCAGACACCTCACCCAGCTCCACTCCTGCTACATCCCCACCAGCTGCTCTCCGCTGGTTCGCCTTTTTTTCTGCTGGGTTCAGCTGCCGGGCTCGCTGCTCACCCCACGTGAGTATTGTTCTATTTTTCCCTTATCCTATCTCCCTCCTCAACTAATCAGCTCTTAGGTCAAATAGGTTCATTTTGTCTTCTTTTGATTATTTATCTTTTGTTCTTATTAAAGACAAAAATAAAATAGAAAGGAGATGTCTTTACCTTCTTAACATGTTTTGGACTGTACACTGCAGCCTTCGTCAGAAGAGTCAGCTGATTGCTGCCAGGTGACATTTATCAGCTGACTTTTGTAGGCGGGGCCAGCTCACCAGCTCAGTCAGATCCACCGAGCCGGCCCCGCCTCCCGCCATCAGATGGTCTCTGGAGAATGTGATCCCAGGTGGGGGAAAGCATAAAGGCCCCCTCATCTCGGTTCATGGTGTCTTTTCCCCACTTCCTGATCTCTATGGCCTCCTTGATCCAGTGTTTGTGTCTGTTGCTCTCCGATCCAATAATCCTTGCGTTGTCCCAGTCCATGATGTGATTATTTCTTTTGCAGTGATCTGATATTGCTGATTTTAATGTTTCTTGTTCTGCCTTTTCTTTTTGTGATCTTGTGAGTCATCCTTGTGTTTCCTTCTCACATTTCTTCCGGTGTTCTTTTTTTCTTGTGGTAAATGGTCTTCCAGTTTCTCCAATGTAGGTTTTGTTTCATGATCTGTATGATATGGCTCGAGAAATACCCATTACGGCGCCTACAGGTGATACAATAAGCAGTAACACTGCTATAAAAGACTCCATTTTCATAAAGAACACAGACGAGAGAGAGGTCATTGAAATTGTTAAATCGTTTAAAAGTAAAACATCTACGGACTGTGATGGTATTGACATGCTCTTAGTCAAAACTATTATTGAATGCTTAGTGAAACCACTGACGTATATCTGTAACCTGTCTCTCCAAACAGGTATATTTCCCAATGCAATGAAAATAGCTAAAGTAATTCCGATATACAAGACGGGTGACAGAGGGGAATTCTCAAACTATAGACCAATTTCACTATTGCCGCAATTTTCCAAGATACTTGAAAAAATGTTCTATGAGAGAATTGACAACTTCATACTGAAGAAGAATTTGTGTGAGCAGCAATATGGGTTCAGACACAAGAGGACAACTGCATTTGCTCTAATGGAATTTATAGAAAAAATATCAACTGCCATTGAAAATAAAGAGTATTCAGTTGGGGTATTCCTGGATCTTAAAAAAGCATTTGATACAGTGGATCATAATTTATTATTAAAGAAACTACAAAATTGTGGTATTTGAGGGGTAGCACTGTCCTGGTTAAGTAGTTACTTAAAGAATAGATATCAGTATGTATGTGTTGGTAACAAAAACTCAGTTACTGAAGGTTACTTGTGGAGTCCCACAGGGTTCAGTTTTGGGGCCATTGTTATTCAATATGTATATAAATGATATATGTAAAGTTTCAGAAAAAAATGGATTTAATATTGTTTGCCGATGACACTAATCTATTATGCAGTGGAAGCAATTTGGAACAACTTTTGGATACACTCGGAAAGGAATTAGGAAAGCTTAAACTGTGGTTTGATTCAAACAAATTAACGCTCAATTTAAGTAAGACAAAATTTATAGTCTAACAACCATCACAACAACTCAGTATCTAAACTCAGTGTAAATGGTGTAGAGATTGAAAGGGTATCCAAAACTAAATTTCTTGGAGTAATAATTGATAATAAACTGTGTTGGAAGTCACATATTAATTATATTAAAGGTAAAATATCCAAATCAATTGCAATACTACACAGAGTGAAATATTTGCTGAATCAACCCACACTATATACCTTGTATCATTTCATTAATACTCCCATACATGACATATTGTACTGAAGTATGGGGAAATACATATAAAACAAACATATATCCAGTCTTTATGCTTCAGAAGAGAGCTATTAGAATAATAAACAAAGCTGCTTACAGGGAACCAACAAACCCACTTTTTCTTAAATTAAAAGCTCTCAAGTTGAAAGATCTGGTTGACTTTAAAACTGCAGTAATAATGTTTAAAGTGAAGAATCTATCACTGCCCGCAAATATCCAAAAGTTGTTCCAAATAAGGGAGAAACAATATAATTTCAGAGGAACATGTATATTTCAAAAACCTTCAGTGAGAACTACCACCAAGCAACACTGTGTTTCAGTGCAAGGAGTGAGATTATGGAACGATTTTGGACCTGAATTAAAATCATGTACAACGCTTGGACAATTTAAACAAAAACTAAAGGAAGAAATACTCCAAACATATATACAAGATGACATGTATAATCACATAAGGATTGTCATATCCAGCCTGCGTTGTGTTGTAGCTTAGTTTTTTGTCACATTTTGTCTTAGCTTTGTTCTGAATTGTAATCGCTCGTTTTGTTTTTTCTTTTGAATTCTTGGATGGAACATGGGTGGGCAATATAAGCTGCGGCTTCAGCCATCACCCATTTCGGATAACTTATGTTGAACTGTATAATCAGAGGAGTTATTGTCTAATTTGAACTTGTTGGATTTTCTTTCCCCCTTTGTTATATTATTCAGTTTCTTTTAACCTGTACTTTTAATCTATCCGAAATAAAGATTCATTCATTCATTCATTCATTCATTCATTCATATTTCATATATTACATTGCATTTTTTGTCTTGTTCTATTCTGTCCTTGGGGTGTACTAATAACTGCCTTAATTTTTTGTGTGGTTTGACTGCTGTGTTTATTTTGTATTTTTTCATGATCCTTTGAATTGGTTCCACGATCCCTCATATGTATGGTATAGTTGATGGCGTCCTTGTTTTTGATTTCGGCTTTTGTTCTGTGTCTTACTTCCTGTTTTTATTTGTTTTTGACTTGCTGTTTCCCTTTTTTTATGGCCCATACTGGATATTGGCAGCGTATAAGTTCATGTTTTATGTGGTTTGCCTTCTCCTGTCTGTCTTCTTGGTCTGTGATGATGGTGGCTCGTTCATATAACATCCTGACAACTGATAGCTTGTGTGCTGTGGGGTGTTCCGATGTCCATAGTAGGTATTGATCTGTGTGGGTTGGTTTCCTGTAGACTGTGATTTTTATGCTGCCGTCATTGTTGTGGTGGATTTTCATGTCCAGAAAGGCTATGGTGCCATTTTCCTCCTCTTCGTGTGTGAATTTTATGTTCCCAGTGCTGTCCATGCTGTTCAGATGGTCAGTGAGTTCTTGTGTGTGTCCTTTCCTTATTTTTTCCAGAATGTCATCCACGTATCTCTTCCAAAGGGTGGGTTTGCATTGTGTAGGTGCTGTGTTGATGGCTTTGTTTTCCAGATCCTCCATGAAAAAGCTGCTCATAATGGCTGATAGTGGGTCTCCCATTGCAAATCCTTCTTTTTGTCTGTAAATTTTTCCTTTGTATTGAAAATAGGTGGATTTTGCAACAAACTGTAATAATTCGGATATGTCGTGAACTGTGAGATTGGTGCGTCTTTTTAGGGTACTGTCATTATTGAGGCGTTCTTGCACTATATGTAGTGTGACGTCAACAGGTGTCTTTGTGAATAATGAAATGACGTCATGTGAAATGAGGATCTCATCTGATTCTATTTTCATATTTTTGAGTTCTTGTGCCAGCTCTTTTAAGTTTTTGCAGTGGAAATCTGATAGTCCAAGGAGGGGTTTGATGATTTCACCCAGGGCTTTTGATAAATTGTACGTGACTGATCCAATACTGTCTATTACTGGCCGCAGTGGGATATCCTTTTTATGTATTTTTGGAGTTCCATAGGTCCGGGGGGTGATGCTGGCTGTGGGTATCAGGTGTGTATATGCGTCCTTTGTGATTTTTTTGCTTTCTACTAGAGGTTTGAGAAGGGCTTTTAGCATTTTTTTCTTTTCTTCTGTGGGATTTGTTTTTATGATTTCATATGTGCTTTCATCTGCCAACATGGTTTCCATCTGCTTTTCATATGTTTCCGTGTCCAATATTACTGTCGTTCTGCTTTTATCTGATGGGAGGACTGTGATTGTTTTATCTGTCTTAAGTGAGTTTAATGCTTTTTCTTCTTCTTTTGTGACGCTGCTTTGTGGTAATTTGGCCGTTTTGAGGATTCCTGCTACTGCGTTCCGGAATGATGCTTTTTCTCCCTGGTCCTGGATTTTTTCACATGCCAGTTCTATTGCGAGGATGTACTCTTCATAAGGTATTCTGGCTGGTGTGATGGCAAAGTTCAGTCCTCTGCTCAGCACTGTTTTCTCCGTGTCCGTGAGTGTGCGTTTTGACAAGTTTTTGACCCACTTAGCGTTTGTTTCCGTGTGTGTTTGTCTTCGTCTGTTCTTCCTTTCTGTAAGTTTTTTTAGTTTTTTTAATTGGTGGTTTTTCGTTATAATGAATTCTTGTTCGTGTGCGTGTTTTAATTGTGCTTTTATCTGCTCCTGCGTTTCCTGGTCGGTCAGGTAGTGTTTCTTGAAAATGTCCAATTCCTCCTTGATCTGGTTGTTGATTCTGTCCATTTTGCCGTCATTCTTATCCGTTCTTTGATCAGGTCTTTCCGTGCTTTATTGATAATTTTCTCTGCGTTTTTGGTCGGGATTGGATTTCTTATGTTGAGGACTTATGTTCTTATGTTGAGGCCATAGAGATCAGGAAGCGGGGAAAAGACACCATGAACCAAGGTGAGGGGGCCTTTATGCTTTCCCACACCTGGGATCACATTCTCCAGAGACCATCTGATGGCGGGAGGCGGGGCCAGCTCGGTGGATCTGACAGATCTGCTGAGCTGGCCCTGCCTACAAAAGTCAGCTGAAAAATGTCACCTGGCAACAATCAGCTGACTCTTCTGACGAAGGCTGCAGTGTACAGTCGAAACATGTTAAGAAGGCAAAGACATCTCCTTTCTATTTTATTTTTGTCTTTAATAAGAACAAAAGATAATCAGCTCTTGTCTCCTTTTACAGGTTGAGTCCTCGTCTGGCGAATGGCGTCTTTCCTTAACTGTGCACTCTTTTGGATTAATAAATTGTGATTATGCAGGTTCTCTGTGTCGTTTGAGTGATTTCTCTGGTGTTGTTCCCTGCACGTGAGCTGATCAGTCTTCAAACATGACAGAACGAGCCATCCATAGTGCAAGCTCAGCGGGAGCGGCATCAGTGGAACACTGACAGAGACAGAGATTTCGTCTTCTTCTTTTAGATTTGATTGGCGGTTGGCAACCAGCCTACAGGGGCATTACCGCCACGTACTTTATCACTCTATATATCTGCCACACACTATATCCACTGACTTGATCATTTTCACTCTAAATCTTTGTATAAGGAGTTCTGAACATATAGAGTGATAAAACATCAAAGCTCAAAGGCAGGCATCATGATCATAGGATTCACATCATCAAAGTTCATAGGACTCGCTATGACATCAGCAAAGATAAAATGCAGGCATCATAGGACTTGATATGACATCATCAAAGATAATAGGACTCGGTATGACATCACCAAAGATCAAAGGCAGTCATCACAGTCATAGGACTTGCTATGACATCATCACAGATCATAGGACTCGCTAAGACATCAGCAATGATCAAATGCAGGCATCATAGGACTTGCTATGACATCATCAGAGATCATAGGACTCGCTATGACACAATCAAAGGTCAAAGGCAGGCATCACTTCACTCTATATCATCACTCTATATATCTTGGCCGTAACCTTCGTCGAGTCCTCAAGATATCTCTCTGTAGCAGGTTCTTATTCGCGGCTACTTTAAAGGAAGACTGAACTTCACGAATCTCTTCATTCATATTTCTAATAATCTCATTTTTCTCCTCAATGACACTCTCGAGTTTAACTTGTTGTAGCTGAGAGTTCTGTATCAGATTGTGAGCATCCTTCAGTTCCCTCTCTCTCAGAACTTCTGATTCCTTGAGATCTGCTTCCATTCTGTCATTCTGTCTTTGCAAAAAGTTATTCTGTTTCTGGATATCATGCAACTGTCCACTCAGCTGTTCAACCTCTGTATGGTGTTTGTCCTCCATAGATTTTACATGTAGCAGATTCTTATTCTCAGCTTCTTTAAAAGCAGACTGAACTTCACGAATCTCTTCATTCATATTTCTAATAATCTCATTTTTCTCCTCAATGACACTCTCGGCCTCAGCTTGTTGTACCCGAGAGTTCTGTAACAGGTTACTTAGATTTTCAACCTCTGCATGATGTTTGTCCTCCATAAGCAGTTTCTTATTCTCGGCTTCTTTAAAGGCAGACTGAGCATCAAGAATCTCTTCATTCTTATTTCGAATAATCTCATTTTCCTCCTCAATGACACTCTCGGACTTAACTTGTTGTAGCTGAGAGTTCTGTATTAGATGATGAGAATCCTTCGGTTCCCTGTCTCTTAGAACTTCTGATTCCTTGAAATCTGCTTCCATTCTGTCATTCTGTCTTTGTAAAAAGTTATTCTGTTTCTGGATATCATGCAATTGTCCACTCAGCTGTTCAACCGCTGCATGGTGTTTGTCCTCCATAGATTTTACATGTAGCAGGTTCTTATTCTCAGCTTCTTTAAAGGCAGACTGAACTTCAAGGATCTCTTCATTCATATTTCTAATAATCTCATTTTTCTCCTCAATGACACTCTCGGCCTCAGCTTGTTGTAGCTGAGAGTTCTGTAACAGTTTACTTAGATTTTCAACCTCTGCATGATGTTTGTCCTCCATAAGCAGTTTCTTATTCTCGGCTTCTTTAAAGGCAGACTGAACATCAAGAATCTCTTCATTCTTATTTCTAATAATCTCATTTTTCTCCTCAATGACACTCTCGAGTTTAGCTTGCTGTAGCTGAGAGTTCTGTATCAGATTGTGAGCATCCTTTAGTTCGCACTGAAGACTTTTGTTTCTTTCACATTCCCTCTCTCTCAGAACTTCTGATTCCTTGAGATCTGCTTCCATTCTGTCATTCTGTTTCTGGATATCATGCAATTGTCCACTCAGCTGTTCAACCTCTGCATGGTGTTTGTCCTCCAAAGATTTTACATGTAGCAGATTCTTATTCTCGGCTTCTTTAAAGGCAGACTGAACTTCACGCATCTCTTCATTCATATTTCTAATAATCTCATTTTTCTCCTCAATGACACTCTCGGCCTTAGCTTGTTCTAGCTGAGAGTTCTGTAACAGTTTACTTAGATGTTCAACCTCTGCAAGATGTTTGTCCTCCATAAGCAGTTTCTTATTCTCGGCTTCTTTAAAGGCAGACTGAATATCAAGAATCTCTTCATTCATATTTCTTATAATCTCATTTTTCTCCTCAATGACACTCTCGAGCATAGCTTGTTGTAACTGAGAGATCTGTATCAGATTGTGAGCATCCTTCAGTTCACACTGAAGACTTTTGTTTCTTTCACATTCCCTCTCTCTCAGAACTTCTGATTCCTTGAAATCTGCTTCCATTCTGTCATTTTGTCTCCACAAAAAGTTATTATGTATCTGGATATCATGCAATTGTCCACGCAGCTGTTCAACAACTGCATGGTGTTTGTCCTCCATAGATTTTACATGTAGCAGTTTCTTATTCTCGGCTTCTTTAAAGACAGACTGAACATCAAGAATCTCTTCATTCATACTTCTTATAATCTCATTTTTCTCCTCAATGAAACTCTCGGTCTTAGCTTGTAACTGAGAGTTCTGTATCAGATTGTGAGCATCCTTCAGTTCCCTCTCTCTCAGACCTTCTGATTCCTTGAGATCTGCTTCCATTCTGTCATTCTGTTTCTGGATATCATGGAATTGGCCACTCAACTTTTCAACCTCTGCATGGTGTTTGTCCTCCATAGATTTTACATGTAGGAGATTCTTATTCTCGGCTTCTTTCAAGGCAGACTGAACTTCACGAATCTCTTCATTCATATTTCTAATAATCTCATTTTTCTCCTCAATGACACTCTCGAGCTTAGCTTGTTGTAACTGAGAGATCTGTATCAGATTGTGAACATCCTTTAGTTCAAACTGAAGACCTTTGTTTCTTTCACATTCCCTCTCTCTGAGGACTTCTGATTCCTTGAAATCTGCTTCCATTCTGTCATTTTGTATCCGCAAAAAGTTATTATGCTTTTGGATATCATGCAATTGTCCGCTCAGCTGTTCAACCTCTGCATGGTGTTTGTCCTTCATAGGTTTTACATGGAGCAGGTTCTTATTCTCGGCTTCTTTAAAGGCAGACTGAACATCAAGAATCTCTTCATTCATACTTCTTATAATCTCATTTTTCTCAATGACACTCTTGAGCTTAACTTGTTGTAGCTGAGAGTTCTGTATCAGATTGTGAGCATCCTTCAGTTCCCTCTCTCTCAGAACTTCTGATTCCTTGAGATCTGCTTCCATTCCGTTATTCTGTTTCTGGATATCATGCAGTTGTCCACTCAGCTTTTCAACCTCTGCATGGTGTTTGTCCTCCATAGATTTTACATGTAGCAGGTTCTTATTCTCTGCTTCTTTAAAGGCAGACTCAACTTCACGCATCTCTTCATTCATATTTCTAATAATCTCATTTTTCTCCTCAATGACACTCTCGGCCTTAGCTTGTTGTAGCCGAGAGTTCTGTAACAGTTTACTTAGATTTTCAACCTCTGCATGATGTTTGTCCTCCATAAGCAGTTTCTTATTCTCAGCTTCTTTAAAGGCAGACTGAACATCAAGAATCTCTTCATTCATATTTCTAATAATCTCATTTTTCTCCTCAATGACACTCTCGAGCTTAGCTTGTTGTAACTGAGAGATCTGTATCAGATTGTGAGCATCCTTTAGTTCACACTGAAGACCTTTGTTTCTTTCACATCCCCTCTCTCTCAGAACTTCTGATTCCTTGAAATCTGCTTCCATTCTGTCATTTTGTCTCCGCAAAAAGTTATTATGTTTTTGGATATCATGCAGTTGTCCACTCAGCTGTTCAACCTCTGCATGGTGTTTGTCCTCCATAGATTTTACATGTAGCAGGTTCTTATTCTCAGCTTCTTTAAAGGCAGACTGAACTTCAAGAATCCCTTCATTCATATTTCTTATAATCTCATTTTTCTCCTCAATGACAATCTCGAGTTTAGCTTGTTGTAACTGAGAGATCTGTATCAGATTGTGAGCATCCTTTAGTTCACACTGAAGACTTTTGTTTCTTTCACATTCCCTCTCTCTCAGAACTTCTGATTCCTTGAAGTCTGCTTCCATTCTTTCATTTTGTCTCTGCAAAAAGTTATTATGTATCTGGATATCATGCAGTTGTCCACTCAGCTGTTCAACCCCTGCGTGGTGTTTGTCCTCCATAGATTTTACATGTAGCAGTTTCTTATTCTCAGCTTCTTTAAAGGCAGACTGAACATCAAGAATCTCTTCATTCATACTTTTTATAATCTCATTTTTCTCCTCAATGACACTCTCGGCCTTAGCTTGTTGTAGCTGAGAGTTCTGTAACAGTTTACTTAGATTTTCAACCTCTGCAAGATGTTTGTCCTCCATAAGCAGTTTCTTATTCTTGGCTTCTTTAAAGGCAGACTGAACATCAAGAATCTCTTCATTCATATTTCTTATAATCTCATTTTTCTCCTCAATGACACTCTCAAGATTACCTTGTTGTAGCTGAGAGTTCTGTATCAGATTGTAAGCATCCTTCAGTTCCCTCTCTCTCAGAACTTCTGATTCCTTGAGATCTGCTTCCATTCTGTCATTCTGTTTCTGGATATCATGCAATTGTCCACTCAGCTTTTCAACCTCTGCATGGTGTTTGTCCTCCATAGATTTTACATGTAGCAGGTTCTTATTCTCGGCTTCTTTCAAGGCAGACTGAACTTCATGAATCTCTTCATTCATATTTCTAATAATCTCATTTTTCTCCTCAATGACACTCTCGAGTTTAGCTTGTTGTAACTGAGAGATCTGTATCAGATTGTGAGCATCCTTTAGTTCACACTGAAGACCTTTGTTTCTTTCACATTCCCTCTCTCTCAGAACTTCTGATTCCTTGAGATCTGCTTCCATTCTGTCATTTTGTCTCCGCAAAAAGTTATTATGTTTTTGGATATCATGCAATTGTCCACTCAGCTGTTCAACCTCTGCATGGTGTTTGTCCTCCAGAGATTTTACATGTAGCAGGTTCTTATTCTCGGCTTTTTTAAAGGCAGACTGAACTTCAAGAATCTCTTCATTCATATTTCTAATAATCTCATTTTTCTCCTCAATGACTCTGTCAACCATAGCTTGTTGTAGCTGAGAGTTCTGTAACAGTTTACTTAGATTTTCAACCTCTGCATGATGTTTGTCCTCCATAAGCAGTTTCTTATTCTCGGCTTCTTTAAAGGCAGACTGAACATCAAGAATCTCTTCATTCATTTTTCTTATAATCTCATTTTTCTCCTCAATGACACTCTCGAGCTTAGCTTGTTGTAACTGAGAGATCTGTATCAGATTGTGAGCATCTTTTAGTTCACGCTGAAGACTTTTGTTTCTTTCACATTCCCTCTCTCTCAGAACTTCTGATTCCTTGAAGTCTGCTTCCATTCTTTCATTTTGTCTCTGCAAAAAGTTATTATGTATCTGGATATCATGCAATTGTCCACTCAGCTGTTCAACCTCTGCATGGTGTTTGTCCTCCATAGATTTTACATGTAGCAGTTTCTTATTCTCAGCTTCTTTAAAGGCAGACTGAACATCAAGAATCTCTTCATTCATACTTCTTATAATCTCATTTTTCTCCTCAATGACACTCTCGGCCTTAGCTTGTTGTAGCTGAGAGTTCTGTAACAGTTTATTTAGATTTTCAACCTCTGCAAGATGTTTGTCCTCCATAAGCAGTTTCTTATTCTCGGCTTCTTTAAAGGCAGACTGAACATCAAGAATCTCTTCATTCATATTTCTTATAATCTCATTTTTCTCCTCAATGACACTCTCGAGATTACCTTGTTGTAGCTGACAGTTCTGTATCAGATTGTAAGCATCCTTCAGTTCCCTCTCTCTCAGAACTTCTGATTCCTTGAGATCTGCTTCCAGTCTGTCATTCTGTTTCTGGATATCATGCAATTGTCCACTCAGCTTTTCAACCTCTGCATGGTGTTTGTCCTCCATAGATTTTACATGTAGCAGGTTCTTATTCTCTGCTTCTTTCAAGGCAGACTGAACTTCACGAATCTCTTCATTCACATTTCTAATAATCTCATTTTTCTCCTCAATGACACTCTCGGCGTTAGCTTGTTGTAGCCGAGAGTTCTGTAACAGTTTACTTAGATTTTCAACCTCTGCATGATGTTTGTCCTCCATAAGCAGTTTCTTACTCTCAGCTTCTTTAAGGACAGACTGAATATCAAGAATCTCTATATTCTTATTTCTGATAATCTCATTTTTTTCCTCAATGACACTCTCGAGCTTTGCTTTTTGTAACTGTGAGATCTGTATCAGATTGTGAGCATCCTTTAGTTCACATTGAAGACTTTTTTTTCTTTCACATTCCCGCTCTCCCAGAGCTTCTGATTCCTTGAAATCTGCTTCCATTCTGTCATTTTGTCTTTGCAAAAAGTTATTATGTTTCTGGATATCATGCAATTGTCCACTCAGCTGTTCAACCTCTGCATGGTGTTTATCCTCCATAGATTTTACATGTAGCAAATTCTTATTCTCGGCTTCTTTAAAGGCAGACTGAACTTTACGCATCTCTTCATTCATATTTCTAATAATCTCATTTTTCTCCTCAATGACACTCTCGGCCTTAGCTTGTTGTAGCCGGGAGTTCTTTAACAGTTTACATAGATTTTCAACCTCTGCATGATGTTTGTCCTCCATAAGCAGTTTCTTATTCTCGGCTTCTTTAAAGGCAGACTGAACATCAAGAATCTCTTCATTTATATTTCTTATAGTCTCATTTTTCTCCTCAATGACACTCTCGAGCTTAGCTTGTTGTAGCTGAGAGTACTGTATCAGATTGTGAGCATCCTTTAGTTCCCTCTCTCTCAGAACTTCTGATTCCTTGAGATCTGCTTCCAGTCTGTCATTCTGTTTCTGGATATCATGCAATTGGCCACTCAGCTTTTCAACCTCTGCATGGTGTTTGTTCTCCATAGATTTTACATGTAGCAGGTTCTTATTCTCGGCTTCTTTCAAGGCAGACTGAACTTCACGAATCTCTTCATTCATATTTCTAATAATCTCATTTTTCTCCTCAATGACACTCTCGGCCTTAGCTTGTTGTAGCTGAGAGTTCTGTAACAGTTTACTTAGATGTTCAACCTCTGCATGATGTTTGTCCTCCATAAGCAGTTTCTTATTCTTGGCTTCTTTAACGACAGACTGAATGTCAAGAATCTCTTTATTCTTATTTCTAATAATCACATTTTTTCCCTCAATGACACTCTCGAGCTTAGCTTGTTGTAGCTGAGAGTTCTGTACCAGATTGTGAGCATCCTTTAGTTCACACTGAAGACTTTTGTTTCTTTCACATTCCCTCTCTCTCGGAACTTCTGATTCCTTGAGATCTGCTTCCATTCTGTCATTCTGTTTCTGGATATCATGCAATTGTCCACTCAGCTGTTCAACCTCTGCATGGTGTTTGTCCTCCATAGATTTTACATGTAGCAGGTTCTTATTCTCGGCTTCTTTGAAGGCAGACTGAACTTCATGAATCTCTTCATTCATATTTCTAATAATCTCATTTTTCTCCTCAATGACACTCTCGGCCTTTGCTTGTTGTAGCCGAGAGTTCTGTAACAGTTTACTTAGATTTTCAAGCTCTGCATGATGTTTGTCCTCCATAAGCAGTTTCTTATTCTCGGCTTCTTTAAAGGCAGACCGAACATCAAGAATCTCTTCATTCATATTTCTAATAATCTCATTTTTCTCCTCAATGACACTCTCAAGCTTAGCTTGTAGCTGAAAGTTCTGTATCAGATTGTGAGCATCCTTCAGTTCCCTCTCTCTCAGAACTTTTGATTTCTTGAGATCTGCTTCCATTCTGCCATTCTGTCTTTGCAAAAAGTTATTCTGTTTCTGGATATCATGCAATTGGCCACTCAGCTGTTCAACCTCTGCATGGTGTTTGTCCTCCATTGATTTTACATGTAGCAGGTTCTTATTCTCGGCTTCTTTAAAGGCAGATTGAACTTCAAGAATCTCTTCATTCATATTTCTAATAATCTCATTTTTCTCCTCAATGACACTCTCAACCATAGCTTGTTGTAGCCGAGAGTTCTGTAACAGTTTACTTAGATTTTCAACCTCTGCATGATGTTTGTCCTCCATAAGCAGTTTCTTATTCTCGGCTTCTTTAAAGGCAGACTGAACTTCAAGAATCTCTTCATTCTTATTTCTAATAATCTCATTTTTCTCCTCAATGACACTCTTGAGCTTAACTTGTTGTAACTGAGATTTCTGTATCAGATTGTGAGCATCCTTCAGTTCACGCTGAAGACTTTTGTTTCTTTCACATTCCCTCTCTCTCAGATCTTCTGATTCCTTGAGATCTGCTTCCATTCTGTCATTCTGTCTTCGCAAAAATTGAATCTGTTTCTGCATATGATGCAATTCTCCACTCAGCCATTCAACCTCTGCATGATGTTTGTCTTCCATAAGCAGCTTCTTATTCTTGGCTTCTTTAAAGGCAGACTGAACATCAAGAATCTCTTCATTCTTTTTTCTAATGGTCTCATTTTTCTCCTCAATGACACTCTTGAGCTTAGCTTGTTGTAGCTTAGAGTTCTGTATCAGATTGTGAGCATCCTTCAGTTCACGCTGAAGACTTTTGCTTCTTTCACATTCCCTCACTCTCAGAACTTCTGATTCCTTGAGGTCTGCTTCCATTCGGTCATTCTTTTTTCGCAAAAAGTTATTCTGTTTCTGGATATGATGCAATTCTCCACTCAGCCATTCAACCTCTGCATGGTGTTTGTCCTCCATAGATTTTACATGTCGCAGTTTCTTATTGTCCGCTTCTTCAAAGGCAGACTGAACTTCATGAATCTCTTCATTCATATTTCTAATAATCTCACTTTTCTCCTCAATGACACTCTTGAGCTTGGCTTGTTGTAGCTGAGAGTTCTGTAACAGTTTACTTAGATGTTCAATCCAATTGTGAGCATCCTTCAGTTCACGCTTAAGACTTTTGTTTCTTTCACATTCCCTCTCTCTCAGAACTTCTGATTCCTTGAGGTTTGCTTCCGTTCTGTCATTCTGTCCTCGCAAAAAATTAATCTGTTTCTGGATATGACACAATTCTCCACTCAGCCATTCAACCTCTTCATGATGTTTGTCCTCCATAAGCAGCTTCTTATTCTCGGCTTTTTTAATGGCAGACAGAACTTCACGAATCTCTTCAATCATATTTCTACAAATCTCATTTTTCTCCTGAATGACACTCTTGAGCTTGGCCATCTCACCAAGTAGATTTTTGTTCGTCTGTTTTAATCCATCTTCTAAATAAGAGATTCTTTCCCGCAAAGGGCCAATGTCTTCACCATTTTCCTGGTTCACCTGACCCAGGCGCGTAATCTCATTTAATAAAGTCTGTTTTTCCTTAGTTAAGAGTTTCTCTTTTTGTTGTAAATGGTCTACATTTTCCCTCAGCAATTCATTCTCTTCTTTGTCTTTCTGAAGTTGTCGCTGAGAGTTCTGCAACTGTTTCCTCAGATTGTCAATCTCTAACAATTGTTCATCTTCCAGATTCTCCAAATTTTGTACTCGAGCCCTGAGTTTCTTGTTGTCATCTACTTCTGATCTAATATTCCCCCATTTAGACTTTAACACAGCAGACTCCAGGTTGGGATAACAATCTCTCTGTCCAAATGTACTCGGACGACCTGAAATGCACAATCTACAAAATTCGTCCATTTCCTCAAAATCAAGCAAAGATAAATGTTTGAGATATACTCCGATGTGAAGCTTTGGTGATCCTCCTTTGAACTCTTGTTGCAAACAATCCAAAATATCTTGATTTTTGACGAAGACACTCTGTGAGAATCTGGCTTACTGTATTTTCTTCTTCTTTTTCTTTTAGATTTGATTGGTGGTTGACAATCAGCCTACAGGTGCATTACTGCCACGTACTTCACTCTATATCTTCACTCTATCTGGTCAGGAGCTGAAGGAAACACAAATTGAGCCCTTTAACTTCACTCTATATCATCATTGCTAACATCACTCAAATCCCTTACTGTATTTTGGGATCTCAAAGTCAGTTTTACTCACCAATATCTTCTTCTTCTTTTAGATTTGATTGGCGGTTGGCAACCAGCTTGCAGATGCATTACCGCCACGTACTTCACTCTATATGGTGTGAAGATGCGCCTGCAGATATTTCCTTATGATGGTTCCTATGAAGTCTTTACCAATAAAGCACTTCAAAGGAATTACAGCATAGAGTGTTCTTTCCTTTATGATGTCACGTTCTATATGACGTCACTGAATTTGCACAAGTTCGCAAACAAAAAACTTTATTTACACTTTCACCATCTGCCTTGTACCAAAAGTGGTGATAGCAGATGCAGGATGGTTTTCTTCTTCTTCTTCTTTTAGAATTGATTGGCGGTTGGCAACCAGCCTACAGGTGCATCACCGCCACTTACTTTATATAAGGAGTTCTGAACAACTCCTTATGTGTATGCAGTCTGGTGCAAGATGGAAATTGGATAAGGCAGATTGGGATTAGTCACTGACTACTAGTAGAGTTTGAAATACAACAATTGAGGAGGCAAAATAAACAATCAGCAACAGATTATATAGCACATAAATATGCTGATAGCATTTACCGATGGCTCCAAGGACCCTACAACTGGTCATAGTGGGGCTGCGGTATACATTCCTCAGTATAAAATATCAATAAAAGAACCAGCAATCACGAATCAGTATACACAGTTGAGCTAGTTGCCATTGTATTAGCTCTACAGTGGTTGGAGATAAATTATAGGAATAATGCTGTCATTGCTTCAGATAGTTGGGCAGCAGTTCAGTCACTGCAATCGTGTAGGCAGGACCTAATTGTAGAAATCCACTCCTTAATTTACAACCTCTACAGTAAAGGCCAGTCAGTAAGCTTTCTTTGGGTTCCAGCCCATGTCGGAATAGAGGGTAATGAGAATGTGGACTTGAGGATGAGGATTATTTATTACTTGAGGTAATGAGGATGTGGTGACATCCTACAAGTACCTTGGTGTTCATCTGAACAATAAACTAGACTGGTCACACAATACCGACGCACTCTACAAGAAGGGACAGCGCAGGCTGTTCCTACTGAGGAGGCTCAGGTCTTTTGGTGTACAAGGGGCGCTGCGGAAGACATTCTACGACACGGTGGTGGCATCAGCCATCACTTTTGGAGTGGTCTGCTGGGGCAATGGCATTACAGCAGCCGATAGGAAGAGACTGAACAAACTGATCAAGAAAGCTAGATCTGTCCTGGGGAAACGCTTTGACCCAGTGGAGGAGGTAGGAGAGAGAAGGATGGTGGCTAAACTGTCATCTCTGCTGGAGTCCGAGTCCCACCCTATGCAGGACATATTGAACGCACTGAGGAACTCATTTAGCAGTAGACTACATCATCCTAGGTGCGCAACCGAGAGGTTTCGCAGGTCCTTCCTACCTACGGCTGTCAGACTGTATAACCTAAGCAGTGCTGCTCGCAGAGATAGCAAAAAAACGTGACGACCTAATAGTATTGAATGCAAAAGATGCAACAGACTTACACACTGTCCCTGTCAAATAAACTAATCTACTACTACTACAAATGGTCCCCTCCAGTATACAGCTAGGACAATATCAGTTGCTACGGAGGGTGACAATATGTATGGGTACATATTCATACTATGTAGGATAACTAAGTAGACGGTGATGCTGTTTATTCCATCTTGCTACAACGCTCCGCACTTTGTATATATATTTATGTGTACGTATGTATATCCACTGCTCTATTTATATTTTTCGTATCTTCTTAATTATTGCTCTGAGTGTTGCTATCCCTGTGCTGTTGCAATCCTGGAATTTCCCCATTGTGGGACTAATAAAGGCTTATCTTATCTTGAATTACTAGCAAAACAATCATTGAAATTTGAGGCGGTGGATCTGGACATCTCACTCAGTAAGGCAGAAGGCCAATCGCTAATA
This sequence comes from Pholidichthys leucotaenia, assembly GCA_020510985.1. NCBI lineage: Eukaryota > Metazoa > Chordata > Actinopteri > Cichliformes > Pholidichthyidae > Pholidichthys > Pholidichthys leucotaenia. The sequence continues at coordinate 242,863,676 of CM035837.1, forward strand.
AGCAAGTATATAGTGCAAAAGTGGCAAGAATATTGGGAGTCAATAGATACAGGAAGATCCCTTTATGACATTCAAAAGTGGGTGGTCTCTGGAATGTGACTTGGCAGAAACAGGAAAGAGGAGATACTCATCACCCAATTGAGAATAGGACATACTACTTTGAACCAGATGCTACATAGAATAGGTAAACACCCAACAGGCAGCTGTGCACATTGTGGTTCTCCGGAAACAGTTCAGCATGTTTTGTTGGAATGTCAGGGATACCGGGAACAAAGGAAATGTCTGATTGCAGTAATGGAAAGGGCTAATTTAAGTTTTGGTTTGGAAAACATGTCAGGAACCTCAGACAAAGAAATATATGTAGCTCTACTTAGATATTTAAGTGCAACTGGATTAATAATCAAAAGAATTTAGTTTTTTTTCCCCCTCCCATTCTCTTGTCCATGCTCCAACCTGGTGGGTGGCGATGGTGGACCTCCGGGTTGGTTGCGACAATCAGAGCTAGAAGAAGAAGAAGAGTGATATAAGCAGTGACGCGGGTGACAACAACAAAACCTGGATGAATCTCGAATCTTGGTCAAAACATCACAAAGGCTATGAGGAAGACGTCACAAAGCTCCAAAGCTATGAGGATTACGTCAGAAAGCTGTGAGATTGACGTTGCAGAGCTATGAGGAGATCGTCATGGGGCTGTGGGGAGGACGTCGCAAAGCTATGAGGAAAATGTCACAGAGCGACAAAGCTATGAGTAAGAAGTCACAAAGCTATGAGGAAGATGTCGCAAAGCTATGAGGAAAACGTCACAAAGCTATGAGGAAAACACAAGTCAGTGGAGGTAATGCACCTTTGAACTGGTTGTCAACCATCAATCAAATCTAACAGAAGAAGAAGACCATCTCAAAAAGACTCTCCAACAATACCCCCGTGTTTACAGCAGAGATGGTGGCAATAATTACTGGTTTGCAGTGGGTGGAGGAGGTCAGAGCGGACCGGGTGGTGGTGTGCACAGATTCACTTGCAGCTTGAAAAACCATACAAACATTAAAATCTACAAGGGAAGACTTGGTGATTGAGCTATATCACAGTTTATTTAGGGTACACAGGGGTGGTGGAGAAGTTCCATTTTTCTTGGGTTCCTGCACATGAAGGGTTGAAAGGGAATGACTGTGCAGACCAATTAGCAAAAAGTGCACTTGAGAAAGAAATAACTATACCATTGTCTCTTGGAAAAGTTCAAGGGAAAGCAGCATTAAGAGAGAAGAAGAAGAATGATAGACCGGCCTGAGTGGCCGACATCTTGGCTTTGGCAGTTGCCATGGCCAAGATGTGTAGAATGATGATATAGAGTGAAGTGATTTTATCGAGTAAAGTACGAGGAGATGAAGAAGATTGATGTCTGAAGATAGAGTCCTTCTTCTTCTTTTAGATTTGATTGGCGGTTGGCAACCAGCTTACAGGTGCATTACCGCCACTGACTTGATTATCAACACTCTATATTTTTGTATAAGGAGTTCTGAACAACTCCTTATGTGTGAAAAAATTATCCATCCTTGGACTGTGTCCAAGGTGTGGCCTCTTGAGGTTTGATTGGACACAGCGATGATGATAGAAGGACTATAGCTCCTGACCAGATAGAGTGATGATATGCAGTGAAGTACGAGGAGATGAAGAAAAGCCGAAAAAAAGTTCAACTTTTCAGAGACTGCCGCTGAGCTCGTCAATATCAGACCTTAAGCAGCTAATCAGAACTGCTGCATGGGCAGGACATAGGACGCTGGTACAAGTGTGTACTCAGACTCCTGCTTTCTGTGCTATCATATTTCACATCCAGAGCTGCTAAAACACGTTTCCTGTCCATTGTTCTTCTTCTTCTTCTCTTGGTTACTGGCGGATAGCAAACAACTGAAAGGTGCATATCGCCACCTACTGTACAAGAGAGTGTAACATTATGTCATCTGAGCCTGACCCTAAAGTCTATGACTTAATCCTGTTATTTAAAAAAGAGAAAAGAGCCCTTCTCGTGATTCTTAGTGCCTCTCCATCTCCATCTGTTCCCAGAATCCCAGTTAAATCCCATTCCCTACCAGCCTTTCGAACATCATTTTTCATTCTCTCTCTTTCATTTCCATATTTCATTTCCATATTTCTCTCTCTCTTCTTCCGGCTTTCAGAGAGAGCAGATGCATTTCTTCCCCTCTCCTCCTCCTCCCTTCACTGATCCCAGCTTGCTGTGTCCTGTCTGTGTCTCGCTCTTCTTCTGGCTGAATCTCGATCCAAATGGAAAATTATGGATTTGGTAAGCTGGGCTTTAAATGCAATTGTCACCTTTTCAAACAGAAAATCGGGCCCGGGGGAGCCCAGGTGTGGGAGAGACTCATGGGACAATTGGAAACTCATGTGTCTGTGTGATTCGATTGAGGATGTGGAAGACATCTACCTGTTTGGATTATGAACACAGGATTTCTGCTGTTTGGCTTGGAGTTTTCCTGGTGTATTGGAAATTAAAGAAGCTGGAAAGAGCTAATCAAAATGCGATCCCGGCGAAGCTCCTTCAACAATTCAACCAGATGGGGAGTGCACTGATAGCGGCAAATGGTGGGAAAAGGTGGGAAACATCTCGGAGTCGCTGGGTGCTCTCCAGAGAATGATTTTAAAGCCTTAATGTAAATGTAACTGTGATGCTCAGAATCGCATGAGAGATGAAATTTCTATGCTCTAAGTGAACTGTGCTCACCAGGCCTTGATTCGGCATCCTTGGATAACTCATTCCTCCAGGAGTAGAGATAAAGCAGAAGGGAGTTTTGGCTTCTCCCTAACCCAAACATACTGGTGTGCAGTAATCTGAACTCTCAATGACAGCGTCATGTGACTAGCATGGAATCTACCATGGGACATGCACTGAAAGATGGACTCTTGTGGACATGTTATCTATGTTTTAGGACACTAAGGACATAACATCTAATCGTTGCTCAGGAGAGGATTTTTGCTGTTCACCAGTAACTGATACACACACTGCATACAACATTACATGACTGACACACACACACACTGACACACACACACACACACACACACACTCTGTCTCTCTCAACTTGCTTTGTTAACGTGTGTATTGTAACTTGTCTGCTAAGTGTGCATTGAGGGTTTTTTTTTCTATGTGATCATAATCTTGCTCACTCGAGCGCTATTCTGATAACTATGTTTTTTTCTCTCTGTCCAATGTGTCATCCCCTTCCCCTCTCCCTCTTTACCCCCACTGTATTAGGCGCCTTGTCGGCTGCCGCGTCATTAGTAAGCGCTTAATATGAGCGCGCCTAATGTCAAGTCAAATTCCTCGTATGTGTAAACATGCTTGGCAATAAAGTTCATTCTGATTCTGATTCATATTTGTGACAGTATAATAAGATGTGCTCGACGTTTTCTTTTTCTCCACATTCTCTACATTGCCACTTTCACTTTTCCCCATGGTGAATAAAGTGCCATTTAAACCTGTATGATCCAATCGGTGAGTCTTGCCATAATAATGTCTTCCCTCCTATTTGTTGTTTTATAATTCTTTATTGCAATAGATTTTTTTTAAATTTTGTAATATGATCTATCTTTAAGATCTTCATCCCATCTTTTTTGCCACAGCTCAGTTCCTTTCTTCTTGATTACTGCTTTCCCTTCACCTTTTCCATGAAACAATGGTATAGTTATTTGTCATGTGTCTGGGACGATTTGGTCACCCCGGACCCCAGACACAGACCATTATTGTATTTTGCTTTTGTTTTGGCCGCTGATGGCCTTGAGTTATCCTGTGTTTTGTTTTGCCTCTCCCTCTCCCTCCAGGCATTTCTCATTGGCTGCTCAGGCTGCTGCTGCTGTGGGCAGCCTGCAATCAGTACACCTGTGACTATTAGGCACCTGAGTTCAATCTGCTCCATTAGCTGGCTGTGTATTTCTTTCCTGTCAGCTCAGTCATTCTTCGCCGCAGCGTTAGTCTGCATTCTGCACGCAGCCTGCTATCTGTTCGCTACTCATCATATTTGGACTATTTACACTTGGGACCTTGGACAGCGTTGTATACTCCAGAGCCCGCCTGAGCTCCGACGCTCTCTTGGCGTTCCTCGTTGGGTTGGCCTCCAACCCGGATTCATGACAGTTATTTCTTTCCCCAGTGCACTTTTTGCTAATTGGTCTACACAGTCATCCCTTTCAACCCTTCATGTGAAGGAACCCAACAAAACTGAACATCTCCACCACCCCTGTGTACCCTAAATAAATTGTGATATAGCTCAATCATCAAGTCTTCCCTTGTAGATTTTAGTGTCTGTATGGTTTTTAAAGCCGCAAGTGAATCTGTGCACACCACCACCTGGTCCGGTCTGACCTCCTCCACCCACTGCAAACCAGTAATTATTGCCACCATCTCTGCTGTAAACATGGATGTATTGTTGGAGAGTCTTTTTGAGAGGGTCACTTTAAACTCTGGAATGTATGCTCCAACTCCAACAGAGCCCACTTTGTCCTTTGAACTGTCAGTATAGAGCCGTAAGTAGTTATAGTAATTGTTCCTGAGGTAAATGTTTGTTAACACCAACATCACTTATATGCTAACCTTTTTTCCTCATTAGCAGACTAATGTCTACTTCTTTTCCCGGAAACAGCCAAGGGGGAACAATACTCACTGGAGTGGTGTTAGCAATATCAATAATGTGTAGTCCATACATTCTGGCTTTTCTTTCAATTGTCCACCTAAACCCATGTCCCTGGAAATTAGAATATTCCCAGAAGTCTTGTGGTGTTGTTTTTGAAATATTCGCTTCCCCACTTCCTTTCAGCTTGACCCATTATGATAATGTGGGTTTCTCAAATCCAGTGGCATTTCTCCTGCTTCTATTAAAACTGCATTATTTGGTGTGGTTTTGATGGCTTCAATGCACATGCAAAACGCTCTATGCTGCATTCTGTCTGTTTTTTCCAGAGTTGTCTTTGCTGCTGCTCCATAAATCATGCATCCATAGTCTATTGTCGATCTCATTAGTGCCCTGTAAATGTCAATTAATGCCTGTTTATCTTCACCCCATTCGTGTCCAGCTACAGCTTTTATGAGATTAATGACTTTGTTGCACTTTGTCTCCAGATTTTCAACATGAGCTGTCCATGTGTATCCACTATCAAACCACAATCCTAGATATTTGACCACACTCATTTTCTCTGTTGGTTGATTATATGACGTTTATGGTTCTGTACCAGTTCTGCATTTTTTTGTGAAAATCATATAGCAGGTTTAACTGTTTGAAAATTTAAATCCCCACTCATATGACCACTTTTCCACTTTTTCCATTTCTTTCCTGATGTTTCTGAACACAAATTTCTCATTTCTTCCCCTCGTCCATATGGCTCCATCATCTGCATATAGTGCTGTTTTGATGGATCCCTCTTGATCCTCAAACATGTCATTAATCATTATGTTGAATAAAACTGGGCTTATCACACTCCCCTGAGGAACATCATTTTCTATTTCAAAGTCATTAGAAACTTCTAATCTTACTTTAACCCTAATTGTCCTGTGTGTTAAAAAATCCATGATCCAATTATACATCCTACCACCAATGCCTATTTTATTCAGTTTGATAAGAAGTCCATCCCTCCACAGTGAGTCATAAGCCTTTTCAGTATCCAGATAAACTATAACCATTATTTCTTTCATTTTGAGAGTCTTTTCAATATCATTACTTACCCTAATTAGAGCATCCACTGCAGATCTTCCTCTTCTAAAACTATTCTGATAGTTGCTTAGTAATCATCTTAGCTCTAGTACATATATGAGAGTCTGTAAACTAACACCTTCTCCATCCATTTCCCTATGTGTGACGTTAATGCTATTGGCCTGTAGTTACCTGGATGAGCTGGATCTTTTCCTGGCTAATTAAATCATAAAATTACAGCCTTTTTCCACCCATTTGGGATAACCCCCTCCTTCCATGTTCTGTTTAACAATTTCAGCACCAGCTCCATTGATTGCATAGGCAACTGCTGGAACATAGCATAGCTTAACTGATCATATCCTGGAGCTGTGTATCTACTGTCATGCAAAGCTCTCTTAAGCTCCGACATTGTGAGCTCGAGGTCTAACGCAGTCATATCTTCTTTCACTTCCTTTTATTTACTTTCTTTTTTAAGGTTGCATTTTCTCTGAGTTTATGCTTCCTTTGCTGTCTATGACTTTCACCAAGATGTTTTCCTCTATGATCTGCTGCAAATGCTCTACCCAGGACTTCTGCCTTTTCTTTGTCTGATACAGCCATCTTGTCCCCATCCACAAGAGCTGGGACTTTAACTGACATCCTCTAAACATACCCTAGACGTCACCTAGTTCCGTTTTCCTACCAAGGGTGGAACAAAGTTCTCTCCATGTTGACCTTTTCCTGTTTTTAATAATCCTTCGAGCTACTGCCCTTTTCTTTTTATAATTTATTAAATTTTCACTATTCATATTCTTCCTCAGCTCTCTGAATGCCTTGTTTCGCTCCTTTACTGCAATACTACATTCCTCATTCCACCAGGGTACAACCTTCTTCCTACCCTGTGTTGTTTTTGTCATGGTCTGAGCGTGGATATGGTCCGCGCTCGGATCATGCAGTATTTTCCTCCCGTTCTGTGTTAGTTTCCTTATGGCCTTCCGGGCTCTTATTTTGACAGCGTCTCTGCGGGGCTTCCGGCTGTCAAAGCCGAGCTGCGCAGTGACAGCTGGATTACATTCCACTAATTAGTTCTCATTATCTGTTTAATCCCCTAAGCTCTATTTAAGGGAGCAGCCGAGGTTACTCAGGGCTGCGACCTCACACGCGTAACGTTGGTCTCCCTAACGTTCAGCTGGAGTCCCTATGCCTGGCTCCATTCACCCTCTTGATTTTCATGTTCTCAGTAAGTTTAGTCCTTAGTCTGAGTATTTCTTTATTGTGTCTAAGCCGAAGTTCTTGTTTGTGTTTTTGCCCCACATGGCTCATTATTTTGTAATCGTCATCTTTCATTAATAAATATGCAAACTCATCGGCTGCCTATAGCATCTCATTAATGGCCCCGAGGGCCATCCGTGACAGTAGGTCGCAGCCCAAATGAGACGCCGGTGACCGTGAGTTTGCTTTATTTGGGCTTGTAGTTTTTTCCTTTTTCACGTACCAGTGTGCTGGGAGATGGTGTCGCCACCCAAGGGCTATGCCATGAGCTTGGGCTATGAGCTAGTAATGGCCCTCATTGAGTTAGATGGTATCCTCTCCAGCGCTCGCAATAGCGTCACTCCCAGCAGTTTACACTGGTACTTAGACCTCGCAGAGGCAGTTATTAACAGCCATCCTCACTACTCTAACCACAACGAAATCACAACGAGGATGGCAGAGATCTCGGCACTTCGGGAGAAGATCTGTGATATGGAGGGAACCTCCAGCAGGAAGCCGAAGGTGAGGCATCCCCGTTCCTCCCCTCGGGATTCAGTTCCTGTCGCCCATCCAATCCAGAAGTTCACGTCACCCAAGTGTTGTTCCCGTCGACAGCGGAGGACGCCAGCCGGGATTCCCCCGGAGGACACGCAGTGGACAGCGGTGATCATCCAGGACCGTGTGGCTGCGGCTCGTTCTGCCTCCCATCCTACCCAAGTTATAAAGCATGTGACGGCGGCAGTCAGACAAGTGGAGATCAGTCCCGAACTCCATGACTATCCCGAGTACGCTGAACTGTTAGCCTCTGTTTCCGCGCAGCAGCGGCGGTTTCCAGACCTCACTTTTGCCTCGCCCTCTGCCAGTAAACGTCGTCACCATGCTCGAAACAAGCCTCAGCGAGATCCCCTTCCAGTTCCAGTTCCGGGTAGCCGCATGAACTCTGTCTCCCAGCCAACTGTTGCCTCTGCGTCACATCAGAGGGGTAAGACAGCAGCCTCCTCCGGGCTGTATGTTCCTGCTGCTCCATCAGCTCCTCGTCTCCGGACCGCCTCGGCTGCTCCTCCCTCCTCCTGGATGCTCTTCCCAGCTGCTGTGAGGTTCACTAGTCCGGCTCCGGCTATTCCCGTTCCTGATCCTGTGGGAGTGGCTCCTCTTCATCCTCCCGGGGGGGGGGGGGGCTCCATCACCATCCAAAGGAGAGAGGAGAAAACCAAGCCCACCGCAGCAGCTTCCATTGGTCCTCAGCAGATCTTTTCATTCTTTTCCTTCACTGGGTGAATTGCCTTGTTTGATCCCTGGGGGTGGAGTTCGGTGTTCACAGTCCCCCGAGCTTCCTCCACCTGCTGCAATTATTAATTGTGAACCTGCAACCTCTGTGGCTCCTTCCCCTGAGCGTTCCCCGGTGCCAGGACTACACCGCCGGACGAGGATGGTGCCTGCGGCCCTGGAGAGTCTGGTTCCAGCCCCGCAGCCACGTCACGGGCAGAGGAGGAGGGCGGACTGGCGACTGGAGCCGGCGCCGACCATCAAGCGTCCCTGGGTCTTCACGGAGGAACGGTCCAACCCAGCAGGCCACGGATCCCCTGCCACCACGCCGTGCCGGCCTTCGGCGTGGACGTCAGTGCCAGGGAATCCCCAGACTGTGGAGACCACCATGCCCGCTGCAGAACCCGCCGCAGTCGAGTGGGAACCAGAAGTGGACCTTCAGCTCGTTGAACCTGGAACATCGAAGTCGTGGGCGGCGGTAGAACCTGAGATCAGGAAAGTGCTCTATTTTGTCTTCCTTTTTTCTGTTCTGGAGCATTATTGTCTGTCTCTCGGGGAGACGAGCCGGGTGCAGCCGTCCGCTGCATCTGAGCTTGTCTCGCCGGGCTCTGCCGCTGCCGGTGATTCTGATCCCGGTTTCTTTTCTTCGTCTGAGTCTTCTCCCACGGTCACCGGTGATGAGCCCGTTCCGGTCATTGCCTTGGAGGTTCCGGGTTCGTGTCTGGAGGTCATTCCTGGTGCTGCGCCGGCCCAGTCGGAGTCCGTCGTGGGTGCGACTTTGACCCAATCGGGGTCCGCCGTGGACGCTGTTCCGGCCCAGTTGGGGTCCGTCATGGGTGCAGCAAGGTCCTGCTTGGGTTCTAGCAAGAGCGCAGTGCCAGTTTGTGTGGAGTTCGGAGAAGGAGCTGCAGATCCTCTGCCGATCGACGCTGGACTGGTCCCTCATCTTTTCCCCATTCCCTTTTTCCCTCCACCGGGTGCCGTGGGGATTCCCCGTATTCAGCTCGGCTTTCCCCTGCTTTCCCTTGCGGTAGAGAGGCCACCTCCAAGTTCTCCCCTGCGGTCCTGGTGGCCTGATGACATAGGTCGGCCGCCTGGGAAACTGTTTCTCCGGTTCGGCGTTCTGGGTCGGCCGCCCGACGGACTGGACTCTCTATTCGGCGACCTGGTCCGGCCACCAGAGGTACTGTTTCTCCGGGCCTAGGACTGGGGTAGACCACCCAAACTTGTTCTTTTTCCCCTGATGGTGATCTGGATGCTGGATGCAGGTAGACCTCCCAAACTATTTGTTTTTGTTTCATTGTGCTCTGCCTGCCGTCATCCATGTGTGGTTTTTTTTTTCTCTCCTCTGTATATTAGGGATGCTCTTGTGTTTTTGTCATTTGGACTACTTTGAACTGTGTGTATATCGACGCTCTTAAGCGTGTTTTTTCTTTTCCCTTTTGCTGGGATTATTAGGGTACGTTGTGTTTGTGCCTGTATTTGGTTTTTTTTGTGAGATGTTTTTTTTTTCTCTCCCTCCTCTATAGGTTGAGAGAGGCTCTATTGTTGTCTTTGCCTGTAAATCATGGTCAATATTCGTAGTATCACTGTGTTATGGTATCCGTTGTTCGGTGTCTGTATTTTCATTCTGTTTCCTCTGTAGTTGGAGGTGCCCTTTTGGTTTTTCTTTTTTTTTTTTTAGTGGACTATATTCGTGGTGACTGCTCCACTATGAAGTTTTTGGGTTTTTTTCTCTCTTCCCTGGTGGAGTTAGGATACTGTATGTTTGTCATGTACCTGTATTTTAGTTCTGTATCCTACACACGTGGACAAAATGGGCGGTGTGGTGGCACAGTGGTTAGCACTGCGGCAGCACAGCAACTCACCCTTGGCCATGGGATCCCTGGTTTGATCCCAGCCCCTGACCAACAGTGATCTGTGTGGAGTTTGCATGTTCTCCCTGTGTCTGCGTGGGTTTACTCCGGGAGTTCTCCAGTTTCCTCCCACATGCCAAAAACATGCAGGTTAGGTTAATTGGAGACTCTAAAGTGGCCCTAGGTGTGAATGTGTGTGTGAATGGTAAAGGGATAGCGCCGTACCATGGGTGCTTCATCCATCCAGGTGGATGCCCTCAATTTCCCCTCTGGGGATCAATAAAGTATACAAAATAAAAAATAAAAAAAAAATGTTGGTTGACACAAAATCAAAACTCAAAAATCAAAAATTAATGAAAGAAAAACCCACAATGGTCACAGAAATAACTTGAATCTGACAAAAGTGGTAATAAATAAAAATTCTATGAAAATTAACCAATGAAAATCAGACAATGCTTTTGAGTTGTGGTTCAACAGAATTATTTTAAAAAACAAACTCATGAAACAGGCCTGGACAAAAATGATGGCACCCTTAACTTAATATTTTGTTGCACAACCTTTTGAGGCAATCACTGCAATCAAACGATTTCTGTAACTGTCAGTGAGACTTCTGCACCTCTCAGCAGGTATTTTGGCCCACTCCTCATGAGCAAACTGCTCCAGTTGTCTCAGGTTTGAAGGGTGCCTTCACCAGACAGCATGTTTCAGCTCCTTCCACAGATGTTCAATAGGATTTAGATCAGGGCTCATAGAAGGCCACTTTAGAATAGTCCAATGTTTCCCTCTTAGCCATTCTTGGGTGTTTTTAGCTGTGTGTTTTGGGTCATTATCCTGTTGCAAGACCCATGACCTGCGACTGAGACCAAGCTGTCTGACACCGGGCAGCACATTTCTCTCTAGAATACCTTGATAGTCTTGAGATTTCATTGTACCCTGCACAGATTCAAGACACCCTGTGCCAGATGCAGCAAAGCAGCCCCAGAACATTACGGAACCTCCTCCATGTTTCACAGTAGGGACAGTGTTCTTTTCTTGGTATGCTTCATTTTTGCATCTGTGACCATAGAGCTGATGTGCCTTGCCAAAAAGTTCCAGTTTTGTCTCGTCTGTCCATAGGACATTCTCCCAGAAGCTTTGTGGCTTGTCAACATGCAGTTTGGCAAATTCCAGTCTGGCTTTTTTATGATTTGTTTTCAACAGTGGTGTCCTCCTTGATCGTTTCCCATGAAGTCCATTTTGGCTCAAACAACAACGGATGGTGCGATTTGACACTGATGTACCTTGACCTTGGAAGTTCACCATGAATGTGTTTAGAGGTTGTTCTGGGCTCTTTTGTTACCATTTGTATTATCCGCCTCCTCCTGCGGCCACGTCCAGGGAGGTTGGCTACAGTCTCGTGGATCTTAAATTTCTGAATAATTTGTGCAACTGTAGTCACAGGAACATCAAGCTGCTTGGAGATGGTCTTATAGCCTTTACTTTTAACATGCTTGTCTATAATTTTCTTTCTAATCTCCTGAGACAACTCTCTCCTTTGCTTCCTCTGGTCCATGTTTAGTGTGGTACACACCATGTCAACAAACAGCACAGTGACCACTTGTCACCCTTTAAATAGGCCGACTGACTGATTACAAGTTTGTAGACACCTGTGATGTTAATTAGAGGATACATCTTGGTTGAACATGTCCCTATGGTCAGATTATTTTCAATCTTTTCTAGGGGTACCATCATTTTTTTAATAATAAAATTTCATCCATCAGAGATAAAATCAATCAGATTCTTCCCACAGTTAACTTAAATACTGTAACTACTACAACTCCTTCTATTGATGTCTGTCTTGATGAGTTTACTCCAATCGACCTTTGTGAGTTAGACAAAATAGTTTCCTCATCCAAACCTTCAACTTGTCTTTTAGACCCTATTCCTACCAGGTTATTTAAAGAAGTCTTCCCACTTATTGGTAGCTTTATTCTTCATATAATCAATTCTTCATTAACTTTAGGCCATGTACCGCAGGCTTTTAAAACGGCTGTAATTAAACCCTTACTCAAAAAGCCAACGCTAGATCCAGGAGCTTTAGCTAACTATAGACCAATCTCTAATCTCCCTTTCATTTCAAAAATCTTAGAAAGAGTTGTTGCTATGCAATTATTTGACCACCTGCAGGGAAATGGTTTATTTGAGGAGTTTCAATCTGGGTTTAGAATCCATCATAGCACTGAAACAGCCTTAGCGAAGGTCACTAACGACCTCCTCATTGCATCTGATAATGGACTAGTTTCTGTACTTGTCCTTTTAGATCTTAGTGCAGCTTTTGATACTATTGATCATAATATTCTACTTGATAGATTAGAACACTATGTTGGACTTAATGGAACTTCGTTGCAGTGGTTTAGATCTTATTTATCTGATAGGTTCCAGTTTGTTCATGTAAATGATGAGTTTTCTCTCAGCTCAAAGCTTAGTCATGGAGTTCCACAGGGATCTGTGCTTGGCCCTACTCTTTTTAGTTTATATATGCTTCCATTAGGCAACATTATTAGAAAGCACTGTATACATTTTCACTGTTATGCAGATGACACACAATTATACCTGTCAATGAAGCCAGATGATACTAATCAATTAGCCAAGTTAGAAGCCTGTCTTAAGGAAATCAAAGTTTGGATGACTTGTAATTTCCTGCTATTAAATTCAGATAAGACTGAAGTCATTCTTGTTGGTCCAAAAAACCTTAGAAATTCCTTTCCAAATCAAACTTTCAGTTTGGATGCAGTTACTCTTTCTCTTAATAGCTCTGTGAGGAACCTTGGAGTTATTTTTGATCAGGATTTGTCCTTCAATTCACATATTAAATTTGTTTCTAAGACTGCCTTCTATCATTTGCGTAATATTGCCAAGATTAGGAGCATCTTGTCTCAGAGTGATGCTGAGAAGCTGATCCACGCTTTTGTTAGCTCGAGATTAGATTATTGTAATTCTTTATTATCAGGTTGTCCTAAAACTTCTTTAAAAAGTCTTCAGCTGATCCAAAATGCTGCAGCAAGAGTTTTAACAGGTACTAGAAAGAGAGATCATATCTCTCCGGTTCTGGCCTCCCTTCATTGGCTTCCCATAGAGTTTAGAATTAAGTTTAAAATCCTTCTTCTTACTTACAAAGCTCTAAACAATCAGGCTCCTTTTTATTTAAAAGATCTGATACTACCGTATCATCCTAACAGAGCACTACGCTCCCAAAATGCAGGTTTACTTGTAATACCTAGAATCTCCAAAAGTACAATGGGAGGCAGAGCCTTCAGTTATCAAGCTCCTCTCCTGTGGAATCAGCTGCCAATCTGGATTCGGGAGTCAGACTCGATCTCTGTTTTTAAGAATAGGGCTAAAACCTACCTTTTTGATATAGCCTACAATTAGGGAGGGATCATGTGTTTTCTGAACCCTCCCTTAGTTATGCTGCTAATAGGTTTAGTCAGCCGGGGGACCTCCAGTAATGCACTGGGCCTCACTCCTTTCCTCACTCTCTATGAAATATTTTTTTTTTGCTGGTCATTAACATTTGTTTGTTCTCTCCCATAGATTGAGTCCCCATCGTGCTGTTTGCTCTCTACATGTCTGTTCTTTTCTTCTTCTCTATCCCCTCACCCCCCAGCCAGTCGCAGCAGATGACTGCCCCTCCCTGAGCCTGGTTCTGCTGGAGGTTTCTTCCTGTTAAAAGGGAGTTTTCCTCTCCACCGTCGCCAAGTGCTTGCTCACAGGGGATCGCCTGATTGCTGGGGTCTTTCTGCAACTGTGGGGGTCCTCCCTACAGTTGATAGTGCTATGAGATGACTGTTGTTGTGAAATGGCGCTATATAAATAAAGTTGAATTGAATTGAATTGAATTGAATTTTTGTCCAGGCCTGTTTCATGAGTTTGTTTTTTAAAATAATTCTGTTGAACCACAATTCAAAAGCAATGTTTGATTTTCACTGGTTAATTTTCATAGAATTTTTATTTATTACCACTTTTGTCAGATTCAAGTTATTTCTGTGACCATTGTGGATTTTTCTTTCATTAACAGAAGGGTACCAACAATTTTGTCCACGTCTGTACCAATGTCTGTGTCTGTTGTAGCCTGTCCATGTTTGACTCTCGTCATTTTGTTTATCATTGTTGCCCTCTGTTTTTTTTTTTTTCCCTTGATATGGTGTTCCCCTATTTTTTTGTTGGTTCTTGCCCTCCTGGCCTGTTTCCCCCTCTGCCCACCCTGGGTGGGCTTGAGTAGCCTTCTGGGTGGGGGGGAGCCTTGGGTGTTACGTTGGAATGCGGTGTTTTGGGGGGGAGTACTGTCATGGTCTGAGCGTGGGTATGGGCCGTGCTCGGATCATGCAGTATTTTCCTTCCGTTCTGTGTTAGTTTCCTTATGGCCTACCGGGCTCTTATTTTGACAGTGTCTCTGCAGGGCTTCCGGCTGTCAAAGCTGAGCTGCACAGTGACAGCTGGATTACATTCCACTAATTAGTTCTCATTATCTGTTTAATCCTCTAAGCCCTATTTAAGGGAGCAGCCGAGGTTACTCAGGGCTGCGACCTCACACACGTAACATTGGTCTCCCTAACGTTCAGCTGGAGTCCCTATGCCCGGCTCCAGTCACCCTCTTGAGCTTCACATTCTCAGTAAGTTTATTCCTTAGTCTGAGTATTTCTTCATTGTGTCTAAGCCGAAGTTCTTGTTTGTGTTTTTGCCCCACGTGGCTCATTATTTTGTAATCATCATCTTTCATTAATAAATATGCAAACTCATTGGCTGCCTATAGCGTCTCATTAATGGCCCGCGAGGGCCATCCCTGACAGTTTGCTTAGGTATACTTGCTATTACAGCATCCAGAATAGATAGCTAGATAGATAGATAGATAGATAGATAGATAAATAGATAGATAGATAGATAGATAGATAGATAGATAGATAGGTACTTTATTTCGAACAAAAAAGTAAAAAAACAAAACAAATGACAAGTGCAATAAAAGTGACAGTATCCAGTGCTCGAAAGGGAGAAGGAAGAAGTGAACACTTATTTACTCCAACTCCTCATTTCCCTAAATACAACCCCATGTGAAATATATACAAATTACCTCATTTAAGACCCCAAGTAGACAATTAACTATATTTTGTACATATCAACATTGATACACATCCATCCCAACATACATACAGTCCATACATCAAAACCCAGCCCCAAACAACACAGATATAGACAGTACTGTCCCACCTACCATTCCATAGTGTCCCAGAGTGAGCATAGTGAATCGTACATATAAATACTACCCCTCTAACATATATTCTTTCATCAAATAATGTTTATACCTATTTTTGAATTGATTTCTGTTTGTACATAGTTTCAGTTCCAGCTCCGGACTGTTCCACAAATCCACCCCACAGACAGATATGCACATACTTTTCTTAGTTGTTCGTACCTTAGGTTTTGTAAAGTTTAAGTCTCCTCTCAAATTATAATCATTGTCTCTTTTTTTGAATATTTTTTGTATACTAGTTGGGAGTTGATTATTAATTGCCCTGTACATTACTTGTGTGAGGATTTTTCTCATAAATTTGCAAGATTTCCCTGCAGAGTTAGAGCCATTTTACTCAGAAATGTGCAGCTTCTTACTTGAAAATTTGCAGCTTTTTATTATTCATAATTTTGCAGCTTTTTCCTCATGAATTTAGAACTTTTCTTACTCTTGAATCTGCAGTTTAAAAAAAAAAGCTTAACCTCTTGTACTCCGGTGTACCGCGGACGGGCAGGTCTCTGCGTCCTACAGTGCATGAGGGCGCTCTCGTGCGCTCTTGGACGCACGAGGGCGCTGCGTCCTAAGAGCGCACTGGGAAAAAAAAGCTGCATTTCCGTTCTCCCACTACAGACACAGCCGCGAACAGATCGGATATGATTGACCTCTCATTCGACTAATAAGAGCCTTGAATTGGGTTTCTGAAACCTTGAAGAACCAATGACTGAAAACCTAGCAAGAAGGACCCGCCTACCAACGCTGTGAATGCAGCGAGCCAATTGAAGCACAGAAGTTCGCAAGCTGTTTTGTGTAAGGCTGGGTGAAGAGAGACTGACTGCTGCAGCAGATGAAAAAAGGACCCGCAGGAAGAACCCCACAGACCCAGCAGCAGGGAGACCATCCACAAGTGCGACCTGTGTGACAGGGACTGCCATTCGCGCGTCGGCCTGTTCAGCCACAGGCGGTGCTTTTTTTGTTTTTATTCCAGCAGAGTAGACATTTAGGATTCTCTTCCATGGTCATCATAGACCGACGGAGGCCGCCGCCGAAGGCTGAGTGACACACACGCGTTCGCCAGTCTTTTTTAAATTACTACTGTTATTTGTTTTGAAAAATCGTTCGCCAAAACCGCAATCATGGAAGTGCAAAACCACAATAATGGAATTATGTTTTGATCGGGTCGCGAGACCAGCGTCGCGTTCGTCTGACAATGAGGAAGAAGTTCGCCAGCTCCGCTTCTGCTGTGAAGAGGTAAGTGTTATAAGCTAAATTATTCTTTATCCCTGAAAATTGTAATCAAAATTACTTTTGACCGATCGGTAAATTACAGCTGTGCGTCATCGCTGCATGACGGACTGCGGTGCAACGGGCAATGTCCATCCTCTGTGTGGGGGGGGCAACCCCCCCCCCCACACACACACACACAGCCCTGAGTGTCACCTTTTATTAGAGCCCAAGATGAAGCTTCTATATTGAATCATTCAAAAGTTACAGACGTTTTTCCAAACTGTGCGATTTGGCACAATTTGGCACAGTTCAAAAACGCCTGGGAACAACCTGAGGAAAAAGCTGTGTAATATATTCATTTTTTTGTGGTATTGTTACAAAATTTGGACCTCAGCTGGATAACACTTGGTTCTACATTTCTGTTGCATTTTCCAGCCCGGATCTGCAACCCCCTTGGAGTGCAAGGGGTTAACCCCCTTGGAGTTAACCAAGGGTTAACCCCCTTGGAGTCCAAGGTTAACCCCCTTGCACTCTGGTCAATTTCCCTAAAAACGCCAAAAAATAATGTGCCCAAAGTAAATCGAAAGCTGTTATTCAACCCTTTGCAGCATCTTCATGGGGTTGATCTCATTTAAAAGAAAACACTTTGAATGTTTTGGCAAAAAAAACATAATCTCTCTACGTGCTCCGGCCACTGAGTTACAGTCATCTAAACATACTGAACTTGAAGAAAATAAATTTGGACACGATGTTTTTTTGGATACAAATGCTTGCAAATAACACACAGCTGTCCGATCCGGCTGGAAAATGTAACAGAAATGTAGAACTAAGTGTTATCAAGCTGAGATCCAAATTTGGTAACAATACCACAAAAAATGAATATTTTACACAGCTTTGTTCTCAGGCTGTTCCCAGGCGTTTTGGAACTGTGCCAAATTGTGCCAAATGGCACAGTTTGGAAAAACGTCTGTAACTTTTGAATAATTCAATGTAGAATCTTCATTTTAGGCTCTAATGAAAGGTCACACTCAGGGCTGTGTGTGTGTGCGGGGGGGGGGTCGTTCCCCCCCCCCGCTACCAAGGACGGAGTTCGGCCCTCGCTACATGACGGATTACACTCGTTGCATGTTTCCACAGCAACGCTGTCACAGCGGCTTCCCCCCCTTGCTACTGTGTGTGTGTGTGTGGGGGGGTTGTCCCCCCCCTCACTACAGAGGACGGCCATCGCTACATGAAGGAATAGACTCATATGTCTATGTGATGACCGCTGCGCAGTCAGCGCGGCTTCCCCCCGCGGACCGGGGGCTTTCGGACCGTGAACGCACCCCCCCCCGCTCCTCTTCTGCAGCGGGGGGGGGGGGGCGTTCACGGTCCGAACACAGCAAATGAACCGTTTATCGCGGCGCACGAAGTACGAAGTGCGTGCGCCGTACAGTTGTAATTTACCGATCGGTCAAAAGTCATTTTTGGATTACAGTTTTCAGGGATAAATAAATAATTTAGCTTATAACACCTTACCTCTTCACAGCAGCAGAGTCCTGGCGAACTTCTCTTCCCCATTGTCAGACGAACATGACGCTGGTCTGCTCGTGGATCCCGATCAAAACATAATTCCAATATTGCGGTTTTGGTGAATGATTTACGACCTTTGTCGTCGGCCTCCGTTGGTCTATGATGACGGAAGAGAATCCTAAACGTCTATTCTGCTGGAATGAGTGCAGGTCCCACTTGTGGGTGTTCTCCATGCTGCGGGGTCTGTAGCAGATTCGTCCAGCGTCCTTTGTTTTCATCTGCTGCAGCAGTCAGTCTATCTTCACCCAGCCTGAACTTCTGTGCTTCAATTGGCTCCTGCATTCACAGTAGGCGGGTCCTCCTTCCTAGGTTTTCATTCATTGGCTCTTCAAGGTTTCAGAAACCCAATTCAAGGCTCTTATTAGTCAAATGAGAGGTCAATCAGATGAACTAATCTGTTCGCGGCTGTGTCTGCAGCTTTTTTTTTCAGTGGCGCTTGGACGTCAACACCACCTACATCACCACAATCTGGACTATGCGTCCGAGTGCGCACAAGGGCGCAGGAGTGCGCCCTCGTGCGTCCTAGGACGCAGAGACTTGCCCGCCCGCGGAACAACGGAGCGCAAGTGGTTAAACCTACAGCATTTTACTCAAATCTTAAATCTGCAGCGTTTTAGGTTGTGAGCAGTTGGAAATTTACACCTTCTTTTGTCTTTTTGCTAAAGTTGCAGCTTCTTACCCATAAAATTCCACTTTTTTTGGTCAGAAATTGGCAGCTTTTAACTGAGACGTACATCCCCTTTTTTTGTGTCAGGTCAGGCATTGGCTTGCTTGCTACCGGATAACCATGAAAACCGGTACTACCTGTCTCATGGGTCAGGCCGTTGGCGACTCAGCCGACATCCCCGCCCTTCCGAGGGCGTGGAGGGTGAAACAGGGCATCCTGGCAGAACTAAAAACAATATCTGCCACAGGTCTGTGGTGGACCACTCCCAGTTACACAGGGTGAGACTGGACATCCTGGCAGATAAACACATCTGTCACAAGGTCTGTGGTGGACTGTGCCAGTCGGTGCATTGTGACATGCACTACACAAAGAGCAGAGATAAACAAACCTATCATCTGGTCAGTCACTGCAACAGATACTGGAGTCAGTTTGTCTTGGCTTGTCCTTGCCACTGATAATACCTTTATCTGCCAAGAATGTGCTGCTAGTCCAGCAAAAGCTAGCAGTAGTCAAATACTTTGCAAGCAGTTTCATGAAATGGTCAATCAGAAAGCAACTCATACCGGCTCGGACGTCGCCCGGGCTTACAAGGTCCACGCTGATCTGTTCACACTCTGACAGGCAGCAAAAAGTAAGCTAGGAGCGGGAAGACAAAAGAAGAGGAAAACAGCAGCCTTGTGTGTAGCAGAATGGAATGTACGCACTCTGTTGGACAGAACAACATCACAGCGCCCAGAAAGACAGACCGCGCTTGTGGCCCTGGAAATGAACAGGTACAATGTAGACATAGCTGCACTTAGTGAAACAAGATTGCCTGGATATGACAGCTTGGAAGACCATGGGTACATCCTCTTTTGGAGTGGGAGATCAACTCAAGAAAGGAGAGAAGCAGGAGTGGGCTTTGCAGTTAGAAAGGAGTTAGCAGCAATGCTTGATGAGGAACCGGTGCCAGTCAACGACAGGATAATGACTATGAGACTCCCACTACAGCGGAAGATGTATATCACACTCATCAGTGTATATGCCCCAACAATGACCAACACAGAGGAGGTGAAGGAAGAGTTCTACAGTGATTTACGTGAGACTATCAGGCGTGTACCGACTGATGACAGGCTGATACTCCATCCATCCATCTTCTACCGCTTTTCCGGAGGTCCGGGTCGCGGAGGCAGCAGTTCAAGCAGAGAAGCCCAGACTTCCCTCTCCCCAGCCACCTGCTCCAGCTCTTCAGAGGGGATACCAAGGCGTTCCCAGACCAGCTGGGAGACATAGTCTCTCCACCGAGTCCTGGGTCTGCCCCGGGGTCTCCTCCCAGTGGGACGTACCTGAAACACCTCAAGTGAGAGGCGTCCAGGAGGCATCCTAATCAGATGCCCATACCACCTCAACTAACTCCTTTCAATGTGGAGGAGCAGCGGTTCTACTCTGAGCCTCTCCCGGATGACTGAGCTCCTCACCCTATCTCTGAGGGTGAGTCCAGCAATCCTACGGAGAAAGCTCATTTCAGCCACATGTATCCGCGATCTCGTTCTTTCGGTCATTACCCAAAGCTCGTGACCATAGGTGAGAGTAGGAACGTAGATTGACTGGTAAATCGACAGCTTTGCCTTAGAACTAAGCTCCCTCTCCACCGGTGCTATGTGGATTAGGTGGCGGTCAAAGGCGAAGACCTTGGCGGACTGATCCCAAGCTTTCTAAACTGGCTTTTGGTAGGCTGATACTCGTTGGAGATTTTAATGCCAGAGTTGGTTCGGACACCGAGAAATGGAAAGGAGTGCTAGGCAGTCATGGAGTAGGCAAGTGCAATGCTAATGGAGAACTTCTACTTGCACTATGTTCAGAGTACAAACTTGTGATAACCAACACTCTATTTAAGCACAAGGACAAACACAAGAAGACATGGATACACCCAAGATCCAAGCACTGGCACTTATTAGACTACATCATAGTCAGGCAGAGAGACATAAGGGATGTATTAGACACCAGAGCAATGAGACGCGCGGACTGTAGTACTGATCATGTTATGCTGAGATCTAGATTAAGGATTTGCAGACGAAAACAGCACTGCAGGATGGGTGCGAAGCCGCCACGGAAGCTAAACACTAGTGCACTGAAAGGCCAAAAGAAGCAGGAAGAACTTACACAGGAAATGGATGAAAACTTGAAAGACTGGGACAGCAACAACTCAGAGAATGACATAGAAGAGAAATGGGCAACACTGAAGGATACGGTGTATCAGACTGCGAGTGATGTATTAGGCTACCCTGAGAGGAAACATCAAGATTGGTTTGATGAGCATCAAATCAAACCAAATCAAATCAAACTTTATTGTCATATTGCTGTACATACAACTGTAGTGCAGGCAAGATGAAATTGCGTTTCTCTCGGCATCCATATAAATAGAAGCAGCATGAATTAAGACACACTCACACATCTCTCTCCCCCCCACTCCCACTCCCCCATCCATTCACACATCCCTGAGACATACTTGGGAAAAACTAACTATAATATACAAATCTCTCGGCGCCACACCAGTCGGCTGCCTTTTGCAACAGCGGCTCGATTCCGAGTTTTTTTTTCCCTTCCTCTCTCTTTTGATCACTTTTTTTTTTCACCCCACTTATATCACGGACACACAGATCGTCCCAAATGTCTCCTGAGCCGGTGGACGGAGCCACTGTTTATAGCAGGATTCGATACAACAGGGAAGAGCTGCTAGCATTTAACCGCCACCCGGTCCCACTGGAAAAACTCGACATACCGAGAGAACTGAGGCGAAAACGCCGCGGCTGCCGGGCTGGAATAAGGCGGAGGACAAAAAATATAAGGTACAGACCCTCCCTTCCATCTGTTGTCATGGGAAATGTACGGTCGATACTGGGAAAGTTAGATGAGCTAGCGGCTATCTCCCGTTATGATAGCACTTACCGGGAGTGCTCTCTCCTTTTGTTTACTGAGACGTGGCTAACTGAACTAGCAGCAGATGCTGACATTGAGCTGGAGGGTTTTCACATGATACGAGCTGACCGAACACCAGAGAGTGGCAAAACTAGGGGCGGTGGAGTGATAATGTATGTTAACAACAACTGGTGTAGACCGGGACATATCACTGTTAAACAACGACACTGCAGCAAAGACATTGAGTTGCTAGCTGTTAGCATGAGGCCTACATATCTCCCGAGAGAACACTCACACGTGATCTGCATTGTTGTTTATGCAAATCCGACGGCGAACGCTGGGACAGCGCGTGACGTCATCCATTCAGTAACCAGCAGGCTGCAGACAGAACACCCAGATGCTCTTCTCCTCATCTCAGGCGATTTCAACCACGTTTCACTGTCTCCCATTCTGCCCACTTTCACCCAGTATGTCACATGCCACACTAGAGACAATAAAACACTGGATTTGTTCTACGCAAACACTAAGGAGGCGTACACCTCATCACAACTCCCCCCACTTGGGAGATCGGATCACAACTTGGTTCATCTCCGACCGGTGTACAAACCCCTAGTGCACAGACAACCTCCGGCCATGCACACTGTGGAGTTATGGTCTGAGGAGACAATGGACACTCTAAAGGACTGTTTTGAAGCCACTGCCTGGAAGCAGCTCTGCGATCCACATGGTGAGGACATCGATGGCCTCATTCACACCTTCACGGGCTACCTCAGCTTCTGTGTGGACAAATCCGTTCCCACCAAGACCATACGGCGTCACTCAAACAACAAACCCTGGATCAACCCTGAGATAAAAACACTTCTGAGAGAGAAGAAGAGGATCTTCAGGTCGGGGAACAGGGAGATGCTGAAGTCCGTACAGAGGGAGCTGAGGAGAAAGATCAGAGAAGGCAAGGACAGCTTCAGGAAGAAGATGGAGGACAAGCTGCAACAGAGCGACATCAGCGGGGTCTGGAGAAACCTCAAAACCATCTCGGGGCTCCAGAATACCTCCCCCCAGGCCACGGGGGGCAGGGAGTGGGCGAACAACCTGAATCTGTTTTTCAATAGATTTGACCAACCGCCCTCCCCCCCTGTCTGCACAACAACCACTGCTGCCACTAAGAAATCAAGTCCTGCTGCCCACTCCCCACTCCACCGACACCCCCCCCCCACTCCCAACACACAGCCCCCCATCCTGACCCTGACCAAGACCCAGGTGAGGACGGAGCTGAGGAAGATCAAGGCGAGGAAGGCGTCGGGACCGGACGGCATCAGCGCAAAGCTCCTCAAGTCCTGTGCAGACCAGCTGTGTGGGATTGTGACGTATATCTTCAACATGAGCCTGAAACTGGGGAGGGTACCACAGCTGTGGAAAACATCTTGTGTGGTACCTGTACCAAAAACTTCCCACCCCAAAGACCTGAACAGCTTCAGACCGGTGGCCTTGACGTCCCACTTGATGAAGACCCTGGAGAGACTGCTCCTTGCTCATCTCCGCCCCCTGGTGGAACCAGCGATGGATCCACTCCAGTTCGCCTACCAGCATGGCATTGGGGTGGAGGATGCGGTGATCTTCCTCCTTCACCGTTCTCTGTCCCACCTGGAGAAGCCCGGGAATATGGTGAGGATCATGTTCTTTGACTTCTCCAGTGCTTTCAACACCATCCAACCGATGATCCTGAAGGACAAGCTGCTGCGCGCAGGGGTGGACCAGCACCTGTCATCATGGATCCTGGACTACCTCACGAACCGGCCTCAGTTTGTGAGAACCCGGGACTGTGTTTCCGACACGATCATCAGTAGCACGGGGGCCCCCCAGGGAACGGTGCTGGCTCCCTTCCTGTTCACTCTTTATACTGCGGACTTCTCACACAACACAACACATTGCCATCTACAGAAGTTCTCTGATGACTCTGCGATCGTTGGTCTCATCTCCAGCGGAGATGAAGCTGAGTACAGAGGGCTTATCCAGGACTTTGTGGACTGGTGCCATCGGAACTGCCTCCAGATCAACGCGAGGAAAACTAAGGAGCTGGTGGTGGACTGCCGCAGGCATGGGCAGCCCCTCACAGCACCAGTAAATATACAGGGAACAGACATCGAGATGGTGACATCCTACAAGTACCTGGGTATTCATCTGAACAATAAACTAGACTGGTCACACAATACTGACGCACTCTACAAGAAGGGACAGCGCAGGCTGTTCCTGCTGAGGAGACTCAGGTCTTTTGGTGTACAAGGGGCGCTGCTGAAGTCATTCTATGACACGGTGGTGGCATCAGCCATCACTTTTGGAGTGGTCTGCTGGGGCAGTGGCATTACTGCAGCCGATAGGAAGAGACTGAACAAACTGATTAAGAAAGCTAGCTCTGTCCTGGGGCAACGCCTTGATCCGATGGAGGAGATAGGAGAGAGAAGGACGGTGGCTAAACTGTCATCTCTGCTGGAGTCCGAGTTCCACCCTATGCAGGACATACTGGATGCACTGAGGAGCTCATTTAGCAGCAGACTACATCATCCCAGGTGCACAACCGAGAGGTTTCGTAGGTCCTTCCTACCAACGGCTGTCAGACTGTACAACCTAAGCAGGGCTGCTCGCAGAGATAGCAAAAAGACGTAACAAACTAATAGTTTTTTTTGAATGCAAAAGATGCAATAGACTTACACAATGGTCCTCTCCGGCATACAACTAGGAACATACCGGTCGCTATGGAGGGTGAGAATATGTATGGGCACATAATCATACCATGTAGGATAACTAAATAGACGGTTATGCTGTTTCATCCCACCTAGCAACAATGCTCTGCACTGTGTGTGTTTATATATTTACATATTTATTCCATCTAGCTACAATGCTCTGCACTGGGTGTGTTTATATTTATATATCTATATATTTATTCCATCTAGCTACAATGCTCAGCACTGGGTGTGTTTATATTTATATATCTATATATTTATTCCATCTAGCTACAATGCTCTCCGCACTGTGTTTTTATATATCTACATATTATTCCATCTAGCTACATTGCTCCGCACTGTGTGTGTTTATATACTTGCATATTTATTCCACCTAGCTGCAATGCTCCGTACTGTGGGTGTTTATATATTTACATATTTATTCCATCTAGCTACAATGCTCTGCACTGTGTGTTCATATATTCATATATTTATTCCATCCAGCTACAATGCTCTGCACTGTGTGTCTGTGTGTGTGTGTGTGTGTATATACAGTATATATTTTATAGTAATATGTACATATGTATATTAGCTGCTCTTGCTTGCTTGTTTTTTTTTTTTTTTCTTGCCTTCTGATTGTTGCTCTGAGTGTTGCTATCCCTGTGCTGTTGCAATCCTGGAATTTCCCCGTTGTGGGACTAATAAAGGCTTATCTTATCTTATCTTATAATATACATAATGTTCGTAGGTGCAGTAGTGTGTATGAGAGATTACGGGTTAACTGTTCAGCATCCTGACAGCTTGTGGAAGGAAGCTGTTGATCAGTCTGGTGGTTCTGCCTCTGATGCTCCGGAATCGTTTACCAGATGGCAGAAGTTCAAAGTGTATATGCAGAGGGTGAGAACGGTCCTTGACAATGTTCAGTGCCCTGCTCCTACAATGGTTCTGAAAAAGTTCTTGGGCAGAGGGGAGACTCCAATTACCCTCTCAGCTCCCTTGACTATCCTCTGCAGGGCTTTTTTGTCTGACATACTGCAGCTGGAGTACCATGTAGCAATGCAGTACGTCAGAACACTCTCCACCACACCTCTGTAGAAGGTCCCGAGGATGCAGATGGGGAGAGAGGCCTTTTTGAGTTTCTTCAAGAAGTGCAGTCTCTGCTGAGCCTGCTTCCTGATTCCCAAGGAATTCTTGCTCCAGGTCAGGTCCTGCGAGATCTGCACTCCGAGGAACTTGATGTTCTCTACTCTCTCCACTAAACGGCCGCCGATGCTGAGGGGGATGTGTTCAGGCTGTGACTGCCGGAAGTCGATAATCATCTCCTTCGTTTTGTCCACGTTGAGCACCAGATTGTTCTCCCTGCACCAGCATTCCAGGTCTTTCACTTCTTCCCTGTACATTGATTCCTCATCCCTCTGAATAAGTCCCACCACCGTGGTGTCGTCTGCAAACTTAATAATCTGGTTCCCCTCGTGTCTGGATACACAGTCATGTGTTAGAAGTGTAAACAACAGTGGACTGAGAATGCAGCCTTGAGGGGATCCGGTGCTCAGCGTGACAGAGTTGGAGATGTTGTTTCCAACCCGGACAGACTGAGGTCTCTCAGTCAGGAAATCCAGGATCCAGAGACATGTGGCGGTGTTCAGACCAAGAAGGAATAATTTCTCCATCAGTCTCTGGGGAATAATGGTGTTGAATGCTGAACTGAAATCAGTGTACAGGAGTCTGGCATAGGCGTCTTTCTGGTCCAGGTGGGTGATGACAGAGTGTAGGGTGGTGACTATAGCATCCTCCGTGGAGCGGTTTGAACGATATGCAAACTGGAGCAGGTCGTGTGATGCAGGGAGGCAGGCTGTAATGTGTGGTTTGACAAGCCGTTCAAAACACTTCATCACAACTGGTGTCAGTGCAACAGGACGATAGTCATTCAAACAGGACACAACTGGTTTCTTTGCCACCGGTACAATGATAGAGGTCTTGAAGCATCTGGGAACAATGGCCTGACTCAGGGAGATGTTATAAATGTCAGTCAGGACATCCGCCAACTCGCTCGCGCAGTCTCGGAGTACACGTCCCGGGATGTTGTCTGGACCTGCAGCTTTACATGGGTTGACTCTGGTTAGGGTCCTTCGTGTGTCTGCTGTGTTGATGGTAAAAGCTGGTCCGACCGATGGTGGGGGTGGGCCAGCCCTCCCTCTGGTTGTCGGGTTAGATGCTTCAAAACATGCAAAAAAGTCGTTGAGCCTGTCTGGAAGCGAAGCGTCGTCATCATCGACCCCCTGCCTAGACTTACAGCCCGTCAGTGTCCGAACTCCCTGCCACATCTGCTTGGTGTTCCTAGTGTCACAGAGGTGTCCCTGGATTTTCTCCGCATAGGCGCGCTTCGCCGCCTTAATTCTCTTTGAGAGCGCAGACCTGGCTGAGCAGAGAGTGATCCTGCCCTTCGCTCTGACGGCTGCATCTCTGGCTGTAAGCAGCGAGCGCACCTCTGCTGTCATCCAGGGCTTATGGTTACCCCGCATAGTGATGGTCTTCACTGAAGTGACATCCTCTGTGCACTTCGTGATGTAGCTGGTGACCGTTTCAGCATACTCCTCCACATCTGTCTTGTCTTCCTGGGAGGCTGCTATTTTGAAAACCTCCCAGTCTGTGTGCAGAAAACAGTCTTTCAGTGCAGAGGTTGCACTCTCTTGCATGATGAACACCTGAAGAAACTACTAGAAGCGAGGAATACAGCTAGGCAGGAAAACCTACAGTGTAACACAAGGTCGAAGAAGAAGAAATACTCAAAGGCTCAGAGTGAGTTTCAGAAGTACACCAAAGAGATGAAGTCCAACTGGTGGGATGAAAAAGCAGAGAAACTTCAAACTGCAGCAGACAGGAAGGACATGAAAACATTCTTCACAGGTTTGAGAGAAATCTACGGCCCTAAACCAAGAGGATTTATCCAACTAAAGGCTATGGATGGTGAAACGGTTTTACAGGAGAAAGACAAGATCCTGGACAGATTTGCAGACCACTTTGACCAACTACTAAACAACCCTGGAGATCTCACTGAAGAGGTTAAAGAAGCTCTAGTGCAACGACCAGCTGTATCAAGTGTGGATGAACCACCAAATTTTGATGAACTAATGGCAGCTACCAGGATAACACAGGATGGTAAAGCTCCAGGAAGGGATGGAATTCCAGCAGAAGTGTGGAAATTTGGTGGTGTTCAGCTGACCAACTGCCTGCACAAGCTCATCCAAGAGATATGGGATGCCCAGAAAGTACCTCAAGACTGGAAGGATGCAAGTATTGTGCCTTTGTTCAAGAAAGGTGACAGGAAAGATTGTGGAAATTACTGAGGTATATCACTGCTAGCCACTGTTGGTAAGATTCTCTCACGTGTACTACTTAACAGACTCAGTGAACACATCTCGCAGAATGTACTACCGGAAACCCAGTGCGGCTTTAGAAGTGGAAGAAGCACAATGGACATAATTTTCTGCTTGAAACAGGTTCAAGAAAAGTGTATCGAACAGATCATGCCGCTTTATGTAGTCTTCATAGACTTCAGTAAAGCCTTCAATACTGTTTCGCGACAAGGTACTCAAGAAATATGGTTGTAAAGAGAAGTTTGTCAGCCTGATCGAGGCACTCCATACAGGTATGCAAGCAAACGTGGCAATGAGTGGTTCAGTATCTAAAGACTTTTCAGTAAGCAACGGAATGAAACAAGGGTGTGTGCTGGCACCTACACTCTTCTCGCTATATCTGGCAGCCATGCTTGAGGTGGCCTTCAAAGACACTTCAGAAGGAGTATACATTCAAACAAGGAAAGAAGCAGACTTGTTCAATGTGGCACAGTTTAAAGCCAAGAGTAAGACATCGATAAAGGTAGTAAGAGAAATGCTCTTTGCCGACGACAGTGCTCTAGTTGCACACAGCATGGAAGATATGCAATCTTTAGTGGAGAAATTTGCGAGAGCAGCTAGCCAATTCAGCCTTCCAATCAACCTCAAGAAGACAGAGTACCTTTATCAACCACCAAAGTTCCAGTTATCTACATCACTACCTGAAGAGAGCAGCATTGGTACAGAGCCACTAGTCAAGTCCAAGACTTTCAAGTACCTAGGGAGTACTGTTTCAGAGAATGTTAGGCTGGAGGATGAACTATCTCTCAGAATGGGAAGAGCGAGCACTGTGTTTGGAAACTTGAGGGAGAGACTGTGGAACAATTGACATGTGTCTATCCGTGTGAAATGCAAAGTGTACAGAGCGACAGTGCTGGCTACTCTATTGTACGGTGCTGAAACTTGGACTGTCTACAGAGTGCAGGTGAAGAAACTCCACGCGTACATGATGAGACACCTTCGAGCCATAATGAACATCTCATGGAAAGACAAGTTAACCAACATAGAAGTGTTGAAACGAGCTGGTCTACCATCAATGGAGGACATGCTAATACAGATGAACCTGAGATGGCTCGGACATGTTGCGAGGATGGACCATCAGCATCTCCCTCGGCAGTTACTCTACTCACAGTTATGCGAGGGCAAATGCAATCAGGGTAGACCAAGGCTCAGATTTAAAGACACTGTAAAAAGAAACTTGAAGAAGTTGGACATAGACAGGAGTTCCTGGCAGCGGAAGGCTAAGGACAGAGCTGTGTGGAGGAATCTGATCAGACCTAAATGAAACAGTCAATGTCGCCCACGACAGACTGCTATGATGATGATGATGACATTACTTGTGCTGTCTTAAATTTAACTAAATCCATGAACTTTATGACATGTTACTTTAAAAACAACGAGTTGGTATGGTCTCTATAGCCAACATTATTTACTATCCTTATAGCTTTCTTTTGTAATGTGCATATTGGCTGTAGGTTGGTCCTGTAGGTGTTTCCCCAGACCTCTACACAGTAGTTAAGATATGGTAGAAACAGTGAATTGTACAGTAAGAACAATGATTTATAGTTGGCTGCACGGTGGCGCAGTGGTTAGCACTGCGGCAGCACAGTTTACCCTTGGCCGGGGGATTGTGGGGATCGTGGGTTCGATCCCAGCCCCCGACCAACAGTGATCTGTGTGGAGTTTGCATGTTCTCCCTGTGTTGCGTGGGTTTACTCCGGGATTTCTCCGGTTTCCTCCCACATGCCAAAAACATGCATGTTAGGTTAATTGGCTGTTCTAAATTGTCCCTAGATATCTGTTTCCTATGGGCCCTTAGAATAGAGGGTTAGTATTAATGAAAGCGCTTTGAGTGGTCTTTGTGACTAGAAAAGCGCTATATAAGTGCAGGTTAGTTAGTTAGTTAGATAGTCCAAGATGTGTCTTGTTTTCCCCAGTATCCCTATACATTTTGCCAACTTGGCCCGGATGTGACTGATGTGAGGTTTCCAGCAGATTTTATTGCCTAGCGTCACCCCCAGAAACTTATTTCCTGTACTGTTTCTATTCTGGTATCATCTATCGTTCCCATTATTTCATGATTTATTTTATAATTTCCAAACAACATAATCTTTGGGTTTTTTTAGATTTAGAGATAATTTATTTTTGTTGAACCACTGTGTTAACCTTTTCATTTCAGTTGTCACCACCTCTAAAACCTGCTGCAGATTCTCACCAGTGCAAAGGATATTTGTGTCATCCACAAACAAAATAAATTTCAGAATTTTTGATACTTGGCATATGTCATTTATATATAAGATAAAGAGTTTGGGTCCCAAAACTGACCCCTGGGGCACACCACAAGAGATGTTCATGAAGGGTGATTTGTGCTGACCAATTTGTACAAATTGTTGCCTGTTACTTAAATAACTTTCCACCCAACTCAGTCCAACCCCTCTTATCCCATACCTTTCCAATTTCCTCAGTAAAAATCTGTGGTCGATGGTGTCAAAAGCTTTCTTTAAATCTATAAATACTCCTACAGCAAACTTTTTTTTATCTATATAACTAGTAATTTCTTCTATAAGTTCGATCAGTGCCAAAGATGTAGATTTATCTGCTCTAAAACCATACTGGCTGTCTGTAAGGAGGTTGTGTTTTTCAATGAAATCATCCAGTCTCTTAGTGAAGATTTTTTCAAGTATTTTGGAGAATTGTGAGAGTAAAGAGACCGGCCTGTAATTTGTGAAATGATGACTGTCTCCTGTTTTGTATAGTGGTATTACTTTTGCTATTTTCATTTTGTTTGGAAATTTACCAGTTTGAAATGACAGGTTACAGATGTGGGTGAGTGGTTTAACAATTCCTTCAATTACTTTTTTCACTATTGTCATGTCAGTTTCATTCCAGTCAGTTGATTTTTTGTTCTTAAATTTACTCACAGTCTCGATAATTTCCTTTTCAGTAATTGCACCTAAAAAGATTGTGTTTGGATTTCTATCTTCTATTTCATTTGCAGAACCACTGTTGTTTGTTTCTGGTGTCACTATTGATTTTGCTAATTCAGGACAAACGTTTACAAAAAATTTATTGAAACCACTGACCACATCCTCCATATTATTTATCAAATTGTCATTTTCAGTAAAATATTCTGGATAATTAGCATTCTTTGATCGGTTACTAATAATCCCATTGAGTACTTGCCATATTCCTCTTAAGTTATTTTTATTATCCTCTAATATTCTGTTGTAGTATTCATTCTTACAAGTTCTCATTATATTAGTAAGCTTGTTTTTATATCTTTTATATTTGATCTCAGCCTCTACTGTTCTGCACTTAATGAATTGTTTATATAATGCATTCTTCTTTTTACATGCATTAGTAACCCCTTGGTGACCCAAGGAATATTTTTGTGTTGTTGTCTGTCACTGTATTGTTTTATAGGGCAATTTTTATTGTACAATGATTGAAATATTTGTAAAAATTTATCATATGCTTTATTTATATCATTTTCATCACAAACTATCTTCTGACATATTGCACGGCTCAGGAGACGCACACACACAGGCTTAGAGTAGTTCAAAGAGTTTATTAACAGCAGGAGTGAATGAGTGCGTGTCTGCGGGATGTAAATGTGTTGGTGATGGCGTCTGCTTCAGGCACAGAGGCAGGTGACCGTTCAGCCGAGCAACCCTATGGAGAGAGCACAGGGAGAGGGTGACGGGCATACACCAACACAGGAGGGATTTATGGCGAGAGAAGGACTTACTTGGTTTGTCAGGATAGCTGGCACAACAAAGGGGTGAAGCCCGGAAGACAGCCACCTGGAGAGCTCCGTACAGCAGCGAGGATTGGGCGATGGAGTGGAGATGTCCGCCGCCGGGGAATCCACCTGTGCACAGGGGAGCAGACTGAAGAAGAGAGGTAAGCGATCTTCTTACCAAAATGATGATGCTGAAGAGTAGTATGCTCACAACGGTGAGGGACGAAGTCTGACGGCTTCAGGCCGAGCCTCCGGGCGAGACGGCTTTTATCCCTCGCCGCTGATGAGGATCAGGTGCGTGAGCAGGTGGCGCTGCTGATGAATGGCGCGGCGTGACAGTACTCCCCCCTCTAGCAGCGCCTCCTGGCGATGGCTTATCCGGGTGCGCTCGGTGGAAGTCTGCGATGAGCGATGGGTCCAACACAAACGACGGGGGCACCCATTGTCGATGCTCAGGCCCATAGCCCTCCCAGTCCACCAAGTATTGCAACCCACGACCTCGGCGCCGGGAGTCCAGGATGGAGGAGACGGACCAGGCCGGATGGCCACCAATCATCCGGGGCGCGGGTTGCGCTGCAGGAGAAGGGCAAAGGGGGTCAGTGACTGCCAGTTTTACCTTCGACACGTGGAAAGTGGAATGGATGCGGAGGGAGGGGGGGAATAGCCACGCGCACAGCCACCGGGTTGATGATCCGGGTGATGGGAAAGGGACCCATGAATCGCTGTGCCAGCTTCCTCCTCTCGCCTTTCAATGTGACGTCCTGGGTAGACACATACACTAGTTGCCCAACTCTGTACGCCGGGGCAGGTCGTCTGTGCCAGTCCGCCACGGTCCTGTTGCGCTCCGCTGTGCGTAAAAGCGCATGACGCGCGGCAGCCCAGGTGGAGCGGAACTGCCTAAGGTGCGCCCTAACAGAGGGGACAGTTACCTCGCTCTCCTGCGCTGGAAACAGCGGGGGGTCGTAACCCAGGGACGCCTTGAAGGGGGACATCCCCGTTGCAGAAGAGCGGGCGGTGTTGTGGGCATACTCCACCCAGACGAGATGGTTGCTCCAGGATGTTGGCTTGGATCTGGTAACACAGCGGAGCGCAGCCTCCAGCTCCTGATTGGTCCTCTCACACTGCCCGTTAGACTGGGGGTGATGGCCGGAGGAGAGGCTCACCTTGGCTCCGATGGCGTTACAAAAAGATTTCCAAACCTCGGATGAAAATTGGGGGCCCCGGTCCGAGACCACGTCTACCGGAATCCCGTGCAGCCTGACCACGTGTTGGACGAGGAGGCCCGCCGTCTCCAGGGCGGTAGGGAGACCTCGCAGGGGGACGAAGTGTGCCGCCTTGGAGAAACGGTCCACGATGGTCAGGACGGTGTCAAAAGAGTTGGAAACGGGGAGTCCGGTGATGAAATCCAGCGCGATGTGCGACCAGGGCCTGCCGGGGACGGGCAGAGGCTGGAGCAGACCCGCTGGAGGGGCATTTCCCGACTTGCTGGTGGCACAGATTGGGCAAGCCCGGGCGTAGCGGGCTGCATCCCTCCGCAGGCCTGGCCACCAAAAGGACCGTTGGAGGAGGCTGATCATCCGAGAGGTGCCGGGATGACAGGTGAGCCGGGAGGTGTGGAGCCAGTGGATGACCTCTCCTCGGACCGCGGATGGAACGAACAGTCTTCCCTCCGGTCCGCCGCCAGGATCAGGTTCCACCTCCTGCGCCTTCCGGATCTTGTCTTCAATGTCCCAAGAGACAGCTCCCACGATGCACGACCTGGGCAGGATAGTGTGGGGCGTTTCCTCAGCCTCCACGGGGGTGAACTGTCTAGAGAGGGCGTCAGGCAGGCCGTTCTTGGAGCCTGGCCTGAAGGTGATTGAAAAGCGTAACCTGGCAAAGAACAGAGACCAGCGCGCCTGGTGGGCATTCAGGCGCTTGGCAGATCGTAGGTACTCTAGGTTCTTATGGTCCGTCAGGACCACAAACGGCAGGTCCGCCCCCTCTAGCCAGTGGCGCCACTCCTGCAGGGCGAGTTTGATGGCCAGGAGCTCTCTGTCCCCCACATCGTAGTTCCTCTCCGCCGGGGACAGGCGCCGGGAGAAGAAGGCGCACGGTCGCTTGGCGCCATCGTCCGGTGATCGTTGGGATAACACTGCTCCCACTCCCGTGTCCGATGCGTCCACCTCCACAATGCACTGCAGCGTGGGGTCGACCTGGCGAAGGACCCGGGAGGAGGAGAACTCCGCCTTCAGCGCCTTAAAGGCAGCATCGACCTCTTCGGTCCACCGGAACGGGACCTTCGGGGACGTGAGGCGGGTCAGCGGTCCGACGATCCAGCTGAAATTCGGGACAAAGCGGCGGTAAAAATTGGCGAAGCCAACAAACTGTTGCACCTGCTTCCGGGATGCGGGAGTAGGCCACTCCACCACCGCCTTCACCTTCTCTGGGTCTGGGAGCACCTGGTCTTGGGCGATGATGAATCCCAGGAAGGATGTGGTCCTAGCGTAGAACTCGCATTTCTCAGCCTTCACGTACAGACGATTCTCCAGCAGTCTTTGGAGGACCCGCCTCACATGGACCTGGTGCTCGTCTCTGGACCTGGAGAAGATCAGAATGTCGTCCAGGTAGACGAACACGAAAAGGCCAATGAAATCCCGTAGGACGTCATTAATGAGGCGCTGAAAGACGGCAGGAGCGTTGGTCAACCCGAACGGCATGACGAGATACTCAAAGTGGCCATTCGGGGTACGGAAGGCTGTTTTCCATTCATCTCCCTCCCGGATCCGGACGAGGTGGTAAGCGCTGCGTAGATCCAGCTTGGTAAACCAGGTCGCCCCCTGGAGGGAGTGGAAGGCAGTGTCCATGAGGGGCAGGGTGTAACGGTCCCTCTCAGTGATGTCGTTAAGCGCTCGGTAGTCTATGCAGGGACGGAGGGAACCGTCCTTTTTCCCGACAAAGAAAAACCCTGCCCCCACGGGTGACGACGATGGGCGAATAATCCCAGCGCTCAGTGATTCCTTTAGGTACGTATTCATTGTCTCCCTCTCCGGCGCCGACAGGCTGTAGAGCCGACCAGATGGCAGGGGAGCCCCCTGGCGGAGATTGATGGCACAGTCATATGGTCGGTGCGGGGGAAGAGACATAGCTTTCGATGTACTGAATACCATACCCAGGTCGTGAAATTCTGGAGGCACCAGCGACAGGTCCGGAGGTGCTGTATCCGCCACAGGGGGAGCTGCGGACGGGGAGCAGGCAGCGGACTGAAGGCAGATGCCCATGCAGAAGGTACTCCATGCCGACACCCCAGCTGACCTCCAGTCCAGGACAGGGTTGTGGAGGCGTAGCCAGGGGTACCCCAGGATGACGGGCGACACAGAGTTGGGCAGGACGTAGAAAACCATCTCCTCCCGGTGGTTCCCTGAGATGATGACTGGGACAGGAATGGTTTGATGGGTAACTCTCCCAAGGGAGGCACGGGAGAGATGGACCAGGGAGATGGGGTGTTTGAGTGCCTGACAGCGGATGCCCAATCGGTTTGCCAGGCCTTGTGAAATGAAGCTGCCTTCTGCGCCCGAATCCACCAGTGCGTGGGTGAGGTGCCCAGTGGGATTGTGGCAGAAACGGATGGGCAGCTTCAATTGGGTAAGTGTGTCTAACCGGTGGAGATCCGCGAGGCCCCCTACAGTGATTCGTGGACCCCGCCGACTGGCTTTCCGTGGGCAACGCTCCACGGTGTGTTGGTCACCTCCGCAATACGTGCAGAGGCCCAACTCACGGCGGCGTTGTTTCTCCGCAGGGGAAAGCCTGGTCCAGCCCGTCACCATCGGCTCCGACTCCTCGGGGCACGATGCTGGTGGCGCCGCCAGGGGGCGAGCTTGGAACAGGTGCGGTGAGACTCCACGAAGGCGAAAAGAAGAAGACTTCCGCCCCGAGGAGCGCTCGCGCAGCCTGTTATCCAAACTTACCGCTAAGGATGTCAGCTCCGCTAGCGTCCCAGGGATATCCCGTCCAGCCAGTTCATCCCTCAGATCATCGTTGAGGCTGCGGAGGAACAGGCCGCAGAGGGAGCGTTCCCCCCAGCCCAATTCCTCCGCCGCTACCCGGAAGTCGACCGAGTAGTCCGCTGCCGACCGGTCTCCCTGCCGGAAAGCGAGAAGCCGATTGACCTGGACCGTCTCGGTCAGACAATGGTCAAAGACCTCCAGAAAGCGCCCCACGAATTGGTCATAGGTGAGGGTGGCATAACTGGGCCTCGCCATTACGGCGTAGGTCCAAGTTAACGCACGCCCCTCCAGGAGATTCCCTATGTACCCAATTCGGCTGTGATCCGAGGTAAAATCTCCGGGCACACGGTGGAACACGGACTCACACTGCATAATGAACCCCCGCGCTCCGCCGAGCTTACCGCTAA
The DNA here is from genome assembly GCA_020510985.1 of Pholidichthys leucotaenia. Taxonomy (NCBI): domain Eukaryota; kingdom Metazoa; phylum Chordata; class Actinopteri; order Cichliformes; family Pholidichthyidae; genus Pholidichthys; species Pholidichthys leucotaenia. The sequence goes on from CM035837.1 coordinate 242,899,595, forward strand.
AGCGGGCGAGGGTCGGAATCGGTGTGAGCCGAACCGGTGCCACTGGAGCCGGCCGGACGGCCGCTGGAACAGCAGGAGCCGCGCCACCCTGACGAGCCGGGGGGAACGGCTGTTGAGGATCCAAGCGGCCCAACCGGTTAGTTAAATTCAATAATTGATTAAAGATCACCTGTTGTTGATAAGCTATTTGATCCACTCTAGCCTCGAGAGTGGAAAACCGGTGTGCGAGCCCGCCGTCTGCCGAGCCGCTCTGCTGAAGCCGTACTGACATATTGCACGGCTCAGGAGACGCACACACACAGGCTTAGAGTAGTTCAAAGAGTTTATTAACAGCAGGAGTGAATGAGTGCGTGTCTGCGGGATGTAAATGTGTTGGTGATGGCGTCTGCTTCAGGCACAGAGGCAGGTGACCGTTCAGCCGAGCAACCCTATGGAGAGAGCACAGGGAGAGGGTGACGGGCATATACCAACACAGGAGGGATTTATGGCGAGAGAAGGACTTACTTGGTTTGTCAGGATAGCTGGCACAACAAGGGGGCGAAGCCCGGAAGACAGCCACCTGGAGAGCTCCGTACAGCAGCGAGGATTGGGCGATGGAGTGGAGATGTCCGCCGCCGGGGAATCCACCTGTGCACAGGGGAGCAGACTGAAGAAGAGAGGTAAGCGATCTTCTTACCAAAATGATGATGCTGAAGAGTAGTATGCTCACAACGGTGAGGGACGAAGTCTGACGGCTTCAGGCCGAGCCTCCGGGCGAGACGGCTTTTATCCCTCGCCGCTGATGAGGATCAGGTGCGTGAGCAGGTGGCGCCGCTGATGAATGGCGCGGCGTGACATCTTCCAGTCTTGCATTAATGATTCCTTTGCCAGTAAATACATAGATTCTTCAGTTCTTATTCTTTTATATTTAATATTTTTGGTATACTTTTTCTTCCTATAATCACATTGATAGACAACAAAAATGGGAAGGTGGTCACTGATATCATTCAATAAAAGCCCACTTATGATATTATTTTCCGTAATGTTTGTGAATATGTTATCTATTAGTGTGGTACTGTGTGACGTGATTCTGCTAGGTCTGGTAATTGTTGGATGTAAGCCCATACTGTACATCGTGTTGATAAATTCTTCTGTCAAACTATGTTGTTTTGAATTCATAAGATCTATATTGAAATCCCCACAGATGAACATAACTTTATGAGTTAGTTTTGCATACATTTTTTTCCATCCAGTCCTTAAATAAATCAATATTTGATCCAGGTGTTCTATATACACAGCTCACTACCATATTCTTCACATTGTCCAGACAGATTTCTATTGTAATACATTCAAATAAATCATTCACAGTTACTGACAAATTTTCAACAACCTTGTATTTCAAGCTCTTGTCAACATAAATTACAACTCCTCCTCCTTTTTTCACTTTTCTATTTATATAATTTAATTCATAGCCATCCATGGTAAAAATCCACTCCCTTCTCTTCACTGAGCCACGTCTCTGATATTGCCACAATATTGAATGGCTCTTTAAGTATGATTGCTTACCTGACTTGAACACTCTTCTACGCCACCTTCTAATGTTTCCAAATGACATGATTGTACACAGTATTGCCTAAATTTTCCCCAATCTGCCTTGTCAAAACACCATCTTGTATAACATCTTCCCTCTTGTATACATACTTCAGTTTTAATGACTGTAAGTTTTGGGAAGTGATTACTTTCCATAGCTGTCCTGTTCATAACCACCCATTCACAGGTGCTCACTAAAGAATCAGATACCAGAGTCAGGTCAATACATGATGATGTGCCCCTATGCACATCCACCCTGATACCTTCACCACTGTTGAGACACATTAACGATCTTTCATCTAACATCTCTTCCACAACATTTCCATTGTTATCTGTATGTGTGCTTCCCCACAAGCTATTATGGGCATTAAAGTCTCCACACCATACCTCTTTCATATGCCTTCCCCTGCCATAACACTGAAAGTTGTCATGGCCGCCAATCACGGCACCTGTGCACGCACCTGCCTGTCATCTCCTGCTTCCTATTTATTCCACCAGGACCAGTGCTGGGTGCGGAGTCGTCTGATTCTCTATGCTGAATCTTGTTACGCCTGCCTCTGTGTTTCCCAGCACTCTACTCTCCAGTCATCAGCTTCCTAGCCCTGCTGAACCCCGTCTGGGCTGGTTCCACCCGGACCACCTACCAAGTAAGCCTTCACGCTTCTCATCCTGTCTGGTTCCCCTGTGCACAGGCGGAGATCCGCGGCGGCGGTCCTCCATCTTCCTCCAGGCGGCGGACTCATCCTCTCACCTCCAGCTAGCCAGCCTCCAGCAGGCACTGTCTTCCTGGCTGCAGCTTCGGCGCTACCTGAGCTTCTCCAACATCCCTTGACAGTAAGCGCTATAACATCTATAGAGCTGCATAGGCTGAACTGTAAACTAACAGCCTTGTCTCATTTCAGGGTTGCCAGGTTGTACGGTGCTCTGCCGGCCCCAGCTGGAGATTACGGATCACACTACACCACATTATACTATATACCCCGCACACACGCACCCACGTTTACAATAAAATACGTTGATTGCATTTACTCTGAGTCGTGTCTGCTCTGTGGGTCACCTGAACCATGTCAAAAGTATCTGCTGTTAACTTCCTACATGGGCTGTAATAAGTGATCAGCTTAATATTTCCTTGTCCATTTGGCCTACATATTTCAATAATATTACAATATATCATCAGGGGAGGGAATCACCCTATATGCCAGGCCATCTTTAAGAAAGTGGCACATCCTCCTCCATCTACACTGTTACTTCCATCCTGTCTGATTGAACTATATCCTGGAATAACAAAATCTAAGTGAGGTTGAAGCCATGTCTCCTGTACACACACTACCACTGGAACAGCTAGTAGTTCGTAAAGTTACTTCTTGAGTTCTTGTCCGTTTGCTATAAGACTCCTCGCATTCCACTGTAGTATGTGTAGTACCATAATTCAGATATTAAGTTTCAACATGTGCATGCTCCCCAGTTTCAGCTGTCAATAAAACATGAATCTGGTCAACTTTGATATCTTTCACCTCGAGGAATCTTCCTGCTTCTTCCACAATGGTTTTGATTCTTTCACTTTTCTTCTTTAGCTGTGCTGCAACATTAATGGTGTGGAAGTTAATAGCTACAAAGTTTGTCCTCTTAACTATCAATGTGTCATCATCCATTTTGCATTTGTGAACACAAAAATTCCTTGCAACGGCATGATCTTGTGTTTGTGTGGGATTTGTTGATGGCTGTGCTTCCCTTAAAACTGAACTTCTTTGAGGAAGGCCTGTTGTGTTTCTGACCATTCCTACCTCTCTAACTGTCTTTAGAGCTTCCGCATATGAGATTTTCTTACTTATTCTGATTTCCTGGGCTTGTCTAGCGTCCCTCTGCACAACACATCCTCCATTTGCAGCACTGTGGTCACCCCCGCAGTTGCAACACTTTACTTTGGCGTCCTTTCACATTTACCATATTCGTGCTCCCGTCAACATCTAGCATATCTTAACTTTCCCTTACATTGCTGAGCAGTGTGACCCATCCTTTGACATTTGTAGCACCTGAGTGGATTTGGGACGTATTGTCTGACACTATAATACAGGTATCCTAGTTGGACTGATTTAGGGAGTGTTTCCTCAAACTGAATCATTACAGACAGTGTATCCTTCAGTGAACCTTCTCTTTTACTCTTTAGCCTTTTCACATTCTTCACCTTTCCTTCTTGGATCTTGTTTTTCACTACTTCCATAGACAAGCTCAAAGGGACACCTGATATAACTCCCCTCAAGTTTGCTGTTGCTCCAGGAACATGCACCTTCATTTGTTCTCCGTTTAGACATGTCATTGCCAGTATTTTCTCTTGCTGTTGTTTAATTGATGCTTGAATTAACAGCAGGTTATTATTCAAGAACTTTGCAAACTTTAACTCTCCCAATTTCTTTCTCAGTTGCTTTTGTTAGCTTAACAGGGTGATAATGCCCTCCACCCTGATTGAACTCAATGACAACCTTCCACTCATTCCCTACATCATCAAACTGCCATCCATGTTAGCTAGTTTGTGTTTCCTTAGCATTGTTACTTCCTCCCGCGTCACTGTCATCTGACCCGCTTCTAGCTCTTGGTGCCCCCCATCTGCTCTTTTCCGCCTCCCATACCTAGGTACTACCCACTCAATCTCATTGTTATCAAGCCTGTCAGAGCTAGATGCCATAATGTTACAGTCAGAGTACAGTTTATGCTATCTGCCACAAACAAATCACTCCAACCGCCAACCGAACATAGACGTAAATGCCGTGTCAACCTTCCACCTGTCAAAGTGCGTCCGCCACCCCAATGGTCCCCTCCTCTTCTCCTTATTCAAGATTCTTCTTCCACTATGCTCTTAAAAGGCCTTATTGATTTGAATGTCCTACTGCCATCTGCTGTCCTATTGCCACCAACTATTCTAAAACTCTCACATCTTCTCCTTCAAAGGATTCCAGCATTTTGAATCTTCTTCTTCTTCTTTTAGATTTGATTGGCAGTTGGCAACCAGCTTTCAGGTGCATTACCGCCACATACTTCACTCTATATCATCGTCTATCTGGTCAGGAGCTGTAGTCCTTACCGCCATGTACTTCACTCAGTAAACATCACTCTATATATCAAAAGTCAGAATTCTTCTCGGTTGGCAACCTCTTCTTCTTCTTCTTCTTCTTCTTCTTCTTCTTCTTCTTCTTCTCCCCCCCCCCCCCCCCATGTCTACATGATGTCTATAACACTATCTCAACTCCGCCATAGCATTCTTCTTCTCTTGGTTACTGGCAGACAGCAAACAACTGAAAGGTGCATACCGCCACACACTCTATATTTATGTCTGTCTGTCTTCTTCTTCTTCTTTTAGCTTTGATTGGTGGTTGGTGGTTGGTAACCAGCTTGCAGGTTCATGACCGCCACTGACTTGATTATCATCACTCTGTATCTTTGTAGAATTCATCTTCTTCTTCTCTTGGTTACTGGCAGATAGCAAACAACAGAAAGGTGCATACCACCACCTACTGTACAATAATGTGTAACATTATGTCATTTGAGCCCAACCCCTAAATTATATGACTTAATCCTGTGTTATTTAAAAAAAGAGAAAAGAGCCCTTCTCGTGATTCTTAGTGCCTCCCCATCTCCATCTATTCCCAGAATGCCAGTTAAATCACTTTCCCTACTGGCCCCTCGAACTTCATTTTTCATTCTCTCTCTTTCACTTCCATACTTGTGACAGTGTAATAAGATGTGCTCAACATTTTCTTTTACTCCACATTCTCTACATTTGTCACTTTCGCTTTTGCCCATGGTGAATAAAGTGCCATTTAAACCTGTATGATCCAGTCTGAGTCTTGCCATAATGACGTCTTCCCTCCTGTTTGTGCTTTTATAATTTTTTATTGCAATAGATTTTTGTATTTTGTAATACGCTCTACCTTTATGATCTTCAGCCTATCTTTTTTGCCATAGCTCAATTCCTTTTTTCTTGATTACTGCTTTCCCTTCACCTTTTCCAAGAGACAATGGTATAGTTACTCTTTCACACTTGCTATATTCATGTTCACCAGAGCATCTGGCACATCGTCGTCTACTTTTGCATATTGCTGCTACATGACCAAACTTTTGACATTTGAAACATCTGAGTGGAGGAGGAACGTAGTCTGACTTCATAGCTCATGTAGCCAATATGCACCTTTCTTGGCAGTCTTGTTTCATCAAATTTTAACATTACCAACAGACTATCACATTTTTCCAATCTCTGTACCTCTGTCACTTTTGCTCCAGTTAAGTTCCTCATTATTTCATCAGTTGAGACAGCCATTGAAATGCCCAATATCACTCCTCTCATTGCCTTATTTCCTTCCAATACTGAACACTGCACATTTTTCCCCTCCATCTTATTGACTCTGATTGCTTTTCCTTCTTGAACACTACTCTTTGCATGCAACCAGCAACGAACCACTACGAAGAACCCTTGCATTTAAAACTTCTCCAAGTAACCCATTAATTGCATTTGTGAGCTTAATTGGGTTCCACTCACGAAACGATGCCCTTTCCTGAGTAAGTTTAATGATTACTTTCCACTCCTTCTGTTCCTTCCGGGATCGTTCATCCTCCAATTCCTCAGCACTTGATAACTGTCTTGATTTAGTTTCTTGACATCTACTTTTCTTTCTTTTAGACTCCATCGTGCTCCAAACTTCCTCTTCCTCGCTTTCCACCTCCATTCCTCCTAATTGAATTCGTGTCTTGGTCAAATTGTCTTCTTCTTCAGCAGAGTTGCCGCCACTTCATGCCGTGGTCGTATAAGGAGTTCTGAACCACTCCATCTGGCACTCCTATTCTTCTTCTTTTAGATTTGATTGGTGGTTGGCAACCAGCTTACAGGTGCATTACCGCCACATACTACACTCTGTATCATCACTCTATCTGGTCAGGAGCTGTACTATCATCATTGCTGTGTCCAATCAAACCTCAACTCTATCTTCAGACATCACTCTTCTTTGTCTCCTCATACTTCAGTCTATGTCACCACTCTGTCTGATCAGGAGCTGTAGTCCTTCTATCATCGTTGCTGTGTTCAATCAAACCTCAACTCTATCTTCAGACATCACTCTTCTTCGTCTCCTCGTACTTTCTATCATCACCTCACTCTATATCATCACTCTACATATCTTGGCCGTGGCATGTCAGCCACCCTGTCTGATTCTGTACTCCTTCTACTTCTTCTTTTAGATTTGATTGACAGTTGGCAACCTGCCCACAGGTGCATTACCACCACTGACCCGATCATCATCACTCTGCATCTTTGTATAAGGAGTTCATGTTTGAAAAAATTATCCGTCCTTGGACTGTGTCCGAGGTGCAGTGCCACATACTTCACTCTGTCCATCTGGCAGGGGCTCTATATAACTCGGGTCATGATCACAGGGCATCATAGGATGGCCTATGATGTCTGCAGGATGTCCTATGATGATCCTATGATCTCAGGGTACATAGGACTTGCAATGATGTCATATAGGCAATGCCGACATATAGGCAATAGGACTGGCTACCTGTGCTGTAGTGTCCTATGATACCAGCCTCGATGTCTTTATGATGTCATATAGACCATCACTCATGATGCCTGCCTACCTATGATGTAGTGTCCTATGATGCCTGCCGCAGGAGCAGACCGTTCACCAGCATAGGGTACAACAGACAAGGGATGCACAGACAAACAGGAAACGTGTGACAGTGCGCCATGCACGTGCTGTCACTTGAAGCCCAAAATGCCTGCAAAGCGAGCAATGCTGCACACCAGGCAAGGCACAGACAAGCTGAGACCCAGGAGATGCGGAATAGTCGGCTGGCCACCAACACTGCACACCAGGCAAGGCACAGAGAAGCTGAGACCAAATACGACACACTGCTTTAAAACCACACCCATTCAAACCAGGACATTGGGAAATCTCACTCAATAAGGCAGAAGGCACTCTATAAATTCAAGAAATCACTGACCATGTTTACATGGACACAAGTAAATGGATTAAAGCCTGATCGGAATAAAAATGCTTCATGTAAACACGCCAATCTGAATATTCTGACCCGATCACACTCATTCGGATCAAAATTTCATTCCGATTGAGAGGGGTGGGTTATGCCGATTGTTAATCCAAATGGTGCGCATGAAAACACTTATTACGAAGGTTTGGCAGAAAATATGTTTACTGCGCATATCTGTATGTCAGCAACATGTCGACATGACATATTTCCACCTTTACAGCAGCTAGTAGAAGACATAGCAGGAGTAAAACAAAAGTGGTCTGCATCGTCCTGCTGTCTCCCTCTGTTCGTCATATGCAGAAGTATGTACTTGTAGCTTCATTATGGAGACCAGCAGAAGCGAAAGTACAGTCTGAATAACACAATACAGGTCCATTTCAAAAAGAGAAAGACACAAAGCGGGGCTTGCTAACACCGGAAGTTGCTTCTTCTTCTACTATTTTCGGAATGTCGAAATGTCTACGTGAGCGTGTCAAAATGATTTATTCCATTCAAACATGTGACACATGGAAACACACGTCCTAATTGGATCAGCTTTTTCAGGATCCATGTAAACAGTTATGTTCTGATCTGAATTGCAATCAGATTGAAGAAATTATGCCCGTGTAACCATGGCTTCTGTCAGTGATGCCTGCGGCATGACTGTGAACAACACAGCTGTCTGACACAGGAGGTGACCCGGCACAGACAAGCTGAGACCCAGGAGATGCGGAATAGTCGGCTGGCTGCCAACATTGCATGCCAGACAAGGCACAGAGAAGCTGAGACCGAATACGACACACTACTTTAAATCACATCCATTCAAAGCAGGACATCGGGAAATCTCACTCAGTAAGGCAGAAGGCACTATAAATTCAAGAAATCTCTGTCAGTGATGCCTGCGGAATGACTGTGAGCAACACAGCCGTCTCACATAGGAGGAGACCCTTCAGCAACTGGCATGCAGAAATACTTGCTTATACTTGGTTTCTACGGGCATGGCCACGGGTATGCATGGGTATGTATACTAGTATTCAAGAAATCCTTCACACAGCTCTGTCCTTGACATCACTCACGATCATAGGATGTGCTATGACATCATCAAAGATCATAGGACTTGCTACTAATGATCATAGGACTCGCTATGTCGTCTTCTTTTAGATTTGATTGGCGGTTGGCAACCAGCTCACAGATGCATTACTGCCACGTACTTCCACTGGCTATGTCACGATCACAGGACTCACTAAAACATCATAGGACTCGCTATGACATCATCACAAAGATCAAAGGCAGGCATCACCAATGATCATAGGACTCACTATGACATCATCAAAGATCATCAGCAGGCATCACTGAACGAGTCGTGATGTGTTTGCTTACACCTGCTGTCTACGGGCATGCAGAGATACTTGCTTATACTTGGTTTCTACAGGCATGCACAGGCATGCACGGGCATGCACAGGTATGCACTAGTTCAAGAAAATCTGTGTTTGTGTCTGTCACGATCATAGGACTCGCTAAAAGATCATAGGACCCTCTATGACATCAGCAAAGATCAAAGGCAGGCATCATGCACGATCATAGGACTTGCTATGACATCATCAAAGATCAAAGGCAGGCACCACTCACGATCATAGGACTCGCTATTACATCATTAAAGACCATAGGACTTGCTATGACATCATCAAAGATCATCGGAATCGCTATGACATCAGCAATGATCATAGGACTTGCTACAACGTCAAAGATGAAAGGCAGGCATTACTGAAAGAGTGGTGACGCGCTTGCTTACAGCTGCTTTTTACAGACATGCACAGGTATGCACGGGCATGCACAGGTATGCACTACCTCAAGAAAATCTCTGTGTGTGTGTATGTGTGTGTGTGTGTGTGTGTGTGTGAGATGGTCACAGGACTGTGTGTATGTCATGATCATAGGACTCGCTAAAAGATCATAGAACTTGCTATGACATCAGCAAAGATCAAAGGCAGGCAGGCATCATGCATCATCATAGGACTCGCTATGACATCATCAAAGATCAAAGGCAGGCATCACCCATCATAGGACTCACTATTACATCATCAAAGACCATAGGAATCACAATGACATCATCAAAGACCAAAGGGAGCCATCACTCACAATCATAGAACTCGCTATGACATCATCAAAGATCAAAGACAGGCATCACTGAACGAGTGGTGATGTCAAAGATCAAAGGCAGGCATCAATCTTACGACATCATCAAAGATCAAAGCCAGGCATCGCTGAACCGAGTGGTGACGTCAAAGATCAATGGCAGGTTTCACCATGGTTACTGTTGGCATGGTAACCATGTCAAAGATCAAAGGTAGGCATCACCATGGTTACTGTTGCCATGGCAACCATGTCAAAGATCAAAGGCAGGTATGCAGCAGAAATACTTGCTTATACTTTCTATATGTTTCTATGGACATGCACAGGTACCATGTCAAAGATCAAAGGCAGGCATCACCATGGTTAATGTTTCCATGGTAACAGTAACTATGGGCATGCAGAAATACTTGATTATACTTGGTTTCTACAGGCATGCACAGGTATGCATGGGCATGCACAGGTACGCACTAGTACATACCCATGATTAAAAATGTAATTCAAGAAATCTCTGTGTCTGTCTGTCACGATCATAGGACTTGCCTATGATGTGCCTATGATGTTTATACTGTATGATATCTATATGACATCATGTGTGTCAAAATGGTCTATTGATGCATCTAGTGCGGTGTGCTGTGTGTCTGTGTGCTTGTCACCTCTCGCTTTCAGCCTCTGCCGCTGGCTAGCTACTGCGAAAAGGAAGCCGAGTGCGTAAGTCTTCCCTGCCAGTACATAGCCTCTCAGTAGACAAGCCCTATGCAATGCCTTCTCGTGGCAACGCACGTAAACTGAGCACCTTGCTGGCTCAGGCCAAATTGCAAGGGACTCAGAGGAGGTCTGCCCCCAGACATGTGGCATGCCAGACCCACCAGTGTGTGGACACGTCCTGATGCCCATGAACAGACCCCCAGCTATGGGTTAAATAGTCTCACTGACCTGTGAGTGCTAGGGATAGTATAAGGCTAAGGGAATCAACCCTGACAGAAATATTGGAGTGGAGCCCCGTAGGCGGAGTCATGGTCAAATTCTGCCAAGACTCCAGCAACTCCTGCATCCAGTATCATCTCCAGCCATCTCAACTACATCCTGCCACTGGAATCAGATGACCCTGGAAGAGAGAGTGAGGCTGATGCTGCGCAACTCTCCCTCACTTTAATCCAATTTTCTCGTGCAAGTCTCGTCAATCCGTCAGTCTCCAAAAGTCCTGTGGCGATGGGCAAGTGGCAAAGCAGCAGGTGAGGATACACTAGCAGCTTTAGTCTTGGACCTGTGCACGGGCGGCTCAGGCTTAATGATCGCTCCTCACTGACAGAAGCAGCAGCGGGGTTTGGTGTCTGTCTGAGTGACTGAGCAGCCCGTTTTAGGATTGCGCTGCTCACCTCCACAGCCTGAGGAAGGGGCTAGAAAATGTGCCCTAAACATTGCCTGCTTCACAACACCCTGGCCAGCTTACCGTGGCTGGAGGGGATCCCACACTAGCAGTAGAAACAACAGAGGAAAGAAAAAAGGTGACACCACTCAACGTTGGCACATGGAATGTGCGCACACTTTTAGACAACCCATCAGCTGATCAACCCGAAAGAAGAACAGTTCTAGTTAGCAGGGAACTTGCAAGATACAACACTGACATTGCAGCTCTGTGTGAAACCAGCCTTACAGAAGAAGGTCAGTTAAATGAGTCAGGAGGTGGATGTACACTCTTCTGGAGTGGCCGTAGCAAAGATGAGCGCTGCAAAGTAGGAGTTGGTTTTGCTGTGAGGAACAACCTTGTGAGCAAACTCTCCAGCCTCCCAAAGGGAGTGAATGACCGCCTCATGATAATGCAGCTTCCACTGCATGACAGCAAGCAGGCTACTCTCATCAGTGCCTATGCACCAACAATGACAAACCCTGATGAGACCAAAAACAAGTTCTATGAAGAACTTGATGCTCTCCTGTCTACTGTGAAGCTCAACAACAAGCTCATATTGCTCGGGGACTTCAATGCCAGAGTAGGACAGGACAGTTCTGCCTGGGAAGGCATCATAGGCAAAAATGGAGTGGGCAAGTGCAATAGCAACGGCCTTCTCCTGCTACAGACCTGTGGCAAACATAGCCTCCTCATCACAAATACTGTCTTCCACCTGCCCACTCGAAACAAAACCTCATGGAGGCATCCCCGCTCCAAACACTGGCACCTCATTGACTATGTCATCATAAGGCAAAAAGATAAGCAGGACGTCAGAGTCACAAAGGCCATGTGTGGTGCTGACTGCTGGACCGACCACAGGCTTATTGTCTCCAGGATGGAACTGCACATCAGACCTTATAGTAGGCCACAGGGGGACAAGAACAAGAGCATGCAAAGACTTGATGTGTCCCAACTGAAAACCTACTCCAAGGCTAATGCACTCATGGAAGACCTGGAACACGAACTTGCAGATCTGAGATTCACAGCCAATGCCAAGAAAGACTGGGTGCTGTTCAGGAACACTGTTCACTCATCTGCACAGAAAGTCCTGGGCCTTTCAACACGGAAAAAGCATGGTTGGTTTGATGAAAATGATGAGGAAATCAAAGCTCTACTAACGGAGAAGCATAGCCTTCATTGTGCCCATCAAAATGATCCTTCATCCGTCTCAAAGAAGGTGGCTTTCACCAGCGCATGCAGGAAAGTACAACTCAAACTCCGAGTGATGCAAGACTCATGGCTGAGTGCCAAGGCAGATGAAATCCAGGGCTATGCAAACAGGAATGACTCAAAACGATTCTATGAGTCTCTCAATGCCCTGTACGGACCCAAGCCATCATGAAGCTCCCCACTCCTGGGCTCAGATGGTTCAACCCTCCTGACAGAGAAGACCCAAATCCTCCAAAGATGGGCTGAATATTTTGAAGGAGTCCTGAACTGGGCATCTATTATAAACAATGAGGCAATCGATAGAATGACCCAGGTTGAGATCATCGATGCCATGGATGAACTTCCTACTGTTGCTGAAGTCCAAAAGGCTGTTGGCCAACTATCAATTGGCAAAGCACCAGGGTCAGACGCCATTCCAGCTGAGATATATAAGACAGGCCCAGCAGTCCTTGAGAAGCTGACTGAACTGTTCCGGTCCTTCTACACCCAAGGCACCATTCCTCAGGAACTCAGGGATGCATCAATTGTCCACTTGTACAAGAGAAAGGGCAACAGACAAGTATGCAACAACCACTGAGGTATCTCGCTACTCTCCATAGCTGGTAAGGCCCTTGCAAGACTCTTGCTAAATCGTCTGATCACTCACCTAGAACAAGGCCTGCTGCCAGAATCACAATGTGGCTTCCGTAAGGGTAGAGGGACCGTGGACATGATCTTTGCGGCTCGTCAACTCCAGGAGAAGTGTCTAGAACAGAACCGTGAGCTCTACACCACATTTGTTGACCTCACCAAAGCGTGTGACACTGTCAGTCACCAGGGACTATGGAGGATAATGTCAAAGTTTGGCTGCCCAGACAAATTCATCCTGATGGTGTGCCAGTTCCCCGATGGCATGAACGCACATGTGCTAGACAATGGTGAGGCATCAGAGGCTTTTCCAGTCACGAATGGCATTAAACAAGGCTGTGTGCTCGCACCCACCTTGTTCAGTATGATGTTCTCAGCCTTGCTCACTGATGCCTTTCAGAATAGCACCACTGAGATAAGCCTCAGGTACAGGCAGGAATGGAAGACTCTTCAACCCAAGAAGACTCCAGGCTATCACCAAGGTAAAAGAGACTGTACTGAGGGACTTCCTCTTTGCCGATGACTGTGCCTTAAATGACAGTTCAGAGTGTGAGATGCATTCAAGCATAGACAAATTCTCCATGGCATGTGACAACTTCAGCCTCATCATCAGCACCAAGAAGACCGAAGTTATGCACCAGCCAGCTCCAAATGGCCAACAGGCAGAACCAACTATTACAGTGAAGGGGCAGAGACTGCAGGTTGTAGGCCAATTCACATACCTAGGTAGCACCCTCTCCTAGTCTGCAACAATAGATACCAAAGTCAACCACAGAATAGCCAAGGCCAGCATCGCATTCAGCAGACTCCACAAAATTGCATGGGAAAGATGGGGCATTAGCCTAGAAACGAAGCTAAAAGTCTACTGTGCTGTTGTGCTCCCTACACTCCTCTATGCCTGTGAAACATGGATGGTGTATGCAAGGCATGCCAGACAGCTCAACCGTTTCCACCTCACCTGTCTTCGAAGGATCTTCAGCATCAAATGGCAGGACAAGGTACCTGATACAGAAGTCCTTGAGCAAGCTAAAATGGAAATGGTCCACACCATGCTAATAAGAGCGCAAGCCAGGTGGGCAGGTCATGTTGTCAGGATGCCTGATGAACGCATTCCAAAGCAGCTGTTCTATGGGGAACTCTCAGAAGGAAAAAGGTCGAGAAGGGGACAAAAGAAACGCTACAAGGACACCCTGAAGGCCTCTCTGAAATCTCTCAATATAGACGTGGCCTCCTGGGAAACTCTAGCACAAGACCGCTTGGCCTGGCATATGAGTATTAAGGATGGCGGCAGAAGTCTCGAAGCCAGACGTATTGATGGAGCTAAAGCCAAGTGCGAACTGTGCAAGACTAGACAGCCCATCACATCAGCTAACGTAATAATGCATGCCTGCCCCACATGTGCCAGGACATTCCGTGCCAAAACTGGATTGATCAGTCATCTCAGGACTCACTGTCAACCGTCAACTTGATCAATAGGATACGAGGTCATCATCGATAATGATGGATGAACAACAACATATGATGTCATATAGATACAATAGTCATAGACACACGTCACACTCATAGGACTCGCTATGGCATCTAAGATCATCATCAAAGATCATAGGACTTGCTATGACATCATCAAAGATCATAGGAACTCGCTATGACATCATCAGAGATCAGAGGCAGGCATCACAGATCAAAGGCAGGCATCACTCACAATAATAGAACTCGCTATGACATCAGAGATCAAAGGAAGGCATCACAGATCAAAGGCAGGCATCACAATCTAGGACTCGCTATGACATCATCAAAGATCATAGAACTTGCTATGACATCAAAGAGCAAACGCAAGTTTCAGAGGTGATGGAGGTGACGTCAAAGATCAAAGGCAGGTTTCACCAGGGTTACTGTTGCCATGGTAACCATGTCAAAGATCAAATGCAGGAATGCAGAAATGCTTGCTTGCACTTGCTTTCTATGGGCATTCAGAAATACTTGCTGGTATCTCCGGGCATGCACAGGTATGCACTAGTCTTTAAAAGTTAGCAAAGCAACAAAGTATTAAAAGTTAAATATTAATGAAATAATTTACTGAACAAGCGCACTAATGTTCAACACATAATTAACTAGAGGGCACTCAGAGAGCACATACCTCTACCAAGGCTCCCTCCTTCCCTTTGTCCTCCCTGCTGTCCCTTTGTCCGTCCGTATCGCCATCTATCTGGACATTGCGAGATACAGCTTTGGCGGAGGTATGCACTCACGGATCACCTCCAACATGTAATGAGTTCATCTTTAGGCCAAGGGCCACATCTGGTGAAAATGTCATCCAAATCCATCAGTGAGTTTTTGTGTGATCCTGCTAACAAAGAAATGGCATCGAAAAAAACAACTTGAAAAGCAATCAGAGAGCACAGACCTCCGCCAAGCAGTTCATTTTCCCCAAATGACATTGTTAGAAGTGCAGCAGTTTTCTAAATGCAACATTCTTCTTCTTCTTCTTTTAGATTTGATTGGTGGTTGGCAACCAGCTTACAGGTGCATTACCGCCACATACTTCACTCTATATCATCACTTGATAATTCTATATCATCACTCTAAATGCAACATTCTTCTTATTCTTTTAGATTTGATTGGCGGTTGGCAACCAGCTTATAGGGGCATTACCGCCACACACTCTATATACAGTATGTCTGTCTTTCTGTGTGTCTGTTTTTCTTCTTCTTCTTCTAGATTTGATTGGCGGTTGGCAACCAGATTACAGGTGCATTACCGCCACCTACCGGACTATGTTCTTCTTCTTCTTCTCTCGGTTACTGGCGGATAGCAAACAACTAAAAGGTGCATACCGCCACCTACTGTACAAGAGTGTGTAACATTATGTCATTTGAGCCTGACCCCTAAATCAGGAGCTCCTGGCAGCGGAGGGCGAAGGACAGAGCTGTGTGAAGGAATCTGATCAGACCTAAATGAAACAGTCATTGTCACCCCTGATAGATTGCTATGAAGAAGAAGATGAAGAATCCTGTGTTATTTCAAAAAGAGAAAAGAGCCCTTCTCGTGATTCTTAGTGCCTCTCCATCTCCATCTGTTCCCAGAATGCCAGTTAAATCACATTCCCTACCGGCCTCTCGAACTTCATTTTTCATTCTCTCTCTTTCATTTCCATACTTGTGACAGTGTAATAAGATGTGCTCGACATTTTCTTTTACTCCACATTCTCTACATTTGTCACTTTCGCTTTTGCCAATGGTGAATGAAGTGCCGTTTATACCTGTATGATCCAGTCTGAGTCTTGCCATAATGATGTATTCCCTCCTGTTTGTTGTTTTATAATTCTTTAGTGCAATAATTTTTTGTATTTTGTAATATGCTCTACCTTTATGATCTTCATCCCATCTTTTTTGCCATAGCTCAATTCCTTTTTCCTTGATTACTGCTTTCCTTTCACCTTTTCCAAGAGGCAATGGTGGACAAATCCGTTCCCACCAAGACCATACGGCGTCACTCAAACAACAAACCCTGGATCAACCCTGAGATAAAAACACTTCTGAGAGAGAAGAAGAGGATCTTCAGGTCGGGGAACAGGGAGATGCTGAAGTCCGTACAGAGGGAGCTGAGGAGAAAGATCAGAGAAGGCAAGGACAGCTTCAGGAAGAAGATGGAGGACAAGCTGCAACAGAGCGACATCAGCGGGGTCTGGAGAAACCTCAAAACCATCTCGGGGCTCCAGAATACCTCCCCCCAGGCCACGGGGGGCAGGGAGTGGGCGAACAACCTGAATCTGTTTTTCAATAGATTTGACCAACCGCCCTCCCCCCTGTCTGCACAACAACCACTGCTGCCACTAAGAAATCAAGTCCTGCTGCCCACTCCCCACTCCACCGACACCCCCCCCACTCCCAACACACAGCCCCCCATCCTGACCCTGACCAAGACCCAGGTGAGGACGGAGCTGAGGAAGATCAAGGCGAGGAAGGCGTCGGGACCGGACGGCATCAGCGCAAAGCTCCTCAAGTCCTGTGCAGACCAGCTGTGTGGGATTGTGACGTATATCTTCAACATGAGCCTGAAACTGGGGAGGGTACCACAGCTGTGGAAAACATCTTGTGTGGTACCTGTACCAAAAACTTCCCACCCCAAAGACCTGAACAGCTTCAGACCGGTGGCCTTGACGTCCCACTTGATGAAGACCCTGGAGAGACTGCTCCTTGCTCACCTCCGCCCCCTGGTGGAACCAGCGATGGATCCACTCCAGTTCGCCTACCAGCATGGCATTGGGGTGGAGGATGCGGTGATCTTCCTCCTTCACCGTTCTCTGTCCCACCTGGAGAAGCCCGGGAATATGGTGAGGATCATGTTCTTTGACTTCTCCAGTGCTTTCAACACCATCCAACCGATGATCCTGAAGGACAAGCTGCTGCGCGCAGGGGTGGACCAGCACCTGTCATCATGGATCCTGGACTACCTCACGAACCGGCCTCAGTTTGTGAGAACCCGGGACTGTGTTTCCGACACGATCATCAGTAGCACGGGGGCCCCCCAGGGAACGGTGCTGGCTCCCTTCCTGTTCACTCTTTATACTGCGGACTTCTTACACAACACAACACATTGCCATCTACAGAAGTTCTCTGATGACTCTGCGATCGTTGGTCTCATCTCCAGCGGAGATGAAGCTGAGTACAGAGGGCTTATCCAGGACTTTGTGGACTGGTGCCATCGGAACTGCCTCCAGATCAACGCGAGGAAAACTAAGGAGCTGGTGGTGGACTGCCGCAGGCATGGGCAGCCCCTCACAGCACCAGTAAATATACAGGGAACAGACATCGAGATGGTGACATCCTACAAGTACCTGGGTATTCATCTGAACAATAAACTAGACTGGTCACACAATACTGACGCACTCTACAAGAAGGGACAGCGCAGGCTGTTCCTGCTGAGGAGACTCAGGTCTTTTGGTGTACAAGGGGCGCTGCTGAAGTCATTCTATGACACGGTGGTGGCATCAGCCATCACTTTTGGAGTGGTCTGCTGGGGCAGTGGCATTACTGCAGCCGATAGGAAGAGACTGAACAAACTGATTAAGAAAGCTAGCTCTGTCCTGGGGCAACGCCTTGATCCGATGGAGGAGATAGGAGAGAGAAGGACGGTGGCTAAACTGTCATCTCTGCTGGAGTCCGAGTTCCACCCTATGCAGGACATACTGGATGCACTGAGGAGCTCATTTAGCAGCAGACTACATCATCCCAGGTGCACAACCGAGAGGTTTCGTAGGTCCTTCCTACCAACGGCTGTCAGACTGTACAACCTAAGCAGGGCTGCTCGCAGAGATAGCAAAAAGACGTAACAAACTAATAGTTTTTTTTTGAATGCAAAAGATGCAATAGACTTACACAATGGTCCTCTCCGGCATACAACTAGGAACATACCGGTCGCTATGGAGGGTGAGAATATGTATGGGCACATAATCATACCATGTAGGATAACTAAATAGACGGTTATGCTGTTTCATCCCACCTAGCAACAATGCTCTGCACTCTGTGTGTTTATATATTTACATATTTATTCCATCTAGCTACAATGCTCTGCACTGGGTGTGTTTATATTTATATATCTATATATTTATTCCATCTAGCTACAATGCTCAGCACTGGGTGTGTTTATATTTATATATCTATATATTTATTCCATCTAGCTACAATGCTCTCCGCACTGTGTTTTTATATATCTACATATTATTCCATCTAGCTACATTGCTCCGCACTGTGTGTGTTTATATACTTGCATATTTATTCCACCTAGCTGCAATGCTCCGTACTGTGGGTGTTTATATATTTACATATTTATTCCATCTAGCTACAATGCTCTGCACTGTGTGTTCATATATTCATATATTTATTCCATCCAGCTACAATGCTCTGCACTGTGTGTCTGTGTGTGTGTGTGTGTGTATATATATATTTTATAGTAATATGTACATATGTATATTAGCTGCTCTTGCTTGCTTGTTTTTTTTTCTTGCCTTCTGATTGTTGCTCTGAGTGTTGCTATCCCTGTGCTGTTGCAATCCTGGAATTTCCCCGTTGTGGGACTAATAAAGGCTTATCTTATCTTATCTTATAGTTATTTCTTTCCCAAGTGCACTTTTTGCTAATTGTCTACACAGTCATTCCCTTTCAACTCTTTGTGTGCAGGAACCCAACAAAACTGAACTTCTCCACCACCCCTGTGTGTCCTAAATAAACTGTGATATAGCTCAATCACCAAGTCTTCCCTTGTAGATTTTAGTGTCTGTATGGTTTTGAAAGCTACAAGTGAATCTGTGCACACAACCACCCGGTCTGGTCTGACCTCCTCCACCCACTGCAAACCAATAATGATTGCCACCATCTCCGCTGTAAACACGGATGTATTGTTGGAGAGTCTTTTTGAGAGAGTCACTTTGAACTCTGGAATGTATACTCTAACTCCAACAGAACCCTCTTTGTTCTTTGAACCATCAGTATAGAGCTATAAGTAGTTACAGAGCTGTGTGAAGGAATCTGATCACACCTAAATGAAAGTCATTGTCGCCCCTTACAGAACAGACTATGAAGAAGTGAAGCTGTAGTAATTGTCCCTGAGGTAAGTGCTTGTTTTAATCCAAACTTCACTCATATGCCAATCCTTTTTCTTCATTATCAGACTAATGTCTACTTCTTTTCCCGGAAACAGCCAAGGGGGAACATTACTCACTGGACTGGTGTTAGCTACATCAATAGTGTCTAGTCCGTACATTCTGGCTTTTCTTTCAATTGTCCACCCAAACCTGTATCTCTGGAAGTTAGAATATTCCTAGCAGTCTTGTAGCATTGTTTTTGAAATATTTGCTCCCTCACGAACCACTACGAAGAACCCTTGCATTTAAAACTTCTCCAAGTAACCCATTAATTGCATTTGTGAGCTTAATTGGGTTCCACTCATGAAATGATGCCCCTTCCTGAGTAAGTTTAATAATTACACTCCTTCTGTTCATTCCAGGATCGTTCATCCTCTGATTCATCAGCACTTGATAATGGTCTTGATTGAGTTTCTTACGTCTACGTTTGCTTCTTTTAGACTCCACCGAGCTCCAAACTTCCTCTTCCCCGCTTCCCACCTCCATTCCTCCTAGTTGAATTATATCTACTTTTTCTAGATTTTCAGGAGCTGTCCTCTTCCGCATCCACCTTGTCTGAATCAACACAACTCCTCTAAATGCAACATTTCTGCATCACTCTATACATAATTCAGAAATCTCTGTGTGTGTCTGTCACAATCATTGGACTCGCTAAAAGATCATAGGATCGCCTATGATGTTCCTATGATCTCTACATGATCTATATATGATGTCATATAGACACCATAATATAGAGTGATTCAAGAAAATCTGTGTCTGTGTGTGATCAAAGGCAGGCATCACTCACGATCATAGGACATCAAAGATCAAAGGCAGACATCACTCAAGATCATAAGACTTGCTATGACATCATCAAAAATCAAAGACAGGCATCACTCATGCTCACTCACGATCATAGGACATCAAAGATCAAACGCAGGCATCACTCACGATCATAGGACTCGCTATGACATCATCAAAGATCATAGGACTCACTATGACATCAAAGATCAAATGCAGGCATCATAGGACTTGCTATACCATCAGCTTATGGTGTCTATATGACATCATATAGACACCATAGGCACAAAGCGCTAAGATCAAAGGACTCACTATGACATCATCAGATGCTCCAGTTAAGTTCCTCATTATTTCATCAGCTGAGACAGCCATTGAAATGCCCGATATCGCTCCTCTGATTGTCTTACTTCCTTCCAATACTGAACACTGCACATTTTTTCCTCCATCTTATTGACTCCAATTGCTTTTCCTTCTTGAACACTGTCTTTACATGTAACCAGCAATGAACCACTACGAAGAGCCCTTGCATTTAAAATTTCTCCAAATAACCCATTAATTGCATTTGTGAGCTTAATTGGGTTCCACTCATGAAACGATGCCCCTTCCTGAGAAAGTTTAATGATTACTTTACACTCCTTCTGTTCATTCCGGGATCATTCATCCTCTGATTCATCAGCACTTGATAACGGTCTTGACTGAGTTTCTTTACGTCTACGATGGCTTCTTTTAGACTGCACCTAGCTCCAAACTTCCTCTTCCCCACTTCCCACCTCCAAGCCTGCTAGTTGAATTATATCCACGTCTTCTAGATTTTCAGGAGCTGTCCTCTTCCGCATCCACCTTGTCTCCTGTAATCCTTCACATCCTCTGTGCATTCCTCTTTTATCTATCTGGTGTCTATCCACCTTATTCCTGGGGGGTGCTGCTGTAGAAACAATTATGGGTGGAGCTTCCGGTTTCGGCTGACCTTGCGTTTAATCAGTCAGTAAGAGTGGAGTAGCAGAGGCACTTAAAATAGTGTTTTTAAAAGTTTTTCAAATTCATTTTAATGTATAGTTTGCATACGTGTTTTGCACTTAAGTGGCAGCTAATTTCAGCACTTGTAGTTTTTGTATTTTTTAATGTTTTTGCATAGTTCTGGTACTTGCTGCTGTTCGTGGTGTGAGGCTCCTCACAGATAAGCACAGCTAAATCTGTGGCTTCAACAGCAATGAGTACTGTAGATCAAGTACTGAAAACTAAAGGATTGTTCGTGTGATCGGTGCTACAGACACAGGACAGACACCAAGACAAGAGCCAGGTATGTTTTCACTTGTATGAATGTTACAGATCTGATGTTTTACCCCAAATTTAAAACGCCCAAGCACGGTTGCGGTTCTTTGTGGCTCTGACTAGACTCTACGTCTGCTCTGAGGTAAATTTGAATATGTCCAACATATCTTAACAAAATGCAGATGACTTTATTGCGGTGGAGACATTGATATATCTCAGAGCTTTTATTTGTTTACAGCGTCAGCATGTTAGCAACGGAGCTAGCTAATGGAGCTACTGGCCACTTTTTAAGGTCATCTTCTCATCCCTCCATAGTCATGGGATGTGATATGATTGTAAATGGTAAAATGGTAAATGGCATTCACTTATATAGCACTTTTATTCTCATCTCTTGATGACCAAAGCGCTTTACAGATCC
Organism: Pholidichthys leucotaenia; assembly: GCA_020510985.1. Classification (NCBI taxonomy): domain Eukaryota; kingdom Metazoa; phylum Chordata; class Actinopteri; order Cichliformes; family Pholidichthyidae; genus Pholidichthys; species Pholidichthys leucotaenia. The sequence continues at coordinate 242,921,669 of CM035837.1, forward strand.
TGCTATCCACCCATTCACACACACATTCACACCCACACATTGTTTTTGAGGTGCAAAAGGCCATGTTCCTGCATTTTTGATGCCAAAGTCATTGTTTTTTAACAAGGAAAAGTGTCCCATTTCAGTGACAATACATTCTATACTAGTACCGGAAGTTGCTACCATAATTCACGCAAGGCATCATAGGGCCTAGGAATTGTCATGAACTTGGGTTTGGTGGTTCCAAACCCAGTTGTGACACTGTGGCTATTTTGTCTCTTTTCATTGTCTATTTTCCGTCAGGCGCTTCAGGGAGCCCTTTGGGTCCTCCGCTCCCTGACAGCTCGGCCACGCCCCCTCATCCTGTCAGTGTCTCAGCTGTTTCTCATTATTGGTGTCTCCCTTACGCTCGCACACATACACACATGCCTCATTTATTTCCATTCACATGCGCAGACACTCACTCATGCACACCTGGTTTCACTTTAGTCCAGCCCACGCTCTTCCACACCGGCGGTCTCTTCTCTCATCAGTATTGTCATTACTTATGCTCTGTTTGAGTAGGAAGAGATTGCCGGAGCATTGCACAATATACACAGTAGCGTTCTCTCTGTGTATGTAAGCCTACACTTCCTACGTTTATCTTTCAGCCTGACTAGCTAGTCTTCCCTAATGCTACTAGTCTGTTTGTAGATTATCTGGTGTTAGCGGCTGTTCCTGCCTCGCCTTCATCCACCGGACAGCACAGACTGCCTTGGACTGCTCTAGCCCGTAAGTTCATGTTTGCCTTTCTCCCTGTGCCGACGGCTGTTCTGCAGCACTAGGCATTCCCCTTCCCTCGGCTGTTGAGCGTCCGTGTGGCGTCCCTGTTTTTCCGGTGGCCTCTATCACAATAATTTCAACCCTTTGTTTCATGTCGTGACTATTTGCTGGACAAAGTTTGGGTTTATGTTCAATAAAGTGCACGAAACTACTGCTTGTGGGTTTCCATTTCTCCCTCTGTGCACTACGTAATGGCGCATGAGGGGTCATGACAGGAATAAGGTGGATAGTCATCATCATCTGTCTGTGTCTGTCACGACCATAAGACTCGCTAAAAGATCATAAGATTCGCCTGTGATGTCTAAATGAAGTCATATAGACACCATGTGTCCGTCTGTCACAACCATAGGACTCGCTAAAAGCTCATAGGACTTGCTATGACATCAAAGATCAAAGGCAGGCATCATAGGCAGGCATCACTCAAGATCATAGGACTCACTATGAAATCTTCAAAGATCAAAGGCAGGCATCACTCATGATCATAGGACTCACTATGACATCATCAAAGCTCAAAGGCAGACATCATAGGCAAGCATCACTCACGATCATAGGACTCGCTATGACGTCTTCAAAGATCAAAGGCAGGCATCACTCACAACCATAGGACTCACTATGACATCATCAAAGATCATAGGACTCGCTATGACATCATTAAAGATCAAAGGCAGGCATCACTGAATGAGCAGGTGGGCTGACGGGACAGGAGAGAAGACGCTGCACGGGACTTTGACAGGTGGAAGGTTGAGACGGCACTTACGTCTGTATTCGGCTGGCGGTAGGAGTGATTTGTTTGTGGCGGATAGCATAAACTGTACTGTGACTGTAACATGGCATCTAGCTCTGATGGGCTCGATTAAGATGAGATGGAGTAGATACTACCCAAGCCTGAGAGGTGGAAAAGAGCAGCTAGGGGGGCACTAAGAGCTAGAAGCGGGTCAGATGAGAGTGATGCGGGAGGAAGTAACAATGCGAAGAAAACACGAACTAGCCAACATGGATGGCAGTTTGATGATGTAGGGAATGAGTGGAAGGTTGTCACTGAGTTCAATCAGGGTGGGGGGCACTATCACCCTGTAAAGCTAACAAAAGCAATTGAGAAAGAAATTGGGAGAGTTAAGTTTGCAAAGTTCTTGAATAATAACCGGTTGTTAATTCATGCATCAAGTAAACAACAACAAGAGAAAATACTGGCAATGACATGTCTAAACGGAGAACAAATGAAGGCACATGTTCCTGGTGCAACAGCAAACTTGAGGGAAGTTATGTCAGGTGTCCCTTTGAGCTTGTCTATGGAAGAAGTGAAAAACAAGATCCAAGGAGTAAAAGGCTAAAGGGTCAAAGAGAAGGTTCACTGACAGATACACTGTCTGTAATGATTCAGTTTGAGGAAACACTCCCTAAATCAGTCCAAACAGGATACCTGTATAACAGTGTCAGACAATATGTCCCAAATCCACTCAGGTACTACAAATGTCAAAGGATGGGTCACACTGCTCAGCAATGTAAGGGAAAGTTAAGATGTGTCAGATGTGGAGGGAAGCACAAATATGGTAAATGTGAAAAGGATGCCAAAGTAAAGTGTTGCAACTGTGGAGGTGACCACAGTGCTGCATATGGAGGATGTGTTGTGCAGAGGGAAGCTAGACAAGCCCAGGAAATCAGAATAAGTAAGAAAATCTCATATGTGGAAGCTCTAAAGACAGAGAGGCAGGAATGGTCAGAAACGCAACAGGCCTTCCTCAAAGAAGTTCAGGTCAAAGAGAAGCACAGCCATCAACAAATCCCACACAAGCACAAGATCATGCCCCTGCAAGGAATTTTTGTGTTCACAAATGCAAAATGGGTGATGACACACTGATAGTTAAGAGGACAAACTTTGTAGCTTTAATCTGCCACACCATTAATGTTGCAGCACAGCTAAAGAAGAAAAGTGACAGAATCAAAACCATTGTGGAAGCAGCAGGAAGATTCCTCGAGGTGAAAGATATCAAAGCCGACCAGATACATGTTTTACTGACAGCTGAAACTGGGGAGCATGCATATGTTGAAACAATATCTGTCACGCACGGCTCTAGGGAGCCACGCAATAAGAGCCAAGGGCGAGCCAGTGAGTCGTGATGTTTTATTAAAGGAGAGGGATGAGGGATGAGGAGAGCACAGATACTCGTACAGAAGTACACTCACAGGTTGCACAGCGCAGGAGCAGGAAGCTCGTACCGGACATAGGGGTAACAAGGCGTACATACTCACAGCGGGTTACAATCACAGGAATGCTGTAAGGGGAGTAGAGGCTGACAACAGACGAAGGGGCTTCAGCCTAGCAGTGCTTATGTCGCAGCCCCGAGTCATCAAGGCTGCTCCTATTTATTCTCATTGGCAGCGCCCCAGCTGATGAGGACTAATTGGCCCCAGCCGTCCGTAATGCTGCCAGCTGGGAGCCTGCTGAGACGCTGCTCAATGAGAAGCAGGGATGAAGGAAAACATGGGCTGAGCGCTGAGACGGCATCTCAACCCATGGTGACAATATCTGAATTATGGTACTACACATACTACAGTGGAATGCGAGGAGTCTTCACTCTCTCAGATTTGATTGGCGGTTGGCAACCAGCTCAAAGGTGCATTACCGCCACAGACTTGATTATGTTTTCCTCATAGCTTTGTGACGTTTTCCTCATAGCTCTGTGACGGTCTCCTCATAGATTTGTGACGTCCTCCATAGCTTTGTGACATCTTGCTCATAGCTCTGTGACGTTTTCCTCTTATCGCTTGTGACGTTGTCCTCATCGCTTTGTGACGATCTCCTCATAGCTTTGTGACATTTTCCTCACAGCTTTATGATGTAATCCTCATAGCCTTGTGACATTAAACTCATCGCTTTGTGACATTTTCCTTTAGCTTTATGACGTTTTCCGCATAGCTTTGTGACGTTTTGACTTCACAGTTCACGTCATAACAGTCAGCAGCATTCAAGGTTTTGTTGTCGTCACCCGCGTCACTGTTTATATCACTCTTCTTCTTCTTCTAAATCTAATTGCCGGCTGGCAACCAGCCCGCAGGTGCACCATTGTCACCCACTGGGTTGGAGTGTGGACAAGAGTATGGCAGGAAAAAAAAACAAAATTCTTTTAATTAATCCAGTTGCACTTAAATATCTAAATAGAGCTACATATATTTCTTTGATTGAGGTTCCTAACAGGTTTTCCAAAGCAAAACCCAAATTAGCCCTCTCCATTACTGCAATCAGATGTTTCCTTTGTTCCTGGTATCCTTGATATTCCAACAAAATGTGCTGAACTGTTTCCAGAGAACCACAATGTACACACCTGCCAGTTGGGTGTTTACCTATTCTATGTAGCATCTGGTTCAAAGTAGTGTGTCCTATTCTTAATCGGGTGATGAGTATCTTCTCTTTCCTGTTTCTGCCAACTCCCATTCTAGAGTCCACCCGCTTTTGAATGTCAAAGATATCTTTCTGTATCTATTGAGTCCCAATATTCTTGACACTTTTCCACTATATACTTTTTAATTATTGATTTGCCTTCTGCCTTACTGAGTGAGATCTGCAGAGCCACTGCCTCGAAATTCAATGATTGTTTTGCTAATAAGTCCACATCCTCATTATCCTCTATTCCAACATGGGCTGGAACCCAAAGAAAGTGTACTGACTGACTTTAATGTAGAGGTTGTAAATTCAGGAGTGGATTTCTACAATTAGGTCCTGCCTACACGACTGCAGTGACTGAACACTCTTGAGAGCTGCCCAACTATCTGAAGCAATAACAGCATTATTCCTATAATTTGTCTGCAACCACTGTAGAGCTAATATAATGGCAACTAGCTCAACTGTGTATACTGATAAGTGATTACTGGCTCTTTTATTGATTGATATTTTATACTGAGGAATGTATACCGTAGCTCCACTACGACCAGTTGTAGAGTCCTTGGAACCATCGGTAAGGTTCCATCAGAATGTTTCTGAAGTTCTGTTCAATATATTTATGCACTATATAATCTGTTGCTGATTGCTTATGTTGCCTCCTCAGTTGTTGTATTTCAAAATCTACTAGTGGCATCTTAAACAGCCATGGAGGAATAACAGACCACAGGACCGTTGGGCTAAAATCTATGTGTTTTAATCCTGCCTGCTCAGCAGTGGCATCACTTATCCATCCAAAGCTACTAATGTTGGACTCATTGTGTTCACAGTAATCATTAGGCAAAGCTTTTGCAGGATGTGACCTCTTATGCCCCTTCAAGTTGATCCAGGACGCCAGCATTAATTTGGTTCTTCTTAATCTTAAGGGCATTTCACCCATCTCTACTTGGATCGCTGATACTGGAGAAGTTTTAAATGCACCACAACAAATCCTAAGAGCCTTTGCCTGCTCTTTGTCCAGTTGGTTCAGGTGACAATCAGCAGCATACATGAACACAACACATACATAGTCTAGTGTCGCTCTCATGAGTCCTCGATACACCCTCAACAGAGAGGGGCTCCGAGTCCCGTCCTGCCAGACATCTCAAAATATTATTTTCTTACATTTTCCTTTAGTTTTTTCAGTGTGTTGCTTCCAGGTTAGTTTTTCATCAAATAACACACCTAAATACGGAATTACCTGTACTTGCTCTAACTTCTGGCCATAAAGTTTTAAAGAAATTTCTTTGTGACTTTTAGAGAAGCAAATCACTTGTGTCTTTGAGACCGATAATATAAAAGCCCACCGGTTTGCCCATTGTTCAGCTTGGTCTATTGCCGCCTGCATTTTCTTCTGAATGTACACAAGATTACGTCCCCTTATCCATAACGCCCCATCATCTGCATGTAAGGCCTTCCCTATTCCCCTATCGATTCCCTCAAAAATATCAATTTTCTTCTTCTTCTTCTTCTTCTTCTTCTTCTTCTTCTTCTTCTTCTTCTTCTTCTTCTTCTTCTTCTTCTTCTTCTTCTTCTCCTCCTCAATTCAGAATCAGAATCAGAATCAGATTTATTGCCATTGTTCATGTAGTACACAAACTAGGAATTTGTCTCGGTGCAATGCTGCAACATTAAACATGATAAGATAAAAGAAATAAAAGACTATACATGCAATAAGTGTAGAATAAGAATGAGTAATACTAGTCAAAGCAGTTTTTAAATATATTAGCGAGCAGCAGGTATTGTGGAGTACCACATAGTGCAGTCGGTAATGCAACAGAAACAGTGATGATTAACATGAGTCTGGTTGAGCTGCTGTACATAGTGCACGAGAGTCAATAAGTCACTTAGTGTTCAGCAGTCTGATGGCAGAGGGGAAGAAGCTGTTCATGTGCCGGGAGGTTTTAGTCTGGATGGACCGAAGTCTTCTACCTGAGGGGAGGGGGGCAAACAGTACGTGACCAGGGTGTGAAGGATCGGCTATGATCCGGCCTGCACGCCTCCGGGTCCTGGAGATGTACAGGTCCTGGAGAGATGGGAGCTTGCAGCCGATCACCTTCTCAGCAGTGCGCACGACGCGCTGCAGCCTTAGTCTGTCCTTGGCAGTGGCTCCTGCGTACCACACGGTTATGGAGGTGGTGAGGATGGACTCAATGATGGCTGTGTAGAACTGCACTAACATCTTGGTGGGTAGCTTGAGCTTCCTCAGCTGCCGCAGGAAGAACATCCTCTGCTGGGCCTTTTTGATGTGGGAGCTGATGGTCGGCTCCCATTTGAGGTCTCGGGTGATGGTGGTGCCCAAGAAGCAGAAGGAATCTGCAGTGGTGATGGGAAAGCCTGCGAGGGTGAGGGGGGGGGCAGAGGGGTTGTGACTTTCCTGAAGTCCACAATCATCTCCACTGTCTTCAGAGCGTTCAGCTGCAGGTTGTTGTGGCTGCACCAGGACGCCAGCTGGGCCACCTCTCTCCTGTAGACGGACTCGTCGCCGTTGGAGATGAGCCCGATGAGGGTGGTGTCATCTGCAAACTTGATCAGCTTAACAGACTGGTGGCTGGAGGTGCAGGAGTTGGTATAAAGGGAGAAGAGTAGGGGGGGAAAGTACACAGCCCTGGGGTGATCCGGTGCTGATGCTGACAGAGTCTGAGACAGTCTTCCCCAGCCGCACATGCTGCCTCCGGTCCGTCAGGAAGTTGGTGATCCACCTGCAGAGGGAGTCAGGCACGCCGAGCAGGGACAGCTTGTCCTGGAGCAGAGCGGGGTGGATGGTGTTGAATGCGGAGCTGAAGTCCACAAACAGGATCCTGGCGTAGGTTCCCGGGGAGTCCAGGTGCTGCAGGATGGAGTGGAGGGCCAGGTTGACTGCGTCGTCCACAGACCTGTTGGCTCAGTAGGCAAACTGCAGCGGGTCCAGGAGGGGAGTGGTGATGGACTTGAGGTGGGGCAGGACCAGGCGCTCAAAGGACTTCATGACTACAGAGGTGAGCGCTACAGGTCTGTAGTCATTAAGTCCAGTGATCCGTGGCTTCTTGGGGACAGGGATGATGGTGGAGGATTTGAGGCAGGTTGGCACGTGGCATAGCTTAAGGGAGGTGTTAAAAATGTCTGTGAAGACAGGAGCCAGCTCTTTCGCACAGTGTCTCATGGTGGAGGGAGACACACCGTCCGGACCGGGGGCCTTGCGCGGGTTCAGTCAGGAGAACTGTCTGTGCACATCCTGCTCACTGATGACAAGGGCAGGGGGGGGAGGAGGGGGGACTGCTTTTGATGAAGTAGGGACCGAGGAGGCAGTGGAGCTGGGGGGAGGGGGGGAGTTGGACACAGCTGACGAGGTGTCAAAACGGGCATAATGTTGGGACAGTCTTTGACAAAGGGCTTTGTCATCCTGACCTTTAGAAGCCTGAGGCCAATAGTTGGTGATTTGCCTCAGTCCTCTCCACACAGAAGTAGAGTCATTAGCAGTGAACTGCTGCTGGAGTCTCTCAGAATACACAGATTTAGCTCTCTTCAGCTCTCTGTTAAACCGATATTTAACCTCCCTGTAGCAGTCCCTGTCTCCACTTTTCAACGCTGCTTCCTTCTCCTTCCTGATCTGTCTGAGCTTAGCAGTGAACCAGGGCTTATCATTAGAGTACCTCACCCTGGTGCGCGATGGAAGAATGCTCTCCTCACAAAAGTGGATATATGAGTTCACAGTGTCCGTGTATTCATCCAGATCATGTGTGGCTCCTTTAAACATGCCCCAGTCAGTTATTTCCATGCACGTGTTCAGCTTCTCCCCAGCTTCACTGGTCAATTTCTTCGTAGTGGTCACAACAGGTTTAGTGAGCTTCAGTCTCTGTCTGTATGTGGGAATGAGGTGGACCATCACGTGATCAGATAGTCCGAGCGCAGCGCGGGGAACAGCACGATATGCGTCCTTCACTGTGGTGTAACAGTGATCCAGTGTGTTCTCTCCTCTGGTTGGGCATTTAATAAACTGTTTGTATCAGGGGAGATCGTGGCTCAGATTGCTCTGATTAAAGTCGCCAACCACAATAACCAGAGAGTTATTGGCAGATAGCAAACAACTGAAAGGTGCATACTACCACCTACTGTACAAGAGTGTGTAACATTATGTCATCTGAGCCTGACCCCTAAATTCTATGACTTAATCCTGTGTTATTTAAAAAAGAGAAAAGAGCCCTTCTCGTGATTCTTATTGCCTCTCCATCTCCATCTGTTCCCAGAATCCCAGTTAAATCCCATTCCCTACCGGCCTCTCAAACTTCATTTTCCATTATCTGCCTTTCATTTACGTATTTGTGACAGTGTGATAAGATGTGCTCGACATTTTCTTTTACTCCACATTCTCTACATTTGTCACTTTCGCTTTTCCCCATGGTGAATAAAGTGCCATTTAAACATGTGTGATCCAGTCTGAGTCTTGCCATAATGATGTCTTCCCTCCTTTTGGTAGTTATGAAATTCTTTAATGCAATAGATTTTTGTATTTTGTAATACAATCTACCTTTATGATCTTCATCCCATCTTTTTTTGCCATAGCTCAGTTCCTTTTTTCTTGATTACTGCTTTCCCTTCACCTTTTCCAAGAGACAATGGTATAGTTATTTCTTTTCCAAGAGCACATTTTGCTAATTGGTCTGCACAGTCATTTCCTTTCAACCCTTCAAGTGCAGGAACCCAACAAAACTGAACTTCTCCACCACCCCATGTACCCTAAACTGTGATATAGCTCAGTCACCAGGTCTTCCCTTGTAGATTTTAATGTCTGTATGGTTTTTAGCGCTGCAAGTGAGTCCGTGCACACCACTACCCGGTCTGGTCTGACCTCCTCCACCCACTGCAAAGCAATAATTATTGCCACCATCTCTGCTGTAAACATGGATGTATTGTTGGGGAGTCTTTTTGCGATGGTCACTTTAAATTCTGGGATGTATACTCCAACTCCAACAGAGCCCTCTTTATTCTTTGAACCGTCAGTATAGAGCTGTAACAAGTTATAGTAGTTGTTCCTGAGGTAAATGCTTGTTTTAACACCAACTTCACTCATATGCCAATCCTTTTTCCTCTTTAATAGACTAGCAACTACAGTGATCCCTCACTTATCGCGGTTAATGGGTTCCAGAACCGACCGCGAAAAGTGAAAAACCGCGAAGTAGTGTCACCCCTAATGACGTCACCCATAAATAATACGTACGTTCATTCTCTCACTCTCTCTCTCATATGATACATGTGTGTGTGTGTAAGTGTACATACATACGTAGATGTAAACAAAGTGTACATAAATATGTTTTTAGAACTCTTTTATTCTTATAACAAGATACGCAACTCAAGATGAAGATGATTTACTGCACAGGTTAATGAGAGCTTTACTGCTCCTCAGGTGACGCCTCATCGTCAGGTGCTAGAGGCGCAGCATCGTCGAGGGCAGCTTCCGATAGAGCTGGAGAAGCTGCAGGAGGTGGCGTAGTGGCTCGACGGGAAGACTATTTCGCACAAAAAGGCACAAGAGAACAGCGAAAAGTTCCACGCGGCGAGACTAAGCAACACGAGCGATAAAGAACAATGAATGCGGTCTTCCTTCGCTGGGTATGGGCGCTCGGCAGGGAGAGAAGCTGGGTAAAACGTCTCGGCCAATCAGCTTGCTAGATTCCCGAGCCGAGCCAACATGAGAACAGCGAACAGAGAGGTGGATTTTGAGTTGTGCAGGCTCTCCGTGTTGATACCTGATGTTCTAATGTAGTCTCCCTGCCTTCTGCTAGCGCCCGCCCATTTTTTCTCAATTTTGAATTTTTGATGAATATTTTTGAAAAATCCGTGATGCACTGAGGGCGCGAAAGGTGAGGTGGGAAGTAGCGAGGGATCACTGTACTTCTATTCTAGCATATACTTCTAGGGTTTCTAATGACTTTGAAATAGAAAATGGTGTTCCCCAGCGGAGTGTGATAAGCCCAGTTTTATTCAACATAATGATTAATGACATGTTTGAGGATCAAGCGGGATCCATCAGAACAGCACTATATGCAGATGATGGAGCTATATGGACGAGGGAAAGAAATGAGAAATTTGTGTCCAAAAACATCAGGAAAGCAATGGAGAAAGTGGAAAAGTGGTCATATGAGTATGGATTTAAATTTTCAAACAGGAAAACCTGCTATATGATTTTCACAAAAAAACGCAGAACTGGTACAGAACCATTAACATTATATAAACAGCCAATAGAGGAAGTGAGTGAGTTCAAATATCTAGGATTGTGGTTTGATAGTGCACACACATGGAGAGTTCATGTTGAAAATCTGGAGACAAAGTGCAACAAAGTCATTAATCTCATAAAAGCTGTAGCTGGACACGAATGGGGTGCAGATAAACAGGCTTTAATTGACATTTACAGAGCACTAATTAGATCGACAATAGACTATGGCTGCATGATTTATGGAGCAGCAGCAAAGATGACTCTGGAAAAAATAGAATACAGCATAGAGTGCTTCGCCTGTGCATTGGAGCCATCAAAACTAACACCAAACAATACAGTTTTAATAAAAGCAGGAGCAATGCCAATGGATTTGAGAAGGGATAAAGTCACATGATCATACTGGGTCAAGCTGAAAGGAAGTGAGGAAGCAAATATTTCAAAAACAACACCACAAGACTGCTGGGAATATTCTAACTTCCAGGGACATGGGTTTGGGTGGACAATTGAAAGAAAAGCCAGAATGTATGGACTAGACACAATTGATATAGCTAACACCAGTCCAGTGAGTAATGTTCCCCCTTGGCTGTTTCCCGGAAAAGAAGTAGACATTAGTCTGCTAATAAGGAAAAAGGATTGGCATATGAGTGAAGTTGATGTTAAAACAAGCTTTTACCTCAGGAACAATTACTATAACTACTTACAGCTCTATATTGACGGTTCAAAGAACAAAGAGGGCTCTGTTGGAGTTGGAGTATACATTCCAGAGTTCAAAGTGAGTCTCTCAAAAAGTCTCTCCAACAATACATCCGTGTTTACAGCAGAGATGGTGGCAATCATTATTGGTTTGCAGTGGGAGGAGGAGGTCAGACCGGACCAGGTGGTAATGTGCACAGATTCACTTGTAGCTTTAAAAACCATACAGACACTAAAATCTACAAGGGAAGACTTGGTGATTGAGCTATATCACAGTTTATTTAGGGCACACAGGGGTGGTGGAGAAGTTCAGTTTTGTTGGGTTCCTGCACACGAAGGGTTGAAAGGGAATGACTGTGCAGACAAATTAGCAAAAAGTGCACTTGGGAAAGAAATAACTATACCATTGCCTCTTGGGAAAGGTGAAGGGAAAGCAGTAATCAAGAAAAAAGGAATTGAGCTATGGCAAAAAAAGATGGGATGAAGATCATAAAGGTAGAGCGTATTACAAAATACAAAAATCAATTGCAATAAAGAATTATAAAACCACAAACAGGAGGGAAGACATCATTATGGCAAGACTCAGACTGGATCATACAGGTTTAAATGGCACTTTATTCACCATGGAGAAAAGCGAAAGTGACAAATGTAGAGAATGTGGTGTAAAAGAAAATGTCGAGCACGTCTTATTACACTGTCACAAGTATGACAGGTAGTATGCACCTTTCAGTTGTTTGCTATCTGCCAGTAACCGAGAGAAGAAGAAGAAGAAGAGTGGTGACGTGCTTGCTTACACCTGCTTTCTACGGGCATGAAGAAATGCTTATACTGTGGTGACCCACCACAATCTACATGGACATTCAATCTTCACACTCAGCTAGCCGGCAGGAAGCAGAGGACAATTTGCATATGGACAGAGTGCCCCTAGGAGACAATCAGAACAATGGACTATTGTTATACATCCCCGGATTAAGGAGAGGAAGTCGGCGCGCCAGTTGGTCACGCGATTGATATGTATTGACTGATTTGTATATCAATAAACAAATGTGCCATGCATTCTTTCTCTTTGTATAACATGTATAAAAGTACTTGCTATACATGCCTCAATAGCACACACAGCACAACACAGCACACAGCGCTACAGTGTGTCTCATGATGTTGGAGGAAAATAAAACTCTGCAACCTCTCAGCTTGTTGTACCTCGCCTGAACTTATTTTTTCCTCCACAATACTTTGTTTCTACGGGCATGCACAGGAATGCACTAGTCTGATATTGATGAAAAATACTAATTCAAGTTTCCTTCTCTAAGATTTATTGAAATGACAAATAAATAATATTATGCATCTTTGCTACAAAAATTCTGGTGTACCAGCAAAAGTAAAATTTAACTTAAAGTTGATACTGATTTTTCCTAAAAATTCCTGGATGCAGATGGTGATCCAGATCACCACAAAAATGTAATCATCTGTTCCCCATGCCATTACACATCTTTCCTGAAAATTTCGTCAAAATCCATTCATTAATTTTGGAATAATGTTGCTAAGAGACAGACAAAGCAATGCCGGTGTCATGGCAAAAAGTGATCAGCTACCAAAAATTGATCGCTGGGTGCCATATTGTAGTTATGGGGTTATATTAGCCATAAAATATATATTTCAACAGGTAAACAGTACTGAGTTAGGTATAATAAGATATATTTAACACTTATGAATCATTTTGAACCGGAAACAAACTTGATGTAGGATTAAAAGCAATTAAAATAATGCAGTCACAAGGTTACATGGAAAGATACATAGATTTACTGGATATATACATGTATATACTGTATAAATACATATTCTATGCATCAACAATGGACAACTACAGTGTACTTTTTGGCATGACACCAGGCAAAACATTACCTTCTCCCCTTGGCGGAGGTAATAAAAATGAAACATTGTCCAGTGCTGTGTGTTTACATACTGTGTGGGTAATGTGCCTCGCAACACATCCTTAGCTTGTCTGCCAGTACTCTGAAGATTTGACACTTTGATACAACTAGTGCATATTTGTGCATGTCCAGAGAAACCAAGTATAAGTATTTCTGCATGCCCGTAGAAAACAGGTGTAAGCAAGCATGTCACCACTTGTTCAGTGATGCCTGACTTTGAGCTTGAGCTCAAAGGCAGACACACTGGCTGAGGAAAAAACTCTGATCATTGGCGACTCTGTAGTCAGAAACGTGAACCTAGAGACTCCAGCGGCCATAGTCAAATGCATTCCTGGTGCCAGAGCAGGTGACATCGAGTCAAATTTAAAAATGCTGGCTAAAAGTAACTGTAAATACTCCACAATCGTCATCCACACCGGCATTAACGACATCCGACTCCAGCAGTCGGAAGTCACAAAACTTAATGTGGAATCGGTGTGTGACTTTGCCAAAACAATGTCTAACTCTGTAGTATTCTCTGGGCCCCTCCCCAATCTGACCAGTGATGACATGTTTAGCTGCTTGTCATCCTTCAACTGCTGGCTGTCTGTGTGGTGTCCTGCAAACAATGTGGGCTACATAGACAATTGGAACTCATTTTGGGGAAAATCTGGTCTTATTAGACGAGACGGCGTCCATCCCACTTTGGATGGCGCGTCTCATTTATCTAACAATCTGGCATCATTTTTATCCAAATTTCCAAAACCTTGACAACTCAGAGTTGCGACCAGGAAGCAGAGTTGCAATCTTACACTTGCCTCTAAATTTAATGACTTGGCCTCTGTTCCTCCTCGTAATTTAAAAATTAAATGCGGTTTGTTAAATGTTAGGTCTCTCACTCCCAAGTCTCTGCTAGTCCATCCATGATCTGTTAATTGATAATCAGATTGATTTAATATCCCTTACAGAGACTTGGTTAGGGCAAGAGGATTATGTTGGTTTAAATGAATCAACTCCGTCTGGTTATTTAAACTGTCAAAATCCCAGAAGTTCTGGTCGTGGAGGAGGAGTAGCAACAATTTACCATTCCAAATTATTAGTTAATGTAAATCAAAAAACATATCATAATTCCTTTGAGGGCCTAGTCCTCAGTATTGGGCATTTTAGCAATTTTAGGTTAAACCCAATTTTGTTTGCCATAGTTTATCGTCCTCCCTCAGTCTACTCAAAGTTTTTATCCGAATTTGCCAAATTTTTTGCTGATTTAGTGCTGAAATCAGATAGAATAATTATAGCAGGGGACTTTAATATACATGTAGATGTAGATAGTGATTGCCTTAATATGGCATTTAATTCAATATTAGACTCGATGGGGTTTTCTCAGAAAATAGGAAATTCTACTCATTGTCTCCACCACACGTTGGACCTTGTTCTGACGTATGGCATAGAAATAGAAAATCTGGTAGTATCTCCTCATAACCCTGTACTGTCAGACCATTTTCTGTTAACCTTTGATTTTACTATTTCTGACTATTTGGCTCCTCAAAAAAAAAAAAATATCACTACAGTAGATGCCTCTCAGATGATGTTATCAAATTTAAGCAGATTGTTTCCTCTATGCCATGTGTCAACACTGGTAAAAAGCTATAGACAGCTTGCTCCTTTTGTAATTGATAGCATGGTAGATAGTGTTACAGCTTCTCTGCATCAGACTCTAGACAAAGTGGCCCCCTTAAAAAAGAAAAAGTCTAATCAGAGATTTTTAACTCCTTGGTTCAACACAGAAACTTGTAGCTTAAAACAGAAGACTCGTCAATTAGAAAGAAAATGGCGCTCCACTAGATTAGTTGAAATCTGTTTAGCTTGGAGAAATCATCTTCTAATTTATAAAAAATCTCTTAGAAAAGCTAGAACAAGTTATTATTCTGCATTAATAGAACAGAACAAGAATAATCCCAGGTTTCTTTTCAGCACTGTAGCCAGGTTGACAAAGAGTCAGGACTCTGTCAATCCTAGCATTCCCTTAGAGCTTACTAGTCAGGACTTTAACTTTTTCAATAATAAAATTTCATCTATCAGAGATAAAATCAGTCATATTCTTCCCACCGTTAACTTAAATGCAGTAACTACTATCATAGTCTAAGAAGAAGAAGATCGCCAATCAAATCTAAAAGAAGAAGAAGATTTGATTGGCGGTTGGCAACCAGCTTACAGGTGCATTATTGCCACGTACTTCACTCTATATCATCACTCTATCTGGTCAGGAGCTATATCAGCAATCCTATATACAGACAACTAGAGATGAATACCCGTAGTTGCAGTTCAATGCGGTAGTGTAGGTGCAGATGGTAACAGATAGGACTGCACGTGATCAGTATTGCAGTGACAGACAGCAGCATATATGGCATTTGTGCAAATGGCTGCATTTAATGTGCAGAGACATACAGCAGCAAAAGTATTACTGTTGGTGTGCCAGTCTTTCTGTGCCAACAGCTGAGGTAGTTATTGTGTGGGTGATTGTGTTACTGTTCAGGGGGGAGTTCAGGGTCCTGATGGCCTGATGAACGAAGCTGTTAACCAGTCTTGTGGAGCGGGCCTGGAGGATTCGGTACCTTTTTCCCAAGGACGGGGGGTTGAAGAGGGAGTGTGAGGGGTGGGAAGTGTCGCCTGTGATGCTGATGACTTTGCAGGTGAAGTAGATATCTGAGAGGAGGGGCACCTATGATCTTGCTGGCTGCTTTCACTGCGCGTTGTAGTGTCTTCCTTCTTCTTTTAGATTTGATTGGCGGTTGGCAACCAGCCTACAGGTGCATTACCGCCATATACTTCACTCTAAATCATCACTCTGTATTCAACTGCCTGTGTGTCTGTTTTTCTTTATAACTTTGTGACATTTTCCTCATAGCTTTGTGACGTTTTCCTCATCCGGCAGGTGGTGGTGCAGCTTCCATACCACACCGTGATGCAGCTGGTGAGGATGCTCTCAGTGGTGCCACAGTAGAAAGAACACATGATGGGGGGTGGGACTCGTGCTTTCCTCAGTTTGCAGAGGAAATGTAGGTGAGTTTGGACCAAGAAGGCCCAAACTCACCTATATGAGCAGTCCCTCAGCTGTGGAGTCCCAGCTGTGGGACTCCACAGCTGCACCATTGATGATCGGAGGGGGGGGCTGTGTGTGACCTCTCCTGAAGTTGACCACAATCTCCTTGGTTTTACCCACGTTCAGGAAGAGGTTATTGTCTTTGCACCACTGGACTAGTTGGCTCACCTTATTTCTGTAGTTGGTCTCCTCGTTGTTGGTGATGAGGCCCACCACCGTCGTGTAATCTGCAAACTTGATGATGTGGTTGGTGTTGTAGGCTGGTACGTGGGAGGGAGGCAGGATGGACTTGATGTTCTGCATGACTAGCCTCTAGAAGCACTTCATTATAATGGGGGTCAGTGCTACGGGCCGGAAATCATTGTAGCTGGATGGGATGGGCTTCTTTGGGACTGGTATTATGGTGGCTGCTTTGAAACATATGGGGACAACTGTTTGAGACAGGGAGATGTTGAAGATGTCGGCAAGGACAATCTTAAGCTCCTCTGCACAGTCCTTCAGGACATGACCCGGTATGTTGTCTGGGCCAGCTGCCTTGCGTGGGTTGGTCCTGCAGAGGGTCCTCTTCACGCTAGCCGGATCCAGACTCATGGTCTGCTTGTCTGGAGAAGGAGTGGTCTTCTGTGCTGATGTGCTGTTTTGTGCTTCAAATCAGCCAAAGAAGTCATTTAGATTGTTGAGCAATGTGATGTCACTCGCACAGGTCTGAGGTGGAGGTTTGTTGTTGGTGAGGGTCTGTATGCCACACCAGAGAGAATGTGCATCTCTGGTGTTGCTGAAGTGTCCAGATATGTTCTTGCTGTACTGTCGTTTTGCCTCCTTGATACCATGGGACAGGTTGGCCCTAGCAGTTGTTAGTCCTGCAGTGTCGCCGGCCCTGAAGGCTGCATCCCGACCCCTCAGGAGTCTGTGGACCTCTGCTGTCATCCATGGCTTCTGGTTAGCATGAACAGTGATGGTCTTGCAGTGAGTGACATCACCAATGCATTTAGCTATGTATGCCACAACAACCTCAGTATACTCCTCTAGGTTTGTGTCCATTGTGAGTGGCTGCATGCTTGAAAGTGTCCCAGTCTGTAGTGCTGAAGCAGTCTTTCAGAGCATCAGAGGCCCCCTCTGGCCACACACACCTGTTTTTTTGTTGGTCTGATGGCTTTCACTCTGGGTTTGTATGCTGGTCTTAACAGGATGGTGATGTGATCAGAGAGACCAAGGGGGTGTAGGAGGAGGGTCTGTATGCATTCTTATGAGTTGTGTACACCAGGTCCAGTAGATTGTCTCCTCTTGTTGCAAAGTTTACATGTTGATATACAGTAGGTTTGGCAGGAGGGCCTTTAGATCTGCATGGTTGAAGTCTCCTGCTGTGAAGAGGAAACCATCTGGATGTACTATTGTGTCTCACTGATGGCCTGATAGAGTTCTTTCAGTGCTTTACTCCTCTCGCCAGTGCCGGTGGGTGGGGCATATATGGCGGCAAGTAGGAAAGATGAAAATTTTCTTGGCATGTAAAAGGGTCAGCACTTGAGGAACATAAACTCCATCAACGGAGAAGAGTGCTTGTGTATGGCGCCGTATTGTGGCTGCTTCATCCATCCAGGTGGTGGATGACCCTTAATTTCTGTAAAGCGTCTTTGAGTGTCTATGATAAAGCGCTATATAAATCTGATGTATTGCTTGATTGTATGACAGTTGTATCTCTGCACCAAGCATCACTGATGTAAACACACATGCCTCCACCTCGGGTTTTCCCTCCTTCCGTGAGCATTCTGTGTCTACGAGAAAATGTCCAAATTGTTCCCAATTAGCCATTTTCCCTCCCTGGTGTCGTGTGACTCGTTAGTGTTACAGGGTCTCAGGTATGAATGGGGAGCAGGTGTGTTAAATTTGGTGTTATCGCTCTCACACTCTTTCATACTGGTCACTGGAAGTTCAACATGGCACCTCATGGCAAAGAACTCTCTGAGGAGCTGAAAAAATGAATTGTTGCTCTACATAAAGATGGCCTAGGCTATAAGAAGATTGCCAGCACCCTGAAACTGAGCTGCAGCACGGTGGCCAAGACCATACAGCGGTTTAACAGGACAGGTTCCACTCAGAACAGGCCTCACCATGGTCGACCAAAGAAGCTGAGTGTACGTGCTCAGTGTCATATCCAGAGGTTGTTTTTTGAAAAGAGACTCATGAGTGTTGCCAGCATTGCTGCAGAGGTTGAAGGGGTGGGGGGGGTCAGCCTGTCAGTGCTCCGACCATATGCTGCACACTGCATCAAATTGGTCTGCATGGCTGTCGTCCCAGAAGGAACACCTCCTTTTAATTCAATTCAACTTTATTTATATAGCGCCATTTCACAACAACAGTCATCTCATAGCACTTTCAACTGTAGGGGAAACCCCCACAATTGCAGAAAGACCCCAGCAATCAGGCGATCCCCTGTGAGCAACAACTTGGCGACGGTGGAGAGGAAAAACTCCCTTTCACCAGGAAGAAACCTCCAGCAGAACCAGGCTCAGGGAGGGGCAGTCATCTGCTGCAACTGGTTGGGGGGGGGGATAGAGAAGAAGAAGAAAAGAACAGACATGTAGAGAGCAAACAGCACGATGGAGACTCAATCTATGGGAGAGAACAAACAGATGTTAATGACTAGCAAAAATATTTCATTGAGAGTGAAGAAAGGAGTGAAGCCCAGTGCATTGTTGGAGGTCCCCCGGCTGTCTAAACCTATTAGCAGCATACCTAGGGGAGGGTTCAGGGGCACATGATCCCACCCTAATTATAAGCTATATCAAAAAGGAAGGTTTTAACCCTATTCTTAAAAACAGAGATCGAGTCTGACTCCTGAATCCAGATTGGCAGCTGGTTCCACAGGAGAGAAAGCTTGATAGCTGAAGGCTCTGCTTCCCATTGTACTTTTGGAGATTCTAGGTATTACAGGTAATCCTGGATTTTGGGAGCTTAGTGCTTTGTTAGGATGATGGGGTAGTGTCAGATCTTTTAAATAAAAAGGGGCCTGATTATTTTTATGTTTTAGGGCAACCTGATAAAGAGTTACACTAATCTAATCTAGAGCTAGCAAAAGCGTGGATTAGTTTCTCAGCATCACTCCGAGACAAGATGCTCCTAATCTTGGCAATATTATGCAAATGATAGAAGGCAGTCTTAGAAACAAGTTTAATATGTGAATTAAAAAAACAGATCTTGATCAAAAATAACTCCAAGGCTCCTAACAGAACTATTAAGACAGTAACCACATCCAAACTAAGAGTTTGATTTGGAAAGGTATTTCTAAGGTTTTTTGGACCAAACAGAATGACTTCAGTCTTATCTGAATTTAGTAGCAGGAAATTACAAGTCATCCAAGCTTTGATTTCCTTAAGACAGGCCTCTAACTTGGCTAATTGATTACTATCATCTGGCTTCATTGACAGGTATAATTGTGTCATCTGCATAACAATGAAAATGTATAAGATAAGATAAGATAAGATAAGATAAGCCTTTATTAGTCCCACAATGGGGAAATTCCAGGATTGCAACACTCAGAGCAACAATCAGAAGGCAAGAAAAAAACAAGAACAGCTAGTATACATATGTACATATTACTATAAATAAATAAATATATATATATATATATACAGTATATATACTGTATATATATATACTGTGTGTATATATATATATATATATATATATATATATATATATATATATATATATATATATATATATATATATATATATATACTGTATATACTGTATATATATATATATATAGACACACAGTGCGGAGCATTGTGGTTGGTGAATGTGCAGCAGAAAGTCTAAGCTCTTTCTCCCTCCGTGGGTGTGGCGGGCCAGCTGGATGTCTTTGGGCATGATGGTGGTGACCCTCTTGGCGTGGATGGCGCACAGGTTGGTGTCCACGAAGAGACCCACCAGGTAGGCCTCGCTGGCCTCCTGCAGAGCCATGACGGCGGAGCTCTGGAAGCGCAGGTCGGTCTTGAAGTCCTGAGCGATCTCCCTCACCAGGCGCTGGAAGGGCAGCCTACGGATGAGCAGCTCCGTGGATTTCTGGTAGCGACGGATCTCTCTCAGAGCCACGGTACCGGGCCTGTAACGGTGAGGCTTCTTCACTCCGCTGGTGGCTGGAGCGCTTTTTTCGAGCAGCCTTGGTGGCTAGCTGCTTCCTGGGGGGCTTTTTCCTCCAGTAGATTTATGGGCGGTCTGCTTGGTTCTTGCCATTGCTCTTTATTATTCTGTCTTATATTTCTTGCATGCCGCCTAAACTCCAGCCCGGCACCCGTGTCGTTTTCACCACAGTTCCTCGGCGTGTCGAGCTTCTCCGTTAGCACCGGGTGGCGGTTGGAGCTAGCTAGCCAGCTAGCTAGCTCTTCCCTGCTGTATCATCCCCCGCTGCAAACAATGGCTCCGTCCGCCGACTCGGGACACCATTGGGGCGATCTGTGTGTCCGTGATATATATATACAGAGTGAAAGGTGTAGAAAGAAGAAGGAAGATAAGAAAAAGGCAGTTGCAACCGGCAGCCAACTCGTGTGGCGCCGCTGGTCCGGCGGAACCGGAATCGGAAAAAAAAAAATACAGTATACAGTATACAGTGCTTTCTAATAGTGTTGCCTAACGGAAGCATATATAAACTAAAATGAATAGGGCCAAGCACAGATTCCTGTGGAACTCCGTGACTGAGCTTTGAGTTGGACGAAAACTCATTATTGACATGAACAAACTGGACCCTATCAGATAAATAAGATCTAAACCACTGCAGCAAAGTTCCAGTAAGTCCAACATGGTGTTTAATCTATCAAGTAAAATATTATGATTGATAGTATCAAAAGCTGCGCTAAGGTCTAAAAGGACAAGTACAGAAAGAAGTCAATTATCGGATGCAATAAGGAGGTTATTAGTGACCTTCACTAAAGCTGTTTCACTACTATGATGGATTCTAAACCCAGATTGAAACTCTTCAAGTAAACCATTTCCCTGCAAGCGGTCAAATAATTGTGTAGCAACAACTCTTTCTAAGAGTTTTGAAATGAAAGGCAGATTAGAGATTGGTCTATAGTTAGCTAAAACTCCTGGATCCAGTGTTGGCTTTTGAGTAAGGGTTTGAATTACAGCAGTTTTAAAAGCCTGCGGTACATGGCCTAATGTTAATGAAGAATTGATTATTTGAAGAATAGAGTTACCAATAAATGGGAAGACTTCTTTAAATAACCTGGTAGGAATAGGGTCTACAAGACAAGTTGAAGGCTTGGATGAGGAAATTATTTTATCTAACTCTTAAAGGTCAATTGGAGTAAACTCATCCAATCAGATATCAATTGAAGGAGTTGTAGTAGTCACTGTATTTAAGTTTACGGTGGGAAGAATCTGACTGATTTTATCTCTGATAGATGAAATTTTATTATTGAAAAAGTTCAAAAAGTCCTGACTAGTAAGCTCTAAGGGAATGCTAGGATTAACAGAGTCCTGACTCTTTGTCAGCCTGGCTATAGTGCTGAAAAGAAACCTGGGCTTATTCTTGTTCTCTTCTATTAATGCAGAATAATAACTTGTTCTAGCTTTCCTAAGAGATTTTTTATAAATTAAAAGATGATTTCTGCAAGCTAAATAGATTTCATCTAATTTAGTGGAGCACCATTTTCTTTCCAATTGACGAGTCTTCTGTTTTAAGCTGCGAGATTGTGTTGAACCAAGGAGTTAGAAATCTCTGATTAGACTTTTTCTTTTTTAAAGGGGCCACTTTGTCTAGAGTCTGATGCAGAGAAGCTGTAACACTATCTACCATGCTATCAATTACAGAAGGAGCAAGCTCTCCATAGCTTATCTCTGTTGTGTTGACACGTGGCATACAGGAAACAATCTGCTTAAATTTGGTAACAGCATCATCTGAGAGGCATCTACTGTAGTAATATTTTTCTTTAGGAGCCATATAGTCAGAAATAGTAAAATCAAAGGTTAACAGATAATGGTCTGACAGTGCAGGGCTATGAGGAAGGCACTACCAGATTTTCTATTTCTATGTCATATGTCAGAACTAGGTCCAATGTGTGGTGGAGATAGTGGGTAGAATTTCCTATTTTCTGAGAAAACCCCATCGAGTCTAATATTGAATTAAATGTCATATTAAGGCAATCACTAGCCTTAATATGACATTGTGCGACAGTCCAACAGTCGTGTCGGACTGTGTGTCCGACACGATCATCGGTAGCATGGGACCCCCCCAGGGAATGGTTTTGGCTCCCTTCCTGTTCACCCTTTATACTGCGGACTTCTCACACAACAACAACACACTGCCATCTACAAAAGTTCTCTGACGACTCTGCGATCGTTGGCCTCATCTCCAATGGAGATGAAGCTGAGTACAGAGGACTTATCCAGGACTTTGTGGACTGGTGCCATCGGAACTGCCTCCAGATCAACGCAAGGAAAACTAAGGAGCTGGTGGTGGACTGCTGCAGGCAAGGACAACCCCTCACAGCACCAGTAAACATACAGGGAACAGACATCGAGATGGTGACATCCTACAAGTACCTGGGTGTTCATCTGAACAATAAACTAGACTGGTCACACAATACTGACGCACTCTACAAGAAGGGACAGCACAGGCTGTTCCTACTGAGGAAACTCAGGTCTTTTGGTGTACAAGGGGTGCTGCTGAAGACATTCTACGACACGGTGGTGGCATCAGCTATCACTTTTGGAGTGGTCTGCTGGGGCAGTGGCATTACAGCAGCCGATAGGAAGAGACTGAACAAACTGATCAAGAAAGCTAGCTCTGTCCTGGGGCAATGCCTTGACCCAGTGGAGGAGATGGGAGAGAGAAGGATGGTGGCTAAACTGTCATCTCTGCTGGAGTCCGAGTCCCACCCTATGCAGGACATACTGAACGCACTGAGGGGCTCATTTAGCAGCAGACTACATCATCCTAGGTGCCCAACCGAGAGGTTTCGCAGGTCCTTCCTACCTACGGCTGTCAGACTGTATAACCTAAGCAGGGCTGCTCGCAGAGATAGCAAAAAAACGTGACAACCTAATAGTATTGAATGCAAAAGACGCAATAGACTTACACAATGGTCCCCTCCAGTACACAACTAGGACAATACTGGTCGCTACGGAGGGTGACAATATGTATGGGTACATAATCATACCATGTAGGATAACTAAGTAGACGGTTATGCTGTTCATTCCGTCTAGCTACAATGCTCCGCACTGTGTGTTTATATATCTATATATTTATATGTACATATGTATATTCGCTGCTCTTGTTTTTTTCTTGTCTTCTTGATTGTTGCTCTGAGTGTTGCTATCCCTGTGCTGTTGCAATCCTGGAATTTCCCCATTGTGGGACTAATAAAGTCTTATCTTATCTTATCTTATCTTATCTTATCTTAATATGACATGTATATTAAAGTCCCCTACTTGTCATGTGTGTGCGTAAGTGTGCACACACGAATGAATTAATACAAGCCCAAACGCAGGTGAAGTTACGTGTTTTATTAACAAAGGGAAAAATGATGTACAGAGTGTCCATAACAATTATCCAATGAGTAGCAATGATGAGTAGTATGGTGAAGGTGACCGGCTACAAGCTCTATAGGCAAGCGCCACACACTCCAGGGCGGAGCTGGGAGCGGAGAAAAAGGGCGGAAAAATATTAGAAGAGAAGACTTGCATAGATGTTGGAGTGGAACGGCTCTGGAACAACACTAGTAGTCCGTGGAAGAGCAAGCCAGGTCAACCCAAAGAGACTGACTGATGCCAAAGCACTGAGTGTTTCCACTACCGGCCAGAAATACCCCCAGATACTAACGAGCGGCAAGTGGAAAAAGGTGCGTGGCAAACAGAGTGGATGAATTAGTACGCATGAGTGTCTGGTGTGTGTGTGTGTGTGTGTGTGTGTGTGTGTGTAACCCCAGGTGATGGCAATAGGCTAATAGGTGTCTGGCAGAGAGGGGTGAGGAGGGCTGTGGCTGAAAACTGACAGATGAACCAATAATCTGCCAGCTGAAAAAGATAATCAAAGGCTGAAGCCACAGGTCATGAAACGGGGTAGGAAACACCAGCCCTGTACATGACACTACTATAATTATTCTATCTGATTCTGTGTGGAGTTTGCATGTTCTCCCCATGTCTGCGTGGGTTTACTCCAGGATTTCTCCGGTTTCCTCCCACATGCCAAAAACATGCAAGTTAGGTTAATTGGCATCAAACTGGGGATTATAATTTGTCCTTAGGTATGACTGGGAGAGTGAATGGTTGTCTGTCTCTCTGTGTTGGCCCTGCGATGGACTGGCGATCTGTCCAGGGTGTACCCTGCCTCTCGCCCAAAGATGCTGGGATAGGCTCCAGCCCCCCCGCGACCCGAAAAGGATTAAGCGGAAGAAGATGAATGAATGAATGAATGATTTCAGCACTAAATCTGCTAAGAATTCGGCAAATTTAGATAAAAACTCTGAGTAGGCTCAGGGAGGACAAAAAACTCTGGCAAATAAAATTGGGTTTAACCTAACATTGCTAAAATGCCCAATACTGAGGACCAGGCCCTCAAAGCAATTATAACACGTTTTTTGCTTTACATTAACTAGTAATTTGGAATGGTAAATTGTTGCCACTCCTCCTCCATGACCAGAACTTCTGAGATTTTGACAGTTTTAATAACCAAAGAGAGTTGATTCATTTAAACCAACATAAGATGATCATTTAAAGATGATGAACAAGAAAACTTGCAAACAGTTTGCTGAAGACAAGCAGACTAAGGACATGGATTACTGGAACCATGTTCTGTGGTCTGATGAGACCAAGATAAACGTATTTGGTTCAGATAGTGTCAGGCGTGTGTGGTGGCAACCAGGTGAGGAGTACAAAGACAAGTGTGCCTTGCTTACAGTCAAACATGGTGGTGGGAGTGTCATGGTTTGGGGCTGCATGAGTGCTGCTGGCACTGGGGAGCTACAGTTCTTTGAGGGAACCATGAATGCCAACATGTATTGTGACATATTGAAGCAGAGCATGATCCCCTCCCTTCGGAAACTGGGCCGCAGGGCAGTATTCCAACATGATAATGACCCCAAACACACCTCCAAGATGACCACTGCCTTGCTAAAGAAACTGAGGGTAAAGGTGATGGATTAGCCAAGCATGTCTCCAGACCTAAACCCTATGGAGCATCTTTGGGACATCCTCAAATGGAAGGTGGAGGAGTGCAAGGTCTCTAACATCCACCAGCTCTGTGATGTCGTCATGGAGGAGTGGAAGAGGATTTAAGTAGCAACCTGTGAAGCTCTAGTGAACTCCATGTCCAAAAGAGTTAAGGCAGTGCTGGAAAATAATGGTGGCCACACAAAATATTGACACTCTGGTCATAATTTGGACATTTTCATTTAGGGGTGTACTCACTTTTGTTGCCAGCGGTGTAGACATTAATGGTTGTGTGTTGAGTTATTTTGAGAAGATAGCAAATTTACACTGTTATACAAGCTATACACTGACTACTTTACATTATATCAAAGTGTCATATTGTAACGTAACAGCTGGACGAGGCGGCTGTCAATCATAAATGGAGGTTTGGAGACGACTTGCAATCAGCAATTCTTCAATTTATTCCAAAAACTTCACAGATAACAACTTCAGCGTACATACCAAATCCTCACACCGACACGACACTCATCAACAATCCATCAATCGATAACCACCTTGTTCTTCACGATAACCACCCCCAGCACCTGTTATATACTATCTGAGATAATCAAAGTCAATTAGCACATACCATATCCCCAGGTAAGACAATAACATTTCATTTTCCACACATACCCACTAACATCTAAAAAGTCCAGTGTAGAAGATGCCTTACAAACGAGACTGAGTTTATTTCTCAGGAAAGCTTTATTGGAAGTCACATCTTCTATCATCAAAGTTCTCAACAGAAAAGAGACAGAACCAACTTTCCTCACAGCTTTTATACCCCAGAGATACTAAACCCCCACATCAAGTATCTCACACCTTCACCCCACAGAAGTTCAGTAAACACATGAACCCACAGTCACATATAGCCTCCGAGACTTGCTGGCGCCTCTGTTCCCTTCTCCACCTCGGGGCTCCCGTTGGGACATTGTCTCTGACCTCCGTCTTCCCCAGCACCCATCTCCTAGCCGAGGTCCCTGCTGGGGCATTGTTCCTTTGGACGTTTGATCTGTAGGGTCTGCACCGTCATGCCTACTGGATGCCTGTGGGGGAGAATGCGTACCACACAAGCATGCCGTATATGTGCCTTAAATATGCACCATACCATAAGTAATTTCCCACCTATTTACAAAATACATATAAATAGCACAGAATAAATAAGACACCATAAATAATTCAATAAATAATTTAAACCCCTATTTACAAAATCTAGATCACCCCTAAACTTACCATCACATGCTCCCTTCCTGCTGGTATCCTTTAAAAAGCCTTCAACCCCTAAAGAGTCTTTTGCCCGGACACCATCAGGGAGCGTGCTGGCAAAGGTATGTGGATTAATGATCACCACTTGTTTTACCCAAATAATTAAACATAACAATTATCTCACAAAGGCATTTCAATTAGTCAAAAGCAGATCTTAAAGTAATATGTGCAAACTTAACAATAATTAACATTTACAAATATTACCCAAACAATATAATTAAACATACAACAAACCATAACAGTGGTGACACTCCGTCGTCACATTTCCTCCCCGCTTTTCCCAAGAGTACAGTACTCTAAGAGTCATGTACTCTTGAGAGACCATCTGCCACAAGGTTAGTTTTCCCTGCCACATACCGAACAGTAAAGTTATATGGTTGAAGGGACACATACCACCCTGTGAGACGACCGTTCATGTCCTTCATCCTGTTCAACCACTGTAGGGCCTGATGATCTGTTTCCAACATAAAATGACGCCCCAGTAAATAGTACTTCAGAGACCCTATTGCCCATTTCATGGCAAGACGTTCCTTCTCTACCGTAGAGTATCTCGTCTCCTGGTCCAACAACTTATGGCTCAAGAACAGTACTGGGTGTCTCTCTCCCCTCTCCTCCTGGAGAAGTACTGCTCCAATGCCAACTCCTGAAGCATCTGTCTGTAGAATGAACGGGCGAGCAAAGTCTGGACTGTAGAGAACCTTCTCACCAGAGATAGCACTCTTCAGATCCTTAAAAGCTCTGTCACACTCCTCTGTCCATTTTACCCTATTTGGTGCTGAAGCCTTAGTGAGGTCAGTCAAAACTGCTGCTCTTTCAGCAAAGTGGGGAATAAACTTACTGTACCATCCTACCATTCCCATGAATGATCGTACCTTCTTCTTAGTAGTGGGCACAGGATAGGTCCGGATGGCATCCACTTTACCTACTCGTGGTCTAATGACCCCCTGACCAACCATATGTCCCAGGTACTCCACCTGCTGCTGTCCAAACGCACATTTGCGTGGATTAATCGTCAGTCCTGCCCTCTTAATCAACTGAAGGACCTGCCCAAGGTGTACCAAATGCTCTTCCCAAGTCTGACTATAGATGACTACGTCATCCAAATAGGCAGCTGCAAAGTTCGATACCCTTCTCAATACTTGGTCCATGAGCCGCTGAAAAGTTGCAGGTGCCCCCTGAAGGCCAAATGGCATAACCCTAAATTGGAAACTGCCATAAGGTGTTTTAAAGGCTGTAAGTTCTTTTGTTTCCGGTGCCAATGCCACCTTCCAATACCCCTTGCATAGGTCCAGTGTAGAAATAAACCTAGCCCTGCCCACTTTCTCTAACAGTTCATCAATCCGGGGCATGGGGTATGACTCAAACTTAGACACTGAATTGAGATATCTGAAGTCAATACAGAATCTCAAAGAGCCATCCTTTTTGGGTACCAGCACAATCGGGCTACACCACTGACTGACTGACTCCTCGATCACTCCCAGCTGCAACATCAAATCAATCTCCTGCTTCATCTTTGGAACCAATCGCTCCGGGATCCTGTAAGATTTCCGACATGGAACAGCTTCTTCTTTCAAATAGACTCTATGATACACCAGTGTGGTGAAACCAGGTCTTTCCTGAAACAATTCTGGATCTAACAGTGCCTCTAATTCTCTCTGCTGATCAACCTGCAAATGAGACACTTGAAACAAACACGGCTCTGACACATTTGTGGGAAAAGACTGTTCTCTCTCCTCATCCACTTCCGTCGCACAAATGAAGAGCTGATGTGTCTCCTGAAGAACAGGCTGCTGCTGCTGATGACCAGGCTGCTGAAACTCTTTCAACAAATTAATATGGAAGGTCTGATGTTTTACCTTCCTGTCAGGCATATATAGTTCATATGTCACTGCACTTAGTTTTTTAGAGATTTCATACGGCCCCTGCCATTGAGCCAACAGCTTACTGTCACACGAGGGCAGCAATAACAAAACCTGCTGACCTGGGTGAAAAACCCTTTTTCTGGCCTTCTTATCATACCAAGTTTTTTGTTTGGCCTGCGCCGTCCTCATGTGCTCCTGAGCCAAAGCAGTCATTCGATCTAGTTTCTCTCTCATCTTAATGATATATGAGACCACATTGTCCTGATCACTCGGTGGACTCTCCCAGTGCTCCTTTAATAAGTCCAGTGGGCCCCTCACCTGACGACCATACAGTAGTTCAAAAGGTGAGAACCCTGTTGAAGCCTGGGGCACCTCCCGATAAGCAAATAATAAATATGGTACCCATTGGTCCCAATCCGAGCCCGTTTCAGAAACAAATTTCCGCAGCATATTTTTCAGAGCCTGATTGAATCGCTCCACTAGTCCATCTGTCTGAGGGTGATATGGGGTGGTCTTAATACCCTTAATACCCAACAGCTTATATACCTGCTGCAACAGTTTTGACAAGAAATTTGTTCCACAGTCTGTTAGAATTTCTCTGGGTATGCCTACCCTTGAAAATAACTGGATAAGGCAGTTGGCAACCTGCCTAGCCTTGATAGATTTCAGGGGGAAGGCTTCTGGGTACCGAGTAGCATAGTCACAAATCACCAGAATGTATTTATTACCAGAGGAACTTCTCTCTAGGGGGCCAACTACATCCATCCCTATTCTGTCGAATGGTGTTCCAATAATTGGTAATGGGTGCAGTTGGGCACGGGCTATTCCCCTAGGTGATGTAATCTGACATATTGGACACGATGTGCAAAACTCCTTTATTTGGGTATACATTCCCGGCCACACAAACCTTCTAGCAATTCTCTGCAAAGTTTTCTGAAAAGCTAGATGACCTGCCCAAGGGATAACATGTCCCAGTTCCATAATCTGTGGTGTGAGGTCCCGTGGCAAAGCTATGGCCATAACTTCACCTTGTTGCTGGTATAAAATGCCCTTTTTAATGACATACATGGCCTCAGCCAAACAATCCATTCTACCCTGTTTCACACCCTCAATCTCCGAGACTTTATCAAACCATGGTCCAAGTGCTGGGTCAGCTTTCTGCAATACAGCTATGTCAGGAGGGATGTCAAACTCTACTGACTGACTTAGCTGTGGTGTTTCTTCACCCAAGTTCTTTACTGACGCTAACACCTTATCTCTTCTCCTCTGAGCCTTGGATTTAGACTGTTTAATAGGGCCTGCCTCTATCTCAGAATCATAGAACGGCAACTCCTGAAGAACATTGGCAGCCCTCTGCGCCCTGGTTGTCACCATATTACAAATTTTTCCAACAGGTGCATCAAGCCTCTGTTCAACAGCACCACCTGCCTGTCCCTCAGTTTGTTCGTCTCTAACCTGTTGTATAATGTCCAACAAAGTTGGAACATCATTGCCAAGAATAACTGGATAAGGCAAATCAGGCACACGAGCTACAGGAAGGAGATAAGTTTGACCCCCTACTGTTAAATAGATCTCAGCGGTCGGGTACAACTTCTTATCCCCATGAACACAACTAATATTCACTGTAGACTCACCCCATGAATCTCTAGGGACTAAGCTGGGCAAAACAACGGTCTGGAAACAACCGGAGTCTAACAAAGCCTCTTCACACTGACCATTAAGCAAAACGTTAGTTTTATATATTTCACCATAAATTGGTGCTGACAGAGTAGGTCTTGGAACTGAGCATAATAATGAAGGTTTCTCATTTTTTATGGCAGGACATGAATATTGGGTGTGACCGATTTTATTGCACTGATAACAGCGTATATCTTTATTTGAAACAACACGTGACTTTTTGCTACTATTATATCTGCCATTTGTGATCTGACTGGAACTGGAATACAGTCTATTTTGAGCTGGACCACCCCTTTCACCCTCATTAGACTTACTCCGTATGGTGAAAGAGCTGTCACGGCCGAGAGTAGGTCTCCTGCTCCCAGACCTAGCTGACAGAAAAACCTCCGCTAGACGAGCAGCGCCCTCTGCAGTCTTCGGGTCCCGCTCTTGTATCCAGATTCCCATTTCCGGGTTCACCATCCGCAGAAACTGCTCCAAAATCAACAACTCCACGATGTCTTTCACCGTTGAGGTCTCTGGTTTAATCCATTTACTACACAGGTCTTTTAAATGAACATACAGTTCACGGGGGGTTTCGTCCTGATAAATGTCCAAAGCACGAAACCTTCTCCTGTAGGTGTCGGGTGTTATTTCGTACTTATTAAAAATTGCTTCTTTCACTTTTTTATAATTGTCCGTGTCAGCAATGTCCATCAGTACATACGCACTTCGTGCTTTACCTGTGAGTAAAGGAGCCAACTGGATAGCCCACTCTTCTTCACGCCAGCGGCAGACTGTAGCGATCCTCTCAAATGTCGCCAGATAGTGCTCGATGTCATCCTCGGGAGAGAGCGGATTCAGCCTGGGCTCATGGTGTGTTCGCATTCTCCTTGGCTGCACCTGCAGCGATAAATCATCCTCCTGCGGGCCGATCCGACCGGCCGTCACCCTGGGGTCTTCCCCCGAAGCGTCGTCGTCACCACTGCGTTCAGCCCGGCTCCCATACTCCTCTCTCAACTCCGCAACTTGCGACTGCACCCGACGAATTTGATCATCCATGGTCTGCCACCTTTGATCTTGAAGAGCGGCTTCTTCTTCCCTCTGACGATCTCTGACAGTCAGCGAACGAACCAAGGACTTTACCAAGCATGTTAGCTCCTCGAGCTCGCCCAGTCCGCTGGCTCCCAGCTCCTCAGCTGCCACAGCTGCGCCAGAGTCGAACTGCTCCTCTTGCCTCATTACTTTCTTTCTGGACATCGTTTCGTCCTTTGTCGTCAACCACTTCCACCAAATGTTACCTCGTCTGCCACCAAATGTTAAGTCTCATCCTGGGAACGGACCACCACTGCCACCAAATGTAACGTAACAGCTGGATGAGGCGGCTGTCAATCATAAATGGAGGCTTGGAGACGACTTGCAATCAGCAATTCTTCAATTTATTCCAAAAACTTCACAGATAACAACTTCAGCGTACATACCAAATCCTCACACCAACACGACACTCATCAACAATCCATCAATCGATAACCACCTTGTTCTTAATGATAACCACCCCCAACACCTGTTATATACTATCTGAGATAATCAAAGTCAATTAGCACATACCATATCCCCAGGTAAGACAATAACATTTTCATTTTCCACACATACCCACTAACATCTAAAAAGTCCATAAATAATTTCCCACCTATTTACAAAATACATATAAATAACACAGAATAAATAAGACACCATAAATAATTCAATAAATAATTTAAACCCCTATTTACAAAATCTAAATCACCCCTAAACTTACCATCACACGCTCCCTTCCTGCTGGTATCCTTTAAAAAGCCTTCAACCCCTAAAGAGTCTTTTGCCCGGACACCATCAGGGAGCATGCTGGCAAAGGTATGTGGATTAATGATCACCACTTGTTTTACCCAAATAATTAAACATAACAATTATCTCACAAAGGCATTCCAATTAGTCAAAAGCAGATCTTAAAGTAATATGTGCAAACTTAACAATAATTAACATTTACAAATATTACCCAAACAATATAATTAAACATACAATAAACCACAACAGTGGTGACACTCCGTCATCACACATATCTTCAGTGTTGTCCCATGTAAAGATATAATAAAATATTTAGAAAAATGTGAGGGGTGTACTCACTTTTGTGAGATACTGTAAATTGTTTTACCCATAATAGACCCAACAGATGGGGAATGGGGAAGGGGAAAGAAAAGAGAGAGGAACAAACAGAAAAAACAAACTGACACAACTGAAACAAACAGAAGACAAACTGTTTCTTCTTCTGAAAATGTCTGATCACGAGTGCGGTATCTGCACCTATAACAGAACATTTGTGTATGTGCATGCATGTGTATTAGAGTGCACTCAAAGTGAGTGTGTGTGTGTGTGTGGTTTGCCAGGAAACATACAAAGCAGCAGGTCACAGCAACCCCCCCCCCCCCATGGAAACGACGAGCCACCAACCCTCACAGAGCACAAATGCGAGGGAGGCCAGGGCAGTGCGCCCCTGCCCCGGCCCGCCCCCATTCCCCCAGCAAGGCCAAAGCCAGCCCCCAAGCACCAGAAGGTCCCCCCCCCTCCCAGGCCAGAAACCGGAACGCACCCCCTGGACACCATCTCCACAGAAGACTCACGCCCACCTCAGTGCCCCTTACTCATGCCCTGGGAGCTCCCAGGCTCCCACACCCAGGGAAGGTGTCAGAAAGGTGTGGGGAGCCCCACAGGGGGTACCAGGTACCTGGAGGCACCATCCCTTCAGTCCAGCACCCCCACCAGCACATACACTGACTCTCACACACTCACACTGACATGATTTTGAGACCCAGTGAGCAGACTCAGACTCAGAAGCAGATTCAATTATCTTTATTATGTTCAGAGTGTGTGTGTGCGTGTGGGTGTGTGTAGATGTAGCAGCCGGGGGCGAGCAGAGCACCGTGCAGCCTGGCAACCCTATGAATAAGCAGAGACAGGGAGGATTAGTGGTTGACCCCGGAGGGGATGTACAGAAATGTCCAGTGCTTACTGTTTGCATAGATGGAGTAGTGCTCAGGTTCGACCCGAAGGCTCTGGCCAGGGAGACAGCGCCCGCTGTCCCGGTTGCTGCTGGAGAGGATGGAAGTGTTCATGGATGTGAAGTGTAGCTCGGTCCGCCGCCACAGATCTCCGCCTGTGCACAGGGGATGAGTGTAGATAAAGATGAGAGTTGAGAAGGCTTACTTGTCGTGGAGGTGATAATCCTTCCTGACAACCAGTGATAAGGAGCGATGATCTTGGGAGAGCGCAGGCTGTGACCGCGAGGAACTGCGAGGAGGACGAAGGCGTGTGTAGGTCTCATCTGACCAAGGAGACAGACGACTCCGCGCTGATCTGAGGGCAGCGTGGTTTAAATAGCTCTGGTGATGATGAAGCACAGGTGTGCGCACAGCTGAGGATGATAATCAGGCAGAGCGAATCATCACACACACCCTCATGCTGTCACACACACTCAGTCACTCTCACTCACCCTCTCCTTCACACAATCTTACACTTGCACTCCCACACTCATTCACTCTCACCCACTCCCATCCTTGTTCAGTCTCGCTCCTCTTCCCACTCACCCTCACAGTCACTCACACATGCTTCCTTCTACTCACGCTCGCTCATATATACACTCTTATTCACATTCTGACTCACTCACATTTACTCCTGCTCTCTCTTACATGCTCACACATTCACCCTTAACATCTGGGGCAGCCACGGTGCAGATGCAGTGGGCACGAACATGCATCAATGCCCGGCAGTGGCAGGGGAGGCTGCTGGTGCGGACCAGCAGCCACACCCCCACCAACCCATCCCAGGGCAGCTGTGGCCACAGAAGCAGCCCACCGCCACCAATGGCCGCCCGGAGCGAACGACCAATGGATCCACTGCAAGCGCCCAGAGATGCCACCCACCATGAAAAGCACCACACAAATCTGACCCACCACCATCATCACCATCACTACTGATCACTCCCTCACTCTCACTCACTCCCTTGCTTGCACCTATTCATTTGGCATCACGCCTTGGGATGACTACAACATGATGGCCCCCAGGTCACCAGCCAGGCCCCAGGCCTCCGGAAGAAGGAGGGCAGCAGGGGTGAAGGAAGACCCCCACCCCCCAACCCTGAATCGTGATGGGTGAGTATTATTTGTGTGGTGTCATTGAGTGCAGGTGTGTGAACTACCAAAGTGCAGTTAAAATTGGGGGTTAGTGTGATAGGGAATCACTACCCACTGCTATGGGCAGCAGAGCCCCCATCTCCAAAAGCCCTCAGTGTCTGCAGTGCAATTGAATCGGTGAATTCAAAAGGGGCCCAAGTCCAAGAAATATGTTTTTGCAGGAAATCAAATAAATTGCATATCTCAAAGGTAGTCTATGCCAGATGGTTCATACTTTACTCAGATATAGCACAAGGCCATAGCTTAGAAATGCTATAATATGAAGCATTTCACTTTTTTAATTTCAGAGGATTGGCAAACTAAAGTCCCTGGACTTGGGCCCTTCTTGAATTAAACAATAAGAACATATGAAAAGAAGCGCATAACATCTATTTCTCACATGTTGAAAACGTTTTTTTTAATTATGCCATGTTTTGAACACCTTTTATGATCACTTTATATTCAAACTATTGTTTTGATAACTGCCAGCAAATGAGATTTTCATCTAAAAGTGGGCAGATTAACATAGAGGTCCATTAGTAGCATACAGGTATTGCATTGACACAACATGATAAGTGGGAACCCTTACCTGCAGTTAACACCCGTTTTCCTTGCTGGTTTCACTTCTTTTTTGGTATTGACATATTCTTTGCCTTCAGAGCGTAATCGTTTTTGTTTGTTTCTGGCCCATTCCTTTTCATTACGCCTTCTTTTTGGCCTGACCTCTTCATCACTTGAGTCAAACTCGTGTTGCATTGGCGCTGCCATCTTGGATGACTGGTGCTGCCACCTATGACTTTAAGTTTAATCCATGCAGGAAGGGCCCACGTCCTGGACTTGGGTCTCTCTTGCACTCAATGCATAAACAATGCTGTGAATAGTCAATGCATTAAAGTTGACTTGGGACGTTTTTTGCACATAATCAAATAGCTTGTCTCTTAAAGTTCATTAAACATGTAATATCTGGGTTTTGAAAAAGTGTGGACTTGGGCCCCTTTTGAATTCACCGATTCAATTAAAATGGAGGTGAGAGCGGCCCCACGGTGCAGTACTAGACAGAGGGATCCTCTTCACCGACACTGTACGGCACACCCCCACCCCAAAACCCTAAGTGTATCCAATAAGATGTATGATCCACCCAGAATTGTGTGTGTGTGTGGGGGGGGGGAGTGGGAGGGGGCAGTCCCAGAAAGAGCCACTCCTTCCCCAGAAGCCAGCTCCCTAACTGGATCTGGAGGCCACCCACCGCCCCCAGATCCCATCCCAGGGCGAGGGGCATCAGGTTGTGCAACCCAGGACCCGCCAATGTCAAATCCCTGCACTCTCCAGCACCACAGACACGATGGGGCAGCCACACTCACTCTCACTCATCTTGTACACACTTGTACTCACCCTGTATGCACGTACACAAACATATATAATAATAATACGACTTGTGCTGTTTGAGGTCATAGTTTTCAAGGGCTGAGAGAAGAGAATAAATTTTAACAACTGCAGAAGTCCTCGAACCTGCAACTCTTTCAAGCTACAAAACAGCTCTTTCAGCATTCTTCCTTTGGGGCCATTTAATCAAAGTGTGACTGTGTTGTACTCATAGCTTGGATTATACTCAACGGCCCAAGTTGAGGGGAAAAAAATATTTAAGAGTCACAAAAGGGCCAGAGGAGACTTTAAAGTTGAATCTCTTTCACTGGAGCTCTGATTGGAGCTGGGAGGGAAATTGCCCCTGGCAAGTCTCAAGGCTCCTCCAGCATACTGTTAATTTAAAATTCCTCTTTTCTTTTGTAGCTGCTGTAATTCTCTGGTCCTGTCTAAATGCAGCCAACAAAAAGCCACATCCTTCAGAGTTGAGGTTGTTTTCATTAAATGTACCTGATTAATGCTTGATTAGTTATGTGCTGCAAAATGTTTTAATGACTCTTGGCAGAGGAATTAAAAACTGCTCATGCTGTTTCACCCCATTATTGCTCCTGTTTGTTATCTAAATGTCATGTGGGAATACAGCAGGAGCACACATTAACCCCCTGCAGTGTTTTCTGCTCAGGAACGACAAGGTGACATGCACTGTTTGGTAGAGCCAGAACCTTTAATACACACCATGGAAGGAGACATGCACTTGCAGCACTTCACACAGTGCACTTTTCTCAGCTGTAGCTCTCATTTTTAAAACACATACAAACCAGAAAATAATTTAAAAACAAAACACATATTTAAAAAAGGGTTACACTGTCTTTTTTTTAATACATGTCGATAATACTGCTTCAGAAAATGTATCACAGAAATTAGCTTTTATTACAGAGCAAACCATAGGAACTCGGGTAATTCACCGACACTGTGCTTGTTGAGAGCAGAAAAAACTGGTGACATCAGAGAGCGAATGTCACACAGAGGACAAGCGCTGGAAAGAAGAGTCTGTCGAGGGAGAAAGAGGAGAATGGGGAGGAGGAGGAGGAGGGTGGATCTTCGTCTGTCCCTCTATGATGAGAAACAATCCATGTGCAGTGAAGGGCAGAGGGTTCGATCGCTAGGCGTAAAAGGTCTCTACTTTCACCGTCTGACAGAACATCGTCATGGAGAAGACCATGCCCAGGATCTGCACAAACACAAGAGACAGCAAGAGTCCACTTGTAAATTAAAGCTAAGAAGATCCATAAAATAAAAGACACAGAACAGAATAAATACATGTCTGCACACTCAAATTTATGCAACATTTGTCGAGCTTTTATTGCCAAAATGTTATTTGTTGTTGCATAGAATTTTGAGAAAATTCTATATTTTTTTAAACTCTGATCTATAGAGCACACAAATAGCATCATTATTCCTTTGGTTGCGTTTGGGTCAGACTGATCCAGCACAGTACTTGGGTTTTAAAGGCACAACACAAATTCAAAACAAAGAAACTAAAAATATTTTGCATGTATTTGTATTGTATGGAGCATTGCTGATTATACAGGTGCATCTCAGTAAATTAAACACAGTAGACCAACACCAGCAGATGACATGGCTCCCCGATTCATCACTGACTGTGGAAACTTCACACTGGACCTCAAACAACTTGGATTCTGTGCCTCTCCACCCTTCCTCCAGACTCTGAGACCTTGATTTCCACATAACAGGACTTGGCACCTGATTTGAGCAGCCATGTCATCTGCTTGTTATGTATGGTTCTTGTTTTTTTTTTTTATCAAGTCCAAAGTCAGCACAGCTGTCTACCAGGGAATTTTAGGGCACTTCATGCTTCACTCTCTTGACAAGCTTTGTGGAGATGCGATTTCATTTTCCAGCAGGACTTGGCACCTGCCCACACTGCCAAAAGAACCAGAACCTGGTTTACTGACCATGGTATTACTGAGCTTGACTGGGCAGCAAACTCACCTGACCTAAACCCCATAGAGAATCTATGGAGTATCATCAAAAGGAAGATGAGACACCAGAGCCAAGAATGCAGACGAGCTGAAGGCCACTATCAAAGCAACCCGGGCCTCCATAACACCTCAACAGCACCACAGGCTGATAGCATTCATGCTGCGCTGCATTGATTCAGTAATTGTTGCCATACCAGCCCTGACCATGTATTGACTGTGTACATGGACATACTTTTCAGCTGGCCAACATTTCTATTAAAAATCATTTTTTTAAAAATTAATTTTATGTAATATTCTAATTTTCTGAGAAACTGAATTTGGGGTTTTCATGAGCTATAAGCTATAACCATCAAAATTAAAAGAAATTAACACTTGAAATATATCACTCTGTGTGTCATAAATCTATATAATATGAGTTTGCCCCTGATTGTGCCCACCTGTGTCTATATATTGTCAGCCTCAATCTGTGTCCTTCATGGGTGTCCTAGTCATGCGTGTGTGAACAACACGCTTCTTGTCTGTTTCCTTGCCTGATCCTGCCTGATTTTGTGAGTTTTTGTTACAGCTCCTGAGCTGCTTTTATTATTTTGTGTTTGCACCATCGAGCTGTGCCCATCTGGCCAGCTCTTTAATAAATCACTGCCAACTTTAAATATTGTGTTTGGGTCCAGTTTCCACCTCCCATGACATTACTGAAACAAATCAACTTTTCGATGACATTCTAATTTATTGAGATTCACCTGTAGGTCCAAGGACCTCTACTGTCCATCCTAAAAAGTATATATCTGGTTCTTCTGCCATAGCAGTGTCCAGCCCGACATCAGGGTCCAGCACTGCTTCTCTGGGGTTAGTAAGCTGAAATATATTGATGTCTTAGTCCAGTACCCAGACTACTCTTAAAAATATTTATTATCTTATCTCCACCCCCCCCACACACAATATTTTTTATTAAAGTTTTATACAATACAACTTTAGGTTTTGGTAACAAAATATAGTACAGAGTTGATGTAAAACACTGAACAGGGCAACACAAACATGAGATGC
Organism: Pholidichthys leucotaenia; assembly: GCA_020510985.1. Classification (NCBI taxonomy): domain Eukaryota; kingdom Metazoa; phylum Chordata; class Actinopteri; order Cichliformes; family Pholidichthyidae; genus Pholidichthys; species Pholidichthys leucotaenia. The sequence goes on from CM035837.1 coordinate 242,960,371, forward strand.
TCCTGATTTTAACAAATGGTAATCCAGGCCAAATGTAAAAGCAATTTTCATAAAAGACAAAATTGACAATAAGTACAGTTTCAAATAGATAAATAAATAAAAAAATAACAGAAGGGGAGGACTGGAACTACAAAGTCTAAGAAGAGAGATATAGAGGAAAGACTAAAGGATGGTGTAATTTGTGGGGGCGGGGTTATATTCCTTAACATAATTTAAAGGTCATTTAAAGGTCCCCCGTTCTGATTTCTGCTGTTTAGTTTTTAATATGCAAGTTATCCATTCTAAAAGTAAGGTTGACAACATTTGTATTAACCATTGGTTTATAAAAACTATGAACTGCTGTCCATAACAGTGTTATACATTTATTTTTAAAGTAACTAAGCTGAGATCTATAAATGTTTGCTCACTTTTACTATAAATATATTTTTCTGGATATAGACCTAAAAGAAAACGTTTAGGTTCCAGTAAAATTTGCTTGGAGATAAATTTTTCCAATTGTATATCTTACCTCTTCCCAAAACTTTTTAATTTCCCTGCACTGCCACAAACAATGAAATAGTGTACCTTTAGAATCCACACATTTTGTACATACCTGTATATCTGGTATGTTTTTATTATATTTATTTAAGTCAGCTGGTGTAACATAGATCCGCATTATCCCTTTGTACTGGGTTAATTTAAGACGAGTACTGATAACTTAGTGTGAGATCTGCAAATTGTTTTCCACTCATCTTCTGAAATGTCAAGCTGGAGATTTTCTTTCCAGGAATTTAGTTTGGTTTTTTTTTTAGTTTTCTGATGAGTAGGATTTCAACATGCAATAAAATCTTGAAATGATACATTTTTGGAAACAGTCGGTGTTAGCCATTTCTTCCATGGTTGAAAGAAGAGGCTTGGAAAGTAAATTATTTTGATTTATATTAATAAAACTGAACTGCAGGTATTTAAGAAAAGTGTTTCCTTTTAAGACTAAACTTGGACTTCATAAAATTTGAACTTGAACAATACTGATCACTGACCATTTTAAGTCCCTTAGTGTTCCATGATTTACAGTGGAGATAAAAAGGCTACACACCCCTGTTCAAACGCCAGGTTTTTGTGATGTAAAAAATGAGACCAAGAAAAATCATTTCAAAACATTTCCCCCCATTAATGTGACCTATAATCTGTACAACCCAGTTGAAAAACAAACTGAAAACTTTTAAGAGGAAAAATAAAAAATAAAAAATTTGCAATAACCTGGTTGCATAAATATGCACACCCTTAAACTATTATTTTGTTGCAGCACCTTTGGCTTTTATTACAGCACTCAGTCTTTTTGGGTAGGAGTCCATCAGCGTGGCACATTTTGATGTGGCAATATTTGCCCACTCTTCTTTGCATAAATGCTCCAAATCTGTCAGATTGTGAAGACATCTCCTGTGCACAGCCCTCTTCAGATCACCCCACAGGTGTTCGATTGGATTCAGGTCTGGACTCTGGCTGGGCCATTCCAAAACCTTAAGAAAAGGTTTTGGAATGGCCAGAAAACTGGCCAAGGAGGCTGACCTCTTGGCAGCCTCCCCGGCCAGTTTTCTTCTTGTCTTTTCATCAGTTTTGGAGGGCCATCCAGTTCTTGGTAATGTCACTGTTGTGCCATGTTTTCTCCACTTGATGATGACTGTCTTCACTGTGTTCCATGGTATATTTAATGTCTTGGAAATTCTTTTGTACCCTTCCCCTGACTGATACCTTTGAACAATGAGATCCCTCTGATGCTTTGGAAGCTCTCTGCGGACCATGGCTTGTACTGTAAGATGTGACTACAAAAATGTCAGGAAAAGCCTACTAGAACAGCTGAACTTTATTTGGGATTAATCAGATGCACTTTAAATGGTGGCAGGTGTGTGGTGACTCCCATGGTTTATATTTTTTTTTACTTTATTGATCCCCAGAGGGAAATTTAGGGCATCCACCTGGACGGATGAGGCAGCCACGGTAAGGCGTCAGTCCCTTCACCATTCACACCCAGGTTGACTTTAGAGTCTCCAATTAACCTAACTTCCATGTTTTTGGCCTGTGGGAGGAAACTGGAGTATCCGCAGTAAACCCACGCAGACATGGGGAGAACATGCAAAACTCCACACAGAAGGGTCACCAATGGTCAGGGCGTGTGATCGAACCCACGATAGTCAGGGGCTGAATTGATCCTGCTTACTGTCCTCCTGACCTGCTTACTGTGCTACCACTGTGCTAACCACTGCTCCACCGAGCAGCCCACATTTAACATGAGCTTGAATGTGAGTGATTCATTCTGAACACAGCCACATCCCCAGTTACGTATAACAGGTTGTGCATATTTATGCAACCAGGTTATTGTAAATTTTTTAATGTTTTATTTTTCCCCTTAAAAGATTTCAGTTTGTTTTTCAATTGGGTTGTACAGGGTATAGGTCACATTAATGCGGGCAAAAGTTTTGAAATGATTTATCTTGGTCTCATTTTTTTGCATCACAAAAACCTGGCATTTGAACAGGGGTGTGTAGATTTTTTTTTATATCCACTGTAGATGTTGAATCTGCTCTTCCCAGTATAAAAAACTAATTACCCCATATAGGACTAAACTATGATAATGAAGTGGGTTCTTTTAAATAATATTTAATATTGTACCATATTGTTATCATGTTTTACAATAAGAATTTTTTGTTTGTTTCAGTAATCTTCTTAATATATCTGAGTGTAAATATGAAGGACGAGATAATTTAAGATCATGGGATTCCATTTCAGTCCAGTGGGGAGAATCATCTGTGGAAAAGTAAAACATAATACATCTGAGCTGAGTTGCCCAATAGTACCACAATAAGTTTGGACATTTTAGACCCCCTCGATCAAATGGTGAGTACAATAACAACAGTGTAAGTCTTGGCTTCCTGTTGCTCCATTTAAATTTAACAATTTTTTTTTAAGGGCAGTTTGATGGAATAGTGGTTAACACTGTGGCTGCACAACAAGAAGGCCACGGGTTCGATCCCACCCCCGACCATCAGTGACCCTTCTGTGTGGAGTCTGCATGTTCTCCCCATGTCTGTGTGGGTTTTCTCCGGGTACTCCGGCTTCCTCCCACGGGCCAAAGACATGCACGTTAGGTTAACTGGCATCAACTGGGGATTCTAAATTGTCCTTAGGTATGAATGTGAGAATGGCTGTCTGTCTCTGTGTGTTGGCCCTGTGATGGACTGGCTATCTGTCCAGGGTGTACCCTTCCTCTCTCCCAAAGATGCTACATTTTTGTAGATCATTTGAACCCTTTTTGTAAATTTATTCAACCTTATCAAAAGCCTTTTCAGCATCTATTGATAAGAGTGCCGTGTCTGATGCTTCTTTGTTACAATAAATTATGTTTAATACCCTTCTAACATTATGAAAGCCCTGCTTTCCCTTTATAAACCAATTCTGATCTTTATTAATAATTTGGGGTAGAATTATTTGCAGATGTTTTGCTAGGAGTTTACATACAGTGGTGTGAAAAAGTGTTTGCCCCCTTCCTGATTTCTCAATTTTTTGTATGTTTGTCACACATACATGTTTCAGATCATCAAACAAATTTAAATATTAGACAAAGATAACACAAGTAAACACAAAATACACTTTGAAATGAAGGTATTTATTATTAAGGGGGAAAAAAAGTCCAAACCTACATGGCCCTGTGAGAAAAAGTGATTGCCCCTAAACCTAATAACTGGTTGGGCCACCCTTAGCAGCAACAACTGCAACCAAGTGTTTGTGATAACTGGCACTGAGTCTTTTACAGCACTGTGGAGGAATTTTGGCCCACTCATCTTTGCAGAATTGTTGTAATTTAGCCACATTGGAGGGTTTTCGAGCATGAACTGCCTTTTTAAGGTCATGCCACAGCATCTCAATCTGATTCAGGTCAGAACTCTGACTAGGCCACTCCAAAGTCTTCATTTTGTTTTTCTTAAGCCATTCAGAGGTGGGCTTGCTGGTGTATTTTGGATCACTGTGCTGCTGCAGAACCCAAATGCGCTTCAGCTTGAGGTCACGAACAAATGGCCGGACTTTCTCCTTCAGGATGTTTTGGTCTACAGCAGAATTCATGGCTCCATTTACCACAGCAAGTCTTCCAGGTCCCGAAGCAGCAAAACGGCCCCAGACACCACCACCACCATATTTTACTGTTGGTATGATGTTCCTATTCTGAAATGCTCTGTTACTTTTATGCCGGATGTAATGGGACACACACCTTCCAAAAAGTTCAACTTTTATCTCATTAGTCCACACAGTATTTTCCCAAAAGTCTTGGGGATCACCAAGATGTTTTCTGGCAAAACTGAGAAGAGCCTTTATGTTCTTTTTGCTCAGCAGTATTTTTTGTCTTGTAACTCTGCCATGCAGGCCATTTTTGCCCAGTCTCTTTCTTATGGTGGAGTCATGAACACTGACCTTAAAACCTCCTGTGTCTATGGTGCACTTGTGCACCCGTCAGCCTCCACCCTCTGGTGGTCAAGGTCTTTTTCAAGAAAATATTCGGTTTAGATATCAGACATTCCAAATGCTATTACTTGAAAGTGGTAAGAAAAAATGGCTTACTGTCAATTAGAAAGATGTAGAATATGATCCAACATTTGAGATAGGAGTAAATTTAAGCATCTACTTTGCATAATACCATGGCAGCCATAGCGAATTACATAACTTTTGGTCAAAAGTGGACTCTGGACATATTTACACAAAGCATGGTTTTGTTTTTTTGTCACCGTTTTTGTTCTGGGTTTTTGTTATCTTCAAAGTATATGAAACAGAAAATCAGTACAATATAAACAAACTGATTAAAAAAAAGGCTCAAACCTACTGGCCGTCATGTCTCACCATCCGTCCGTGTCCTCATTCCCGGTGCTCTTATGATTTATCCTACCTCAATTTTGCTTATATCATGCCGTCGGACCCGCACTATTCTGTCTAGTCACATGGAGCTCCGGTTGATGGCAGGCAAAAATGAACAACTTTGGCCACCCTCTGTTGTCACAAGGTAAATATTTACCTTCAGAAGCTAAATAATCTCTTTTTAGCATCAGAGTAGGCAAAATTTGGAGCAAACGCTGCCTCTGTTTGGAAATATTATCTTGCAACTGAGGCACATCATCTTCCATTTACATCCGTTTTTTTGACAAAGCAGCAAATGATGTACGTAAAGGCTGACATATCACTCATCCACTGAAGACCAGTGAGCTCTACATGTCTGCCATCTTGTGATGTGAAATACTTTGTACAACTGGGCCTTTGCTATAGTTTCTGGAGACATCACACGACAGGTGCAGACCCGTGCCATAGGCAGCAGGGGGCGCATATGTATTATGAGAGCCGGAATTTTAAAGGGTTAACTGAGGCAAGGTAGGCCTGCAGCTCTTTGGATATTGTTGTGGGGTCTTTTGTGACCTCTTGGATGAGTCGTCGCTGCACTCTTGGGGTAGTTTTGGTTGTCTGGCCACTCCTGGGAAGGTTCACCACTGTTCCATGTTTTTGCCATATGTGGATAATGGCTCTCACTGTGGTTCGCTGGAGTCCCAAAGCTTTAGAAATGGCTTTATAACCTTTTCCAGACTGATAGAGCTCAATAACTTTGTTTCTCATTTTTTCCTGAATTTCTTTGGATCGCAGCATGATGTCTAGCTTTTGAGGATCATTTGGTCTACTTCACTTTGCCAGGCAGGTCCTATTTAAGTGATTTTTTGATTGAGAACAGGTGTGGCAGCAATCAGGCCTGGGTATGGCTAGAGAAATTGAACTCAGCTTTCCAAAGATGTAATAAACCAGTTAATTTATGTTTTTACGGGGGGCAATCACTTTGTCACCCAGGGCCATGTAGGTTTGTTTTGTTTTTTTTACCCTTAATCATAAACACCTTTATTTAAAAACTGCATTTTGTGTTTACTTGTGTTATCTTTGTCTAATATTTAAATTTATTTGATGATTTGAAAAATTTAAGTGTGACAAACATACAAACAAATGAGAAATCAAGAAGGGGGTAAACACTTTTTCACACCTCTGTATTATCTTAAGCTCAAAATTAAGCAAGCTTATTGGTATTCTTATTCTCACATTTATTAGCGGGTTTACCTGGGTTTGGCAACAGAGTAATCAAGGCCTTATTCATAGACGGTGGAAGAGTGCCTTTTTAAATGCATCTTGAAGCATTTCCAGAATTGTTATAATTTGTTTATTCTTTTTTTTTTTATATGGGTCAGCTGGACGACCATTGGGCCCAGACCTTTTGACTGACTTCATACTCTCAATTGCATTTCCAATTTCTTCACTGTTCTAATTCCAGATCTTTACATTCATTCAAAATAGGGGATAGGTCTCATTTGTCTAAAATACTAATTTATATATTTCTTGCAAATTAATTTCATTTGTTGAGCTCTCATTTTTCACATTTTCTAAATCCAGTATTGATTTCTACTGGATCCACCAGAACATTTCCCTCAGAAATAATGTTTGTAATTGGAGTTTTAGTTTCTAATTGTTGAATATGCCATGCTAATAAGTTGCCAGATTCATCACCCTGTTCATAAAATGCTTGTTTTAATCTTAAAAGGCTAGCAGCAGCTTTAGAAGCAGATAATTTTTCATATTCTGTTCTCAGTGTCAGCAAATCATGTTCCATTTGTGAGTTACTTCTCTTGTACAATTTTCCTTTTTCTCCAATTGCAATCTCTCCTCTTGCATTCTTTGACTTTGAGCTAGTATAACTAATAATATGCCCCCTAAGAAAGGCTTTGAATGCCTCCCACTTAGTGCATGCTGAAGTCTGTGTTGTGTTCAATTCTTCTTAAATCGCTTAATGAATGACTGTTCTACATTTAGTATGCAAATGATCTGTACCTGTGGATCTATCCATACTGGGGTTTAACGCACAGTTAAAATCTCCTATTATATTGTCCTACTCGTGTGGTGTAGTACAACTCCTCTATATTTGGCCCATATACATTCACTAAATTTACACTTTCAGATAGCAGATTACTCTGAACTATCAAATATCTTCCTATTCTAACTGTAACATTTTACACCTAAACCAGGTATTGGTACTTTTGGACTTTAAGACCAGAGGAGAGAATACGTTGGACTTGGTGTACACAAACACAGATGCTTATAAGACAACACCTCGCCCCCACCTCGGCCTTTCTGACCACATATCCGTGATGTTGGTGCCTGCCTACAAACCTTTACTGAAGCGCAGCAGGCCAGTAGTGAAACAAATCAGGATTTGGCCAGAGAGTGCAACCTCTGCACTGAAAGACTGTTTTCTGCACACAGACTGGGAGGTCTTCAAAATAGCAGCCTCCCAGGAAGACAAGACAGATGTGGAGGAGTATGCTGAAACGGTCACCAGCTACATCGCGAAGTGCACTGAGGATGTCACTATAGTGATGACCATCACTGTACGGGGAAACCATAAGCCCTGGATGACTGCAAAGGTGCACTCGCTGCTCACAGCCAGAGATGCAGCCTTCAGAGCGAAGGACAGGATCGCCCTCTGCTCAGCCAGGTCTGTGCTCTCAAAGGGAATTAAGACGGCAAAGCGCCTATGCAGAGAAAATTCAGGGACACCTCTGTGACACTAGGAACACCAAGCAGATGTGGCAGGGAGTTCGGACACTGACGGACTATAAGTCTAGGCAGGGGGTCGATGGTGATGACGCTTCGCTTCCAGACAGGCTCAACGACTTCTTTGCACAGTTTGAAGCATCAAACCCGACAATCAGAGGGAGGGATGGCCCATCTCCACCATCGGTTGGGTCAGCTATCAGCTATAGGAGGACCCTAACCAGAGTCAACCCACGTAAAGCTGCAGGTCCGGACAACATCCCGGGACGTGTGCTCCTAGACTGCGCGAGCGAGTTGGTGGATGTCCTGACTGACATTTATAACATCTCCCTGAGTCAGGCCATCGTTCCCAGATGCTTCAAGACCTCTACCATAGTACCGGTGGCAAAGAAACCAATTGTGTCCTGTCTGAATGACTGTCGTCCTGTTGCACTGACACCAATTGTGATGAAGTGTTTTGAATGGCTTGTCAAACCACACATCACAGCCTGCCTCCCTGCATCACATGACCCGCTCCAGTTTGCATATCGTTCAAACCGCTCCACGGAAGATGCTATAGTCACCACCCTGCACTCTGTCATCACCCACCTGGATCAGAGAGACACCTACGCCAGACTGCTGTACATTGATTTCAGTTCAGCATTCAACAACATTATTCCCCAGAGACTGATGGAGAAATTACTCCTTCTTGGTCTGAACACCGCCACATGTCTCTGGATCCTGGATTTCCTGACTGAGAGACCTCAGTCTGTCCAGGTTGGAAATAACATCTCCAACTCTATCACTCTGAGCACCGGATCCCCTCAAGGCTGCGTATTCAGTCCACTGTTGTTTACACTTCTAACACATGACTGTGTATCCAGACATGAGGGGAACCAGATTATTAAATTTGCAGACAACACCACGGTGGTGAGACTTACTCAGAGGGATGAGGAATCAATGTACAGGGAAGAAGTGAGAGACCTGGAGGGCTGGTGCAGGGAGAACAATCTGGTGCTCAACGTGGACAAAACGAAGGAGATGATTATCGACTTCTGGCGGTCACAGCCTGAACATGTCCCTCTCAGCATCGGCGGCCGTTTAGTGGAGAGAGTGGAGAACATCAAGTTCCTTGGAGTGCAGATCTCGCAGGACCTGACCTGGAGCAAAAATTCCTTGGGGATCAGGAAGCGGGCCCAGCAGAGATTGCACTTCTTGAGGAAACTCAAACAGGCCTCTCTCCCTATCTGCATCCTCAGGACCTTCTACAGAGGTGTGGTGGAGAGTGTTCTGACGTACTGCATTGCTACATGGTACTCCAGCTGCAGTATGTCAGACAAAAAAGCCCTGCAGAGGATAGTTAAGGGAGCTGAGAGGGTAATTGGGGTCTCCCTCCCCTCTGTCCAAGAACTTTTTCAGAACTGTTGTAGGAGCAGGGCACTGAACATTGTAAAGGACCGTTCTCACCCTCTGAATAAACACTTTGAACTTCTGCCATCTGGCAAACGATTCCGGAGCATCAGAGGCAGAATCACCAGACTGATTAACAGCTTCCTTCCACAAGCTGTCAGGATGCTGAACAGTTGATCCGGAATCTCTCATACATACTACTGCACCTACGGACATTATGTATATTATTTGTACAGTATATTATAGTTCTGGTTAGTTTTCAAGTATGTCTCAGGTAAGTGTGAATGGCTGTGGTGGGGTGGGGGGTGAGGGTATGTGTGAGTGTGTCTTAAATCATGTTCTTTTTACTTATATGGATGCCGAGAGAAACGCAATTTCATCTTGCCTGCACTACAGTTGTATGTACAGCAATAGGTGTGAATGTGTGTGTGAATGGTTAAGGGATAGCGCTGTACTGTGGCTGCTTCATCCATCCAGGTGGATGCCCTCAATTTCCCCTCTGGGGATCAATAAAGTATACAAAATAAAAAAAAAATCAAATATGACAATAAAGGTTGATTTGATTTTGATTTTGATTTTTGGCAGTGTGGGCAGGTGCCAAGTCCTGCTGGAAAATGAAATCAGCATCTCCGTAAAGCTTGTCAGCAGAGCGAAGCATGAAGTGTTTTTAAATTTCCTGGTAGATGACTGTACTGACTTAGGACTTGATAAAACACAGTGGACTAACACCAGCAGATGACCTCTTTTCAGGTGAAAGTAAATTTTGCATTTTGTGTGGAAATCAAGGTCCCAGAGTGTGGATGAAGAGTGGAGAGACAGAATCCAAGTTGCTCAAGGTCCAGTGTGAAGTTTCCACAGTTGGTGATGATTTGGGGAGCCATGTCATCTGCTGGTGTTGAGGGGGGAAGGGGGGGGGTCTTGGCCAAAGTTAAAGGTCAAGTTCACCAATCACAAGCAGGTCATAAATAATCTGGCTTTATACCCAGACTAAGAATACTAGACAGACGAGAAAAGTTGTGGGAAATCTTTTTCCAACACCATTTTTTCTTCAGCAATTTCATCTTCAAGGATGAAAAAAGTCAAAGTTCAGATGTACAGCAAGAAAACATAATTTTCAACAAAAAATACATTCATGCTCATATTCATAGAATTGACCTCAACTGGGAATGAGGGTGAACAACAACTTTACACATGAAATTTGATCTTAAGAAGTCAAACAGTATCTCACAAAAGTGAGTACACCCCTCACATTTTTGTAAATATTTTATTATATCTTTTCATGGGACAACACTGAAGATATGGCATTTTGATACAATGTAAAGTAGTCAGTGTACAGCTTATATAAAAGTGTAAATTTGCAGTCCCATCAAAATAACTCAACACACAACCATTAATGTCTAAACTGCTGGCAACATAAGTGAGTACACCCCGAAGTGAAAATGTCCAAATTGTGACCAGTGTCAATATTTTGTGTGGCCACCATTATTTTCCAGCACTGCCTTAACTCTCTTGGGCATGGAGTTCAATGGAGCTTTACAGGTTGCCACTGGAATCCTCTTCCACTCCTCCATGACGACATCATGGAGCTGGTGGATGTTAGAGACCTTGCGCTCCTCCACCTTCCATTTGAGGATGCCCCACAGATGCTCAATAGGGTTTAGGTCTGAAAACATGCTTGGCCAGTCCATCACCTTTACCCTCAGTTTCTTTAGCAAGGCAATGGTCATCTTGGAGGTGTGTTTGGGGTCGTTATCATGTTGGAATACTGCCCTGCGGCCCAGTTTTCGAAGGGAGGGGATCATGCTTTTCTTCAGTATGTCACAGTACATGTTGGCATTCATGGTTCCCTCAATGAACTGTAGCTCTCGAGTGCCGGCAGCACTCATGCAGCCCCAAACCATGACACTTCCACCACCATGATTGACTGTAGGCAAGACACACTTGTCTTTGTACTCCTCACCTGGTTGCAGCCACACATGCTTGACACCATCTGAACCAAACAAGTTTATCTTGGTCTCATCAGACCACAGGTCATGGTTCCAGTAATCCATGTCCTTAGTCTGTTTGTCTTCAGCAAACTGTTTGCGAGCTTTCTTGTGCATCGTCTTTAAAAGGGGCTTCCTTCTGAGACTACAGCCATGCAGACCAATTTGATGCAGTGTGTGATGTATGGTCTGAACACTGACATGCTGACTCCCCACCCCCACCCCTTCAACCTCTGCAGCAATGCTGGCAGCACTCATACATCTATTTTCAAAAGACGACCTCTGGATATGACGCTGAGCATGTGCACTCAACTTCTTTGGTCGACCATGGCGAGGCCTGTTCTGAAGGAACCTGTCCTGTTAAACCGCTATATGGTCTTGGCTACCGTGCTGCAGCTCAGTTTCAGGGTGTTGGCAATCTTCTTATAGCCTAGGCCATCTTTATGTAGAGCAACAATTCTTTTTTTCAGATCATCAGAGTTCTTTGCCATGAGGTGCCATGTTGAACTTCCAGTGACCAGTATGAGAGAATGTGAGAGCGATAACACCAAATTTAACACACCTGCTCCCCATTCACACCTGAGACCTTGTAACACTAACGAGTCACATGACACCAGGGAGGGAAAATGGCTAACTGGGCACAATTTGGACATTTTCATTTGTACTCACTTTTGTTGCCAGTGGTTTAGACATTAATGGCTGTGTGAGTTATTTTGAGGGGATAGCAAATTTACACTGTTATACAAGCTGTACACTGACTACTTTATATTGTATCAAAGTGTCATATCTTCAGTGTTGTCCCAATAAAAGATATAATACAATATTTACAAAAATGTGAGGGGTGTACTCACTTTTGTGAGATACTGTATATCAAGGCAATAGAAAATAGAGGTTGAAAAGTCTTCCATCTCTGACTGCCTAATTTGATTCATTGTCTTGTAAAACCCTCACATTTTCTATCATGTCTGCATCTGTCTCAGCTGCTCATAAAACAACCCATAAAGACTTTTTAATATGACAATGTTGATGCCACACAAAATATTTAGCAAGTAATTCAGGAGGGCTCCACCAAACCATCCACTCAGACTTGCTGGTATGGGCTATGAGTGATAGTTGACCCTCAAACAGAGGTGAAACTTTGCTTGTGGATCTTCCAGAGGCACTGAGACTCCCCTGATCATTCTTGAAAGAACTCTCTCTCCGGCTGTCGCCTGACCCTGTTTGAACTGGCTGAGGATCTCACCAGAAACCTGCCCTTTTCCATTTTGATCAAATCTATGACCACCATGCTCTTAAAGTGTAATTCAGTGTAACGGTAGTAGCAAACTTACCAATACATCTTTTCTTGTTAGAATCTTGAAACCTCCATTCAGTAAGCACTTTTATGTCAGATATGCCCCTGTACACTAACCTCACACACTAAACTTTGTAGAGCTATTTTCACCCGTGCACATTTTTAGCTGAATAAACTCTCCTCAATCTAGAGACCTTCTTTCCACTTGAAGGTCTTTAAAGCTTCTGTCTAGGTCTTCTTGCGATTCTTGCAAATGTATAGACTGGGTCTGATGGAAAAATTCTATGCTACACTGAGTTATATGAATTTTTCATATACTGTACAGTATACAGACGTGGACAAAATTGTTGGTACCCCTCTGTTAATGAAAGAAAAACCCACAATGGTCACAGAAATAACTTGAATCTGACAAAAGTGGTAATAAATAAAAATTCTATGAAAATTAACCAATGAAAATCAGACAATGCTTTTGAATTGTGGTTCAACAGAATTATTTTAAAAAACAAACTCATGAAACAGGCCTGGACAAAAATGATGGTACCCTTAACTTAATATTTTGTTGCACAACCTTTTGAGGCAATCACTGCAATCAAACAATTTCTGTAACTGTCAATGAGACTTCTGCACCTCTCAGCAGGTATTTTGGCCCACTCCTCATGAGCAAACTGCTCCAGTTGTCTTCGCTTTGAAGGGTGCCTTCTCCAGACTTCATGTTTCAGCTCCTTCCACAGATGTTCATTAGGATTTAGATCAGGGCTCATAGAAGGCCACTTTAGAATAGTCCAATGTTTCCCTCTTAGCCATTCTTGGGTGTTTTTAGCTGTGTGTTTTGGGTCATTATCCTGTTGCAAGACCCATGACCTGCGACTGAAACCAAGCTGTCTGACACTGGGCAGCACATTTCTCTCTAGAATACCTTGATAGTCTTGAGATTTCATTGTACCCTGCACAGATTCAAGACACCCTGTGCCAGATGCAGCAAAGCAGCCCCAGAACATAACAGAACCTCCTCCATGTTTCACAGTAGGGACAGTGCTCTTTTCTTGGTATGCTTCATTTTTGCGTCTGTGAACATAGAGCTGATGTGCCTTGCCAAAAAGTTCCAGTTTTGTCTCGTCTGTCCATAGGACATTCCCCCAGAAGCTTTGTAGCTTGTCAACATGCAGTTTGGCAAATTCCAGTCTGGCTTTTTTATGATTTGTTTTCAACAGTGGCGTCCTCCTTGGTCGTCTACCATGAAGTCCACTTTGGCTCAAATAACAATGGATGGTGCGATCTGACACTGATGTACCTTGACCTTGGAGTTCACCTTGAATGTGTTTAGAGGTTGTTCTGGGCTCTTTTGTAACCATTTGTATTATCTGTCTCCTACTGCGGCCACGTCCAGGGAGGGTGGTTACAGTCCCGTGGATCTTAAATTTCTGAATAATATGTGCAACTGTACTCACAGGAACATCAAGCTGCTTGGAGATGGTCTTATAGCCTTTACCTTTAACATGCTTGTCTATAATTTTCTTTCTAATCTCCTGAGACAACGCTCTCCTTTGCTTCGTCTGGTCCATGTTTAGTGTGGTACACACCATGTCACCAAACAGCACAGTGACTACTTGTCACCCTTTAAATAGGCTGACTGACTGATTACAAGTTTGTAGACACCTGTGATGTTAATTAGAGGACACATCTTGGTTGAACATGTCCCTATGGTCACATTATTTTCAATCTTTTCTAGGGGTACCATCATTTTTATCCAGGCCTGTTTCATGAGTTTGTTTTTTAAAATAATTCTGTTGAACCACAATTCAAAAGCATTGTCTGATTTTCATTGGTTAATTTTCATAGAATTTTTATTTATTACCACTTTTGTCAGATTCAAGTTATTTCTGTGACCATTGTGGGTTTTTCTTTCATTAACAGAGGGGTACCAACAATTTTGTCCACGTCTGTATATAAGCTTAATTTGTATACTGACTGAGGAAATCCTGTTACCATATTTGGAGTTGAGTAGTGGAAAAAAAAAACAGATTGAAGGATGCTGATGTAACTTAGGTTATCAACTGTGAATGTCCAGTTCTATCACTGTGACTGCGTCCAGCCCTATCACTAATACCAACTGGTTTCCTGCATGTAGTCAGCAGATGCAATCTGAGTCATGAATGAAATGATCAAGAGGCTCAGCAAACTTTATCAATTGAGTCATAAATGAACTATCAAGAAGTGACCTCACCCCGACGGCCCTTTGGATATACAGTATATAGCCAGAATCACTCTGTTAGTTAAGCCAATGCACTGCAGCAGTCTGTGAAAGCTGTACTCTGTATTGTCTTCCGCTGATCAGCGCATATTAAATTTGCTGAAGCTTTGATCCTGCCTGATTTTTGATAGGGAATTTTTCCAACATACTTGGTGCCCGAGCACAGGGACTCCAGATATCCCTCTCCTCCTGTTTCTGGCATTTTTGGACCGAGACAGCTTGTGCACGGCTGTGAAAGAAGACCTCCCCCACCGACTCCAGCGGGTCAGCTTTGTGGAAGTGAGGCACAGTCCGGAGATGCTGGGAGTGGACCGGAGGGTGACGGAGCTGAACTACAGGCAGACTGAAGACAAGTAAATTTAATTATTAATGATTTGAAAACGTTTCGTCGCAGTTAGTCTGCGGTCGGTCTGAAAATATGCGTAAAGAGTTGAGAGTTAAGAATTAAGCGTTAAGCGTTAGTTACCATAGGTCCAGGTCCAATCGGTAAAGCTTAACTGTGCCCTGGTTAGAGTCTGTCTGTGAGGTGCATTTCTGCTGAGTAAACGGGTACATACAGTGCGCAGAGGGATATCGCGGCAATATACCCCAGAAAAATACAGCAGCAGGTTACCGTGGAGTGATATAAACGGCCAAGAGAGAGAACAAAATATAAAAGACAAAAAATAGAGAAGATAAAAGTTATGATAAGAAATAACCTTAAAATACAGAGAGACACACACAAAGACAGAGAAAAAATAAATGGATGAAATAAGGTTATAGCAAGAAATAACCTTAAAATAAAGAAATGGCTTTAATATAATAAGGACTAATCTTAACATGATAACAAGAACCAAAATACCTTAAGGTATAACTCAGCATGTGCATAGAGTGATGATATACAGTAGAGTGAAGTACGTGGTGGTAATGCACCTGTAAGCTGGTTGCCAACTGCCAATCAAATCTAAAAGAAGAAGAAATAAGTTTAGAATAAAATAACCTAACTATAATAAAATTAAATAAATAACTGCAGTTTGTTTGTCTGGTCATTTGTGTGTGTGTTTAAATAAATAACATCTCTAAGGTTTTACTTTGATGGAATATGGGAAAATCTCAAAGTAAGAGTGTGAGCCCTTACAGCAATTCCCATATGTAAAAATATGAGGCAAAAATATAAGATAAGATAAGATAAGATAAGATAAGCCTTTATTAGTCCCACAACGGGGAAATTCCAGGACTGCAACAGCACAGGGATAGCAACACTCAGAGCAACAATCAGAAGGCAAGAAAAAAACAAGCAAGCAAGAGCGGCTAATATACATATGTACATATTACTATAAAATAAATATATACACACACACACACAGACACACAGTGCAGAGCATTGTAGCTGGATGGAATAAATATGTAAATATATAAACACCCACAGTACGGAGCATTGCAGCTAGGTGGAATAAATATGCAAGTATATAAACACACACAGTGCGGAGCAATGTAGCTAGATGGAATAATATGTAGATATATAAAAAACACAGTGCGGAGCATTGTAGCTAGATGGAATAAATATGTAAATATATAAACACACACAGTGCAGAGCATTGTTGCTAGATGGGATGAAACAGCATAACCGTCTACTTAGTTATCCTACATGGTATGATTATGTGCCCATACATATTCTCACCCTCCATAGCGACCGGTATGTTCCTAGTTGTATGCCGGAGGGGACCATTGTGTAAGTCTATTGCATCTTTTGCATTCAAAAAACTATTAGTTTGTTACGTCTTTTTGCTATCTCTGCGAGCAGCCCTGCTTAGGTTGTACAGTCTGACAGCCGTTGGTAGGAAGGACCTACGAAACCTCTCGGTTGTGCACCTGGGATGATGTAGTCTGCTGCTAAATGAGCTCCTCAGTGCATCCAGTATGTCCTGCATAGGGTGGAACTCGGACTCCAGCAGAGATGACAGTTTAGCCACCGTCCTTCTCTCTCCTATCTCCTCCATCGGATCAAGGCGCTGCCCCAGGACAGAGCTAGCTTTCTTAATCAGTTTGTTCAGTCTCTTCCTATCGGCTGCAGTAATGCCACTGCCCCAGCAGACCACTCCAAAAGTGATGGCTGATGCCACCACCGTGTCATAGAATGACTTCAGCAGCGCCCCTTGTACACCAAAAGACCTGAGTCTCCTCAGCAGGAACAGCCTGCGCTGTCCCTTCTTGTAGAGTGTGTCAGTATTGTGTGACCAGTCTAGTTTATTGTTCAGATGAACACCCAGGTACTTATAGGATGTCACCATCTCGATGTCTGTTCCCTGTATATTTACTGGTGCTGTGAGGGGCTGCCCATGCCTGCGGCAGTCCACCACCAGCTCCTTAGTTTTCCTCGCGTTGATCTGGAGGCAGTTCCGATGGCACCAGTCCACGAAGTCCTGGATAAGCCCTCTGTACTCAGCTTCATCTCCATTGGAGATGAGGCCAACGATCGCAGAGTCATCAGAGAACTTCTGTAGATGGCAGTGTGTTGTGTTGTGTGAGAAGTCTGCAGTATAAAGAGTGAACAGGAAGGGAGCCAGCACCGTTCCCTGGGGGGCCCCCGTGCTACTGATGATCGTGTCGGACACACAGTCCCGGGTTCTTACAAACTGAGGCCGGTTCGTGAGGTAGTCCAGGATCCATGATGACAGGTGCTGGTCCACCCCTGCTCGCAGCAGCTTGTCCTTCAGGATCATCGGTTGGATGGTGTTGAAAGCACTGGAGAAGTCAAAGAACATGATCCTCACCATATTCCCGGGCTTCTCCAGGTGGGACAGAGAACGGTGAAGGAGGAAGATCACCGCATCCTCCACCCCAATGCCATGCTGGTAGGCGAACCGGAGTGGATCCATCGCTGGTTCCACCAGGGGGCGGAGGTGAGCAAGGAGCAGTCTCTCCAGGGTCTTCATCAAGTGGGACGTCAAGGCCACCGGTCTGTAGCTGTTCAGGTCTTTGGGGTGGGAAGTTTTTGGTACAGGTACCACACAAGATGTTTTCCACAGCTGTGGTACCCTCCCCAGTTTCAGGCTCATGTTGAAGATATACGTCACAATCCCACACAGCTGGTCTGCACAGGACTTGAGGAGCTTTGCGCTGATGCCGTCCGGTCCCGGCGCCTTCCTCGCTTTGATCTTCCTCAGCTCCGTCCTCACCTGGGTCTCGGTCAGGGTCAGGATGGGGGGCTGTGTGTTGGGAGTGGGGGGGTGTTGGTGGAGTGGGGAGTGGGCAGCAGGACTTGATTTCTTTAGAGGCAGCAGTGGTTGTTGTGCAGACAGGGGGGAGGGCGGTTGGTCAAATCTATTGAAAAACAGATTCAGGTTGTTCGCCCACTCCCTGCCCCCCGTGGCCTGGGGGGAGGTATTCTGGAGCCCCGAGATGGTTTTGAGGTTTCTCCAGACCCCGCTGATGTCGCTCTGTTGCAGCTTGTCCTCCATCTTCTTCCTGAAGCTGTCCTTGCCTTCTCTGATCTTTCTCCTCAGCTCCCTCTGTACGGACTTCAGCATCTCCCTGTTCCCCGACCTGAAGATCCTCTTCTTCTCTCTCAGAAGTGTTTTTATCTCAGGGTTGATCCAGGGTTTGTTGTTTGAGTGACGCCGTATGGTCTTGGTGGGAACGGATTTGTCCACACAGAAGCTGAGATAGCCCGTGAAGGTGTGAATGAGGCCATCGATGTCCTCACCATGTGGATCGCAGAGCTGCTTCCAGGCGGTGGCTTCAAAACAGTCCTTTAGAGTGTCCATTGTCTCCTCAGACCATAACTCCACAGTGTGCATGGCCGGAGGTTGTCTGTGCACTAGGGGTTTGTACACCGGCCGGAGATGAACCAAGTTGTGATCCGATCTCCCGAGTGGGGGGAGTTGTGATGAGGTGTACGCCTCCTTAGTGTTTGCGTAGAATAAATCCAGTGTTTTATTGTCTCTAGTGTGGCATGTGACATACTGGGTGAACGTGGGTAGAATGGGAGATAGTGAAACATGGTTGAAATCGCCTGAGATGAGGAGAAGAGCATCTGGGTGTTCTGTCTGCAGCCTGCTGGTTACTGAATGGATGACGTCACGCGCTGTCCCAGCGTTCGCCGTCGGATTTGCATAAACAACAATGCAGATCACGTGTGAGTGTTCTCTCGGGAGATATGTAGGCCTCATGCTAACAGCTAGCAACTCAATGTCTTTGCTGCAGTGTCGTTGTTTAACAGTGATATGTCCCGGTCTGCACCAGTTGTTGTTAACATACATTATCACTCCACCGCCCCTAGTTTTGCCACTGTCTGGTGTTCGGTCAGCTCGTATCATGTGAAAACCCTCCAGCTCAATGTTAGCATCTGCTGCTAGTTCAGTTAGCCACGTCTCAGTAAACAAAAGGAGAGAGCACTCCCGGTATGTGCTATCATAACGGGAGATAGCCGCTAGCTCATCTAACTTTCCCAGTATCGACCGTACATTTCCCATGACAACAGATGGAAGGGAGGGTCTGTACCTTATATTTTTTGTCCTCCGCCTTACTCCAGCCCGGCAGCCGCGGTGTTTTCGCCTCAGTTCTCTCGGTATGTCGAGTTTTTCCAATGGGACCGGGTGGCGGTTGAATGCTAGCAGCTCTTCCCTGCTGTATTGTATCCTGCTATAAACAGTGGCTCCGTCCACCGGCTCAGGAGACATTTGGGACGATCTGTGTGTCCGTGATATAAGTGGGGTGAAAAAAAAAGACGAATCAAAAGAGAGAGGAAGGGAAAAAGACTCGGAATCGAGCCGCTGTTGCAAAAGGCAGCCTACTCGTGTGGCGCCGAGAGAAAAAAAAAAAAAAAAAAAAATATGGTGATGAAAGTGTCTTGCTGGTGTCTATCTGGTCTGAAATGGGTTTTCCAGATGGAGGATCATTTAGTCTCCATCAATTACATTATCTGAAAGAAAAGTTTGGATGAGAGAAAGCAGAAAATAAGAATGTATGGTAAATAAAAGAGAGCTCCTTCGATCTAAATAAATTATGACATGTACATGAAAAGTAAATTAGTTTCACTGGACATTGTGTGAGAATGTGTTTGTATGAAAATGTGAGAACATGTACACAAGAAGTTATAAAAGTGAAAACAAAAGCTTATTTGCTAACTATATAGTTTATATTTATTTTGCCAACAGTGTCTGGTTTGAATCAATTAGTGGTGTGGGCTATTTTATGTTCTTATGACTCCAAGCATTAGAGCAAAGTCAGAAGGATTTGAAATAAAAAAAACAAATAAACAAACAAACTAAAACTAGGGCCCTATGGATGTATATTTCTTTAAATGAATGTGTTTTCTTCTTTTGATTTTTTTTATTTCTCTCTCCTCGACATACCTTTGTGCCGGTTAATTTTTAGTAATAATTCTGTGCAGGGTTTCCTCTGGTAACATTTCTTGGTGGTGGCCCACCTCGCCAGAAAATTTACCGCCACGCCAAGATCTGAATTTAAGAAAAATATATGAAGCAATGACTTTCCGCAAGCGTGCACATGAATAATGTACATGGCCATCATCCGCACGGAGTTTAGAAGTGCCCCGCCCATGCGAGCTTTCCAGTCAGTCAGCAGGCAGTGTCTCGCTAGCGGCAGCAGCTTCTTTGTGGAAAAGAAGTGAAAACCAAGAAGTCAAACAGCAGAAATGGACTCTATTTGCAGAGAAACTTTGAAGTCTGCCGTTTCTTTGTTGGTAAAAATCCTGGTACATCAGTGCCTTGGCACTACCTATCGGGCGAGAGTGAAACTACAAATGATGGTTGTGCGCATGTGTCAACCACTTGCCCTGGGTAGATGAAAAAAGTGAGCATGTACAGCGCCGTGTGCGTGCTGGGCTCGTCCAAAGTGTACACAGACCAAGGCTGAGTAGAGGGGAAATGCAGCATGAATAAGGCTTGACTGTCCGACAGAAACATGAGTTTATTAAAGTACTTTAAACGCAGAAAAAAAAAATCAGAAAAGGTATATGGTGGCGCAGTGGTTAGCACTGCGGCAGCACAGTTTACCCTTGGCCGGGGGATTGTGGGGATCGTGGGATCGTGGGTTCGATCCCAGCCCCCGACCAACAGTGATCTGTGCGGAGTTTGCATGTTCTCCCCATGTTGCGTGGGTTTACTCCGGGATTTCTCCGGTTTCCTCCCACATGCCAAAAACATGCATGTTAGGTTAATTGGCTGTTCTAAATTGTCCTTAGATATTTGTTTCCTATAGGCCCTTAGAATAGAGGGTTAGTATCAATGAAAGCGCTTTGAGTGGTCTTTGTGACTAGAAAAGCGCTATATAAGTGCAGGTTAGTTAGTTAGTTAGTTAGTTAGTATATAACCAATGGAGGCAATTGTCATGGTTATAATCTGCTGAAAACGGGAGCAATCACTGAAGAGTTGCTTAGCTAAGAGATGTGGATAGAATTCAAATGCAGCCAGCTTCATATGAAGGGAAAGGCAAGGGGGACTGATGAATTGCTGAGGATATATTTCACCAGCAACTACAATATTAAGTTATGTTCCCTAGTATGTACCTGGCAAGTTAAGATGACCGAAATTCATGAAGTCAATGACTTTAATCTGTCAGCAGCTTTCAGACAAACTAAACGTGCCAGCATTTGGATTTCAAAATAAGGGAGGTTTTTCTTGGCGGTGAGGAGATTTCTAAAAAAAAAATCTATAAAGATATCATAAACCTCCTCGTGTGCTTTTACACTGCGCACAGAGGAGGAGAAGGAAGAATGGGAATTACGTGCAGGATTCACCACAACACATTTATTAAACACAAAAGCAAACAGTTCAAAAATAAAGACCGACAAAAAGAATGGTTTGCACAAAATGGCTGACGCGATGCGTGTACAGCGAGCCGACCACCGTGCACCATGGCCCCAAACAAATAACACAAGCCCACATACAAGCTTAGGATGTTGGGAGTCCTCTAGGAGGCTCAACTGTCTAAGGAGGACAAAAACTGGGCAATAACATAAGCGTAGCAGTTGTGCCGCACAGGGAAACGCTACAAGACAAGCGTAGCAGCACAACTGCACAGAGAAACGTGAACAGTTTACTCACAAAGCAGGAACAGTCCTAGAGGTCCAATACTCCAGTGAGCACACACAATCCCTTGTTGACATTGACTGTCACACGGCGATTAATGACCGTGCGTTCACGTACAATGGTCCAGCAGTGTCTGACTTACACGAGCCGCCTAAGTACAAACACTGCTGGCATCACAAATTGGACACACCTGGGCGAGGCATGGGAAAGACAATTACTGGGGCAAATCAGCTTGCTGTCAAGGAGAGAGGGGGCGTGGTCGGACTGGCAAATGTTAGACAATGCCAACATGAAAGTGGGTCAAAAAAAGCTGCCTAACAACTGCTGGCCAGAGTGGTGGCTACAGGCATGGAAAAGAAAAAGAACACAGACATAAAAACAACAAGAACTCAAAAGATACAATACATAATAACCCCAATGCCTGAGCCACAGAGAACGGTCAGAACCGAGCCTACAGGAAAACACCAGCTCTGTTTGTGACAAAATATATAGCAATATTATAACAGAAATAACGGCATCCTTGGTCATTTAAGTTAATTTAAATCATTAAATACAATTTTATTAATATTTTTTTCTTTGTAATGAGAATTAAAATTAAATATTGTTCTGTTGTGACTGCAAAGTTATGGTCAAAAATATAAATTGTTATAAGGAAAAAGTAAAAAAAAAAATACCAGTCAGTTTCAAATTTATTTAAAAAACAGTAATTTTATTTTAAAAAACAGACAAAAATAAGCCATAAAATAATTCACAAATTTATAATAAAGTTTCAAATGTACAAGAAAAGTCAATTTTACAAGAGGAATTTACAAATTTGAGGAAAATGGTTTCAAATTTAGATTAATTTACAGAGAAAAGTAGAAAACTATAAGAAAATTGTTATAAATTTTGGAGAAAAACCCCAAACCTTCAAGACTGAAGTCATTACTCAAGTTTTTAGTGGCTGCTCTTTGTACCCTTAACTAGAAATTTTTGGTTGTCTCCTTTAATTTACATGGCACTTGATATTTTCTAACCTGTTTGTATACCACCATAGACAGACAGAGAACCTGAATTAGACAGAGCTCAGAGAGGGCAAGATTAGACAGAAGAGAGGAGCCAAGGAGAGGAAAGTGTTCAGGTAGAGGGTCCAGGAGAGGTGCGAGCAGAGGAAGGAGAGAAGGATGACACCAGTCCAAATACAGGACATCTGGGTGGGACGCCAAATGGCCCAATATTCCAACATTCAAGCCTTGGTTGTACAATACTTCAACTTGTAAGTTCCATATGCATGGCAGTGGCTCAGGAGGTAGAGCAGGTCGTCCAATAACCAGATGGTTGGCAGTTCGAATCCCGCTCTCCCCAGATATCCTGCCGTTGTGTCCCTGGGCAAGACACTTTACCCACCTTGCCTCCAGTGTCCATAACATTGGGCATGAATGTGTATAAATGTTCGGTGGTGGCCAGAGAGGCCATTGGCCCGGATTGGCAGCCATATTTCTGTCAGCCTTCCCCAGGGCAGCTGTGGCTACAGTAGTAGCTTGCCACTACCATTGTCTGTCTGGAGTGAATGAACAATGTCTCTGTAAAAAGCATCTTTGAGTGTCTATGATAAAGCGCTATATAAATCTGATGCATTATTATATGCAATTTTACTGTATTTTACTTTTACTGTGCAAAATTAAAAAAGAAATAAATAATATAAAATTAACATATTCATACATATGTATTTTCTGCCCCCCCCCCCCCCGGAAAAATATGTTGCCACCACGCCAAGGTCTTTAAGCCAGAGGAAACACTGCTGTGGCTCACATTTTACATTTTATTTCCACTTTTTGTTGAACTTGTGACTTTACTTAAAGTCCAAGGATGCAGAAATTCATATGGTCCTACATATCTAAGCAGAAAACATGTTTTGTTTTATTTTGGCTTATTTTGTTTTATTTTAGGTTCAGTTTAGTTCATTGTGGTTCATAAAGCAAATATAATATCATTTATCAAGGTATATATAACAACCTAATTTATTTATTTAATTAATTTATTTAATTTTCATTGTACTAAATAATCTTACAGTTCTACACATTTTTTTTCAAGGAATCACATTGTTTAATTGTATTAAGACAGTAACCTCACAGACTGACACCCAAAACATGGAAACAGTGACATTTCATTTAAGTCCTAGTTTTTAATTTCCATGTGGAAAACATTTATAACATCTCCCTGAGTCAGGCCATCGTTCCCAGATGCTTCAAGACCTCTATCATTGTACCGGTGGCAAAGAAACCAGTGGTGTCCTGTTTGAATGACTATCGTCGTGTTGCACTTACACCAATTGTGATGAAGTGTTTTGAACGGCTTGTCAAACCACACATCACAGCCTGCCTCCCTGCATCACACGACCCGCTCCAGTTTGCATATCGTTCAAACCGCTCCACGGAGGATACTATAGTCACCACCCTACACTCTGTCATCACCCACCTGGACCAGAAAGACACCTACGCCAGACTCCTGTACATTGATTTCAGTTCAGCATTCAACACCATTATTCCCCAGAGACTGATGGAGAAATTACTCCTTCTCGGTCTGAACACCGCCACATGTCTCTGGATCCTGGACTTCCTGACTGAGAGACCTCAGTCTGTCCGGGTTGGAAACAACATCTCCAACTCTGTCACGCTGAGTAAAGGAACCCCTCAAGGCTGTGTACTCAGTCCACTGTTGTTTACACTTCTAACACATGACTGTGTATCCAAACACGAGGGGAACCAGATTATTAAGTTTGCAGATGACACCACGGTGGTGGGACTTATTCAGAGGGATGAGGAATCAATGTACAGGGAAGAAGTGAGAGACCTGGAGGGCTGGTGCAGGGAGAACAATCTGGTGCTCAACGTGGACAAAACGAAGGAGATGATTATCGACTTCCAGCGGTCACAGCCTGAGCACGTCCCCCTCAGCATCGGCAGCCGTTTAGTGGAGAGAGTAGAGAACATCAAGTTCCTCGGAGTGCAGATCTCGCAGGACCTGACCTGGAGCAAGAATTCCTTGGAGATCAGGAAGCGGGCTCAGCAGAGACTACACTTCATGAGGAAACTCAAACAGGCCTCTCTCCCCATCTGCATCCTCAGGACCTTCTACAGAGGTGTGGTGGAGAGTGTTCTGACGTACTGCATTGCTACATGGTACTCCAGCTGCAGTATGTCAGACAAAAAAGCCCTGCAGAGGATAGTCAAGGGGGCGGAGAGGGTAATTGGAGTCTCCCTCCCCTCTGTCCAAGAACTTTTTCAGAACCGTTGTAGGAGCAGGGCACTGAACATTGTCAAGGACCGTTCTCACCCTCTGCATAAACACTTTGAACTTCTTCCATCTGGTAAACGATTCTGGAGCATCAGAGGCAGAACCACCAGACTGATCAACAGCTTCCTCCCACAAGCTGTCAGGATGCTGAACAGCTGACCCGGAATCTCTCATACACACTACTGCACCTATGGACATTTTGTATATTATAGTTAGTTATTCTTTTCCCCCAAGTATGTCTCAGGGATGTGTGAATGGATGGGGGGGTGGGGGTGGGGGGTGGAGCTATGTGGGAGTGTGTCTTAATCATGCTGCTTCTTATATGGATGCCGAGAGAAACGCAATTTCATCTTGCCTGCACTACAGTTGTATGTACAGCAATATGACAATAAAGTTTGATTTGATTTGATATAAACAGAACACACGTCTCAGGAATCTTTTTCTCCTTTGTATTTTTTTTAGGGGCGCTCCAGCCCCCCCGCGACCCGAAAAGGATTAAGCGGAAGAAGATGGATGGATGGATGGAACTGAGCCATGGTAGACCAGTGTTATCTTTGTCTCATTGCCTCCCTCACCCCAGCATCATCACCCAGTGTCAACACCAACGTCATCACCAAATACACCCATCAACTAGCACTACAGCATGCACACTTCCTGAATGAGCAGCCCTCTGGCACAACAGACTAAGAACTTGTCACCATGGGATGAGACGCCGTATCATCCGGTGCGCAGACCATATTCCTCCTCTACCCGGTCCTCTCCTTGACAGCGTCTCAGCGGGCTCCCAGCTGTCAGTGTTACAGGACGGCTGGAGCCCAATTAACCCTCATCAGCTGAGGCGCTGCTAATGGGTTTAAAAAGGAGCAGCTCTGATCATTCGGGGCTGCGACTTCGCTCACCATAGGCTGGAACCCCTTCACCTGGCGCTAGCCTCCTGCCCTTTGCTCTGCAGTAAATGTGAGTGTTCCTCTGTATGATTATGTGTACTTGTTGGCCCCACGAGGCCATTTTCCTTTTCTCCTGTTCCCTACCTTAATAAATCATCGCAACTCACTGGCTCGCCCTCGGCTCTTATTGTGTGGCTCGCGAGGGCCACACGTAACAGTAAGTCGCAGCCAGGCGAGTTGCCGGCGGCCGTGAGTTGCCATTGGACTTGTGTCTTCCCTGTCTGGGTGTCTGCGCTTGAGCATGCCGTCTCCCCGGAGTCACGTTTGGCTCCAGGGCAACGAGCTGACGGCCATCCTGGAGGATGTTGACGGGTCGCTTTTCACGGCCTCCCTGTACGACAACCCCAATGAAAGACGCTGGCACCTAGAGTTTGCTGAGAATCTCCTGGACAGTCTCTCTCACCATTCCAACCATCCTGAGGTCTGTGCCAGGAGGGACGCCATCGCTGCACAGCGAGAGGAGCTCCGTGGGTTGGAGAGAAATCCCGGCAGGAAGCCGAAGAGGAGGAGACGTCACCCTTCGCTTCGGGATCCCGCTCCTGCCTCCACTCCGGCCCAGGAGTTCACGCCACCCAGAGGGCTTCCCCCGTTCTGCAATATGTCACTCGGGATTCCCCCGGAGGATCTGCAGCTGACGGCAATTAAGGTCCGGGACCGAGTGGCTGCTGCTCGCTCCGCTGTGCACCCGTCCTTAATCATGGAGCATGTGGCGGCGGCCGTTAGACTGGTGGAGAGAAGTCCAGGGCTGCGTGACTTCTCAGAGTTTGACGCCCTCCTCGCCTCTGTCTCGGCCCAGGAGCGGCGATTTCCGGATCTTTCCTTCGCTTCGCCCCCTGTGAGTAGCCGTCGCCACACTGCCTCGTCCTCTCAGCAAAAACCCCGTCCGGATCCCGTTCTGGGTCGCCGCAAGGTCTCATCCTCCCACGCAGCTGTCTTTCCTGCGCCTCTTCAGAGAGGAGATCTCTCAGCCTCTTCTCCCGAGCCACTTCCCTCCGCTGTCACGCCAGCGCTTCAGGTCCGGCTCATCTCGGCTGTCGCCCCCTCCTCCTCGACACCCCCCCCCGACTGCTGTGTGCATCCTGAATGCAGACCTGGCGAACTCCATCCCGGAATCCACGTGAGCGGGCTCCCTGACGTCCTCCCAGGGGGTCCTCCGTCACCGCCCGGCGGGGAGAGGGAGGAGCAAAGTCCATGACAGCAGGCACCATCCAGCCTCCAGGTGACAGGCAAGTCTCGGTTTTTTCTCATTCATCTGATGATTTGCTCTGTCAAACTCCTGGAGGTGGAGTTCGGGGTTTGCAGCTCCCCGAACTCCCACCACCTGCTGTAGCTGTAAACATTAATCCTGCATCCTCTGTGTCTCCCTCTGCTGAGCGGTCCCCGGTGCCAGGCCAACATCGTGGGATGAGGAGGGGGCCTGCGGTTCTGGACAGCCCGGTTCCAGTCCCGCAGCTACGCCGTGGACGGAGGCGGATGGCGGATTGCTATGTGGAGACTGCGCCGACGACCAAGCGTCCCCGGGTCTCCACAGAGGAGCGGTCCGGTCCAGCGGGACGAGGTTCTCCTGCCACCACGCCGTGTGGGCTGTCGGCGTGGACACCGGGGCCGGAGAACTCACAAGCTGCGCTGTCCATCATGCCAGCTGCGGGGCCCGACGCAGCTGAGTGGGAGCCTGATGACGACCTCCTGACGCTGGATCCCGGATCTTCGCAGTCCTGGACGGCGTCAGAACCCGAGATCAGGCAAGTGCTCTATCTCATCTTTCTTTTCCTCACTTTAGAGCACTTTAGCCTGTCTCTTGGGGAGATGAGCCGGGTGCAGCCGTCCGCTGCGTCCGAGCTTATCTCGCCGGGTGCTGGCGCTGCCGGTGATCCTGATCCCGGTTCTGTTCTCTCTTCTGAACCTTCTTCCAGGGTCGCCGGTGAGGAGCTGCCATCACTCGTGATGCTAGAGGGTCCAGGTTCGACGTCAGAGGTCGGTTCTGGTGCAGCGCCGGCCCATTCGGGGTCCGACGAAGGTTCGTCCGAGTCCCATTCGGGGTCCGACGTTGGTTTGCCTGAGACCCAATCGGGGTCCGACGTTGGTTCGCCTGAGACGCAATCGGGGTCCGACGTGGGTTCTGCTCCAGCGGTGTCCGGGTCAGGTGAGGGAGCTGCGGATCTCCTGTCATCTGACCTTCGACCACCTCGTCGTCAGCTCTCCTCCAAACCTCTTCCACTGGGGCCCGTTTGGACTTCTCCCTTTCCCCTACGGGCCTGGTGGCTGAGCGATGCGGGTCGGCCGCCAGAGGGCCTGCCGTGCCCGTTCGGCCCGCTTGTGTGGCCGCCCGACCCGTTAGACTTTTTGTTTGGCGATCTGGTTCGGCCTCCCGAGGAACTGCGTTGTCTGGCCTGGGGTTCGGGTAGGCCACCGGAATTCGTCCCTTCACCCTTGTTCGCGGTATGGACGCTGGGTGCGGGGAGACCCCCCGAACTGATTGTGTGTTGCTGTACTTGTGTTGGGGTGGGTACAGCTAAAATTGTTATTTCTGTCCCGCATTTAGCGTAATTTTCTTTTTTAGGTTTCCCCTCCTGTTTGAGGGATGGCTGTAAGGTCTACTTTTCGCCCTTGGGGATTTTTTTTCCTCTCGTTTTGGGGTCCCCGGGGTTGATTTATTTTGTATTTGTCTGTACAGAGTTTGTGGAGTATTGTGGGGGGTTTTTTTTCTCTCTTCCCTGTGTGTTGGGTCGTAATTCCTGCAATTATCCTCTGCCTGTATGGGTTTCTCCCTCATTGTATTGTATGGAGTATTGTGTTTGGGTTTTTTTTTTCCCTGATACTCTATATTGGCTTATTGTCTTTTTTTTCCTCCCCCTTTCTCTGAGTTTCTTTCATGTTATATTGTATGGAGTATTGTGTTTGGGTTTTTTTTTCTCTGCCCTGGTACTCTGTATTTGTCCATTGTCGATTTGTCCTTTTTTCTCTCTGATTCTCTCCCTCCGGTCCTGCCTCCCTTCCGCCCACCCTAGGTGTGTGTGTGTGTGTGGGGGGGGTCTCGGATGTTTCGGGTCGTTCGGAGTCTGACCGTGAGGGAGACACTCTGTCACCATGGGATGAGACGCCGTATCATCCGGCGCTCAGACCATATTCCTCCTCTACCTGGTCCTCTCCTTGACAGCGTCTCAGCGGGCTCCCAGCTGTCAGTGTTACGGGACGGCTGGAGCCCAATTATCCCTCATCAGCTGAGGCACTGCTAATGGGTTTAAAAAGGAGCAGCTCTGATCATTCGGGGCTGCGACTTCGCTCACCATAGGCTGGAACCCCTTCGCCTGGCGCTAGCCTCCTGCCCTTTGCTCTGCAGTAAATGTGAGTGTTCCTCTGTATGATTATGTGTACTTGTTGGCCCCACGAGGCCATGTTCCTTTTCCCCTGTTCCCTACCTTAATAAATCATCACAACTCACTGGCTCGCCCTCGGCTCTTATTGTGTGGCTCGCGAGGGCCACACATAACAGAACTCTCTTGCTAGTCACCGGCGGGTGGCTGAAGACAACAACAGGCCAGTGTTGCTTTGCTTGTGGCAATTGCATGTAACCAAGAACTGCTGAGTGACAAACATAACTCCACCTCTGTGTACTTCGTTTGTGGCAATCGTCTCCAAGAACTGCTGAGTAACATAACCCCACCTCTGTAAGTGGGCCATGAACATTCTCTGCTCTATGTGTGTGTGCTGAAGATACAATAACAGCCGAGAACCGAAGAATGGACAAAGACAACGATAAGATGGATATTCTCTGGGTGCCGAAGAGAAGGACGAATGGACCCTGTTTGCCATGGATTACTAGCCCAACAGATAGGATAATAAAAAAAAAAAACCCTGTGGTAAAACGTACCTAGACCAACAATTTTTTTTTCTTTGTCAACATAATATTTTTATATGTAGGAAAATAGTCAGACAAAGTACATACACATCTGAGATAGTTTACAGTTATGTTTATACAAATGCACTAGCTCATGGTAATAAGTATTTCTTAAGTAATCACACCTTTACTAGTACAAAAGAATAATAATGATAATAATAATGCCCTCATGCCTAATTGATTACACACCAGACAGATTACAGACCAGAACTGAAGTATTGTGATGAGTGAATGTGTGAATGAGTGAACGAATGCTTGACGAGCTGCAAACCAGAGAGAGAAAGGCGTTTAAACCACTAGCGTTGATAAATTTTAATCAAAAGTTACGTGCAACATTATTTAAAATGGCAGCCAACAAGTTTGAGATAATGGTTAACCTTTTAACATCTAAATATACACTACCGTTCAAAAGTTTGGGGTCACTTAGAAATTTCCTTATTTTTGAAAGAAAAGCACTTTTTTTCAATGAAGATAACTTTAAACTAATCAGAAATACACTCTATACATTGCTAGTGTGGTAAATGACTATTCTAGCTGCAAATGTCTGGTTTTTGGTGCAATATCTACATAGGTGTATAGAGGCCCATTTCCAGCAACTATCACTCCAGTGTTCTAATGGTACAATGTGTTTGCTCATTGCGTCAGAAGGCTAATGGATGATTAGAAAACCCTTGTGCAATCATGTTAGGTCTGCAATGCTGTAATTGCTGCAAATGGAGGATTCTTTGACGAAAGCAAAGTTTGAAGGAAAAATTATTATTTCAAATACAAATCATTATTTCTAACATTGTCAATGTCTTGACTATATTTTCTATTCATTTTACAACTCATGGTGGTAAATAAGTGTGACTTTTCATGGAAAACACAAAATAATTGTCTGGGTGACCCCAAACTTTTGAACGGTAGTGTACTTCTAAAGTGTAAAAGTGTAAAAGTATATGCTTATATTTGAATTTCAAGATAATTACTAAAAGTTTTATCTAAACCATGCATGGAATAAATATATTTTGAGATCAAAATGACAAAAATAGAAACTGAAGAGCTCTTCCATTGCCTGAAAACTAAGAATCTTACTCATACCCTTCTCGGATTTCTGCCTTAAAGGGTGACTACAAAATAAATTTCAACCCTGACAGAAATTTTGGAGTGGAGCCCCGTAGGCGGAGTAATGGTCAAATTCTGCCAAGACTCCGGCAACTCCTGCATCCAGTGTCATCTCCAGACGTCTCGACTATGTCCTGCCACTGGAATCTGATGACCCTGGAAGAGAGAGTGAGGCTGACGCTGCGCAGCTCTCACTCACTTTAATCCAATTTTCTAGCGCAAGTCTCGTCAATCTGTCAATCCGTTTCAAAACTCCTGTGGCGATGGGCGAGTGGCAAAGCAGCAGGTGAGGATACACTGGCAGCTATAGTCATGGACCTGCACACAGGCGGCTCAGGCCTAATGATCGCTCCTCACTGACAGAAGCAGCAGTGGGGTTCGGTGTCTGTCTGAGTGACTGAGCAGCCCTTTTTAGGATTGCACTGCTCACCTCCACAGTCTGAGGAAGGGGCTAGAAAAGGTGCCCTAAACTTTGCCTGCTACACAACACCCTGGCCAGCTTACCGTGGCTGGAGGGGATCCCACACTAGCGGTAGAAACAACAGAAGAAAGAAAAAGGTGACACCACTCAACATTGGCACATGGAATGTGTGCACACTTTTAGACAACCCGTCAGCTGATCGACTTGAAAGAAGAACAGCTCTAGTTAGCAGGGAACTTGCAAGATACAACATTGACATTGCAGCTCTGTGTGAAACCAGGCTTGCAGAAGAAGGTCAGTTAAATGAGTCGGGAGGTGGATATACATTCTTCTGGAGTGGCTGTAGCAAAGATGAGCGCCGCGAAGCAGGAGTTGGTTTTGCTGTGAGGAACAACCTTGCAGCAACTCTCCAGCCTCCCAAAGGGCGTGAAATGACTGCCTCATGACAAAGCAGCTTCCACTGCATGACAGCCAGCAGGCTACTGTCATCAGTGCCTCTGCACCAATGATGACCAACCCTGATGAGACCTAAAAAACAAGTTCTTACGAAGAACTTGATGCTCATCCTGTCTACTGTGAAGCACAACAACAAGTTCATATTGCTTGGGGACTTCAATGCCAGAGTAGGACAGGACAGTTCTGCCTGGGAAGGCATCATAGGCAAAAATGGAGTGGGCAAGTGCAATAGCAATGGTCTTCTCCTGCTACAGACCTGTGTCAAACATAGCCTCCTCATCACAAATACTGTCTTCCACCTGCCCACTCAAAACAAAACCTCATGGAGGCATCCCCGCTCCAAACACTGGCACCTCATCGACTATGTCATCATCAGGCAAAAAGATAAGCAGGACGTCAGAGTCACAAAGGCCATGTATGGGGCTGACTACTGGACCGACCACAGGCTTATTGTCTCCAGGTTGAAATTGCACATCAGACCTAAGAGAAGGCCACAGGGGGTACAAGAACAAAAGCATGAAATGGCTTGATGTGTCCCAACTGAAAACCCACTCCAAGGCTAATGCACTCACAGAAGACCTGGAACGCAAATTTGCAAATCTGAGATTCACAGCCAATGCTGAGAAAGACTGGGTGCTGTTTAGGAATACTGTCCACTCATCTGCACAGAAAATCCTGGGCCTCTCAACACGGAAAAAGCATGATTGGTTGATGAAAATGATGAGGAAATCAAAGCTCTACTAATGGAGAAGCATAGCCTTCATCGTGCCCATCAAAATGATCCCCCATCCGTCTCAAAGAAGGTGGATTTCACCAGTGCACGCAGGACAGTACAACTCAAACTTCGAGAGATGCAAGACTCATGGTTGAGTGCCAAGGCAGATGTAATCCAGGGCTACGCAGACAGGAATGACTCAAAACGATTCTACGAGTCTCTCAATGCCCTGTACGGACCCAAGCCATCCGGAAGCTCCCCACTTCTGGGCTCAGATGGTTCAACCCTCCTGACAGAGAAGACCCAAATCCTCCAAAGATGGGCTGAACATTTTGAAGGAGTCCTGAACTAGCCTTCTACTATAAACAATGAGGCAATCGACAGGATGTCCCAGGTTGAGATCAATGATGCCATGGATGAACTTCCTACTGTTGTTGAAGTCCAAAAGGCTGTTGGCCAACTGTCAAGTGGCAAAACACCAGGGTCAGACACCATTCCAGCTGAGATATACAAGACAGGTGCCCCAGCACTCCTTGAGAAGCTGACTGAACTGTTCCGGTCCTTCTGCACCCAAGGCACCATTCCTCAGGAGCTCAGGGATGCATCAATTGTCCACATGTACAAGAGAAAGGGCAACAGACAAGTATGCGACAACCATCGAGGTATCTCACTACTCTTCATAGCTGGTAAGGTCCTCGCAAGACTCTTGCTAAATCGTCTGATCACTCACCTAGAACAAGGCCTGCTGCCAGAATCACAATGTGGCTTCCGTAAGGGTAGAGGGACCGTGGACATGATCTTTGCGGCTCGTCAACTTCAGGAGAAGTGTCTAGAACAGAACTGCGAGCTCTACACCACATTTGTTGACCTCACCAAAGCGTTTGACACTGTCGCCAGGGACTATGGAGAATAATGTCAAAGTTTGGCTGCCCAGACAAATTCATCCTGATGGTGTGCCAGTTCCACGATGGCATGAACGCATGCGTCCTAGACAATGGTGAGGCATCAGAGGCTTTTCCAGTCACGAATGGCGTTAAACAAGGTTGCATGCTTGCACCTACCTTGTTCAGTATGATGTTCTCAGCCATGCTCACTGATGCCTTTCAGAATAGCACCACTGGGATAAGCCTCAGGTACAAGCAGGATGGAAGGCTCTTCAACCCAAGAAGACTCCAGGCTATCACCAAGGTAAAAGAGACTGTACTGAGGGACTTCCTCTTTGCCGATGACTGTGCCTTAAATGATAGCTCAGAGAGTGAGATGCAGTCAAGCATGGACAAATTCTCCATGGCATGTGACAACTTTGGCCTCACCATCAGCACCAAGAAGACCGAAGTTATGCACCAGCCAGCTCCAAATGGTCAACAGGCAGAACCAACTATTACAGTGAAGGGACAGAGACTGCAAGTTGTAGGCCAATTTACATACCTAGTAGCACCCTCTCCCAGTCTGCAACAATACATACCGAAGTCAACCCACAGAATAGCCCAAGGCCAGCATTGCATTTGGCAGACTCCGCAAACATTGCATGGGAAAGACGGGGCATTAGCCTAGAAATGAAGCTAAAGGTCTACCGTGCTGTTGTGCTCCCAACACTCCTTTATACCTGTGAAACATGGACGGTGTATGCAAGGCATGCCAGACAGCTCAACCGTTTCCACCTCACCTGTCTTCGAAGGATCTTCAGCATCAACTGCAGGACAAGGTACCCCGATTACAGAAGTCCTTGAGCGAGCTAAAATGGAAATGGTCCACACCATGCTAATAAGAGCGCAAGCCAGTTGGGCAGGTCATGTTGTCCAGGAAGCCTGATGAACGCAATCCAAAGCAGCTGTTTCTACGGGAAACTCACAGAAGGAAAAAGGTCGAGAGGGGACAAAAGAAACGCTACAAGGACACCCTGAAGGCCTCTCTGAAATCCTTCAATATAGACGTGGCCTCCTGGGAAACTCTAGCACAAGACCGCTTGGCTTGGCATATGAGCATTAAGGATGGCTGCAGAAATCTCGAAGCCAGACGTATTGCTGGAGCTAAAGTCAAGCGCGAACTGCGCAAGACTAGACAGCCCAGCACATCAGCTAATGTGATGATGCATGCTTGCTCCACATGTGCCAGGACATTCCGTGCCAAAATTGGACTGATCAGTCATCTCAGGACTCACCGTCAACCGTCAACTCATCAATAGGATTACGAGGTCATCATCGACAGTGATGGACAAACAATATGCTTATATTTGAATTTCAAGATAATTACTAAAAGTTTTATCTAAACCATGCATGGAATAAATATATTTTGAGATCAAAATGACAAAAATAGAAACTGAAGAACTCTTCCATTGCCTGAAAACTAAGAATCTTACTCATACCCTTCTCAGATTTCTGCCTTAAAGGGTGACTACAAAATAAATTTAGAAAAATGACCTGTATTTTCCTTGTTACAAGGACAAACATGAGCATGAATATGGAGAAAATTTTGAAAAACTGTCCTTCCAAAGGAGGTAGTGCCTTTGACTGTATGATTTATTGATTTTCATAAAATTGTGATCATCAAAATAGAAACTATAAAGTCTAAGTAATAAGAGCATTTTGACTGCATGGCCATAATTGAAATAAGCTAAATTAAATTCAGTTTTGTAAGCAAATATAAATCTGAAATTATGAGATTACATACAAAATTTAAAAGAAAACGATTATATAAATGACTGTATTGCAAATCTTTAAGAGATAAAATTACGTCACAATACAAAAACAAGCATGACACTTGGATACAATAATGTTTTTTCTCTTTTTTCTTTTTGAGACACTAAGACTTAGCCTTTATTAGAATTCATGTCCTAAGTGACAGTGATATTCAATGTTTCACAAGACGTTTTGACACCATGGATAAGTAAAGATAATATTGACGTAGGATCCTTTCTATCAGCATCTTAATCAAAATTGCAGGCACCCCTGATGACCACTGTCAGCGGGGGAGAAGGCCTCAAGACCTGACTGAAATATAGTTTGTACTAATGGAAACTGACTATTATTGTTTTGAAGCTGGACATTTAGATACTGGACTTAGATGTCCTGATTATTACATATAGAATGACTTCAGATGTCACTGATAACACAATCTTACAAATATATTTTTTTAGTCAGTTGTCTGTGTTTTTTCAACTGATTTAGACAAATTTGTACCGCTGAATCTGAAAATGACATCCGTTCTCTCTCGATCAGGTCCAGGGTTTTTATGCTAAGTGTAAGCAGTAGTACAGTTGCATTGTAAATTGAATAGTAGACATTGATAAAGGTAAGTACATGTAAACTGAATGTTACAATCATCATTGTTCAAATTCAGAGAATTTCAAAAAATAAAAAAGAATTTCGCATCATATAAAACGAAAATACCCATACATGTAAACAAAAACATAAAAAACGTGGCCATAGTTCAAAAAGTTGACCTGATTGAGCAAAACCAATGTGATTTTTGGATTCAGCACATCAAAATTGTCCTAAATCAGCTAAAAAAAACCTTAGACAATAAATCTGGTGTTGACCAGTGATCTACCTTCTTCTACCTTTTCTGTTCTTTCTTTTTTTTTGTTTGATGTCTGTTTGCTTTGTCCTGAATTATTTATTTGGTCTGTTTGTCTATCTGCCCTTATATCTGGAATATACTTTATGAACAGTTTCCTTATTTTTTCGCAATTTTTTAAATTTTTTTTCCCTATATATTCACTTTGAGACATTATAAGTTTGGCAAATCTTATTAATTTAGAGACAAAACTGATTAAATTTTGGTTGGTTTTTGGTTAAATTATTTGTCAAGCAAACAAATTCAATTATAGCTAATTTAACTTGGATATATATATATATATATATACTGTATATATATATATATGTATATACACTACCGTTCAAAAGTTTGGGGTCACTTAGAAATTTCCTTATTTTTGAAAGAAAAGCACTTTTTTTCAATGAAGATAACTTTAAACTAATCAGAAATACACTCTACATTGCTAATGTGGTAAATGACTATTCTAGCTGCAAATGTCTGGTTTTTGGTGCAATATCTACATAGGTGTATAGAGGCCCATTTCCAGCAACTGTCACTCCAGTGTTCTAATGGTACAATGTGTTTGCTCATTGCGTCAGAAGGCTAATGGATGATTAGAAAACCCTTGTGCAATCATGTTAGGTCTGCAATGCTGTAATTGCTGCAAATGGAGGATTCTTTGACGAAAGCAAAGTTTGAAGGAAAAAATTATTATTTCAAATACAAATCGTTATTTCTAACCTTGTCAATGTCTTGACTATATTTTCTATTCATTTTACAACTCATGGTGGTAAATAAGTGTGACTTTTCATGGAAAACACAAAATAATTGTCTGGGTGACCCCAAACTTTTGAACGGTAGTGTATATATATATATATATATATATATATATATATTAAAGGCAGAATGTGTGTTCTGGGATCATTTGTGGGTCCGTTTCCTGCCCTGGACATCGGTGGGAGGATGCCCCCCAGGAAGATTCCTGCCTCTATACCTCGACACAGATTGGTCTGAGACGAGGGGGACTGATGTCCAGCAGGAGGGGAGCTGACCCTGCTATAATAACCCATCTTTAAAAATAATTTTTGTATGCCTGATAAGAATGGGAATTTCTAAATTAATAAATCAGTAAATTAAAAGGGTATTTTACTGAATCCATTGATAACTTGGTAGGATGAGTGAGGTACTTTGTTGAATTTAAACCAAAGTTGATTAATTTAATGACCTTTTAACAGATTAGTAAACAGGAAAAAACAAAGCTGAAAAAAGTTAAATACTGACATAAAAGGTGAGTATATTTTGGGTAAATGAATTCTAGGAAATTACTGGTTTAAACATTCATGCCTGAGTAAAATGCAGACCAAGGGCCCATCAAGCAGGTAATTGTCTATTTTTCCTTGAGGTAAACTCTTACTGGTTGCATGAACACTGACTGAAATCCTGAGCTTAATCTGCCACCTTTAATCCATCCCATCATAGACAGTGAATAATGACTAACCCATAAGCTTGCCTTGACATGTCTACTGTCAAAGCATAACATTTTTTGCACAGTAACACATTTCAAATGAATTGGGTTTAGATTGTATACAGGTAAGAGGTAAGTATTTGGAGATATGCTTGTTTTTGTTTTGCTTTCTCCATAGGTAAAAACAGTAAACAAAATAAAACTAAGAAGATGCTTCTTCTATTGGTGAGTTAAATTTTAATTTCTACAAGATTAGAGTAAATGAAAGAAATATGATTTAACAATGTTAAATGCTCTTGTCTTAATCCTAATGATCTGTTATCTATTATGCACTCTGAGTTACAGTTTTTGTCTGGAAAAGAGCTATACAAATATAGCCTTGATTATTTATTAACCGATATGATCTGATAATACATTTGCAAATCTGGTCAAATTCAACTTCCGGCGCCACACAAGTAGGCTGCCTTTTGCAACAGCGATCAATTTCTTCCTACTTCTATTTACTATCTGGCTCTCTTGCCAATCTTTCTGATCCAGCGTCACCTTTTTTCCATCCAAACACGTAGCTCGCCCAAATGTCTCCTCAGCGCGTGATGTCATCCACTCAGTAACTGGCAGGCTGCAGACAGAACACCCAGATGCTCTTCTCCTCATCTCAGGCGATTTCAACCATATTTCACTGTCCCCCATTCTACCCACGCTCACCCAGTATGTCACATGCCACACCTAGAGACAATAAAACCCTGGACTTATTTTATGCAAATACTAAGGAGGCATACACCTCATCACCACTCTCCCCACTCGGGAGATCGGATCACAACTTGGTTCATCTCCTGCCGGTGTACAAACCCCTAGTACACAGACAACCTCTGGTCATGCGCACAGTGAAGTTATGGTCTGAGGAGGCAATGGACGCGCTGAAGGACTGTTTTGAAATCACTGCCTGGGAGCAGCTCTGCGATCCGCATGGTGAGGACATCGATGGCCTCACTCACACCATCACGGACTACATCGGCTTCTGTGTGGACAACACCGTACCCACCAAGACCATACGGTGTTGCTCGAACAACAAACCCTGGATCAACCCTGAGATAAAAACACTTCTGAGAGAGAAGAAGAGGATCTTCAGGTCAGTGAACAGGGAGATGCTGAAGTCCGTACAGAGGGAGCTGAGGAGGAAGATCAGAGAAGGCAAGGACAGCTTCAGGAAGAAGATGGAGGAAAGCTGCAACAGAGCGACATCGGCGGGGTCTGAAGAAACCTTAAAACCATCTCTGGGCTCCAGAATACCTCCCCCCAGGCCACGGGGGGCAGGGAGTGGGCGAACAATCTGAACCTGTTTTTTAATAGGTTTGACCAATCGCCCTCCCCCCCGACTGCACAACAACCACTGCTGCCTGTAAAGTCATCGAGACCTGCTGTCCACACCCCACTCCACCAACACCCCCCCACTCCTAGCACACAGCCCCCCAACCTGACCCTCACTAAGACCCAGGTGAGGACGGAACTGAGGAAGATCAAGGCGAGGAAGGCGTCGGGACCGGACGGCATCAGCGCGAAGCTCCTCAAGTCCTGTGCAGACCAGGTGTGTAGGATTGTGGAGCACATCTTCAACCTGAGCCTGAAGCTGGGGAGGGTACCACAGTTGTGGAAAACATCTTGTGTGGTACCTGTACCAAAGACTTCCCACCCCAAAGATCTGAACAGCTACAGACCAGTGGCCCTGACGTCTCACATGATGAAGACCCTGGAGAGACTGCTCCTTGCTCACCTCCGCCCCCTGGTGGGACCAGTGATGGATCCACTCCAGTTTGCCTACAAGCATGGCATTGGGGCGGAGGATGCAGTGATCTTCCTCCTTCACCGTTCTCTGTCCCACCTGGAGAAGCCCAGAAATGCGGTGAGGATCATGTTCTTTGACTTCTCCAGTGCTTTTAACACCATCCAACCAATGATCCTGAAGGACAAGCTGCTGTGCGCAGGCGTGGACCAGCACCTGTCATCATGGATTCTGGACTACCTCACTAACCGGCCACAGTTTGTGAGAACCCGAGATTGTGTGTCCGACATGATCATCGGTAGCACGGGGGCCCCCCACGGAACGGTTTTGGCTCCCTTCCTGTTCACCCTTTATACTGCAGACTTCTCACACAACACAACACACTGCCATCTACAGAAGTTCTCTGACGACTCTGCGATCGTTGGCCTCATCTCCAACGGAGATGAAGCTGAGTACAGAGGACTTATCCAGGACTTCGTGGACTGGTGCCATCGGAACTGTCTCCAGATCAACACGAGGAAAACAAAGGAGCTGGTATTGGACTGCCGCAGGCAAGGACAACCCCTCACAGCACCATTAAACATACAGGGAACGGACACTGAGATGGTGACATCTTACAAGTACCTTGGTGTTCATCTGAACAATAAACTAGACTGGTCACACAATACCGACGCACTCTACAAGAAGGGACAGCACAGGCTGTTCCTACTGAGGAGGCTCAGGTCTTTTGGTGTACAAGGGGTGCTGCTGAAGACATTCTACGACACAGTGGTGGCATCAGCCATCACTTTTGGAGTGGTCTGCTGGGGCAACGGCATTACAGTAGCCGATAGGAAGAGACTGAACAAACTGATCAAGAAAGCTAGATCTGTCCTGGGGCAACGCCTTGACCCAGTGGAGGAGATAGGAGAGAGAGAAGGATGGTGGCTAAACTGTCATCTCTGCTGGAGTCCGAGTCCCACCCTATGCAGGACATACTGAACGCACTGAGGAGCTCATTTAGCAGTAGACTACATCATCCTAGGTGCGCAACCGAGAGGTTTCGCAGGTCCTTCCTACCTACGGCTGTCAGACTGTACAACCTAAGCAGGACTGCACGCAGAGATATCAAAAAAACGTGACGACCTAATAGTATTGAATGCAAAAGACGCAACAGACTTACACAAATGGTCCCCTCCAGTATACAACTTGGACAATATCAGTCACTACGGAGGATATTGTCAGGGGCGCTGCTGAAGACATTCTATGACACGGTGGTGGCATCAGCAATCACTTTTGGAGTGGTCTGCTGGGGCAGTGGCATTACCGCAGCCGATAGGAAGAGACTGAACAAACTGATCAAGAAAGCTAGTTTTGTCCTGGGGCAGCGCCTTGACCCGGTGGAGGAGATAGGAGAGAGAAGGACGGTGGCTAAACTGTCATCTCTGCTGGAGTCCGAGTTCCACCCTATGCAGGACATACTGAATGCACTGAGGAGCTCATTTAGCAACAGACTACATCATCCCAAGTGCACAACTGAGAGGTTTCGCAGGTCCTTCCTACCAACGGCTGTCAGACTGTACAACCTAAGCAGGGCTGCTCGCAGAGATAGCAAAAAGACGTAACTACCTAATAGTTTTGAATGCAAAAGATGCAATAGACTTACACAATGGTCCCCTCCGGCATACAACTAGGAAAATACCGGTCGCTATGGAGGGTGAGAATATGTATGGGTACA
Organism: Pholidichthys leucotaenia; assembly: GCA_020510985.1. Lineage (NCBI taxonomy): Eukaryota > Metazoa > Chordata > Actinopteri > Cichliformes > Pholidichthyidae > Pholidichthys > Pholidichthys leucotaenia. The sequence continues at coordinate 243,001,242 of CM035837.1, forward strand.
TAATCATACCATGTAGGATAACTAAGTAGACGGTTGTGCTGTTTCATCCCATCTAGCAACAATGCTCTGCACTGTGTGTGTTTATATATTTACATATTTATTCCATCTAGCTACAATGCTCCGCACTGTGTGTTTATATACTCATATATTTATTCCATCCAGCTACAATGCTCTGCACTGTGTGTCTGTGTATATATATTCAATTCAATTCAATTCAACTTTATTTATATAGCGCCATTTCACAACAACAGTCATCTCATAGCACTATCAACTGTAGGGAGGACCCCCACAGTTGCAGAAAGACCCCAGCAATCAGGCGATCCCCTGTGAGCAAGCACTTGGCGACGGTGGAGAGGAAAAACTCCCTTTTAACAGGAAGAAACCTCCAGCAGAACCAGGCTCGGGGAGGGGCAGTCATCTGCTACGACTGGCTGGGGGGTGAGGGGACAGAGAAGAAGAAAAGAACAGACATGTAGAGAGCAAACAGCACGATGGGGACTCAATCTATGGGAGAGAACAAACAAATGTTAATGACCAGCAAAAAAAAAATATTTCATAGAGAGTGAGGAAAGGAGTGAGGCCCAGTGCATTACTGGAGGTCCCCCGGCTGACTAAACCTATTAGCAGCATAACTAAGGGAGGGTTCAGAAACACATGATCCCTCCCTAATTGTAGGCTATATCAAAAAGGTAGGTTTTAGCCCTATTCTTAAAAACAGAGATCGAGTCTGACTCCCGAATCCAGATTGGCAGCTGATTCCACAGGAGAGGAGCTTGATAACTGAAGGCTCTGCCTCCCATTGTACTTTTGGAGATTCTAGGTATTACAAGTAAACCTGCATTTTGGGAGCGTAGTGCTCTGTTAGGATGATATGGTAGTATCAGATCTTTTAAATAAAAAGGAGCCTGATTGTTTAGAGCTTTGTAAGTAAGAAGAAGGATTTTAAACTTAATTCTAAACTCTATGGGAAGCCAATGAAGGGAGGCCAGAACCGAGAGATATGATTCTCTTTCTAGTACCTGTTAAAACTCTTGCTGCAGCATTTTGGATAGCTGAAGACTTTTTAAAGATGTTTTAGGACAGCCTGATAATAAAGAATTACAATAATCTAATCTCGAGCTAACAAAAGCGTGGATCAGCTTCTCAGGCATCACTCTGAGACAAGAAGCTCCTAATCTTGGGCAATATTACGCAAATGATAGAAGGCAGTCTTAGAAACAAAATTTAATATGTGAATTGAAGGACAAATCCTGATCAAAAATAACTCCAAGGTCCTCACAGAGCTATTAAGAGAAAGAGTAACTGCATCCAAACTGAAAGTTTATAAATATATGTATTTATAGTGATATGTACATATGTATATTAGCTGCTCTTGCTTTTTTTTTCTTGCTTTCTGATTGTTGCTCTGAGTGTTTCTGTCCCTGTGCTGTTGCAATCCTGGAATTTCCCCATTGTGGGACTAATAAAGGCTTATCTGATCTTATATTCATACTATGTAGGATAACTAAGTAGACGGTTATGCTGTTTATTCCATCTTGCTACAATGCTCCGCACTTTGTATATATATTTATATATTTATGTGTACGTATGTATATCCACTGCTCTTATTTATATTTTTCGTATCTTCTTAATTATTGCTCTGAGTGTTGCTATCCCTGTGCTGTTGCAATCCTGGAATTTCCCCATTGTGGGACTAATAAAGGCTTATCTTATCTTATCTTATCTTATCTTAAATTTGGACTAAAGTCTGATTATCAACTGAATGAGTGTGTGTGTCAAGAGGAGTGACCTTAGCACACTACACATTTGAAGGACCAGGAGACTTATTGAGGAAACTGAATGACTAATCAATGTGAAGATTAATTTGTTATATATTGCACTGATGCACAATTTATTTAAAACTAAGAGTATAAAAGCAGTCCTGTCTGCTACTGCTTTAATCAATTTGAAATATTATGATTGTAAGAAAAATACAAACAAAACACCATTGGATTTTGCAAGCGAGACAGATAAGCGAGGCAGATAAGGAGGTGCTCAGATTGCCATCATGGGGACATTGTAAGATAAGATAAGATAAGATAAGATAAGATAAGCCTTTAATAGTCCCACAACGGGGAAATTCCAGGATTGCAACAGCACAGGGTTAGCCACACTCAGAGCAACAATCAGAAGGCAAGAAAAAAAGCAAGCAAGCAAGAGCAGCTAATATACATATGTACATATTACTATAAATATATATATATACACACAGACACACAGTGCGGAGCATTGTAGCTAGATGGAATAATATGTAGATAGATATATAAACACCCACAGTACGGAGCATTGCAGCTAGGTGGAATAAATATGTAAATATATAAACACACACAGTGTGGAGCAATGTAGCTAGATGGAATAATATGTAGATATATAAACACACCGTGTGGAGCATTGTAGCTAGATGGAATAAATATATAGATATATAAATATAAACACACCCAGTGCGGAGCATTGTAGCTAGATTGAATAGATATGTAAATATATAAACACACACAGTGCAGAGCATTGCTGCTAGATGGGATGAAACAGCACAACCGTCTACTTAGTTATCCTACATGGTATGATTATGTGCCCATACATATTCTCACCCTCCATAGCGACCGGTATTTTCCTAGTTGTATGCCGGAGGGGACATTGTGTAAGTCTATTGCATCTTTTGCATTCAAAAAAACTATTAGGTTGTTACGTCTTTTTGCCTATCTCTGCGAGCAGCCCTGCTTAGGTTGTACAGTCTGACAGCCGTTGGTAGGAAGGACCTGCGAAACCTCTCGGTTTTGCTCCTGGGATGATGTAGTCTGCTGCTAAATGAGCTCCTCAGTGCATTCAGTATGTCCTGCATAGGGTGGAACTCGGACTCCAGCAGAGATGACAGTTTAGCCACCGTCCTTCTCTCTCTTATCTCCTCCACCGGATCAAGGCGCTGCCCCAGGACAGAGCTAGCTTTCTTGATCAGTTTGTTCAGTCTCTTCCTATCGGCTGCAGTAATGCCACTGCCCCAGCAGACCACTCCAAAAGTGAGGGCTGATGCCACCACCATGTCATAGAATGTCTTCAGCAGCGCCCCTTGTACACCAAAAGACCTGAGTCTCCTCAGTAGGAACAGCCTGCGCTGTCCCTTCTTGTAGAGTGCGTCAGTATTGTGTGACCAGTCTAGTTTATTGTTCAGATGAACACCCAGGTACTTGTAGGATGTCACCATCTCAATGTCTGTTCCCTGTATATTTACTGGTGCTGTGAGGGGTTGTCCATGCCTGCAGCAGTCCAATACCAGCTCCTTAGTTTTCCTCGCGTTGATCTGGAGGCAGTTCCAATGGCACCAGTCCACGAAGTCCTGGATAAGCCCTCTGTACTCAGCTTCATCTCCATTGGAGATGAGGCCAACGATCGCAGAGTCATCAGAGAACTTCTGTAGATGGCAGTGTGTTGTGTTGTGTGAGAAGTCCGCAGTATAAAGAGTGAACAGGAAGGGAGCCAACACCGTTCCCTTGGGGGCCCCCGTGCTACCGATGATCGTGTCGGACACACAATCTCGGGTTCTCACAAACTGAGGCCAGTTTGTGAGGTAGTCCAGGATCCATGATGACAGGTGCTGGTCCACCCCTGCGCGCAGCAGCTTGTCCTTCAGGATCATCGGTTGGATGGTGTTGAAAGCACTGGAGAAGTCAAAGAACATGATCCTCACCACATTCCCAGGCTTCTCCAGGTGGGACAGAGAACGGTGAAGGAGGAAGATCACCGCATCCTCCACCCCAATGCCATGCTGGTAGGCGAACTGGAGTGGATCCATCGCTGGTTCCACCAGGGGGCAGAGGTGAGCAAGGAGCAGTCTCTCCAGGGTCTTCATCAAGTGGGACGTCAAGGCCACCGGTCTGTAGCTGTTAAGGTCTTTGGGGTGGGAAGTTTTTGGTACAGGTACCACACAAGATGTTTTCCACAGCTGTGGTACCCTCCCCAGCTTCAGGCTCAGGTTGAAGATGTACGTCACAATCCCACACAGCTGGTCTGCACAGGACTTGAGGAGCTTTGCGCTGATGCTGTCCGGTCCCGACGCCTTCCTCGCCTTGATCTTCCTCAGCTCCGTCCTCACCTGGGTCCTGGTCAGGGTCAGGATGGGGGGCTGTGTGTTGGGAGTGGGGGGGTGTTGGTGGAGTGGGGAGTGGGCAGCAGGACTTGATGTCTTTAGAGGCAGCAGTGGTTGTTGTGCTGTCAGGGGGGAGGGCGGTTGGTCAAACCTATTGAAAAACAGATTCAGATTGTTCGCCCACTCCCTGCCCCCCGTGGCCTGGGGGGGAGGTATTCTGGAGCCCAGAGATGGTTTTGAGGTTTCTCCAGACCCCGCTGATGTTGCTCTGTTGCAGCTTGTCCTCCATCTTCTTTCTGAGGCTGTCCTTGCCTTCTCTGATCTTTCTCCTCAGCTCCCTCTGTACGGACTCAGCATCTCCCTATTCCCCGACCTGAAGATCCTCTTCTTCTCTCTCATAAGTGTTTTTATCTCAGGGTTGATCCAGGGTTTGTTGTTTGAGCAACACCATATGGTCTTGGTGGGAACGGATTTATCCACACAGAAGCTGAGGTAGCCTGTGAAGGTGTGAGTGAGGCCATCGATGTCCTCACCATGTGGATCGCAGAGCTGCTTCCAGGCGGTGGCTTCAAAACAGCCCTTTAGAGTGCCCATTGCCTCCTCAGACCATAACTTCACTGTGCGCATGGCCGGAGGTTGTCTGTGCACTAGGGGTTTGTACATCGGCCGGAGATGAACCAAGTTGTGATCCGATCTCCGATTGTGAAGATGTTGACGGCTTCATTCCAATGAGCAATAATTCAAGTGTGATTATACAACGGAAAGAGGATCATCTGCCTTAAACCATTTTTTTTTTTTTTTTGTTACTTATTTGTACCCGTAGGTAGACTTGGTTTGCAGTCTGGTGACAAGCCACCGGCTGCTGGTCGCTGCGTGCGCGAGCGCCCTAAACCTACATGTTTTTGGTGTGCGGGAGGAAACCGGAGAAATCCCGGAGTAAACCCGCGCAACACGGGGAGAACATGCAAACTCCACACAGCTCACTGTTGGTCGGGGGCTGGGATCGAACCCACGATCTCATGATCCCCGCGGTCCCCCGGCCGAGGGTAAAACTGTGCTGCCGCAGTGCTAAACCACTGCGCCACCGTGCAGCCCAAACCATGCCACAAAGGTCCTGTCGATGGCCTTCACAGTTGTCAAGGTTGCAGAAAGATCCACAGCGGGAAATCAACTATTGCAAAAAGGTCCCAAATCCAGGACTCATTAACAGTGCCCATTAACCACTAGTGAACTCTTTTGATGGTCTCCTGGCGAGGTAATTGAAGCAGTGGGACAAAGAATTGTTAAAAAACACGGTTTTCGATGTCATAACTTGCTGTCACTTTCCTTTTATGATGCCTTTGGGCATTGAAGGGGGAAATGACGGAACAATTCTATGCTACACTGAGTTATATGAATTTTAATGTATATGAATTTGTCATATATATAATTAAAGCTTTATGTGTATACTGACTCAGGAAATCCTGTTACCATATTTGGAGTTGTTGAGTAGTGCAAAAAACAGATTGAAGGATGCTGATGTAACTTAGGTTATCAACTGTGAATGTCCAGTTCTATCACTGTGACTGCGTGCAGCTCTGTCACTAATGTCAACTGGTTTCCTGCATGTAATCACAGATACAATCTGAGTCATGAATGAAATAATCAAGAGGCTCAGCAAACTTTATCAATTTAGTCATGAATGAACTATCAAGAAGTGACCTCACCCCGATGGCCCTTTGTATATATATATATATATATATATATATAAAGTATATATATATATATATAGCCAGAATCACTCTGTTAGTTAAGCTAATGCACTGCAGCAGTCTGTGAAAGCTGTACTCTGTATTGTCTTCTGCTGATCAGTGCATATTAAATTTGCTGAAACTTTGATCTGTGCGGCGGATGATAAAAAATAATAAGCGATGCTGTGGTTTTAAGGAAGTTTTATTATATCATACCGCCGTCACGAGCTCCACTCCCAGCGCCGTGCATGCGCGCCGGGAGCGAGCCCACGGCTCTCAGAGAAGGAGAACACAATGTCTGTGTCCTGCAGCAGCAGTTGCAGAATCAGAATGAGAGAGAATTTGCGTTACAGAGTTGCAGCATATATACCCAACTACAACAATACATCAAAGAGCATTCCCCAGCAGTTGGCATGATCAAAGAGATAACAGAACAGGCATGAGACATTTGCATTTGAGAGACATATTGATCTCAGTCCCTAGGTCACAGTAAGGACAGGACACATGAACACAATGCATGAAAGGCAACATCAACATCACAGAAGTGAGCCAGAAGAAGTGGGTCTGTCTGTAGACATTAATACACATTTCACTGTTCTGTTAATTGCTCTAGCCAAGCGCTGTGTCTGTCCAGTCTGTTTGTGGGGGTTTACACCAAACCGCCACAATCTGCCTGATTTTTGATAAGGAATTTTTTTCAACAGGGTCCTTGTTTGTTGTTTCTGTCTTCTAATTGAATTCTTGTAAATGTTTCATGCTTTCATATCTTGTTTTAAGGAGATATTTTCATCTCAAAGATTTTGCCTTATTAATCAAAATCTGATAAAGTAGGAGTAATAGTCTTTGGATTTCTTTGATGTTACCAAAAGCTGTAAAAGTCCTTTGAGATATTTCCATCTGGCAACAAGTGAGCATGCCTTTTAAATGTTAGTCAGTTCTCTTCTTTACCTCTTACCATTCCGGTGTCCTGCCTGTGGGACGTTTTATATTGGCTGGACACTGGCTGGAATGGTAAGGGGTTTTAACTAATGACATTTACATTTAAACCAATTAAACAGTGTTTTCAGTTTTACTGTTGGCTATATCCATTGTCATTTTTCTAAGCTGCATTTTGATATGTATATGTTTAAGGTGTTTTTCTGAATGTGCAAGTTAAAACTAGATTCAGTAAAATAAAAAATGCAGATTTTTAAGCATCAACATGTAAAATATTATTTAATAAAAATGTTGAAGCATCTGCCTATCAGTTGGACTAAAAATCTTAACCCACATTAAGCCATTTAGAATTTAAAAGTGATCTCTTAAAGTTGTCTGACATTCACACAAAAAACAGTTTTTCTCCCACAGAAAACAGACCTTTACCAAATTGGTCTCCCGAGTGCGCAAGGCTTAAAATGCCAGACTGGTTGTTGTATAGTGAGTGGGGGAAAACAGATTTTGCAAAACGGAGGCGTCAAGGCATTTCCCCTCTGGCTTTAAAATGACACAAGGCTAATGTGGGCACAGATCACGTTCTCTCTCTCTCTCTCTCTCTCTCTCTCTCTCTCTCTCTCTCTCGCTCTCTCTCTCTCTCTCTCACACACACACACACACACACACACACACACACACACACGAACAGTGTTTCCAAATTTAAATTTACACATAATATAAATGCAGTCGAAGTGTGAATTCATGTATGTGTTTAACTTATGTCCTTACATTTTTTTGGCTCCAGCTTTATGGGTTTTAAGTGGCATTTGCTTTGTTTTACTGAATTGTAAATGAACATTTTGATTCCACACATTTCTCTGGGGGAAAGCAGTGACTCGAACAGCTTCCTGGAGACTGTCCTCAAACAGAAACTTTTTCTTTTTGTTAAACCACTTAGCATTATAACCTCTGTATGTTTTGACTTCTAGTGGTTGTGGAAATAGTGGGTCTGTAAAAGTAGCCCCTTGCCTTTCAACCTCACCCTAGGCCAGGACGGACCTGACCATCGCACATCAGACCAACTCTTTACCCTCTCGAGAATCCTCAAGGGTTCATGGGAGTTTGCCCAACCAGTCTTCATGTCTGGGAGAAAGCATTTGATTGTGTCCCTCGTGGTGTCTTCTGGCGGGTGCTTCAGGAGTATGGGGTATCGGGCTTGTTATTACGAGCTATCCATTATCCAGGTGTGAGAGTTTGGTTCGTATTGCCAACACCCAGTCGGACTCATTCCCAGTGAGAGTTGGACTCCGCCAGGCTGCCCTTTGTTACCAATCCTGTTCATAATTTTTATGGACAGGATTTCTAGGTGCAGCCAAGGAACAGAGTGTGTCATGTTCAGTGACCACAGGATCTCATCTCTGCTGTTTGCAGATGATGTGGTCCTGTTGGCTTCATCCAGCAATGGCCTATAGGCCTTGCTGGGACAGTTTGCTCCTGAGTGTGAAGCGGCTGGGATGAGAATCAGCACCTCCAAGTCCGAGTCCATGGTTCTCAGTCAGAAAAGGGTGGATTGTCCTCTCTGAGTTGGGGACAAGCTCCTGCCCCAAGTGGAGTTTAAGTATCTCGGGGTCTTATTCACGAGTGAGGGGAGAATGGAGCAAGAGATTGACAGATGGATTGGAGCAGCATCTGCAGTGATGTGGATGTTGTACCGGTCTGGTGTGGTGAAGAGGTAGCTGAGCTCTAAAGCAAGGGTGTTGATTTACTGGTCAATCTACATTTCTATCCTCACCTATGGTCATGAGCTATGGGTAATAACCGAAAGAATGAGATTGCAGATACAAGCGGCTAAAATGAGCTTTCTCCGTAGGATTGTTGGACTCACCCTTAGAGATAGGGTGAGGAGGTCAGTCATCCAAGAGAGGCTCAGAGTAGAACCGCTGTTCCTCCACACTGAAAGGAGCCAGTTGAGGTGGTTCGAGCATCTGATCAGGACGCCTCCTGGATGCCTCCCAGAAGGTGTTTCGGGCATGTCCTACTGGGAGGAGACCCTGGGGCAGACCCAGGACATGATGGGGAGACTATGTCTCCCAGTTGGCCTGGGAACGTTTTGGTATCCTCTCTGAAGAACTAGAGCAGGTGGCTGGGGAGAGGGAAGTCTGGGCTTCTCTGCTTGAATTGCTGGCTCCAAGACCCAGACCTCCAGAAAAATGGTAGAAGATGGATGGATGGAAGTTAATCATAATTTCTTCCATGAGTTGTGAATGAGTTACTGAAAGTTGACCACACTGATAAAAGGTGTCAGAGGACACGTGCACGGGATGGTGAGATTGCTACTTTTGGTGCCGTTCTCCATACTTGGATTTAAGTGGTTTTTGAAACAGTTAAAGTCAATGAAAAGCCATAACATTACAATACATGTGGTCATATTTGGTGGTTGGGTGTTATGATCCCCCGTGTGCCATTACGCAGCGCACGGAGGAACAAATTAAAACTCACGTGCAGAGATGGTTGCGTGCACTTTATTGAACAACAAATAAAGTTCAGTCCAGCAGACAATTCCGATAATCAAACAGAGAGGTGAATTAACAGTCATGGAGGACACCAGGAGAACAGGGACTCCTCTCGGATGCTCAACAGCCCGAGGGAGAGAATGCCTAGTACCACAGACAGCTGAACAGCACAAGGAGAAAGGCAAACAAACTTACGGGCTGGAGCGGTCCGAGGCAGTCCGTGCTGTCCAGTAAGAGAAGGCAAAACAGAAACAGCCGCTAACATCAGATAACAAGCAGGCGTCAGATAATGTTAGAGAAGTCTAAATAGTCAGGCTAAAAGTACAGTGCAGGGTATGGAAAATAATGACACATGCCACCCAGCATGAAGTGGTACCGAATACAACTAGGCAGGGCTTCTAGACATGGGTGGTGACCACAACACAGACGGAAACAGCAACTGTGAAGATTCACAATGATCTGGCAATCTCCACAAATGCAGATTTTAAGTAATGACAATACTAATGAGGAAAGAGACCGCCGGTGTGGAAGTCCGTGGGCTGGACTGAATGGAAAACAGGTGTGCATGAGTGAGTGTCTGAGCATGTGAATGAAGATGAATGGAGGTGTGTGTGTGCGTGTGTAAGGGAAAAAAAACAATAGCAAGAAACAGCTGGTCACACTGACAAGCGGAGGAGGCATGGCTGAGCTGTCAGGGACCGAAGGACCTAAGGGGCTCCCAGACAGTGCCTGATGGAAAATAGGCATAAAATACACAACACAGTCAAAATAGCCACCGCATCAGAACTGGGTTTGAGACATCAAACTCAAGTTCATGACAGTTGGGAATACACAATGGCCCTCATTTATCAAACATGCGTAACACAGAAAAGTGGTTGTACGATTGTTTCAATGCATTGATCGGTATTTATCAATCTGAACGTGACTGTATGGTGCGCTGACATCTCATGACAGCTCTGAGCTTGTTTACCGTAATACAAATGTTTAAGTTGCTGTTAGACTTGTGATACAGCCGAGAATCATTTGATCATAGCAGACTATACTGAGCAGTGCATCCTTTTAGGTAATATGTTTGCCTTGTGTTGTATTTCGATGAGTGTTTAAATGATTTACTTTCAAGACTAATGAGGCTGCTTGTAGTAATTATAAATGTTTCATATGCATTCATATCATTGCAGTCACCATAGCAAATTTAAGTACAAAATCTAATTGATTAGCTTAGAATTAAAACAGAATTAAACTTTTAGCATCTAAAATTTAAAATATTTTTCATACAGCTGTGATTGAACTCAGCTTTTCAAGGAATAGCAGTTTTCATCTTTTTCTTTATATGAGCACTGGAGTGCAGAGAGGCAGCTCCGGTGTCAGCACTGTGAATTGATTCTATAAAAATTTATTGTGATCAATTATTCTAAAGAGACATTTCTTTGACTGAGTCTGGTGTTATGTACTAATCAATAACTGATATCCATCATGGATTATCTGGTTAACTATGCTAGTAAACTCACAACAGCTGGCTCAGCGCATAGAAACACACAGCTGTAGTGACTACAGTTATCATATCTTGGCTAAATAAATAAATAAATAGGTAAACTTCCCACCCCAAAGACCTGAACAGCTACAGACCGGTGGCCTTGACGTCCCACTTGATGAAGACCCTGGAGAGACTGCTCCTTGCTCACCTCCACCCCCTGGTGGAACCAGCGATGGATCCACTCCAGTTCGCCTACCAGCATGGCATTGGGGTGGAGGATGCGGTGATCTTCTTCCTTCACCGTTCTCTGTCCCACCTGGAGAAGCCCGGGAATATGGTGAGGATCATGTTCTTTGACTTCTCCAGTGCTTTCAACACCATCCAACCGATGATCCTGAAGGACAAGCTGCTGCGCGCAGGGGTGGACCAGCACCTGTCATCATGGATCCTGGACTACCTCACGAACCGGCCTCAGTTTGTGAGAACCCGGGACTGTGTGTCCGACACGATCATCAGTAGCACGGGGGCCCCCCAGGGAACGGTGCTGGCTCCCTTCCTGTTCACTCTTTATACTGCGGACTTCTCACACAACACAACACACTGCCATCTACAGAAGTTCTCTGATGACTCTGCGATCGTTGGCCTTATCTCCAATGGAGATGAAGCTGAGTACAGAGGGCTTATCCAGGACTTCGTGGACTGGTGCCATCGGAACTGCCTCCAGATCAATGCGAGGAAAACTAAGGAGCTGGTGGTGGACTGCCGCAGGCATGGGCAGCCCCTCACAGCACCAGTAAATATACAGGGAACAGACATCGAGATGGTGACATCCTATAAGTACCTGGGTGTTCATCTGAACAATAAACTAGACTGGTCACACAATACTGACGCACTCTACAAGAAGGGACAGCGGAGGCTGTTCCTGCTGAGGAGACTCAGGTCTTTTGGTGTACAAGGGGCGCTGCTGAAGTCATTCTATGACACGGTGGTGGCATCAGCCATCACTTTTGGAGTGGTCTGCTGGGGCAGTGGCATTACTGCAGCCGATAGGAAGAGACTGAACAAACTGATTAAGAAAGCTAGCTCTGTCCTGGGGCAGCGCCTTGATCCGATGGAGGAGATAGGAGAGAGAAGGACGGTGGCTAAACTGTCATCTCTGCTGGAGTCCGAGTTCCACTCTATGCAGGACATACTGGATGCACCGAGGAGCTCATTTAGCAGCAGACTACATCATCCCAGGTGCACAACCGAGAGGTTTCGTAGGTCCTTCCTACCAACGGCTGTCAGACTGTACAACCTAAGCAGGGCTGCTCGCAGAGATAGCAAAAAGACGTAACAAACTAATAGTTTTTTGAATGCAAAAGATGCAATAGACTTACACAATGGTCCCCTCCGGCATACAACTAGGAAAATACCGGTCGCTATGGAGAGTGAGAATATGTATGGGCACATAATCATACCATGTAGGATAACTAAGTAGACGGTTATGCTGTTTCATCCCATCTAGCAACAATGCTCTGCACTGTGTGTGTTTATATATTTACATATTTATTCCACCTAGCTACAATGCTCAGCACTGGGTGTGTTTATATTTATATATCTATATATTTATTCCATCTAGCTACAGTGCTCCGCACTGTGTTTTTATATATCTACATATTATTCCATCTAGCTACATTGCTCCGCACTGTGTGTGTTTATATACTTGCATATTTATTCCACCTAGCTGCAATGCTCCGTACTGTGGGTGTTTATATATTTACATATTTATTCCATCTAGCTACAATGCTCTGCACTGTGTGTTCATATATTCATATATTTATTCCATCCAGCTACAATGCTCTGCACTGTGTGTCTGTGTGTGTGTGTGTGTGTATATATATTTTATAGTAATATGTACATATGTATATTAGCTGCTCTTGCTTGCTTGTTTTTTTCTTGCCTTCTGATTGTTGCTCTGAGTGTTGCTATCCCTGTGCTGTTGCAATCCTGGAATTTCCCCGTTGTGGGACTAATAAAGGCTTATCTTATCTTATCTTAGGTTTACCTGAATGAATGCTAATCTGTATGCCAGAGAAAATCTATGAAATTATTTTCACATCTGCTGTTCCTAATATCATCGCACAGGATAACTAAGTGCAGGGGCTGATGGAGACATTACTTAATCACTTCTAAAATGTAAATACTAAATTCTGATGCTTGATGTGTTACTTTTAAAATGACCAGGCAAACAACATTTAATCAAACACTTTAATCACTTAACTCACTGATGCCTGTAACAGAACTGAGGAGCTAATTTATGTCACGGCTGTATAGATCTAAATTATAACCCTAAGCATATTCACCCCAAGCTGCTGATCATGGATCTTGTTTCAGCCGTGAGTCTTCTGCCTTTAATGACACTTCTGACACAACAATTATTTTTATTATTGCCTAATACTCAGCTGAAGATCAGCTGTTCAAACCAACAGTTTTGTATAGCCCCAATCACCAAAACGTGGTCTTTTTGCATTGAATGGGACTTTTGATGTTGCCACACAACACAAATTTATGTTTTTTTCTTTTCTTATGATATTTTCTATAGTGGAGAAGTTTCTTTTTGCCAGATTGTGTTCCGTGGAGTCATAAATGCTGGGGGCAAGGGGCTGGCATGGTATTCAAATGACGCTCGGATCTGTCTGTCAGATTTATCAATGAGTGACCGACATAAGATTGACCATATATACCATGTGGACCTTTTTGTATGATCATTTCTGCACTCAAATGTGCACTGATTTCTATGCATTTTTGATAAATAAATGAGGGCCATTGTATTTTTCCGTATTAGCAGAAGGACCCGTTAGTTTACTACATTACACTGGTGCTGTTAAGATCACTTTTTAGGATTTTCCCTCCATGCACATCTAGCTCCCATCAAACTAACAGCTGGTCAGAGTGTAAAATCCAGATGAAACATTTTTCACAAGCATTTAACCACTTACCCTGAGACTTTCTGAACACAGCCAGAGCAGATGTGATTTTTTTGTATACTTTCACATATTGGGTGTGGATAGATAGTGTTTTACTAATATGTTAAATGATGTTATATGAATTTAACAATCAGTTTCTTGCCATCTTTTAGGTGTTACAGATTATAACTGTTTATAGGGATGCATGATAGTAGAATTTTTGCCGATATGTTGATAGTTTAAAACTAGTTTTTGTCGATTGCTGATACAGATGCATATATTTGTTTCCCACCTACATACCTGCCAACTACTCCGGTTTTGCCGTAATGGTTCCGGTTTTCAAGACCCCATTCCGGGTTACGGCTTTATTAATCAACATTACGGTTTTTCACTAAAAATTCAGTCAAAAATTTTAAATCGTAAAAAAAACACGAAAGCAATTCCAAACACGAGATCGCTAGGAATCGTATCTAAATTTAGAACATAGTAGCGTCAGTAGCGTTTCTTTTCGTGGTTCGCTGCTACGCTTTACCTGTAGCGTTTGCTAAGCTAACGCTATCGCTATTGAGGGTATTGTGGTTTCTATTCTCGCGAGAAATCCCGGAGAGGCGTGCGTACATGGCGAGATGTAAACACAATGTTATCTGCTGCAGACGTTCACACGACTGCACTTCAGCCCTGGCAAATGGACCATGGATTCGAAATCTAAAGGGAGACTACATTTTATATAATGCCTAAGATTCTGAAGAACATGTGCTGTGTAACTGCAAGCCTTGTCATGCTTGGTGTATCATGTAAACACATAAAATATCAGAGCGATTTTGCCGTCTTTTACGCACGTGTCTGTTAAACGGTGCTGATATTTCTAGTCTTCTAGTTACCTCCGCCAAGGAGGTTATGTGATCATCAGCGTTGGTTTGTCTGTCTGTTTCTTTGTTAGCAAGATAACTCAAAAAGTTATGGACGGATTTTCATGAAGTTTTCACAGATTGTCAGAAATGGGGTATCCTACAGATGATTAGATTTTGGTGGTGATCCGGATCACCGTCTGGATCCAGGAATTTTTTTAAAGGATTCTTTTTTTTTTTTAATTTAACATTGCGAGATAGGGCCATTTTCAATATTTTATTTATGATGTTAAACACTGTATGGGGGGAACTGTGGCGCTTGGCGGAGGTCTGTGTTCTCCGAGTGCTTTTCTAGTATTCATAATACATCTGGCCTATTTGAAGTTCTATGCAGTGTTAAGATAGTCTTTTGAATGCAAATTTAATGAATGAATGAATCTTTATTTCGGATAGATTAAAAGTAAAGATTAAAAACAAAAATCCAACAAGGTCAAATTAAACAAGAACTCCTCTGATTATACAGTTCAACATAAGTTATCTGAAATGGGTGATGGCTGAAGCCGCAGCTTATATTGCCCACCCATATTCCATCCAAGAATTCAAAAGAAAAACAAAACAAGAGCGATTACAATTCAGAACAAAGCTAAGACAAAATGTGACAAAAAAAACTAAGTAACAACACAACACAGACTGGATATGACAATCCTTATGTGATTTTACATGTCATCTTGTATATATGTTTGGAGTATTTCTTCCTTTAGTTTTTGTTTAAATTGTCCAAGCGTTGTACATGATTTTAATTCAGATCGAAAATCGTTCCATCATCTGACTCCTTGCACTGAAACACAGTGTTGCTTGGTGGTAGTTCTCACTGAAGGTTTTTGAAATATACATGTTCCTCTGAAATGATATTGTTTCTCCCTTATTTGGAACAACTTTTGGATATTTGCCGGCAGTGATAGATTCTTCACTTTAAACATTATTACTGCAGTTTTAAAGTCAACCAGATCTTTCACCTTGAGAGCTTTTAATTTAAGAAAAATTGGGTTTGTTGGTTCCCTGTAAGCTGCTTTGTTTATTATTCTAATAGCTCTCTTCTGAAGCATAAAGACTGGATATATGTTTGTTTTATATGTATTTCCCCATACTTCAGTACAATATGTCATGTATGGGAGTATTAATGAATGATACAAAGTATATAATGTGGGTTGTTGATTCAGCAAGTATTTCGCTCTGTGTAGTATTGCAATTGATTTAGATATTTTACCTTTAATATATTTAATATGTGACTTCTATGTCAAATGCTTATATTTGTTTGTCACTGTGGCCCCTGGACCCCGGCTAGCTACTAGGCTTTTCATGTTTGAAAGTTGAAGAAATATGAGGTTGTTAGCTACATTCTAACTTGATTTAATGCTAATATTTGTTTGGCGTCGGGGGGCTTCGCCCCCCCTGAACCCCCCACCAGGACTTTGTCCTGGACCTACCAGGGCCTGCAGCCCCTCAACCCCGGCTAGCTACTAGGCTTTTCAGGTTTGAAAGTTGAAGAAATATGAGGTTGTTAGCTACATTTAACTAGATTTAATGCTAATATTTGTTTGGCAAATATTAGCATTATTATTATTAGCATTAGCATTATTAGCATTAGCATCGCCCCCTGGACCCCGGCTAGCTACTAGGCTTTTCAGGTTTGAAAAGTTGGCAGGTATGCACCTATACATCTCCTTTGTCTTTGATGATTAACTGACATACAAAGACACATTCCCCAAGGAAAATAAGGCAATGATCTCAACTTAATATGAAAATAAATACATGTTACAGTGGTGTGAAAAAGTGTTTTCCCCCATTCTCATTTCTCATTTTTTTGTATGTTTGTCACACTTAAATGTTTCAGATCATCAAACAAATTTAAATATTAGACAAACACAACACAAGTAAACACAAAATACAGTTTATAAATGAAGGTGTTTATTAGGGAAAAAAAATCCAAACCTATATGGCCCTGTGAGAGAAAGTGGTTGCCCAGTAAACCTAATAATTGGTTGGGCCACCCTTAGCAGCAACAACCGCAATCAGCTGTTTGCGATAACTGGCAATGAGTTTTTTACAGCGCTGTGGAGGAATTTTGGCCTACTCATCTTTGCAGAATTGTTGTAATTCAGCCACATTGGAGGGTTTTCAAGCATGAACCGCCTTTTTAAGATCATACCACAGCATCTCACTCGGATTCAGGTCAGGACTTTGACTAGGCCATTCCAAAGTCTTCGTTTTGTTTTTCTTAAGCCATTCAGAGGTGGACTTGCTGGTGTGTTTTGGATCATTGTCCTGTTGCAGATCCCAAGTGTGCTTCAGCTTGAGGTCACGAACAGATGGCCGGACATTCTCTTTCAGGACTTTTTGGTAGACAGCAGAATTCATGGTTCCATTTACCACAGCTAGTCTTCCAGGTCCTGAAGCAGTAAAACAGCCCCAGGCCATCACACTACCACCACCATATTTTACTGTTGGTATGATGTTCCTTTTCTGAAATGCTGTTACTTTTATGCCAGATGTAATGGGACACACATCTTCCAAAAAGTTCAACTTTTGTCTCATCAGTCCACAGAGTATTTTCCCAAAAGTCTTGGGGATCATCAAGATGTTTTCTGGCAAAACTGAGACGAGCCTTTATGTTCTTTTTGCTCAGCAGTGACCTATCATCTGGTCAGTCACTGCAACAGATACTGGAGTCAGCTTGTCTTGGCCTGTCCTTGCCACTGATAATACCTCTATCTGCCAAGAATGTGCTGCTAGTCCGGCAAAAGCTAGTGGTACTCAAATACTTTGCAAGCAGTTTCATGAAATAGTCAGTCAGAGAGCAACTCATACCGGCTCAGATGTCACTCGGGTTAACAAGGTCAAGAGTTCCTGGCAGCGGAAGGCAAAGGACAGAGCTGCGTGGAAGAATCTGATCAGACCTAAATGAAACAGTCAATGTTGCCCCCCGACAGACTGCTATGATGATGATGATGATGATGATGATGATGATGATGATGATGATGATGATGATGGTTTCATCTTGGAACTCTGCCATGCAGACCATTTTTGCCCAGTCCCTTTCTTATGGTGGAGTCATGAACACTGACCTTAACTGAGGCAAGTGAGGCCTGCAGTTCTTTGAATGTTGTTGTGGGGTCTTTTGTGATCTCTTGGATGAGTCATCGCTGCATTCTTGGGGTAATTTTGGTTGGGAAGGTTCACCACTGTTCCATGTTTTCGCCACTGTGGTTCGCTGGAGTCCCAAAGCTTTAGAAATGGCTTTATAACCTTTTCCACAAACTGATAGATCTCATTTACTTTGTTTCTCATTTGTTCCTGAATTTCTTTGGATTGCAGCATGATATCTAGCTTTTGGGGATCTTTTGGTCTACTTCACTTTGTCAGGCAGGTAATATTTAAGTGATTTCTTGATTGAGAAAAGGTGTAGCAGTAATCACGTCTGAGTGTGGCTAGAAAAACTGAACTCAGCTTTCCAAAGATGTGATAAACCATAGTTAATTTATGTTTTAACGGCGGGGGGGGGGGGGTGACTTTTTCACCCAGGGCCATGTAGGTTTGGATTGTTTTTCACCCTTAATAATAAACACCTTCATTTTAAAACTGCATTTTGTGTTTACTTGTGTTATCTTTGTCTAATATTTCAATTTATTTGATGATCTGAAACATTTAAGTGTGACAAACATACAAAAAAAAAAGAATAATCAGGAAGGGAGCAAACACTTTTTCACCCCACTGTATGTATTTTCAGACAAATGTGTGAGGGGAGGGAGGCTCTGTATTCTTTTATAATATTAGAATATACACAGTCCAGTGTGTTATCTCCTTGTGTTGTGCTCTTAATATGGTGGACAAAACCAGGTCTGCTGCTTGTCAGTGCTTGCTAACACATAGCTGAGTGCTAAAATAGCATTAGCATCCGGACCACCATTACCACGGCAACAGAAAACTTCTGTGGCAGACAGAAACTGCCAGCAGCTTCAGGTCCTCTGAGCAGTATTTATTGATGACCACAGAGTTTGCGAATAAGCCCCTATTCACATATGTACAAATTCTGCTTCCACAGTGTTGTATATGGACATATCAACAACAGGTACGTCACGGACGTGGGGACGCGTGTACGACGTGACGTCATCGCGCTGTGACTATGTTAAGGCTCCAACGGCGGGAGACTTTCTCTTTGGTGTTCTGCCTTCATGACAGCCATAGCCTGTATAGCTTAAGGCTTAGCTAGCATGCTATATTGATACAGCACATGCATTACCAGTGTCTTGTAATAAAGTTCTAGTTTGGTACAACGCCTGCTCCGCTGTCCTGTTTCCAGACATAACACACAGCCCTTACCAGATTCCTCTGTCCTGTCACTTTGGTGTAGTTAGCAACACGCTAGCTCACCTGGGGCATCTATGATCTTGGGATATAGCCAGCTTTGAATGATGATTATCACAGAGTTGCCTCCTGTGTTTGGTCGGGTTATACAGGTGCATCTCAAAAAAAACAGAAAATCATTGAAAAGTTAATTTATTTCAGTAAATCAATTCTGAGTGTGATTCTGAGAGTCATATAGCTACCGAAAACTCAAAATTGAGTTTCTCAAAAAATTAGAATATTACATAAGATCAGTTGAAAAAGGAGCCAGTTGAAAGAAGCCAGTTGAGGTGGTTTGGGCATCTGATCAGGACACCTCCTGGACGCCTCCCACTGGAGGTGTTTTGGGCACGTCCCTCTGGGAGGAGACCCCGGGGCAGACCCAGGACTCGCTGGAGAGACTATGTCTCCCAGCTGGTCTGGGAACGTCTTGGTATCCTCTCTGAAGAGCTGGAGCAGATGGCTGGGGAGAGGGAAGTCTGGGCTACTCTGCTTGAACTGCTGCCTCCACGACCTGGACCTCTAGAAAAGCAGTAGAAGATGGATGGATGGAGGGAATTTAAAAAGTGGATTTTTTAACAGAAATATTGGCTGACTGAAGAGTATGCCCATGAACAAATGGTCGGGGCTCGTTTTCCATGAATTACTGCATCAGTGCGGCAAGTAATGGAAGTGATCAGCCTGTGTTGCTGCTGAGGTGTTATGGAAGCCCAGGTTGCTTTGATAGTGGCCAGAGTGGTGGCTCAGTTGGTAGAGCATCCGCCCCACACCCGGGAGGCAGGGGTTCAAATCCCGGCCGGGTCATGCCGAAGACCATATAAAAGCGGAACTTCCTGTCGTCCAGCTTGGTGCTCAGCAATAATGGAATGGAGGAGGGAAATCTGTGGCAGCGCCTTGCATGGCAGCGGCCCTCTGATTCTATATATGGGGTGTGTGTGATTAACACTGTAGATAGGAGAAACACAATTTTGTTCTACTGTACATGATTGGCTGTATGGTTGAATGACAATAAAGGGTGATTTAATTTAATTTAGTGGCCTTCAGCTCATCTGCATTGTTGGATTTGGTGTCTCTCATCTTCTTGACAATATTCCATAGATTCTCTATGGAGTTTAGGTCAGGAGAGTTTGCTGGACAATCAAGCACCCATGGTCATTAAACTAGGTACTGGTACTTTTGGCAGTGTGGGCACATGCTAAGTCATGGGCAGCATGGTGGGACAGCGGTTAGCACTGTTGCCTCTCAGCTAGAAGGTTCCAGGTTCGAATCCCGAGGCTGGCAAAGGTAGGCACCTTTCTGTGTGGAGTTTGCATGTCCTCACTGTGTTGTGTGGGTTTACTCCGGGAGCTTCGGTTTCCTCCCACAATCCAAAGATGTTAGGTTAATTGGTCATTCTAAATTGTCCCTAGGTATCTTTCTCCTATAGATACTTAGAATAGAGCATTAGTACTAGTGAAGCACTTTGAGTGGTCTTTGAGACTAGAAAAAGTGCTATATACAGTGGTGTGAAAAAGTGTTTACCCCCTTCCTGATTTCTCATTTTTTTGTATGTCACACTTAAATGTTTCAGATCAAACAAATTGAAATATTAGACAAAGATAACACAAGTAAACACAAAATGCAGTTTTTAATTGAAGGTGTTTATTACTAAGGATAAAAAAAAATCCAAACCTACATGGCCCTGTGTGAAAACGTGCCCCCCCCCCCCCGTTAAAACATAAATTAACTGTGGTTAATCACATCTTTGGAAAGCTGAGTTCAATTTTCTAGCCATTTCTAAAGCTTTAGGACTCCAGCGAACCACAGTGAGAGCCATTATCCACAAATGGCGAAAACATGGAACATTGGTGAACCTTCCCAGGAGTGGCCAGCCGACCAAAATTACCTCAAGAGTGCAGTGACGACTCATCCAAGAGGTCACAAAAGACCCCACAACAACATCCAAAGAACTGCAGGCCTCACTTGCCTCAGTAAAGGTCAGTGTTCATGACTCCACCAAAAGAAAGAGACTGGGCAAAAATGGCCTGCATGGCAGAGTTCCAAGATAAAAACCACTGCTGAGCAAAAAGAACATAAAGGCTCATCTCAGTTTTGCCAGAAAACACCTTGATGATCCCCAAGACTTTTGGGGAAAAAACAATGTGGACTGACGAGACAAAAGCTGAACTTTTTGGAAGGTGTGTGTCCCATTACAGCTGGTGTAAAAGTAACACAGTATTTCAGAAAAGAACATACCAACAGTAAAATATGGTGGTGGTAGTGTGATGGTCTGGGGCTGTTTTGCTGCTTCAGGACCTGGAAGACTTGCTGTGGTAAATGGAACCATGAATTCTGCTGTCTACCAAAAAATCCTGAAAGAGAATGTCCGGCCATCTGTTTGTGACCTCAAGCTGAAGCACATTTGGGTTCTGCAGCAGGACAATGATTCAAAACACACCAGCAAGTCCACCTCTGAATGGCTTAAGAAAAACAAAATGAAGACTTTGGAGTGGCCTAGACAAAGTCCTGATCTGAATCCAACTGAGATGCTGTAGCATGATCTTAAAAAGGCAGTTCATGCTCGAAAATCCTCCAATGTGGCTGAATTACAATTCTTCAAAGATGAATGGACCAAAATTCCTCCACAGCGCTGTAAAAGATTCATTGCCAGTTATCGTAAACACTTGATTGCAGTTGTTGCTGCTAAGGGTGGCCCAACCAGTTATTAGGTTTAGGGGACAATCACTGTTTCACACAGGGCCATGTAGGTTTGGATTGTTTTCCCTTAATAATAAACACCTTTATTTCAAAACTACATTTTGTGTTTACTTGTGTTATCTTTGTCTCATATTTTAATTTGTTTGATGATCTGAAACATTTAAGTGTGACAAATATACAAAAAAAATGAAAAATCTGGAAGAGGGCAAACACTTTTTCACAGCACTATTCACCACTATTTCACACACTAAATGTCCTGGTACACAGCTGTGCTGACTTTGGACTTGATAAAACACAGTGGACAAACAGCAGCAGATAACATGGCTCACTGAATCAGGTGCCAAGTCCTGTCATTTGGAAATCAAGGCCCCAGAGTCTGGAGGAAGAGTGGAGAGGCACAGAATCCAAGTTGCTTGAGGTCCAGTGTGACGTTTCCACAGTCAGTGTTGATTTGGGGAGCCATGTCATCTGCTGGTGTTGGTCCACTGTGTTTTATCAAGTCCAAAGTCAGCACGGCCATCTAACAGAAAATTTTAGAGCATTTCATGCTTCCCTCTGCTGACAAGCTTTATGGAGATGCTGATTTCAATTTTCAGCAGGACTTGGCACCTGCCAAAAAGTACCAATACCTTGTTTATATCACTGTGTTTGACTGGCCAGCAAACTCTACTGATGCAAACCCCACAGAGAATCTATTGAGGATTGTCATGGACATACTTTTCAGTTGACCAACATTTCTATTAAGAATCCATTAAAAAAATCTTATGTAATATTGCAATTTTTTTAGAAACTGAATTTTGGGTTTTCATTAGCTGTAAACCATAATCATCAAAATTAAAAGAAATAAACATTTGAAATATATCACTGTGTGCAATGAATCTATGAGTTTCACTTTTTAAATTTAATTATTGAAATAAATTTTTGATGGTATTCTAATTTATTGAGATGCATCTGTATATCCAGTTTTAGTTCGCCAATCTTGTTTGCAAGGGCCAAGCATTTGTGACAAAAAGGCCAGGTGGTGTTGGTCTGTTCGGAGCTCTCATCGCCAAACCAAGTAGCCAGACTGGGTACCCCACTACTGTTCATGCTGTCGTATGTACACATCGGTGCCATTATGGGAACTTGGAATATTCTCCCGATGTGCAGTGATTCCTCTCTGCTGTAGAAGATGTTTGATGTACTTCAAGGGCGCTTCACCATAAAAAGTAATACAAATAACAACCACAGGCAGCATTGTTTGGGGGAGTACAGAGCTGCAGAATGGGTGTGAGCATAAACTGTAGGGGGCAGCCATGTTAAGATAAGATAAGATAAGATAAGATAAGATAAGATAAGATAAGATAAGATAAGATAAGCCTTTATTAGTCCCACAATGGGGAAATTCCAGGATTGCAACAGCACAGGGATAGCAACACTCAGAGCAATAATTAAGAAGATACGAAAAATATAAATAAGAGAAGTGGATATACATACGTACACATAAATATATAAATATATATACAAAGTGCGGAGCATTGTAGCAAGATGGAATAAACAGCATAACCGTCTACTTAGTCATCCCACATAGTATGAATATGTACCCATACATATTTGCCACTCTCGATAGCGACTGATATTGTCCTAGTTGTATATTGGAGGGGACATTTGTGTAAGTCTGTTGCATCTTTTGCATTCAATACTACTAGGTCGTCACGTTTTTTTGCTATCTCTGCGAGCAGCCCTGCGTAGGTTATACAGTCTGACAGCCGGGAACATATCTTAATTGATATGTTCACCTGATGTAATGAAGTCAGTCCCATGAGCTGAGGGAAAATTGTAATTTCAGCAGCAGAGCATCACTCGAGACTGTCTACTGTAATATTCTATCAGCTGTAAATATTAATTTTTGCTGATGACTATATATATATACTGTATATACTGTATATACTGTATATATATATATATATATATATATATATATATATACTGTATATATACTGTATATATATATATATATACTGTATATATATACTGTATATATATATACTGTATATAATGCATCCCTTACTGTTTATTTCAACTGTCCGAGCACCCATATATTCCTGTTCCTTGATTATATTTGCATGCATGCATGCATATTATTTTATGTAAATAAAAAGCTGCTTTGATTTTCCTATTTTCCATGAAATATCCTGCTGGGGCTTATCTAAAACCCTTCTTTCAAGTCCTGTAATGCTTATTCCTAAAATCCCTCTTTAAAAAGTCAGAACTGAAGGGGTTCTTGACTTGAAATGTAAAAGCTGTGCTTTTTCAAATAAATAAATGTCTTTAGGCGATTAAACTCTTCCATTGTTGCTAAGCAGCAGCCTCTAATGTGAACAATGGGGACCAAGTAATACTAAAATTACAAATGAAACAGCACCAGGATGTACCAGAGTCAAAAGATATGAGTAATGTATGTTATCTATGTGTATTTCTATATTCAGATGATTCCCATTAGCACGTTTTCATGTACATTTCATGTAGCGCATGACACACTGTGAGTATCTGTAAACTACAGTCCTCAGATATGAATGGAACTAATGGGGCTACAATTCACTTTGTGCTTTCAAAGTTTCGTATGTTTTTTAGAGCTATGGTTTCCAGCTAGTATTGGCAGCTTTTGATGATGTATTATTTCCTTTCTGTCAAAAAATGGTTTGGTGGTCTCCTCCCTTATAATACAGCAAGAAAATCTATACTTGACTTTCAAATGTGGTATACAAGTTTGAGACTTGCTTTTGGCTGTACCTCATTATGTTACAAAGCTGGTCTCATGAGGAGGAGCAGTAGTTTTTCGCCTTCTTCCCTTTAGAGGTCGCCAGAGTGGATCATCTGCCTTCATCTCACCCTCTCTCTTGAATCCACTTCTGTCACACCAGCCCTCTCCATGTCCTCCTTCACTATATCCACGAATCTTCTGCAGTCTTCCTCTTTTCAACCCCCAGCCCCTCCCTGAGCCTGGTTCTGCTGGAGGTTTCCGCCTGCTAAAAGGGAGTTTTCCCTCTCCACTGTCACCAAGTGCTTGCTTACAGGGGATCACCTGATCGATGGGGTCTTTTTGTAGGTGTGGGGTTTCCCCCTACAGTTTGAAAGTGCATTGAGATGACTGTTGTTGTGAAATGCCGCAATATAAATAGAGTTGAATTGAATTTTCCTCCTGCCTGTCAGCTCCATCGTCAACATCCTTTGTCTAATATATCCACTATCCCTCCTCTGCACATGTCCAAACCATCTGAGCCCTGCCTCTCTTACTTTGCCTCTAAACCACTCAAGCTGAGCTGTCACCTAGTTCTAATCCTGTCCCTCCTCATTACTCCCTTTGAGAATCTTAGTATCTTCTGCTCTGTTGCCTCTAGTTCTACCTCCTCTTGTCAGTGCCACCATCTCCAAACCACACATCATAGCAGGGTGTAATATTTTACTGCAGAGGAAAAAAACATGTTTCAATCATTTAAATTATGGTGGTAGTATCCCCTTCATAGTCTAAATCCATATAATGCTGCTGTGCAGCTAGCTTAGCAACCATAGTCTTTTTGTTATTTCCTTAAAATTCTAGTCATCATACGAGACATCCCTGTTGATATATCTTTTGTCATTCTGGCTTATTTTGTTATATGGGGGGAAATAAATATTGAACACGTCATCATTTTTCTCATGAAACATATTTCCGATGGAGCCATTGGCCTGAGATTTTCACCAGATATCAGTAACAACCTCAGTAATCCATCCATACAAATAAATCAAGGCAACTGTGTTCACAAAACAAGTTATACTTAATAAATTGGAATCACACAAGGAATAAGTATTGAACAAGTGTGAATGTCACTTGTGGCAACATATCATCACTTCCTGTATTGCTGTCTGTCCATGTGGTATGCTCTCCTTACTCTCCTGAGGATTTTGCTTTTAATTGTATTTTAACCACCTTTTTCCATCTACCGTTAGTTCTCATTTCTGTTTATCAAGCTTCTTGCACCTGTGTGCGCACTCAGTGTCATCTAATCACCCTCTTCAGCCTTCTGCTCACCTTTCATTGGTGTTTTTGTTAGCTTCGGGTTAGCCACTAGCTATGGCTACTAGCTCTCCTTCCTCTCCTCCTCTGGTGTGCTCTCTCTGTCAGATGTTTAGCTACACCTCTGCCTCTTTTAGTGATAACGGTAAATGTAATAAATGTTGTCTTTTTGAGGCGCTCGAGGCGAGGTTGTCTGATTTGGAATCCCGGCTCTGCTGCATTGAAACACCGTCTGCGCCAGTTAATCTTGACGGACGTCCCCTAGCTGCAGCGGAGCTCCTGAGCCTAGACCCTGTTAGTGGTCCTCCGGTCCTCCTCAGCAGCGAGGAGACTGGGTGGGTGACGGTGAGAAGGAAGCCTAGCCGCAAGGCCCCGGTTAACCACCAGCCTGTTCACGTTTCTAATCGTTTTTACCCGCTCAGCGACACGCCCGCTGAGGAAAAAACTCTGATCATTGGCGACTCTGTAGTCAGAAACGTGAACCTAGAGACTCCAGTGGCCATAGTCAAAAGCATTCCTGGGGCCAGAGCAGGCGACACTGAGTCAAGTTTGAAAATATTGGCTAAAAGTAACTGTAAATACTCCACAATTGTTATTCACGCTGGCATTAATGACATCCGTCTCCGGCAGTTGGGTCACAAAACTTAATGTAGAATCGGTGTGTGACTTTGCCAAAACAATGTCTGCCTCTATAGTATTCTCTGGGCCCCTCCCCAATCTGACCTTTGATGACATGTTTAGCTGCTTGTCATCCTTCAACCGCTGGCTGTCTGTGTGGTGTCCCGCAAACAACATGGGCTACATTGACAATTGGAGCTCATTTTGGGGAAAGCCTGGTCTTATGAGATGAAACAGCGTCCATCCCACTTTGGATGGTGCGTCTCATTTATCTAACAATCTGGCATCATTTTTACCCAAATTTCCAAAACACTGACAACTCAGAGTTGGGACCAGGAAGCAGAGTCGCAGTCTTACACGCCTCTCTGCAGCTCCTCTTCATCTGCCACCCCTCAACTTAGCCGCTGTCTTCCTCATTAGAGAATCATTGTCTGCGCCCTCCAAAGTCAATAAAAATATAATGTATAAGTATCCCAAAGTGGTTAAACAAAAAGTTGGTAAAACTCAAATTAAACATGGAGCCTCTAAATTGAATGATTTGGCCTCTCTTCCTCCTCATAATTTAAAAATTAAATGCGGTTTATTAAATATTAGGTCTCTAACTCCCAAGTCTCTGCTAGTCCATGATCTGTTAATTGATTATCAGATTGATTTAATATCCCTTACAGAGACTTGGTTAGGGCAAGAGGATTATGTTGGTTTAAATGAATCAACGCCCTCTGGTTATTTAAACTGTCAAAATCCCAGAAGTTCTGGTCGTGGAGGAGGAGTAGCAACAATTTATCATTCCAAATTCCATCCATCCATCCATCCATCTTCTACCGCTTAATCCTTTCGGGTCGCGGGGGGGCTGGAGCCTATCCCAGCATCTTTGGGCGAGAGGCAGGGTACACCCTGGACAGATCGCCAGTCCATCACAGGGCCAACACAGAGAGACAGACAACCATTCACTCTCACATCCATACCTAAGGACAATTTAGAATCATTCCAAATTACTAGTTAATATAAAGCACAAAACATGTTATAATTCCTTTGAGGGCCTGGTCCTCAGTATTGGGCACTTTAGCAATTTTAGGCTAAACCCAATTTTATTTGCCACAGTTTATCGTCCTCCATCAACCTACTCAGAATTTTTATCCGAATTTGCTGAACTCTTAGCTGATTTAGTGCTGAAATCAGATAGAATAATTATAGTAGGGGACTTTAATATACATGTGGATGTAGATAGTGACTGCCTTAATGTAGCATTTAATTCAATATCAGACTCGAATGGGTTTTCTCAGAAAGTGGGAAATTCTACTCATTATCTCCACCATACGTTGGACCTTGTTCTGACATATGGCATAGAAATAGAAAATCTAGTAGTGTCTCCTCATAACCCTGTACTGTCAGACCATTGTCTGTTAACCTTTGATTTTTACTATTTCTGACTATTTGGCTCCTAAAGAAAAATATTACTACAGTAGATGCCTCTCAGATGATGTTGTTACCAAATTTATGCAGACTGTTTCCTCTATGCCATGTGTCAACACAACGAAAATAAGCAATAGACAGCTTGCTCCTTCTGTAATTGATAGCATGGTAGATAGTATTACAGCTTCTCTGCATCAGACTCTAGACTTGGTGGCCCCCTTAAAAAAGAAAAAGTCTAATAAGAGATTTCTAACTCCTTGGTTCAACACAGAAACTCATAGCTTAAAACAGAAGACTCATCAATTAGAAAGAAAATGGTGCTCCACTCATATAGCTGAAATCTATTTAGCTTGGAGAAATCATTTTTTAATTTATAAAAAATCTCTTAGAAAAGCTAGAAAGAGTTATTATTCTGCATTAATAGAAGAGAACAAGAATAATCCCAGGTTTCTTTTCAGTACTGTAGCCAGGTTGACAAAGAGTCAGGACTCTGTCAATCCTAGCATTCCCTTAGAGCTTACTAGTCAGGACTTTATGAACTTTTTCAATAATAAAATTTCATCCATCAGAGATAAAATCAATCAGATTCTTCCCACCGTTAACTTAAATACAGTAACTACTACAACTCCTTCAATTGATATCTGTCTTAATGAGTTTACTCCAATTGACCTTTTAGAGTTAGACAAAATAGTTTCCTCATCCAAGCCTTCCACTTGTCTTTTAGACCCTATTCCTACCAGGTTATTTAAAGAAGTCTTCCCACTTATTGGTAGCTTTATTCTTCATATAATCAATTCTTCATTAACTTTAGGCCATGTACTGCAGGCTTTTAAAACTGCTGTAATTAAACCCTTACTCAAAAAGCCAACGCTAGATCCAGGAGTTTTAGCTAACTGTAGACCAATCTCTAATCTCCCTTTCATTTCAAAAATCTTAGAAAGAGTTGTTGCTACGCAATTATTTGACCACCTGCAAGGAAATGGTTTACTTGAAGAGTTTCAATCTGGGTTTAGAATCCATCATAGTACTGAAACAGCCTTAGCGAAGGTCACGAACGACCTCCTCATCGCATCTGATAATGGACTTGTTTCTGTACTTGTCCTTTTAGACCTTAGTGCAGCTTTTGATACTATCGATCATAATATTCTACTTGATAGATTAGAACACCATGTTGGACTTAATGGAACTTCGTTGCAGTGGTTTAGATCTTATTTATCTGATAGGTTCCAGTTTGTTCATGTCAATAATGAGTTTTCGTCCAACTCAAAGCTCAGTCATGGAGTTCCACAGGGATCTGTGCTAGGCCCTACTCTTTTTAGTTTATATATGCTTCCGTTAGGCAACATTATTAGAAAGCACTGTATACATTTTCATTGTTATGCAGATGACACACAATTATACCTGTCAATGAAGCCAGATGATAGTAATCAATTAGCCAAGTTGGAAGCCTGTCTTAAGGAAATCAAAGCTTGGATGACTTGTAATTTCCTGCTATTAAATTCAGATAAGACTGAAGTCATTCTTGTTGGTCCAAAAAACCTTAGAAATACCTTTCCAAATCAAACTTTTAGTTTGGATGCGGTTACCCTTTCTCTTAATAGCTCTGTGAGGAACCTTGGAATTATTTTTGATCAAGCTCTGTCTTTCAATTCACATATTAAATTTGTTTCTAAGACTGCCCTCCATCATTTGCGTAATATTGCCAAGATTAGGAGCATCTTGTCTCAGAGTGATGCTGAGAAACTGATCCACGCTTTTGTTAGCTCTAGATTAGATTATTGTAATTCTTTATTATCACTTCAGCTGATCCAAAATGCTGCAGCAAGAGTTTTAACAGGTACTAGAAAGAGAGATCATATCTCTCTGGTTCTGGCCTCCCTTCATTGGCTTCCCATAGAGTTTAGAATTAAGTTTAAAATCCTTCTTCTTACTTACAAAGCTCTAAACAATCAGGCTCCTTTTTATTTAAAAGATCTGATACTACCGTATTATCCTAACAGAGCACTACGCTCCAAAATCCAGGATTACTTGTAATACCTAGAATCTCCAAAAGTACAATGGGAGGCAGAGCCTTCAGTTATCAAGCTCCTCTCCTGTAGAACCAGCTGCCAATTTGGATTTAGGAGTCAGACTTGATCTCTGTTTTTAAGAATAGGGTTAAAACCTTCTTTTTTGATACAGCCTACAATTAGGGAGGGATCATGTGTTTCTGAACCCTCCCTTAGTTATACTGCTAATAGGTTTAGTCAGCCGGGGGACCTCCAATAATGCACTGGGCCTCACTCCTTTCTTCACTCTCAATGAAATATATATATATATATATTTTTTGCTGGTCATTAACATCTGTTTGTTCTCTCCCATAGATTGAGTCCCCATCATGCTGTTTGCTCTCTACATGTCTGTTCTTTTCATCTTCTCTATCCCCTCACCCCCCAGCCAGTCGCAGCAGATGACTGCCCCTCCCTGAGCCTGGTTCTGCTGGAGGATTCTTCCTATTAAAAGGGAGTTATTCCTCTCCACCATCGCCAAGCGCTTGCTCACAGGGGATCACCTGATTGCTGGGGTCTTTCTGCAACTGTGGGGGTTCCCCCTACAGTTGAAAGTGCTATGCGATGACTGTTGTTGTGAAATGGTGCTATATAAATAAAGTTGAATTGAATTGAATTGAATTGAATTGAAAGAGAGGTGCAAAAAGTCATAGAAAGCCAAGAAACCAGCTGAAATCTATTAGAATTTAGGAAGCCATCCCCCATCAGTGCAAATTGATTTCAGCTGGTAAAGTCCTGACTGACGGCCTTTAAAAAGGTCTGTGAATATCAGATTGTCACACCAAAGGAACTCATGATGGGTAAAAGCAGAGAGCTCTCTCTAGACCTTTGCAACCTTATTGTTGCAAAACATAATGATGGCATTGGTTACAGGCGCATTTCTAAACTGCTGAATGTTCCAGTGAGCACTGTTGGAGCCATCCTTTGGAAGTAGAAAGAACATCATTTTACCATAAACTGGCCACGACCAGGAGCTCCTCGCAAGATTTCTAACAGAGGAGTCAAAAGAATTATCAGAAGAGTTATTCAAGCGCCAAAGACCACTCATGGAGAGCTCCAGAAAGACCTGGAGTTAGCAGGTACTGCTGTTTCAAAGAAAACAATAAGTAATCCACTCAACTGACATGGGCTCCATGCCCGCTCACATCGCAAGACTCCATTGTTGAAGAAAAAGCATGTTGAAGCTCGTTTAAAGTTTGCTGCACAACATTTGGACAAGCCAGTAAAATACTGGGAGACTATAGTCTGGTCAGATGAGACCACAACTGAACTTTTTGGATGCCACAACACACAGCATTTTTGGAGGAGGATGGCACTGCACATCAGCCCCAAAACACCATACCAACAGGG
Organism: Pholidichthys leucotaenia; assembly: GCA_020510985.1. Classification (NCBI taxonomy): domain Eukaryota; kingdom Metazoa; phylum Chordata; class Actinopteri; order Cichliformes; family Pholidichthyidae; genus Pholidichthys; species Pholidichthys leucotaenia. The sequence continues at coordinate 243,032,353 of CM035837.1, forward strand.
AAGTTTGGAGGTTGGAGCATCATGGTGTGAGGGTGTTTTTCAGCACATGGTACAAGTAGACTTCATATAACTGAAGGAAAGATGAATGGACAAATGTACAGAGACATCCTTGATAAGAACTTGTTACCATCTGTCAAGATGCTGAAGATGAAACAAGGGTGGACATTTCAGCAAGACAATGATCCCAAACACACAGCCAGTGAAACTCTCAACTGGCTCCAGAGATGGAAAATAAAGCTGATAGATTGGCCCAGTCAGTCACCTGACCTGAATCCAATTGAAAATCTATGGAACGAACTGAAGATCAGAGTTGATAAAAGACACCCATGGAACCTTCAAGACTTGAAGAAAGTTTGTGTGGAAGAATGGACATCTTTCTACCACATTAGAGTTCGCCTCAGCAGGGAAAGACTGACAGATCTGATATGTAGCACTAGTTTAGCTTAGCTGTCTACCCTTGTTAGACATTTTGTTCATTTGCTAAAACTTACCATTCTTACACCTGATTTTAGTTTATTTCATAGTAGTTTATTAAACACTGACCATGACCAAACATTACCGTTAGCAATTGACCATTCACTCCTTCAAGGTTGCTTGTGTTTATTGTACTCCAGGAACTGGTCATATCCTTTTCACCACTGAAACAGCCCTGTCTCCCAGTCATGCTTTACTTCACTCATTCTTTCAGACAATTTTTCGTTAGCTAGCTCAGGCTGTGATCGCTAACGGAGCTAAAAGCTAGCCAGCTAATTTTAGTAATTTAGCTCAAAGAACTGACCTCAGCAGTGGCAAAAAGATGGAGAGTGAGGAAAACTGGGGCTCAGACATGCACTGAAATGAGCCATTCTGTGGAAGGAAACAGATTGGTCAGAATGGAGCTGCAACAATGAAATGCTGAGGCATTTTTAACAATGCACATCACAGATTTCATAAGACCTCAGGGAACTGTGTCAACAAGTCAAAAAAGTGCATATGACCCTGTAAACTATGTCCTTGGCTTATTGTAAACATAAATATATTAACGTTAGTTTTGCTGCATGTAGGACGTTCATGTGTTACATTGCACGTATGATTTTCAAGGTCAAAGAGAATCTAACAGGTGACTAAAGAGGAGTCCGCAGTCTCACAGGAGCCTTGTGATGGATTATTTCAAGCCCAACATATTTCTCCTCTAAAACTGTAAAAGCACATCACGTACCACTCAGCTGCCAAGGAGATAAAAGAACTTTATGGAAAGTCAAACCCCCTATGTGGTCTTCAGTGGAAACACAAGAGGCTTATATGGGCTCCAGCTGTCCACGAAAACCAGATGCTCAGTGTTAATGCAGAGGACACAGGCAGTGCTAGATTTATTTATCTTAAAGAGCTTCAGTATAAGGCTGTATGCTGGATCCTGCTGAAAAAAAATCACCTCTCCACTGCTGTAATTACCTGAGTAAGTGCTGTGCATAAAGCAAAGATCCAAAGTGCCACCAGGTTTTCATTAAGCCAGTCCTTTACCCGCTCGTAGCAAGGCTGTGAAGACATAAAAAACAAAATGTGCATGGCATGAGAGTAAACATTAGCTCACAAAAGTAAACTCAAAATTAAGATGTCTAGTGCTGTGTGAGACTACAATGGGCCATTTACAGCAAGTCGGCTCCAGTTGTGTGAGGAAAATATCATTTTGCAAGATCCCTCATGGCAGAGCCTTTATCTTATACTCCTCTCCTTCTGGCTGGATCTTCTTTGGGAAAACGCTCCAAAATCAAACATGTCCCTGCTGCCCTTTTCTGCCTTTGGGGCTGCAAACAGGAGGAATGTGAAAATAGAAGCAGCCGAGGTACCATTTAGACATGAGAATAGCTTGAATTTTTCATATCTGACATTCCTTGAATGCATTTTTAAAGCAAGTTGACAAAAGAAATTATCTATAATCTCACTGTTTTTACCCCCCCCCACACTAGGACATTTTCATCTCCTAAAAAAATCACTTTTGAAAGTAAAATGCTTTTTTGCTCCTAACAGGCAAAAACCAAAAGGCAGTTGTTATGTATGCATAATGAGACAGGAGCCGTGCTGAAGTGAACAGCGAACCACCCTTTATTACAGAATACAGAATTATATATACCAGTGGCCGTGCCCGCCTGACGTCACCCTATGGACGGGTACGGCATCACACACACTACACTCACAACACCACACTTCCCCTCCCCCTTACAAAATGCAAAACCACACACACAATCGAGACCCTCCCCAATTTAGGACCTGAATCATGCACAAAGAAAACAGGGGAACAATTAACTAATAAAATAATCCACCACATTCACACAAAACAACTAAAATTGGACCAAGTCTCTTAAAATATGTAAAATAATCCCATAACACACCACATGCATACTCTCATGCACACCAGCACTATGTACATGTATTTACATTAAAATGCCCCAGGGCAACCCCACGGCATGCGTGCCCTTGGCCGCCGTCTGCCCCATGGATTGAAGCCACCCTCCCTGGCGAAAATGTCTCCTCTCGCCATCAACCGCTTCTCCTCTCTGGCCCCGCAGTGCTGCTGTCCAGCATGCCATCCCACAATGCCCATCGGTCCACTCCCGACTGCCTTCAACACTGCCGTCATGGCTCCAAACACTCTGGCCTCCTGTGGCCAAACTCCAGGGAGACCCGAAGCCTGCTCGTCAGCACCGCTCGCCGACCCGGGCACCTCACCACTGCTCTCAGCACCCTCGTCCAAGGCGCTCCACTGCACTGTCTCCATGCCCAGCCATAGCTGCTCTCTGCCGGGGCTCACAGCATCGCTTTCGCCGGTGTTGTTTCCTGACCTAGGCACCTCGCCGCTGCTCCCAGCACCCTCGTTCCAGGAGCTCCGCTGCACTGTCTCCATGCCCGGTCGTAGTTGCTCTCCCTCGGGGCTCTCAGCGTCACTCTCGTCGGTTCCACTCTCCGACCCAGGCACCTCGTCGCTGCTCTCAGCACCCTCGTCCCAAGCGCTCCACTGCATTGTCTCTGCACCTGACTGTCGCTGCTCTTCCCCAGGGCTCTCAGCCTCCATGGTCCCGCTCTCCCGCTGCCTAGCCTCCAGCTGCGGGGATGACTCTTGCTGCTCTTCCTCTCCGCTGTCGTTGCACACCACGCCATCCAACTCATCAGCGCTCCGGTCCTCCACCTTCCTGTGCTTCGTGGCTGGCCCACCATCTCCAGTGACCGGGGACTCCCCCGGTCCCATCTTGATGCCCAGCTGGTAGCTTGGAGCCCTCTTTTAGCACGCAGTTAGCTTCATGGCTAGCCCGTCCATAGACACTGACTGTGCCGTTAGCTTCTCCAAGCTAACTAGCTTAGCCTCGTTTGGCGCCAACACTCCCGCCACCTGGGCGGCACGGTGAGGCAGTGGTTAGCACTGCGGCAGCACAGCAACTCACCCTTGGCCATGGGATCCCTGGTTCAATCCCAGCCCCTGACCAACAGTAATCTGTGTGGAGTTTGCATGTTCTCCCTGTGTCTGCATTAGTTTACTCCGGGAGTTCTCTGGTTTCCTCCCACAAGCCAAAAAAACCCAAAACATGCAGGTTAGGTTAATTGGAGACTCTAAAAGTAGCCCTAGGTGTTGTCACACCTCGCCGCTCATCAGCGGCGCCAGCTGCACGCACACCTGCGCCTCGTCAGCGGCGAGGGATTTAAGCCGTCTCGCCCTGGGCTTCGGCCTGAAGCCGTCTGTCTTCGTTGGCTTCCCTTGCTGCAAGGAATCCCCTTCACCGAGCAAGATTACAAGTAAGAATCTCTTACCTTCTCCTTCCAGTCTCCTCCCCTGTGCACAGGTGGATTTCCCGGCGGCGGACTACTTCCTACAGCCACCGCCTCCTCGCTGTTGCATCAGGCGCTCCAGGTCGCTGTCTACCGGGCTACGCCCTTGCTGTGCCAGCCACCTGCCCAAACCAAGTAAGCCTACGATCATTGTCTTATCTCCTGTGTTGGTGTGGTGCCCGTTACCCTTCTCCCTCTGCTTCTCCCATAGGGTTGTCCGGCTGAACGGCCTCCTGCCCCCGTGCCTGACGCAGACGCCACCACCAACACATATACATCTCGCATACACACACTCATACACACTTGTTGTTAATAAAGCTATTAAATCTACCCTGAGCCTGCGTGTGTGTCTCCTGAGCCGTGCATTATGTCAGGTGTGACTGTGTGTGTGAATGGTAAAGGGATGGCGCCGTACTGTGGCTGCTTCATCCATCCAGGTGGATGCCCTCAATTTCCCCTCTGGGGATCAATAAAGTATACAAAATACACCCACAGCATCGTGGTCCTCATCTGCCTGGCGAAAAAATCGGCCACCCGCTCGACAGCATCCTCATAGCGCTCCGTCTCTCCCAACATACCGAGAATTCTTCGGCCCTCCACACCAAGACGATGGGCCAGGAGTGCTCGTCGTCTTCTCCCGTCGAGTCCACCTAGTCCCAGCGCCCCAATGTAACTCTCAAACATGGCCCTCTACTTCAGCCACAGGATCACCGTCTCTCCCATGTACTCCAGAAATGGCACTAGGGGTTGAGGTAGCCCATACGGTGCCATAATTATCCTTGTTGCCAAAATGTTATGTATGAATAATGAGACAGGAGCCATGCTGAACTGAACAGTGAAACACCCTTACAGAACACAGAATTATATACACCAGTGGCCGTGCCTGCCTGACGTCGCCCTGTGGGCGGGTACGGCATCACGCACACACACACTACACTCACGACACCACAGTAAGTATTGCTACTGGAAGGAATAGGGCAATGACCCGCTTTTTCTGGGAGGAAGAAATAAAAAAGGAGATGAATTACCAAAGCAAAGAGAGTGGTTGACTAAATGTAGGGTGACCTAAGTGATGGGATGCTTTTTTTCAACAAAAGTCACTTGACAGATGACTCCATGGACACTGAAAAGACATGTGTGCCACACCGTACGTTTTATGAAAGACACATTGTGGAAAAGAGAGCCTGAGATTTTGAAGTGAAGGAGAAACTGCTATCATAACAGGCTGCACTGCTGTTCTAATTAAATTATTCATTTCTGCTGACATGCCTTACTGTTTGTGGTGCTTTAAAAAAAATCTTACATGTAGAAGCTGACTCAAAGCCTGCATGCACCCTACATTTCACTGTGGCTTGAAATGTCAGAGAACCAAAAAATATATTTTCGTCAGTGCACGGTGAAATACTTCTGGACTGGATCAATATGGAAAGTTGAGCAGTAAGCCAGAATTTAAGACAGCTTTGGTGTTATTTATCAAAGTGCTGCACAAGTGCAAACCTCCTGGACCACAGAGCCGCATCTGAAAATATATAAATTTTGATTTTTATGGTCTGATGTCTACTGCAGACTCCTGTAACACACACGGCAGAAAAAAAAGAATAGTATACTGGAAAAACTGCACAGAAGTTCAAACAAATCCTACGACAAAAGAGAATGGTGTATCAAAGTAGTACAAAGATAACAGACATAATCAATACCATTAGCTTGGCTATCTGAAGCTTTACAGCAAGTGGCTTTTTGCTTTCTAGGACTTGCAAAAAACAAACAGATGACAACAACATCAACAACAACTACTACTACTACTACTAGAGAGTACTCGGAGAGCACATACTTTCACCAAGGCCCTATCGTGCAGTGTTTCAGGAAGTGAAAAGTGATCCAGAATCCATATCCTGATTCAGATCACCTCCAAAATCTAATGGGTTCATCCATAACCCAAGGCCCACCTCTGGTGAAAATTTCATCAAAATCCATCCAGTAGTTTTTGTGTAATCTGGCTAACAGAGATGATTACCTCACTACCTTAGCTGAGGTAATAATAATAATAATAATAATAATAATAATAATAATAATAATAATAATAATAATAATAATATATACAGTCCTTAATATAGCTGACAGCCTGTAGTTTTAGTATTTAAAAAGTGCCATTAAATGTACTTTATACAGCTACTGAGGCTCTGTTGGTGGGGAAAAAATGAACAAGAACTGACTCTACATTTGCACTATATCTGGGTTGTCTTAAGGGTTTGTGCGTTGGGATTTTTTTTTTGTTCTATTTTCATAGTATTTCTTGCTGTGTTTTCCTGCGTATGCGTTCTTGTTCTTGTCTTATTTCCTGCCAGTCCTGTCATAGATGTGGTCACCAGTGCTCAGTCATTCCTGTCTACGTGATGTTTTAATCCTCTCTTCACCCTAAACCCCAAACCCCCAAAGGCTTATGCAACATGACAACGGTACTCAGCAGTAGTGTTTGTGTGATTTCTCAAAATGCCATGAATAGGAATGAAACACTTTGTGAAATATCACATGAAGCCCTGGATAAGACAGTCAGTTTTTCTTACGTCGACTAAATATAAAAGCTGGACATTGTTTCCTAATCTGAAAAATTACGCTAAAACAGGAACACGTCAAACCATCCTGTCCAATGGCCAATAGGGATTAAATGAATGAAGATAGGTTGTACAGTCAAAATCTGGGGCAAGATTACACATCAGCTTTCATACACACTTTCCTAATAAGTTTTTGACCTCAAATGCTTGTTTTAGAGAATGGGTACGCAAGCAGACCAGAAACAAAACTGTCATACACTGTCATAAAATATATTCCTGAGGTTAAATGATGCTTCACTACCATACACATCTCAGCTTGAGGTGCTTTGTTGTGCACAAAATGGTGACCTATTGTCATGTTTTAGGCTGTACAAGACATGCTATTTTATAGATTACTGAAAACAGCATCCAACTAAGTTAAATTTGACAAGAGGAAGTGAGAGACAGAAAATGCCATTGCCGCTTTGTGATCTGAAACAATTTTGGGGAAAAAAACCCCCAAAACAATACATATACAAAACACCTTTCAGGATATGTCTTAATTTTTGGCTCTGCCTTAACACTCTTCTTCTTCTTTCTTTCCAAAGTCATCCTACAGACTACCATCCGATGCTGTCTAGCTACATTCTTCCCTGCCACCACCTTGCAGTCTCCCATCCTGTTCAGATTTCCCTTTCTGCATGAGATGTAGTCCACCTGTGTACACCTTCCTCCACTCCTGTAAGTCACCCAATGTTCCTCTCTCTTCTTAAAGTATGTGTTCACCACAGCCATTTCCACCCTTTTAGCAAAATCCACAAACATCTACCCTTCCACATTTCTCTCCTTAACACCATACCTACCCAGGACCTCCTCATCCTCTGTTTTCTTCACCTACATGTCCATTAAAGTCTGCTCCAATCACCACTCGCTCCCCTGTGAGACACTCTCTACCACTTATTCCACCTTACTCCAGAATTCCTCTCTCTTCTACCTGACATCCAAATTGTGAGGCATATGCATAAAAAACATTCAACATCACACCTTTGATTTCTAGCTTCAAACTCACAAGCCTGACTGACTCCCTCTTCACTTCCTGAACACTCTTCACATACTCTTCCTTCAAGATTACTTCTACTCCTTCTCCATTTCTCTTCCCATCTACACCATGGTAGAACAGTTTAAATCCACCTCCAATGCTCCTAGCCTTGCTTCCCTTCCACCTGGATTCTTGAACACACAGTATATCTACCTTTCTTCTCTCCATCATATCAGCCAACTCTCTGCCTTTGCCCGTCATAGTCCCTACATTTAAAGTCCCTACTCTCACCTCCACACTTCTACCTTTCCTTTTCTCTCTGTTCCTCCTAACACACTTTCTCCCCTCTTCCTCCTTGATCTTTCACCAACAGCAGCAATTTCCTGTCAGTTAACAGTACCAGTGGCAGTCGTTGTTAACCCGGACCTCAACTGATTTGGTATGACAGTCTCATTTGTCGTGATCTGCATGTTTGATTTGGCAAAGCTTTTACATTGGATGCCCTTCCTGATACAACCCTCCCCATTTACCTGGGCTTTGGACCGGCATTAGGAGCGCACTTGCTTGTGCACCCCCTGTGGCTGGGTTCAACTACTGTATAAACTGTTGGAAGAAATTTCAGAAGCCTTTAATGTCTACAGCCTATTGATTTGTACCATCTTAACTTAATTTTGCAGCCGATTCTCACCAAAAAGTCATATAAATAACACGTTTTTGGAAATTTGAGAGGTGTAGAGCATGTATGTATATGTGAGGTGTGAAAAGTGCCTAAGTCTGAATAAACCTAAAATCAAAAGTGAAAAGCACACAGAAATGGTAAACGAACAACGTTTGATGCAACCCAGGGATGTTGAGTGAAAGTACTCCGTTTTTGTACTGCCTTCCATCCCCCTCCCACCAACCGAATGAGAGTTCACCCCTGTTAAAACGGGTTTGTTTTTTATATGTACAGTGACAGCAGTGCATGTGCACCATGACAGCGAGTTTTGGTGTGAAGGTTTTAAATGGTACATTTGCAGTGGGGTGGAAAGTGTGTTACTTTTACTACTTTTGGTGAGCTCGGGTTGATTTGAGATGCATGGTAATTGTCTTTTGTCACTTCTCTTACGCCGTTATTTTTCAACCAAGTCACTGTCTCTCCTCTTAGGTTTTTGTTACTATACCTTAACTATCTGTTTTGCTTCAATGTTCGCTCGCAGCTAAACTTTTTATGTCTGGTACTGTTCAATGCAGTGGTTGAGAGAAGGGGTTTAGGACTGGATACATGTTAAAATGTAATTAAAAATGAAGGACTTTGCCAATGCATTTATATCTTCCACAAAGGAAGTCATGTTTTCAGTTCCTATTTGTCCTTTTTTATTTTTACTGGCAAAATCTGCAAACGAGCAGCTGTTTACAAGAAACAAACAAGAACAATTTATATAGCTCAACACAACTATTACAAGTGGCTTCTCCAAATTCAACACAAAATGCCACTTTTAATGGCTACTGTAGTCTCAAAATTATTCAGCCCTTTCATGACAGGAAGATGAGAGACACCAGACCCAACAATGCAGACGAGCAACCTGGGCCTCCATAACACCTCAGCAGTGCCACAGGCTGATCGCCTCCATGCCACGCCGCACTGATGCAGTAATTCATGCAAAACAAGCCCCGACCAAGTATTGAGAGTGTGTACATGGACATACTTTTCAGCTGGCCAATATTTCTATTAAAAATCCACTTTTTAAAAATTGATCTTATGTAATATTCTAATTTTTGAGAAACTGAATGTTGGGTTTTCATTAGCTGTAGCCATAAGCATCAAAATTAAAGAAATAAACACTTGAAATATATCGCTGTGTGTAATGAATCTATACAATATGAGCTTCACTTTTTGAATTGAATTACTGCAATAAATTAACTTGTAGATGATGTTCTAATTTATTGAGATACACCTGTATTCTTGGGTTTGTATGCTGCAACCACCTTTGTCAAATCCCACCAGAGATTTCAATGGAAGCTTCAGCTTCATCGCAGATGGCATTATATTTTCTCCCAGGATTTCTTGCAGGTTTCCAGTGCCAGAGGAAATTAAGCTGTCTCAGAGCATCACTGAGCCACCGCCATGCTTCACTGTATGCAGGATGTTCTTTTTACCATATGCTCCATTCTTCCTCTTCCAGACATACCGCTGATCCATAGACCTGAAAAGTTCCACTTTTGTTTCATTGCTCCACAGAACAGAAAATCAAAACCTCTTTGGCTTATTTATATAGTTTTGAGCAAATAAGAGCTGACTTTTCTTGTGCTTTTGGGTCAGTAGTAGTGTATGTCTTGGAGTTTGGACATGGAGCCCTTCAGTGTTTAGTATGCAGCATGGTGGTACAGAGGTTAGCGCTGTTGGCTCACAGCTAGAAGGCTCCAGGTTCGAAACCCCAGGCTGGCAGGGGCGGGAACCTTTCTGTGTAGAGTTTGTGTGTTCTCCCTGTGGTGCGTAGGTTTACTCCAGAGGCTCTGGTTTCCTCCCACAATCCAAAGACATGCATGTTAGGTAAATTGGTAACTCTAAAGGTGCGTTCACACCAAACACAAATGGGTGGTGCGAATCCATACAAAGTGAATGGAAAGACGTGAGTACGCACGAATTTGCGCAGTCGTGCGCCCCAGGCTAGCTGTTAGCTTTGATATTCTGTCGTCACCGAAGTAAAGGTATCACCATTGCAGAGTAAACTAGTTTGAAAATTTGACTCACTCAGCTGGAGACTCAGGAGGACCGGGAGCCTTTCAGCTGAATCGGGATGTCGTTGTTATTTACCCATGGTTTCCTGACACGGGCAAGCTAGCCAGCTAGCAATGTAAACAACCCTCATCTTGTGAACTTTTGGAGGCTTGAGACAACATTTTCAGGTGAGTCCCCGGTTGGATAATGTAAACATAAGCATGACATTATTTTGGGAATTTCCACAGAAGGTTGAACACAGCTGCAGAAGTTTTAAAGGCAACTTCACCTGTCTGCATGTCACTCAGAAGGGGGATTCATGTCTGTTTGTGTGTTTATACTGAATTATAATGTAATTGTGCCGTGCGAAAAATTCGCCCATTTGCTTCTGGTGTGAATGCACCTTTATAATGTAATCATGCCAATCAAAAAATTCGCCCATTCACGTTTGGTGTTAATGCACCTTAAGGGTATGTCCTAATTCACCTCTTCACCCTGCTCCTAGTGGTAGGGCTAAAGGGTGAATTGGGACACACCATAAATTGTCCCTGGGGCACCTGGGGTTTGGGGGCTGGCATAGGCCCTGGGGGGGGCGGGTTGGCGGGCCTGGGGGCATGGGCCCACTGTGCCGGCCGCCTGGCCTCCCTTGGCTGTCCCTCCGGGAACAGATGCCTGGCTTTCCTGGGGCTTGTTGACCTCGGACATCTGTGCCCTGTGGAGGGTTGGTAGCATTGTCCTGCCTGCTCTGGGTTTCCCGGGGCGGGGGGGGCGGGGATTGCTGCGATTGGCCCGCCTCTTCGTATGCTTCATGACAAACCACTCACATGCACACATTTATTTTGTGCGCGCTCTCATATACACACACACGGACACACACACACATATGTCTCCCCTTTAACAGGTGCCGATAACAGACTCATGTTGAGACCTCTTCGGTGGAGGAAGCAGTCTGTCTTCTGTTTGTTTTAGTTGTTGGTATGTCTTTTTTGTCTGATCCTCTCCCTTATCTTTCCCCCTCCACACACTTCCTTTCCCCATTCCCCATCCTGTCGGGTCCTTCATGGGTAAAATAATTTAAATAAAGTATTAAAAGTTATTACAGGAGGAGTTTACAACAATATACAGTACATAGATGGGTACTGTATAAAGCTCCTTTTGGCAAAGTAAATCTGTTTTGGCAAAATAAGGATAGCAAATCTCTCTTCTGCTCACTTAGCCGCCTGACAGAACAAGGGGGAAAAAACTAAAAAAATAAATTGTCCCTGGGTATCTGCCTCTGATAGGCCCTTAGAATAGAGAGTTAGTATACTTACTAGTTAAGTGCTTTGAGTGGTCTTTGTGACTAGAAAAAGCATGATATAAGTACAGGTCCTTATCCTTATGTGCCTTACTTTAGAAAGTGAAATCTTAGCATCTGCTGCCACCAAGTCTTGCTGCAGGTCTTTTGCAGCAAATTGAGGGTTTTTGATTACTTGCTTCCTTGGGACTCTGGCATTCCTCTTTCTGCTATGTCCAGGTAGAGTAACCACTGTTCTTTTAACTTTAAACATGCAAACTATGCTTCCAAGTGTATCTCTAGGAACATTCAGTGCCTCTGCTATCTTTCTTTTCCTTGTTTGTTCAAGGCAATGCTCTCTTCTGACCTTTCAAGACAATGCACTTGACTTAGCCTTTTTTCTAACATGCAATCAAATGTCACCGTCAACAGTCCAGGAATTTGAGGTGTTCTATCTCAAGCACACCTGATGAAACTAATGAAGCTCTTGAATGGTTGCATCAGGTGAGCTTGAGACCACCTGATTTGCAAATTTGTGCTCTTATGAGGAATTCTGTTGAGGGGGTTGAATAATTTTGAGACTGCAGTAGTCATTGACAGTATGATTTAGCGTTGAATTTGGATAAAATCCTTATAATATTAGTTTTAACTATTTAAACTGCTCTTTTGTCATTTGTTTATTGCAAACACCTGACAATTTTTAAATTTTGCCAATAACCCTAAAACTCAGTGGGGGTGAATAATTTTGATTGCAACTGTACCTATACGATATCGGACTCCTGTCTAGTTTAACTTTGTTTCCTTTTAACTTTTGTGAAAGATTGAGCTCACCATGTAAAAAAACTTTTCCTCCACTGAAACTATAGGAAATTACATTTCTTCTTTACTCTTCCCAGGAAAGATGAGACAAAAAAGGTTAACACAATTTAAAACCTTATGCACAGCCCCATAAATCTGATGAAAATAAATCATGTGAATGCTTTTTTCTCTTGTGCAAACACTGTTCTGAATCTACAGATTTTTTTAATGCATCTGGCTTTCAAGCACTGGCAGGCTTTCAAACTGTGTGTGCATCTGTGTGTGAGAGTCATCAAGCCATTTATTTGGCTACGCTGTTTTTTTGTTTGCTCAATGTCAATGAGAGCATAAAAAGTTTTTTTTTTTTTAACTTAGAACAAAAATGTCACTTAGAACAAAAACGTCACTCCTGAGTTCATGAATACTCAGCCGCCTCACACAATAACAGAAAAGTCTGTACAAAGGATCGGTTTTATTCCTCCTCTGCTATACTCATTACTTAAATATTTAAGTCATATCTGCCTCACAGCGCTGCACAACATAAACCAGTCACTGGCCTTGAGTGACTTCTTTTTGTCACTTGGAACTCAATAGAGTGTCACTGGAGTATAAAATATGTATTTGATTTCAGGCAGAGAAGCTGGAAGAACTGCACTAAACTGGACATCACTGACACGCTAATGGAATCACAGAAAGACGAATTCAATTGAAATAAGGTATGCAATATATATTTGCAGGGTAGGCATACAGAAGGAGGAATTGCAGGCATTATTGAGTGGATTTGTATGCTACATTCCAAACGACAGTGGCTGAACCATTGATCTACAGTCAAACATTCATCAAAACAAAAACAAGCCACATTAATTTGCAGTCAAAATGTCTTTCACACGAGAGGGGCTGATGGAATTCAGAAGGCCAACAAATTGTCACCTGAAGGACGTAAATATGAATAATACTGAAGCAGTTTCCAGCAGAACCTGATTTTCTGAAAAAGAAATGGCTTTTCAAAAGGTTACATGTCTTTCTCTGAAATTGAAAACAGCTGCTGTTTGACCACAGCTTTTCATTTCCACTACCTGATGGTCAAACTCAATTTAGGTGAAAAGAACTGGGGGGGGGGGGGCATTGTGTCTTAAAAATGGAGAGTTCTCTTGTATTATGTGAGTAGAAATTGATTTTTATTAATTTCCTTAATTTGCTAAAATATAGCAAGTTTGGTACAAGTCTGGAGTCAAATGGATTAACTACAATGTTACTGTGTAACTGCATACAAAAATATATATTTAATGAAAATAAAGAAATGCATGAAGCACTTGACCAGGAGCTTTGTAAATGTGACTCTTTCTGCAGGAGATATCCAAAACACTTGGCGTGATTTTTTAAAATGGCCTATTTTACATCTTGAGGCAAACACCAAATAACATGCGACACTGCACAGAAGAAATGTTTTCCTGTTACCATTCATCATATTTATGCATTATGATGTTGTGCGACTGCTGTAGCGCTGCTGGACTGCAGATGTCTGTGTGTGTGGGGCTTCCTTAATATTTTTAGTCTCTGATGATGATTATCAACCTCAAAGCAATACTTTAATGGTTATGGCTTCATACAGAACTACAATGATCAGATTCTGCAGTCAAAACCCAGCCACAGGGGGTGCACAAGCTAGTGTACTCCTGATGCCAGTCCCAAACCCAGATAAATGGGGAGGGTTGTGTCAGGAAGGGCACCCGACGAAAAACCTTTGTAAAATCAAACATGCAGATCATGACGAATGAGGCTTTCATGACAGATCGGTCGAGACCCAGGTTAACAACGACCACCACCGGTGCTGTTAACCGACAGGGTGTCGCTGGAAATTGGGCTACTGCTGGTCGAAGATCGAGGAGGATGCGAGGGGGAAGGCATGTTAGGAGGGAGAGAGAGAAAAGGAGGTAGAAGTGTGAAGGTGAGAGTAGGGACGTTAAATGTAGGGACTATGACTGGTAAACGCAGAGAGTTGGCTGATATGATGGAGTGGAGAAAGGTAGATATACAGTCATGTGAAAAAATTAGGATACCCTCTATTGACATAACGCACGGCTCAGGAGACGCACACACACAGGCTTAGAGTAGTTCAAAGAGTTTATTAACAGCAGGAGTGAGTGAGTGCGTGTCTGCGGGATGTAAATGTGTTGGTGATGGTGTCTGCTCCAGGCACAGAGGCAGGTGACCGTACAGCCGAGCAACCCTATGGAGAGAGCACAGGGAGAGGGTGACGGGCATACACCAACACAGGAGGGATTTATGGCGAGAGAAGGACTTACTTGGTGGGTCAGGACAGCTGGCACAACAAGGGGGCGAAGCCCGGAAGACAGCCACCTGGAGAGCTCTGTACAGCAGCGAGGATTGGGCGATGGAGTGGAGATGTCCGCCGCTGGGGAATCCACCTGTGCACAGGGGAGAAGACTGAAGAAAAGAGGTAAGCGATCTTCTTACCAAAATGGTGACGCTGAAGGGAAGTATGCTCACAACGGTGAGGGACGAAGTCTGACGGCTTCAGGCCGAGCCTCCGGGCGAGACGGCCTTTATCCCTCGCCGCTGATGATTGTCAGGTGCGTGAGCAGGTGGCGCCGCTGATGAATGGCGCGGCGTGACAGTACTCCCCCCTCTAGCAGCGCCTCCTGGCGATGGCTTATCCGGGTGCGCTCGGTGGAAGTCCGCGATGAGCGATGGGTCCAACACAAACGACGGGGGCACCCATTGCCGATGCTCGGGCCCATAGCCCTCCCAGTCCACCAGGTATTGCAACCCACGACCTCGGCGCCGGGAGTCCAGGATGGAGGAGACGGACCAGGCCGGATGGCCACCAATCATCCGGGGCGCGGGTTGCGCCGCAGGAGGAGGGCAAAGGGGGTCAGTGACTGCCAGTTTCACCTTCGACACATGGAAAGTGGAATGGATGCGGAGGGAGGGGGGAATAGCCACGCGCACAGCCACCGGGTTGATGATCCGGGTGATGGGAAAGGGACCCATGAATCGCTGTGCCAGCTTCCTCCTCTCGCCTTTTAATGTGACGTCCTGGGTAGACACATACACGAGTTGCCCAACTCTGTACGCCGGGGCAGGTCTTCTGTGCCGGTCCGCCACGGTCCTGTTGCGCTCCGCCGTGCGTAAAAGCGCATGACGCGCGGCAGCCCAGGTGGAGCGGAACTGCCTAAGGTGCGCCCTAACAGAGGGGACAGTCACCTCGTTCACCTGCGCTGGAAACAGCGGGGGGTCGTAACCCAGGGACGCCTTGAAGGGGGACATCCCCGTTGCAGAAGAGCGGGCGGTGTTGTGGGCATACTCCACCCAGGCGAGATGGTTGCTCCAGGACGTCGGCTTGGATCTAGTAACACAGCGGAGCGCAGCCTCCAGCTCCTGATTGGTCCTCTCACACTGCCCGTTAGACTGGGGGTGATGGCCGGAGGAGAGGCTCACCTTGGCTCCGATGGCGTTACAAAAGGATCTCCAAACCTCGGATGAAAATTGGGGACCCCGGTCCGAGACCACGTCCACCGGAATCCCGTGCAGCCTGACCACGTGTTGGACGAGGAGGCCCGCCGTCTCCAGGGCAGTAGGGAGACCTCGCAGGGGAATGAAGTGTGCAGCCTTGGAGAAACGGTCCACGATGGTCAGGACGGTGTCAAAGGAGTTGGAAACGGGGAGTCCGGTGACGAAGTCCAGTGCGATGTGCGACCAGGGCCTGCCGGGGACGGGCAGAGGCTGGAGCAGACCCGCTGGGGGGGCATTTCCCGACTTGCTGGTGGCACAGATTGGGCAAGCCCGGGCGTAGCGGGCTGCATCCCTCCGCAGGCCTGGCCACCAAAAGGACCGTTGGAGGAGGCTGATCATCCGAGAGGTGCCGGGATGACAGGTGAGCCGGGAGGTGTGGAGCCAGTGGATGACCTCTCCTCGGACCGCAGATGGGACGAACAGTCTTCCCTCCGGTCCGCCGCCAGGATCAGGTTCCACCTCCTGCGCCTTCCGGATCTTGTCTTCAATGTCCCAAGAGATGGCACCGAGGACGCACGACCTGGGCAGGATAGTGTGGGGCGTCTCCTCAGCCTCCACGGGGGTGAACTGCCTAGAGAGGGCGTCAGGCAGGCCGTTTTTGGAGCCCGGCCTGAAGGTGATCGAGAAGCGGAACCTGGCGAAGAACAAAGACCAGCGCGCCTGGCGGGCATTCAGGCGCTTGGCAGATCGTAAATACTCTAAGTTCTTGTGGTCCGTCAGGACCACAAACGGCAGGTCCGCCCCCTCTAGCCAGTGGCGCCACTCCTGTAAGGCGAGTTTAATGGCCAGGAGCTCTCTGTCCCCCACATCGTAGTTCCTCTCCGCCGGGGACAGGCGCCGGGAGAAGAAGGCGCACGGCCGTTTGGCGCCATCGTCAGGTGACCGCTGGGATAACACTGCCCCCACTCCCGTGTCCGATGCGTCCACCTCCACAATGCACTGCAGCGCGGGGTCGACCTGGCGAAGGACCCGGGAGGAGGAGAACTCCGCCTTCAGCGCCCTAAAGGCAGCAGCGACCTCTTCAGTCCACCGGAACGGGACCTTCGGGGACGTGAGGCGGGTCAGCGGTCCGACGATCGAGCTGAAATTTGGGACAAAGCGGCGGTAAAAATTGGCGAAGCCAACAAACTGTTGCACCTGCTTCCGGGATGCGGGAGTAGGCCACTCCACCACCGCCTTCACCTTCTCTGGGTCTGGGAGCACCTGATCTTGAGCGATGATGAATCCCAGGAAGGATGTGGTCCTAGCGTAGAATTCGCATTTCTCAGCCTTCACGTACAGACGATTCTCCAGCAGTCTTTGGAGGACCCGCCTCACATGGACCTGGTGCTCGTCCCTGGACCTGGAGAAGATAAGGATGTCATCCAGGTAGACGAACACAAAAAGGCCGATGAAATCCCGGAGGACGTCATTAATGAGGCGCTGAAAGACGGCAGGAGCGTTGGTCAGCCCGAACGGCATGACGAGATACTCAAAGTGGCCGTTCGGGGTACGGAAGGCTGTCTTCCATTCATCTCCCTCCCGGATCCGGACGAGGTGGTAAGCGCTGCGTAAATCCAGCTTGGTAAACCAGGTCGCCCCCTGGAGGGAGTGAAAGGCAGTGTCCATGAGGGGCAGGGTGTAACGGTCCCTCTCAGTGATGTCATTCAGCGCTCGGTAGTCTATGCAGGGGCGGAGGGATCCGTCCTTTTTCCCGACAAAGAAAAACCCTGCCCCCACGGGTGACGACGATGGGCGAATAATCCCAGCGCTCAGAGATTCCTTCAGGTATGTATTCATGGTCTCCTTCTCCGGCGCCGACAGGCTGTAGAGCCGACCAGATGGCAGGGGAGCCCCCTGGCGGAGGTTGATGGCACAGTCATATGGTCGATGCGGGGGAAGAGACATAGCTTTCGATTTGCTAAATACCATACCCAGGTCGTGAAATTCTGGAGGCACCAGTGACAGGTCCGGAGGTGCTGTATCCGCCACAGGGGGAGCCGCGGATGGGGAGCAGGCAGCGGACTGAAGGCAGGTGCCCATACAGAAGGTACTCCATGCCGATACCCCAGCGGACCTCCAGTCCAGGACAGGGTTGTGGAGGCGTAGCCAGGGATACCCCAGGATGACGGGCGACACAGAGTTGGGCAGGACGTAAAATACCATCTCCTCCCGGTGGTTCCCTGAGATGATGACTGGGACAGGCATGGTTTGGTGAGAAACTCTCCCAAGGGAGGCACGGGAGAGATGGACCAGGGAGATGGGGTGTTTTAATGCCTGACAGCGGATGCCCAATCGGGTTGCCAGGCCTTGTGAAATGAAGCTGCCCTCTGCGCCCGAATCCACCAGTGCGTGGGTGAGGTGCCCAGTGGGATTGTGGCAAAAACGGATGGGCAGCTTTAATTGAGTGAGAGAGTCTAACCGGTTGGGATCCGCGAGGCTCCCTACAGCGATTCGCGGACCCCGCCGACTGGCTTTCCGCGGGCAACGCTCCACAGTGTGTTGGTCACCTCCGCAATACATGCAGAGGCCCAACTCACGGCGGCGTTGTTTCTCCGCAGGGGAAAGCTTGGTCCAGCCCGTCACCATCGGCTCCGACTCCTCGGGGCACAATGCTGGCGGCGCCGCCAGGGGGCGAGCTTGGAACAGGTGCGGCGAGACTCCACGAGGGCGAGAAGAAGAAGACTTCCGCCCCGAGGAGCGCTCGCGCAGCCTGTTATCCAAACTTATCGCTAAGGATGTCAGCTCCGCTAGCGT
Organism: Pholidichthys leucotaenia; assembly: GCA_020510985.1. NCBI lineage: Eukaryota > Metazoa > Chordata > Actinopteri > Cichliformes > Pholidichthyidae > Pholidichthys > Pholidichthys leucotaenia. The sequence continues at coordinate 243,050,769 of CM035837.1, forward strand.
CCCAGGGATATCCCGTCCAGCCAGTTCATCCCTCAGATCACTATTGAGGCTGCGGAGGAACAGGCCACAGAGGGAGCGTTCCTCCCAGCCCAATTCCTCCGCCGCTACCCGGAAGTCGACCGAGTAGTCCGCTGCCGACCGGCCTCCCTGCTGGAGAGCGAGGAGCCGATCGACCTGGACCGTCTCGGTTTGAGAATGGTCAAAGACCTCCAGAAAGCGCCTCACGAACTGGTCATAGGTGAGGGTGGCATAACTGGGCCTCGCCATTACGGCGTAGGTCCAAGTTAACGCACGCCCCTCCAGAAGATTCCCTATGTAACCAATCCGACTGTGATCCGAGGGAAAATCTCCGGGCACACGGTGGAACACGGACTCACACTGCATAATGAACCCCCGCGCTCCGCCGAGCTTACCGCTAAAGCGGGCAGGGGTCGGAATCGGTGTGAGCCGAACCGGTGCCACCGGAGCCGGCTGGACGGCCGCTGGAACAGCAGGAGCCGCGCCACCCTGACGAGCCGGGGGGAACGGCTGTTGAGGATCCAAGCGGCCCAACCGGTTAGTTAAATTCAATAATTGATTAAAGATCACCTGTTGTTGATAAGCTATTTGATCCACTCTAGCCTCGAGAGTGGAAAACCGGTGTGCGAGCCCGCCGTCCGCCGAGCCGCTCTGCTGAAGCCGTACTGACATAACGCACGGCTCAGGAGACGCACACACACAGGCTTAGAGTAGTTCAAAGAGTTTATTAACAGCAGGAGTGAGTGAGTGCGTGTCTGCGGGATGTAAATGTGTTGGTGATGGTGTCTGCTCCAGGCACAGAGGCAGGTGACCGTACAGCCGAGCAACCCTATGGAGAGAGCACAGGGAGAGGGTGACGGGCATACACCAACACAGGAGGGATTTATGGCGAGAGAAGGACTTACTTGGTGGGTCAGGACAGCTGGCACAACAAGGGGGCGAAGCCCGGAAGACAGCCACCTGGAGAGCTCTGTACAGCAGCGAGGATTGGGCGATGGAGTGGAGATGTCCGCCGCTGGGGAATCCACCTGTGCACAGGGGAGAAGACTGAAGAAAAGAGGTAAGCGATCTTCTTACCAAAATGGTGACGCTGAAGGGAAGTATGCTCACAACGGTGAGGGACGAAGTCTGACGGCTTCAGGCCGAGCCTCCGGGCGAGACGGCCTTTATCCCTCGCCGCTGATGATTGTCAGGTGCGTGAGCAGGTGGCGCCGCTGATGAATGGCGCGGCGTGACATCTATCAGCCTGTGTGTGTGTTTTTTAACATATTTGGACATATGGATATTTAATATCAATGTTGAAAATACTGGGAGATTCATTTAATACAACTAAACAATTAAAAATGAATTAAAGGGACTTCCGGTTATGGCTGCCACGTAAGACGGACGTGTTTCATTCTGCTCTGCTCCTGGAGAAAAAAATCGGCAAATAACTCTCTCATTTGGGACAGAACGTATCCCAGCGTTTGGGCGAGGATATGTCGGCAAAGCCTAAGGCTGGAAAACCAGGTAAAGGAAAAAGCGAGCCGCCGAAACAGTCCAAATTAACGGACTTTCAGGTCTGTGACGCAGCAAACAAAACTCCATATATGGCGGAGGAGGCTGGCAACGGTGCGATATCTGCGGGGAATGGCGCAGATGCGCTGATGGCTGCCATGAGTTCAATGAGAGCGGACTTTTCCTCTACATTTGATGGGATTATGACAGCGTTGGAAGGAATAAGAAAGGAATTGGGTGACTGTGTAGAACGAACGGCGCAGATGGAGCTCCGTCTCGCTAGTGCTGAAGATGACGTCACCCGTCTTCAATTAAAGGTGCGCACTTTGGAAAAAAAAAATAAATGTCTAGAAGATAATATTTTGGATTTGGAATCTCGGTCGAGACAGAATAACTTGAGGCTGGTGGGTCTTCCAGAGGAATCAGAAGGTCGGGACGTATGTTCCTTTCTGGAAAAGTGGATTCCGGAGGTGCTGGGCAGCGAGGAGTTGCAATCAGCAGTGGTTCTGGAAAAAGCACATCGTATTGGCCCACGGAGAGATAAGGGACCGCCGAGGACCTTAATTATGAAGTTTCTTAGCAACAGAGACAGGATGAAGATCTTCAACGCTGCACGAGCTAAAGGAGAGATTAAACACCAAGATCAGCAGGTGCGGTTCTACCCAGATTTGGCCACAGGAATCCAACAATTGAGGAAGCAGTTTGATCCCATACGTAAGGAGCTGCGCAACCTTGGGATTCGTCATGGTGTAATCTATCCTGCGAGACTGCTGACCACGTATGAGGGCAGAACCCACATCTTCAAGACCCCAGAGGAGGCGCAGGAGTTCATCAAGAAGATCAAAGAAGAAGAAGAGACTGGTGGGAGCTAAGCATGAACAAAATATAAGGTAGAATAATTAAGTATTTGCACAGGCATCTGACTGACTTGAAGTAAACAGCAAGTTTACAAAATATAGATTGTATTATATATTAAAAAAAAACAAAAACAAAACAAACAAAAAAAAACTATGATGTACAAAGTTGTTAAAAATTCTGGAGTTAAGTTGGAAAACTACAGAGGAGAGTTAATGTTACGTCATTAAAAGCAGTAGAGTTAGGGTGATTGGGAGGATGAAGAAGGAGTGGCTTAGGCTGTTCCCCGTGGATGTGGAACGGTCGATGGCTATATCGGGAGACGGAATTTTTCTTTTGATTTTGGGGGGTTCGCCACAAGTGTGGGAAGGGGGAATTTGTTTGTGTGTAGTTTGTAGGATGAATGTTCAACCACTCATGTTTTTGCTTCTCTGTATGAGCATGTTTACACTGCAAGGTAATCCCAAACTCTCTATTGATCATAAACCAAAGTGTTAATCTTAATTTAACTTCATGGAATTGCAGAGGTCTACAAAATTTAAAAAAAACTTAAACAAGTTATGAATAAAATAAAAGACATGGGTTCAAAAATTGTGTTTTTACAAGAAACTCATCTAATAGAGGAGGATATAAAAAGAATTAGGAGTAGATGGCAAGGAAGTGTGTTCACCTCATCATTTTCATCCCGGGCCAGGGGAGTTATGACTCTCATACATAAATCAGTCCCTTTTCAAGTGAAAAATGTAATTGGAGACAAACTTGGAAGATATGTAATCATTCAAGGTTCTTTGCTATTAGAAAATATAAATCTTGTGAACTTATATGGTCCCAATATAGATGATCAAAAGTTCTTTGCTAATTTATTTCTTATTTTATCATCACTTACAGGGCAACATATAATAGCAGGGGATTTTAATTGTACATTGAATCCAGGTATAGATAGATCAACAGGACTGGATTGTACGCACAATGGATGTAGGATGACTATTAATCATTTTATGAAAGAATTGAGATTGTTAGATATATGGAGAGAAATGAAACCACAAGTTAAAGCCTATTCTTGTTATTCCAGTACCTACAAGACATTCTCACGTATTGATTATTTTTTGATTTCCACAGAATTAAGATCCAAGATTCAAAACTGCTTTTATGATAACATCGTGATCTCTGATCATGCACCCTGTTGTCTAATATATGTAGATAAAAAATTGACAAAGGAATCAGGTAGATGGCAATTTCAGCATAAATGGCTTCAGGATGAGGAATTTGTCAAGTATATAGAAAAACAGATAGACGAGTACTTTGACATCAATACTACACAAACATCAGCATGTGTAAAGTGGGAAGCTTTCAAAGCTTTTATTAGGGGACATATTATTAGTTATACAGGATCAAAATCTAAGAAGACTCGAGAGGAGAGAGCTAAATTGGAACATAAAATGAAAAGTCTTCAGGAAAAAGTGTATGCAGGAAGTGATCCAAGGTTGGAGAATGAATTACTGATTTTGAGAGCTGAATACGACAAAAAATCAGCGAATAGAGCTGCCTCGAGTCTTCTAAGATTGAAACAATCTTTTTATGAACAAGGTGAAAAATCAGGAAAATTATTGGCATGGCAGATTAAACAATTAGAAATTAAAACACCAATTACTAGTATTATAAGTAATGGACAGGTAGTTATAGATCCTTTAGAAATTAACAGAGCCTTTAGAGATTACTATGAAAAATTATATGATACTAAAAATGAATTTGATTTAACAAAACTAAATGGGTTTTTGAACGAACTATCTATACCGTGTATTCCAAATGAAAACAGGGAGATATTGGAGTCTAAAATTAGTCAAGAAGAAGTTGGGCTAGCCATTGATAATATGAAATCAGGAAAAAGTGCAGGACCAGATGGTCTTCCAGTTGACCTTTATAAGAAATTTAAGAATAAATTAATAAAACCTTTTTTGGAAATGGTTTTAGAAGCATTTCAAAATAATAATTTACCATCATACATAAATAATGCCTTAATTATACTGCTGCCAAAACCAGGTAAGCCCTCTAATAAATGTGAAAATATGAGACCAATAAGCCTATTAAACGCCGACCTTAAGATAATCTGTAAAATTTTAGCAAGACGAATACAAGAAATTTTACCAAATATTATTAATCGAGATCAGAATGGCTTTATAAAGGGAAGACAAGGCTTCCATAATGTAAGAAGACTATTTAATATTATTTATTTTAATAAAGAAGCACCGGATACAGCTCTCCTATCACTGGACGCCGAAAAGGCCTTTGATAGAGTTGAATGGCCCTTTCTTTTTGAAGTCCTACAAAGGTTTGGACTTGGAAATAATTTCATAAAATGGGTTCAAATAATATACAATAATGCTACAGCAGAAATCCTAACAAATAACAATATTTCAAAACCAATAAAAATCAATAGAGGATGTCGACAAGGCTGTCCACTTTCACCTTTACTGTTTATTATGGCAATTGAACCTTTAGCGATAGCGATACGTTTACATTCACAAATATATGGAATTAAAGTTGGACCAACAGAACATAAAATCTCCCTGTACGCCGATGACATAATTTTGTTTATGTCGAATCTAAAAAAATCAATTCCAACCTTGTTGAATTTAATAAAGAATTTTGGGGAAATATCAGGATATAAAATAAATAAAACTAAATCTTCAATATTAATGCTAAATGAGACCCAGAGAAATTACCCAGCCCCTGAGGTAAATCAATTCAATGTTGTAAATCAGTTTAAATATTTAGGAATCCAAATTGTGCCTAAGCTAGAATCAGTCGCCAGTGTCAACTATGAAGCCTTGATGTCAGATATCAATGAGTTGACTCAGAGATGGATGTCACTACCAATGTCGATGATCGGGAGAATCAATATACTTAAAAGTAATATTTTACCTAAAATACTTTATTTATTTCAATACATTCCCTTATCACCACCTTTAGATTTATTCTCAAGAATAAAAAAAAAGTTAGTGGAATTTATATGGAACAACAGGAGGGCTAGATTACGTCTGTCTTTATTATATTTACCATTTGATCGTGGAGGTCTGAAATGTCCAAATTTTATGTTGTATTATTGGTCGGCACAACTGAGGTCTATGACATATTATTTTTCATCAAATGATCTCCCTCACTGGACTGAAATGGAATCATACAATTTACCTTTACCTCTTCCCATATTCATATACTCAGATTCGGCAAAAAAATTACAAAAACAAGTTAAAAATCCATTTGTAAAGCATATGATCAAAATATGGTGTGAAGCTAAAAACTATTTAAAAGAACCACAGTTACTGTCACAATTTAGTCCAATATGGGGTAATCAATATTTTAAACCAGGGAGAGCGGACGCTGTATTTAAAGTATGGAATTTAAAAGGGATACAAAAGATTCAGGATTTATATTTGCCATGTGCAGAAAACATAATGTCTTTTGAAGAGCTGAGGATCAAATTTAATCTCAATAGAACACATTTTTTTAAATATCTTCAACTTAGAAACTTTATTCGATCAAATCAAAATAAAGCTCTCACTCGACCTATTTATTCATCCTTGGAAAAAATGATGATGAAAGATAGTAAAAGAAAGGGTATTATTTCAGAGTTTTATAACTCATTGACACTATCTTCAAGTGAAAATTCACTGAAAAGATTAAACTACTGGAAAGAAGATCTGCAAACTGAAATTTCAGAGGAACAATGGGAATTGGCTTGTACAGAAGCTCAAACCAAATCAATAAATGTACGCCTTAAATTGATACATTTCAAATGGTTAATGCGGATGTATGTTACACCGGAGGAGTTAAATAAATATAACAAAAATATACCAGATACATGCACAAAATGCATGGAAAGTAAAGGAACTCTATTTCATTGTGTATGGGAATGTAGATTAATAAGAATGTTTTGGGAAGAGGTGAGGGTAACAATTGAAAAAATAATCTCAAAACAAATCATATTGAATCCTAAATTGTTTTTGTTGGGTCTGTACCCAGAAAAGCATAATTTTAATAAAAGTGAAAGAACATTCATAGACCTCAGTTTGCTTAATGCCAAAAAATGTATTGCACTATTATGGAAAAAGACTCATAGACCAGATGTGACTCAGTGGTTAAGACAGATGTTAACAAACCTTCCATTAGAAAGAATAACATATATACTGAAATCAAAGGAAATTGTGTTTGAGAATATATGGAGACCTTTTATTGATTATGTAAAAAATTTAAACATAACTTTTGAAGAAGAAGGTGAATGATGTGTGTGGACCTTGTAAATTCCAAACTGGTGAACATAATATGTATACTTATGTATTGGATTGTCTAGACTAAACAGAGGAGCATTGTTGAAGATTTGATTTTGTTGGTGGTTGTTGGTGTTTTTTAGTGCATTTTTTTTTTTTTGTAGTACTTTAGTGTTAGTGTTTGATTGTTTGTATCATGTTTGTTAAAAAAAAAAAAAGGTTCAATAAAGATATTGTGGAAAAAAAAATGAATTAAAGACTTTTTTCAAATTTTCTGTAAAATCTAATTCTGAACAAATAGTGAGGAATAAATTAGGACACCCCCATCTTTTTTAGGACACACCCACATTCATTCCCACTTAAAATGGCTAAAATAAATGTTGAAACAATCCAAATTAAAAACAAACACAAGGTTAGACATAGCTACTGTATGTGAACATTTCTTAATAAAGAACTGAATATTTAAAAAGGTGTCCAAATTTTTTCACATGACAGTACTGTGTGTTCAAGAAACCAGATGGAAGGGAAGCAAAGCTAGGAGCATTGGAGGTGGATTTATACTGTTCTACCATGGTGTAAATGGATTTCACTTAAATAGCGCCTTTTCTCATTTCTAGCTGACCAAAGCGCTTTACAGATCCTGCTAGCCACACATTCACGGTACACAGGCACTGGCCTAACCCACCAGGAGCAACTGGGGGTTCAGTGTCTTGCTCAAGGACACTTCGACATGCAGACAAAGTAGGAATCGAACCCCTGACCCTCCGATCAGTAGTCGGCCACACTACACCTGCACCACAGCCGCCCAGTGTAGACAGAAGAGAAATGGAGTAGGCGTAATCTTGAAGGAAGAGTAGGTGAAGAGTGTTCAGGAGGTAAAAAGGGAGTCAGACAGAATCATGAGTTTGAAGCTTGAAGTCAAAGGTATGATGTTGAATGTTGTCAGTGCGTATGCCCCACAAGTTGGATGTCAGGTAGAAGAGAAAGAGAAATTCTGGAGTAAGTTGGATGAAGTGGTAGAGAATGTTCCCAAGGGAGAGAGAGTGGTGATTGGAGCAGACTTTAATGGACATGTACAGTAGGTGAGGGGAACAGAGGTGATGAGGAGGTCCTGGGTAGGTAAGGTCTTAAGGACAGAAATGTGGAAGGAGAGATGGTTGTGGATTTTTCTAAAAGGAAGGAAATGGCTGTGGTGAACACATACACTACCGTTCAAAAGTTTGGGGTCACCCAGACAATTATTTTGTGTTTTCCATGAAAAGTCACACTTATTTACCACCATGAGTTGTAAAATGAATAGAAAATATAGTCAAGACACTGACAAGGTTAGAAATAATGATTTGTATTTGAAATAATATTTTTTTCCTTCAAACTTTGCTTTCGTCAAAGAATCCTCCATTTGCAGCAATTACAGCATTGCAGACCTAACATGATTGCACAAGGGTTTTCTAATCATCCATTAGCCTTCTGACACAATGAGCAAACACATTGTACCATTAGAACACTGGAGTGATAGTTGCTGGAAAGGGGCCTCTATACACCTATCTAGATATTGCACCAAAAACCAGACATTTGCAGCTAGAATAGTCATTTACCACATTAGCAATGTATAGAGTGTATTTCTGATTAGTTTAAAGTTATCTTCATTGAAAAAAAGTGCTTTTCTTTCAAAAATAAGGAAATTTCTAAGTGACCCCAAACTTTTGAACGGTAGTGTACTTCAAGAAGAGAGAGGAACATAGGGTGACTTACAAGAGTGGGCTAAGGTGCACACAGGTGGACTAAATCTTATGTAGAAGGAGAAATCTAAGAAAGATAGGAGACTGCAAGGTGGTGGCAGTTGAGAATGTAGCTAGACAGCATTGGATGGTAGTCTGTAGGATGACTCTGGAAAGCAAGAAGAGGAAAACAGTGAAGGCAGAGCCAAAGATTAAGTGGCGGAAGTTGCAGAAGGAAGAATGTTGCAAAGAGCTCAGGAAGGAGTTGATACAGGCTCTGAGTGGTAGGGAAGAATTACCAGATGACTGGGAAAGTACAGCAAAAGTATTGAGGGAAACAGACAGAAAGGTATGCGACGTATCCAGTGGACAGAGAAGGAAGACAAGGAGACTTGGTGGTGGAATGAGGAGGTACAGAAAAGTATCCAAAAGGCAAGGTTAGCAAAGAAAAAGTGGGATAGTCAGGGAGATGAAAAAAGTAGACAGGAGTATTTGGAATCTAGGCACATGGCAAAGAGAGAGGTGGCAAAGGCAACGGAAAAGGCATATTGGGTTGGGCGCATGCGCACGCAGTGACCGGCAGCTTGTGAAAAAATCCGTCATCTGTGTCTCTGTTTTTACGCACTTTAATGTGTTTAAACGAAATTCTCTGTGTCGTTTTTGTCCTTGAATGTTTGTGGACTGTATAACGAAGAGCTCCCTGGTTCCATCAATATGGAATTCCTCCTTACTTTTGCACTGCTGCTTCTTTCTCACCGGCTCTTTGTCTCTGAGGTACGCGCAATCACGATCATGCCGGGGAGAATACAATATTCCAGAGACATGTTACTGCATTTAAACACGGATAATGCAGCATCTGAGTCTAACTGAGTCTATGCCGCAACTGCCGGACTTTATTTTAAGAGACTTTCATGGACACAGTGATGAAAAGAGAGACAAGAGGAGGAAACGCAGAAAGCGTGGAGGCGTGAAATTAAGCCTGAGGAGACGTCAGTTTAACAGCATTCCTCTTCCTTCCATGATTTTGGGGAACGTACAATCCCTGAGAAATAAAGTAGATGAAATTCAAGGGAATGTACGCTACCAGAAGGACTTCAAGAACTGCTGTGTCATGGCTTACACGGACGGAGACGTGGCTTACAGCGCAAGACCCGGATGCGGACCTGTGGATTGATGGCTTTGGAGCCCCACTTCGCTCGGATTGGCAGGAAGAGGTAACGGGAAAACGTCAGGGGGGCGGCGTATGTTTATACATTAATAAACAGTACTGCACATCTGTCACGGTCAGAGAGCGCATCTGTACACCCGATGTGGAGCTTCTGTCCGTATCGCTACGCCCTTTTTATCTGCCCCGCGAGTTCCCCCAACTTTTCATCACGACTGTGTACATTCACCTGAGGGCAGACGCTGACTCCGCCTCCAGCACCGTCTTTGATGTGGTACAGCGGCTGCAGTCAATTTCTCCAGAGGCTCCAAACTTTATTCTTGGGGATTTTAACCATGTTTCTTTAAAGAAGACACTTAAAAACTTTTATCAGTATGTCTCCTGCCAAACCAGGTGAAAAAAGACATTGGACCTGTGCTATGGATCCATTGAGAGGGCCTATAAATCACTTCCCCTTCCTCCTTTAGGATCCTCAGACCACAACTGTGTACATTTGCTGCCAACATATAAAACTGCTCTCAGAAGAGGCAAGGTGAAGACCAGAGACATAGATGTGTGGACAGAGGATTCAGTGCACTGCCTCCAGGAATGCTTTAACTGTACGGACTAGGAGGTTTTCACACTGTCCTGCAGGGATGATTTAGACTCTTTGGTAGACGTCACATGCTCATACATGGCTTTCTGTAAAAATATGATCGTTCCACGTAAACGTGTCAAAATATATCCCAACAACAATCCATGGGATACAAAATCAGTTAAATCCTGCTTACAGAGGAAAGCACTTGCCTTTAAACAGGGGTCTGTTTCTGAGCTACAGGTTGCCACAAAAGAGCTGAAGTCCGAAATTTTAAGAGCAAAACAGAATTATAAATCAGAATTGAAAAGCACGATGGCAACAGAGAAACTTGGTTCAGCCTGGGCCAGTATGAAAACTATTGCAGGCCTTCAGAGCACAGAGCGCAGTAATTGTGTGTTTTTAGATGGTTTTAATTCAGACACAGAGCTGGCTAATGCTCTTAATTGTTTTTATGGTCGTTTTTATGGTCGTTTTTGTGAGGACATGTGTGTGCAGACCAAGACCTTCTGCACATACAACAACAATAAACCCTGGTTCACTCCTAAACTGAAGCAGCTACGTCAGACCAAGGAGGAGGCCTACAGGACTGGTGACTGGACTCTGTAGAAGAGGGCCAGAAACATGCTGACGAAGGAGCTCAGGCTTGCTAAGAGGAGCTACAGTGAGAAGTTACAACAAAACTTCTCAGCCAACAACTCTGCTTCTGTTTGGAGAGGCCTGCAGAATATCACCAACTACAGGAGACCATCCCCCCACCCTGTGGAAAACCTCCAGCTGGCTAACGACCTAAACCGCTTTTACTGTAGGTTTGAAAAGAACCTACAGTTCTCACTTCCCACCCACACAAAAGGATTATCTGCAGCCCCAGGAACTCCATCCCTCCTCCACTCTGACCTCCCACCAGCACTAACGATCTGTGAAGAGGAGGTGCGCCGGGTCTTTCAGAGACAAAAGATCAAGAAGGCTGCAGGACCTGATGGTGTGTCTCCATCCTGCCTGAGAGTCTGCTCCAACGAGTTGGCCCCCATCTTCACCCGGATCTTTAATAGATCACTGGAGCTGTGTGAAGTGCCTTCCTGCTTCAAATGCTCCATCATCATTCCAGTTCCCAAGAAACCCTCTGTTACAGGATTAAACGACTACAGACCTGTTGCCTTGACCTCTGTGGTCATGAAATCCTTGGAGAGATTGGTGCTGAACCACCTGAAGGTCGTCACAGGCCCCCTGATGGACCCACTGCAGTTTGCCTACCGGTCAAACAGGTCAGTGGATGATGCAGTGAATATGGGACTACACTACATCCTGCAACACCTCGACTCCCCAGGGACGTACGCCAGGATCCTGTTTGTCGACTTCAGCTCGGCGTTCAACACCATCATCCCAGGCATTCTTCATCAGAAACTCCTCCAGCTCAAGGTGCCCCCCTCCACCTGCCAGTGGATCTCCAGCTTTCTGACTGACAGGTGGCAACAGGTGAAGCTAGGGAGATTTACATCCAGCTCCTGAAAAATTGGCACTGGCGCCCCCCAAGGATGTGTCCTTTCCCCACTGCTCTTCTCCCTCTACTCCAACGACTGCACTTCAGAGGAGCCTTCGGTGAAGCTCCTGAAGTTTGCGGATGACACCACAGTCATCGGTTTGATCCGGGATGGTGATGAGTCTGCATACAGGCGGGAGGTGGAGCAGCTGCTCCTCTGGTGCGGCCAGAACCATCTTGAACTTAACCCAGCCAAAACGGTGGAGATGACTGTGGATTTCAGGCGACACCCTCCTTCATTCCCCCCACTCACCATCCTCAACAGCACAGTGTCCACTGTGGACTCCTTCAAGTTTCTGGGTACCACAATCTCCCGGAACCTGAAGTCGTCCTTCCATATAGACACTGTCCGGAAAAAGGCCCAGCACAGGTTGTTTTTTCTGCGTCAGCTCAAGAAGTTTGATTTGCCTCAGGAGCCGCTGGTTGTCTTCTACACCGCCATCATCCAATCTGTCCTCTGCTTTTCCATCACTGTCTGGTTTGGATCTGCCACTAAACAGGACAAGACCAGACTGCAGCGGATCATTAAGTCTGCGGAGAGGATCATTGGTACCGACCTACCCTCCATTGAGAACTTATATCGGTCCATAACCAGGAAACGGGCGGGAAACATCTGTGCTGACCCGTCACACCCCGGCCACAAACTGAACTTCTATCTTCTGGTCGTCGTTACAGATCACTGAAGGTCAAAACCACCCGTCACAGGAACAGTTTCTTTCCTCAAGCCATCACTCTGATGAACTCCTAACATTCACCTAGTCCTACCTGTTGCTGTACTCATGACTTTTCATCCATTCTTACATTGCACATAACTCTCACACTGCTTTTTACTTCATTCACATTATATCACTGAATCTGAGTTCACAATGAAATACTGTGTGACTGTATATTTTTTCATATATTTCTGCAAAGTGTGGATAGTCTGAGTAAATAACTGCATATATTCCTGTATATATTTGCATCCTCTTATAGAAACGTGGAGAGACTGTAATTTACTGTACATACTCTGTTGTCATTGAATCCTTATTTAAATCTTATTTAAATCCTCCACCTGAACAACGAGAGCAAGTTTTTAGCCAAAGTCAAATTCCTTGTATGTGTTGTGCATACTTGGCCAATAAAGCTGATTCTGATTCTGATTCTGATTGATTCCTCTGATTTTAGCACTGAAACCCAAGATTTGAAACAGAAACTCAGACAATCAGCACTTTAATATTGAGGTGCAGGATATTAAAAGTAGTTCTGTGCTGTAAAAGTGAACAAAAGTCAGGGCCCTGATAATATATGTGGGCGATTGGTAAAGTCCTGTGCACATGAACTGAGTCCTGTATTTATTACATTTTCAATTAGTCCTTACAGACACAACATGTGCCTAAGATCTGGAAAGATGCCGTGGTTGTTCCCGTTCCAAAATCGAGCTGTCCTAAACGGTAAACGACTTTAGACTAGTTGTTTGACTTCAATTTTAATGAAAATTTTTGAAAAACTGGTCAGATTTGAGGTCCTAAAGCAGACTGAACATGCATTGGATCCTTTGCAGTTTGCATATAGGCCTCACAAAGGAGTGGAGGATGCCACTGTCACTCTGTTTAACATGCTTTTTAAACATCTGGATTTTAATGGGACACACGCCAGACACACGCCGATCCTGTTCATAATTTTTATGGACAGGATTTCTAGGCGCAGCCAGGGAATGGAGGGTGTCATGCTTGGTGACCACAGGATCTCATCTCTGTTGTTTGCAGATGATGTTGTCCTGTTGGCTTCATCAAGCAATGACCTACAGCTCTTGCTGGGACGGTTTGCCGCTGAGTGTGAAGTGGCTGGGATGAGAATCAGCACCTCCAAGTCCGAGTCCATGGTCCTCAGCCAGAAAAAGGTGGATTGTCCTCTCCGGGTTGGGGACAGGCTCCTGCCCCAAGTGGAGGAGTTTAAGTATCTTGGGGTCTTGTTCACGAGTGAGGGGAAAATGGAGCGAGAGATCGACAGACGGATTGGAGCAGCATCTGCAGTGATGCAGACGTTGTACCGGTCTGTTGTGGTGAAGAGGGAGCTTAGTTCTAAGGCAAAGCTGTCGATCTACCAGTCAATCTACGTTCCTACTCTCACCTATGGTCACGAGCTTTGGGTAATGACCGAAAGAACGAGATCGCGGATACAAGTGGCTGAAATGAGCTTTCTCCGTAGGATTGCTGGACTCACCCTCAGAGATAGGGTGAGGAGCTCAGTCATCCGGGAGAGGCTCAGAGTAGAACTGCTGCTCCTCCACATTGAAAGGAGTCAATTGAGGTGGTATGGGCATCTGATTAGGATGCCTCCTGGACGCCTCCCACTTGAGGTGTTTCGGGCACGTCCCACTGGGAGGAGACCCCGGGGCAGACCCAGGACTCGGTGGAGAGACTATGTCTCCCAGCTGGTCTGGGAATGCCTTGGTATCCCCTCTGAAGAGCTGGAGCAGGTGGCTGGGGAGAGGGAAGTCTGGGCTTCTCTGCTTGAACTGCTGCCTCCGTGACCCGGACCTCCGGAAAAGCGGTAGAAGATGGATGGATGGATGGACACGCCAGGCTTTTATTTGTGGACTTTTCCTCCTCCTTTAATACAATCCAACCTCATATTTTAGTTGAAAGGCTCCGGCAACAATTTGATTTCAGCAATAATCTGGTGGGTTGGATTCTGGATTTCTTAACCAACAGGACACAGAGAGTAAGGGTCAATGGTACATCGTCTGACCAAAAGTGCTCTTCTACTGGCTCTCCTCAGGGGTGTGTGTTGTCACCACTACTCTTCATCCTGTACACAAACATGTGTTGGAGCAGACATGACAACAGACACATTATAAAGTATGCTGATGATTCAGTTATTGTCAGTCTCCTCCAGGATGGTGAGAGTGGCCACGGCCCAGTAGTTGATGATTTTGTTCACTGGTGTGAGGATTCCTACCTGCAGCTGAATACGACAAAAACTAAAGATATGATTATTGACTTTAGGAGGAAAACTCCCAGGCACAAAGTCACCTCACTAAAAGGCCAGACCACTGAATGTGTACAATCCTACAAATATCTTGGGACGATTATTGATAGTAATTTAAACTTTGAAGAGAACTGTGAAAGGGTGTGCAAAAAGGGTCAGCAAAATCTGCATTGTTTGAGGAAACTTGCACGCTTCCAAATTGACCGAACCATAATGACAATGTTTTATCGGGCTTTTATTGAATCTGTTTTATCCTTTTCTTTAGTGTCATGGTTTGGTCAGATAAAACTGAAACAGAGGAAATCCTAGGATCAGGTAGTTAGATGGTCCAGTTGTTTGCTTGGTGAGTCACAGCTGAGCCTGACATCCTTGCACACCAGAAAGGTACAGAGGATTGCTACCTCCAGTTTAAATGATGATTCCCACCCTTTGCACTGCCACTTTCAGCTTCTTCCCTCCAGACGGAGGTTTGCTGTCCCAAAAAGTAAAACCCAGTGCTCCAAAAACAGCTTTGTTCCTGCTGCTGTCAAAGAGTTGAACAAGTTGTAACAATATATTGCACATAATTTAGTTACCTATTTATTAACTCCATTTTATATTTACTTATTTTTGTAGGATTTTTATTTGGGTTCTAAATCTTTTATTGGGTTTTAGACCTTTGAGTTTTTAACCTCTTCGACTAGTCTTTAACTTTTTAATATGACCCTCCTCTCTTATCTCTGTTTTTTCTCCCATCTCTTTGTCTTTATATCCTGATTGATGGTGCCTTGAGTATTTTTATCATGTTTATAGTCAGCTTCATGTGTGCCTGTGTTTGTGTTTATGTTGAATGTAATTGTGGTTTGTAAATATGGATGTCACTAGACTGCAAAACAAATCTACCTACGGGTACAAATAAAGTAACCTGAACCTGAACGTGAACCTGATATAGTGAGTTGTATGAGAGGCTGGACACTAAGGAAGGAGAAAAGGACTTGTATCAACTTGCTAGAAAGAGAGAGTGAGCTGGAAAGGATGTACAGCAGGTTAGATTGATTACGGACAGAAATGGTAATGTACTAACAAATGACAAGAGTGTGTTGAGAAGATGGAAGGAGTACTTTGAAGAGCTGATGAATAAAGAAAATCAGAGAGAGAGAGGAGGATGGATGAAAGAAAGATGGTGAACAAGGAAGTCCCGAGGATTAGCAAGGCAGAAATGAGGGCAGCTTTGAAGAGGATGAAGAATGGAAAGGCGGTTGGTCCAGATGATATCTGTGGAGGTAATGAGATGTTTAGGAGAGATGGCAGTGGACTTTTTAACCAGATTAACCAATGCCAAGAGAGGATGTGTGGTACTGTATGAGAAAATCACGAGTGGCAGAGAAGTATGTGAGGGTAGTGCATTTTTTTATTGTAAGGGTTTTTTTTATTATTATTGGTAAGTTTCGGGGCTCTCCTTGGGGATTGCCTGAATCACGCATTGGCCCGTGTCCAGACCAGACATTCACAGTTTTAAAACTCATTGACAAGACGTAGTAGTGACTTTTACCTCTAAAGACGTATAAACTGTTACAACAGTAGCTGTAGTATTAGATTCACTCGTTTTTTTGTGGTTTTGAGGCATCTCCTCATGCACACTTCCGAGACGGGGGTGCTTTCTGGCAGGCGGACGTTTTTCAACACAAACCCAGCACTTCATATTTACAGTCATTACAGAGACTCACGGAGACATTCACCGGCGGGCTGGGGGAGACGGAGGAAGGAACGATGTGGGAAAACTCGCACCACGAGATGCACCAACCACCTTGCGGCCGCAGTTCATG
The DNA here is from genome assembly GCA_020510985.1 of Pholidichthys leucotaenia. Taxonomy (NCBI): domain Eukaryota; kingdom Metazoa; phylum Chordata; class Actinopteri; order Cichliformes; family Pholidichthyidae; genus Pholidichthys; species Pholidichthys leucotaenia. The sequence goes on from CM035837.1 coordinate 243,067,176, forward strand.
GATCGTCACCTTATCGTGGTGGGGGGTTTGCGTGCCCCAGTGATCCCAGGAGCTATGTTGTCCGGGGCAATTTACCTCTGATAGGGTCACCCAAGACAAACTGGTCCTGGGTGAAGGGCCAGGCTAAGAACAATCCAACAGACTCTCATGATAAATTCTAGATCAAGGATTCAGTGTACCCTGCCCGGTATGGGGTTACTGGGGCCCCACCCTGGAGCCAGGCCTGGGGGAGGGGCTCGATGGCTAGCATCTGGTGGCCGGGTTTCCACCCATGGGACCCGGCAGGGTTCAGCCCGAAGGAGTTACATGGGTCCGCCCTCCAGTGGGCTCACCACCTGCAGGAGGGATCATGGGGGTCCGGTGCTATGTGGATTAGGTGGTGGTCAAAGGCGGAGACCTTGGTTGTGGTGATTGGACAAAATTCAAATTATGCAGGACCCGCTGAAGGTGCAGGAATTGGTAGAATTGTAACATCGCAAAATCCTGGAGGGACTGGAAAATGCACAAGAGTGGTGAAGAAGAGAGTGCAGGCAGGGTGGAGTGGGTGGAGACAAGTGTCAGGGGTGATTTTCGACAGAAAGGTAGCATCAAGAGTGAAAGGAAAGATTTACAAGAGGGTAGTGAGACCTGCTATGATGTATGGTTTGGAGATGGTAGCGCTGACAAAAAAACAAGAAGTGGAGTTGGAGGTGGCAGAGTTGAAGATGCTAAGATTTTCACTGGGAATGACTAGGAGGGACAAGATTAGAAATGAGTATATCAGTGGGACAAGCCACGCTGAGCAGTTTGGAGACAAAGCAAGAGAGTCAAGGCTGAGATGGTCTGGACATGTGCAGAGGAGGGATAGTGGATATACTGGACAAAGGATGTTGAAGATGGAGCTGCCAGGCAGGAGTAAAAGAGGAAAACCACAGAGAGGATTCATGGATGTAGTGAAGGAGGACATGGAGGGGGTTGGTGTTGGGGCAGTTACTATAATCATGATACCGTAACTCTGTCTTGTGTAATATTGCTTCAGTAGCACAGTTTCTCCTGGAACGCTGTTGGTCAATAGTAGCAGTGGTAGTCATTGTTAATGCAGACCTTGTATGGAAATGATTGTGAGGATCTGCATATTTGCTCCCCCTGTGGGTGAATTAGTGAGTGCTGAACATTAGCCATTTCCCTAATCCTAACCACATGAAATTGTGTATGTAAAAGTGAGAAGCAAAGCCAGAAATGAAGGTGACAACACAGATGTCAGTGAACAAAAACCTGGGCTTCTTGAGTGAAAGTTTTTTGTGGTACTGTTGAGTGACTTATAGTGAAAACCTTATGGCCTTACACATGCCTACATGTGGGAATAAAGGTCTTACAATAAAGGTCATACAGCGACCCCAGTCAAATCTGCTTCACACTCTTCTCTTCCCACAGAAGAAACAATGACATAGCTGTAGCTGTTTGCAAACTTTTTCAGCCTGCACCTATCAACCCCTCCTTTCTTCAATGACACTGTACACAAAGAGTCTTCTTTGCAGCCACAGACAAGAGTGCAGCTCATGAAAATCCCCCAACGTTCCCAGACAGACCATATATGGTTAACTTCCAGCCAGTGGGCCATCTTGTATGGAACCATAGAGAAGAACCAACCCGGAGAAGGCATGAGGCAATGACATGACGGAGTCAGCTATAAAAGTGCAGAAGCTAGAGGGAGGAGGGGAGCTTTTTTGGGAGCAGCTGCTGATGTTTATTTTCTTTTCTTTTTATTATTTTTGAGTTTGAATTTTATTTGTAATTTTTAGCCTTCAGATTTTGTGTTTTCTGCATTTGTCTTAACATTCAGACAAATGCATCTGAACGCCCATTCACATTTAGACCAAAAATGAACTGGCAAATTTTTTGCGCGGCCCAATTAGATAGATAGATAGATCTTTAATTGTCATTGTCACAGGTACAACGAAATTCAAAGTGCTCTCCAGTCAGTGCCCCATTTATAAAAAACATTTCCCCATTTATAAAAAAAAAAACCATAAACCTAAAATTACTAAAATCAGTTAAAAATAAAATTTAAAAAGAATAAATATCTAGCCACATTCACAGACATCAACACAGGACATCATGCACACACAGTCATTACAAAAAACATTCAACAACATACAATCATGTCCATTTTGCACATTACGTCCTCATTTTGTTCAGAATGGTTATTGCTGTTGGATAGAAGCTGTGTTTGAGTCTGTTTGTCCTTGTATTCATTAGTCTATATCGTTTCCCAGATGGCAGTAGTTCAAACAGTGAGTGTCCAGGACGTGAAGTGTCCTTTAAGATATTTTGGACTTTCTTCTGGCAACGGGAGCGGTGTAGGTCTTCCAACGTGAGGAGAGGGCAGCCAATGATCTTCTGGGTGGTGTCGATGACCCTCTGGAGTGCCTTCCTCTGCGCTACTGTACAACTACTGTACCAGATGCATATACAGTATGTTAATATGCTCTCAATAGAAGCTCGATAAAAGGACACCAGCAGTCTCTGTGTGATGTTCTCCTTCAGGAAGTACAGTCTCTGCTGGGCCTTTTTCACCAGCTCAGAGGTGTTCACACTCCAGGACAGGTTCTCCTCTATGTGGACTCCCAAGAAACGGAAGTCAGCTACCCTCTTTACACAGTCCCCGCTGATGATGAGAGGGGGAATCTCTGTCTTCTTCCTCCTGTAGTCTATTATCAACTCTTTGGTCTTGGAGGTGTTCAGAAGAAGGTTATTATCTTTACACCATGACGACAGCCGCACCACCTCATCTCTGTAGGCAGACTCATTCCCCCCACCCCCCCGAGATGAGACCCACCACTGTAGTATCGTCTGCAAACTTCACAATGGTGTTATTGTGATGGGCGGGGGTGCAGTCGTGTGTATACAGACAGTAGAGCAGGGGACTCAGCACACAGCCCTGGGGGGAGCCAGTACTGAGACTTAGGGCCGTAGATGTATGATGGCCCACCCTGACTCTCTGTCTGTGACCAGAGAGAAAGCCCCAAGTCCCCCAGCTTGACCACCAGTTTGTGTGGAAGGATGGTGTTAAATGCAGAGCTGTAATCCACGAAGAGCATCCGCACATAGCTCCCCTGCTGCTCCAGGTGGGCTAGAGTGGCATGGAGTGCTGTGGCCACCGCGTCTTCTGTGGATCAGTTCGCTCGGTAAGCAAACTGGTGGGGATCAAGACTGCGGGGCAGGGCTGTTATAATATGACTATGGACCAGCTTTTCAAAGCACTTCATCACCACTGGGGTGAGTGCGACTGGTCTGTAGTCGTTAAGGCTGGAGATGTGAGATTTTTTGGGTAAGGGAACTATGGTGGAGGACTTCAGGCTGGATGGGACAATGGACTGTGCCAGGGATTGGTTGAAAATCTTAGTGAAGACTCCAGCCAGCTGATCTGCACAGTCCCTCAGCACACGTCCTGGAACACCATCCGGACCCGTTGCTTTTCTTGGGTCGATGGACCGCAGGGTGCGCCTCACCTCATGTTCCTCCAGAGTGAGGAACGTACTGCTATGGGCCTGGTGTAGGTTGGCCGAGACAGGTGCAGCAACCTCAAAGCAGGCAAAGAAGATATTCAGCTCCTCCGCCAGCGTGAGGTCACCTACCGCGGTTTCCAGGTTAGTTCGATAGTTGGCCAGGTGCTGGATGCCCTGCCACACCTGCCAGCTATTATTGCTGTCCAGATGGTCCTCAATTCTCCTCCTATAGTGGAACCAGTGCTAACAGTGCTAACCACTGCACCACCGGCAGCACGGTGGTGCAGTGGTTAGCACTGTTGCCTTACAGCTAGAAGGTTCCTGGTTCGAATCCCCAGGTTGGCAAGGGTTGGAACCTTTCTGTATGGAGTTTGCATGTTCTCCCTGTGCTGCGTGGGTTTACTCCGGGGGCTCCGGTTTCCTCCCACAATCCAAAGACATGCATATTAGGTTAATTGGCTGTTCTAAATTGTCCCTAGATATCTGTTTCCTATAGGCCCTTAGAATAGAGGGTTAGTATTAGTGAAAGCGCTTTGAGTGGTCTTTGTGACTAGAAAAGAGCTATATAAGTGCAGGTTAGTTAGTTAGTTAGTTAGTAGCTATAGTCTGCCTTAGCCTCTCTGATACCCCTCTTCAGGTTGGCCCGAGCTGTGCTGTAGAGTTCGCTGTTTCCAGACCTAAAGGCGGTGTTTCTCTCCCTCAGCAGCTGCTGGACCTCCCAGTTCATCCAGGGCTTCTGGTTAGGGAAGATACAGATCCGTTTGTTCACTGTGATAGTGTCTATGCAGTTCTTGATATAGCACAGTACACTATCTGTGAACAACTCCAGGTCCTGATGTTCAAAAACTTCTCAGTTGGTCCTGTCGAAGCAGTCCTGCAGCTGCTGGGAAGCATCCTCCGACCATGTGGCAACAGTCTTAGAGATGATGGGAGCAGTTTTCCTGAGGGGGGCATATGCAGGAATTAATAGCATGGACAGATGGTCAGACTGGCCCAGATGTGGTAATGGTCTAGCCCTGTAGCCCAGTTTGATGTTTGAATAGACCTTGTCCAGGGTGTTCACTCCCCTAGTAGCACACTTGACATGCTGATGGAATTTAGGGAGTGCTGCCTTTAAGTCTGCATGATTGAAATCCCCCGCTATAACTTGCACGGCGTCAGGGTAAATACTCTGTGTATAGCTAATGCTAGCATGTGGCAATCCAATAGCTAAGTTAGCATTAGCATCCAGTGGAATGTAAACAGCCGTTACCAAAACTACAGTAAACTCCCGAGGGAGGTAAATGGGTCTGCACTTAACAGTCAGATACTCTATATCCTGTGAGCAGTGACTTTCCATAATCACCGAGTTAGTACACCAGCTGTTATTTACATACACACAGAGCCCCCCTCCTCTGCTCTTACCAGAATCTGCTGTTCGGTCATAGCGCTGTGTAGTGTACCCCGCTAGCTCGATAGCCGAGTCCGGGATAAATGGTTGAAGCCAGGTCTCAGTGATAAGAAGAATGCATGCATCCCTGGCACAGTTGTTTACCTTGATCTGTAGCCTTAGTTCCTCCATCTTGTTCACGAGAGATCTGATGTTTGAGAGGAAAAGGCTGGGAAGCGGTGGTTTGAATGGCTGCCTCTGTAGCCTTACTAACACGCCGGCCCTACAGCCCCGCTTCTGCTTCCTCTCCCTCCGCCGCCTGTGCCTCCTCCCCGCTGGGATGGTAATCCACGGAGAGCCGGGGCTCCTCGCTACTTCCACCGGGATCTTGTGTGAGCGGAGAAACTCACTTGTTTCTTTCCCCTTGTAACATATTCTGATCTTCAGAATATCATGCCGGCTATAGATGATATTCGCTCGGCAGAATGTGCACAAAACAAACACGTAAAACAAAAAACACATCCAAATATCGCTCCGACTGGTGAACCACTGAGCCGCTGCAACTGTGTGCGCCACCATTCATTCAAAATGGATTTTTGGATATAGAGTGAAGTATGTGGCTGTAATGCACCTTGAAGCTGGTTGTCAACCACCAATCAAATCTCAACTTTGTCCCAGTAGGAAGAAACTTGCTGCAAATTAGGATTCTGAAATTACATTTGAACTCAGTGCAAACATGTGAGTAGACATGAATTCACCATCTGAGTGAGTTGCAGACAGGTGATGTTGCCTTTATAACTTCTGCATCTGTGTTCAGCCTGCTGTGGAAATTCCCAAAACACTGTCATGCTTAAGTTTACATTATCTGACGGGGTCTCACCTGAAAAAATTGCCCGTGCCTCCAAAATTTAACCTGGATGATGGGTTGTTTACATTGTTAGCCTGCTAGCCTTGTTGCAGGAATTCGTGGGTAAGAAACTTTGCCACTCCGGTTCAGCAGCAGAGCTCCTGGTCCTTCTGTCTCCAGGTGAGTGTCAGTCTCATTTTCAAACTAGTTTAATCTCCAGTGTTGATACATTTACTCTGGTGACGGCAGAATCTCCAGGCCATTACTAGCTAGTGCTATCTCTTGGACATGAACACGCGAATGCACGAGATTCGCGTGTGCTCGCCTCTTTCCATTGACTTTGTATGTATTGGCACCGCCTGTTTGTGTTTGGTCTAAAGGCACCTTTAGAGAGGTCCTGTTTCAGGGGACCTCTCACATCAGGGCCTTTTTTGGACTCTGCTCATTATTGGTCCTTATTTTTACTCATTTTTAACACAACGTTGTGGTGTGTTTCATGTGTCCTCTTGTGTTTTTTTTTTTAAATTTTGGTGTATTTTAGTGAGATTGTCAAGTATCTATGTTTTTGGGTTTTCTGTAATGTATCTTCAGTTTAAGTTCATTTTTTGTGTTTCGCTCTGTGATCCATGTGAAGCTTGAGCACTGTGAAATGGCCTTTGTTTTAACTTATATCGTCCACAGCTCTGCTCGCCTCTGCATGCAAGAGTTTTACATTTTTTTAAAAGATTGCTTGTAACCACATTTCACATTTTTTATGCATTATGATTTTTTTTCTTGTGTGACTGCTTTTCTGATGTATTCATGAACTAAAAGTCACATTTAGTGACTCTGCCTGTGTTCTCTTGGTGAGTAATTGCTCTGTCTCGTGGTACCTTAATTTAGAGCACTAAAGTCACAGCCCAGACAGGTAGGCTAAAGTTAGTCATGTCTCTTAGCAAGTATGTGGTCACTTAAAGGTCCCTAAATAACATCCCCCACTACATGCAAATTTCTACCATCGAGTCAAAGGAATGAGCCAAAAACAAGTGCGTGTCCGAAGTACAAAAAGTAGAAACCACAGAAATAGAAAAAACCCCAACACCCATCCATCCATCCATCCATCCATCCATCCATCTTCTTCCGCTTAATCCTTTTTGGGTTGTGGGGGGGCTGGAGCTTATCCCAGCATCTTTGGGCGAGAGGCAGGGTACACCCTGGACAGATCGCCAGTCCATCGCAGGGCCAACACAGAGAGACAGACAACCATTCACTCTCACAGTCATACCTAAGGACAATTTAGAATCCCCAGTTTGAGGCCAATTAACCTAACTTGCATGTTTTTGGCATGTGGGAGGAAACCGGAGAAATCCCGGGGTAAACCCATGCAGACACGGGGAGAACATGCAAACTCCACACAAATCACTGTTGGTCGGGGGCTGGGATCGAACCCAGGATCCCCCGGCCAAGGGTGAGTTGCTGTGCTGCCGCAGTGCTAACCACTCCGCCACCGCGCTGCCCAACCCAACACCCACACTTGTTAAATGGGAAACAGTCGCTGAGAAGGCAATCCTCTGCCAAACAAGTGTGTGTGTTAAAAATTAGATTAGAGGAAGTGTGCAGATTCAAAAATTGTTAGCTTTCTTCTGTTAAAATCCTGCCCATCTCAGTGTAGCCATTTTGTCACAGATCTGAATTCGGCATGTAGATTGGTCTGAGAACATCTAAGGTGGGTGAATGCAATCGGCCCCCACAGCGCACAAGGGCGTAGTGGGTAAAGTGCTAATTTGGGCCACGCTCTGTCCAGGTACCACCCCCACCCACCCGTAGATGAGGATTTGAGAGCTTCTGAAATGGTGAGAGCTGTTGTGCCATTAAAAACAGAAACCAAAAACAAAACATTTTTGCAGTAAAAATTGCAGATTTTTAATGGCTGGGAAATTGTGCTATTTTGCTACTTTTGGTGATCAGGTTGCTAAATGTTTTAAATTTACCTTGTTACATCAAGTGTATTGACTTGCTACTAAAGTTAGTAGCATCCTGATTGTGTTCCGCCTTGCAACCAGCAACAAGCTCACGAGTTTCTCTCAGAGTGACACTTTACCTGAATTAAAAACCAACCACTGGTGTTAAGAAGCAGTTGCATCATTCTCCTCTTAATAGTTGGGTGTTTTTTTCTGATAGTAAGTCAAGCTAACAGTGACACTCATTGTTACCCTAGCAAAAATGCAAACACTCTTCAACTTAACGGTAGTACGAGATGGTAGTGAATGAGTATAGGATTTTGGACATACTGTAATCCCAGAAATATAAACAAAGGGGGAGCAGAATTCATAATAAAACACGAGGGAAAAATCAGCAGGAAAAGGAAATGGGGAAACAAAAGGAAGAAAACACGTCTAAAAGAAGAATTAACAATCATGGTAAGAGAGAACAGGTTTACATCAAAAACTTAAAACTGACATAAGACTTCACCGAGTCTTTTTAAGCTATAAAAGCAGAAATATATTCTCTCGCCTCACATAGTCATTAGTGAACCAACATCTGTATGCCCGTTCTGTTTACTGGATGGCTAGGATTGTGTTTTACAGTGGTAAATTGCAGTCTTGAGATAACCCTTCAAGGAATGACTGCAAATAGAATAAAGTGCAACTTTGAACTTAGTTTAGTGATATTGTCCTGTCCTCTGTGGTTTCTGTGATAAATCTTTAGTTTTACTTTCCCTGTGACTTTTTTTTTCTCTTCTGTATCTCCAGGTTTCTCTCTGCTTTATCTTACTCTCGTTGTCTGTGCAAATCTGTTTCTGGTTCCCATTTTCACTTCATAAAATTGTACTTCCTTGCACATCAGTTGTTGGGGTTTTTTTTTCAACCCTTCTTCATCCGTTTCCTTTCCTTTGTGACTGTTTGTCACCTGATCAGAATTTAGTAGTTACCTCCGCCAAGGAGGTAATGTTTTTGCCGGGGTCTGTCTGTCTGTCTGTCTGTCTGTCGGTTAGCAAGATAACTCAAAAAGTTTTGGACGGATTTCGATGAAACTTTCAGGCGTTGTTGGAAATGGTACAAGGAAGAACTGATTACATTTTGGTGGTGATCCGGATCACCGTCCAGAAGAAAACCGCCATTACGGAAAATGCCATTTTCGTGAATAACTACTGAAGCACTAATCCTATCATTGTCAATCCAATTGCTAGTCATATGTTTTCATGGTCAAGGAATCTGAAAACGTACACACAAACACTGTATGGGGGGAACTGTGGCCGCCATTACGGAAAATGCCATTTTCCTGAATAACTACTGAACCACTAATCCTATCATTGTCAATCCAATTGCTAGTCATATGTTTTCGTGGTCAAGGAATCTGAAAACATACACACAAACACTGTATGGGGGGAACTGTGGCCGCCATTACGGAAAATGCCATTTTCGTGAATAACTACTGAAGCACTAATCCTATCATTGTCAATCCAATTGCTAGTCATATGTTTTCGTGGTCAAGGAATCTGAAAACGTACACACAAACACTGTATGGAGGGAACTGTGGCCGCCATTACGGAAAATGCCATTTTCCTGAATAACTACTGAAACACTAATCCTATCATTGTCAATCCAATTGCTAGTCATATGTTTTCATGGTCAAGGAATCTGAAAACGTACACACAAACACTGTATGGGGGGAACTGTGGCCGCCATTACGGAAAATGCCATTTTCCTGAATAACTACTGAAGCACTAATCCTATCATTGTCAATCCAATTGCTAGTCATATGTTTTCATGGTCAAGGAATCTGAAAACGTACACACAAACACTGTATGGGGGGAACTGTGGCCGCCATTACGGAAAATGCCATTTTCCTGAATAACTACTGAACCACTAATCCTATCATTGTCAATCCAATTGCTAGTCATATGTTTTCGTGGTCAAGGAATCTGAAAACATACACACAAACACTGTATGGGGGGAACTGTGGCCGCCATTACGGAAAATGTCATTTTCGTGAATAACTACTGAACCACTAATCATATCATTGTCAATCAAATTGCTAGTCATATGTTTTCATGGTCAAGGAATCTGAAAACATACACACAAACACTGTATGGGGGGAACTGTGGCGCTTGGCGGAGGTCTGCGCTCTCCGAGTGCTTTTCTAGTTTTGTATGTTTGCCCCTTCCCATGCTGCAGTTTCTGGATGGATTTTTTTCCTCCAACTACTTCCATGACTTGACTGTCTGTATCTGACAAATCATTCAGACACAGTTACAAACATATAAAACAGGGGTCTGCAACCTGCGGCTTTGGAGCCAAATGCGGCTCTTTTGCCCATGCCAGTGGCTCCTGACAAAAAATAAAAATAAAAACTTTCACTGAAAAGAGGGCATAGATTTGCAAGGAAAAATATAAATAAATGTTGGAGAAAAACTGAAGATTTATGTCAAAAATTATCACAAATTTAGGAAAGAAATATGAAAAAATATGAGGAAAATGTCACAACAAAAATCCACCAGAAATGTACTGGAAGAGGTTCAGTTTTTTTGAGAACACTGTGACAAATTTGTGTGAAAAGTGTTGCAAAATTACCTGAAAAAAGTAACAAATTTACAAAGGAGACTAGAACAATTTTATTAGAAAAGCAGTAAATTTATGCCAGAAACATGACAAATTTAGGGGAAAAAGTTGCTATATTTTGAGAAAAATGCTCTTGCAAATTTGCAAGAAAAAAAAAATTCTGAAAAAACAACTACACTCAAATTTACTGGAAACACTGGGTTTTATGGGAAACAAAGAATGATGCTGCAATTTTACCTGAACGAGAAAAGTAACAGAAAACAACCAGAAAATTTATGCCAAAAATCTAACAAAAGTTGGAAAAAAGTTGTAACTTCATGAGGAAAAACCTCCTAATATTGATGGTGTTAGCCCAGTTTGCATACCGGTAACGCTGCCGTTTTACCTTATTGCAGGCTCAGATGTTTTTGTGGCTCCTTGCCGATTTTGCTGGTTAAAATTCTCTTAAAATGGCTCTTTGGGTACTACAGGTTGCCGACCCCTGATGTAAACAATAGCATGTTATTCTGTATTACTATTTGTATTACTACTTGTACTTGACTTTCTTCCGGCTGTCAGAGAGAACAGACGCATTTTTTTCCCTCTCCTCTCTCCTCTCCTCCCTTCACTGATCCCAGCTTGCTGTGTCCTGTCTGTGTCTCGCTCTTCTTCTCGCTGCATCTCGATCCAAACGGAAAATTATGGAATTGGTGAGCTGGGCTTTAAATGCAATTGACACCACTTTTTCAAACAGAAAATCGGGCCCGGGGGAGCCCAAGTGTCCTGCAGGCACTTCGGCTGCGGGTTATGTGAGAGACCCATGGGACAATTGGAAACTCATGTGGCTGTGTGATCTTTCGATTGAAGATGTGGAAGACATCTACCTGTTTGGCTTCATGATCACAGGATTTCTGCTGTTTGGCTTTGGAGTTTTCCTGGTGTATCGGAAACTAAAGAAGTTGGAAAGAGCTAGTCAAATGCGGACCCGGCGAAGCTCGTTCAACAATTCGACCAGTTGGGGAGGGCACTGATAGTGGTTAATGGCGAACTGAATCGGAAGGTGGGAAACATCTCGGAGTCGCTGGGTGCTCTCCAGGGAATGATTTTAAAGCCTGGGAATGTAAATGCAAATTGCAATGCACAGAATCGCATGAGTGGTGAAAATTCTATGCTCTAAGTGAACTGTGCTTATCAGGCTGTGATTCAGCGTCCTTGGGAGAATTCATTCCTCCAGGAGAAAAGATAAGGCTGAAGGGAGTTTTGGCTTTTCTCTAACCCAAACATTCTGATGTGCAGCAATCTGAACTCTCTATGGACAGTGTCATCATGTGACTAGCGTGGAATTTTACCATCTGACATGCACTGAAGAGAGATGAACTCTTGTGGACATGTTATCTATGTTTAGGATACCATGGACATAACATCTAGTCGTTGCTTAGGGGAGGAATTTTGTTGTTCACCAGTAACTGACACTCACACTGCATCCATGAATATCACATGACTGACACACACACATACTGGTCTCTCTCAACTTGCTCTGTTAATGTGTGGAACTGTAACTTGTCTTCTAAGTGTGCAATTAGAGGGGTTTTTTTTCTATGTGATCATAATCTTGCTCACTTGAGCTCTATTTTGATAACTATGCTTTTTTCTCTCTGCCCAATGTGTCACCCCCTCCCCCTCCCCCTCTTTACCCCCACTGTATGAGGTGCCTGTCGGCTGCCGCGTCATTAGGGAGCGTTTAACATGAGCGCACCTTAATGTCAAGTAAAATTCCTTGTATGTGTAAAAGCATGCTCGGCAATAAAGTTCATTCTGATTCTGATTCTGATTCTGATTAATAATTTAATTGCCTTTCCAGTGACTCTTAAACTGCTTTTCTCACATCTATTGCAGGCATTAAATTTGAAAAAGTTACTTCATACACATTTAAGAGCACAAATGTATGGCGCAGTGGTTTCAGACATCAGCCAATCATTAACCTCCAGGGTCCCCCTCGAACAATGTCTTTGTGTAAAGGACCCGTGTGCAAAACTGCAGCTAATTGTCTGTGACATTCAACGCCAGCAAGTACAGATAATGACTGTTGTTCTCTGATTGCTGTATCCAGACAGCTTTTTTTCCCCTTAAACAAAAGAGAGTATTTCCAATAACAATGTGAGTAAAGTGGAGCAATGTCTGCTGTGTGAGTCGTGTCAAGGTCAACTTCACACCTGATTCATCCCACACTGTTCAGTGTACAAGTGTGAAAACGGCTTCACGGAATAATTCACTTCATTCAGCTCATTACACACTATAACGGCACATCATCATTCATCAGTGCAACATCTGTATCTTACACAAATGAAAGGTGAAACGTTGAAACTCTTGGTACACATGAACTCAGAATATTCATTTAGGCAGAATAAATTTGTGAATTTTTTGATATTACTTCTTTATTTTGTAAATTTTCATGTTATTTAATCATGTGATTAACTGGATTGTGGATATTTAAGATGGCGACTATCCTTTGGTGTATTGATAGAAGTCTGAAGAAGGGCAGGTGGCCCGAAACGTTACAATAATAAATCACTAACTAATGGGAGCTTTTCGGCGTGCAGATCTTCTTTGATTTTTCTTAGAATAAATCTTTTGACCACATTTCCACCTTTGTAAATGATTTAAAAACAATTCATATCTGACAGAAAAATTACACAGAAAGACCGTGATGCCAAAACTACTGTCAGTTTAAAGCAGCACTATATAACTTTCTTGTTCCAGGTAAAAAGAAAAAAGACAACTATGGTGACTATGACCTCAGTCCCAACATCCAATCACAGGGTACAACTTTAGCCACCAACAACTAAGCACCCTGTGATTGGCTGTTGGGACAGGTCATAGTCGCCATAGTTGTAGTCCTTTCAGTGCTCCTACCAAGAACAGAGCTGTTGTAGTCAATGTGGACACACTCAGGCTATGGGTGAAGGATCGGACCCCACACATATGTTCTTATGCACAACACGGACATATTATCGATCACAGCTATCATGCTTTCTGACTTTGTTTGTCATCATCTGTGAATCACAAAAAATAAATCTGATTTAAAATACAGTTTTCTTCTGTACTGTCAGTTCAGATTTTTCATTGGGGTCCGATCGGACCCCAGGGAAAAATATGATGTTAATGATATTAAATGTATGAATTTTGTGTTATATTTCAGTGAATGATGGCTCAGCGAGGTAGACTTTGGTCAGAGAAAGAAGAAAGACCTATCTTTAGTGCCACCATGTCGCGAACTAGGTTCACCGGAAGTGTTTTTCAACCACTTCCGGCTACTCGTGCTGAAAGGCAGGCAACCGACAAACTAGCCCCATTCCAGGATTTTTGGATCATGTTTCAAGCACAACTCTTTGTTTTAACCAAATAAAACATTTTAAGTGAAAAAAATACTTTGGTATTGCTTAATAATCCAATTAACAGTTAAATTTTGTGTGGGGTCCAAACGGACCCCAGTTGGTACTATTTGTATGTAAAATATGTTGGTAGGATGAGGGTTAAAGGAGAAAAAGCTTGCGCTACGGTCACAAATACCATTCCAAACGGCTGCAAACACTGTACAAATGATTTTTGGACCATTTTATCCGATTTTTCGACCATTTTGGACGAACGCCCCATGAAAACTCTTCATCGTAGGGTGGCAGTATGAATGCCATAGAAACGATGTAAGAGCTACACAAGATTGTGTCCCTAAGTATGCTTCAAGAACACTTTAAGTTGTTCTTCAGGGTCCCTTACAGTGGTTGTAGGAAACGCCGTATGAATCTCAGTTTGTACAGAGATTCCTACAGCATGCATAAAGCGGTAGTGAGGTGCTCCTAAGGCAGAAGTACATCATTTGTGTGGTATTTGTCCCGACAAAATGTGCCGAAAGCCATAAGATCTTCCGACCAACAAACTGAGAGTGTTGTGAGTTGCACAAAAATTTTTTGTAAGATGTCAGTGAGTATGCTGTAGGAAGATCTCAAGGCACCTTACGAAGAACGCAAGAATTCTTGGGCCATCGTACGGCAGAAAAGCACCTAATTTTTCAAGAATGCCTCAAGTTGCTCTTGCGTCTTGAACGATAGCCGTAAGAAACTATGCCCCCCTCCACGAATGTCTGCAAACTCCAGAATTCATAGGAACTGGGAGACTCTTACGAACCCATCATTCATAAAAATCTTTGTGACCATAGCTTTACACGGTGTCACTTTAAGTGAATCACATGGATTAAATGTAGGGGGAAAATCTTGTTGCAGTACAATGCTCTGCAGGGAGAATACAGTGGATTTTAGAAAATAATCACACCCTTTCAGAATAATCATATTTTCTTGCTTTCCTGAAATGAAGATGGAAATTATTTCTATTTTATCCAACTCAGTGTATAGCATCCAGCTGAAAGATAAAACTGCATTAAGGTTGGAAAAAAGTAGAATGAGATAGATAAAGGATCACCTACTTTCATCAGTACTTTGCTAAATCACCCTGTAGCTTTGGAAAGAAAACTCACAAATTTAGGAATGAAGTATTCCAAATTTTAGAGAAAGAAATTTGAAATCTAAGGAAAAAATAGCCAATTTAGGAGAGTAAATAGTACATTTCTGATTAAAAAAGAAAACGACTCTCTCCATGGTAAAGGTTGCTGAAAGCTTTTATACAAGGATAACATACCCTCCTCATTACAGGAGTTGGTCAGCAAAGACTCATTAGGAATGAGAAAGAGCCCAGGCACTGACCAAAAATCTTTAGATTCCAATCTGATCAAGCATGTTTCCCGCTACCTCCCACCCCATCCAATAGATGAGTCTTTCCCCGCCAGGCTCCCCAAAATGGTTGGGGGGGCCTCTTGGTCTGCCATGTCAAAGGTTAACAAAGAAGCAAGCTAAGGACACAATTTGATGAAGCTGCTGACAGATAGGGGTCATTCAGTGCTGAGAGGAGTGATTGTTTCCAATGGAAGTAGACTTCTGGGACCAGACAAAACTTTTAAAATACTGAGCTCCCAAATGGGAAAATTAGTCAGTCATTTAGGATGAAAAGCAATTTTAACCTGGCGGCAGGATTGAAACAGGAAAAGACCAATGCCAATTGTCTGTTGTTTGCCTAATTTAAAGATTGGGACTAATTTTGCTAATGACAAGTTTATAAGGAGCAGCTTTGGGAAGACACATGGTTCCTTCAGTTCAGAGACGCTAATGATTCTGTGGTTAAAGCGTTCAGTGCAGCAGAGTTTTCCAGGGTGTTGAACAGGCCACAAGTAGGTGGAGTAATTCAAGTACTGAATGAATGCGTAATTAATACCAGCTGTCCCTGCATATTATCTCAGCACACTCAATTAACTCTCCAGCTCCAACTTCCAGTCTTGCTAAGTCATGTGCAGATTAAACCATTTACATACTGTCCATGCCATAGAAGCGCCTGGAGTTTTATGTTCATTAAGATAAACCTGCAAACACGGTGCAGCTCGCGTGTTGTTTATTTTCACCAGCGCATGCTCTCGTCCATTCTCATGCAAACCCTTTTAACAGACTGGGGCCATTTTTGGCACAGTGACCTTTAGATTTTAAACACTTTTTATTCAGTTTTGCAGCAGCTAAGTGACACAAGTTGTTGGTTTAACCTTGTCAAATTCAAACATCTGTGTGGCTCATGCATGGTCTCTGGACTAAAGGGATTTGCCAGAAGCCAAATAGCTTGAAGCTCAACTCACATTCAGTTTTGTTGGTGCTTTTTTGTAATAGAGTGCAATGAATGGGAGAAATAATCTCTCTGTAAGATCCAGCAGCTAAAAATGAAAAAATATGGTACTATTTATAAAAAGCATCACAACACATTAACACCACCAATCCTTTATGGAAGTGATTGATTCAGTATCCGTATTAATGAATGCAAATCTCTCAGGCCTGCTGTTTGTTTGCTGAGCCTTAGGACCTTGAAGGTTTTAAAGTCCCCCCCCACCCCATTTTACTGTTAATGACTGATTTGAGGATTTCTGAGTTCAGCTGTTTGTTAAAACAGAAGCAAGTATTATTTGTGGTCATGAAATTATTGAGATAAGGGAGGAAATGCCTTTTGACATTACAAATAAACTAAACTGGATAATGGCAAACACTCCCCTCACAGTTATAGCTATACTTTATTAAAGTAGAACTGAACTGAACGGCATTGAACGGCACTGGGTGATAGTACATACAATTATAAAGATAATTTATCATTGGCACGCCCTCCACAAATCCCGGAATCTTGGAGAAAATCGCGATTTTGAATTTCCCGCCCTGAAAAATCAGACAAATCCGCCGATTAACCGGAAGTGCAGCTGGAGTTCTGCGTGACGTCACGAGTGTGACACAGTCCTCCATGTTTACCATTGCGAGCACGTCGACACTGGTTGTTTTTGGTGCATTTTGTCGTGATAGTCGACTACAAAACACTTCCAACACCTGGGAAGATCTGTTCAGTGGCCAAGGAAAGCTGTCATGGCGACGAAAGAAAAGAAAGGGGGAGGAAAAGCGACCGGGAAGCGATGCGTTTCTAGATATAGGTATTACAGTGATCCCTCGATACTTCGCGTTTCACCTTTTGCGCCCTCAGTGCATCGCGGATTTTTCAAAAATATTCATCAAAAATTCAAAATTGAGAAAAAATGGCACGAAAGTTGCCCGGGCGCTAGCAGAAGGCAGGGAGAGTACATTAGAACATCAGGTATCAACACAGAGAGCCCGCACAACTCAAAATCCACCTCTCTGACCACCGCTCCACTCCTCTCCGCCCACCTCATCACCGCTCGGGAATCTTGCAAGCTGATTGGCCGAGACGTTTTACCTCGCAAGCTGATTGGCCGAGACGTTTTACCCAGCTTCTCTCCCTGCAGAGCGCATATACCCAGCGAAGGAAGACCGCATTCATTGTTCTTTATCACTCGTGTTGCTTAGTGGCACTTTTCGCTGTTCTCTTGTGCCTTTTTGTGCAAAATAGTGCTTGTGACGCCCTTGGGGGGGGGGGTGTGACGCTACTTCGCTGTTTTTCACTTTTCGCGGTCGGTTCTGGTCCCCATTAAATGCGATAAGTGAGGGATCACTGTATTTATAAATAGCACAGTCAAATGCAGAGGCCAGTTCTGTTCATGTGTATTGCCACTATAGTCTGTAGAAGTATTGTAATACATAGCCCAATTTTTTGAATGAATGAATGAATTTATTTATTTCAGATAGTACAGTACAGGTTGAAAGAAACTGAATGATATAACAACAAGGTCAACTTGAACAATGACTCATCTGATTATACAATTCAACGTAAGTTATCCGAAATGGGTGATGGCTGAAGCCGCAGCTTATATTGCCCACCCATATTCCATCCAAGAATTCAAAAGAGAAAACAGGCAAGAGCGATTACAATTCAAAACAAAACTAAGACAAAATGTGACAGAGAAAAAAGAAAACTAAGCTACAACACAACACAGGCTGGATATGTTACAACTCGCCGCTCATTAGCGGCGCCAGCTGCGCGCACACTTGGGCCTCGTCAGCAGCGTGGGATATAAGCCACTCTGCCCTGGGCTTCGGCATGAAGCCGTCTGATTCCTTCAGCCCTCTTGCTGCAGAGGAACCCCCTCATCTCCCAGCAAGATCTACAGCGTAAGCATACCTACCTTTGCCTTTCCAGTCTCTCCCCTGTGCACAGGTGTATTCCCCGGCGGCGGACCTCGCCTCTGCATCGCCGTCTGCCAGCTGCTGTCACAGGTGCATTAGGTCTCCCGGGCTCGCCGTTGTGCACGCCTGCCACCTGCCACACTCCTGCATCCTCCTCTGTCTCGTCACCGATCCTGAATGCCTCTTCACTCTGAAAACTCTGGTGTTCTTGACTGCTGGAACTGCTATCATCTGCCATTGTTGTTTTGTTTAGGGATCACACTCGTGACGTCACGCAGCGTCGTCTGCACTACTTCCGGTTTGTTTGGCACTGCCAGCCAGAGGCAAAAGTTTATCGGCTTATAGCTTGGCCATCGCACGGCCTAAAAATTTCTTTTATGTGTTGAAAAATACAATAGGTAATAAGGAATTAATCTGCTATTCTACTTTTTGCGCCAAAAGGTGGGTTCAGTTCTACTTTAATGTTCCGTGTCCCATGAGCGGGACATTTAAATGTCTCTGCTGTGACATACTGAAGTGTGGTAAACATGTTTAGAGTAGATAGTAATTCCTTATATCATTTGAAAGCTTAGCTATTCATCTATTTGGTTATTAAAACAGATTTCAGACAAAATCATAACACTGGATTTAAATTGGGCATCAAATGAGCTAGCACAACATACTGTAGCAATATAGCATTTACTCACCAAAGAAGCTTTCTTGTTGTCCTTGAATTTAGTGATGTTATGCTCGACACTGATTTGAGCAATATAAAGCAGAAGTGTCATGAGCAGTACATCGAGCGCCGTTTCAGCATACCCACAGTCACGTGACCGTAGCAAGCGAGGCCTCAATATATTGGTCAAATCACACGACTTGAGGGCTCATGGGAAGTTTAGATTAGATTAGATTCAACTTTATTGTCATTACACATGTATGAATACAAGGTAACAAAACACAGTTTAGCATCCAATCAGAAGTGCAAAGGACAGCAGTGCAGTATATACGGTAATTAACAGTATGTGCAATTTAAGCAAATATATGCAAATATATGCAGCAGTGCAGGAAGTTAAGAGTACTGTTATGTGCAAATAATGTGCAATAAGTTAGATGTGGTTATGTAGTTATGCAGTTATGTACAGGTGAGGATGGTAAGAGATGATGGTAAGAGAGTCAGCGGGGAACTAAGTTCAATAACGTGACAGCTGTTGGAAAGAAACTGTTCCTAAACCTGCTGGTTCTAGTCCGAAGGCTTCTGAAACGTCTTCTGGAGGGGAGAAGCTGGAACAGTCCATGAGCAGGATGGTTGGAGTCCCTAAGAATGCTGCGTGCCCGGCGCAGACATCTTTTCCTGTAGACGTCTTCTATAACTGGAAGTGGAGTCCCTGTGATGCGTTGGGCGGTTTTCACCACCCGCTGCAGCGCCTTGCGGTCAGCGACAGAGCAGCTCCCATACCAGACTGTGATACAGTTGGTCAGGGTGCTCTCTATCACGCAGCGGTAGAAGTTGCCCAGGATGTCAGTTGACAGATGGTTCTTCTTCAGTGTCCTCAAGAAGAAGAGGCGCTGATGGGCCTTCTTGATCAGGCTGGTGGTGTTAACTGACCAGGACAGGTCCTCCGAGATGTGGGTCCCCAGGAATTTGAAGCTGGGAACACGTTCAACAGCTATGCCATTGATATGGATGGGGTCATGTGTCTCTTCCCTCTCCTTCCTGTAGTCCACTATGAGCTCCTTGGTTTTGCTGGTGTTAAGGAGCAGGTTATTGTCAGCGCACCAAGTAGCCAAGTGCTCAACCTCTGCCCTGTAATCTGACTCGTCGTTGTCCCTGATGAGTCCAATCACCGTGGTGTCATCTGCGAACTTTATGATGGAATTGGAGCCATACATAGGCCTGCAGTCATGGGTGTAGAGGGAGTAGAGGAATGTGCTGAGCACACAGCCCTGTGGTACACCAGTGTTGAGTGTGATGACGGAAGAACGGTTGGGGCCTGACCTAACATGCTGGGGTCTGTTGGTCAGAAAATCCATGATCCAGTTGCAGGTGGAGGTACTGATTCCCAGGTCCCCAAGTTTAGTGAGCAACTTGGAGGGGATAACTGTGTTGAATGCTGCGCTGAAGTCAACAAACAGCATTCTTGCATAGGTGTTCTTGTCATCCAGGTGTGAGAGTACATAGTGCAGCGCTGTAGAAACCGCATCCTCTGTACTCCTGTTGCTCCGGTAGGCGAACTGATGAGGGTCCAGTGTAGGGGGCAGGCCTTTTTTGAGCTGTGCCAAGACCAGTCGCTCAAAGCACTTCATGACTATGGGCGTCAGTGCCACAGGGCGATAGTCATTTAGGCACGATGGTGTTGAATGTTTCAGCACTGGTACTATTGAAGTGGTCTTGAAGCACGCTGGTACCACGGCCTGAGCCAGAAACAGATTGAAGATGTCTGTGAAGACCCCTGCCAGCTGCTCAGCGCATGCCCTCAGCACACGCCCAGGAATGCCATCAGGGCCAGCAGCCTTACGTACGTTGACATGACTCAGTGCGTTACGGACGTCGGTGTGGGTGAGTGTGAGGTAGTGGAGGTCATCAGAGGGTGGGAAATTGATGTTCTTTTCGTTGTTGTCCTTGTCAAAATGAGCATAGAAGTCATTTAGCTCATTGAGAAAGGGCACAGTCATGGCTATAGGTATGGAGTTGCTGGGCTTATAATCAGAGATAGCTTGAATGCCCTGCCACATACGTCGGGGGTCAGAGTCCCCAAAATGTTCCTCCACCTTCAGCTTGTAGCTGTGCTTGGCCTTCTTGATGCCCCTCTTCAGATCTGCCCTGGATGAACTGTAGGCCTGTGCATCACCAGATCTAAAGGCATTGTTACGTGCTTTTAGCAGAAGCCGCACTTCTCTGTTCATCCACGGCTTCTGATTTGGGTACGTGGTGATCTGACTTTCCGTGGTGACACTGTCAATAGTGGTGTTGATATGGTCCAGGACTGAGTGGGTGTAAGAGTTGATGTTTATGTGGGAGCCACAGGTAGCCTGAGAGGTGAACATACTCCAGTCTGTGTTCCTAAACTTCTCCTGGAGTACAGAGTCAACCCCCTCTGGCCACACTTTGATGGTCCTCACTGATGGCTTCACCCGGTTGATGAGCGGTACATACTTGGGGGTAAGGAACAAGGATAAGTGATCAGACTGACCTAGGTGGGGGAGGGGAGTTGCTGTGTAGGCTCCCACAATATTGGTGTAAACATGGTCCAATGCTTTTTTTTTTTTTTTTTTTTTTTTTGTTACTTATTTGTACCCGTAGGTAGACTTGGTTTGCAGTCTGGTGACAAGCCACCGGCTGCTGGTCACTGCGTGCGCGAGCGCCCTAAACCTACATGTTTTTGGTAAGCGGGAGGAAACCGGAGAAATCCCGGAGTAAACCCACGCAACACGGGGAGAACATGCAAACTCCACACAGCTCACTGTTGGTCGGGGGCTGGGATCGAACCCACGACCTCATGATCCCCGCGATCCACCGGCTGAGGGTAAAACTGTGCTGCCACAGTGCTAAACCACTGCGTCCCCTCTTGTGTGACAGGAGACATGCTGGTAGAATTTAGGAAGCACTGTCTTGAGGTTAGAGTGGTTAAAATCACCCGCCACAATAAATGCTGCCTCTGGGTGTGCAGTTTGTTGTTTGCTAATAGCTGCATGCAGTTCTTTCATAGCAAGCTTAGCATTAGCATCCGGAGAAATGTAAGCGGCTGTTATGATGGTACAAGTGAACTCGCGTGGCAGATAGAAAGGTCTACATTTAACCATGAGAAACTCCAGGTTAGCTGAGCAGTGTCTCTCAACAGTGACAGAGTTCGTGCACCAAGCCTTGTTAATATAAATGCACACTCCCCCCCCCCCTTGTCTTACCGGAGTCAACTGCTGCTCTGTCTGCCCGGAGCGTGTGTAGGCCGGCTAGCTCGATAGCATTGTCGGGTATTCCACTGTGAAGCCATGTTTCCGTAAAAATCATGATATTGCAGTTCATAAGTCTCTTATTGTTGGTGATCCGAAGCCGTAGTTCACTCATTTTTGAGTGAACTAATTCCCTCTCAAGTTTGAGAGGGAATTAGTTTTTTTTTGTTTGCTTTGTATTATTTGTTCCTGCCATCCAATTTTGAATAGACCTTCTTCTAGCTCATGAAAACCACAAATTCAGTTTCTCAAATATTAGAACATTACATAGAATAAATAAAAAAAAATGTTTATTGGAAATGTTGGCCGACTGAAAAGTATGCCCATGAACACACTCAATACTTGAACTACATGAATTACTGCATCAATGTGGCGTGGTATGAAGGCAATCAGCCTCTGGCACTGCTGACCAACAGTGCTTTTGGCAGTGTGGGCAGGTGCCAAGTCCTGCTGGAAAATGAAATCAGCATCTCCATAAAACCTGTCAACAGAGGGAAGCATGAAGTGTTCTAAAATTTCCTGGTAGATGGCTGCACTGGCTTTGGACTTGATAAAACACAGTGGACCTATCAGGAATGCCTGGGACAAGGAAGAGGACCCAAATGCAAGACAAATTTCGTAAACCATTTATTGTGGTAAAAATGAACAAGAACAGGAAAAAAAATGCAGCTCGTGGGCTGAAACAAAAGCAAAAAACGGCAAGACTCTGCCACAAGGTTACAGGCAGGAAAATTCAGCTAGGCAGGAACATGAGAACACGTCAACTGAGACAAGGACACCGCTGTAGCATCATCTCACTTTGGCTCATCAATAAGAATTATTCTTCAGCTTAAAGACATTGTTTCACTCAGGAAAAGGACAGCCAGGAACTGCTCTTTTACCCCAGGCCACAATTGAACTCACATTCCTTTGTTAAAAACCAGTCTCAGGAATTCACCCTAATGCACTTCCTTTTGAAGTTATGGCCCAATAAACGGTGGAGACATAGAACAGAACTCTGGAGTATGTCATATGGCCCACAAAGATCCACAGTTCAACATTGACTTCTACTGGCAACTCTGGGGCATGCTGGATTTAACCAGCAAACCTTTTAATCACATCTGTATTAACTCATTTCTCAACATCTTCCTCTCTTTCCAGGACACCAGGAAAAGTAGACGGACCCTTGATGTTTTAATGTGGAAAATCAATAATGGGTTTGAAACATATTAATCCTTAATTTAAATATGTGCATGCTAAAATGTTTAAATGAATGATTATTCCTGCATGTTAATTTACAAGCACTGATTATAAGTTACATTAATCACTAAGGTTAACTTAGTTTATATACAAGGGTATAGATGAATATTAAGTGTAAAAAAGTTACCAAAAACGTTACTCAAATCATGTGACCTATCACGGCCAATCCTTGCTTGACAACAGCTCTCTCAAAGTTCCAGACAAAAGACTGTTTGTTTATTGGACTAAAGTTCTTAAAGCCCGCCCACGAAGGAAGGCTATTGGTCTGAGTTCCTGTCAATCATGGAGGCCTGCGAAAGTTTCCCCAGATAAAAAGGAAACGACGCCCTTTTTCAGCCTCTTTTCGGCTTACTATTTTGTCTTCATGTCTCGTCCACACAGCAGAGATCTTTGTTGGGAGAACAAAGGGACTTATCCCACGTGTTTCTTTTCTACGATCACGGAGCCTGAAGTATCCTGTTTTTTTTTTTGTAACTCTTTGTATCTTAATGTTTCTTTAAGCGCCTAGGAATTAATTCTTTTTTTTGAGCTCTATTCTAATTAGGAGTTAAAAACTCAAATTCTAGGCGTCTCTCTTTCTATAATTTTCCACCTCTTAAACTTTCTGTAAAACCACCGTTCTAATTTTAATTTAATTTTTAATCTTGACTTTATTTTTATAATTTTATTGACTATTCCCACACCAGAAGTTCTTTCCTCAAAGTTCGAAACTCTTTTTGATTTGATATCGGATTAGATATTACAAATTATCCTCGAATCCTCTGGGAAGCCGCTTGCCAACGAAGAAGAAGAAGGATGCACAGCCTCTTTACCAAGCAGCTGAAGAAACAATCATTGCCATCTTTGATCGACCTAAGCTCCAACTGTGAGTCATACAGTCAAAATCCAGCCTTGTTGACTGCTTGACTATGAAGGTCGAACTGTGGACCCTGAAATATCTGCGGGCAGATATTTCCCCTTTACATCCACGAAAGCTTCATGAGGACACCACCGAGAGGAAACCGACCATCAGGCCCGGAGTCACGTGAGCTGCAATTTTATTCATCTGCTGAATTAAACGTCTGAGGTTCGATAATAATTTGATGTCTAATCAGATGCAAATTAAGGAATCATTAACATAACTCCTTTTCATTAATATTCTGTTTTTATTTTCTTAAGAGTAATCCCGAATTTTCCATATAATTAATTTCATTTTCCTCATAAATTTGCGTTATGTTTTCCATAATCGGTTAACTTCAAATTGATCTAAATTCATTTAACAGTTTAACCCTGGTTCTGCAAATGTTTAAATTGTTAATCTATCATTTACACGTTTAATTTTATGGTTAATGAAATCACTGCAATGTCTTTTAATTATCATTTCATTTAATAAATATGTGAAAATGAGAGAAGTTGTTGAGAATTTATTTCATTCTGAGTCTGGTTTAAGTCCCCAGTATCGAATTCACTAAAATTTTGAGACTGATTATTAATTAATTTATTGAGTGATTAAACAGGTATAAGGTAAAATTAAAGATTGAATTGCTTCCTAAAAGGAAGGTGGTGCCCCTCCACGAGTGTTAATTTTTCCTGTGTGTATGAACCGAGAATTCATCTCAGGTTCCAATACATTAATATAAATTAAATAATTTCTATACCTGATCATAATTATTAACTCATATAACGTTACACCGCACAGAATAAAGACTCACACTGGTATAAATAGACAAAGCGTAATCAGGACAACATAGAACAGGTGGGATCAATCAAGGGCAGACGGAGACAGCAGGGGAGTGACTACAGACACAGGAGACAAGAGAGACTGAGGCAAAAGGGTAACCAAGAACAAAGGATACACATGAACCATGAACAAAGGACCAGGGGAGACATAACCATGACCATAAAGACCAAATGACACCAAGACTAAGACAGGGAGAATCAACATAAACACGACTATGATAATAATAAACTGGGAACTAAGGCAAAGATAACACAAAGCGGGAGCAGAGCCAAGATAATAATCAAAATGAACAGAGAATCATACAAAGCTAACTTAGACCGAGGACGTGGGATGAACCCACATCCTGACATTAACCTCCTGTCAAGGGGTGGCTCCCAGATGACCCTCACAGGATGGGTGGTGGGGGGGGCAAGGATAGGCGGGCCAAAACAATTTTGTCTCCCCACAAAGTTCAAACCAAAACACAGTCACGTTGGGCCAACCACAGTCCAAGGCCCCAAAACAGGAACAAGGTGGGTCGGGTGGTCTTCCTTCATGCCAAGGCCACTGGATCAGAGAACAAGGTGTGTCAGGGGGTCGGTCAAAGTCCATAGGCCCCCAAACCGGAGTGCAGGGTGGATCAAGCAGCCTACCAAAGTCCCTAGGCCACCAGATTGTGAAACTAGGTGGGTCAGGGAGCCTACAAAAGTTCATGAGCCCCCAGACCAGAGGACAAGGGTGGGTCGGGGGGTCAGCCAGTGTCCACGGACCCCCAGACAAAAGAGCAGGGTTTGTACTGCAGGGGAGGCAGTAGCTGGGGAACAGCAATCCCCATACCAGACGACAGTGCCGCATTGATCCCAGGGACCGCCGATGGAAGCGCACCGGCCCCAGGAACTGTCGATGAAAGTGCGCCGGCCTCAGGAACAGATAACAGTGGAGGCACACCGGCCCCTGGAACAGACGCCGGCGCAGGCGCACCAGCTCCAGGAACAGACGACGGTAGAGGTGCACCAGTCCCAGGAACAACTGATGGAGGTGCGCCGGCCTCTGGAACTGGAGATTGAGGTGCACCGGCCTTCGAAACAGATGGCAAAGGCACACCGGCCCCAGGAGCAGAGGGTGGAGGTGCACTGGCCCCAAGAACAAACCGGCCTCAGCACCAACTGGGGGGGGGTGCATGCCGGCCACTGGAAGCAATAACTGAGGCACACCGGCCTCAGGAGCAGCAGGTGGAGGCACACCAGCCTCTGCAGCAGACGGCAGAGGCGCACCTGCTTCAGCAGTAGATGGCAGGGGCGTACTGGCCCCTGGATGTGATGACTGAGGTGCACCGGCCTCAGGAACAGAAGGTGGAGGCGCACCAGCCTCTGCAGCAGATGGTGGAGGCTCATCAGTCTTTGGAACAAACAACAGAGGCGCATCGGCCTCTGGAACCAATGGTAGAGGCACACCGGCCTCTGGAACACATGGTGAAGGCGCACCAACCTCCAGAGTGGATGACTGAGGCGCACTGGCCTCAGAAACTGATGGTTGAAGCACGCAGATCTCAGGAACAGATAGTTGATGCGCGCTGACCTTAGAAGCTAATGTTTGCAACGTGCTGACCTCAGGAGCTGATGACTTAGGCATGCCAAACTCAGGAACAGGTGATGGAGGTGCACCAGCCTTAGGAACAGCTGATGGAGGCTCACCAACCTCTGGAACAAATGGTGGCTGGTGAGCGATGGCCACCAGAGATGGCAGTTGAGGTGCAGGAACGTCCAGCCCAGACACTTAGAGAACCACCCCCACTGCAGCCACCTCGAACAAAGGAGAAAGGCAGTGAGTGGGTGAGGCAACACTGAAATTACTAAGAGCAAGGCAAGTCATTTCTAACATTGATGTTATGAATGTAAAGAAAAGAACTTGCCTTAGCTCCTGGTCCACTGCTGCTGGGGTGACCGCCTCAGAATGAGCTGCAGGAGCAATGGCCTCAGGATGCAAGGGTGGAGTGGACTGCTCAGATGAAACAGGTGGAGCAGACTGCTCAGGCAAACATGGTGGAGAGGACCACTCAGGCAAACACGGTGAAGTGGGAGCTGATGTGTGCGCCATGGAGAAAGCTGGAGCTGTGGCGTGCACCTCAGGAACAGCTGGAGCTGTCTGAGAGGAGCCATAGCTGAGGTTGGTGTAAGGCGTCAAGAGGAGCGGTGAGAGCCTTCCTTCCACCTGGGCCCGCTGAACACCAACTGAGATCCATGAAACTGTTCTCTCTTGGTGGTGGCTCTTTCCCAAGGGGCCCATAGTGCAACAGGCTCCACAGGAGATAACGTTGACGGGAGGGCTGCTGACTCCAGTGAGGAGGAGGCCGGTGGTTTGGGCAGAGGAAGGAGAGGAAACCCCTGTAGCCAGGAAATGGAGTGCAGGCCCGGGTGAGCTTTGAGAATGTTGGCCACGGCCCCCCTACAGACGTCCGTGGCTTCCTGTGGGGAGTGTCCACTGCAGGCAGCAGAGATTAAATCATGAAACGCCTCCGTGATGGGCCACTCTTCCCCTCTCCATCTCCTCTTCTTCTTTTCGCCGGCTGGTCCTTGACTGGTGGTGTCCTTCTGTCAAGATTGCCCTTCCGGGGCAAGGAAGAGGGCCCAAATGCGAGGCGAATCTCGTAAACCATTTATTGTGGTAAAAATGAACAAGACCAGAAAATAATGCTCACTGTTTGTCACTATTCTTTCAGGTGATCAGCTGAATTATGAGTGGCTGATTGGCAGAAGGTGCTAATGGGTGTATCCATAAAAGAGGAGCTGTCAAGCCAGCTGGCAGGGCTGTCATCTGCGAGCGTTTAAGGCTGCTCTCCTCTCCTGGGCACACCAGACCTTTTTGGACTCTTGTTGTTTTAGTTTTTTGCACTTTTTGTAAATAAACACTTTTCACTTTTAAGTTAACTCTCATGTATTCTCTTTATTCATTATGGCCTAGAGCCAGGTCATAACAGTCTCCGCTTCTTCTAGTGTGGAAGAAGAATGGCGACCTGAGGCTCTGTATTAAATTTAGGTGGCTAAATGCTAGGACAGTAAAGGTTGCGCATCCTCTTCCGCACCAAACGGATGCATTGGCTGCTTTAGTGGGAAATATCCTTACTCACTATTTGACCAAGAAACTTCACAGAAGAGAGCATGAAGTGACACTTTTTCAGAGACAGCTTAAGACTGTGAGACTTCAGTCTCTCAAAAACCATTTCAAGCCTCTGCAAGGCCAACTGTTCATCAGGAGCAAAAACCAAGATGTTATCAAGATAACACAGGAGGCTCAAGAAATTCTGGTCACCAAAGATAGACAGCATCATCTGCATTAATGTGGCAGGGCTGTTATGCAGTCCCTGTGGCAACTGATTATATCTGTACAGCGCAAACGGTGAATTGAAAGCCTTAAACTTCTTGTCCTCTTCATGGACCTCAACGTTGTAAGAGCTGGTGGTCAAATCCATGGTGGAATCCAGACTGCAATAGTTAATTGCAATAGCAAACTTGCTTGTCATTCTCTGAGGAGTTTTCTGTAGCTCTGAGCACACTGTTAACAGCACTTTAGGTTGAAGCTGAGAAAGACTTCACCACTTTAATATGTGGGCTAGCTGGGTGAGAGCTATAATGCTATACGGGCCATACTATAAAGGTCATCCGTCCTTCTCATTGGCAGAGGCAATCTTCAGGTGGCACTGCTCTTCTGATCTTTTATATTTTCTCTCTTTCTCCCATCCTCTCCTAAAATATCTGGTAAGTTTCTGCATTTTTTTTTCTTGTTGGTTTTGTTTTTATCACAGCAGCAGACCATATACTACCGTGCCCCCCACCACCACCACAACCACCTTTCCAGATCTGATAGTCTGTTGTAACTTCTTCTGTTTCTTTCTGAAAATTGCTTTCACACTAGAAACAAACCAGACTGACGCCACCTATTCTTGCCAGACCAAATTTTGGCTGTTCAGCTGAAAGTGAAAATTCTGACAGTCTGGAAAAAAAAAAGTTAGGTGTGTAAGCACCAGAATTTACGTGAGGTTTTATCAAGGCAAGAGAAGGGATAGGTCCTGCACAGATCAGCAACACAGGGAGAAAGACAAACAGACATTGTTCATATCAACAACCACAGGAAAAAAAAAACATGCATGTCTTTGTACTGAAGGGGCACATGGAGTCAACTAATTCCACCACACGGTGAGCATGCTAACTCTTTACGGAACGGGCCCTGGAAAATCCAACCCAAAGCACTTCAGCTGTGAGTATAACAATGCAGCTCAGTACCGCCTATGGATGGATGATTGTGATCATGGGCCCTGGGCATAAACACAACAAGGGCCCCTACAAACAGTGCAAAAAAAAAAAAAACCTCTGGTGAAACTTTGTGCACTTTTGTTGAGAGCAGTGTGAAATATAAAAAGGAAACTAACAATATGTCACATTTATAACTAATGTTTTTTTTTAAATCCCTGGAATTTTATAAAGCTTTATAAGACAGAAGTACAGAACAACATTCAACACACACAAGCAATCACTTTAATATTTGTGAGGCAGATCCCTCTGCCTCTTTGATTGAGTGAGGGATCGTCACTTCCTTGTGGTAACGTATCGTCACTTCCTGTTTTGCTGTCTGCCTGTGTGGTTTGCTCTCCAGCTCTCTAGCCACTAGCTATGGCTACTACCTCTCTTTCCTCTCCTCTGGTGTGCTCTCTCTGTCAGATGTTTAGCTACACCTCTGCCTCTTTTAGTGATAACGGTAAATGTAATAAATGTTGTCTTTTTGAGGCGCTCGAGGCGAGGTTGTCTGATTTGGAATCCCGGCTCCGCTGCATTGAAACACCGTCTGTGCCAGTTAATCTCGACGGACGCCCATTAGCTGCAGCGGAGCTAGCTAGCTTAGGCCCCCCTGTCAGCGGTTCCCTGGCTCTCCTCAGCAGCGAGGAGACTGGGTGGGTGACGGTGAGAAGGAAGCCTAGTCGCAAAGCCCCGGTACACCACCAACCTGTTCACGTTTCTAATCGTTTTTCCCCGCTCAGCGACACACCCGCTGAGGAAAAAACTCTGATCATTGGCGACTCTGTAGTCAGAAACGTGAACCTAGAGACTCCAGCGGTCATAGTCCAATGTATTCCTGGGGCCAGAGCAGGCGACATCGAGTCAAATTTGAAAATGCTGGCTAAAAGTAACTGTAAATATTCCACAATTGTTATTCATGCCGGCATTAATGACATCCGTCTCCGGCAGTCGGAAGTCACGAAACTTAATGTAGAATCGGTGTGTGAGTTTGCCAAAACGATGTCAGCCACTGTAGTATTCTCTGGGCCCCTCCCCAATCTGACCAGTGATGACATGTTTAGTCGCT
Organism: Pholidichthys leucotaenia; assembly: GCA_020510985.1. NCBI lineage: Eukaryota > Metazoa > Chordata > Actinopteri > Cichliformes > Pholidichthyidae > Pholidichthys > Pholidichthys leucotaenia. The sequence goes on from CM035837.1 coordinate 243,097,290, forward strand.
CGTCATCCTTGAACCGCTGGCTGTCTGTGTGGTGTCCTAAAAATGACGTGGGCTACATTGACAATTGGAGCTCTTTTTGGGGAAAACCTGGTCTTATGAGACGAGACAGCATTCATCCCACTTTGGATGGTGCTTCTCATTTATCTAACAATCTGGCATCTTTTTTATCCAAATTTCCAAAACCGTGACTACTCAGAGTTGGGACTAGGAAGCAGAGTCGCAGTCTTACACGCCTCTCTGCAGCTCCTCTTCATCCGCCACCCCTCAGCTTAGCCCCTGTCTTCCCCATCAGAGAATCGTTGTCTGCTCCCTCCAAAGTGAATAAAAATATAATGTATAAGCATCCCAAAGTGATAAAGCAAAATATTGGTAAAACTCAAATTAAACATAAAGCCTCTAAATTGAATGATTTGGCCTCTGTTCCTCCTCATAATTTAAAAATTAAATGTGGTTTGTTAAATATTAGGTCTCTAACTCCCAAGTCTCTGTTAGTCCATGATCTGTTAATTGATCATCAGATTGATTTAATTTCCCTTACAGAGACTTGGTTAGGACAAGAGGATTATGTTGGTTTAAATGAATCAACCCCCTCTGGTTATTTAAACTGTCAAAATCCCAGAAGTTCTGGTCGTGGAGGAGGAGTAGCAACAATTTACCATTCCAAATTACTAGTTAATGTAAAGCAAAAAAACATGTTATAATTCCTTTGAGGGCCTGGTCCTCAGTATTGGGCACTTTAGCAATTTCAGGTTAAACCCAATTTTATTTGCCATTGTTTATCGTCCCCCATCAACCTATTCAGAATTTTTATCCAAATTTGCTGATTTCTTAGCTGATTTAGTGCTGAAATCTGATAGAATAATTATAGTAGGGGACTTTAATATACATGTGGATGTAGATAGTGACTGCCTTAATGTGGCTTTTAATTCAATATTAGACTCGATTGGGTTTTCTCAGAAAGTAGGAAATTCTACTCATTACCTCCACCATACGTTGGACCTTGTTCTGACATGTGGCATAGAAATAGAAAATCTTGTAGTGTCTCCTCATAACCCTGTACTGTCAGACCATTGTCTGTTAACCTTTGATTTTACTATTTCTGACTATTTGGCTCCTAAAGAAAAATATTATCACAGTAGATGCCTCTCAGATGATGCTGTTTCCAAATTTATGCAGATTGTTTCCTCTATGCCATGTGTCAACACAACGGAAATAAGCTATAGACAGCTTGCTCCTTCTGTAATTGATAACATGGTGGATAGTGTTTCAGCTTCTCTGCATCAGGCTCTAGACTTGGTGGCCCCCTTAAAAAAGAAAAAGTCTAATCAGAGATTTTTAACTCCTTGGTTCAACACAGAAACTCGTAGCTTAAAACAGAAGACTCGTCAATTAGAAAGAAAATGGCGCTCTACTAATTTAGATGAAATCTATTTAGCTTGGAGAAATCATCTTTTAATTTATAAAAAATCTCTTAGAAAAGCTAGAACGAGTTATTACTCTGCATTAATAGAAGAGAACAAGAATAATCCCAGGTTTCTTTTCAGTACTGTAGCCAGGTTGACAAAGAGTCAGGACTCTGTCAATCCTAGTATCCCCTTAGAGCTTACTAGTCAGGACTTTATGAACTTTTTCAATAATAAAATTTCATCCATCAGAGATAAAATCAATCAGATTCTTCCCACAGTTAACTTAAATACTGTAACTACTACAACTCCTTCTATTGATGTCTGTCTTGATGAGTTTACTCCAATCGACCTTTGTGAGTTAGACAAAGTAGTTTCCTCATCCAGACCTTCGGCTTGTCTTTTGGATCCTGTTCCTACCAGGTTATTTAAAGAAGTCTTCCCACTTATTGGTAGCTTTATTCTTCATATAATCAATTCTTCATTAACTTTAGGCCATGTACCGCAGGCTTTTAAAATGGCTGTAATTAAACCCTTACTCAAAAAGCCAACGCTAGATCCAGGAGCTTTAGCTAACTATAGACCAATCTCTAATCTCCCTTTCATTTCAAAAATCTTAGAAAGAGTTGTTGCTACGCAATTATTTGACCACCTGCAGGGAAATGGTTTACTTGAAGAGTTTCAATCTGGGTTTAGAATCCATCATAGTACTGAAACAGCCTTAGCGAAGGTCACTAACGACCTCCTCATTGCATCTGATAATGGACTAGTTTCTGTACTTGTCCTTTTAGATCTTAGTGCAGCTTTTGATACTATTGATCATAATATTCTACTTGATAGATTAGAACACTATGTTGGACTTAATGGAACTTCGTTGCAGTGGTTTAGATCTTATTTATCTGATAGGTTCCAGTTTGTTCATGTAAATGATGAGTTTTCTTTCAGCTCAAAGCTTAGTCATGGAGTTCCACAGGGATCTGTGCTAGGCCCTACTCTTTTTAGTTTATATATGCTTCCGTTAGGCAACATTATTAGAAAGCAATGTATACATTTTCATTGTTATGCAGATGACACACAATTATACCTGTCAATGCAGCCAGATGATACTAATCAATTAGCCAAGTTAGAAGCCTGTCTTAAGGAAATCAAAGCTTGGATGACTTGTAATTTCCTGCTATTAAATTCAGATAAGACTGAAGTCATTCTTGTTGGTCCAAAAAACCTTAGAAATTCCTTTCCAAATCAAACTTTCAGTTTGGACGCAGTTACTCTTTCTCTTAATAGCTCTGTGAGGAACCTTGGAGTTATTTTTGATCAGGATTTGTCCTTCAATTCACATATTAAATTTGTTTCTAAGACTGCCTTCTATCATTTGCGTAATATTGCCAAGATTAGGAGCATCTTGTCTCAGAGTGATGCTGAGAAGCTGATCCACGCTTTTGTTAGCTCGAGATTAGATTATTGTAATTCTTTATTATCAGGCTGTCCTAAAACATCTTTAAAAAGTCTTCAGCTGATCCAAAATGCTGCAGCAAGAGTTTTAACAGGTACTAGAAAGAGAGATCATATCTCTCCGGTTCTGGCCTCCCTTCATTGGCTTCCCATAGAGTTTAGAATTAAGTTTAAAATCCTTCTTCTCACTTACAAAGCTCTAAACAATCAGGCTCCTTTTTATTTAAAAGATCTGATACTACCGTATTATCCTAACAGAGCACTACGCTCCCAAAATGCAGGATTACTTGTAATACCTAGAATCTCCAAAAGTACAATGGGAGGCAGAGCCTTCAGTTATCAAGCTCCTCTCCTGTGGAATCAGCTGCCAATCTGGATTCGGGAGTCAGACTCGATCTCTGTTTTTAAGAATAGGGCTAAAACCTACCTTTTTGATCTAGCCTAAAATTAGGGAGGGATCATGTGTTTCTGAACCCTCCCTTAGTTATGCTGCTAATAGGTTTAGTCAGCCGGGGGACCTCCAGTAATGCACTGGGCCTCACTCCTTTCCTCACTCTCTATGAAATATTTTTTTTTTGCTGGTCATTAACATTTGTTTGTTCTCTCCCATAGATTGAGTCCCCATCGTGCTGTTTGCTCTCTACATGTCTGTTCTTTTCTTCTTCTCTATCCCCTCACCCCCCAGCCAGTCGCAGCAGATGACTGCCCCTCCCTGAGCCTGGTTCTGCTGGAGGTTTCTTCCTGTTAAAAGGGAGTTTTTCCTCTCCACCGTCGCCAAGTGCTTGCTCACAGGGGATCGCCTGATTGCTGGGGTCTTTCTGCAACTGTGGGGGTCCCCCCTACAGTTGATAGTGCTATGAGATGACTGTTGTTGTGAAATGGCGCTATATAAATAAAGTTGAATTGAATTGAATTGAATTTCAGACATTATGAATAAACAGTAATTTAAAAATCCCGCTTTCCCCTTGCTGTAATCCATCCTTGGTGGCACTCAGAACCTTATTTGATAAAGGGTAGTTCTTATTGCATTTCTTATTACTCCTGTTTGCTTATAATGTCATAATGTAAGGCCAACAGTGCATTCCCACTTGGCGTTAAAACAATTTCATGCAGAGGAGTCACCAACAGTTCATGCTGGAGCACAGACACAACAATCATTTCTTTGCTTTTCTGGCCGAGTGTTTTTTCTTCTAAGCAAGTCTCTCTACATCATTTAAAGCCTAACAAAAAAGACACGTTTCATACTTGGGTTATCACGCAGAGTAGCCTTTTCATTCCTGAACTTACCGCTGTCCACCATGTTCCTGGGTTGTCCAGGCCACAGTTGTCGCTGTACTCCAGGCAGCAGGAGTCTGGAACGCGGCTGGCGTTGTAGACCTCAAACCAGTCTGTGTGATTGGTTACTCCACAGCAGCGGAACTGCAGGAGGGGAATGACAATGAGTCCTGAGGATCTGACTTTTATTATTACTGCAATGAATTCCTTATGCATGATGACAAACGTCCTTCATCGATGGGATCTCAATGCGTGCCACATGGATAAAACACCTGATCCACTTCATATCGAGCTGCGGCTGCTTCTCCAATTCTCATCTCATTTGTCTCAAAGCCGTAAAATAATTATTTAACTCAGCATTTCCCTTCCTTCCTGATTGGTATGGATTTTTAATGAAGGATCATGGCTTCCACCATAACTCATTTCATCAGTGTAGCTGGAAAGATGAAGTGCCCCTGATGTTATGTTGATGCCGTGCACTTTAATTCTACTGCAGGAGCTGTCCAAGCCAACGTGAACCGAATTGGAGATTGTGTGTTAATTTAAAACTCGCTCAGACGCATAAACAATGGATCACGTTTGCAATCCATCATAAAGTGCAGCTGAATTCAAATCACCAGGAAGCAGTTAAGGCATAGCTATGAAGTTCAGGAGCAAATCAAAGGCTAAAGACCACATAAAGTCAGAAGATTCAAATGAAATCACCTTGGAAAGTTAATGACCAGTGTGACATGTGACCCACATGGATATGTTTCTCATACGCTGTGGATATTTTTTACTGCCTTGTCTTGTGTAGATTTGTTTCTACATTCATGCATAGAAGCGCCCATGAATAATATCTAGGGTGAACTTTGCTGGAGGGACATGTGCTGCATTATCCATTCAGTGACTCAGCATGTATGAAACAGGCTTGGGGCACGGGCGCGATAATGACAGCTGCCTTTAAAATTTTCTTGGACTTTATGGAGACAGAGGCATGCAGCCGCACTGAGCTGAGCGGAAAATGTGCACATCATGCTTGCACACACGCTCTTGTTGGCTCATTTAGGCAAAAAAAAAAATGCAGAAGGCAAAAAAACCCCAAAAAGCCCTGCACATTTCCACCTACAGGCGCACCTGCATTTGCATATTGCATTTGCATAGCAATAGATTTTTTTTCTCATCATTTATGTCTTTTCAGTCTGTATGCACACACTCACACTATGCCTTCCAGACACCAGACGCGTGCGTCACGGAGCCAAACATCCAGTATGTAACATACATTTGCTAATGGAACAAAACTACAAGCCATAACACTGGATCTGCCATGTTCTTTTTTTAAAAAAGGCCCAAAGAGTCCCTTAGTTGGATCTATCATTCCATCTCCCAGAGGCATTTTCTGCAGCAGCTTCCATCCTCTGCAATCCTTAATTCCAAAACATTGTTTCCCACACTGTGGTTTTTTTTTTTTTTTTGCAGAGAAATAAGAAAGAAAAGAAAAAATACAAAAGAAAAGGCACATCAAAGTAAGAGCTGGAGACCAAGATTACCTGGGAGCGGCTGTGATGTTTGCATTAATCTGTGACTGCATTCAAACCGGAAAAAGCTCCGAGTGTTTGTCCCCGCCAGTCGAGTCACTTCAGACTCCTTTTCTGATACCATTTCTTAGATTGCTGATATTTTTATTAGCCTCCTTGTAAAAGTCAGGATCCTATTAACATCCAAAAAAAGATTCAAATTTTCAAATGTTAAGAATGGGGAAAAAAAGGGTGCTTCACTGTGTCGCCGCTCAATTATAATTTAATGTGATCACAGTGCCACCACAAAGGAAAGCAGCGAACCCTGGCCAAAAGCAAAAGAAAGCAATGTCAAGATGAATAATGCAGTCAAAACCTCATGTATCCCAGCATGTGACAACATCTTTCATGGCTACTGACTCTGCTGTTTACAAGTTCTTTAAAGTGGCATGACTTCAACCAAATGTGTGATTGCTTAAAAAAGAAAGGTTACCCCCCCCCCCCAACGCAGTGATCCCACATCCTTACATCAGTTTGTACTATCATCCAGGCGTTGGTCAAACCCACGTTGCCCTCGGTACCAAAGAGCTGGAGGCCCTTCTTCAGATCCCTCTGGGCGTACTGATCAATCTGAGAAAACAGCACAGAAGAAGAAGAAATCAGATGAGCCAACGGACCTAATATCCACCTCTGAGCCGGTTTGAGAGAGATTTGATAGAGACGGCATCTCTATTTGAGGCATCAGAGCGTCTCGTTTCCATTTTCATCAGATGATAACAAATGAGATTTGAAGTGAAGTGGCAACAAATAACCAAAAAAGATACTCATGAAGGAAAACTGCAATGCAATCTGTCGGAAGTAAACAGGCACACGCAATTTGTTTTTAATATCAGTTTTGTGCTGTTGAGGTAAATGAAGCCTGAGAAGGATAAGATATCCTGGCTATGTTTTATTTTCTTCATAGTGTGAACCCCAGGAAGATTTATGCTCACCCACTGAGCACAAGTGACAACCTCTCGTGCTGAAAAATACTGCTGAGGCCTATGGAAGACATCAAATTAATATGTTTAGTCTGATAGAAAAAACATACCTCTTTAGGTTTCTCTAATACCCCCTTAATAGTAGCTTTATGGAGCTGAATAATTCTTTTTTATAACCCACCCATTTGGATTTTATCAAGACTTAAAACAGCTGTAACAGCTCCAGGCACCATTTTGAGTCACTTAACTGGACCTATTTTCCAAAGAACTTTGGTTATTTTTTAAGCTTTTCCTTTGCAACCCACGAGGAAAGAACAAAAGAGTGTGTTTAAAATCAACATTATATTCCTCATCCTAACCAATAAGTTTTATTGAAAAAGGTCAACCAAGGTTTTTTTTAAAAGATGTTTCTAAAGATATACAGTGGAAAAAACATGTCATTTTTCTCATTAGACATATTTCTGATGGAGCCATTGACCTGAGATTTTCACCAGATATCAGTAACAACCTAATTAATCCATACATAGAAAGAAATCAAGGCAACTGTGTTCACAAAACAAGTTATATTTAATAAAGTGGAATGGCACAGGGAATAAGTACTGAACATGCTTGGTGAGATTCATTTATTATTTAGTAGAAAAGCCTTTGTTGGTAATAACAGCTGCCAACTGCCTCCTGTATGGAGAAACCAGGTGCAGGCATTGCTCAAGAGTGATTTTAGCCCATTCTTCCACACAAACTGTCAAATCTTGAAGGTTCTGTGGGTGTCTTCTATGAACTCTGATCTTCAGTTTGTTCCATAGATTTTCAACTGGAATCAGGTCAGGTGACTGACTGGGCCATTCTAGCAGCTTTATTTTCCTTCTCTGGAGCCAGTTGAGAGTTTCCTTGGCTGTGTGTTTGGGATCATTGTCTTGCTGAAATGTCCACCCTTGTTTCATCTTCAGCATCTTGGCAGATGGCGACAGGTTCTTATCAATGATGTCTCTATACATTTGTCCATTCATCTTTCCTTTAATTATATGAAGTCTGCTTGTACCATGTGCTGAAAAACACCCCCACACCATGATGGGATGTGCAGTGCCATTTCTCCTCTAAACATACTGTGTGTTGTGGCATCCAAAAAGTTCAGTTTTGGTCTCATCTGACCAGACGATATTCTCCCAGTATTTTACTGGCTTGTCCAAATGTTGTGCAGCAAACTTTAAACAAGTTTCAACATGCTTTTTCTTCAGCAGTGGAGTCTTGCAAGGTGAGCAGGCATGGAGCCCGTGTTAGTTGAGTGCATTACTGATTGTTTTCTTTGAAACGGACTTTCGCTGTTGGATAACTCTTCTGATAATTCTTTTGACTCCTCTGTCAGAAATCTTGCAAGGAGCTCCTGGTCATGGCCAGTTTATGGTAAAATAATGTTCTTTCCATTTCCAAATAATGGCTCCAGCAGTGCTCACTGAAACATTCAGCAGTTTAGAAATGCACCTGTAACCAATGCCATCATTATGTTTTGCAACAATAAGATTGCAAGGGTCTAGAGAGAGCTCTTTGCTTCTACCCATCATGAGTTCTTTGTGGTGTGACAATCTGATATTCACAGACCTTTTTATCAGTTAGGACTTAACCAGATGAAATTAATTTGCACTGATGAGATGCAAATTAATGAGAGCCATGAAAGCCATGAGATGGCTTCTTAAATTCTCATGGATTTCAGCTGGTTTCTTGGCTTTCTATGCATTTTTGCACCTCTTTTTCTTCATGTGTTCAATATGTATTCCCTGTGCCATTCCACTTTATTAAATATAACTTGTTTTGTGAACACAGTTGCCTTGATTTCTTAGGTTGTTACTGATATCTTGTCATGAGTCTGAGCTCATATGTCCTCTGTGAGCTCAGACTCAATTTATTTCTGAGTTTTATATATCTGTTATTATTATTTTGTAAATTTATGTATATTTTGGTTCTTTGTCTTTTGTGCCCGCCTCTCTCCAGACACTCCCACTCACTGCTCACAGTCTGCTTTCCTGTTACCTCAGCTGTGAGCAGTCAAGTAATTACGTACCCTGCCAGCTCAGCTGCCCCGCACCTGCCACTCAATTGTTTGCTCATTATTTAAGCACCGTCTGCTCATGGTTGCTCATGTAGAGAGCTGTTTGCTCTCTACATGTCTGTTCTTTTCTTCTTCTCTATCCCCTCACCCCCCAGCCAGTCGCAGCAGATGACTGCCCCTCCCTGAGCCTGGTTCTGCTGGAGGTTTCTTCCTGTTAAAAGGGAGTTTTTCCTCTCCACCGTCGCCAAGTGCTTGCTCACAGGGGATCGCCTGATTGCTGGGGTCTTTCTGCAACTGTGGGGGTCCCCCCTACAGTTGATAGTGCTATGAGATGACTGTTGTTGTGAAATGGCGCTATATAAATAAAGTTGAATTGAATTGAATTGAATGGTTTCTCTGCGGCAGTATTGGATTGTTTTGGAGTTGAATGGACTTTATTCCTCCAGGTAATCTCTTCTCCTCCTCCAGAGCCATTCCCGCTCTGGAGTGCATTCGTGTAAGTTATCCTTGTTTGCATTTTTTGTATAGTCTACACAGTTTTGGAATTTTTGTTCTCTCTGTCAATAAATGTCACAACTGCAGTTCAGCTATCTACCTATCTATCTACCTATCTATCTATCTATCTATCTATCTATCTATCTATCTATCTATCTATCTATCTATCTATCTATCTACACACACACAAAAACCCACTCTGCCTCCTAAGCCACTGCTGCTCACATTTCATTCCTCCATGCCATTTTTGCTGAGCACCAAGCTGGATGGCAGGAAGTTCCATTTTTATATGGTCTTTGGCATGACCCGGCTGGGACTTGAACCCCAACCTCCTGGTTGTGGAGCTCCCAGATGCTCCACCTCTAGGCCACCACTCCGGTGAAATATAGAAGCAACATCTCAAGACATCAGCCAGGAAGATAAAGCTTGGGTGTAAATGGGTCTTCCAAGTGCACAATGACCCTAAGCATACCGCCAAATTAGTTATAAAGTGCCTTAAGGACAACAAAGTCAATGTTTTGGAGTGGCCATCACAAAGCCTACAAAACTGACTCAGTAACACCTGTTCTGTTACAAGGAATGGGCCAAAACTCCAGCAAACTATTGTAAGAAGCTTGTGGAAGAATACCCAAAACATGTGACCCAAATCATCCAGTTAAAAGGCAGTGCTGACTAATACTAAAGGCCCTGTCACACCTTGATGATTTAGGCAGCATTTGCCAAACGCATAAAAATTGGTCTAAAATGCTGGCATATGCCGAAATTTTCACTTTTGGCCGTATGCATCGCATATCCATCACGAGTTGGACGTCTACATAACGTATTAGTAACTTATAGAGAATATTTCCATAACTTATACATAACTTAAACCAACGAATGCTTATGTGCAACAATAGTCTAATTAAAGTATGCATAAGTTATGCACAGCTTATCCTAATGTAGCAGACTCAAGCTGGATTGAACACTAAAATTTGAACTTTGATTCATTTGTGAACGAACTGTCTAACCTCTGCCCAATTTCATCACCCCCAACAGGATCCAGCTGTGATGGAGGACCATATGCAGCACCCCTACCCCCTCTCTTCCTTCCTTTCAACACAGATCCTTGACATGGAGAAGAGAGAAGCAGGAAACAAACTCCCCCACTGAGACATTATTTTACCACCATGGCAGTGAAATTCCTGCAGAACAGGAATTTTTCCTAAAGACTTCCTAAATGTGCTTACAATGTTGCTGCATTATCTGTTGTCATAAATGTTTTTTTTATGCATGCGTTTCTTACTTATGAACCCTCATAGATTACAAAATTCAGATGGAGGCATTTTGATAATGTATGTCTAGTTGTGATAAGAGTCTGATGACTGTCTCACTTCTCCATTGGGACGAGCGAGTTTACCAAGGGGGCAGTGAAATAGTCATGCAAAGCCCTGATTGGTCGACCCCTCAGAACCGCCCAGGGGGTAGGGGCCAATACCCCTTTGCCACATGTCTCTACACAGAATTCGTTCTATTTTGCTGCTGTTTTCTGAGGAGAGGGGCCATCGGCCCTCTCTGTCTCCTCAGAGGCCTTAAGGCCTCTAATCCAGCTCTTATCTGACTGAAGGTAACACTTGAAGCTTTCCCTTTTTCTAGCATGCCTTAACTACCTAGACTTTGATATCTTTTGGATTTTTCTTTAAAATTTCATCACCTTCTCTAGCAATTCATAACTAGTGGAAGTAATCAATTTTTTTCTTTTCTAAAGCCAACCAAGCCATGATTTTCTTCTTTAATCTTAATTTTTCTGTAAGTTAAGCATGATCACACTTTTTAGAGCTCATTCCATTTTTAAGGCTTCCTTCTGGCTATCCTACACTGCAAAATGCAGGCCTAGAGGAGATCCATTGTTCCAGCCACCTCCAGCAGACGCAAGCTCCGGGCCTTCACCAGGCCCCACCTCACCGAGGATTTTCAGGCCGAGACCCTGGGCACAGGACAGCAGGGAGAACCATTGCCGCCAAGGCTCATCTCCAGCCCAGGCTGGACCAAAGCCGGGCTACCCAGAGTCATTCCTCCCACACCTGTGACCCCTCCTAAGGCTCGACCATTTTGTCTTGTCCCAAGCCTCTTAGGAACCAAGCAATGCCAAGACAGTAAGGCAGTTAACAGCATTAGCTTCAAGGAAAGCCATAACCTTTTTCTGTAACAACCGTCCCTTTTTGAGCACAAGGTAAAGTTAATCTGTTTTCTTTTTCATAACAATTTTTTTTCCAAATTCCTTTTTCCTTGACTTTGCATTCCACTAAATTTTTACCACTATTTTCACTTCACCCTCATTCCACATATGCAAGACCTGTAAATATGTAAATATTGCTGTTTCTTCATATATGCAAAATTACCACTATTCATGCTAATTTGGTTATCTTCCCATTCTACAAGCTATACAGACGTCTATTGTCATTTTGTTTTGTTTTTTTGTAATAAATTTACTAACCTCTTCATCAGTGTCCTCTCTGTCCAGATTTTAAAAATCACGCAGTGTCAAGAACTGATGCCCAGATTATGAGACTGATCAAATATTGTCAATAGAATTATTAACTAAGGCTTAACTTACCAGTTGCCAAATTCTTACGCTTAAGTCTTTGTTCATAAGAGTTTCCACCTCTATAAAACGTGGATGGTGCCCCAACTAGTGTTACAAACGAGGTAATGCAAAAGTTATTAATAATTATTAATTCCAGTTATTAATTATTAATAATCATATACATATAAATGATGTCCCCACCTCATGATAATGCTACACTAACTTCTGCATAGCGCGATCATGTCAAACTGCCGTCGTCTCCCTATCTATGAATCCTAGGTGTGCGAGAGATCATCTCTGTTCAACCGAAATGATTCTCCCTTCCAAAAACCATAGTAAGGGGCGTGACCAACCTGGCAGAGCTGTCAAATCTGTCAGGTCAGTCACGCCTAAAACAGCTGATGTGACACGTCATGAACATCAGATGACAGTTGTCACAACCTGGCTCAAAGGCACGCAAACTGATAGCGATAAAAAAAAGTTTATTTTCAATAAAATGAAAAAACAAGAATGCATGGAGTGTGCTTTTGCTGGGAGCCGCAGCCAAGGGACAGCAAAGTGGGATTTACCATGGAAAACAGCTGAGCTCTGTGCTTCGGGAAATCAGCTGATTGGATCCACCTCCTCTGGTGTTCTGACATTTTGGCATACTTACTGTATAAGAACAGCACTGGACAGCTGATGGTACAGGCTGCAGTCAAAGGTAAAAATCATGGCAAGGAGGGCTAAACGGCAATTTGGATCTTTATCCTGTAGCCTGAAAGTGCTCGGACACATCCTCGACAGATCCCGTTATATGAAAAAGTACGTGTGTTTAGCTCTGTGTGTATGTGCTGCAGGCAGCAGCCGAGCTGAGCTCTGTATGGGTTTTTCCTGTAAACCAATGCTGCAAATCTGCCATTATAGGATAGCTGTAAGTTAGAAACCCATTGAGTTACTCACAGGTTCACAGAGCATTACTCATATGTTAGAAATAAGTTTTGGGTATGCTAGACATTTATCTCGATGTATTTTGACTTATGAGCAACTTGTGACTCGCTTGCAAGTAACGTGTGAACGAACGCATAACTTCCCTACAACTTATGCCTCACTTATGCAGGACATTTTAGCTATACACTGGATACGTTGGAAAACTTTCAGCATGCTGAAAATTTTAAGAGGAACTCGCTATACAACTCTGGATACCAGTGTGCTTCAGCATGCTTTAGCGTGCTCTTAACTTTTACAAAACTGACCCATAACTGATTCCACGTACGCCAGCATATTCTCCAAATTTTTCATATGTTTGCCAAACACTGCCTAAATCGTCTACGTGTGACAGGGCCTTAAGGTAATGTATGTAAAAATTGTCTAAAAAAATATTTGTCAAATATAAAAAAAATAGCAAATAGAAATAATTTTGGTTATCCTAACTGACCTGAAACAGGAAAAGCTTAGTCTCATTTAATGGCGAGCACAGGGGGTGCACAAGCCAGTGTACTCCTAGTGCCGGTCCCAAGCCTGGGTAAATGGGGATGGTTGTGTCAGGAAGGGCATCTGACATAAAACCTTTGCCAAATCAAACATGCGGATCATGATGAATGACACTTTCATACTGGACCGGTCGAGGCCTGGGTTAACAATGACCACACCAGTGCTGTTAACCGACGGGGCGCCGGTGGAAATTGAGCTACCGTTGGTCAGAGATTGAGGAGGAGGAGAGGGGAAAGGTGTGTTAGGACGGAGAGGGAGAAAAGGAAAGGTAGAAGTGTAGAGGTGAGAGTAGGGACATTAAATGTAGGGACTATCACTGATAAAGTTACAGAGTTGGTTGATATGATGGAGAGAAGAAAGGTAGATATACTGTGTGTTCAAGAGACCAGATGGAAGGGAAGCAAGGCTAGGAGCATTGGAGGGGGATTTAAACTGTTCTACCATGGTGTAGATGGAAAGAGAAATGGAGTAGGAGTAATCTTGAAGGAAGAGTATGTGAAGAGTGTTCAGGAGGTAAAGAGGGAGTCGGACAGAATCATGAGTTTGAAGCTAGAAGTCAAAGATGTGAGATTGAATGTTGTCAGTGCATATGCCCCACAAGTTGGATGTCGGGTAGAAGAGAAAGAGGAATTCTGGAGTAAGTTGGATGAAGTGGTGGAGAGTGTTCCCAGGGGGAAGAGAGTGGTGATTGGAGCGGACTTTAATGGACGTGTAGGTGAAGGGAACAGAGGTGATGAGGAGGTCCTGGGTAGGTATGGTCTTAAGAAGAGAAATGTGGAAGGACAGATGGTTGTGGATTTTGCTAAAAGGATGGAAATGGCTGTAGTGAACACATACTTCAAAAAGAAAGAGGATCATAGGGTGACTTGCAAGAGTGGAGGAAGGTGCACACAGGTGGACTACATCTTATGCAGAAGGAGAAATCTGAAAGCGATAGGAGACAGCAAGGTAGTGGCAGGGGAGAATGTAGCTAGACAGCATTGGATGGTAGTCTGTAGGATGACTTTGGAAAGCAAGAAGAGGAAAACAGTTAAGGCAGAGCCAAAGATTAAGTGGGGGAAATAACAGAAGAAAGAAGGTCACATAGAGTTTAGGAAGGAGTTGATACAGGGTCTGAATGGTAGGGAAGAATTATCAGATGACTGGGAAAGTACAGCAAAAGTATTGAGGGAAACAGGTATCAAAGTATGTGGTGTATCCAGTGGACAGAGGAAGGAAGACAAGGAGACTTGGTGGTGGAATGAGGAGGTACAGGAAAGTATCCAAAAGAAGAATTTAGCAAAGAAAAAGTGGGATAGTCGGGGAGATGAAGAAAGTAGACAGGAGTATTTGGATTCTAGGCGCATAGCAAAGAGAGGTGGCAAAGGCAAAGGATAAGGCATATAGTGAGTTGTATGAGAGGCTGGACACTAAGGAAGGAGAAAAGGACTTATATCGACTTGCTAGACAGAGAGATCGAGCTGGAAAGGATGTACAGCAGGTTAGGTTGATTACGGACAGAAATGGTAATGTACTAACAAATGACCAGAGTGTGTTGAGAAGGTGGAAGGAGTATTTTGAAGAGCTGATGAATAAAGAAAATGAGAGACAGAAGACAGGCAGCAGAATTCATGGTTCCATTTATCACAGCAAATCTTCCAGGTCCTGAAGCAGTAAAACAGCCCCACACCATCACACTACCACCACCATATTTTACTGTTGGTATGATGTTCCTTTTCTGAAATGCTGTGTTTCTTTTACGTCTGATGTAATGGGAAACATACCTTCCAAAAAGTTCAACTTTTGTCTCGCCAGTCCACAGAATATTTTCCCAAAAGTCTTAGGGATCATCAAGATGTTTTCTGGCAAAACTGAGATGAGCCATGTTCTTTTTGCTCAGCAATGGTTTTCATCTTGGAACTCAGCTGTGCAGGCCATTTTTGCCCAGTCTCTTTCTTATGGTGGAGTCATGAACTCTGACCTTAACTGAGGCAAGTGAGGCCTGCAGTTCTTTGGATGGTGTTGTGGGGTCTTTTGGAACCTCTTGGATGAGTCGTCGCTGCGCTCTTGGGGTAATTTTGGTCAGCCGGCCACTCCTGGGAAGGTTCACCACTTTTCTGTGTTTTCGCCATTTGTGGATAACGGCTCTCACTGTGGTTCGCTGGAGTCCCAAAGCTTTAGAAATGGCTTTATAACCTTTTCCAGACTGATAGATCTCAATTACTCTGTTTCTCATTTGTTCCAGAATTTCTTTGGATTGCAACATGATGTCTCGTGTTTGAGAATCTTTTGGTCTACTTCACTTTGACAGGCAGGTCCTATTTAACTGATTTCCTGATTGAGGACAGGTGTGGCAATAATTAGGCCTGAGTGTGGCTAGCGAAATTGAACTCAGCTTTCCAAAGATGTGATAAACCACAGTTAAATTATGTTTTAAAAGAAGGGGGCAATCACTTTTTCACACAGGGCCATGTAGGCCTGAATTATTTTTCCCCCTTAATAATAAACTGACATAACGTTCGGCTCAGGAGACGCACACACACAGGCTCAGAGTAGTTCAAACCGTTTATTAACAACAGGGATGTTTGGGTGCGTGTCTGCGGAATATTAATGTGTTGGTGGTGGCGTCTGCTTCGGACCCAGAGGCAGGAGACCGTTCAGCCGGCAACCCTATGGGAGAAATCAGACACAGGGTGATGAGCACACACCAACACAGGAGGAGAATAGGCGAGGGAGAGAAGCTTACTTGTTGGGACAGATGACTGGCGCTTCAAGGATGGAAGCCCGGGAGACAGCCACCTGCAGGGCTCGGTGCAGCAGCGAGGAGAGACGAGGGACGGGATAGTCCGCCGCCGAGGAATCCACCTGTGCACAGGGGAGCAGACTGGAGAGATGAGGTAAGCGATTTTCTTACCGGAGATGAGGATGCTGAAGAGAATGTGGTAGAAGCCCATGAAAGAGGAATGAAGTCTACGGCTTCAGGCCGACGCTCAGGGCGAGGCGGCTTTTATCCTTCGCCGCTGACGAGTAGCAGGTGCATGAGCAGGTGGCGCCGCTGATGAATGGCGCGGCGTGACAGTACTCCCCCCTCTAGCAGCGCCTCCTGGCGATGGCTTATCCGGGTGCGCTCGGTGGAAGTCCGCGATGAGCGATGGGTCCAACACAAACGACGGGGGCACCCACTGTCGATGCTCGGGCCCATAGCCCTCCCAGTCCACCAAGTATTGCAACCCACGACCCCGGCGCCGGGAGTCCAGGATGGAGGAGGCGGACCAGGCCGGATGGCCACCAATCATCCGGGGCGCGGGTTGCGCTGCAGGAGGAGGGCAAAGGGGGTCAGTAACCGCCAGTTTCACCTTCGATACGTGGAAAGTAGGATGAATGCGGAGGGAGGGGGGAATAGCCACACGCACAGCCACCGGGTTGATGATCCGGGTGATGGGGTAGGGACCCATGAAGCGCTGTGCCAGCTTTCTCCTCTCGCCTTTTAGAGTGACGTCCTGGGTGGAAATGTAAACAAGCTGCCCAACTCTGTACGCCGGGGCAGGTCTCCTACGCCGGTCCGCCACAGTCCTGTTGCGCTCCGCTGTGCGTAATAGGGCATGGCGCGCGGCAGCCCAGGTGGAGCGGAACTGCCTGAGATGGGCCCTAACTGACGGGACAGTTACTTCACTCTCCTGCTCCGGAAACAGCGGGGGGTCGTAACCCAGGGACGCTTTGAAGGGGGACATCCCTGTAGCAGAAGAGCGAGCGGTGTTGTGGGCATATTCAACCCAGGCAAGATGGTTGCTCCAGGACGTGGGTTTGGATCTGGACACACAGCGGAGCGCAGCCTCCAGCTCCTGGTTGGTCCTCTCACACTGCCCGTTGGATTGGGGGTGATGGCCGGAGGAGAGGCTCACCTTGGCTCCGATGGCGTTGCAGAAAGACCTCCAAACCTCAGATGAAAACTGGGGGCCCCGGTCCGAGACCACGTCCACCGGAATCCCATGCAGCCTGACCACGTGTTGGACGAGGAGGTCCGCCGTCTCCAGGGCAGTAGGGAGGCCTCGCAGGGGGACGAAGTGCACGGCCTTGGAGAAGCGGTCCACGATGGTCAGGATGGTGTCATAGGAGTTGGAGACGGGGAGTCCGGTGACGAAATCCAGTGCGATGTGCGACCAGGGCCTGCCAGGGACGGGCAGGGGCTGGAGCAGACCCGCTGGAGGGGCATTTCCCGACTTGCAGGTGGCACAGATTGGGCAAGCCCGGGCGTAGCGGGCTGCATCCCTCCGCAGGCCTGGCCACCAAAAGGACCGTTGGAGGAGATCTATCATCCGGGAGGTGCCAGGGTGACAGGTGAGCTTGGAGGTGTGCAGCCAGTGGATGACCTCTCCTCGGACCGCGGATGGCACGAACAGCCTCCCCTCCGGTCCGCCGCCAGGGTCAGGTTCCACCTCCTGTGCCTTCCGGATCTTGCTCTCGATGTCCCACGAGATGGCTCCCACGACGCACGACCTGGGCAGGATGGAGTGGGGCGCCTCCTCCGACTCCACGGGGGCGAACTGCCTGGAGAGGGCGTCAGGCAGGACGTTCTTAGAGCCAGGCCTGAAGGTGATGGAAAATTGGAACCTGGCGAAGAACAGGGACCAGCGCGCCTGGCGGGCGTTCAGGCGCTTGGCAGATCGTAAGTATTCCAAGTTCTTGTGGTCCGTGAGGACCACAAACGGCAGGTTCGCCCCCTCTAACCAGTGGTGCCACTCCTGCAGGGCGAGCTTGATGGCCAAGAGCTCTCTGTCCCCCACATCGTAGTTTCTCTCCGCCGGGGACAAGCGCCGGGAGAAGAAGGCGCACGGTCGCTTGGCGCCATCGTCCGGCGACCGCTGGGACAGCACTGCTCCCACTCCCGTGTCCGAAGCGTCTACCTCTACAATGCACTGCAGCGCGGGGTCGACCTGGCGAAGGACCCGGGAGGAGGAGAATTCCGCCTTCAGCGCCTCAAAGGCGGCAGCGACCTCTTCGGTCCACCGGAACGGGACCTTCGGGGACGTGAGGCGGGTCAGTGGTCCAACGATGGCACTGAAGTTGGGGACAAAGCGGCGGTAGAAATTGGCGAAACCAACAAATTGCTGCACCTGTTTCCGGGATGCAGGTGTGGGCCATTCCACCACCGCCTTTACCTTCTCTGGGTCGGGGAGCACCTTATCGTGGGCGATGATGAACCCCAGGAAGGACGTACTCCTGGCGTAAAATTCACACTTTTCTGCCTTTACGTACAGACGATTCTCCAGCAGCCTTTGGAGGACCCGCCTCACGTGGACCTGGTGCTCATCCCTGGACTTGGAGAAGATGAGAATATCGTCCAGGTAGACGAACACGAAAAGGCCAATGAAGTTCCGGAGGACGTCATTAATGAGGCGCTGGAAGACTGCAGGAGCGTTGGTCAACCCGAACGGCATCACCAGGTATTCAAAGTGGCCGTTCGGGGTACGGAAGGCCGTTTTCCACTCATCTCCCTCCCGGATCCGGACGAGGTGGTAAGCGCTGCGTAGGTCCAGCTTGGTGAACCAGGTCGCCCCCTGGAGGGAGTGGAAAGCAGTGTCCATGAGAGGCAGGGTGTAATGGTCCTTCTCCGTGATATTATTGAGGGCCCGGTAGTCGATACAAGGGCGGAGGGACCCATCCTTCTTTCCCACGAAGAAGAACCCTGCCCCCACGGGTGACG
Source organism: Pholidichthys leucotaenia (assembly GCA_020510985.1). Lineage (NCBI taxonomy): Eukaryota > Metazoa > Chordata > Actinopteri > Cichliformes > Pholidichthyidae > Pholidichthys > Pholidichthys leucotaenia. Next base: position 243,116,154 of record CM035837.1, read on the forward strand.
ATGATGGGCGGATAATCCCAGCACTTAATGACTCCTTCAGGTAGGCGTTCATCGTCTCCTTCTCCGGCGCAGACAGGCTGTAAAGGCGACCAGAAGGTAAGGGAGCCCCCTGGCGGAGATTGACGGCGCAGTCATAGGGCCGATGAGGGGGGAGAGACATAGCTTTCGCTTTGCTGAACACCATACCCAGGTCGTGAAATTCTGGGGGCACCAGAGACAGGTCCGGGGGTGCAGCGTCCGTCGCAGGGGGAGGAGCGGACGGAGAGCAGGCAGCGGACTGAAGGCAGGTGCCCATACAGAACGTACTCCATGCCGATATCCCAGCTGATTTCCAATCCAGGACCGGATTGTGAAGGCGGAGCCAGGGATACCCCAGGATGACGGGCGACACAGAGTTGGGAAGGACGTAAAAGGTCATCTCCTCCCGGTGGTTTCCCGAGATGATGACCGGTAGGGGGACAGTTTGATGTGTCACTCTCCCGAGGGTGGCACGGGAGAGGTGGATTAGGGAGATGGGAGTGTTGAGTGCCTGGCAGCGGATGCCCAATCGGGTTGCCAGGCTTTGTGAAATGAAGCTGCCTTCTGCGCCCGAATCCACCAGTGCGTGGGTGAGGTGCCCAGTGGGGTTATGGCAGAAACGGATGGGCAGCTTCAATTGAGTGAGTGATCCTAACCGATTGACATCCGCGAGGCTTCCAACAGTGACTCGCGGACCCCACCGACTGGCTTTCCGTGGACAACGCTCCACGGTGTGTTGGTCGCCTCCGCAATACATGCAGAGGCCCAACTCACGGCGGCGTTGTTTCTCCACAGGGGAAAGTTTAGTCCAGCCCGTCACCATCGGCTCCGACTCCTCGGGGCGCGATGCTGGCGGCGCCGCCAGGGGGCGAGCTTGGAACAGGTGCGGCGAGGCTCCACGAAGGCGAGAAGAAGATGACCTCCGCCCCGAGGAGCGCTCGCGCAGCCTGTTATCCAAACTTATCGCTAAGGACGTCAGCTCCGCTAGCGTCCCAGGGATATCCCGACCAGCCAGTTCATCCCTCAGATCACTATTGAGGCTGCGGAGGAACAGGCCACAGAGGGAGCGTTCCTCCCAGCCCAATTCCTCCGCCGCTACCCGGAAGTCGACCGAGTGGTCCGCTGCCGACCGGCTTCCCTGCTGGAGAGCGAGAAGCCGATCGACCTGGACCGTTTCGGTTTGAGAATGGTCAAAGACCTCCAGAAAGCGCCTCACGAATTGGTCATAGGTGAGGGTGGCATAACTGGGCCTCGCCATTACGGCGTAGGTCCAAGTTAACGCACGCCCCTCCAGAAGATTCCCTATGTAACCAATTCGGCTGTGATCCGAGGGAAAATCTCCGGGCACACGGTGGAACACGGACTCACACTGCATAATGAACCCCCGCGCTCCGCCGAGCTTACCGCTAAAGCGGGCGGGGGTCGGAATCGGCGTGAGCCGAACCGGTGCCACTGGAGCCGGCTGGACGGCCGCTGGAACAGCAGGAGCCGCGCCACCCTGGCGAGTCGGGAGGAACGGCTGTTGGGGGTCCAAGCGGTTCAATCGGTTAGTTAGTTCTAATAATTGATTAAGAACCACCTGTTGCTGATAAACAATCTGATCCACCCGAGCCTCGAGGATGGTAAACCGGTGTGCGAGCCCGCCGTCTGCCGAGCCGCTCTGCTGAAGCCGTACTGACATAACGTTCGGCTCAGGAGACGCACACACACAGGCTCAGAGTAGTTCAAACCGTTTATTAACAACAGGGATGTTTGGGTGCGTGTCTGCGGAATATTAATGTGTTGGTGGTGGCGTCTGCTTCGGACCCAGAGGCAGGAGACCGTTCAGCCGGCAACCCTATGGGAGAAATCAGACACAGGGTGATGAGCACACACCAACACAGGAGGAGAATAGGCGAGGGAGAGAAGCTTACTTGTTGGGACAGATGACTGGCGCTTCAAGGATGGAAGCCCGGGAGACAGCCACCTGCAGGGCTCGGTGCAGCAGCGAGGAGAGACGAGGGACGGGATAGTCCGCCGCCGAGGAATCCACCTGTGCACAGGGGAGCAGACTGGAGAGATGAGGTAAGCGATTTTCTTACCGGAGATGAGGATGCTGAAGAGAATGTGGTAGAAGCCCATGAAAGAGGAATGAAGTCTACGGCTTCAGGCCGACGCTCAGGGCGAGGCGGCTTTTATCCTTCGCCGCTGACGAGTAGCAGGTGCATGAGCAGGTGGCGCCGCTGATGAATGGCGCGGCGTGACATAAACACCTTCATATAAAAACTACATTTTGTGCTTACTTGTGTTATCTTTGTTTAATACTTAAATTTGCTTGATGATCTGAAACATTTAAGTGTGACAAACATACAAAAAAAATGAGAAATCAGCAAGGGGGCAAACATTTTTTCACACCACTGTATATGATAGGGTGCCAAGAGAGGAAGTGTGGTACTGTATGTGAAAGTTAGGAGTGGTAGAGAAGTATGTGAGAGTGGTGCAGGACATGCATGAGGACAGCAAGACGGTGGTGAAGTGCGCTGTAGGAGTGATGGATGAATTCAAGGTGGGGGCAGGATTACATCAGGGATCGACCCCTTCTTGTTTACCATGGTGATGGACAGGCTGACAGACAAGGTCAAGCAGGAGTCTCCGTGGACCCTGATATTTGCAGACGACATAGTGATCTGCAGTGAGAGTAGGGAGCAAGTTGAAGAGAACCTGGATTGGTGGAGGTATGCTCTGGAGAGAAGAGGAATGAAAGTTAGTGGACGCAAGACAGAATACATGAGTGTGAATGAGTGGGAGGCAGGTGCAATGGTGAAGATGGAAGGAGTAACGGTAGTGAAAGTAGACGAGTTTAAATACCTGGGGGCAACCATCCAAAGCAATGGAAAATGCACAAGAGAGGTGAAGAAGAGAGTGCAGGCAGGGTGGAGTGGGTGGAGACGAGTGTCCGGGGTGATTTGTGACAGAAAGGGCAGCAGCAAGAGTGAAAGGGAAGATTTACAAGACGGTAATGAGACCTGCTATGATGTATGGTTTGGAGACGGTGGCACTGACAAAAAGACAGGAGGTGGCGCTGGAGGTGGCAGAGTTGAAGATGCTAAGCTTTTCACTGGGAATGACGAGGAGGGACAAGATTAGAAATGAGTATATCAGAGGGACAGCTCAGGTTGAGCGGTTTGGAAACAAAGTGTCATGATCTGAGCACGGGGGATTTCGCCGTGCTTATGGTCTTTTTCCTTATTTGTATATTTGTTGTATTTTGAGTTCTGAAGTTCCTGTCATTTTGTCCTTGGTTGGTGTTCATATATCTTGTATTGTTTCTTCATCCTACTCATTCTCCTGTTTATGTTTATCGTAGTTTGGTTACTTATTTATTTGGTATTTGTTGGTATTTATCCTTTGGTCTTTATTTGTTGTCATTTTAGTTCTCGCTTTATATTTGTACTTTTGTGTTTCCTCTCTCTCTCTCTCTCTCTCTCTCTCTCTCTCCCTCTCTTTCTCTCTCTCCCTCTCTCTCTCGATCTCTCTCCGGGGCTGCAGCTGTCAGTGGCACTTCCGGGTTTTGCTCTGTAGTGGGCGGTGCCCCTGTCAAGTTGTCAGTCCCGTCTTCTCCCCTCTCATTACTCTCAGCTGACCCCAGTTTGTAATCACTGTCACCTCCTGCCCGCTCACGTGATTCACACCTGGTATCATTTGTTATGACTGTATTCCTGCCTTATTTAAGAGGGGTTTCTTCATTCACCCCTTGTCAGAGTCTCATCGTTATCATCATCATCATTGTTACTTCCTACTCCACTGAAACCCGTCCTGTTCCAACGCCTTCCTGTCCTTTTCCCGTTGTTATCACTCCATAAGTTTATGTTTGTGCACTGTTGGAATTTGTGGTTTCTTAATAAATTCCACAAACTGCAGTCCAGTGCTTGGGATTGACTCTCTGCCCCGAAGGGGTGACTCATGACACAAAGTAAGACAGGCAAGGCTGAGATGATTTAGACATGTGCAGGGGAGCGGGAAATGGGAGGAAGACGCAAAGCTGCTGAAACTACAGCAGCACATCAAACCAAGCAAGGTTCTGCTCCATGTCATGGACTGGGTTTGGGTTCATGCCGTGGAGAGACCAGGGCAACAACTGGCCGGATTGCAGCCGGTGGGACATGGGCGTTGCTGAGGATTGCGGCGAAGTTGGGAACGGCGTGTTTCTGGCTGGCAGAAGGCTCAATCCAACATGCGAACCAGCTACGGCATGTCCAGGTGGACGTTTGAAGTGATGGGACTACGTAGGAGTCCCGCCACCTTAGGAGTCTCCCACCACCTTCGGCGAAGGTGGTGGAAGATCTGAACTCCTGTGTTTTGAAGATTGGCCCTTGTCCTGGGGGCCTGCCGCCTCAAGGGGCGTGTCGTATGCGGGGCTGCCACAGGGCTCCCCCAGCAGACCCTCCCTTGCCATGGGAGACAGTGAGGAAGAGACAGAGAACTCTTTAGGTAGGAGCATAGCCGGTCTTTCGGTAAAACTGGCAGAATAAACCACTTGGCCGTGCGGGCCATGTGGCAGTCCACCCACTGGCTCTAGTTCTAGTGTTCATTATTCGTGTTATTGCTATTATTGTTTAATCTGTTTGTTGGGGGGTTTTTCTGCTAAATATGGGTAGGTTTTAATTAGGCGTGTTTTTCTACTTCATAAAGGGAGGGAGAATGTAATGAGGGGTTTTATTGTGAAGTGCGATGTGATGACGCCGCCTTCCGGGTGCGTCATCACACCGCCCTAAATAGGCGCGTCCACCATTTGGGCCTTCTCTTGCCTGGACGACCCCACACAGTGTAGCACCTGCTGTACTGCAACCTGTTAGATAATAAAGTACCGTTCCAGTGCAACCTCTCGTCCATCTCCTTTTATACCAGGTTTGTGGACAAACAGTTTGTCAATTTAAAAGATAATTTTCCATGTAAATAACGGTGTAGGTTGTTGTCTAACTGTTAAGGTATAATGTTATGAAAACATGTAAATTAAAAAACTACAAACACAGAGGCACATACTTGATATCACGTGTTCAAAGTGCACCCAGGGTGAAGTAACTAACAGTCCTCTGGATCAGCTGCAGCTCTCACAATACAAAACAATACATTTGTGTTGTTTTTCTCCTCTTTGGATCCTTCTTTCATCGGTCAGCAAACAAGAGGTGAGGTTTTAGTAATCTCCTGCCATGATCATGTTTAGTGATGTGGGATGAAGGGAGTTGTTGTCTGCTAATCGTTTTCACAAAAACTAAATATTACTCTATTACATGACAACTGACAACTTTAATTACGTGGAAAATTATCTTTTAAACTGACAAATATCATATGTGTAACTCGTGGCAAAATTTGATCGGGATTAAAGATAGTTTAGCTCTTACCATTCATTTCAATGCAGAATTTTTCTGATGGTCCCATATGCGGAAGTAGAAGGGGCGTGACATCGGCTCTCTATAGACAAGTTGACGACTTGGATGAGGAAATTGTTTTATCTCACTCTGTAAGGTCAATTTGAAGTAAACTGGTTCAAATGAATGTCTTATTTGATATCATGAAAATGACAGTGAAAAGTTCTAAAAATATTTGAAGTGAGAAATAAGCCGTTTATCTGCTAAATCTGTTTTTACCAGGAACCAACAACTGCTAACTTAATTGTAACTTGGCTGAGTTACTATCAAAGTGTATTACAAAACATTTCACACAAACAGTGAATGAAAAGCAGGGAAAACCACAGATCCAGTGGACACGGAATGAAATTGTATGTAGGTGGGCAGCTAAATAGACCAGCCAATCACTCATTTGGTCTTAATGCAATGATTGGCTGCCGTTTGTACACTACTGCTTGACTGCTCCTCAGGAAGGAATTTAAGTAATTTTTTTTACATCATTTTTATAATTGATAACTGTCAGAATGTAAAGAGAATTTTAATATATTTGACAAATAAAATGCTCTAGAATGGATTACCTACTGAGGCTTTAATGTGTAAACCTAACGATTGAACTTAAAATGGATTTTGGGGGTGGCTGTGGCACAGGTGTAGTGTGGCTGATTACTGGTCGGATTGTCACTGGTTCGATTCCCGCTCTATCTGCAGTCTGCATGTCAAAGTGTCCTTGAGAAAGACACTGAACCCCCAGTTGCTCCTGGTGGGTCGGGCCAGCGCTCTGCCACCATCAGTGTGTGGATGTGTGCGTGAATGGGTAGATAGCAGGATCTCTAAAGCACTTTGGTCATCTTGAGACGAGGAAAGTGCTATACAGTGGTGTGACAAAGTGTTTGCCCCCTTCCTGATTTCTCATTTTTTGTATGTTTATCACACTTAAATGTTTCAGATCATCAAACAAAATTAAATATTACACAAAGATAACACAAGTAAACACAAAATGCAGTTTTTAAATGAAGGTGTTTATTATTAAAAAGTGGTTTATTACATCTTTGGAATACTGAGTTCAATTTCTCTAGCCACACCCAGGCCTGATTACTGCCACATCTGTTCTTAATCAAGAAATCAGTTAAATAGGACCAGCTTGACAAAGTGAAGTAGACCAGAAGATCCTCAAAAGCTAGACATCATGCTGCAACCCAAAGAAATTCTGGAACAAATGAGAAACAAAGTAATTGAGATCTATCAGTCTAGAAAAAGGTTATAAAGCCATTTCTAAAGCTTTGGGATTCCAGCAAACTACAGTGAGAGCAGTTAGCCACAAATGGCGAAAACACGGAACAGTGGTGAACCTTCCCAGGAGTGGCCGGCCGACCAAAATTACCCCAAGAGTGCAGTAACGACTCATCCAAGAGGTTACAAAACACCCCACAACAACATCCAAAGAACTGCAGGCCTCACTTGCCTCAGTGAAGGTCAGTGTTCATGACTCCACCACAAGAAAGAGACTGGGCAAAAATGGCCTGCATGGCAGAGTTCCAGGGCAAAAACCACTGCTGAGCAAAAAGAACATAAAGGCTCGTCTCAGTTTTGCCAGAAAACATCTTGATGATTGAACTTTTTGGAAGGTATGTGTCCCATTACATCCAACGTAAAAGAAACACAGCATTTCAGAAAAGGAACATCATTCCAACAGTAAAATATGGTGGTGGTAGTGTGAATGTCTGAGTCCTTTTTGCTGCTTCAGGACCTGGAAGACTTGCTGTGGTAAACGAAACCATGAATTCTGTTGTCTACTAAAAAATCCTGAAAGAGAATGTCCGGCCATCTGTTTGTGATCTCAAGCTGAAGTGCACTTGGGTTCTGCAGCAGGACAATAATCCAAAACACCAGCAAGTCCATCTCAGAATGGCTTAGGAAAAACAAAATTAAGACTTTGGAATGGCCTAGTCAAAGTTCTGACCTGAATCAGAATGAGATGCTGTGGCATGACCTTAAAAAGGTGGTTCATTCTCGAAAACCCTCCATTGTGGATGAATTACAACAATTCTGCAAAGATGAGCGGGCCAAAATTCCGCCACAGCGCTGTAAAAGACTCATTGCCAGTTATTGCAAACACTTGATTGCAGTTGTTGCTGCTAAGGATGGCCCAACCAGTTATTAGGTTTAGTGGGTAATCACTTTTTCACACAGGGCCATGTAGGCTTGGATTTTTTTCCCCTTAATAATAAACACATTCATTTAAAAACTGCATTTTGTTTTTACTTATGTTATCTTTGTCTAATATTTAAACTTGTTTGATGATCTGAAACATGTAAGTGTGGCAAACATACAAAAAAAATGAGAAATCAGGAAGGGGGCAAACACTTTTTCACACCACTGTATAAGTGAACGCCATTTACCATTTGTAAAAAAAAAGGGTGGTGGAAGAGAGTGAAAACTACTTCTGCATGGAGGGGGCTGCCTTGTTGTGCCTCCATATTAAGACTTTGCTTAAAAATGGGTATTCATTTTGAAATATTGATGTGAACAGTTGTGTCAGACTGGCAATGCATCATATGCCCAGAATGAGACTGCATTGGCAGATGAACTACATTTTTCAACTAAAGTGATAACTTAGCAGTCCCCTGTCTCATCTCTCACAGCTTAGTCCAGAACAGAAAAGCCTTACAGGAAACATTTTGGTACAATATTTGGAGAAAATGTGTTTTGATAAAATACATACATTTGCATCTATACTTTGCATCTTTCCAAAAGTCAAACCACTGTGTTGTATTAACCACAGAAAATACAAAGAATAACAAGAAATGGATTTGATCTGTCTGTTTGCCCTCATAACAAACAGTAGTGATGTGTAATAGTAGTAATAACATCATATGTAATATGTGCCCTTCAGAGGTAAAGTGGGCTATCCCACAAAACCATTATTTTGAGAAAATGAGCTCTAAAGTTGAAATATTCTCAAAAAATCAGTGTGCCTATATCATTAAAAAGTTACCCCCTATAATTACCTTCAAGGTGTGACTTAAATATGAAAATATATTTAAATCACATATTCACAACAATAAGAGAGTAGGGGTTAAAAATGTGGGATAGCCCACTTTACCTCTGAAGGGCACATATATAGGTGTGGTTTGGCCTAATTTAGAATTGATTTTAAGTAGCTCAATCAAGGAGGTAAAGCTACGGTCACAAAGATTCTTATGAACGATGGGTTCGTAAGAATCTCCCAGTTCCTACAAATTCTGGAATTTGCAGACATTTGTGGAGGGAGGCGTAGTTTCTCACTGCGGCTGTTCAATTTGCAAGAGCAACTTGAGGCATTCTTGAGAAATGAGGAGCTTTTCTGTCGTATGACGGCTGTAGAGTTCTTACGTTCTTCGTAAGGTCCCTTGGGATCTTTCTATGTAATACTTACTGCCATCTTACGAAGATCTTTGTGCAGCTCACAGCACTCTCAAATTGTTGGTAGGAAGATCTTACGGCTTTTGGCACATTTTGTAGGCACAAATGTCACATGAATGATGTACTGCTTATCATTCTGGGTGATTTCAATAGAGCTAATCTCACAAATGAGCTTCCTAAATACAGACAGCATATTAAATGTCCCACCAGGGACACAAATACACTTGACCACTGTTACACAGTTTTAAGAAACGCCTATCATGCCGTCCCCCGTGCAGCTCTGGGTTTTTCTGACCACTGCCTGCTCCATCTTATTCCAACATACAGACAGAAACTAAAAACTTCCAAGCCTGTTGTAAGGACTGTGAAGAAATGGACTGAGGAATCAAAGCTGAAGTTACAAGCCTGCTTTGACTGCACAGATTGGAGTGTTTTTGAAGCTGCAGCCATTAACTTAAATGAACTCACTGACACTGTGACATCATACACCTGTTTCTGCGAGGACATGTGTGTGCAGACCAAGACCTTCTGCATATACAACAACAATAAACCCTGGTTCATTCCTAAACTGAAGCAGCTACGTCAGACCAAGGAGGAGGCCTACAGGACTGGTGACTGGACTCTGTACAAGCGGGCCAGAAACATGCTGACGAAGGAGACCAGGCTTGCTAAGAGGAGCTACAGTGTGAAGTTACAAAAAAACTTCTCAGCTAACAACTCTGCTTCTGTCTGGAGAGGCCTACGGAATATCACCAACTTCAGGAGACCATCCCCCCACCCTGCGGAAAACCTCCAGCTGGCTAATGACCTAAACAGCTTTTACTGCAGGTTTGAAAAGAACCTACAGTTTTCACCTCCCACCCACACAAAAGGATTATCTGCAGCCCCAGGAACTCCATCCCTCCTCCACTCTGACCTCCCACCAGCACTAATGATCTGTGAAGAGGAGGTGCGCCGGGTCTTTCAGAGACAAAAGATCAAGAAGGCTGCAGGACCTGATGGTGTGTCTCCGTCCTGCCTGAGAGTCTGCTCCAACGAGTTGGCCCCCATCTTCACCCGGATCTTTAACAGATCACTGGAGCTGCGTGAAGTGCCTTCCTGCTTCAAACGCTCCATCATCATTCCAGTTCCCAAGAAACCCTCTGTTACAGGATTAAACGACTACAGACCTGTTGCCCTGACCTCTGTGGTCATGAAATCCTTGGAGAGATTGGTGCTGAACCACCTGAAGGTCATCACAGGCCCCCTGATGGACCCACTGCAGTTTGCCTACCGGTCAAACAGGTCAGTGGATGATGCAGTGAATATGGGACTACATTACATCCTGCAACACCTCGACTCCCCAGGGACGTACGCCAGGATCCTGTTTGTCGACTTCAGCTCAGCGTTCAACACCATCATCCCAGGCATTCTTCATCAGAAACTCCTCCAGCTCAAGGTGCCCCCCTCCACCTGCCAGTGGATCTCCAGCTTTCTGACTGACAGGTGGCAACAGGTGAAGCTAGGGAGATTTACATCCAGCTCCCGAAAAATTAGTACTGGCGCCCCCCAAGGATGTGTCCTTTCCCCACTGCTCTTCTCCCTCTACTCCAACGACTGCACCTCAGAGGACCCTTCGGTGAAGCTCCTGAAGTTTGCGGACGACACCACAGTCATCGGTTTGATCCGGGATGATGATGAGTCTGCATACAGGCGGGAGGTGGAGCAGCTGATCCTCTGGTGCAGCCAGAACCATCTTGAACTTAACCCAGCCAAAACGGTGGAGATGACTGTGGATTTCAGGCGACACCCCCCTTCATTCCCCCCACTCACCATCCTCAACAGCACAGTGTCCACGGTGGACTCCTTCAAGTTTCTGGGTACCACAATCTCCCGGAACCTGAAGTGGTCCTCCCATATTGACACTGTCCGGAAAAAGGCCCAGCAGAGGTTGTTTTTTCTGCATCAGCTCAAGAAGTTTGATTTGCCTCAGGAGCTGCTGGTTGTCTTCTACACCGCCATCATCCAATCTGTCCTCTGCTTTTCCATCACTGTCTGGTTTGGATCTGCCACTAAACAGGACAAGACCAGACTGCAGCGGATCATTAAGTCTGCGGAGAGGATCATTGGTACCGACCTACCCTCCATTGAGAACTTATATCGGTCCATAACCAGGAAACGGGCGGGAAACATCTGTGCTGACCCATCACACCCCGGCCACAAACTGTTTGAACTTCTATCTTCTGGTCGTCGTTACAGATCACTGAAGGTCAAAACCACCCGTCACAGGAACAGTTTCTTTCCTCAAGCCATCACTCTGATGAACTCCTAACATTCACCTAGTCCTACCTGTTGCTGTACTCATGACTTTTCATCCATTATTACATTGCACATAACTCTCACACTGCTTTTTACTTCATTCACATTATATCACTGAATCTGAGTCCACATTGAAATACTGTGTGATTGTATATTTTTTCATATATTTCTGCAAAGTGTGGTTAGTCCGAGTAAATAACTGCATATATTCCTGTATATATTTGCATCCTTTTATAGAAACGTGGACAGACTGTAATTTACTGTACATACTGTGGTTGTCATTGAATCCTTATTTAAATCCTTCACCTGAACAACGAGAGCAAGTTTTTAGCCAAAGTCAAATTCCTTGTATGTGTTGTGCATACTTGGCCAATAAAGCTGATTCTGATTCTGATTCTGATTCTGATTCTGTACTGTACTTCCACCTTATGAGCGCCTCACTACCACCTTACACACACTACACGAATCTCCATAAGAACAGGGATTCATATGACGTTTCCAACGACCACTGTAAGGGGCCTTCAAGAACAACTTAATGTGTTCTTGAGGCATACTTATGGCCAACATCTTGCGTCATTCTTACATTGTTCCTATGGCATTCATAAGGCCACCCTACGATGAGGGGTTTTTGTGGGGCGTTCGTAGAAATCTTGGACAAGACCATCGACCTGGCCACAAACTTACAAGTGGTCCACAAACGCTGGATTCTCCTATGGCCGCCTTAAGAAGGCCTTACGAAATAGTCCAAAAAACATTTATATGGTGTTCGCAGCCATTCGTAAGGTTATTTGTGACTGTAGCTTAATGTGATTGGGGTGGTTTGTCTGTTTGTCTTTGTTTGTTTGCTTGTCAGCAGGATTACGGACAAACTGCCGGATGGATTTTGATGAAACTGTGTTGTTTAAAGGTGGACCTTGGACTACAGATGAACCCATTAGATTTTGAAGGTGATCTGAGAGCGCATGCCTATGCCAAGGAAGACTGAGGGGCAGCTGGGCGGCTGGAGTGAGGGAGGGACAGAGGGCCGGCTGGCTTGAGCCTTGGTGGAAGTATGCGCTCTGTGAGTGTCCTCTAGTGATATGTCAAAGATTAGGATTCTAATAAATCAAGTAAAATCTCTTAAAGTGTAGAGTGTGCACCCTGGTTGTGATTAGATTGACAACACACTGAAAACACCATACAGCCCGGTGGACCTATGTGCTATTTAAACACTTCCAGTCTTTTATTTCTGTTTGTCACTGTTTTGGACACTAAAATAAGCAGAACATCTGATAATAGCTGTGAAGATTGGTATACAACAACAGTTTAACACTGCGTGATGAACTCCTGATCGCTGTGACCAGCATCTTCCCAGTCTCAGCACACACAAATGAACCTAATGGCTGCAGTCTGACCAGCTCACATTTCACACTTTCTCACTATTAAACATGACCTCGAGCTGAACAAGATGTGGTCACCAGTGAATTGGATTTGGATAGCAGGCCAGTGAGCTGATGTTCAGTAAACAAGGCTGATGTGGATTCATGTGGGTTCAGTTTTGAAGCTCTGGTTTAGCAGAGTGACCCTAAGCAAACAAGATTAAAAACCAAACAACAACATGCATTCAACAAAATCAGCTTTTCTAGTCAGCTGTGAATCAAGCGAAAACTGTGGGGGTGAGAACAGTCGCAGTGGTAAACATTATTAAACACACTGAACCCTTTTAAGTTAATAAATCCTAAAGAGACAGAGTATGTATGTGATTTACAAACTGCAAACTAAAGCTCCAAAGCAGCTCAGCATTGTTTACACGTTTAGATGGTGAATCTCATCAATCACATTGATCTCCGCTGACCTTGCTCTCTAGTACGAGGCAGCCTTTTAGACCGTCAGGTGCTCAGCACAGCAAACACCTTGTCAAGCCTCTGCTTTCAAACACATTACAAATGAATACGGCCTTAAGTAGCCATAAAACACGTACACATAAAATGCAACTTGCCGTGCACATCTCCTGTTAGTTTTTTTTTTTTTTCTCCATATTGTGTTTTTAGATTTGTGGGAAAAAAAAAAAAAACCTCTGTAATTTGACATTTCCATATCAAATTTAATAAAATTGTCCCCATGTTCTCTTCATCTCCTCTTTAACTACTGACCAAAAACTAATTTAATAAAGCTGAAGGAATAGGGCACGGAGCTGCAGAAACTTTCTGAAAGGTAAATTACGGAGATCCTGACCAGCCCTACTGCTCTGAGCTCCTGTTTAGTTTATATGCCTTACACATGCAATGCATCTTCCTATCAATATTTCTTAATATTTCCAGACAGCTGGAAATACTCAAAATAGTGTAGTGATCCAAACTTATTAATAAACAAAATTATAAATATTTAATTTTTAATTTGCTGCCTATGAAAGTTTTTTTTTTTTTAAAGGACCAATAGTGTGGACTTTCCAGAGTTTTTTTTTTTTTTTATCAAACTTTGGCATCATCAACCATACCTTTGCACTGGCCAGTCACAAGGGTTTGATTTGTACTGAGAACAGAAGACAGGGCTTTTTTGATTGGTGGCATCACTGTGACAGAAGGATAGCAGCTAGAGTGAAAGGGAAGATTTACAAGACGGTAGTGAGACCTACTATGATGTATGGTTTGGAGATGGTGGCACTGACAAAAAGACAGGAGGTGGAGCTGGAGGTGGCAGAGTTGAAGATGTTAAGTGACTAGAGGGACAGGATTAGAAATTAGTATATCAGAGGGACAGCTCAGGTTGAGCAGTTTGGAGACAAAGTAAGAGAGTCAAGGCTGAAATGGTTTGGACATGTGTAGAGGAGGAATAGTGTAGATTCTGGACAAAGGATGTTGAAGATGGAGCTGATTCATGGATGTAGTGAAGGAGGACTTGGAGAGGGTTGGTGTTCCAGAGGAAGATGAAGGCAGATGATCCGCTGTGGCAACCACTAAAGGGAAGAAGAAGAAGAAGAAGAAGAAGAAGAAGAAGAAGAAGAAGAAGAAGAAGAAGAAGAAGAAGAAGAAGAAGAAGAAGAAGAAGAAGAAGAAGAAGAAGAAGAAGAAGAAGAAGAAGAAGAAGAAGTCGTCATTAAACCAGTGTTATCAGTCATGGCCGAAATTGATTCCGTTCCGATTCACAAGGTTCACTTCAGTTTTTAATTTGATTTCATTCGACTCAATATCACTCGTGGATATTGCCATCATAATAGAATAGAACAGGCTATATTGTCATTGTACAGCTGGACAGTACAACGAAATTCTGGGTGCTCCACCAAGCTATTGCACAATAAATTAAGAGAGAAGGATTACATAAAAACACGGTTACAGAACACACAATTAAACACACGACTGAAATAAAAACAGCCCAGGATTATAGAAATATACACAGGTATGGTAGTGGCTTCACAGATAGAACTATGTACATAAAAGTGCAGAACAGCCAACTTTTATTGTCATTCAGTCCATACAGCCAATCATGTACAGTAGAACGAAATTACATTTCCCCTGTGTACAATGTTATTCACATGCAGAATCAGAGGGGCCACTGCAATGCTGAGCACCAAGCTAGAAGGCGGGAAGTACCATTTTTATATGGTCTTTGGTATGACCCAGCGGGGACTTGAACCCCCAACCTGTTTGTTGTGGGGCGGATGCTCTGTCATGCTCAATTGAACACACAATTGAGTAAAATGGCCCAAGGATTATGGAAAACATAATAGTGGTAGTGGTTTCACGGATGGGTCAATCTACATGAAAGTGCAGAGTGCAAAGACAGGTGTGTTATTGTGATAATTAAAAAGGTCCTCAGTTCTGTACATGTGAGTGTTCGGAGGGACTGACTGTTTGCAGTTTGGATGGCCCATGAGAAGAAACTGTTTGGAATGACTGATTTCCTTGCATATAAAAGAATTTCTCAGAGATCTGCTGCTGTAAATTGTAGCAGAAGCCCTGTAATATGGTGAATTAAATACATGAATATATGAATGTAAGAGTTCAGCCACACAAGAGACCTGTTTTAAACCTCTTGTAAGTTTCACACACACAAAAAGTCATTATCGATATCAGGACATTCAAATAAAGTTGATTTGATAATGATTAATCAATATTTTAAACCCACCCTCCTTTGTAAAGACAGTATTCTAATATTTTAACAGTATTCATGTGATCCATTTATGTCTTTTGTAGAATTAAATCTTGCAGTCATTTTTAACCTTGAAGGAGATTTTTTTTTTTACTCCTGTAGCAGTCATAAAGACAATGGTGAACAGAAACAAGGTAATTAGATATTTGCCCAACGAAACAGCAGTTTCTGCAGGCAAGGATTTACTACACATTCCTGAAAGGTCGTTAACCTTTGATGAGTCTAAAGGTTAATGACCTGGTCTGAGTAGAAGTGTGTAGAGGCTTTTGGGGAAATGTACCCACATCAAGAAAATTAATCATTTTAATTTAAGTTCCATTACATGTTCGTTACATTTGACTCTCACATTTTCACAAGCACTCTTGATGATATGTCAAATGTCAGTGTCAAATTTATGTTTATAGCACATTTAAAAACATACAGCACTCATCTAAATGCTATAAACAGTTGGTTTAAAAACAAAATCATACAGGCATACTGTACGTTCAAAACTGATTTTAACACATTTGGCTCAAAAGCTTTTAGTTTGTATTTATACTTTTTTTGTAAAGAATTGACCAAAAAAACTGTTGGGTTTTGCAACAGTGGTTATTTTGTTTTTAGGCTAATAGGTCTGGTTTACTGCATGCACCTTATACAACGGTTAGCTCCAACCGAGCAATTTGACTGGACAATGGGGATTCCAGGAGTTATGAAAATCCACGATTATTGGACTCTGTTTCACTGGATATGCATCACTCCGCTTCAAAGGTGTTCATGTTAATTACTAGCACTAATTTACTGTCAACTAACTCTCAGTGAGAATTGCAATACTATGTTGAATACCCTAATTTCCACAGTGAGGCGCTGTTTGAAAAGATTTCTTACCTGACCCGGAAGTCCCACCCTTTTGAAAAAACTTTATTCAGTCTGCGCTTGTACAAACATCGTGAAACCATTTCACATCTGTTTAAAAAAATAGGCAGTGCTATAGTTGGATTTATTGTCTCAATTAACAAGCCACAATATTTTTGTGGTGATGGACTCTTTGTTTCATCTGAAAAGGAAAAGCGAGTGAAGTGTGCTAAATCGCTAGCATGCTAACTACTAGCCACTGGCTAGCTACCGGCATTGGATACATTTTAATCTGGGGTCTTCTGCAGTACCGACTCAACAGGTATATGTTTTATAAACACATTACTTTTTCACTTGACAATATTTAATTTGTTTACAGGTGTGTGAGATGATGATAGACGTCTTCATGCTGATTGAGATGTTAAGCAACAGTTACTGGCTACATTTAGAAGGGACTATTTTTTTCTCAGCTCCACAAAATAACTGGTTAAACAAATAATTCATAATATTTTGTCCAGTATTGCTGTCATTTAATAAACTGTGCTTGTGGAACAGTTGTATAAAAGTGATTTTACACTGGAGGTCATGACAGTATCATGACTATGCTAACTCCAGGTGTGATTTGATACTGTACTGTAACACTCATGTTTACATCTCGCTACTTCCGGCGCCACACGAGTAGGCTGCCTTTTTGCAACAGTGGATCAATTTCTTCCTATTTCTATTTACTATCTGACTCTCTTGCTAATCTTTCTGATCCAGCGACACCTTTATTCCATCACAGACACATAGATCGCCCAAATGTCTCCTGAGCCAGCGGACGGAGCCACTGTTTCTTGTAGGAGGCAGTACAATAGAGACCAGCTGTTAGCACTTAACCGGCCCACGATGCTAATGACATACTGGGAGAAATAAGACAGAAACGGCGTGGATGTCGAGCTGGAGTAAGACGGCGGGTGAGGAATATAAGGTACAGGCCCGTCCTCCCATCCGTTATTATGGGGAATGTACGATCGCAACTCAATAAGACTGATGAGCTAGCGGCTATCTCCCACTACGAGAGCGTCTTCAGAGAGAATAGCTTGATGTTGTTTACTGAGACGTGGCTAACAGAACTAGCAACAGATGCTAACATCGAACTGGAGGGTTTCCACGCAATACAGGCAGACCGGACACCAGACAGTGGGAAGGCAAGGGGCGGGGGAGTGATGATGTATGTCAATAACAGCTGGTGCAGACCGGGACATATCACGGTTAAACAACAACACTGCAACAAAGACATTGAGTTGCTAGCTGTTAGCATGCGGCCTACCTATCTCCCGAGGGAATACTCACACGTGATCTGCACTGTTATTTATGCAAATCCGACGGCGAACGCTGGGACAGCGCGTGACGTCATTCACTCAGTAACTGGCAGGCTGCAGACAGAACATCCAGATGCTCTTCTCCTCATCTCAGGTGATTTCAACCATATTTCACTGTCCCCCATTCTACCCACGTTCACCCAGTATGTCACATGCCACACTAGAGACAATAAAACACTGGACTTATTCTATGCAAATACTAAGGAGGCGTACACCTCATCACCACTCCCCCCACTTGGGAGATCGGATCACAACTTGGTTCATCTCCTGCCGGTGTACAAACCCCTAATACACAGACAACCTCCAGTCATGCGCACAGTGAAGTTATGGTCTGAGGAGGCAATGGACACTCTAAAGGACTGTTTTGAGACCACTGCCTGGGAGCAGCTCTGCGATCCACATGGTGAGGACATCGATGGCCTCACTCACACCATCACGGACTACATCAGTTTCTGTGTGGACAACACCGTACCCACCAAGACCATACGGTGTTGCTCAAACAACAAACCGTGGATCAACCCTGAGATAAAAACACTTCTGAGAGAGAAGAAGAGGATCTTCAGGTCGGGAAACAAGGAGATGCTGAAGTCCGGACAGAGGGAGCTGAGGAGGAAGATCAGAGAAGGCAAGGACAGCTTCAGGAAGAAGATGGAGGACAAGCTGTGACAGAGCGACATCGGCGGGGTCTGAAGAAACCTTAAAACCATCTCTGGGCTCCAGAATACCTCCTCCCAGGCCACGGGGGGCAGGGAGTGGGTGAACAATCTGAACCTGTTTTTTAATAGGTTTGACCAACCGCCCTCCCCCCCGGCTGCACAACAACCTCCGCTGCCTGTAAAGTCATCGAGACCTGCTGTCCACACCCCACTCCACCAACACCCCCCCACTCCCAGCACACAGCCCCCCAACCTGACCCTCATTAAGACCCAGGTGAGGACGGAGGTGAGGAAGATCAAGGCGAGAAAGGCCTCAGGACCGGATGGCATCAGCGCGAAGCTCCTCAAGTCCTGTGCAGACCAGCTGTGTGGGATTGTGGAGCACATCTTCAACCTGAGCCTGAAGCTGGGGAGGGTACCACAGTTGTGGAAAACATCTTGTGTGGTACCTGTACCAAATACTTCCCACCCCAAAGACCCGAACAGCTACAGACCAGTGGCCCTGACGTCTCACATGATGAAGACCCTAGAGAGACTGCTTCTTGCTCACCTCCGCCCCCTGGTGGGACCAGCGATGGATCCACTCCAGTTCGCCTACCAGTATGGCATTGAGGTGGAGAATGCAGTGATCTTCCTCCTTCACCGTTCTCTGTCCCACCTGGAGAAGCCCGGGAATGCGGTGAGGATCATGTTCTTTGACTTCTCCAGTGCTTTCAACACCATCCAACCGATGATCCTGAGGGACAAGCTGCTGTGAGCAGGGGTGGACCAGCACCTGTCATCATTGTTCCTGGACTACCTCACTAACTGGCCACAGTTTGTGAGAACCCGACACGATCCGACACGATCATCGGTAGCACGGGGGCCCCCCAGGGAACGGTTTTGGCTCCCTTCCTGTTCACCCTTTATACTGCGGACTTCTCACACAACACAACACACTGCCATCTACAGAAGTTCTCTGACGACTCTGCGATCGTCGGCCTCATCTCCAATGGAGATGAAGCTGAGTACAGAGGACTAATCCAGGATTTCGTGGACTGGTGCCATCAGAACTGCCTCCAGATCAACGCGAGGAAAACTAAGGAGCTGGTGGTGGACTGCCGCAGGCAAGGACAACCCCTCACAGCACCGGTAAACATATAGGGAACAGACATTGAGATGGTGACATCCTACAAGTACCTGGGTGTTCATCTGAACAATAAACTAGACTGGTCACACAATACTGATGCACTCTACAAGAAGGGACAGCGCAGGCTGTTCCTACTGAGGAGGCTCAGGTCTTTTGGTGTACAAGGGGCACTGCTGAAGACATTCTACGACACGGTGGTGGCATCAGCCATCACTTTTGGAGTGGTCTGCTGAGGCAGTGGCATTACAGCAGCCGATAGGAAGAGACTGAACAAACTGATCAAGAAAGCTAGCTCTGTCCTGGGGAAACGCCTTGACCCAGTGGAGGAGATAGGAGAGAGAAGGATGGTGGCTAAACTGTCATCTCTGCTGGAGTCCGAGTCCCACGCTATGCAGGACATACTGAACGCACTGAGGAGCTCATTTAGCAGTAGACTACATCATCCTAGGTGCGCAACCGAGAGGTTTCGCAGGTCCTTCCTACCTACGGCTGTCAGACTGTATAACCTAAGCAGGGCTGCTCGCAGAGATAGCAAAAAAACGTGACAACCTAATAGTATTGAATGCAAAAGATGCAATAGACTTACACAAATGGTCCCCTCCAGTATACAACTAGGACAATATCAGTCGCTACGGAGGGTGACAATATGTATGGGTACATATTCATACCATGCAGGATAACTAAGTAGACGGTTGTGCTGTTTATTCCATCTAGCTACAATGCTCCGCACTGTGTATATATATTTATATATTTATGTGTGCATATGTATATTCACTGCTCTTATTTTCTTATCTTCTTCATTATTGCTCTAAGTGTTGCTATCCCTGTGCTGTTGCAATCCTGGAATTTCCCCATTGTGGCACTAATAAAGGCTTATCTTATCTTATCTTACATGTGTGTTACAGGTCCAAATGGCTTCGGTCCAGTGGTTCTTTATCACACAAATAACTGCTTGCCTGAAACAGGCAAAAAAAAAAAAAATAATAACAATTAAAGTAAAGCTTTTAAGGTATTTTGCAACTACAAACAACCAAAAGTTTGAAAAGTAGCTGTAACACAGACAAAGGATTGTTCCTTATACCACCACAAGTTGGTTAATTACCATGTAATCAAAGCCAGATGAAGACAAACATTTCCAGTCTGAACTTTACAAGTATGAAAATCAAGCTCCCTTCATTTTTTTTTTTTTTTGTAATCTTTATTAATCCCAGGGCATCCACCTGGATGAGGTAGCCATGGTGCGGCACCAATCCCCTCACCATTCACACTTAGGGCCACTTTAAACCCACAAAAGCATGGGGAGAACATGCAAACTCTACACAGAGAGGACCTGCTGGCTGGTGGATTTGAACCCACAACTGCTTAATGTGAGGCAACAGTGCTAACCACTACCCCACCATGCTGCCAGTTTCATGAGTAAACTTTCAAAATAACAGCTCCTACCCATTCTTGCAAACCTTCAAAACAAGAGTGAGTGACTAGCCAAATGAAGAACTGATGGAACATAGACACATAAACAGAAACAAGTGACAAATTTTACTTCTGTCACTTATTAGACCACCAAGTATTAACTATGTGTGGTAAACTGGAATATTTCTACATGTGGATAAACTTGATTACTTGCTAATGTGAAAAAAGACACTTTGATCAGCTACATATTGTTGTGAGGAACTTTCTCTGTGGTGAACTTTAATTCTATTTTATCATGCAGCTGTTTCACAAGTGAAATGAAACTCTGTCCCTGTAGTGTGTGTGCATACAGTTCAAACCAGAAGTTTACATACACTGTATAAAAAGACACAAAACCTTTTGTTCCTCTCAATGTCTGACATTAAATCAGACTAAATGTTTCCTTTTTTAGGCCAGATAGGATTACCGAAATGATTTCTATTTGCTAAATATTTTTTAGATTTTTTTATTACTTTCTTCAAAGTCAGAAGTTTATATACATGTCCTTATTATTTGGTAGCAATGCCTTTAAACTGTATGACTTGGGTCAGATATTTTGGGTATCCTTTGTAACAAATTTGGCAGCATGTTTAGGGTCATTGTGCATTTGGAAGACCCATTTGCACCGAAGCTTTAACTTCCTGGCTGATGTCTTGAGATGTTGCTCACATATTTCCACATAATGTCCACATAATGTCTGTTCCCTCCTGTCCCTCCTCCCAAATCATCACTGACTGTGGAAACTTTACGCTGGACCTCAACCAACTTACATTCTGTGCCTCTCCACTCTTCCTCCAGACTCTGAGACCTAGATTTCCTAATGACAGACCTTGGCACCTGATTTGGGGAGCCACGTCATCTGCTAGTGTTGATCCACTGTGTTTTATCAAGTCCAAAGTCAGTACAGCTGTCTCCAGGAAATTTAGAGCACTTCATGCTTCTCTCTGTTGACAAGCTTTATGGAGATGCCGATTTCATTTTCCAGCAGGACTCAGCACCTGCCCACACTGCCAAAAGTACCAAAACCTGATTTAATGAACACTGAATGGCCAGCAAACTTGCCTAACCTTGACCCCATAGAGAATCTATGGGATTTTGTCAAGAAGAAAGTGAGAGACAGACCCAACAATGCAGACGAGCTGAAGGCAACCTGAACTTCCATATGGCAGTTTTTCTTTCAAGGTGTCAGTTTACATTCCACAATGGTAAAAATATCAAAGTAAAGATAGAAACAAAACCAAATTTGCTTTGAAACCTACAATGTTTTGGCAATTTGATGTGAAAATTTTGTTTAGTATCCTCAAACAGTATACTGTATGTCACTTAAGCCACTTTGTAACTAATTTGCCGGTATGCTTAGGGTCATAAATGTTGACAGATAAACGTGACACCTTCAGGCATCTGGAAACTGTACCAAGGATGAACTGGACTTCTGGAGGTCCACAATTCTCTTCCTGATATTAGTGTATGTAATCTTCTGACTTTGAAGAAAGTAATAAAAAATTATCTAATTATTTAGAGTCAAAGAGTCAAAGATTTTTCTTTGTCAATATTTCTATATGTACAAGACATAAAGGGGAATTAAAATGCTGTTTCTCTCTCTCTTAGTGGTGTGCACAATATAAAAGAAAAGGAACAAAGATGAAAAACAACAACAGCAGTCTATGTACAGTAATGCTACCCATAGTGCAAAGAAAGATAAAAGATAAAACCCAGCAATCCTATATACAGAAAAAGTGGAGCCATAATTGCAAATTCAATGTGGTAGTGTAGGTGAAGACGGTGACAGATTGAACTGCACATGATCAATAGTGCAATAACAGACAGCAGCAGGTATGGCATTTGTGCAAATGGTTGCAGTAAAGTGTAGAGACATACAGCAGCAGATGTATAACTGTTGGTGTGCTAAGTCTTTCTGTGCAAACAGCTGAGGGAGTTATTGTGTGGGTGAGTGCGTTACAGTCAGGGAAGGTGGGGGCAGAGTTCAGGATCCTGATGGCCTTGTGAACAAAGCTTTTTAGCAGTCTTGTGGAGCGAGCCCGGAGGCTCTGGTACCTTTTCCCTGACAGCAGAGGGCTGAAGAGGGAGTGGAAGGGGTGGGAGGTGTCACCTGCGATGTTGATGGCTCTGCGGATGAGGCGGGTGTGGTAAATGTCCGAGAGGGGGGCAGGGGGGGGCACTGATGATCTTACTGGCTGCTTTCACTATGCGGTGTAGTGTCTTCTGGCAGGAGGCGGTGCAATTTCTGTACCATACTGTGATGCAGCCGGTGAGGATGCTCTCAATGATGTCCCGGTAGAATGAGCACATGATGGGGGGTGGGACTCATGCTGTCCTCAGTTTGCGGAGGAAATAGAGGTGAGTTTGAGCCTTCTTGGCCAGTGATGTGGTGTTGTTGGACCAGGAGAGGTCCTCAGAGATGTGCATTCCCAGGAACTTGGTGCTGCTCACCCTCTTCACAGCTGCTCCATCGATGATCAGAGGGGGATGCTGTGTGTGTCCCCTCCTGAAGTCGGCCACAATCTCCTTGTTTTTTCCCATGTTCAGGAACAGATTACTGTCTTTACACCACTGGACCAGTTGACTCACCTCATTTCTGTAGTTGGCCTCTTCATTGTTTGTGATGAGGTCCACCACCGTCATGTTGTCTGCAAACTTGATTATGTGGTTGGTGCTGTAGGCTAGTACGCAGTCATGGGTCAGCAGGGTGAAGTGCAGCAGGCTAAGCACACACCCTTGTGGGGCCCCTATGCTCAGTGTGATGTCTTGGAGGTGTTGCTGCCAACCCGCACATTCTGTGGCTTCCCTTTGAGAAAGTCCAGCACCCAGTTACAGAGAGAGGTTTTGAGTCCCAAGTGCCTGAGTTTTTGTATTAGGGGCTCGGGGATGATTGTGTTGAATACTGAAGTCCAAGAACAGCATTCGCATGTAGGAGTTCTTCAAGCTCAGGTGGGTGAGGGCTGGATGGAGAACAGCAGCGATAGCATCTTCTGTGGACCTGTTTGACCTGTATGCAAACTGAGATGGGTCGTGGGAGGGAGGGAGGGAGGGAGGGTGGACTTGATGTTCTGCATGACCAGCCGCTTGAAGCACTTCATTATGATGGAGGTCAGTGCTACGGGCCGGTAATCATTATAGATGGATGGGACGGGCTTCTTTGGGACTGGTATTATGGTAGCAGTTTTGAAACATGTGGACACAACAGCTTGACAGGGAGATGCTGAAGATGTTGGCCAAGGCATTCATGAGCTCTTCCGCACAGTCCTTCAGAACGCGACCTGGTATGTTGTCTGGTCCAGCTGCCTTGCGTGGGCTGATCCTGCAGAGGGTCCTCTTCACGCTAGCCAGATCCAGACTTATGGCCTGCTCTTCTGGGGGATGAGTGGTCTTCTGTGCTGATGTGCTGCTTTGTACTTCAAAGCAGGCGAAGAAGTCATTTAAGTTGTTAAGCAGTGTGATGTCACTCGTACAGGTCTGAGGTGGAGGTTTGTAGTTGGTGAGGGTCTGTATGCCACGCCAGAGGGAATGTGCATCTCTGGTGTTGCTGAAGTAGCTTGATATTTTCTTGACATACTGTCATTTTGCCTCCTTGATACAATGGAACAGGTTGGCCCTAGCTGTTGTTAGTCCTGCTGTGTCACTGGCCCTGAAGGCTGCATCCTGAGCCCTTAGGAGCCTGTGGACCTCTGCTGTCATCCATGGCTTCTGGCTGGCATGAACAGTGATGGTTTTGCAGTGAGTGACATTATCAATGCATTTAGCTTACAGAATGTATGCTACAACACCCTCAGTGTACTCCTCTATGTTTGTGTGTCCATTGTGAGTAGCTGTGTGCTTGAAAGTGTTCCAGTCTGTAGTGCCGAAGCAGTCTTTCAGAGCATCCAAGGCCTCCTCTGGCCACACATGTGCCTGCTTTTTTGTTGGTCTGGTGGCTTTCACTCTGGGTCTGTATGCAGGCCTTAGCAAGATGGTGATATAATCAGAAAGACCCAGGTGGGGAAGGGGATAGGTTCTGTTTGCTCTCTTGTGAGTTGTGTACACCAAGTCCAGCAAGCTGTCTCCTCTTATTGGAAAGTCCACATATTGGTGCAGTTTTGGTAGGAGGGCCTTAAAATCTGCATGGTTGAAGTCTCCTGCTGTAATGAGGAATCTGTCTGAATGCACTGTTTGTGTCTCATTGATGGCCTGAGTGCTTTACTCCTCTCGCCGATGGCGGTGGGTGGGACATACATGGCGACTAGCAGGACAGATGTAATTTATCTCAGTAAATAGAACCATCAGCACTTGATGATCATAAATTCCACCAACAGAGAACAGTGTTTGTGGATAACAGTCGCATCTTGACACCAAGCATCCCTGATATAAACACACACTTCCATGAACTCTTGATCGGTATGATAGCATGTTAGCCCTGCTAACTGAATAGCAGACTCCGGGATGTCATTTAGCCATGTTTCCATAAAGATAAAACCACAGCAGTTCTGTGCATCACGTTGCGTTGATCTCAGGAGCTGTATGTGGTCTATTCTGTTGTCTAGTGAGCATACATTGGCCAGAATGAATGAAGTAATTGGGAGTCTGTGTGGGTTAGCAGCTAGCGTTGTTCAGATACCTCCATGTTTACCTCTCTTTTGTCTTCGCTCATTCCGTCTGCGGCGTCTCCTTTTGGGATGGGACACAGCAGGTGAGTCCAGGGGTGTGGAGGTCTGGTGGAGGAGTCTTAGGCTACATAGTTTCTCTGTAACGCTCTGGTCCAGGGCGTAATGTTTGGTCATATTCCTAATCTCCAGAAGGCTGTGGCGACTGTAACTTGTGTGCAACATCATATGTAGATATTACCGTAAACACATAAATATACACTTAGGCGTAATTTAAACAACACTAAACTACACAAAACACGAAGAGAGAACGGAGGACGCTGCATGTTCATGCGCCACCTAGTGTAAACAAATATAGCAATGTAGCAAATATAATATTGTAGAGGGTGCGAAGGAAAGGATGTGGAGGCGAGGCACGAGCATAGGTCAGCACAGATTCTTTATTTACCATCTAACATGAATGCAGCCTGCTGGCCCCAGCGTGGCCGCTGGGGCCCGGTTGAGTCATGATGAGTTGAGAGCGTAAGAGTTAAGAGAGAGAGATGAGGAACAGCCGCTCTTTTATACCGTCATACAGACAGAGAGAATGCATGGCACATTAGCATATCAATTGTCATCTAATACCATTGGTCAATACACATGATTAGCATGACATTGGTTGGCACAAAGATGTATGCATTCAGTCCCGTCTGACTGTCTCCTGTGGTTCTTTTGGTCGTGTGTCAATTGTCCTCTGCTTCCTCCAAGCTCACTGCTGGGTGTGAGGAAAGCTCTAGAAGAATGTCCCAGAGGAATGTCTCCCTGCTGTGTTTAGTGTCACCACACCAGGCCCCCCCGAACACCCAGAAAGGGCTGTGAACCCCCCCCCCCCCCCCGTCGTTTGGGCTCAAGTCAACGCCAGTGGAGGCTGCAGCGGGGCGGGGGGGGAATTGCCGCTCCGGTTGAACTGCCTGCTGGTGATTAGTGTTGGAGGGCCTGTAAGTCTGTGGGGGGGGAGGGGAGGGGTGGAAAAGCCGGTGGTTGCGAAAAAAAAGAAAACTTACGTCTCTGACTCTTCTCGCAGCTCGTCCTGCGAGGATGTGGGGAAGGCGGGCGGCCAAATTCCCCAAGGATGCATAGCGACTGTGAAACAACTGTAGCTGTGTGAGTGACTTGGCGGTGTGGCCGTAGATGCAGAAAGGACAGCAATCGGCTAAATCCCCGTTGTGTGCCGTGGCTGAGAAACCCATACAAACAATGGAGCTGGTTTGTCCCTGGTGCCTAGCGCGCACTGCATCCATGTGGCTTCCAGTTGCGCTGTCCTCATAATCCTGCAGTGTGTGCGCGTGGCTTCTGTGCGTGGAAGGTCCGTTGCCGAGAGGTGAGTCAGGGTCAGGGAGCTTGATTGAAATCAACGCAGTCGGCGCCGATGGTCTTCCCTGTTCAGGCTGTTTCTGTGCGTTGCTCATGTCGCTGATCCTCGTGTGTCTCGGTCCCAGCATTGCACTCTCCGTCCAGCCCTGGAGGTCACCATCGTGGAGAGAGGACAAGGCGCGCGGGCTGCCGTGTGGGTGCGAAGGATGTAGGCGATCCCCGGTCTCTGGAATCCACAGCGCGGTGAGAGGGAGAGATAGTCCATTTCACGTTAGGTCACCAATGTAGAGGGTGCGAAGGAAATGATGTGGAAGGCGAGGCACAAGCGTAGGTCAGCACAGATTCTTTATTTACCCTCTAACATGAATACAGCCTGTTGGCCCCAGCATTACCGCTGGGGCCCTCTTGGATGGTCTTGAGAGTAGAGCGTAGAGTGAAGAGAGAGAGATGAGGAAGAGCTGCTCTTTTATACCGTCATACAGACAGAATGCATGGCACATTAGCATATCAATTGCCATCTAATACCATTGGTCAATACACATGATTAGCATGACATTGGTTGGCACAAAGATGTATGCATTCAGTCCCATCTGACTGTCTCCTGTGGTTCTTTTAGTCATGTGTCAGTTGTCCTCTGCTTCCTCCAAGCTCACTGCTGGGTGTGAGGAAAGCTCCAGAAGAATGTCCCAGAGGAATGTCTCCCTGCTGTGTTTAGTGTCACCACAATATATAAATTACCCTTCCATGGATCACCACCTTACCATGGTGGAGGGATTTGAGTGCCCGAATGATCCCAGGATCTATGTTGTCAGGGGCAACTTGCCCATGGTAGGGTCTCCCAAGAGCCAGACTAAGAGTAGTCCAGTGGATCTCCATGAAAAAAGTTACATCAAGGACCCAGTGTACTCAAAGAAGCCACATGGGTCCACCCTCCAGTTGGTTCACAACTTGCAGGACGGATCATGGGGATCATGGTGCTATGTGAGTCGGGCAGAAGTCTGAGCTACTCTGCAGAGACTGATGTGCCCATGACCCAGATCCCTGGATTAGTGGTAGAAGATGGATGGATGCAAATATATAAATTATTCTATCTCACAAATAGAAATTATTTTGGTAATCCTAACTAACCTCAAAACAGGAGAAGTTTAGTCTGATTTAATGTCAGACAGTGACAAAAAAGGGTTATGTCTTTTTGTAAACTTCTGGTTTATATATAAATGCACTGAGTTATTTTTTTCTCATAATAATGTAAGTAAAATCAAATTTTAAATCCCATTCAGTGCATAAATGCATACTTACAGTATGATATATATCATGTATTGCAATATAGAGAAATTATACCGTGATACTTTTTTTTCTTTTTTGCTATATTGCCCAGCCCTTGCTTAACGTTACCCAACTTTAATGCCAGCAGGAAGTTTGAGAAACTGGAAGTGAGTCAGTGAGACGAGGGCACTGTCCTCAACACAGCACCTATTTAGTCACTGGAAACAGACATGTCTTTATTTATGAAACCAGGACTTGTTGATCTCTTGCCTACTTAATTGAAATACGTTTTAAGCAGTTACTGCACCTCCAGCAACTATAGAGATTGGAGAAAATTCACATTTCTCAGAGTAAAAAGTGTTACTACCAGGGAATCATGGAATAGCAGGGCTTTAATTCTGCATGCAACCGTCTCTCGGCCTGTTACAGCCGCTTTTACACCAACTGTGAATTCAATTTTAGCTTGGTAATAGGTGGGATCTCATCAAATACATAGCACAGCCAAGACTGCAATAGCATTTATAAACATGAAAAATAATAATTTTGATGCCTCAAAGAGATGGAGATGAAAGCAAATTCTTAATAAAAAAGACATGTCACTGAATGTGATTTGTTGCAGGAATAAAGAAGTGCAAATCCGATTTGTAAATAGGCTGGTGCCATAAGCTACTGCATGACATCACAGCTCTGGCACAAGGAAACATGCAAGCCACATCCAGAATGATGCAAGAATCCAGCACAGGGGGCCCTTATGTCCCATTGGAATGGACCCAAAAGGGTCCAGATTCATTTGGAAGTGTGCAAATTGGGGAAAAAATAAGAGCGAAATAGAGAAGATGAAGAAAAAATGTTTTTATCCAAATCTAAGTAGGTCATTAGTGAGGAGTGACTCCTGAGAGTTCAGCAAGCAGACTGCGCGTAAGCCACAGCTACACTTTTAGCTCAGTATTGATGTTGTCCTCAGGACTTTAGTCGCCCTTTAACTACACCAGGCGAGTCAGAGATGGGCCATCAATTATTTATATGGCAGCGATACAAGGAGACATACGAGATGTATATGGAAAGGAGAGGAGGGGCCGGGCGAGACGCAGGGATGTGGGTTTAAAAAAGAGAGGAGGGATGGAGGAGCAGCAGAAAGAGTGAGGGGATGAACTAAAAAGGCAAAATAAAGGGCAAAATTTGTAAAAGCTGTGGGGGGAAATGAAGGGGTTACATGACCACCAACACAGCAGGGCAGCACAGGAAGCAAAGACAAGGAGATTTCCATCAGTGGTAGCTCAGGAGGAAAGACCTTTTGTTTGAAAAGAACAGAAGAGAGAGACCTTGGAGGAGAGGACACAATGAAAGTGCCTCAATTTACCCCCACCCCCCAAACTCATGGCATCCATTACCTGTTCCCGTAAATGTTGGTGGAAGAGAGAGTCAGAATACAAAACAGTAGATGAATGCACTTAAAAACGGAGGAAAGATTCAAGATTATGGTCCCTGTGGATTTTCTTTAGTTGCAGTATTTCACTGCAAGATGCAAAACTTCATAAACCATGCTTTGAATCTTCCACATTACTTATTCTTAAAGAAAGAATTTTAGCTTGAGGTTAAATTAATGCATTCAAATTTTGGTATTCATCACCAGAGGCTTCACATCGGGATTTTTATACGCCAAAAAGAAATTAGGCTTCAGTTGTTTAATGATTTCATAAGAAATTTTGTCACCCAGTCATCCCAAAAGTCCCGCTAGGCTTCTTCCTTCCTCACTTACTGGGTGCACACACTTATTGGCAAGAGCTGGTTTCCTGTAAATGCTCCCATTTAATCCTTCTGCCAAGGCAGCCCAGATTACATTGACTGGACTCCAAACGACTTTGGACCAAAGTCGCAGCTTCGAGGACATTTATTCTCACTATAGGCACACTGAGGTTTGACCTTCTCCCCCAACTCTGGATATGAGCTGAAGTCGTTGGAGGTGCTGCACTGCATTTCTGAAAAGAACATAGTGGTAGAAATGTCTCCCTTCTGAAGAATCCACATACATTACATTACTGCGGCGCCTCAGGAAAGCTGGGTCAATATTTGTGAATTTAGACGGCACCCCTCTCACTAGAAAGCCACTAGCTAACCCTTAAAATATGTAAAGATAATGAAGGGGCAAACAAGTCTCAGCTTTAAGGCTCTTGACTTTTTAATTCTGTCCCGAGGAGCGGCAGTGACATGCGTTAATTATTAAAATGTGCAGTAGTCCTCTTTAAGTGACTAATCTCAGCCCTTAGCCAGGGCAAATCAATTACAATCCGGCTCTTTTCCATCGTCTGCCTCTAATCAGCTCCTGATTAACACTTGGCAAATGTGAGAAGACAGTCAATGCCAGTCACAGAAAGCATTGAACCACCAGAACTGTGGCTTTGAGGGATGAGACTCAAAGAGCTGTAATCAAGGTATTTGGTGCTAAACAATATCAAAAGGTTGAGGCTTATTATATTTGACAGAAAAAGTTTGACATTTCACTTGATTGTTGAGAGCTGACATTCAACCGTTTGTTTCTGGTGTCTCATCTCAAAGTTTATATGCTACAGAATTGTGTGAACTATGAAGCAAGTCTGATGTGCAGCCGAGTTTCTCCTGAAGTCTTTGGCCCGCAGCTGCTGACAACAGAGGCAGTTTTTATGAAGCTTCCATGTGATGCCTTCAGTCTTTCCTGAACAGTTTCACATCACACATCTATTTTGATCTTTTCTCCTCCTCAGATTCTGCCACTTTTTAGCTGACACCTTTTCTTCATTCTAGCCCAGACTCAATATATGCACAGTCATACTGACGTTTGGCACGCAATTTTTCACCATCAGGCAGCTGATGATAAAAATATGAAAACTTTTAGAGGAGCATAGCCTGAGATCTTACAGTGTCTCTTGAATGCATGTGTAAGTGTGTACAGCACAAGTATATAAAACCTTTCAGATCAGTGGCAAATTCATTCATCTTCTTCCGCTTAATCCTTTTCGGGCCGCGGGGGGGCTGGAGCCTATCCCAGCATCTTTGGGCGAGAGGCAGGGTACACCCTGGACAGATCGCCAGTCCATCACAGGGCCAACACAGAGAGACAGACAACCATTCACTCTCACAGTCATACCTAAGGACAATTTAGAATCCTCAGTTTGATGCCAATTAACCAACACGCCCTAAAGGAGGAAAGGCAAAATGTTGGATGAAGAAGAAGCCATCTCTATTGTCATTCAGTCCGTACAGCCAGTCATGTACAGTAAAACAAAATTACGTTTCTCCTATCTATAATGCTAATCACATCTAGAATCAGAGGGGTCGTTGCCATGCAAGGCACCGCCACAAACAACTTCTCCTTGCCCCATTCTATTATGCTGAGCACCAAGCTAGAAAGTACCATTTTTATATGGTCTTTGGCGTGAATCGGCCGGGATTTGAACCGCCAACCTCCCGGTTGTGGGGCGGATGCTCTATCAACTAGGCCACCCCTCCGGTGGAACAGTGTAAACCAAGCTTTCTGCTGGATAATGTATCTTCATTTTGTTTCTGAACAGTTTAAATTTCCATCACTACGAACTTTAACTAGAAGGCAAACTTATAAACTAAAAAATAAAAAATTTAATGTAATCTTTGAGTAGAATTTTTTTTAGCTTATTTTAAAAAGAATGTAA
Source organism: Pholidichthys leucotaenia (assembly GCA_020510985.1). Taxonomy (NCBI): domain Eukaryota; kingdom Metazoa; phylum Chordata; class Actinopteri; order Cichliformes; family Pholidichthyidae; genus Pholidichthys; species Pholidichthys leucotaenia. The sequence goes on from CM035837.1 coordinate 243,147,701, forward strand.
CATATTTTCCATATTTAAAAATGTATAATTTCTGGTTCATATTGAATGTTTATGTTATTCATTAAATGGATTTTTTGTCACTCACTTGTGGTCTGAAAACAGTCTAGAAAAACATAAAATGACACACATGACTTTCACAGTGTTGTGGTGTGGTCATTCAGAATGATGAAGTTCTGTTTCCAACAAAAGAGTCATCCAGAAACAATATTTTATCCTTGCTTTTGAACTGACTTCTTTAATCTCAGCAGATATAACAGTTTTTTTTCTTTTCTAGCTCTGATTTCATCCGGAGCAGCTCAGTAAATTCAAACTTATTCCACTGTGATTTTTCTGTCTGGCTGACACCTTGAAAAACTTTCTGAAATACCACAAATGTTCACCTGAAACTGATGGTCCAATGAGGGCTTGTAAACTTTTGCAAGAAGGCCCATTTGGAATTTCAAATAAGCCTTCAACCACTAAACCAATGTGAATTTATCCGGTGCAGCATCAGAGAGGAAAAGGGAAAGATGAGGCACAATACTACCAGATCGGTAACCACACTTTGTTATTTATATTTCAGAATCCATAACCCCAAAGAGACAATGCATGGACTGAGAATATACTGTTGAGTTGTTGGCATCATAAAAAACTATTTGAGACAGGTGGATAAAAAAAAGACACATAGCAGTCCAATTTTGGCTGAGCAAAGCCCTGTCAAAATGACCTGAAATAGCAGCACTGCCGGTAGATGAAATTGAAACTGGAATACATCTGATATCTTGGCAGCTCTTATTATGGCCTTAAATCTCAGTGTCAACATTTTTCTGGTCTGGTTTTTACCTCACGAGCTGCCCTGCTGTACTAGCCACTGTCAGAGGTTTTCTGCCTATCATGAATGTAATGTAGTAGTTCAGCTGTCAAAACAACGTCACGTCTGAGGTGATGGCCTTCCAGCTGAACAGCCTGCAGAACAACCAAGATAATGTACAACTGTTTTCAGGCAAATCTAACCAACATACATTACCATTTTGCTGTTTTAAATTGGTGTAAAAAGAAATTTTATATCTACAGCTTTTCCGCTTGTTTCATTGTTTTAGGTGGGGGAATTAATCTGCTCCAGCCAGTTAGCATATTAGCCACTGCTAGCAAAATCAGCTGAAAGCAATGCAGTGCATGGTAATTTTGTGTATAAAAACACTGTAGCGACATGTTTAGCGATAGAAGTTGGGCAACAATGCATGTATGACTGACTGGAGGAGACATAGTGTATAAAGAGAAGCATGTTAAAACAGAAGTGCTAATAAATAATGTATTTTATACCACATTTTAAACTACTGGTATACTACTTTATACAACAGTTAGTTACAACTGAGCAATTTAATTGGACAACAGGAATTAAGGGAGTTACTATAATCCACGGTAATTGCACTCCAACGTTTCACTGGATATGTATCACTCCGCTTCAAAGGTGTTCTAGTAACCATTAATTACTAACAGTAATTTACTGTCAAGTCTGCAGACTTGAGAACTGCAATACCGTGTTGGAGACCTTAATTTCCACAGTGAGGCATTGTTTGAAAAGCAACTAGACAGTCTCAATCCAGCCATCTCTGATCCAGAAGTCCTGTCCTTTTAAACATCCGATGACATAGTTTAAGTGTCAGGTCAGGCATTGGTTTGCTTGCTACCAGATAACCATGAAAAGCGGTACCTGTCTCATGGGTCGGGCCGTCAGTGACTCAACCGGCAACCCCGCCTTTCCGAAGGTGTGGAGGATGAAACTGGGCATCCTGGCAGAACTAAAAACCACATCTGTCATAGGTCTGTGGTGGACCACTCCCAGTTACACAGGGTGAGACTGGACATCCTGGCAGATAAGCACATCTGTCGCAAGGCCTGTGGTGGACTTTTGCCAGTCGGTGCATCGTGACATGCACTACACAAAGAGCAGAGATAAACAAACCTATCATCTGGCCAGTCACTGCAACAGATACTGGAGTCAGTTTGTCTTGGCCTGTCCTTGCCACTGATAACACAGGGTTACAAAAATAATTTTTTTGTAAGTTGTCTGTATTTTTTCAACTGATTTAAGACAATTTTGCACTGCTGAATCCGAAAATGACATCCGTTTCTCTCGATCAGGTGCTAAGTAAAAACCTGTACTTACTTAGTACTTAGTACTGTGCATGTACTTACCTTTATATAGAGGCAAGTACATTAAATTGAATGTTACATCATCATTGTTCAAAATTCAGAGAATTTCAAGACATAAAAAAGAATTTTGCATCATATAAAGCGAAAATACCCATACATTCATTCATTCATTCATTCATCTTCTTCCGCTTAATCCTTTTTGGGTCGCGGGGGGGCTGGTGTCTATCCCAGCATCTTTGGGCAAGAGGCAGGGTACACCCTGGACAGATCGTCAGTCCATCGCAGGGCCCGTACATGTAAACAAAAATGTATAAAACAACATGTGGCCATAATTCAAAAAGTTGACCTGATTGAGCAAAACCAATGTGATTTTTGGATTCAGCACATCAAAATTGTCCTAAATCAGCTAAAAAAAACAGACAATAAATTTGGTGTTGACCAGTGTAATACCTCTATCTGCCAAAAATGTGCCGCTAGTCCAGCAAAAGCTAGCGGTACTCAAATACTTTGCAAGCAGTTTCATGAAATGGTCAGTCAGAGAGCAACTTATACCGGCTTGGACGTCGCCCGGGTTAACAAGGTCAGGAGTTCCTGGCAGCGGAAGACAAAGGACAGAGCTGTGTGGAGGAATCTGATCAGACCTTAATGAAACAGTCATTGTCACCCCCGACAGACTGCTATGATGATGATGATGATGATGATGATGATGATGACATAGTTTATGTCTGTTTAAACAAAACAGGCTAGAGTTGAATTTTTTGACTCGATTAGAAAACAACAATACCTTTGTGGTGATGGACTCTTTATTTCATCTGAACATGCCAAGAAAAAGCAAGTGAGGTGTGCCAAAGCCAAATTGCTAGCATGCTAATAAGCCGCCGGCATTGATCTCGACCTTCTGCGGTACTGACTCAACAGGTGACAGGTATGTATTTTTTTTGTTTTTTTTGTTTTTGTTACTTATTTGTACCCGTAGGTAGATTTGGTTTGCAGTCTGGTGACAAGCCACCGGCTGCTGGTCGCTGCGTGCGCGAGCACCCTAAACCTACATGTTTTTGGTATGCGGGAGGAAACCGGAGAAATCCCGGAGTAAACCCGCGCAACACGGGGAGAACATGCAAACTCCACACAGCTCACTGTTGGTCGGGGGCTGGGATCGAACCCACAATCTCATGATCCCCGCGGTCCCCCGGCCGAGGGTAAAACTGTGCTGCCACAGTGCTAAACCACTGCGCCACCGTGCAGCCCATTTAGGTGCTTAGCAACAGTTACTGGCTACATTTAGAAGGGACTATTTTTTTCTCAGCTGCACAAAATAACTGGTTAAACAAACAAATCATAATATTTTGTCCAGTATTGCTGTGCTTGCAGAACTGTTGTATAAAATCACTCCCACAGTTACTATATTCATTGATACCGTACAACCTCAAGTGCAAAATTGCTTAATACTATTATGCTTGTTATACTTGATATTTGGTGCATGGCTCAGCTATTTTGGATCATTGGCTCTGTCATAAAGGCTCACCTGTCTGAAAGTGCTCTCCCAACTTCAGGTTAAAAAATAATCATTATTTCTGAATTTTTTTGTGAAAAAAGTAACAAAAATCTTTATTTAGCAATTTTATTCATTTTAGATTCTTTGTATAAAAAATATAAATGTTAACATTTATCATAGCAGGTCTCTACCATAACTGAAATGGGATTCAAGAGTGTTTTGTTTGTTTTTCCTATAGCCTGATTGCAATTTAAATTAGTCATAATTACCATCTTTGAAATTCCTCAGCATCATCTGCAGCAATCAAACCGCTCACCCCCTCGTCACACTTACTTTACAAACTCCACAAACAAATGTCCCAATCATCTCAATTTGTCTCTCACATTAACATTGCCTTGGCGTGGGTGTGTTTTAGTAACGTGATTAGCGAGGGGTGTTTATCTAATTGCATTTCTGCAGTCTGCATGAAATGAAAATTCCTCATGCTTGGAATGCCTCGTGACAGGGTCGCTGCATTTTTGATATCTTGACGAGCTAAAATGTGTTGATGGGTGATGCCGGAACAGTAATGATGTGGAAAAAGTGGAGCTATCAACTCCAAAATAGAATTTCAGCGGTCCTCATAAGATGCTTGTAGATTTCCTTACTGCATGAGTGGTTGCACTTCACCTGCATCTGAAGTAGGCTGTTCACACATTTTCTATTTCCCTCAGCTAATCAAATTACTTCCCAATTTTCCATGTTGAGTCTAACAAAACTGGAAGACAGCCAAGAAGAGAAGACTGTGATGTGAGTGTGCGACTGACAGCACAAACAGAACCCAGCTCTCAGGAGAAATGATGCATGCCAACAGAATTTATCATGAAACATTTTCTCTAGAAGAACTGAATATTAGTTTCAAACACATCGAAAGGGATAAAAGTGCTGCACTTCTTTGTTCACAAAAGCATGAAAACCCACTTTGGATTATTGGAAAATGATGTGGGTTAACTTTGACTAGCTTATGACAAAATGCATGGTAGCAAGCAAACATAGAGACAATTCGTAGTGTCTGGGCATTAGAATCAATTCAATGGCTATTCGTATAAGATATATGAATCTTATACACCTTATAAAACAAGCTTTAACAGTCTATATGCTACAGGCTAAAAAGCTCATGGAAAAGTCCAGTGTCTCTTTAGATTTACAAGCCTTTCACATTAAAGCAAGGTAGTCGGATCCGGGAAAAAAATTTTTTTTGCATGCATAGAAAGAAAATCCTATAGACACATATAGTGTAATTGTCTGCGAATGTGAATGACCTGTTCCACGAGCAAATGTACGTTTTTTGGTCCGTGGCTGTTTACATCGGCCAGGATACTTTGTGCGTCGATGGGCCATAGGGATCCCATATTTTACATCCGGAAAAAAAACAGTGAAACGGGAACAGCAGGAAGAGCCATGGTATCGTCGTCTAATAATTTTATAACACATTTCACAACTAATAATAGTAACATTTCCACAAAAAATGTGCTATATTAACAACATGATCGCATTTTGCACACGGCTCGCTCTCCGGCGGCGGCCCCAAGAAGTAAACAAATGCAAGGACGCTTGAATTCTTTCGTCCTGAAAATATCATTTTTGAATATTAATTACAGCTAAACGGGAGCAGTTTCGATGCCGACATTTCACATACAAATCCTAATATACGTGTTCTATACACCATCGGCTTTTGGGTATCCGACTACCTCTCTTTAAACCCCCAAACAAGTTGACAGACCTTAGAAAGAAACCAAACCAGCTTAAGCATCACTGGGTCTAGAACAGAAATATGAGGATTATTGTACATTATTTTAATTGATTAAGATAATTCTCAGGCCACCACACCTAATAAAACAATATAATTGCAAAAAAAAATTTGTGAATGAAATGCAAAGCTGCAAAAATTATTCAATTTATCATCACAAATTTTCAGGGTTTTTATATATAGAACTCAGCTGTGAAGAACTGTAATTCCTCCATTTCATTAATTAAACCAATTCGTTGGCCTCCGTCGGTCTATGGTGACCATGGAAGATAATCCTAAACGTCTACTCTGCTGGAACAGCACCGCCTGTGGCTGAACAGGCCGATGCACGAATGGCAGTCCCTGTCACACAGGTCGCACTTGTGGGTGGTCTCCGTGCTGCTGGGTCTGTGGCGGTTCTTCCTGCGGGTCCTTTTTTCATCTGCTGCAGCAGTCAGTCTCTCTTCACCCACCTTGAGCTGTCTGGTCAGGGTGCCTCTCCATTTGGAGCGGTCCGTTGCAAGGTCCTCCCAGCGCTCTGTGTTGATCTCCAGGGCCTTCATGTCTCTCTTGCAGACGTCTCTAAAGCGCAGCTGTGGGCGGCCAACGTCTCTCCTGCCAGTCGCCAGTTCTCCGTACAGGACGTCTTTGGGGATTCTGCCATCCTCCATACGGTGAACGTGGCCTAGCCAGCAGAGCCTGCGCTGCCTGAGTAGAGTGAACATGGAGGGAAGGCCGGTGCGGTACAGAACTTCTGTGTTGGGCACTTTGTCCTGCCAGGATATGTCCAGGATGTGGTGAATGCAGCGCAAGTGGAAGGAGCTCAGTCTCTTTTCCTGCCGGGCGTATGTTGTCCACGTCTCACTCCCATAGAGCAGTATGCTCATGATGCAGACGTTGTACACTGCCATCTTCGTCTTGACAGAGAGTTTGGGATTCTCCCACACTCGTGTGGTGAGGCGAGCGAGTGTGAAGGCTGATTTTCCAATCCTCTTGTCGATCTCTGTATCAAGGGAGAGGTTGTTGCTGATCGTGGACCCCAGGTACGTGAACTGATTCACGACCTCCAGCTCGTAGTCATCGATGGTGATGGTTGGTGGTGCTTCCGTGCCTTGCGCCAAGACGTTAGTCTTCTTCAGGCTGATTGTAAGCCCGAAGTCCTTGCATGCCTGGGAGAAGCGGTCCATCAGGGTCTGAAGCTCCTGCTGTGTGTGGGTTGCGACTGCAGCGTTGTCTGCAAACAGCACGTCTCTGATTAGAGCCTCACGTACTTTGGTTCTGGCTTTCAGGCAGGCGAGGTTGAAAAGCCTGCCGTCAGATCTTGTGTGCAGGTAGATTCCCTCTGTTGCTGTGCTGAAGGCATGCCTCAGGAGCATAGCAAAGAAAATCCCAAAGAGGGTTGGCGCAAGTACACAGCCCTGTTTCTGAAAATAATATTATAAAATAAAAAATATAAAAAACTGAAAATATATTGATATAAAATTAAATTGCTACTATTTATTTTTGTCTCACAAGAAGTAATGCCAAAGTCAGTCACCAGTAAATGTCTCTGGACATCCTGCACTCATATGTTTTCAGCACTGTTAGACTTAAATGCAGCTACTATTTGTAGTGTACGTATCTGTATGCTCATGCACAAGAAACAGTGCTACACTGAAGACTGCTTTTTCAGGTGAGCCAACGCTGAGCCAATTGGCTGCAGGTAAACACTTAGGGCTCTATTTTGACAGTCCTCAGCAGACTTTTGCACCAGACTTCCCCCTGTATGCCAGTGTTTTTGTTGGTTTCTGTCAGTGTATTGTCTGTTTTTACGCTTTGCATCACACCATCTAATTACCTGTAGACAGTGTGCCTGCTTCGCACTGGGAGGTGGAGAGTCATTTCCCCTAGTACACAGACAACCTCCGGTCATGCGCACAGTGAAGTTATGGTCTGAGGAGGCAATGGACGCTCTAAAGGACTGTTTTGAAACCACTGCCTGGGAGCAGCTCTGCGATTCAATTCACATGGTGAGGACATTGATGGCCTCACTCACACCATCACGGACTACATCAGCTTCTGTGTGGACAACACCGTACCCACCAAGACCATATGGTGTTGCTCGAACAACAAACCCTGGATCAACCCTGAGATAAAAACACTTCTGAGAGAGAAGAAGAGGATCTTCAGGTCGGGGAACAGGGAGATGCTGAAATCCGTACAGAGGGAGCTGAGGAGGAAGATCAGAGAAGGCAAGGACAGCTTCAGGAAGAAGATGGAGGACAAGCTGCGACAGAGCAACATTGGCGGGGTCTGGAGAAACCTCAAAACCATCTCTGGGCTCCAGAATACCTCCCCCCAGGCCACGGGGGGCAGGGAGTGGGCGAACAATCTGAACCTGTTTTTTAATAGGTTTGACCAACCGCCCTCCCCCTCGACTGCACAATAACCACTGCTGCCTCTAAAGACATCGAGTCCTGCTGCCCACACCCCACTCCACCAACACCCCCCCACTCCCAGCACACAGCCCCCCAACATGACCCTCACTAAGACCCAGGTGAGGACGGAGCTGAGGAAGATCAAGGCGAGGAAGGCCTCGGGACCGGATGGCATCAGCGTGAAGCTCCTCAAGTCCTGTGCAGACCAGCTGTGTGGGATTGTGGCGCACATCTTCAACCTGAGCCTGAAGCTGGGGAGGGTACCACAATTGTGGAAAACATCTTGTGTGGTACCTGTACCAAAGACTTCCCACCCCAAAGACCTGAACAGCTACAGACCAGTGGCCCTGACGTCTCACATGATGAAGACCCTGGAGAGACTGCTCCTTGCTCACCTCCGCCCCCTGGTGGGACCAGCGATGGATCCACTCCAGTTCGCCTACCAGCATGGCATTGGGGTGGAGGATGCAGTGATCTTCCTCCTTCACCGTTCTCTGTCCCACCTGGAGAAGCCCGGGAATGCGGTGAGGATCATGTTCTTTGACTTCTCAAGTGCTTTCAACACCATCCAACCGATGATCCTGAAGGACAAGCTGCTGTGCGCAGGGGTGGACCAGCACCTATCATCATGGATCCTGGACTACCTCACTAACCGGCCACAGTTTGTGAGAACCCAGGACTGTGTGTCCAACACGATCATCGGCAGCACGGGGGCCCCCCAGGGAACGGTTTTGGCTCCCTTCCTGTTCACCCTTTATACTGCGGACTTCTCACACAACACAACACACTGCCATCTACAGAAGTTCTCTGATGACTCTGCGATCATCGGCCTCATCTCCAACTGAGATGAAGCTGAGTACAGAGGACTTATCCAGGACTTTGTGGACTGGTGCCATCGGAACTGCCTCCAGATCAACGCGAGGAAAACAAAGGAGCTGGTGGTGGACTGCCGCAGGCAAGGACAACCCCTCACAGCACCAGTAAACATACAGGGAACAGACATTGAGATGCTGACATCCTACAAGTACCTGGGTGTTCATCTGAACAATAAACTAGACTGGTCACACAATACCGACGCACTCTACAAGAAGGGACAGCGCAGGCTGTTCCTACTGAGGAGACTCAGGTCTTTTGGTGTACAAGGGGCGCTGCTGAAGACATTCTACGACACGGTGGTGGCATCAGCCATCACTTTTGGAGTGGACTGCTGGGGCAGTGGCATTACAGCAGCCGATAGGAAGAGACTGAACAAACTGATCAAGAAAGCTAGCTCTGTCCTGGGGCAGCGCCCTGACCCAGTGGAGGAGATAGGAGAGAGAAGGATGGTGGCTAAACTGTCATCTCTGCTGGAGTCCGAGTCCCACCCTGTGCAGGACATACTGAACGCACTGAGGAGCTCATTTAGCAGCAGACTACATCATCCTAGGTGCACAACCGAGAGGTTTCGCAGGTCCTTCCTACCTACGGCTGTCAGACTGTATAACCTAAGCAGGGCTGCTCGCAGAGATAGCAAAAAAACGTGACGACCTAATAGTACTGAATGCAAAAGACGCAATAGACTTACACAATGGTCCCCTCCAGTATACAACTAGGACAATATCAGTCGCTATGGAGGGTGACAATATGTATGGGTACATATTCATACTATGTAGGATAACTAAGTAGACGGTTATGCTGTTTATTCCATCTAGCTACAATGCGCCGCACTGTGTGTATATATATTTATATATTTATGTGTACATATATACTGTATATTCGCTGCTCTTGTTTTCTTGTCTTTTTGATTGTTGCTCTGAGTGTTGCTGTCCCTGTGCTGTTGCAATCCTGGAATTTCCCCATTGTGGGACTAATAAAGGCTTATCTTATCTTATCTTATCTTATTTCAAAGAGGACTGGCGGCGCACAGTCTCATCCGCACCGGTATCATGGTGCATGTTATGACAATGCGCTTTTGCCGCCCGCACAGCAGTCCTACAGTTGGGGTTCTCAAGCTGTAAGCGTGCCAACTTCCACCCGTCAGCCCCTGGAAGGGGCCGCCAAGAGTGGGCTTGCTTTATGGCGGGGGACGCTGCACCAGAACCCCCCCCCCCCCCCCCCCCCCCCACCACCACCACCTGGGAGGGACTGGGAGAGAGAGCCACAAACCTCGGCAGACCCACGCATAAGATGTGGGAGACCCTCAGTTGGCGAAAGCAACAGGAGAGTGTAGCATCATCTCACTTTGGCTCAGCAATAATTATTCTTCTGCTTAAAGACATTTTTGTTTCACCCAGGAGTAAGACAAAAAAAATGGATTTTCTTCCTCCAGGCCACAGCTGAAATCCCCTTTCTTTTGTTAAAACCAACCTAAGGAATTTCCCCAATGTCCGGCTTTGCTTTTATTGCCCCCATAAAACATGCAACCGACCTGGCCTTCACAGATCCACAACTCAGTTAATTTCCTTAAACTCTGGAAACGCTGGATTTAACCAGTGAACTTTAAAGTACATTATTACAAACTCAATTCTAAACCTTCATTCTTTTCAGAACTATGAAAATGCAGATGGACTCTGATGTTTTTAATGTGGAAAATCAATATGTGTGAAATGCATTAATCTGTGATTTTATATATATGCATGTTAATGTTTAAATGAATGTTTATTCCTGCATGTTGATTTAGAAGCACTGCTTATAAGATACACTAAGGTTAGTTTAGTTATACATAAGTGTGTAACAGTATATTCCAATGTATTTAAAATTGTGTGTAGTCCTGTGGACGGATCACGTTTCACCAGTCTCCAGAGAAACCCCACCTTCTTCATCTCATTGGTCCCTTGTAGACTGTTTGTTATTGGACTAAAGGTTCATCGGGCCTCCCACGAAGGACACTCATTGGCTGAGATCCCGGAAGCCCGCGAAGCTGAACAGAACTTATAAAAGGCGAAAGACTCTTCGCTCTGTCTTTTTTCCGGATCGTCTTCGCTCTTTTTCACTTTTCTCTTTTGACTGTCTTTTGCTCTCTTCCCCTTTGGCTCTCTTCACGGATCGGCTCTCTTTTCCTCTTTCCTCTTCGCCCCTTTCACTGATCGTCTCTCTATTGTCTACACACAGCAAGGAAGAACAAAGGACCCTCTGAACAAAGACTTCGACCACGTGTCGTTTCTCTGAACACAGAGCAGATAACTCATAATTTGTTTATGTAACTTTGTATCTTAATGTTTTCTTTTTCTCTTAAATGCCTAGGAATTCCTATTTCTTTGAGCTCAATTCTTAATCGGAGTTAAACTCCAATTTTTATTCATCACTTTTTCTTTGTTAAACTTTCTGTAAAATCACTGTTTGTTTAATTTTAATGTAAACTTTAATCTTGACTTTATTTTTTATATTTTTCTTGACCAAGCACCCACCAGAAGCTACTATTTTTATCTAAAGTCCGAAGCTTTTTAATTTGAGATCGGATTGGATATCCTTAATTATTATCGAAGACCTCTGCAGCGCTTGTCTACCAGGAAGAAAACGCAGCTCCCACATCACGCGCAGGCTGAGGAATCAGCGCGCTTCTGCAGCATCTCAACCATCGAGATCCAACTTACGATCTCATGAATATCATTCATCGTCAAGAGAATATTTGCGGGACAAATATTCTGGGTTTTGCCCCTGAACAACACTTCAAAACTTCATGAGGACGACTACAGAACCATCATCGAACGAGGATCACGTGAGCTGTAACTTTCATTCATTTTCTGAATTAAACGTCTGAGGTTCGGTAATAATTTGTGTATCTAATCAAATGCAAATTAAGAAGCCCTTAACATAGCTCTTCTTTTCATTAAAATTCCGTTTTTATTTTCTTAAGATCAATCAAGGACTTTTCATATAATTAGTAAACTTTCTCCATAAATTTGCGTTGTTTCCATAATCTGTTAACTCAAACTGATAGAAATTGGTTTCTCAGTTTAACCCTGGTTCCGAAAATATTGACATTGTTAATCTATCATTTACAAGATTGATTCTATGATTAATGAAATTACTGCAATGTCTGTTAATCATTTCGTTTAATAAATCTGTAAAAATGAGAGGAGTTGTTGAGAATTTATTTCACTTTGAGTCTGTTCAAGCCCAGGTATCGAATTCACGGAAAAAATTTTTGAGACTGATTATTGATTAATTTATTGAGTGATTAAACAGGTATAAAGTGAAATTAAAGATTAAATTGCTTCTTAAAGATAGAAGCTGGTGCCCCTTACGAGTGTTATTAACTTTTCTGATGTATATGAAACGAGATTTGATCTCAGATTCCAATACATCAATATAAATTAAATAATTCATACCTGATCATATTTATTATTTATTAATATTCCATCTATTTCCCCCTATAAGAGGAAGCCCTCCATCTCCCTACAGGCTGGGAGTGACTTCCACACCACCATTAATGATCCTTACGTTTTATGAAAATTGATGAAAGTTTGCACATGCATCATCCTGTGTTCCTGAAGTTTCATATCCATTCATGTGGATTCATGGGCGGTGCAGTGGAACAGTGGTTAGCACTGCAGCAGCACAGCAACTCACCCTTGGCCATGGGATCCCTGGTTCGATCCCAGCCTCTGACCAACAGTGATCTGTGTGGAGTTTGCATGTTCTCCCCGTGTCTGCGTGGGTTTACTCCGGGAGTTCTCCGGTTTCCTCCCACAGGCCAAAAAACATGCAGGTTAGGTTAATTGGAGACTCTAAAGTGGCCCTAGGTGTGAATGTGTGTGTGAATGGTAAAGGGATAGCGCCGTAATGTGGCTGCTTCATCCATCCAGGTGGATGCCCTCAATTTCCCCTCTGGGGATCAATAAAGTATACAAAATCAAAATCAAAATGTCTGTGTGTTGCATCCGTGCATACTACATTAAACCATTCAGCTTGATTTTTCAGCCCAGTATTACCTCTTACCCATTTGTTGCCTCTAAAATAACTAACTGAGCATCAACAGGGATTGATGTCTTCCTTATTGTCAAGCAGTGTTACTATCGTGTGCATTTTCAATCATGTGCACACCCTTTGGCCAGCGCAAAACTCATCTTAAACAAACCATCATGATCAGAGTTCACTTTAGATAATGTCCTCTGTGTATTAATTAGAGATTAGATTAGATTCAACTTTATTGTCATTATTGTCATTACACATGTATGAATACAAGGTAACGAAACACAGTTTAGCATCCAATCAGAAGTGCAAAGGACAGCAGTGCAGTATATACAGTAATTGACAGTATGTGCAATTTAAGCAAATATATGCAAATATATGCAGCAGTGCAGAAAGTTAAGAGTACTGTTATGTGCAAATAATGTACAATAAGTTAGATGGGCAGTTATGTACAGGTGAGGATGGTAAGAGATGATGGTAAGAGAGTCAGCGGGGAACTAAGTTCAATAACGTGACAGCTGTTGGAAAGAAACTGTTCCTAAACCTGCTGGTTCTAGTCCGAAGGCTTCTGAAACGCCTTCTGGAGGGGAGAAGCTGGAACAGTCCATAAGCAGGATGGTTGGAGTCCCTAAGAATGCTGCGTGCCCGGCGCAGACATCTTTTCCTGTAGACGTCCTCTATAACTGGAAGTGGAGTCCCTGTGATGCGTTGGGCGGTTTTCACCACCCGCTGCAGCGTCTTACGGTCAGCGACAGAGCAGCTCCTATACCAGACTGCGACACAGTTGGTCAGGATGCTCTCTATCAAGCAGCGGTAGAAGTTGCCCAGGATGTCAGTTGACAGATGGTTCTTCTTCAGTGTCCTCAAGAAGAAGAGGCGCTGATGGGCCTTCTTGATTAGGCTGGTGTTGTTAACTGACCAGGACAGGTCCTCCGAGATGTGAGTCCCCAGGAATTTGAAGCTGGGGACACGTTCAACAGCTATGCCATTGATATGGATGGGGTCATGTGTCTCTCCCCTCTCCTTCCTGTAGTCCACTATGAGCTCCTTGGTTTTGCTGGTGTTAAGGAGCAGGTTATTGTCAGCGCACCAAGTAGCCAAGTGCTCAACCTCTGCCCTGTAATCTGACTCATCGTTGTCCCTGATGAGTCCGATCACCGTGGTGCCATCTGCGAACTTTATGATGGAATTGGATCCATACATATGCCTGCAGTCATGGGTGAAGAGGGAATAGAGGAATGGGCTGAGCACACAGCCCTGTGGTACACCAGTGTTGAGTGTGATGACGGAAGAATGGTTGGGGCCTGACCTAACATGCTGGGGTCTGTTGGTCAGAAAATTCATGATCCAGTTGCAGGTGGAGGTACTGATTCCCAGGTCCCCAAGTTTAGTGATCAACTTGGAGGGGATAACTGTGTTGAATGCTGAGCTGAAGTCAACAAACAGCATTCTTGCATAAGTGTTCTTGTCATCCAGGTGTGAGAGTACATAGTGCAGCGCTGTAGAAACCGCATCCTCTGTACTCCTGTTGCTCCGGTAGGCAAACTGGTGAGGGTCCAGTGTAGGGGGCAGGCATTTTTTGAGCTGTGCCAAGACCAGTCGCTCAAAGCACTTCGTGACTATGGGCGCCAGTGCCACAGGGCGATAGTCATTTAGGCACGATGGTGTTGAATGTTTCGGCACTGGTACTATAGAAGTGGTCTTGAAGCATGCTGGTACCACGGCCTGGGCCAGGGACAGGTTGAAGATGTCTGTGAAGACCCCTGCCAGCTGCTCAGCGCATGCCCTCAGCACACGCCCAGGAATGCCGTCACGGCCAGCAGCCTTACGTACGTTGACATGACTCAGTGCATTACAGACGTCGGTGTGGGTGAGTGTGAGGTGGTGGAGGTCGTCAAAGGGTGGGAAATTGATGTTCTTTTCGCTATTGTCCTTGTCAAAACGAGCATAGAAGTCATTTAGCTCATTGAGAAAGGACACAGTCATGGCTATAGGTATGGAGTTGCTGGGCTTATAATCAGAGATAGCTTGAGAGATGCGTCAGAGATGCGTCGGGGGTCAGAGTCCCCAAAATGTTCCTCCACCTTCAGCTTGTAGCTGTGCTTGGCCTTCTTGATGTCCCTCTTCAGATCTGCCCTGGATGAACTCTAGGCATGTACATCACCAGTGTAGCGTGAAATATAGGGAATATTAATAAATAATAAATATGATCAGGTATGAATTATTTAATTTATATTGATGTATTGGAATCTGAGATCAAATCTCGTTTCATATACACCAGAAAAGTCAATAACACTCGTAGGGGCACCAGCTTCTATCTCTAAGAAGCAATTTAATCTTTAATTTCACTTTATACCTGTTTAATCACTCAATAAATTGATCAATAATCAGTCTCAAAAATTTTCTGTGAATTCGTTACCTGTGCTTGAACAGACTCAGAATGAAATAAATTCTCAACAACTTCTCTCATTTTCACATATTTATTAAACGAAATGATTAACAGACATTGCAGTAATTTCATTAATCATAAAACCAATCTTGTAAATGATAGATTAACAATGTCAATATTTTCGGAACCAGGGTTAAACTGAGAAAGGAATCTCTATCAGTTTGAGTTAACAGATTATGGAAACAACGCAAATTTATGGAGAAAGTTTACTAATTATATGAAAAGTCCTGGATTAATCTTAAGAAAATAAAAACGGAATTTTAATGAAAAGAAGAGTTATGTTAAGGGCTTCTTAATTTGCATCTGATTAGATATACAAATTATTACCGAACCTCAGATGTTTAATTCAGCAGATGAATTAAAGTTACAGCTCACGTGATCCCTCGGTGATGATGGTTCTTTCATCGTCCTCAGCCCAAGATTTCGTGGACGTTAATATCTGCCCGCAGATATTTTCAGGGTCCACATTTCGACCTTTAAATTCAAGCGGTCGAAGAGGCTGGATTCTGGGCTGTATGACCCAGAGTTGAAACTGGGCTTGGAGCCAGATGATGACGACGCTTCTTCAGCGTGTGATGAACAGCTGCGCGTTGATTCCTCAGCTGCGTGTGATGTGGAGAGCTGCGTCTCCTCAGAGGCCTTCGATAATAATTAATTAAAGATATCTAATCCGATCTCAAATTAAAGAGCTTCGGACTTTAGATAAAAATTATAGCTTCTGGTGTGTGATTGGTCAAGAAAAATATTATAAAATAAAGTCAAGATTAAAGTTTACATTAAAATTTAAACAAACGGTGGTTTTACAGAAAGCTTAACAAAGAATAAGTGATGAATAAAAATTGGAGTTTAACTCCAATTAAGAATTGAGCTCAAAGAAATAGGAATTCCTAGGCATTTAAGAGAAAAAGGAAAAACATTAAAATACAAAGTTACATAAACAAATTACGAGTTATCTGCTCTGTGTTCAGAAAAGCGACACGTGGTAGAGTCTTTGTTCAGACGGTCCTTTGTTCTTCCTTGCTATGTGTAGACAATAGAGAGACGACCGTCCAAAGGGGCGAAGAGAAAAGAGGAGCCGAAAAGAGAAAAGAAGAGGCAAAAGAGGACGAAGCAGGGGTCTCTCTGTTATTTATAAGTTCCGTTGAGCTATCGCGGGCTTTCGGCTGACAGGAATCTCAGCTAATGAGCATCCTTTTGTGGGCGGGCTCGATGAACCTTCAGTCCAATGAACAAACAGTCTATTAGGGACCAATGGGATGAAGAATTGTTGTCATGCAGAGATTGGCTGCTGGAGTCACATGGTTTTAGAGAATATGCTTTTTCCTTTATGTCTTAAATTAAGATAACTTTAGTAATTAGTATAAATTATAAGCAGTGCTTCTAAATCAACGTGCAGGAATAAACATTCATTTAAACAATTTTAACATGCATATATATATATATAAAATCACAGATTAATGCATTTCACACATATTATTGATTTTTCACATTAAAACATCAGAGTCCATTTGCTTTTCATAGTTCTGAAAAGAAGAAGGTTTAGAATTGAGTTTGTAATAATGTACTTTAAAGTTCACTGGTTAAATCCAACATGTCCCAGAGTTTAAGGAAATTTTATTGAGTTGTGGGTCTGTGTGGCCAGGTCTGTTGCATGTTTATGGGGGCAATAAAAGCAAAGCCGGACATTGGGGAAATTCCTTAGGTTGGTTTTAACAAAGGAATGTGATTTCAGCTGTGGCCTGGGGAGAAAATCCATTTTTTTGACTGTCCTACTCCTGGGTGAAACAAAATGTCTTTAGGCAGAAGAATAATTATTGCTGAGCCAAAGTGAGATGATGCTACACCAGATCTAAAGGCATTGTTACGTGCCTTTAGCAGAAGCCGCACTTCTCTGTTCATCCACAGCTTCTGATTTGGGTACGTGGTGATCTGTCTTTCCGTGGTGACACTGTCAATAGTGGTGTTGATATGGTCCAGGACTGAGTGGGTGTAAGAGTCGATGTTTATGTGGGAGCCACAGGTAGCCTGAGAGGTGAACATACTCCAGTCTGTGTTCCTAAACTTTTCCTGGAGCACAGAGTCAACCCCCTCTGGCCACACTTTGATGGTCCTCACTGATGGCTTCACCCGGTTGATGAGCGGTACATACTTGGGGGTGAGGAACAAGGATAAGTGATCAGACTGACCTAGGTGGGGGAGGGGAGTTGCTGTGTAGGCTCCTACAATATTGGTGTAAACATGGTCCAATGTTTTGTCCCCTCTTGTGTGACAGGAGACATGCTGGTAGAATTTAGGAAGCACTGTCTTGAGGTTAGAGTGGTTAAAATCACCCGCCACAATAAATGCTGCCTCTGGGTGTGCAGTTTGTTGTTTGCTAATAGCTGCATGCAGTTCTTTCATAGCAAACTTAGCATTAGCATCCGGAGAAATGTAAGCAGCTGTTATGATGGTACAAGTGAACTCGCGTGGCAGATAGAAAGGTCTACATTTAATCATGAGAAACTCCAGGTTAGCTGAGCAGTGTCTCAACAGTGACAGAGTTCGTGCACCAAGCCTTGTTAATATAAATGCACACTCCCCCACCTCTGGTCTTACCGGAGTCATCTGCTGCTCTGTCTGCCCGGAGCGTGTGTAGGCCGGCTAGCTCGATAGCGTTGTCGGGTATTCCACTGTGTAGCCATGTTTCCGTGAAAATCATGATATTGCAGTTCATAAGTCTCTTATTGTTGGTGATCCGAAGCCGTAGCTCATTCATCTTGTTTGCCAGTGACCGTACATTAGCGAGGAAAATACTGGGTAGAGAAAGCCGGTGCGGTGTTAGCTTTAGCTTAGCTCTTAGCCCATCGCGCTTCCCCCACCTTTGTTTACGGTCTCTACGCCACCTGCGAGCACTTCCAGTTGGCCAGGAAGCTTGCCGAGCATCGGGTGTTCTCCGGAGCTCAGGGATGAGACGTAGGTTGCTGATAAAAAGATCGTTATCGTTATTTTGTAATCCAATGTCCAAAAGCTCATTTTGGGTGTAAGATGTGAAAGCGAAGCTGTTCTGAACGAACAGACCCGAAATGAGCAGAAATATCACTGCTAATCCCCAAAATTATTATTTTATTAATTTATTAATAAAAGTATTAAAAGGATGGACAAGAGCGCTTTGGATTGGATTATCCAAAATGCACCTCTGAATAATTAGACCAGTCTCTTCGCACCTTGTGCCTGGCAGAAAATTCAGTTTTGTGTTGCTATGATAAGGAAATGAACTTGGGAACACCCATAAACACATTCTGCATCAGTGAGGTCTGATTATGGACTGCATAGTTGCAATACGGCCCTTAAACTTTGTCCAAAAGAAGTGGACTTTGGATTACACTTGGAACAAACTCCATAGTGTGACTGAGCCCTAACCGTACATTCCATAGGAAGTAGAAGGTTAGGGTGTGATGTGTTTAATGTAGACCCTAACCACAACCTTAACAAAATCATGCCTAAAAATAATGCCGTTGCCTTAATTGCCCCAAAATGTGCATGTATTGCATAAATTACATGTGAAACAAGAAAGCAGAAGCGAATGTTAATGAAATGGGGGAAAAAAACAGTTCTTCTGCACTGGAGAGTACTTTTTATTCCAATCATCACCCTAACCACTTCACTATAAGGATACACTCAATCGCTTCAGGACTGGACATGGCCCCTGCTTGGCCAGCCTTTACAGATGGGGCAGTAGCCCTAGCCCTCTGTGCGCATGTGGAGAGGAGCAAACAATGGAACACATCATAGAGGCTTGCCCGCTCCAAAGACTGGAAGGAGGATTACACACCCTCCATACAGCAAACCAGGAGGCAACTGCTTGGCTTAAGGACTTTGCATTCGCTAAATAAACTATAAGGATTTGAGTGTGTTTGAAATGTCAGAAGTGGTGACATGTATTCAAGAAGATCCACTTGGTCATATTTGGAGTGTTGAAACAAACAACCTTTTTTTTACATGTTAGCTGAAGGTCTTGTAGAGACTAATCATCCCACCAACCTATTTACTTTAAATCTCATAGTTTTTTTTACATGAAGATACAGCATAAAACACACCTTGAGTAACTGAACTCGAGTATCCTAAAGCACACATTTTGAAAACCTAATATTCATAGTTTGCTATTGCATTTGCTAGCACAGAATCTTTCTGACACACTCATGTGGACACCACAACATAAAAAATGGAGAAGTTCGGAGTGTAGATACAATTTAGATTAATTAAGCTCAAACTTTAAAGTTGAAATATTCTAATCTACAGAACAGTTAATGTTAATGTATGGGACGTTTGGAAACTCAGATTTCTTTTGGTCACTAATTGAACTGCAGCCTGATTCACTCCAATTCAGAGTCCTTATAAATGGATTGAATCAGGCAGCAATCCACTGAGCTGATGATTTCCCTATAACCTCAGCTTCCAAAAGTTTCATAAAGTACCTTTAATTAAACCATCATCAATCTTTTTATTGTTTTCATATTTATTTAAGTCTGCCTAATTATATGGCTCCAAGTACTAATATTTATAGTGATACATATGCCTAATCTTGGGGCACTTAATGTTGATATTTGCTTATTTGCAGCAGAAGTTGTGTTAAATGAAAACTGTCCTTCATTGACAGATTTTTTTTTTCAGCAGTGACAGAAAAAATCTGAAAGGTGCCTGTCATTTTGACAGATTACACTTAAGGTGATCTAATTGAAATCAGTTAAAAAGACAGTAACACAACATAACAAAAATAATTTTTTTGTAAGTTGTCTGTTTTTTCAACTGATTTAAGATAATTTTGCACCACTGAATCTGAAAATGACATCCGTTTCTCTCCATCAGGTCAGGTTTTTATGCTGTTATAAGCAGTTGTACAGTTGTACTGTAAATTGACTAGTAGACATTGATAAAGGTAAGTACATATAAACTGAATGTTATGTCATCATTGTTCAAAATTCTGAGAATTTCAAGAAATAAAAAAGAATTTTGCATCATATAAAGCAAAAATACTTGTACATGTAAACAAAAATGTAAAAAACATGTGGCCATAGTTCAAAAAGTTGACCTGATTGAGCAAAACCAATGTGATTTTTCGATTCAGCACATCAAAATTGTCCTAAATCAGCTAAAAAAAACTTAGATAATAAATTTGGTATTGACCAGGGAATAAGATAAGATAAGATAAGATAAGATAAGCCTTTATTAGTCCCACAACGGGGAAATTCCAGGATTGCAACAGCACAGGGATAGCAACACTCAGAGCAACAATCAGAAGGCAAGAAAAAAAAAACAAGCAAGCAAGAGCAGCTAATATACATATGTACATATTACTATAAAATATATATATATACACACACACACACAGACACACAGTGCAGAGCATTGTAGCTGGATGGAATAAATATATGAATATATGAACACACAGTGCAGAGCATTGTAGCTAGATGGAATAAATATGTAAATATATAAACACCCACAGTACGGAGCATTGCAGCTAGGTGGAATAAATATGCAAGTATATAAACACACACAGTGCGGAGCAATGTAGCTAGATGGAATAATATGTAGATATATAAAAACACAGTGCGGAGCATTGTAGCTAGATGGAATAAATACAGTATATAGATATATAAATATAAACACACCCAGTGCAGAGCATTGTAGCTAGATGGAATAAATATGTAAATATATAAACACACACAGTGCAGAGCATTGTTGCTAGGTGGGATGAAACAGCATAACCGTCTATTTAGTTATCCTACATGGTATGATTATGTGCCCATACATATTCTCACCCTCCATAGCGACCGGTATGTTCCTAGTTGTATGCCGGAGAGGACCATTGTGTAAGTCTATTGCATCTTTTGCATTCAAAAAAAACTATTAGTTTGTTACGTCTTTTTGCTATCTCTGCGAGCAGCCCTGCTTAGGTTGTACAGTCTGACAGCCGTTGGTAGGAAGGACCTGCGAAACCTCTCGGTTGTGCACCTGGGATGATGTAGTCTGCTGCTAAATGAGCTCCTCAGTGCATCCAGTATGTCCTGCATAGGGTGGAACTCGGACTCCAGCAGAGATGACAGTTTAGCCACCGTCCTTCTCTCTCCTATCTCCTCCATCGGATCAAGGCGTTGCCCCAGGACAGAGCTAGCTTTCTTAATCAGTTTGTTCAGTCTCTTCCTATCGGCTGCAGTAATGCCACTGCCCCAGCAGACCACTCCAAAAGTGATGGCTGATGCCACCACCGTGTCATAGAATGACTTCAGCAGCGCCCCTTGTACACCAAAAGACCTGAGTCTCCTCAGCAGGAACAGCCTGCTCTGTCCCTTCTTGTAGAGTGCGTCAGTATTGTGTGACCAGTCTAGTTTATTGTTCAGATGAATACCCAGGTACTTGTAGGATGTCACCATCTCGATGTCTGTTCCCTGTATATTTACTGGTGCTGTGAGGGGCTGCCCATGCCTGCGGCAGTCCACCACCAGCTCCTTAGTTTTCCTCGCGTTGATCTGGAGGCAGTTCCGATGGCACCAGTCCACAAAGTCCTGGATAAGCCCTCTGTACTCAGCTTCATCTCCACTGGAGATGAGACCAACGATCGCAGAGTCATCAGAGAACTTCTGTAGATGGCAATGTGTTGTGTTGTGTGAGAAGTCCGCAGTATAAAGAGTGAACAGGAAGGGAGCCAGCACCGTTCCCTGGGGGGCCCCCGTGCTACTGATGATCGTGTCGGAAACACAGTCCCGGGTTCTCACAAACTGAGGCCGGTTCGTGAGGTAGTCCAGGATCCATGATGACAGGTGCTGGTCCACCCCTGCGCGCAGCAGCTTGTCCTTCAGGATCATCGGTTGGATGGTGTTGAAAGCACTGGAGAAGTCAAAGAACATGATCCTCACCATATTCCCGGGCTTCTCCAGGTGGGACAGAGAACGGTGAAGGAGGAAGATCACCGCATCCTCCACCCCAATGCCATGCTGGTAGGCGAACCGGAGTGGATCCATCGCTGGTTCCACCAGGGGGCGGAGATGAGCAACGAGCAGTCTCTCCAGGGTCTTCATCAAGTGGGACGTCAAGGCCACCGGTCTGAAGCTGTTCAGGTCTTTGGGGTGGGAAGTTTTTGGTACAGGTACCACACAAGATGTTTTCCACAGCTGTGGTACCCTCCCCAGTTTCAGGCTCATGTTGAAGATATACGTCACAATCCCACACAGCTGGTCTGCACAGGACTTGAGGAGCTTTGCGCTGATGCCGTCCGGTCCCGACGCCTTCCTCACCTTGATCTTCCTCAGCTCCGTCCTCACCTGGGTCTTGGTCAGGGTCAGGATGGGGGGCTGTGTGTTGGGAGTTGGGGGGGGGTGTCGGTGGAGTGGGGAGTGGGCAGCAGGACTTGATTTCTTAGTGGCAGCAGTGGTTGTTGTGCAGACAGGGGGGAGGGCGGTTGGTCAAATCTATTGAAAAACAGATTCAGGTTGTTCGCCCACTCCCTGCCCCCCGTGGCCTGGGGGGAGGTATTCTGGAGCCCCGAGATGGTTTTGAGGTTTCTCCAGACCCCGCTGATGTCGCTCTGTTGCAGCTTGTCCTCCATCTTCTTCCTGAAGCTGTCCTTGCCTTCTCTGATCTTTCTCCTCAGCTCCCTCTGTACGGACTTCAGCATCTCCCTGTTCCCCGACCTGAAGATCCTCTTCTTCTCTCTCAGAACTGTTTTTATCTCAGGGTTGATCCAGGGTTTGTTGTTTGAGTGACGCCGTATGGTCTTGGTGGGAACGGATTTGTCCACACAGAAGCTGAGGTAGCCCGTGAAGGTGTGAATGAGGCCATCGATGTCCTCACCATGTGGATCGCAGAGCTGCTTCCAGGCAGTGGCTTCAAAACAGTCCTTTAGAGTGTCCATTGTCTCCTCAGACCATAACTCCACAGTGTGCATGGCCGGAGGTTGTCTGTGCACTAGGGGTTTGTACACCGGTCGGAGATGAACCAAGTTGTGATCCGATCTCCCAAGTGGGGGGAGTTGTGATGAGGTGTACGCCTCCTTAGTGTTTGCGTAGAACAAATCCAGTGTTTTATTGTCTCTAGTGTGGCATGTGACATACTGGGTGAAAGTGGGCAGAATGGGAGACAGTGAAACGTGGTTGAAATCGCCTGAGATGAGGAGAAGAGCATCTGGGTGTTCTGTCTGCAGCCTGCTGGTTACTGAATGGATGACGTCACGCGCTGTCCCAGCGTTCGCCGTCGGATTTGCATAAACAACAATGCAGATCACGTGTGAGTGTTCTCTCGGGAGCTATGTAGGCCTCATGCTAACAGCTAGCAACTCAATGTCTTTGCTGCAGTGTCGTTGTTTAACAGTGATATGTCCCGGTCTACACCAGTTGTTGTTAACATACATTATCACTCCACCGCCCCTAGTTTTGCCACTCTCTGGTGTTCGGTCAGCTCGTATCATGTGAAAACCCTCCAGCTCAATGTTAGCATCTGCTGCTAGTTCAGTTAGCCACGTCTCAGTAAACAAAAGGAGAGAGCACTCCCGGTAAGTGCTATCATAACGGGAGATAGCCGCTAGCTCATCTAACTTTCCCAGTATCGACCGTACATTTCCCATGACAACAGATGGAAGGGAGGGTCTGTACCTTATATTTTTTGTCCTCCGCCTTACTCCAGCCCGGCAGCCGCGGCGTTTTCGCCTCAGTTCTCTCGGTATGTCGAGTTTTTCCAGTGGGACCGGGTGGCGGTTAAATGCTAGCAGCTCTTCCCTGTTGTATCGAATCCTGCTATAAACAGTGGCTCCGTCCACCGGCTCAGGAGACATTTGGGACGATCTGTGTGTCCATGATATAAGTGGGGTGAAAAAAAAAAGTGATCAAAAGAGAGAGGAAGGGAAAAAAAAACTCGGAATCGAGCCGCTGTTGCAAAAGGCAGCCGAGTGGTGTGGCGCCGAGAGAATACCATGAATAATAGACCATGACAGAATTTTTACAACCGTGTCTGTCAAAATGACATGACAAAAAAGCCTAACCCAACCTCTGATTAGCACTAATACAAAATATGGTTGCAGGTTTGACGGGAGTGTTTATAGCTTTGAAAGTATTTGTTCACACAACACGAGGTTTTGGACAACACATGACTATATTTTAACTACATATGAGCTGATACTACTTTTCCAAGTACGATACCGATTCTGTGACTTTGAGTATCGGCTGATACCGATCCAAACCCGATACCGTCTTTCTTATTTAAAACAACAAAAGTACAGAACAACTTTGGTAATGACTGGTTGCATTTTGTACACATATAAAAAACACAAATATGAATGAATGTTTATTTCGGATAGATTAAAAGTACAGGTTAAAAGAAACTGAATAATATAACAAAGGGGGAAAAGAAAATCCAACAAGGTCAAATTAGACAATAACTCCTCTGATTATACAGTTCAACATAAGTTATCCGAAATGGGTGATGGCTGAAGCCGCAGCTTATATTGCCCACCCATATTCTATCCAAGAATTCAAAAGAAAAACAAAACAAGAGCGATTACAATTCAGAACAAGCTAAGACAAAATGTGACAAAAAACTAAGCTACAACACAGCGCAGGCTGGATATGACAATCCTTATGTGATTTTACATGCCATCTTGTATATATGTTTGGAGTATTTCTTCCTTTAGTTTTTGTTTAAATTGTCCAAGCGTTGTACATGATTTTAATTCAGGTCCAAAATCGTTCCCTAATCTGACTCCTTGCACTGAAACACAGTGTTGCTTGGTGGTAGTTCTCACTGAAGGTTTTTGAAATATACATGTTCCTCTGAAACGATATTGTTTCTCCCTTATTTGGAACAACTTTTGGATATTTGCGGGCAGTGATAGATTCTTCACTTTAAACATTATTACTGCAGTTTTAAAGTCAACCAGATCTTTCAACTTGAGAGCTTTTAATTTAAGAAAAAGTGGGTTTGTTGGTTCCCTGTAAGCAGCTTTGTTTATTATTCTAATAGCTCTCTTCTGAAGCATAAAGACTGGATATATGTTTGTTTTATATGTATTTCCCCATACTTCAGTACAATATGTCATGTATGGGAGTATTAATGAATGATACAAGGTATATAGTGTGGGTTGATTCAGCAAATATTTCACTCTGTGTAGTATTGCAATTGATTTGGATATTTTACCTTTAATATAATTAATATGTGACTTCCAACACAGTTTATTATCAATTATTACTCCAAGAAATTTAGTTTCGGATACCCTTTCAATCTCTACACCATTTACACTGAGTTTAGATACTAAGTTGTTGTGATGGTTGTTAAAAACTATAAATTTTGTCTTACTTAAATTGAGCGTTAATTTGTTTGAATCAAACCACAGTTTAAGCTTTCCTAATTCCTTTCCGAGTGTATCCAAAAGTTGTTCCAAATTGCTTCCACTGCATAATAGATTAGTGTCATCGGCAAACAGTATTAAGTCCATTTTTTCTGAAACTTTACATATATCATTTATATACATATTGAATAACAATGGCCCCAAAACTGAACCCTGTGGGACTCCACAAGTAACCTTCAGTAACTGTGAGTTTTTGTTACCACCACATACATACTGATATCTATTCTTTAAGTAACTACATAACCAGGACAGTGCTACCCCTCTAATACCACAATTTTGTAGTTTCTTTAATAATAAATTATGATCCACTGTATCAAATGCTTTTTTAAGATCCAGGAATACCCCAACTGAATACTCTTTATTTTCAATGGCAGTTGATATTTTTTCTATAAATTCCATTAGAGCAAATGCAGTTGTCCTCTTGTGTCTGAACCCATATTGCTGTTCACACAATAAATTATTCTTCAGTATGAAGTTGTCAATTCTCTCATAGAATATTTTTTCAAGTATCTTGGAAAATTGTGGCAATAGTGAAATTGGTCTATAGTTTGAGAATTCCCCTGTCTTGTATATCGGAATTACTTTAGCTATTTTCATTGCATTGGGAAATATACCTGTTTGGAAAGACAGGTTAAAGATATACGTCAGTGGTTTCACTAAGCATTCAATAATAGTTTTGACTAAGAGCATGTCAATACCATCACAGTCCGTAGATGTTTTACTTTTAAACGATTTAACAATTTCAATGACCTCTCTCTCGTCTGTGTTCTTTTGCTTATTGTATCACCTGTAGGCGCCGTAATGGGTATTTCTCGAGCCAAATTAGGACCAATGTTAACAAAAAAGTTATTAGATTCATCTGCAGGTGAAACTGCATTCACACTCTGAGTCGTTTTATTATTTTTTGAAAAATCGGTTGGGTAGCTTGTATTTCTGTTTTTATTTCCAAGAATACTGTTAAGTATTGTCCATGTATTTTTAATATTGTCTCTGTTTTTCTCCAGTTCTTTACTGTAATAGTCTCTCTTACTACATCTTATTATATATGTTAACTTATTTTTGTATGTTTTATACCGCTGCTCTGCTTCTTTTGTCCTTTTCTTTAGGAAAGCTTTATATAATAAATTTTTCTTTTTACACGCCTTTTGTAATCCTTTGGTTAACCATGGCTTATCGGCAAATTTATGTTTAAGCTTTTTCTTTACTAATGGACAATTTTTTTCATAAAGAGTGGTTACAATGTTTATAAATGTGTCATAGGCTTCATTTACATCTGATACATAGACTTCTGTCCAGTCTTGCTTCAGCAAGTCTTCTTTAAGAGAACTGATTGCATTTTGTGATTTGTATCTGAACGATTTTAAAAAATTTTCTGTATTGGCCCCCGTGTGGCCATGGATAAGTGCAAAGGTTGGCAAGTGGTCACTTATATCATTTATCAGTAATCCACTTTCTATTTTCTTATCAATAATATTAACAAACAGGTTGTCAATAAGTGTAGCAGTGTGAACTGTGATTCTACTGGGATGTGTTATTGTGGAATATAGACTCATGCTGTACATAGAGTTCATGAACTCTGTAATTACATTTTGTTGATATGGATTTAGTAAATCAATATTGAAATCTCCACAAATTACTACCATTTTCTTACTTGTAATATTATTGTACAGCTCGACTAATTTATCTCTGAATGTCTCAATGCAAGTTCCCAGCGTTCTATATATACAACTTATAATTAGATTTTTTGTTTTATCTTGGTCAATCTCAATAGTAACACATTCCAAAATCCCTGGTAGTGCAAAGGACATTCCATTTACAAGCTTACACCTATACAGGTCATCAATATACAGAGCAACACCACCACCCTTTTTTTGAGATCTGTTAATATGAAACATCTGATATCCCTCTATTGCCATCAGGGGAGCCTGCTCTTCATTAAGCCAAGTTTCAGAGACTGCGATAGCTGTAAATTTTCTGTCTAGCTGTTTTAAATAGTCCTGAATCTGTGGAAAGTTTTTGTTAAGACTTCTGCTGTTGAAGTGTATTATTGATAGTTTACCATCTAGTTGCACTTGACTTTTGAATTTCTTTTCAGTGTAATATTCACAATTATTATGAATATTATTGAAAAAGTGGTTATCAGGATCAATATCATTCTCCATCTCTTGTAGTTTATGTTCAGCATAATGGCATATTTTCAGAGTTTGAATTTCCTCACTCTGTGTCAAATGACTATCTCCAACTGGGGATAATTGATGTCTACTCAAGTCTGTCATAAGTTTTTTTTTGTTTATGTGTTTGGGTCTTGTGGCCATCCCTACCAGCTCCATTTGTGTTTTGAAGCAGCACAGATAAGAACCTTGTTTGAAATACAAGATCACTTAAGAATTATATAAAATAACGCGAAAGCTAGAGAAAGACACGCGAGAGACCCAGGAGGACCGATCAAAATCATCCATCTCTTGTAGTTTATGTTCAGCATAATGGCATACTTTCAGAGTTTGAATTTCCTCACTCTGTGTCAAATGACTTCCTCCAACTGGGGATAATTGATGTCTACTCAAGTCAGCCATAAGTTTTTTTTGTTTGTTTTGCTTATTTTTTTTTTTTTTAAAGTACATTGACATGGTATGTCAAAAGAACAATTCTTGCCGTGTGTGTGGATATGGATTATCATTGTCTCTTAATTTTTAAAAAATATTCTTTCTAATTAAATATTCTAATTATATTCTTAAAAAATATAAAAATCAAAGAATATATTCCAAACTTGACTCAGTTCAACAACGCTGCTGCTTTTTTTTTTTATTTTAAACTTTGTAACACTGGCAGCATTTCACTGGTCAGCACCATGAAACCATGCATTCTGAAGTTTTAAGTGCAAGTTTGTGCAAAACTTTAAAGCTGAGTATTTAAGTAAACATTCAGATGAAATTCAAAGTGCCACTTTATGCATGAGATAAAAAAAAATGCTGTAGATCTGAAAATAAGGGAACTAACCCTTTAAGTTGTATCTTTGTCATCCATCATTATTATCATAAGTATTCTCCTGGTCTTCAGTTTATTTAGTAGTGTTTCTGATATTCTCTGTCCATTCTTAGTGTTTAGGTTTGCTCTTATTTTGAAGTCATTCCTGTTCCATTTCCTGTAGCGTTATTGTTGTAGTTCTCCTTCCAGTTCACCATTATAATTTGTTATTTACATTTCTGTTACCTAACTTTCATCAGCTGAAACTCTCCACTGAAAGGTAAGCCCATGTTATGTCTTCATTCCTGTTGTTCTCCACGCTCCCATCTGGGGTGTACTTTCAGTTTTTGTACTTTTGCTCTTCTGTTTACGTTTCAGTTTTAGCATCTTCCAGCCTCTGAGCTGGAAAGGCAGCGGCTGCTGATGTGCGACGCACTTCCTTCTGCTCGGTTCTGGACAGAATTCAGCATTCTCCTTTACCGTGATACTTTTGCAAGTGTTTTATCAAGTTGGTGGCGTTAAAATTGTAAATGCTGGCACCACCCCACAAAACGGTAATTTCACACAGCAAACATACCAAGGCGAGTCCCACAGATGGGCTCCAGTGACACGTGACACCCGTTGCTTCTCAGCGTGGCTGAGAACGGTGACTGGACCATCATTTTCAAATCATTAGAATAGAATAGAATAGGCTTTATTGTCATTGTACAGTTGTACAGCACAATGAAATCGTGGGTGCTTCACCAGGCTACTGCGCAGCAAAGTAAGGGAGAAGAATTAGATAAAACACAGTTACAGAACACACGACTCAACACACAACTGAAATAAAAATAGCCCAGAATTATGGAAATATACACAGGTATGGTAGTGGCTTCACGGATGGAACTAAGTACATAAAAGTGTGGAGTGCAAAGACAGGTGTGATTATTATGATCATCAAAAAGGTCCTCAGTTCTGTGCATGTGAGCGTTCAGAGGGAGGGGGGTGGGGCCTCTGACTGTTTGCAGTCCGGATGGCCCAGGGAAAGAAACTGTTTGTCTGTCTGGAGGTGTGGGACCTGATCGATCTGAACCGTCATCCAGAGGGAAGCAAAGCAAGTCAAACAGGGGGTGGGCGGGATGTGAGGGGTCTCCTGTGATGGCCTTGATCCTTCTGAGACAGGAGGATCTGGATGATTTTTTGGGCGGTGTTGATGACCCTCTGCACAGCCTTTCTGTTCTTGGCCGTGGAGCCGGCGTACCACGCACCCAGACAGTAGGTGAGCACGCTCTCCACTGAGCAGCGGGAGAAGGTCAGCAGCAGCTTCTGGTCCAGGTTGTTCTTCCTCAGGACACGGAGGAAGTGCAGCTGCTTCACAATTAATGTTTCAGATTGGTAAATTGCTTTTATTCCTTACCGACACTGATCCAGCCATTTTGCTCGGATCAAACCCGATACCGATACCAATACCACGAATTGGATCAGCTCATGCCTAATTTTAACATAGATAATCTCCTCCATTGCCATGAGGAGCAAACCTGTGTTTGTATATACAGCATATATACAGTATGTATATCTTAAATAATTTTAAAATTTACAAATGGTTATTTTCTCATATTCAATAAAGACAAATACATATTTGCAAAAACTGACTGTGTGCAATTTATTGTTTTTGTATAAAAAGGTTTTAGAGTGATGCCTTCAGAATAGGAAAAACAGCCTCTATAAATGCTGCAGTAGCTGTAGTCATGGTCATAATTCATTTTAATGGCTCCAGCACCCTTTGGGTTAGTGGATGAGGTCTTTGGGGGATCCCACCTGACCATAGCTCTTCATGACTTCCTTTTTACAGCTGCATTGCCTCACCCTGACTCTTCTCAAAGTGCACAAGCAGACATGAAATCACCTCTACGGCGGAGCATGACAGGCTCCTTGTTCAAACGTCAGCCACTGAGCAGCAGAGGAACTGCCTCATGCGGCACTAAACCAAAAGAATGATCACAGAAGCTGAGATCACAAATACAGGGATGACTTACAGTTTATGATGAATATAGAGCAGGGCAAACATCAGATGATTAATTTTTCCATCTATGGTCATCTGACCATCTGATTTAGACAGACTGTAATTAAGGGATGTTACACAGGAATGGAAAAGGAGGCTCAAAATGTATATGCAGACAACAGGAAAAAATGGGAATTTTCTGAATTAGTGAGCAAAACAGTTACTTCCCAATGTTTGCTACTGGATTACTTAAAATAAAGTTGAGTGTTCGTCATATTTAGGAATTTTAAATAGTTAATAAGTGGGTCATTGGTGTCCAGCTCACTTTTGCATCACTATACTGTCGTACTGGTTGCCACGTTGAGACACATATCCACAAGCCACATGCATCTGACACAGCTGACAGTATCTGGCAACCCCGAGCTTCCTGACAAATAACAACACATGACATCAACCCAGTTATGCCATTGGTGTTAAGATCAGTAGTTCTCATCTACTGGATCTGCGGAGGATCTGCGGAGAGGATCATTGGTACCGACCTACCCCCCATTGAGAACTTATATCGGTCCATAACCAGGAAACGGGCGGGAAACATCTGTGCTGACCCATCACACCCCGGCCACAAACTGTTTGAACTTCTATCTTCTGGTCGTCGTTACAGATCACTGAAGGTCAAAACCACCCGTCACAGGAACAGTTTCTTTCCTCAAGCCATCACTCTGATGAACTCCTAACATTCACCTAGTCCTACCTGTTGCTGTACTCATGACTTTTCATCCATTATTACATTGCACATAACTCTCACACTGCTTTTTACTTCATTCACATTATATCACTGAATCTGAGTCCACATTGAAATACTGTGTGATTGTATATTTTTTCATATATTTCTGCAAAGTGTGGTTAGTCCGAGTAAATAACTGCATATATTCCTGTATATATTTGCATCCTTTTATAGAAACGTGGACAGACTGTAATTTACTGTACATACTGTGGTTGTCATTGAATCCTTATTTAAATCCTTCACCTGAACAACGAGAGCAAGTTTTTAGCCAAAGTCAAATTCCTTGTATGTGTTGTGCATACTTGGCCAATAAAGCTGATTCTGATTCTGATTCTGATTCTGATCAGTCACCTGCTTATGATTGTTTTGGACCCATAATTTTTTAAGTAATTATTTCACAACTATTTGCACCTTTCTAAAAATGTGTTATTTAAAACATATGAAAATGTCATCATTATAACCAGTAATTGTTGTTAAAAAGTGAAATAGTGACCTGATTCTTGTCAGACCACAGGTTGCAAACAGCTGAAGTTTGTTTTCTCATGAGCTCGATTTTCACCATCAGTTATTTGTCAACAGGTTACTAAAATTTAAGAACAGTAAAGATTTCTAGCCAAAAAGTCTTTTGAGCTTGCCAAATAGTGAGCTGGAATCAATGTATGAAATATGTCATAACTTGTTATAATTGCTTAGTCATGATTTACAAGTCATATATAACTCAATTATCCTACTTACTATTTATAAACCCTTTCTTAGGGTAGTTAATGTAAAGTGATACGTCTAGACACCCCATACCACCTGGGTTTGCTGATGCTACACTTCTTCCCTGAGATCACTGAAGCGGTGGCCTGCAGGTAGAGCATCTTCCCCACAGCTGGGAGATATGAATGGTACTTTCTGCCTTCAGCATAACGGAATTTGGGAAAGGAAAATTAACGCACTAGAGGACTAGCCCGTCACTGCAGTTTCAGTACTTACAGTAGCTACTAGAGTCTTACAAAACATATGCAACCGGAATTGCAATAGATTTATTGCAAAATTGGTTGGGATGACCAAACTCTTATTGCAATTAGTTGCCAGCCAGTTTTCAAATAATTAAAAAAAAACAGACTTGCCCCCCCCCCAAAAAAAATTATCAAGAAGAAAATCCCTATTCATGCATATGTCTGTGTTCTAAATCATTCCAAACATGTTTCTACACTATATCAAGATGATGTAAAAGCCTAAATGGGCTGATCAACAAAGAAGATGACTGACTGGATAACGACCAAACTTACTAAATAATGTTATTGCAAAACTGGCTGGCAACTAATTGCACTAAGAGTTTCAATAGACAAATTTATTGCAATTCTAGACTGAATGTCTGACAGTGCATACTTTGTCACTGTTAGTTGCATTTGATAAATTTGGCCATGTTTCTCAGATTTCTAATCACAGAAGCATAAAAATCATTTTCAGTCAGTTGTCTTCTTTGCTGATCAGCCCATTTAGGCAGAAACATATTTGGAATGATTGAGAACACAAAGGCATAAATAAGGAGTTTCTTCTTCATGATAAACTTTACAGCAATCTCTGTTTTTTTTTAATAAAAAAAATGATTGGCAACTAATTACAGTAAGTGTTTTGTCATCAAACTCAGTTTTGCAGTAACATTACTGCAATTCTGGTTTTATTGTCAAACTGGTTGCAACAATGCTGTGAAAAGATATTATAAACAGTACAACTGCATGTACACATCACCACCTTTATCTACCTGATCATTGATGGATAGACTTATTCACATGTGCAGTCATGTGTGTGTGACTAAGCTGCCTGTCCACAGAGAGGTTTTTTTTTTCCCCACTGGGAGCGTTTATTTTCTGTTCATTTTCTGTCGTCCACCATTTAATGCACTCAGCGCTCACAGCGCAAAAACCTCTTTAACCAGCCAACCACAATCAGGCTAAAAGTACACCATGATCAATATTTAACAGCAAAAGCTTGGAGGGATGCATGTTTTGACAACAACCTCTTCCTGAACATGGGAAAAACCAAGGAGATTGTCCTCGACTTCAGGAGGGGTCACACACAGCAGCCCCCTCTGATCATCGACGGTGCTGCTGTGGAGAGGGTGAACAGCACCAAGTTCCTGGGGGTGCACATCTCTGAGGAACTCACCTGGACCAACAGCACCACATCACTGGCCAAGAAGGCCCAAACTCATCTCCATTTCCTCTGCAGATAGAGGAGAGCACGAGTCCCACCCCACATCATGCAGTCTTTCTACCGGGGCACCACTGAGAGCATCCTCACCTACTGCATCACGGTGTGGTATGGAAGCTGCACTGCCGCCTGCCGGAAGACACTGCAACGCATAGTGGATGCAGCCATCAAGATCATCAGTGCCCCCCTGCCCCCCATCTCAGACATCTACCCCACCCGCCTCACCCGCAGAGCCATCAACATCACAGGCGACACCTCTCATCCTCTACACTCCCTCTTCAGCCCCCTGCCCTCAGGGAAAAGGTACCATAGTCTCCAAGCCCGCTCCACAAGACTGCTGAACAGCTTCGTTCATCAGGCCATCAGGACCCTGAATTCTGTTCACCCCCCCACCCCCACCCCAGGCGGTAACAACTGCACAATAACTACCTCATATGTTGGCACAGAGACTGGCACACCAACAATACTGTTGTTCTGTTGTACTTTTGCTGCTATATGTCTCTGCACTTTAACCGCGACCATTTGCACAAATGCCATATCTGCTGCTATCTGTATATCACTGCAATACTGATCATGTGCAACCACATCTGTCACTATCTGCACCTACACTACCGCACTGAAATGCACTACGGATATTCATCTCTAGCTGTCTGAATATAGGATTGCTGGGTTTATTACCACCAATCGTTTACCTAAACTAATCGTTTACCTCTATGGAGGTCAGAGTCCTTCTGGCTACCATTGGCACCACGGGTTGCATCACTATATATAGACTGTACATAGACTGTTGCTGTCATTGTTTGTTCTTGTTTTTCTTTTTTTTTAATCCAGCCTAATTCCTTTCTTTTTATAAAATGCACACCAATGTAGAGAGAGAGAAATACCATTTCAGTTGTCCTGTATGTCCTGCACGTATAGTAGTATTGACAATAAAATCCTTGAATCCTTGAATGTTTTCTTACCAGTTTTTTGTGGCTCAGTGTAGTTGGTTGAGAGTTTTAATGCAAAATGTGTGAAACGCTGATGACGAGCTGTGAGTGACAGGTCAAGTGGCTGCTAGGATACAGGGCGGAGACCTTTTTTTAAGAGATCATGTAAAGCGCCCAGAAAAACAGGTTCAGAGTGTTTTAATGTACTCAGTGGACATGCAGCCTTACAGTCAAACATGAGAGAACTCATTTTCACAATATAATAGATTCAGTCACAGTTGGTCATCTGGAGCTGAATAACACATTGTCATGCATGGCCCCTCGGGGCGGAGAGACAGACCCATGTGCTGAACTGTGAGTTGTGAGATTTATTGAAAAAACAGCAAACATAAAGTCCAAACAAAGGGCACAACACAAAAATCCAAAAACAGATAATAAGGAAAACTTACAGGCAGGAACGAACTTGGGATAAACTCATCAGAACAGGGGAAGGGCTCTGGTGGCGAGGAGAAACTCATAAGAATTTACTCCGGCTTACTCAAGACAGCGGCAATTATGAAAAAAAAAATACTGCCGTTAAATAGGGTCCAAAACAAATACACAAGTAGCGACAGGTGTGGGATCACATGAGCCGGCAAAAGGTAACAATGATTAATGATTGGATCAGCTGTGAGAGATGAGAGGAGAGCAAAGGGGGCTGACAGCTGACAGGGCGACGCCCACATGGAGCACAACCCGGAAACACCACTTGACAGCTGTCAACCCAGAGAAACAACACAACAGTCCGAAATACAAAGAATAAAATATCAACAAATGCAGACAGAGAAATAAATACAACCTAATACAAAATGAGAGTAACAAAACCGTAACATAAGCAGGGAAATAACAACCAATACAAAAATACAGAAACCCAAAGCACAGAATACAACAAATATATAAATACAGAGAAAAAGCCACAAGACTGAGCATGGTGGAAACCTCCGGTGCTCCCCTCGTGACACACACGAAGTGGTGTTATCTGGTGCATGGCATTTGCTAACTTACCCACTTAACTGCAAAAACAAAGAACAGTTTGAAGGTTTGCTCCTGACCTTGCCAACATATCAGAATAAAAGCTGTCTTCACATTTTCTAGAAATGCTGAGCAGTCAACAAATAAAAAAGTAACCTACTGCTACCCAGTCAGCGGTGCCAATTTCCCCACTTGAAGTGTCTTGAATAGATTACAATATATTACAACCAATGCAAGTTGCTTTCAGTGGCCCTTCAGGACAAGGTCACAGCTCTCAGCTATAAACCTTTCTGATGTGCCCATTTTTCTCTTCACTTCTCAGTCTAGATGAAAACTTCTCCTGTCACACCTGTTGATGAATGTCAAAAGGCACTGAATGCAGGAAATAGCTACCTTCAGGAGGAGAAGATGAGGCACGTTGGGGTGAAATCAGCACAACAAAAAGCTGAATGATAACTCTTACCCAGAGAGAAATGCAATGAACATCTCAGGTTGATGACA
This sequence comes from Pholidichthys leucotaenia, assembly GCA_020510985.1. Taxonomy (NCBI): domain Eukaryota; kingdom Metazoa; phylum Chordata; class Actinopteri; order Cichliformes; family Pholidichthyidae; genus Pholidichthys; species Pholidichthys leucotaenia. The sequence goes on from CM035837.1 coordinate 243,183,603, forward strand.
CAGAGCAGTTTAGAGTATCTGAGGGGAGACTTCTTCCTTTCATTTGGGCTCATCTATGTCAAAATGAAATCTTTTTGCTACGGGGGCTTTGTTGCAGTCTGTGTTTAAACTCAAAGATCCCAGCAGATGCAACAATCTGCAGTTTATCAGTGCTGGTGTCAAGTAGGTGTTGGATTTGAATCCTATATCAAAGGGTGCTTGTGGTTCACAGATATGCCTATTTGATTGATTTCTTTTAAACTGCTCACACAGCACAGGAGTATTTGTCTGTCTTGGCACCCAAATGCAAATATTGATATCTGGTGGTTTCATTCTGCAGTTATACACAGCGAAGAGAATCCCAATTAGACATATATTGCAGTGTAAAGGAATCTAATGCAATAAGCCTTCTGAATCAGAGTAGACAAACAGCACAGCTCTTCCATTATTGATCTGGCTCTGGTTTGGACTATCAATATGGATGCACAGCAGCTTTATATGCACCTCAGGGGTAACTTATCAAGGACCTGGAGGAAGAATGGCTAATAATTTCAATCTCTCTTACTGGCCTTTTTTCAGTGTTAATACTCTGGAGTGCTACTTCCGGCACGGCTTGAGTGACAGCCTTTTACAGCATCACCACTCACTACTGAGCTTTTTCTCGCCTCCATCTCATTTTTCCCTTTCTTTTACAACTTTTTTCTTGCTTGTGTTAATTTATATTCATTGTGTGCACCACGGACACTAATATCACTGTTCTTGCACTGATATCAATGGTTTTTTTTCTTCACTTCAACTGCATCTGGGGACCCAGTGGGCCGAGTCCTTATCGTTTACTCTAGGGATCCAGGGATCAACTGCTAGCACTCCGCAGCTCAGCGGTGCTTCCAGAGCGAAGACCCGAGATCCCCCATGAGCTAAGGCAGAGAGACAGGGGTTCCAGACTGGAGTGGAGCGATGTGGGAGAAGAAGGTACAAGCCTGTTCTCCCAGTCATCGTCATGGAGTACGTGAAGTCGCTCCTAAATAAGATGGTCAAGTTAGTTAGCAGTTGGCATGAGACAGTCTACTGGGAGGTTAGCATCATGCTGTTCACAGAGGCTACCATCACACTAGATGGTTTTAAGCTATTGTGTGGAGACAGAACAGCGGAGAGTGGCAAGAGGAAAGGAGGTGGGCTGGCAGTGTTTGTGAATAATAGATGGTGTAACCCTGGACACATCATGATTAAAGAACAACACTGTAGCAATGACATTGAGTTGTTAGATGTTAACATGAGGCCTAACTATCTGCCAAGGGATTTTTAACACATTATTGTAATCACTGTCTACCCTCCCCCCCTTCCCGCCAATGCTGATGCAGCCGTCATCCACTTGGCCACTAGCAGGCTGCACACAAAGCACCCCAATGCCCTTCACTTCATCTCTGGGGATTTTTACAATGCTTCTGTCCTCCACCTTGCCCATTTTCACCCAGTATGTCACATGCCACAACAGGGACAATAAATCACTGAACATATTTTATGTCAACACCAAGGAAGCGTACAACTCATCACCCCTCCCCTAGGAAGATTGCATCAAAATCTGGTTCACCTCCTGCCTGTGTACAAACTTCCTGTTACCCACACAGTGAAGAGATGGTCTGAGGAGGCTGAGGACACGCTGAAGAATTGTTTTGAATCCCATGTGTAGGAGCAGCTCTGTGATCCACATGGGGAGAACACTGACAGCCTCACACACCATCGTGGAGTACTTGAACTTCTGTGTGGAGAACACCATATGCCAAGGCTAAATGCTTCACCAACAACAAGCCATGGATCAACCCTGACATTAAGACCCTGCTGAAGGAGAAGAAGAGGATCTTTAGGTCGGGGAACAAGGAGGAGCTGAAGTCTGTGCAGAGGGAGCTGAGGAGGAAGATCAGAGAGGGGAAAGACAACTACAGGAAGAAGATGGAGGACAAGCTGCAGCAGAGCAACATCAGCAGTGCCTGGAGAGGCCTTAAAACCATCTCAGGGCACAGCTACCACCGCCCAGGCCATGGGGGAAAGGGAGTGGGTGAATGATCAGCCACCTACAAAAAACTGCAAATAATTTGCTGTTGTGTATGGGTTCTGTAGGCACAATGGCAAATTGTTTGCAGTTTTTTGGAACAATTAAGAAGTGAAATTAGAAAATTTCCCATGGACACCTGAACATTCCAGGGACCCCTGGTTGAGAATCACTGCACTAGATGTCTTGATTTTTTTTTAAACATTAACACGGCTTGGCGTGCAGTGTAACATATTAAGACTGTAAGTGTTGGAACTAAAAGATGGAACTACAAGAACTGTCCCCCTGTAAGAAGATAACTGCAAGATGGGAGACAATGCTATTATAACCCCACTTCCAGTGAAGTTGGGCCATTGTGTAAAGCAGAAATAAAAACAAAACACAATGATTGAAAAATCCTTTTCAACCTATAGTCAATTGAATATACTACAAAGACAAGATATTTAATGATCAAACTGATAAACTTTGTTTTTGTTTTTGCAAATATTTTTTTCATTTTGAATTTGATGTCTGCAACACATTCCAAAAAAGCTGGGAAGGGTCATGCTTACCTCTGTGTTACGTCACCTTTCCTTTTAACAACACTCAATGAGCGTTTAGGAACTGAGGACACTAATTGTTGAAGCTCCACACATTTTCAGTGGGGGACGGTTCTGGACTGCAGGCAGTGGACTCATCAGACCACAGCACACTTTCCACTATGAGTCAGTCCATCTCAGATGAGCTCGGGCCCAGAGCAACCGTCAATGTTTCTGGGTGTTGTTGATATTTGGTTTTCACTTTGCTTGGTAGAGTTTTAACTTGCACTTGTAGATGTAGTAATGAACTGTGTTAACTGACAATGGTTTTCCAAAGTGTTCCTGAGCACACGTGATAATATCCTTTACAGAATGCCGGTTTTTAATGCAGTGCCGCCTCAGGGATCAAATGTCGGTTCATTCAATGTTGGTTTTTGGCCTTGTTGCTTATGTGCTAAAATTTCTCCAGATTCTCTAAATGATGAAATCCCTAAATTCCTTGCAATTGTACATTGAGAAATATTTTTAAACTTGCACTATTTGCCAACGCAGTTGTCCACAAAGTGGTGAAACGTGACACTCACCTGTTTCTACTTAGTCCGTTCACCTGTGGAATGTTCCAAAAAGTTTTGGTTTTTTTTTTTAAATTCCCAGCTTTTTTGTAACGTGTTGCAGGCATCAAATTCAAAATGAGTGAATATTTGCAACAAAACAATAAAGTTTATCAGTTTGACCATGAAATAGTCATTATATTTTGTTTTTATTGACATCTTACACAATGTCCTAACTTCACCGGAATTGGGGCTGTACACCTGCCTGTCTATTTATCTGTGTTTCGTAATGTGTTTCTTTTCTTTTAAGGAGCAATGGTGATTCTGGTTGTGGCCCAGCTGATGCCAGTGAAGCGTGAACAGTCATGTACATTTTGACCAATCACATCCTTCACAGGAGGGGTCTAGTATTTTTGGATTTCCTGCTTTGAAGTAGGTATTAACGAGGTTCATGAAAAAGGATTTTCTGTCACCATACTCTTGTTGGGAATGCTCTAAAAGAGAAATATTGTTCACACCAAAGGACACTCACAAGTAGGGCTGTGAATCATTAGAAGTCACACAATTCAATTCAATTCCGATTTTTGGGGTCACGATTTGATTCAGAATCAATTTTCGATTCAAAACTATTTTCGCTTTGCATTTGGCTCTCAGTTCAGTACAAAAACCCACTAATCTCAGAAAAAAAAGTCCACTGCACTGTAAAAAATGTTGATGTAAGCTTAAAAGCAGAGTGCAGTGTGTTGATGTTTTGGGGGGTTATATCCAGCAATCCATCCATCCATCCATCCATCCATCTTCTACCGCTTTTCAGGAGGTCTGGGTCGCGGAGGCAGCAGCTCAAGAAGAGAAGTCCAGACTTCCCTCTCCCCAGCCACCTGCTCAAGCGGGTGGGCTGCACGGTGGCGCAGTGGTTTAGCACTGTGGCAGCACAGTTTTACCCTCGGCCGGGGGATCGCAGGGATCATGAGATCGTGGGTTCGATCCCAGCCCCCGACCAACAGTGAGCTGTGTGGAGTTGGCATGTTCTCCCCGTGTTGCGCGGGTTTACTCCGGGATTTCTCCGGTTTCCTCCCGCACACCAAAAACATGTAGGTTTAGGGCGCTCGCGCACGCAGCGACCAGCAGCCGGTGGCTTGTCACCAGACTGCAAACCAAGTCTACCTACGGGTACAAATAAGTAACAAAAAAAAAAAAAAAAAAAAAAGCTCTTCAGAGAGGATATCAAGACGTTCCCAGACCAACTGGGAGATGTAGTCTCTCCAGCGTGTCCTGGGTCCAGCAATCCTTCAGAGAAAGCTCATTTCAGCCACTTGTATCTGCGATCTCATTCTTTCAGTCATTACCCAAAGCTCATGAGGGTAGGAATGTAGATTGACCAGTAAATCGACAGCTTTGCATTAGAGCTCAGCTCCCTCTTCACCACAACAGATTGGTACAATGTCCACATCACTGCAGATGCTGCTCCAATCCATCTGTCATTCTCTCACTCCATTCTCCCCTCACTCGTGAATAAGACCCCGAGATACTTAAACTCCTCCACTTGGGGCAGGAGCTTGTCCCCAACCCAGAGAGGACAATCCACCTTTTTCTGGCTGAGGACCATGGACTCAGACTTGGAGGTGCTGATTCTTATCCCAGCCACTTCAAACTCAATAGCAAACTGTCCCAGCAAGGCCTGTAGGTCATTGATGGATGAAGCCAACAGGACGACATCATCTGCAAATAGCAGAGATAAAATCCTGTGGTCATCAAGCATGACACCCTCCATTCCCTGGCTGCACCTAGATATCCTGCCCATAAATTTATGAACAGGATCGGTGACAAAGGGCAGCCCTGGTGGAGACCAACTCTCACTGGAAACGAGTTTGACTGCGTGTTGGCAATACGAACTAAACTCTTGCAATGGTCATATAGGGACCGGATAGCTTGTAACAACAAGCCTGATACCCCATACTACCGCAACACCCCCCACACAAAAAACAAAACAAAACATGAGGGACATGGTTGAATGCTTTCAAAGTCCACAAAACATATGTGGACTATGGGCAAACTTACCTGGGGCCCAAACGCAGAGTTTTTTCATGACCTCGGCGACCTCAGTCCTGTGATGGTTGAGTTGTCCCCCTCATCCTCAAGGTTTTTGGGGGTTATATTTTTAAAAAAACTACATCAACTATGTAATCTTGTGGTGCATCTCGTGGTGGCAACCCCCAAACCAAGTGGTGGACACCAGTGGTGAGGGGGGCCATTAAGCTGAAGAAGGAGTCCTATCAGGCTTGGTTGGCTTGTGGGACTCCCGAAGCAGCTGAGGTGTACCAGCAGGCCAAGAGGAGTGCAGCTCGGGTGGTTGCTGAAGCAAAAACCTGGGTATGGAAGGAGTTCAGTGAGGCCATGGAACAAAACTTTCGGTCGGTCTTGAAGAGATTCTGGCAAACTGTCCGGCGGCTCAGGAGGGGGAAGCAGCTCCCTGTCCACACTGTGTATGGTGCGGATGGGGCGCTGTTGACTTTGACTGGGGATATCGTCAGGCGGTGGAAGGAATACTTTGAGGATCTCCTCAATCCCACTGATACGCCTTCCACAGAGGAAGCAGGGCTTGTGGATGAGGGGGATGACTCGCTTATCACAGGGGCTGAGGTCGCCAAGGTGGTTAAAAATCTCCTTGGTGGCCGGGCCCCGGGGGTGGACGAGATTCGCCCTGAGTACCTCAAGGCCCTGGATGTTGCAGGACTGTCATGGTTGACACGCCTCTGCAATATTGCGTGGAGGTCAGGGGCAGTGCCTTTGGCAAAGCAAACTGGGGTGGTGGTTCCTCTCTTCAAAAAAGGGGACCGGAGGGCGTGTTCCAACTTTAGAGGGATCACACTCCTCAGCCTCCCTGGGAAGGTCTATGCCAAGGTACTGGAGAGGAGAGTCCGGCCGATGGTCGAACCTCGGATTCATGAGGACCAGTGTGGTTTTCGTCCTGGCCGTGGCACATCGGACCAGCTCTTTACCCTCTTGAGAATTCTCGAGGGTTCGTGGGAGTTCGCCCAACCAGTTTACATGTGTTTTGTGGACTTGGAGAAGGCATTCGACCGCGTCCCTTGTGGTTTTTTGGGGGTGCTTCGGGAGTATGGGGTATCGGGCTTGTTGTTACAAGCTATTCGGTCTCTGTACGACCGTTGTGAGAGTTTGGTTCGTATTGCCAACACTCGGTCGGACTCATTCCCAGTGAGAGTTGGACTCCGCCAGGGCTGCCCTTTGTCACCAATCCTGTTCATAATTTTTATGGACAGGATTTCTAGGCGCAGCCAGGCAACGGAGGGTGTCATGCTTGGTGAACACAGGATTTCATCTCTGTTGTTTGCAGATGATGTTGTCCTGTTGGCTTCATCCAGCAATGACCTACAGTTCTTGCTCGGACAGTTTGCCACTGAGTGTGAAGCGGCTGGGATGAGAATCAGCACCTCCAAGTCCGAGTCCATGGTCCTCAGCTGGAAAAAGGTGGATAGTCCTCTCCGGGCTGGGGACAAGCTCCTGCCCCAAGTGGAGGAGTTTAAGTATCTTGGGGTCTTATTCACGAGTGAGGGGAGAATGGAGTGAGAGATTGACAGACAGATCAGAGCAGCATCTGCAATGATGCGGACGCTGTACCGGTCTGTTGTGGTGAAGAGGGAGCTGAGTTCTAAGGCAAAGCTGTCGATTTACCAGTCAATCTACCTTCCTACTCTCACCTATGGTCACGAGCTTTGGGTAATGACCGAAAGAACGAGATCGCGGATACAAGTGGCTGAAATGAGCTTTCTCCATAGGATTGCTGGACTCACCCTTAGAGATAGGGTGAGGAGCTTAGTCATCCGGGAGAGGCTCAGAGTAGAACTGCTGCTCCTCCACATTGAAAGGAATCATTTGAGGTGGTATGGGCATCTGATCAGGATGTCTCCTGGACGCCTCCCACTTGAGGTGTTTTGGGCACGTCCCACTGGGAGGAGACCCCGGGGCAGACCCAGGACTCGGTGGAGACGACTACGTCTCCCAGCTGGACTGGGAACGCCTTGGTATCCTCGCTGAAGAGCTGGAGCAGGTGGCTGGGGAGAGGGAAGTCTGGGCTTCTCTACTTGAACTGCTGCCTCCACGACCCGGACCTCCGGAAAAGCGGTAGAAGATGGATGGGTGGATGGATGGATGGATACACCCAAGTGATTTGCAATAAAATACTGTTAAATGAAAAAAAGTAGCCTTAGCTTAGTAACTGCTTTTTTCATTTCTCAAAAACTTGTGAGTTTCAAAAATGAAATTGTACACAAGTGAAATAAATTTAGAAAATTTTCCTTTTCAGCATATCACAATTCCTAACAGCTTTTACACAGTGTGTAGGTTTGGTCGCCCTCCAGCATTCTAGAAATATAGGCTATTCATTTAAAAACAAAAGTAAATTCTATCACAAATACTTTGAACATCCATTTAAATAGTAGTGCTACCTGACTGCATGCAGTCAATGTACAGTTACCTATACAGTAACTTAATGAAATGAACAAATTCAATAAGAACTGAATGCAATTGATGCATAAGATAAGTAACACTAATTTTAAACCTGCACAAATACAAACTTAAGTATCTAAATTCTTTGGAGACTTAATGAAAGTCATGAAACAAAATAAAGTGCTGTTACAAGTTTTTGTGATTTTTTTTTTCCACTTCAGAATTTTCTGGGAGTTTATTAAAGTGGTGCAGAGTGTGTTGTTCAGCAGGAGGATTTACAACTTTTTCCACTTCTTTCAACTCTGGGTGATGGTGTTTAATGTGAGGCCTGGCGTTTGTGGTGTTACCAAAGTACTTGACTTTCATTTTGCAAACTTTACATATTACATGTGTCATGTCTAGGGCTTTCTTTCTTAATATCTGGGGTCAACCATCCAAAGGCAATGGAAAATGTACAAGAGAGGTGAAGAAGAGAGTGTAGGCAGGGTGGAGAGGGTGGAGACGAGTGTCAGGGGTGATTTGTGACAGAAAGGTAGCAGCAAGAGTAAAAGGGAAGATTTACAAAACGGTAGTGATACCTGCTATGACGTATGGTTTGGAGATGGTGGCACTGACAAAAAGGAGATGGAGCTGGAGGTGGCAGAGTTGAAGATGCTAAGATTTTCATTGGGAGTGACTAGGAGGAACAAGATTAGAAATGAGTATATCAGAGGGACAGCTCAGGTTGAGCGGTCTGGACACAAAGTAAGAGAGGCAAGGCTGAGATGGTTTGGACATGTGCAGAGGAGGGATAGTGGAGATACTGGACAAAGGATGTTGAAGATGGAGCTGCCAGGCAGGAGGAGAAGAGGAAGGCCACAGAGGAGTCTCATGGATGTAGTGAAGGAGGACAAGGAGAGGGTTGGTGTTCCAGAGGAAGATGCAAGGGATAGGGTGAGATGGAGACAGATGATCCGCTGTAGAGACCCCTAAAGGGAGCAGCTGAAAGAAGAAGAAGAAAATGTCTAGCGCTTCCTTTCCCGGAATGTTGTAGAAACAAAAATGCGCCCACACACTGACCTTCATTGAAGATGGGACTGCGTGAATTTCTTGCTGCTCCATTTTTTCTTTATTCCGACTGTTTCATTCGGCTGCTAGCTAGAAAGCTACTCTGCATAGTTTTCCTGTGTTGGCAGCGTCAATGTGTAATTGCATATCACGAAGCGACAATACGTGTCACGTGACGGGACCCTGGCACCACCGCAATAATAATAATAATAATGATAATTATAAATCAATTCTTAATTTTTGTGAATCAATTCTGGATCATGTGAAATGAAAATCTAGATTCTTATGTGAATCGATTTTTTTCCAACACCCCCACTCAAAAGGTAATGCTGTGGGAACATTTTACAAAGTGGTGAGGCTTTTATTTGCTTAAGAAGAAGGAATCTCTATTGTCATTCAGTCAATCCTGAACAGTAGAACAAAATTACATTTCTCCTATCTGCAATGTTAATCAGAGGGGTCACTGCCATGCAAGGCGCCACCACAAACAACTTCTTCTTCCCCCATTCTATTACACGGAGCACCAAGCTAGAAGGTGGGAAGTACCATTTTTATTTGGTCTTTGGTATGACTCAGCCGGGACTTGAACCCCCAACCTCCTGGTTGTGGGCCAGATGCTCTATCAACTAGGCCACCACTCCAGTAACTAAACTAAATTAAACTAAAGGAGTTAACAAATACAGGGTTTTGATAGAGAGCTCTATCTCCTACTCACTTTGTTTGGTCAGTAAAATCATATTTAACCCTTTGTAGTCCTCAGCAGCCACTCTTCTAGTCTTTGTAGTGGGATGGGGAAATAATAATTTTTCCAATGCATCTCGATTCGTACTTGAGCGATTCTGAATTGATGCACAAATGTCAAGATTCCAATTCTTAAAATTTAATTCATAACATAATTAATTTTGAGGGAACGAAAAAAGCGGAACCTGGAAACAAGAGTATGTAGCGTTGGACAGTTTATGGTGTAACACACAACATTTGGGCCCAGTGCTGAGCGTGACTGCAAGCAAGCTGAAGTGGATGCTGCTTGCGGTGCCCGGCTTTGGCAGGTGATCCAGTGGTTTGTCTGGCTGTGAGGACAACAAAGGAGAAATGGTTGAGCCGGTGACAGAGCGCCCCTCAGCACCTTGCCTGAGCTTTGCCTTATCTTGCTCGAAGGAGTTCGCCAAGGCCCAGTAGAAGCTGGCCGATGGGATGCTTCAGCAGCCTCAGAGGACTGCTCCCAATGACATAGCAATTGCAAGTGAGCTGAGCAGGTTCAGGTTCAGGTTACTTTATTTGTACCCGTAGGTAGATTTGTTTTGCAGTCTGGTGACAACCATATTTACAAACCACTAATTACATTCAACATAGACACAAACACAGGCACACATGAAGCTGACTATAAACATGATAAAAATACTCAAGGCTCCATCAAACAGGGTATAAAAAGACAAAGAGATGAGGGAGAAACCAGAGGTAAGAGAGAGGGGTCATATTGAAGTTAAAAGTTAAAAACTAGTCAGAGGTTAAAAAACTCAAAGGTCTAAAACCCAATAAAGTATTTAGAACCCAAGTGACATCATACAAAATAAGTAAATATAAAATATGTACAATATACAGTGGGGCAAAAAAGTATTTAGTCAGCCACCAATTGTGCAAGTTCTCCCACTTAAAAGATGAGAGAGGTCTCCAATTTTCATCATAGGTATACCTCAACTATGAGAGACAAAATGAGAAAAAAAAATCCAGAAAATCACACTGAAGGATTTTTAATGAATTAATTGGTAAATTCCTCAGTAAAATAAGTATTTGGTCACCTACAAACAAGCAAGATTTCTGGCTCTCACAGACCTGTAACTTCTTCTTTAAGAGGCTCCTCTGTCCTCCACTCGTTACCTGTATTAATGGCACCTGTTTGAACTCGTTATCAGTATAAAAGACACTTGTCCACAACCTCAAACAGTCAGACTCCAAACTCCACTATGGCCAAGACCAAAGAGCTGTCAAAGGACACCAGAAACAAAATTGGAGACCTGCACCAGATTGGGAAGACTGAATCTGCAATAGGTAAGCAGCTTGGTGTGAAGAAATCAACTGTGGGAGCAATTATTAGAAAATGGAAGACATACAAGACCACTGATAATCTCCCTCGATCTGGGGCTCCACGCAAGATCTCACCCCGTGGGGTCAAAATGATCACGAGAACGGTGAGCAAAAATCCCAGAACCACACGGGGGGACCTAGTGAATGACCTGCAGAGAGCTGGGACCAAAGTAACAAAGGCTACATCAGAAACACACTACGCCGCCAGGGACTCAAATCCTGCAGTGCCAGACGTGTCCCCCTGTTTAAGCCAGTACATGTCCAGGCCCGTCTGAAGTTTGCTAGAGAGCATTTGGATGATCCAGAAGAGGATTGGGAGAATGTCATATGATCAGATGAAACCAAAATAGAACTTTTTGGTAAAAACTCAACTTGTCGTGTTTGGAGGAGAAAGAACACCATACCTACTGTGAAGCATGGGGGTGGAAACATCATACTTTGGGGCTGTTTTTCTGTAAAGGGACCAGGACGACTGATCCGTGTAAAGGAAAGAATGAATGGGGCCATGTATCGTGAGATTTTGAGTGAAAACCTCCTTCCACCAGCAAGGGCATTGAAGATGAAACGTGGCTGGGTCTTTCAGCATGACAATGATCCCAAACACACCGCCCGGGCAATGAAGGAGTGGCTTCGTAAGAAGCATTTCAAGGTCTTGGAGTGGCCTAGCCAGTCTCCAGATCTCAACCCCATAGAAAATCTTTGGAGGGAGTTGAAAGCCTGTGTTGCCCAGCGACAGCCCCAAAACATCACTGCTCTAGAGGAGATCTGCATGGAGGAATGGGCCAAAATACCAGCAACAGTGTGTGAAAACCATGTGAAAACTTACAGAAAACGTTTGACCTCTGTCACTGCCAACAAAGGGTATATAACAAAGTATTGAGATGAACTTTTGTTATTGACCAAATACTAATTTTACCGAGGAATTTACTAATTAATTCATTAAAAATCCTTCAATGTGATTTTCTGGATTTTTTTTTTTCTTATTTTGTCTCTCATAGTTGAGGTATACCTATGATGAAAATTAGAGACCTCTCTCATCTTTTAAGTGGGAGAACTTGCACAATTGGTGGCTGACTAAATACTTTTTTACCCCACTGTATTTTTATAGCTTGTTCAACTCTTTGACAGCAGCAGGGACAAAGCTGTTTTTGTAGCGCTGGGTTTTACTTTTTGGGACAGCAAACCTCCGTCTGGAGGGAAGAAGCTGAAAGTTGCAGTGCAAAGGGTGGGAGTCATCATTTAAAATGGAGGCAGCCATCCTCTGTATTTGTCTGGTGTACAGGGATTTCGGGCTCAGCTGTGACTCACCAAGCAAACGACTGGACCATCTAACTACCTGATCCAAGGATTTCCTCTGTTTTAGTTTTATCTGACCAAACCATGACACTAAAGAAAAGGATAAAACAGATTCAATAAAAGCCCGATAAAACATTGTCATTATGGTTCGGTCAATTTGGAAGCGTGCAAGTTTCCTCAAACAATGCAAATGTTGCTGACCCTTTTTGCACACCCTTTCACAGTTCACTTCAAAGTTTAAAATACTATCAATAATTGTCCCAAGATATTTGTACGATTGTACACATTCGGTGGGCTGGCCTTTTAGTATGGTGACTTTGTGCCTGGGAGTTTTCCTCCTAAAGTCAATAATCATATCTTTTGTTTTTGTTGTATTCAGCTGCAGGTAGGAATCCTCACACCAGTGAACAAAGTCATCAACTACTGGGCCGTGGCCACTCTCACCATCCTGGAGGAGACTGACAATGACTGAGTCATCAGCATACTTTATTATGTGTCTGTTGTCATGACTGCTCCGGCACATGTTTGTGTACAGGATGAAGAGTAGTGGTGACAACACACACCCCTGAGGAGAGCCAGTAGAAGAGCACTTTAGGTCAGACAATGTACCATTGACCCTTACTCTCTGCATTCTGTTGGTTAAGAAGTCCAGAATCCAACCCACCAGATTATTGCTCAAATCAAATTGTTGCAGGAGCCTTTCAACTAAAATATGAGGTTGGATTGTGTTAAAGGCGGAAGAAAAGTCCACAAATAAAAGCCTGGCGTGTGTCCCATTAAAATCCAGATGTTTAAAAAGCATGTTAAACATAGTGACGGTGGCATCCTCCACTCCTCTGTGAGGCCTATAGGCAAACTGCAGAGGATCCAATGCATGTTCAGTCTGCCTTAGGACCTCACGTCTGACCAGTTTTTCAAAAATTTTCATTAAAATTGAAGTCAAAGCAACTGGTCTAAAGTCGTTTACCGTTTTAGGACAGCTGGATTTTGGAACGGGAACAACCACGGCATCTTTCCAGATCTTAGGCACATGTTGTGTCTGTAAGGACTTATTGAAAATGTAATGAAATATAGGACTCAGTTCATGTGCACAGGACTTTACCAAGCGCCCACATATATTATCAGGGCCCTGACTTTTGTTCACTTTTACAGCGCAGAACTCCCTTTTAACATCCTGCACCTCAATATTAAAGTGCTGATTGTCTTTGAGTTTCTGTTTCAAATCTTGGATTTCTGTACTGAAATCAAAGGAGTCAAAACGACCATAGAAACAATTAAGAGCATTAGCCAGCTCTGTGTCTGAATTAAAACCATCTAAAAACACATGATTACTGCGCTCTGTGCTCTGAAGGCCTGCAATAGTTTTCATACTGGCCCAGGCCGAACCAAGTTTATTTGCTGCCATCTTGCTTTCCAATTCTGATTTATAATTCTGTTTTGCTCTTAAAATTTTGGACTTCAGCTCCTTAGTGGCAACCTGTAGCTCAGAAACAGACCCCTGTTTAAAGGCAAGTGCTTTCCTCTGTAAGCAGGATTTAACTGATTTAGTAACCCATGGCTTGTTGTTGGGATATATTTTGACACGTTTACGTGGAACAATCTTATTTTGACAGTAAGCCATGTATGAGCATGTGAGCTCAGCCAGAGAGTCCAAATCATCCCCGCAGGCCATTATGAACATCTCCCAGTCTGTACAGTCAAAGCATTCCTGGAGGCTGTGCTCTGAATCTTCTGTCCACACATCTATGTCTCTCATCTCCACCTTGCCTCTTCTGAGAGCAGTTTTATATGTGGGCAGCAAATGTACACAGTTGTGATCTGAGGATCCTAAAGGAGGAAGGGGGAGTGATTTATAGGCCCTCTCTATGGATCCATAGCACAGGTCCAATGTCTTTTTTCACCTGGTTGGGCAGGAGACATACTGATGAAAGTTTTTAAGTGTCTTCTTTAAAGAAACATGGTTAAAATCCCCAAGAATGAAGTTTGGCGCCTCTGGAGAAATTGACTGCAACCGCTGTACCACATCAAAGATGGTTCTGGAGGCGGAGTCAGCGTCTGCCCTCGGATGAATGTACACAGTCGTGTACACAGTCGAGCATGTGTGCTGAAGATGGGTGTGACTGATTATATAAACACTGCCAATTTAGCTAACTGCCTTTTTAGCTTGTTTGGCTAATTTTCTCCTGGTTGTATTAAGAATCGCACAAATATACTGCTCCAGGTGCTCTTTTTGTGCTGGTTTTTTGAGGTGGAATAAACTGGAAAATGTAACATTCTATGTGACTTGCTACGTTTCTGTTCCATTTGTTTTATTAAAATATACTGGAAGTAAATTCATGGGCCACTGCAAATTTGTTGCTTTAAGAGTACCAGGTTGTCACATAGGGCCAGAAGTGACAAAATGAAATGAATAAATGAATACAATATTTATGAGGTTGGCAGATAAAACAAATCCATGAACACACTGAAGCACAGGAACCATGAAATAATTAAATATTTAGTGAAATCATTAATTGTGTGTTTAAATGAATTAAACGATAATTTAAGTAATACTTATATACATATTTAATAAACTATATATTTCCAGTTTTAAATAATTCATGACATTTATTTAATTAATTAATTGTGTATTTATTTAATTCATTTAATCATTGCTGACCCTCAATAGTCACACAGTGAGAGGAAAAAAAATCCAGAATAAAAAAAAAAAATGCATTGAGAATCGTGATTGGCTCGAATCATGAGGTGCTTAAAGATTCCCACCCCTACTTTGTAGCAGCCTGTTTCTGGTTCAGTGTTGGTCTGAAATTTCTCTTCCGAGTCATTTAAAGCACTGTGATCAGCTCAGTGGAAAATGTGTCCTGTCAGAGTGCTGTTTATCTGAGTCATCATCACACCTTTGGGAATCATCAGCAATTCGCTTCTCTTGGGAAGGCTGTGAAATTTTATGAACAGAGTTCAAACAAGGTTGAGGTGTCAGGTGAAGTTTTACTTTGAGCAATGATGGTGATTATTTGTTTCGGATAATATTGAACTTTTCTCTGTTGCTCTGTCTGCAGGCAACAAATGTTCCCAGAGTCACTAGAGCTTTCTGTGAAGTTGGGCTGGTATTGTGAGATTTAAGTAACTAACAATTAAATCCTTATGCAAAATGTTAATATTTATCCTACTTATATACTGAAGCAGATTGTTTATAAATATGGAATTCTGTTTCTAGTTGAGTACTCAGGCAAGATACTGGAAAAACATAAGTTAACTGCTCCATTGCTGCCTCCACCTTCATCTAGTCCCACTGTCCACGCCCCCACCCCATACATCCCCCGCTGTTTTCCCCCTCACAACCCCCCGCCCACAGCCCACAGCCTCCCTACCCCAACCTGACCCTTACTAAGACCCAGGTGAGAGCTGAGCTGAAGAAGATCAAGGTGAGGAAGGCTGCAGGTCCGGACGGCATCAGCTCGAGGCTCCTCAAGTCCTGCGCAGACCAGCTGTGTGGGATCGTGGAGCACATCTTCAGCCTGAGTCTGAAGGTGGGGAGGGTACCACAGCTGTGGAAAACATCCTGTGTGGTACCCATACTGAGGACCCCTCACCCCAAGGACCTGAACAGCTACAGACCAGTGGCCCTCACATCACACCTAATAAAGACCCTGGAGAGGCTGGTCCTCCCCCACCTCCACACCCTGGTGGGATCCACTTCAGTTTGCCTACCACCATGGCATCGGGGTGGAGGATGCCTTCCTCCTACATCGTTCCCTGTCCCACCTGGAGAAACCTGGGAGCACCGTAAGGATCATGTTCTTTGATTTCTCCAGTGCTTTCAACACCATCCAACCAGTGATCCTGTGGGACAAGCTGCTGTGCGCAAGGGTGGACCAGCAAATGTCATTGTGGATCCTGAACTACCTCACAAACCGACCACAGTTTGTGAGAACCCAGGACTGTGTGTTTGACACACAGGCTTTTTTGGATAAGAATGGTGTCCTGGAGGTGTTTCAGTCTGGATTTAAAACCCTACATAGCACAGAGTCAGCTTTGTTAAGGATCTTTAATGACATCCTGATGTTGGATTCTGGTGATTTTGTGATTCCTGCTTGACCTAATGCCGCCGTTGATACAGTGGACCATGACATTTTAATATCCCATCTATTGCATCTAGTGGGGATTTCTGGTACTGTATTGGAATGGTTCAGGTCCTATTTGGCAGATAGATCCATGTCTGTAAGTCTGGCTTTTTTTGAATCTTTCTTGGCTTCCTTGTCATGTGGAGTCCCACAGGGCTCAGTTTTAGGGCCCTTGCTTTTCTCCCTGTACTTACTTCCACTGGGTTCAATCCTTAGGAAGCATGGTATCTCCTTCCACTGTTACACTGATGACAGTCAGATTTATGTACCATTAAAGCAGAAGGAGGCTTTCTCAATTAAACCACTTCTTGTATGTCTTGATGACATTAAGCATGGATGGCTTTAACCTTGTTAAATTTTAATGAAAAGAAGACAGCAGTGATGGCTTTTATACTCAGTGGCTCCTGTGAGTTCCTCTGTTGACTTGGGCCCCTTGGCACAGTTTGTTAAGACAACTGTTACTAATTTGGGTTTAAGATAAGATAAGATAAGATAAGATAAGCCTTTATTAGTCCCACAACGGGGAAATTCCAGGATTGCAACAGCACAGGGATAGCAACACTCAGAGCAACAATCAGAAGGCAAGAAAAAAAAACAAAAAAAACGGCTATCTGCCGTTACGATAGCACATACCGGGAGTGCTCTCTCCTTTTGTTTACTGAGACGTGGCTAACTGAACTAGCGGCAGATGCCAACATTGAGCTGGAGGGTTTCCACATGATACGGGCAGACCGAACACCAGACAGTGGCAAAGCAAGGGGCGGTGGAGTGATAATGTATGTTAACAACAACTGGTGCAGACCGGGACATATCACTGTTAAACAACGTCACTGCAGCAAAGACATTGAGTTGCTAGCTGTTAGCATGCGGCCTACATATCTCCCGAGAGAACACTCACACGTGATCTGCATTGCTGTTTATGCAAATCCGACGGCGAACGCTGGGACAGCGCGTGACGTCATCCATTCAGTAACCAGCAGGCTGCAGACAGAACACCCAGATGCTCTTCTCCTCATCTCAGGCGATTTCAACCATGTTTCACTGTCTCACGTTCTACCCACGTTTACCCAGTATGTCACATGCCACACTAGAGACAATAAAACACTGGACTTATTCTACGCAAACACTAAGGAGGCGTACACCTCATCACAACTCCCCCAACTCGGGAGATCGGATCACAACTTGGTTCATCTCCGGCCGGTGTACAAACCCCTAGTGCACAGACAACCCCCGGCCATGCGCACAGTGATGTTATGGTCTGAGGAGGCAATGGACACTCTAAAGGGCTGTTTTGAAGCCACCGCCTGGAAGCAGCTCTGCGATCCACATGGTGAGGACATCGATGGCCTCATTCACACCTTCACGGGCTACCTCAGCTTCTGTGCGGACAAATCCGTTCCCACCAAGACCATACAGTGTTGCTCAAACAACAAACCCTGGATCAACCCTGAGATTAAAACACTTCTGAGAGAGAAGAAGAGGATCTTCAGGTTGGGGAACAGGGAGATGCTGAAGTCCGTACAGAGGGAGCTGAGGAGAAAGATCAGAGAAGGCAAGGACAGCTTCAGGAGGAAGATGGAGGACAAGCTGCAACAGAGCGACATCAGCGGGGTCTGGAGAAACCTCAAAACCATCTCTGGGCTCCAGAATACCTCCCCCCAGGCCACCGGGGGCAGGGAGTGGGCGAACAATCTGAATTTGTTTTTCAATAGGTTTGACCAACCGCCCTCCCCACTGACTGCACAACAACCACTGCTGCCTGTAAAGACATCAAGTCCTGCTGCCCACTCCCCACTCCACCAACACCCCCCCACTCCCAACACACAGCCCCCCATCCTGACCCTGACCAGGACCCAGGTGAGGACGGAGCTGAGGAAGATCAAGGCGAGGAAGGCGTCGGGACCGGATGGCATCAGCGCAAAGCTCCTCAAGTCCTGTGCAGACCAGCTGTGTGGGATTGTGACGTACATATTCAACCTGAGCCTGAAGCTGGGGAGGGTACCACAGCTGTGGAAAACATCTTGTGTGGTACCTGTACCAAAAACTTCCCACCCCAAAGACCTTGAACAGCTACAGACCGGTGGCCTTGACGTCCCACTTGATGAAGACCCTGGAGAGACTGCTCCTTGCTCACCTCCGCCCCCTGGTGGAACCAGCGATGGATCCACTCCAGTTCGCCTACCAGCATGGCATTGGGGTGGAGGATGCGGTGATCTTCCTCCTTCACCGTTCTCTGTCCCACCTGGAGAAGCCTGGGAATGTGGTGAGGATGTGGTGAGATGGACAGTGATTTTAGATTAAACTGTCAAATTAAACTGTCAATGGCAGCTCGTTCATGCAGTCGTTATGTGATAGAAAATTTAGTTAGATAAGGGGATACACAAATACACATGTGCTTATTGTTGCATGAATATGTTGCACTGCTCACATGCTCATAAATCAGGCTGCACCCCCCCCCCCCCCAATTGCTTAGCCACAAAGTAACGGCTTCTGCTCACATACAGGGTTATTCAAGGTTGGGTGGCATGATAGTGGAAAGATACCGGACATCTGCAGGAGAGTCATCTGATGAAGAACGGTTCCTCTCACTGCCATAGGAAGAAACAAAGAACTGGTTTAAACCTGTTTTGACAGAGACTGGCCATTGTAGAAGGACACTGGGAACACCCAGGGTCCAGAAGTATATGTATCACTGAGTTTTTTGTTTGGGTCTTTTACCAAATTGTGCTGAAAAGACCCACAATTGTGTATGACTCTTTGTGTGCTTCAATAGTAGTAGTAGTAGATTAGTTTATTTGACAGGGACAGTGCAATAAACATAGACAATTAATCAAAGACAATCAATCTGATGTGTTGCACATAGAGTGTATAGCTATTAGCTAATTTGCAACTCTTGTCCCTGGATGGGCTTTAGAAAAAAGAATCAAGATAAAAATATACACAATAACCACATACATCAATGCAGAAAAATTATAAATACACAATTATAAATATTATAAATATTATAAATACACAAATATAACAGCCTGACTCACCTTTAACATAAATATTATAAATACACAAATATAACAGCCTGACTCACATTTAACACATATAACATAACTCACATTTGCCTATTTCAGGCCTTCCTCCCTCCGTCACTCACTATAAACAAACACATTTATTCCTTCCCTTCATTCACTCTCACTTTGCAGACAAATAATTCATACATGAGTACATTCTTGTTTATTTTTCAGCCAGTTTTTAACATTTTTAGTGAATGTTTTAAAGTCCGTTATTATTTTAATTTCATTTGGCATTGTGTTCCAGATGTGACTGCCCTTTATAGAGAAAGCTGTTTGTCCAAATGTGGTTCTGCGGTGGAATATTTTACAGTTATTGTTAACAGAACTCCTGGTGGCTCTGCTGCTGTCCTGTCTTTGGACGAAACCAGCAAGTGGCTCGGGTGCTGATTTATGGAAACATTTGAACGTTAATTTCAGAAGACAGAGGTCAATGAAGCTCTCAAAACTCAATAGGTTGTATTTTTTTAAAACATTACAGTGATGCCACCTAATGGGCTTTTTGTCCAAGATTTTTAGGGTTTGATTATATAATGAACCTATATGTCTTATTGAGGAAGGGGCTGCTTGAGCCCAGACTGTCAAACAGTATGATATATGAGAAAAAACCATAGAATGCATATACAGTGCAGCTGCTTCGTAAGGTATGTAATATCTAATTAATTTAAAGCAGTTCAGATTTTTTTTTACTGTTTTTGAAATTTTCTTTATATGAAGATTAAATTTGAGTTGAGGATCTAGTACAATGCCAAGGTATTTGAATTCTGTAGCTAAACTGATGTCATGATCATGTATATTAACTTTAAAATGTTGCAGGTTACATTTTTTGATTGAAAAGCACATTGAGACTGTTTTCTGAAGGTTCAGCAATAGATGGTTCTTGAGGAGCCACTCTTGGACATCAACCATACTTGTAGACAGTACATCTGCAGCCTGTGCTGGAGTCTTGGCAGCTGTGTAAATAACTGCATCATCTGCATAAAGTTGGCATGTTGCAGCTGAGCAGTGTAACGGCAAGTCATTAATAAAAATGCTGAAAAGTAAAGGACCAAGAATGGACCCTTGTGGGATACCCATGCGGTTGTTTAAAAATGAGGATTTATCCTGGTGAACTTTTACACACTGTTCTCTATTCTGGAGATAAGATGCAAACCATTCTAATGTATTTGGGGAGAAGTTAAAAGATACCATTTTGGATAAAAGCAAACTGTGGTTTACAGTATCGAAAGCCTTTTTGAGATCTAGAAAAACAGCTCCTACCACATTACCCCTGTCCAAGGACTGTTTGACGTTTTCAATAAGGCAACAATTTGCTGTTTCTGTTGAGTATCCTGGTCTAAAACCAAATTGATGTGGATGAAGAAGTTGACTGTCTTGTAAGTAGTCTATCAGCTGTGTAGCTACAACTTTTTCAAGAACCTTAGATAGGACTGGTAAAATAGAGATTGGGCGGTAATTGCATATATCGTCTTTACTGCCTGATTTATGAACTGGTATGACGACAGCTTTCTTCCAGCCAGATGGAAATGTACTAGACCTAATGGAGAGATTAATGAGATGAGTCAGTGGTTTGATTAATATTTTGCTGTGCATTTTGAGAAAGGAGGTGCTCATATTGTAGATATCACTAGTTTTTGAGTTTGACAGTGTTTTAACAATACCAGCAATTAACTTCTCATTTACCTCATCGATGTGAAAAGTATCTGTTGGGAGTATGGAATTTGTGTTGTTGAGCACATTTGGCAGCACAAAAATTTTTGTTAAGTCTTCCACAGAGCCCACAAAGTGTGAATTAAATTCATTTGCCAAAGTAGCCTTGTCACTGACGGTCTTGCCATTGATTCTAAGTTCCTTTACCCCCTTCTGATCGTTTTTTTTATTAGTTAAGTTATTTAAATGCCTCCATAGGGAACTGTTGTTACCCTTTGCATGATCTATCAATTTATTGTAATAAGATATTTTTGATTTTCGCAGCTCATGTACCACTTTATTTCTTAAACTTTTGTACACAAGGTGATCATTTTGTAGTTTGGAGGTTAGTGATGTTTTCAGTGCATAGTCTCGCCTCTTCATAAGTTTTCTTATTTCATTATTTAACCATGGTAGGCTAATCTTCTGTTGTCTACTTTTAATTTGCTTTGAAAATTTTTCTATAGACTTTGTGATTGTTGCAGTTATAAAATTACAACAATCATCTACTTCACATGTTGCCATGAGCTGCTCCCAATTTTGATTCTCTAAGTAATGTTCAAACTCCTCATTTTTTGATTTGGGGATAATAAAATTTGATTTGTCAATATCGACTCCCCCAAAATACTGTAGTCGCTTTTTAGTAAGTTTCCTGACAGCAAGAACCATGTTATGATCTGAGAGACCAGTTACAAGATTATAGGTTCTGGTTATTCGTTCTGGTTTATTAGTAAATACCATGTCAATAAGTGTTCTGGATTGTTTGGTTATCCTGGTGGGTCCTTTGATGATTTGCTGGTAATTAAATTTAGTCATGAGGCTTTTCAGTTTTTGTTTGTCTTTTTTATCAGACCAGTTGATATTAAAGTCACCATGAATTATTGTTTCTCTGTTCTTCTCAAGTTGTTTAACCAGATCACTTAATTCATTATAAAAGGAAGAGTTGTGTGACGGTGGGTTGTACACTACTGCAATGTTGAAATTCATTACCGGAGAGAGACATACATTAACAGCTAAACATTCAAGTGAAGTATTCAAATCAACCAGTTGACATTTATATTTCTCTTTGATGTAAATTAAAACACCTCCTCCCCTCCCTACCTGCCTGTCTTTTCTAAAACACTGGTAGCCCACAATATCGATCATATTAGTGTCTATGTTACTGTGTAGCCAGCTTTCTGAGAGACAAAGGTAGTCCAGATTTGAGTCCAACAGCAACACCGAAATCTCATCTCTTTTGGGGATTATGCTCCGTATGTTTAAATGACCGCCGAGGATCCCCTTTGGTTTAGCCTTGGTGTCCCAAAGAACTCGTGCATGATTAACAGTTTGGAAAAATAAATGTTGTTTTTGCTTTTGTACAGCTCGGTTTTGTGCTAACCCAGTGGTCTGCTGTTTAATAGTGGCAGGTCCAGGGTTAAGGTGAATATCTCCTGCCAGAAGTAGCAGAACTAACAGAACTTTAACTGTATATCCTCTGCCATATTGTGATTTTTGCTTAACAGCCATGTTTGCCTTAATTTGGAAGTTTTTGCTCAGGGCTTTTAAAGACCACATAGAGTGTAGGGTGAGATGTCCAAGCCCAAATCCATACAGATAAAACTTTTTAACTTCACCTTTGGTTGAGTTTGTCGGAAAATCCTTCTTGTTGCAGGTCCAGACACACAAAGACAAAACGAAGAGGAAGTAGAGAAGTAGAGAAGGCTTATTAGTGGTGCCCATCAGCCCACTTTTTAATCCGGTGGCAGCCATCTTCAGTCCTTCTTGGAAAGAAGGAAAAGGAAAATCTGTGGATAGTAAAATAAATTCTGCTTATATCGCCAGAATCTGATCCGATCGTCCTCGAATCCAGCTGGGCCTCAGCTAGCTAACTAGCCCCTTCCGTTGCTGGTCTCGTTGCTCATAGTCGCCGTAACTGGTCTCCCGTCCCGCTCCTCCAACCGAGTCTCGTCACACACCGCCGCTGCCACCGAGCTCCGCTGAGGTCACGGTAAATCCTCCGCTAGGCACCGCCACCTACCGTCGTCTGCCTGGGTGAAATCTCTGCTGAGCCCCGTCAACAAATAGCCGCTTGCCTGGTAGTATCTCCGCTGGGCCTTGCAGCTGGGCTTCGATTCAGGCTGGTGTAAGGTGGAATGACTGGCGCCAGCATTAAGCTAACTAGCGTTAGCTTAGCAATCGCTTCGGGTAGTCTCGTCGCACACCGCCGCTGCAGTCACGGTAAGTCCTCCGCTGGGCACCGCCGCCTACCGCCGTCTGCCTGGGTGAAATCTCTGCTGAGCCCCGTCAAACAAATAGCCGCCTGCCTGGTAGTATCCCCGCTGGGCCTCGCAGCTGGGCTTTGATTCAGGCTGGTGTTAGGTGGAATGGCTGGCGCCAGCATTAAGCTAACTAGCGTTAGCTTAATGCTAGCGTTAGCTCTTAATAAGAGCTCTCCAACGGAGATGAAGCTGAGTACAGAGGGCTTATCCAGGACTTTGTGGACTGGTGCCATCGGAACTGCCTCCAGATCAACGCAAGGAAAACTAAGGAGCTGGTGGTGGACTGCCGCAGGCATGGGCAGCCCCTCACAGCACCAGTAAATATACAGGGAACAGACATCGAGATGGTGACATCCTATAAGTACCTGGGTATTCATCTGAACAATAAACTAGACTGGTCACACAATACTGACGCACTCTACAAGAAGGGACAGCGCAGGCTGTTCCTGCTGAGGAGACTCAGGTCTTTTGGTGTACAAGGGGCGCTGCTGAAGTCATTCTATGACATGGTGGTGGCATCAGCCATCACTTTTGGAGTGGTCTGCTGGGGCAGTGGCATTACTGCAGCCGATAGGAAGAGACTGAACAAACTGATTAAGAAAGCTAGCTCTGTCCTGGGGCAGCGCCTTGATCCGATGGAGGAGATAGGAGAGAGAAGGACGGTGGCTAAACTGTCATCTCTGCTGGAGTCCGAGTTCCACCCTATGCAGGACATACTGGATGCACTGAGGAGTTCATTTAGCAGCAGACTACATCATCCCAGGTGCACAACCGAGAGGTTTCGTAGGTCCTTCCTACCAATGGCTGTCAGACTGTACAACCTAAGCAGGGCTGCTCGCAGAGATAGCAAAAAGACGTAACAAACTAATAGTTTTTTTGAATGCAAAAGATGCAATAGACTTACACAATGGTCCTCTCCGGCATACAACTAGCAACATACCGGTCGCTATGGAGGGTGAGAATATGTATGGGCACATAATCATACCATGTAGGATAACTAAATAGACGGTTATGCTGTTTCATCCCACCTAGCAACAATGCTCTGCACTGTGTGTGTTTATATATTTACATATTTATTCCATCTAGCTACAATGCTCAGCACTGGGTGTGTTTATATTTATATATCTATATATTTATTCCATCTAGCTACAATGCTCTGCACTGTGTTTTTATATATCTACATATTATTCCATCTAGCTACATTGCTCTGCACTGTGTGTGTTTATATACTTGCATATTTATTCCACCTAGCTGCAATGCTCCGTACTGTGGGTGTTTATATATTTACATATTTATTCCATCTAGCTACAATGCTCTGCACTGTGTGTTCATATATTCATATATTTATTCCATCCAGCTACAATGCTCTGCACTGTGTGTCTGTGTGTGTGTGTGTGTATATATATT
This sequence comes from Pholidichthys leucotaenia, assembly GCA_020510985.1. Lineage (NCBI taxonomy): Eukaryota > Metazoa > Chordata > Actinopteri > Cichliformes > Pholidichthyidae > Pholidichthys > Pholidichthys leucotaenia. The sequence continues at coordinate 243,208,139 of CM035837.1, forward strand.
TTATAGTAATATGTACATATGTATATTAGCTGCTCTTGCTTGCTTGTTTTTTTTTCTTGCCTTCTGATTGTTGCTCTGAGTGTTGCTATCCCTGTGCTGTTGCAATCCTGGAATTTCCCCGTTGTGGGACTAATAAAGGCTTATCTTATCTTATCTTATCTTATAAAAAGATAAGTTGAGGAATAAAATCTCTCTTGTTATTTTTGGTTGGTAAAATGAAAAGATCCTGCTAATGGTTTAACTTTTTGAACTTTTACAGATTTGGTGAAGAATGCAGACATTTTGTCAACTGCATTGAAGAACATCGGGACTCAAAGTGTTGGCTGACTACTACAGACAATCCAGGTGCCAAATCAAAAAGGTAAGACAGTGATCCTTTTTTTAAAAAAAAAAAATCACTTTAGGATTGTCTGTAGTAATACAGCAAAGTAAGTCTTTTTGTCCTGATTTTGCAAATTTGCTGAAAGGGTGATAGTACAGCAGTGATGATGCCACAAGGAAACTATAAAGGAAGATAGAGTAGGTGGCAGTAATGCACCTGTAAGCTGGTTGCCAACCGCCAATCAAATCTAAAAGAAGAAGAAGAAGAAGAAATTTGCTGAAAGATTTAAAGTAAAAACAGATTTATTCATTCATTCATTCATCTTCTTCCACTTAATCCTTTTCAGGTCGCGGGGGGGCTGGAGCCTATCCCAGCATCTTTGGGCAAGAGGCAGGGTACACCCTGGACAGATCGCCAGTCCATCGCAGGGCCAACACAGAGAGACAGACAACCATTCACTCTCACAGTCATACCTAAGGACAATTTAGAATCCCCAGTTTTGATGCCAATTAACCTAACTTGCATGTTTTTGGCATGTGGGAGGAAACCCCGGAGGAAACCCACGCAGACATGGGGAGAATGTGCAAACTCCACACAGATCACTGTTGGTCGGAGGCTGGGATCGAACCCAGGATCCCCTGGCCAAGGGTGAGTTGCTGTGCTGCCGCAGTGCTAACCACTCTTCCACCACGCCACCCATTTGTGAATATTCTTTGTGATTATAAAGAACACACAGAGAGTCACAAAAGCATTCACATGTTAGGGACAAATCAATGAACCACTTTTTATAGATACATAGGAAGTCTTAATGTAAAATAAGACTTTCATATGTTATCAATGAATTATTAATGAAAAGATAATGGAATAAGTGGTTACAGTACAAGAAACTTAGAAACAATAAATAGTGAGTAACTGTAGACATCAGTTTGTTAAAATTAGTCTGGGACTAATCTATATGATAAGCTATCACTGGTATTGATGACTGGATGCAGCTCAATGTAAATAGCCTCTACATATAGTTAAGCTGGTTAAAGTTGAATGATATTGAGTGGCAGGGACAAATACACACAAATAACTCTGTGTTGATTCTGTAAATTTTGTGGGAAAACTGTGGGTGGCTTAGCCTCTCTTATTCTCATTTTAAGGCACAAAGTTTGGTGTAGAGTGAAGGGGTTATCCCAGATCTCGAATTCCCATCCGGGTTGTCTAGAAAGAGAGGAATTTTTGCATTGTGGGGTGGAAATAAAGGTGAAAGTCCGGGGACTGTAAATATTTTCTCTGGTCTACTAGAAACAAAGAATCCTGATTTCTACTAGCATTCCAGGCCATATGCTTTCCCACTTATCTCACTAGGATTCAACTATAAGCTTGGAGAGGCTGGAATTTCTAGAAAGGGATTGGGATTCGAAGTTTAGACCATAGGGTTGTAAATACTACTAACTTTTGCTTCCTAAATACCTACTGAAGGAGAGTCTGTAATCATGGCAACAGAAAAAATGAGTCTTACTGTGGAGCAGGCAGTGAATAGAGCACAAGAAGCAGTGAAGAGACAGACAGATAAGAAGGACTGGAAAAATGAGGAAAGGAAATTTCACTAGTGGGTGGAAGAAATGAAGGATCAGGGATATTTGCCAGGGTCCCAAAAACCAATGCCCCAACCAGCTAAACTGGTGGGAGTTTTGTAATTATACAAAGTCAAACAACAGCTACGGAAAAGTATGAAAACGGAGGAAATCCTAAGTGGGGAAGAGTCAAAGGAAAGCTGAAGGAAACAGAAAAGAAGAAAACTAGGGCTACGTGTTATATTCCCAAACTCGTAGTTGCACTTCAGGGAGGACAGGTGATAGTAAGTGACAATGGTAAAGTAACACTGCAACTGTTTAGGCAGAAGGACAGTGCAGATGCACCACCCCAATATGATGATATGGCCCCACCTCCATCAGCAACCGCAGCACCTACTGTGACACAGACTTGCCCATATGCTGAGTGTTCAGCAATGCTATCTAATCAAATGCCCCTCAGGACTTTTGTCAAAACAAATAATGATATGGTAAATGCAGTAATAGGAATATTACACATGGGGCCAATGTTGACCATGGAAGATACAAACACAGCTGCAGAAGGGGAACACCAAATCATTAACCAATGTACACCCATTGAACCGGTAAATCAGCATGATCACCGATATGAAAGTCAGGAAGAGCCAGTTGATAAAACAGCAGGGTTAGTCACCACCCCCACCCCCTCAACAAAGCAGGAAATGGGTGAAGGGCAATTTGGTGCCATACTGCGCAAATTAGACCAGCAACTGGAGCAGACCATGACTAGATTACATAACCTGTCTGCTACCTGTGGGGCCACCAGTAGAAAACTAACAGATTATACAGGTCAGAAGGGGTCTTATGACCCTCCAAAACAATGGAAAATTGACGAGTATGGAACAACAATGGAAAACCTAACCAAGATGGTAGAGCGGCGCACACGTTTACAATCAGGAACCACAACTAAAGTGAGTTACAAAAATATGCCTATGATTTCTGCCGATAATGGAACAGCTCAATATGTAGAATGGCCATTAAAGGACCTCAAAGGAATCTGCGATGCATTACTCACTCGATTCGATCACTAATATCACTCGATTTTTTCCTGGGGCTAGAGTCTCTGACATTGAGACTCTTATTCCTGACCTGCTAAATGAATTCCCCCACGTTCAAACTGTCGTTGTACATGTTGGATGCAATAACATCCCAGATGAAGCGTCGGAGATTTTAAAGAGTGACTTCAGGAGCCTTCTGTCCACTCTTATGAACTGTGGCAGACGTGCGTTTATCTCTGGGCCTTTGGCACCTCTCAGACAAGGCTGCAATTATTTTAGCAGAACTCTTAGTCTTAATACTTGGCTGTATTTTACTTGTCCTATTTTTAACATTGGTTTTGTAGACAATTTTAACTTGTTTTGGAACCGCCCATCACTTATGAGGCCAGATGGCATCCACCCAAATAGACGGTGCACGTGTTTTAAGAGACAATCTGTTCTATTCCATTCGGTGGCTTTTGGCGCAGTGACTGAAACGCGGTGTGTTTACTCACTCTGAAGCTTCTGGGTTTGCCAACCTTCCCTTTTTTGGTTCTGTTTCCACTTCTCGTATTAATCCCATTAATTCAAATAATCTTCACCATTTGGATCAGCCTTCGATTTATAATCCTACAGAGATTGTGTGTGTCTCCTGTTGCCCTAAATATTGTAACCCAGGACAAATACAACACAACTTGAAAAATGCACGCACTTCTGCAGCTCCTCCTCATCCATCACCCCTCAACTTTGCCCCTGTCTCCTCCCTTAGAGGACCTTTTTCTGCTCCCCCCAAAGTTAATAAAAAAGTTAATAAAAATAGAATGCATAAACATCCCAAATTGATTAAACAAAATGTTGGTAAAATTCAAATCCAACCTCAAGTCCCTAAATTTAATAAATTGGCCTCTGTTCCTCCCCAAAATTTAAAAATTAAATGTGATTTATTGAATGTTAGGTCTTTAACTCCTAAGTCTCTTCTTGTTCATGATCTGTTGGTCGATCAATCGATCATCAGATCGATTTGTTATCCCTCACAGAGAAGCAATTTTCCATTCTAAATTACTAGTTAATGTTAAGCAAAAATCATGTTTTAATTCCTTTGAAGGTTTGGTCCTCAGTGTGGGGCATGCTGGCTATCTTGGCTTGAACCCAATTCTCTTTGCCATAGTTTATCGTCCTCCTTTGGCCTATTCAGAGTTTCTATCCGAATTTGCCAAATTTTTAGTTGATTTAGTGCTGAAATCTGATAGAATAATTATTGTAGGGGACTTTAATATACATGTTAATGTAGAGAGTGACTGTCTTAATAAGGCATTCAATTCAATCTTAGACTCAATTGAGTTTTCCCAGAAAGCAAAAAATTCTACCCATTATCTCCACCATACATTGGACCTTGTTTTGACTTATGGTAGAGATATAGAAAATCTGGTAGTGTCTCTTCATAATCCTGTACTGTCAGACCATTGTCTGTTAACTTTTGACTTCACTATCTCTGATTACTTGTTTCCTAAAGAAAAAAATACTACTACAGCAGATGTCTTTCTGATGACATTGTTAGCAAATTTTTGCAGATTGTCTCCTCTATACCATGGGTCAACACAACACAAACAACAGAAATAAAAGATGGAGAGTCTGCTCCATTCGTAATTGATAGCATGGTTGATAGTGTTACAGCCTCTATGCATCGGACTCTAGCGTTGGTAGCCCCTTTCAAAAAGAAAAAGTCTAACCAGAGATTTCTAACCCCTTGGTTTAATTCAGAGACTTGTGGCTTAAAACAGAAGACTCGTCAATTGGAAAGGAAATGTCGTTCTACTAATTTAGATGAGTTCTATTTAGCATGGAGAAATCATTTCTTAATCTATAATACATCTCTTAGAAAAGCTAGATAAAGCTATTATTCTGCATTAATAGAAGTGAACAAGAATAACCCCAGGTTTCTCTTTAACACTATAGCCAGGCTTACAAAGAGCCAGGACCTGAGCTTTCTAGTCAAGACTTTCTGAACTTTTTCAATCATAAAATTTTATCTATTAGAGATTAAATCAGTCAGATTCTTTCTACCATAAACTCAAGTGCATTAACTACTACAACTTCCTCAGTTGATATTGTCACCATGGGTTGAGATGCCGTCTCAGCACTCAGCCCATGTTTTCCCTCATCCCTGCTTCCCATTGAGCAGCGTCTCAGCAGGCTCCCAGCTGGCAGCATTACGGACGGCTGGGGCCAATTAGTCCTCATCAGCTGGGGCGCTGCCAATGTGAATAAATAGGAGCAGCCTCGATGACTCGGGGCTGCGACATAAGCACTGCTAGGCTGGAGCCCCTTCGTCTGGTGCCAGCCCCTGCCTCATCTTCAGCACAACTCGTAAGTGTTTCCCGTAAGGAGTTTGTGCCTTGGTACCCCCATGTCCGGTGCTAACCCGCTACTTGCCTTACTGTATCACTTGGGAGTACCACCTTGTAAGAGTGACCTGTGTATTGGAGTCCTTTGCCCAGTGCCAGCTCTCTATTCTTCTGGCTGCTTAACCCGTGAGTGTTACCTGCTGTGAGCCCTCTTGTTGTGTACCCCTACGCCCGGTGCCAACGGTGTTCTCTGTCGCTGTACTGCTCATGAGTGTTATTGTGTTGAGTATCTGTGCTTCCCTCATCACTCACCCTTACCTTCAATAAAACATCCCGACTCACTGGCTCGCCCTTGGCTCTTATTGTGCGGCTCCCTAGAGCCGTGTGTGACAGTATGTCGCAGCCAGACGAGTTACCGGCGGCCGTGAGTCGCCGTGGAATTGTACCTTTCTGTCCGGGTGTCAGCGCTGCTAGCATGCCGTTTCCCAGGAGTCACTTCCGGCGCCAGGGCGACAAGCTGAGGTCCATCTCGGAAGCTGTCGACGGGACGCTCTTCACCCTGCACGACGCCTCCAACGCGAGACGCTGGCATCCGGGCCGTGCTGAGGAACTCCTGGACTGTTACCGTCATTCTGTGTTCCATCTCGAGGACAGTGCCAGGATAGACGCCACAGGTACGCAGTGAGAGAAGCTCCGCGGGTTGGATGGAAATCCCGGCAGGAAGCCGGAGTGGGCGACGTTTTCCCCCGCTTCGGGATCCCATTCCTGCCGCCATTCCAGTCCGGGAGTTCGCGCCAACCGGAGGGCTTCCCCCGACCTGCGCCACGTCACTTGGGATTCCCTTCAAGGAGCCGCAGCTGACAGCAGTTATGTCTGGGGTCGAGTGGCTGTCGCGAGCTCCACTGTGTTTCCTGTCACCATCTTCAGGCATGTAGCGGCGGCAGTGAGATTGATGGAGAGGACTCCAGGGCTACGAAGCTTTCCCGTGCTCGACGCCTTCCTCGCCTCGATCTCCGATCTGGAGCGGCGATTCCTGGGTTCCCCCCTCGCTTCGTCCCCTGGGAATAGCCGTCATCACATCGCCGAGTCACCTCTGCACGAACCTCATCCGGATCCAGTTCTGGGCCGCCGTGAGGACCGTTCCTCCCACGCAGCTGTCACCTCTTCGCCTCGTCAGTGTGGAGCTTTCACAGCCTCGTTCCCTGAGCCTCATTTCCCCGCTGTCATCCCTGGACATTCGGGCTGGCTCACCCCGGCTGTTTCCCCCTCCTCCTCGACGCGCTTCCTGACTGCTGTGTGTGTCTGGAATTCCGGCCTGGCGAGCTCTCTGCTGGAGACAACGCGAGCGATCCTCAGACGATTTCCCGGGGGGTCACCCGTTATCACCGGGCGGAGAGAGGAAGAAGCAGTATCCACCACAGCAGGCGATGCTCAACCTCCAGGAGGCAGGCAAGTCATAGTTTTTTCACATCTGCTTAATGATTTGCTCTGTCACATTCCTGGAGGAGGAGTTCAGGGTTCGCAGCTCCCTGAACTCCCCCCACCTGCTGTAACCTGTGTTCCTAATCCCGCATCCTCTGTGTCTCTCTCCGCCGAGCGATCCCCGGCTCCGGGTCAACGTGGTGGGATAAGGAGAGGGCCTGTGGTTCCGCAGCTACGTTGCGGACGGAGGAGGGGGACTGACTGCTGCGTGGAGTCTGCGCCGACGACTGAGCGTCCCCGGGTCTCCACGGAGAAGCGGTTCGGTCCAGCGGGACGAGATTCTTCTGGCTTCACGCCGAGTGGCTCGTCGGCGGGGTTACCGGAGCTGGAGGAATCTCAAGCTGCGCTGACCATCGTGCTGGCTGCGGGGCCCGACACGGCTGGATGGGAGCCTGACAACGACCTCCTGACGACGGATCCCGGATCTTCGCAGTCCTGGACGGCGTCAGAACCTGAGATCAGGCGAGTGCTCTCCTTTCTTTTCTCCCTTTTTATCTTTGAGCACTTCAGCCTGTCTCTAGGGGAGACGAGCCGCGTGCAGCCGCCCGCTGCGTCTGAGCTCGTCTCGCCGGGTTCTGGCGCTGCCAGTGATCCCGATCCCGGTTCTGTTTTCTCTTCTGAGCCTTCTTTCAGGGTCACCGGCGAGGAGTTGCTGTTCCTCGTGGTGCTGGAGGGTCCAGGTTCAACGTTGGAGGTCGGTTCTGGTGCAGTGTCCAACGTGGGTTCGCCCGAGACCCAATCGGGGTCCAACGTGGGTTCGCCTAAGGCCCGATCGGGGTCCGACGTGGGTGCTGCCCCAGTGTTGTCCAGGTCCGGTGAGGAGGTGGCCGTTTTCCTGCGGCCTGACGCTCGTCGCCCTCGTCATCGGCTCTCCCCTGAGCCTCTTCCACCGGGACCCGCTCTGACCCTTCGTCCGTCTCAACGGTCCTGGTGGTTGAGTGATGCGGGTCGACGACCCGACCCACAAAACTTTCGGTTCGGTGATCTGGTTCCCCCTGCTGGTCTGTGTTTGCCTTTGGGTGGCCTGGTTCGTCTGCCGGTGGACTGGATTCCTGGGATCTGGGTCCGGAGTTCGCCGTCCGAACATTTCCCTTTCCCTGGTTCGCCAACTGGACAATGGGCGGGGAGATCTCCGGAGCCATCTCGGCCATTTTTGGACTCTGCCTGCCATATTCCTCGGGTGTCACTTTTTCTTTTATCATTATTAAGGTCACTCGGGTGTAATATTTTGTCCTGTTGGTGGATGTGTTTTCATAGTGCTGTGTGTTTTCCATTCCTCGTACTCAGCATTTTACTTTTTGTACCATGTTTTTAGCCTCGTCCTTGCATTGTAGAGTTATGTTTTGTTTCCTATCAGACCATACTCTGCAGTTGTCCGTTCGTTCCAGTCACTTTCACTTCTTTAGGTGACTGTGGGTATTTCTATATCCGTAGTGCTGTGGGTTTTCCTTTGCCCGTACTCAGCATTTCCTTTTTCTTTAGGTGACTGTGTGTATTTCTATATCTGTAGTGCTGTGGGTTTTCCTTTGCCCGTACTCAGCATTTCCTTTTTCTTTAGGTGACTGTGGGTATTTCTATATCCGTAGTGCTGTGGGTTTTCCTTTACCCGTACTCAGCGTTTTTTTTTTCTTTGTGTCACTCTTGTCCTGTTCTTAGTTTTGTTTGCATTATGGAGTAGTGTTTGTTCTGTTGTCCACACTCCGTAATTGCTTTATCCGTTTTTTGTCATTTTTTTTGGTGCAATGTAGAGTACTGTGTTTGGGTTTGTTTTTTTTGTTTGTTTTTTTTGCCCTGTTACCCTACATTGGCCTGTTGGTGTTTCCCTTTACTTCGTCCCCTCCGGCCCTGCCTCCCTTCCTCCCACCCTAGGTGGGGGGGGGGGGCTGGGGTGTTTCTGGTCGTTCACGAGCCCGACCTTGAGGGGGAGGCTCTGTCACCATGGGTTGAGATGCCGTCTCAGCACTCAGCCCATGTTTTCCCTCATCCCTGCTTCCCATTGAGCAGCGTCTCAGCAGGCTCCCAGCTGGCAGCATTACGGACGGCTGGGGCCAATTAGTCCTCATCAGCTGGGGCGCTGCCAATGTGAATAAATAGGAGCAGCCTCGATGACTCGGGGCTGCGACATAAGCACTGCTAGGCTGGAGCCCCTTCGTCTGGTGCCAGCCCCTGCCTCATCTTCAGCACAACTCGTAAGTGTTTCCCGTAAGGAGTTTGTGCCTTGGTACCCCCATGTCCGGTGCTAACCCGCTACTTGCCTTACTGTATCACTTGGGAGTACCACCTTGTAAGAGTGACCTGTGTATTGGAGTCCTTTGCCCAGTGCCAGCTCTCTATTCTTCTGGCTGCTTAACCCGTGAGTGTTACCTGCTGTGAGTCCTCTTGTTGTGTACCCCTACGCCCGGTGCCAACGGTGTTCTCTGTCGCTGTACTGCTCATGAGTGTTATTGTGTTGAGTATCTGTGCTTCCCTCATCCCTCACCCTTACCTTCAATAAAACATCACGACTCACTGGCTCGCCCTTGGCTCTTATTGCGTGGCTCCCTAGAGCCGTGTGTGACAGATATCTGTTTAGATAAGTTTACTCCAATCGACCTCTTAGAGTTGGATAAAATAATTTCCTCATGTAAGCCTTCATCTTGCCTTTTGGACCCTATTCCTACCAGGTTATTTAAAATTATCTTCCCAATTATTGGTAGCCGTATTCTTCTTATAATTAATTCTTCTTTAACTCTGGGTTATGTACCACTGGCTTTTAAAACTGCTGTAATTAAACCCTTACTCAAAAAACCGACGCTCGATCCGGGAGTTTTGGCCAATTATCGACAAATCTCTAATTTGCCTTTCATTTCAAAAATCTTGGAAAGAGTTTTTGCTGCACAATTGTTTGACCACTTGCAGGGAGTTGGTTTGTTTGAGGAGTTTCAGTCTGGGTTCAGAGCTCATCACAGCACTGAAACTGCCTTAGTGAAGGTCACTAATGTCCTCCTGATCGCATCTGATAATGGACTTGTCTCTGTTCTTGTTATTTTAGATCTTAGTGCAGCCTTTGACACTATCGATCATGCCATTCTACTTGATAGATTAGAACACTATGTTGGACTAAATGGAACTCCATTGCAGTGGTTTAGATCTTATTTGTCCGAAAGATTTCAGTTTGTTCATATCAATGACGAATTTTCTTCCAACTCTAAGCTCAGTCACGAAGTTCCACAGGGATCTGTGTTAGGCCCTACTTTTTTTAGTTTATATATGCTTCCGTTAGGCAATATCTTTAGAAAGCACTGTATACATTTTCACTGTTAAGCAGACGACACACAACTATACCTGTCAATGAAGCCTGATGATTGTAATCAATTAGCCAAGTTAGATGCCTGTCTTAAGGACATCAAAGCTTGGATGACTTGTAATTTTCTACTATTAAACTCAGATAAGACTGAAGACATTCTTGTTGGCCCAAAACATCTTAGAAATTCCTTCCCAAATCATGCCCTTAATTTAGATGCCGCCACTCTCACTCTGAATAATTCTGTGAGGAACCTTGGAGTTATTTTTGATCAAGATTTGTCCTTTCATTCACATATTAAATTTGTTTCTAAGACTGCCTTCTATCATCTGCACAATATTGCCAAGATTAGGAGCATCTTGTCTCTGAATGATGCTGAGAAACTGATTCACGCCTTTGTCAGCTCTTGATTAGATTATTGTAATTCGCTATTATCTGGTTGTCCTAAAATATCCTTAAAAAATCTTTAGTTGATTCAAAATGCTGCTGCTAGAGTTTTAACTGGTTCTAGAAAAAGAGATCATATCTCCCTGGTTCTGTCCTCCCTTCATTGGCTTCCCATAGAATTTAGAATCAAGTTTAAAATCCTTCTTCTCACTTTCAAAACTCTTAATAATCAGGCCCCCCATTATACAAAGGATCTGATATTACCATACCATCCTAATAGAGCATTACGCTCCCAAAATGCTGGATTACTTGTGGTGCCCAGAATCTCCAAAAGTACATTGGGAGGCAGAGCCTTCTGCTACCAAGCTCCTTCTCTCTGGAACCAGTTACGACTCTGGGTCCGGGAGTCAGACTCGGTCTCTGTTTTTAAGAACAGGGTAAAATCCTTCCTTTTTAATATAGCTTATGATTAATGAGGGATTTTCTGTCTCTTAACCCCATTTTTGTTCTGTTGTTATTTGAGTCATACTGCTGGTTTACCTCCAATAATGTACTTGGCTTCTCACTGTTATGTTCTTTATGTTTGTCCTCTCCACCCTCTCTATCCCCTCACTCCCAGCCAGTCACAGTAGATGACTGCCCCTCCCTGAGTCTGGTTCTGCTAGAGGTTTCTTCCTGTTAAATGGGAGTTTTTCCTCTCCACTGTTGCTAAGTGCTTGCTCATAGGGGATCGTCTGATTGCTGGGTTTTTCTGAGATTGTGGGGTTTTCTCTGCATTTGTGGTGCCACAAGACAGCTTCTGTTGTGATGTGGTGCTGTATAAATAAAGCTGAATTGAAAGCAATACACTTACAGCAGACTACCACATGGTGTCGTTGACTCACCAGCAATTTTTAACCACATACTGTGTCAGCATTTGCAGGATTTAGTCCTGCCCCCTGGAACATTACTATTGCAGTATGTTGATGATCTGCTATTGGCTGGCCCCACTGCTGCTTCTGTGCTCTCAGCCACGAAGTGCCTTTTGAAACACCTCTATCAGAAAGGCTATAAATTAAATTGTAAAAAGGTACAGTGTTGTTGCCCCAGAGTTCACTATTTGGGCAGGCTAATCACATCTGGCGACTCCGCGGTGTCTCCGTCCCAAGGTCATTAATTGTGAGAGAAATTATGTCATTTCTAGGTCTTACCGGATACAGCAGAAAGTTTGTTCCCAATTACACTGCACTTATTCAACCTCTGCACAACCTTCTTAACCCTTATTGTGGCAAGGTTTCAAGGAACAGATAGCACCCCCACTGCCACAGGCACAGCGCTGTGCCTGTCATGTGATGTTATATGACATGGCCAAAAACTCCTCAGTTGATTTAAGTTGTACAAAGGATTCCACCTCACAAGGTGGCAGACACGTATAACTTACTGCCCTTGCCTTGGAGGACTGATGGCAGGCATAGAAGCATCCTTCTGGACACCAGCAAAGAAGAAATTTTTAGTCAAACAAATGTAGACGTTACCGATCGCTGTGGACGTACTCGATCGCAGACGGAGAAGCCATTTGCTCCCAAATTTGCCAACTATGATTCTAAAAAAGAGATTATTTAGCTTATGAAGGTAAATGTTTACATTTTGTTATAACAGAGGGTGGGTGAAGCTGGTTGATGCTCACCTGCTGCCGCCCCCAGCGCCATGTGACTAGACAACAATTGCGCCAGTTCCATGTCGTCATATAAAATAAATTGTGGTGGAATAAAAGCGAAATTGAGGTGGGATAATCATAAGAGTTTCTGGATTTGGGAGAGAAAGTGCAAATGACTGACAGAGGGCAAAATAACGACCATGATGGCCGAAAATGGATGAAGCGAGAGCTGCCTGGCCAGCAGTAAGTCTAACGAATTTCCTTGTTTGTTGACATTCAAAACCGGTGACAATAAAACAAAACCATCCTTTTTGTAAATATGTCCAAAAGGACACCCACCATGCACGTCATGTTGCAGCAATAGCTAAAGCATTAGAAAAAACCTCACACATCACAATGCAACATACCATGATAATACACACCATGCATGGAGTAGCTTCATACCTGCAAAGTGTACTGTTCACACTATCAGCCAAACGAACACAAAGGCTGAAAAGAATACTGCAAGCACAAAATGCCATTTACATAAGTGAAGGGACAAACATAGCAGAGGACATGTTTGTAGGTGAACCACATGATTGTTCAGCAATTGCAGAAACAGACATGAAAGCTGTTCCAAATCTCCAAGCAGATTAAACTGACTGAACATCCAGATTTGAACCTTTTTTGCAATGGCTGCTGCTATCGAAAAATGGATGGATCTATGAGTGCCTCATATGCAGTTGTAGAATATGATGAAGGGCAAGGTGCATTTCAAACTGTAGAGGCAGGAATGGTAGACCAGCCTGCCTCTGCTCAAAAAGCTGAAATTGCTCTTGCTAAAGCATAACAATATGCAAAACAGCAAGAGGTAAACATATACACTGATTCAGCTTATGCCCACCAGGCTGCACATGTTGATTTACCACATTGGAAAAGGAAGGGATTTCTCACTTCAACTAATACACCAATTAAACACTTAACAGGAATGGTTGAGCTGCTGGAGACCATGGGCCAACCAAAGAGGGTGGCAATTTTGAAGTGTGAAGGACATCAAAAAGGAAATGCAATTAAGGCCAAAGGAAATGAAGCTCCTGACTTAGCTGCTGAGCAATCGGGGGTTATGTTACTCAAGCAAGCATGATAATACAGAAAGATCAGGAGTACATGAAACTAGGCACAGAGGAAATAAAGCAGTTACAGGAGAGAGCAAGTCCTGAAGAAAAAAAGTAGGTGGATAGAGAAAGGAGCAAAGAAAGATGAGGAAGGTTTGTGGAGATCAGCTGACGGAAGGCTAGTAGCCCTAGCTAAGGTGTTGTTGCTATTGTGCAAGGAGGCACACTTAAAGGGCCATGTCTCAAAAACAAAAATCCCTGCTTTGACTGAAGCACATTGGTGGCATCCACACTTGACTGAGGTTGCAGAGCTAGTCATCTCTGAATGTGAAGCATGCCAGAAGTTCTATCCCAAATGTACGTTAAAGACCTCTATGGGAGTTTTTCCAGCCCCTGAAGGGCCATGGAAAGACAGTGATTGACTTCACAGACATGGGCCCAGAAAACAGATGCAGAGGATACAGATATCTGTTGGTGTGTGTGGATACAGTTTCAAGATGGGTTGAGGAAAAAGCATGCAAAACAGAAAGTGCAAAGGAAATGATTAAATGGTTGACAGAAGTGATTCCCAGACATGGTTTTCCAAGGGTGATTAGGTCAGACAATGGCAGCCATTTTGCAAATAAACATTTGAAGGAAGTTGAATGTGCCTTAGGCTTAAGGCATAAGTTTGGCTCAGTAGTGCATCCATCCTCCCAAGGGCTAGCTGAAAGAGCAAATGGTACATTGAAAAGAATGCTAGCCAAACAACACATGGGGACAGGCATGACGTGGGTTGATGCACTGCCATTAGTGCTGATGGCACTGTGATCTACCCCCAACACGACACTCTTCCTGACTCCCCATGAGCTGCTAACAGGGAGAAAAATTCCAGGGCCATTTGTTAATTCACTTTTGACTCCTAGGAATAGTCAAGCTGTACAACTGTCACAATACATCAAGAGTTGAAAGAAATTATCTGAAGCTCTCTCTCAACAGGTTCCAGACATTCTCAACAAGGGCATACAGGAGCAGACTGCTCCATTGGAACCTGGTAACTGGGTGTGGCAAAAAGTAGTGAGACCTCATTGGGACTCACCAAAGCGGCAAGGACCTTTTAAAGTAATAAAAGCCACTTCACATGCAATACAAGTGTGAAAAAAAGGAAAACTCAGCAATTGGATTCATGTGACTCATTGTGCTAGAGCTGTTGAGCCATATCAACCTCTACTACAGACTGTTGCTGACGTAGTCAGTACAAATAGCAGTGATGTCACCTATACTGCTTAACTGCACCAGAAGGCGGAAGTATTACATGTGCCATAGAGGCCTTAGAAGGCCTGAGAACAGAGTTCGGACAAAATACTGGCTATGAACCAGATGCTTTTACTGCATGGTTGCAGTCTATATTTGAATGTTGGGCAGGAGTGGTACATTCAGTAATACTGATAGTTGTCATCTCTATTGCGGTGATTCTTATAGTGGGCTGTTGCTGCATATCATGCTTGAGAACACTGCTGGTGAGATGTATAGTTAACACCCTGTGTAAAGAGCCAGTCCAAAGGATGATGGCTCAAGTGCACTCCCAAGAGGAGTCTAGGTCTCTTCTCCACGACAAGGATCATTGTGAATCTGAGAATGACAGTGATGAAGGAGAGGCTATTGTTTAAAATGTCTATACATTATGTCTTTCTGCTATCCACTGTTCTATTTGCTGCTCACACATCAAACACCTCACTCATACATACGTATAAAATTACATGAAGAAGGGGGTGCACTGAAGGCACCTCCCTACAGTGGGTCATGTGCTAGTCACCTCTGGCCCCTTCTTATTCCTTTGCTTTCTTACAGGTATACCAAGAAGAATGCTGTGCTATTTGCGGTCATGTAGTCAGAATAGATGTGAAGGTTACAGGCTCAGGTCTTGAGGCCCAGCTACAACATACATGGATAGAAATATCTTCTGACTTGAATGTGTTGCTTTGCTCATTTACATCATTTATATCGTCTGTTCATTTCATTATCTGTTTATTTCATTAATAAAAGTTTTTGTAAAAGGCCGCCAAGGGCAGTGGTGCCGGGATGAGAGTTTTTGCCTATAAATATACATCAGTGGACAAAGGAAATGCATAACTATGATTGTTTCATGAAAGTTATACTGCCTACAGGTTTTTCGCTCATCTCATAATCAAATAAGCAACATATATATCTGGGTCTGTCTGCTAGTGTACCTGCCATAATTGTTGACTCCATAAAATGGAGTATGATGAAGAAAAGTTCCTCTCGCTGCCATGGAAAGAAACAAAGAACTGGTTTAAACCTGTTTTGACAGAGACTGGCCATTGCAGAAGGACACTGGGAACGCCCAGGGTCCAGAAGTATATGTATCACTGAATTTTTTGTTTGGGTCTTTTACTAAATTGTGCTGAAAAGACCCACTATTGTGTCTGACTCTTTGTGTGCTTCAATAAAAAAGATAAGTTGAGGAATAAAATTTCTCTTGTCATGTTTGGTTGGTAAAATGAAAAGATCCTGCTAATGGTTTAACGTTTTGAACTTTTACAATTAGCACTGTGACAGCACAGGAAGAAGGTCACGGGATCGATTCCTCCCCTGACCATTGTGGGTTTGATCCCACCCCTGACCATCGGTGACCCTTCTGTATGGAGTATGCACGTTCTCCCCGTGTCTGTGTGGGTTTACCCCGGGTACTCCGGTTTCCTCCCACAGGCCAAAAACATGCAAGTTAGCTTAATTAGAGATTGTAAAGTGGCCCTAAGTGTGATTGTGTGTGTGAATGGTGAAGGGATTGGTGCCGTAGTGTGGCTGTCTCATCCATCCAGGTGGGCGCCCTTCAATTTTCCTCGGGGCATTAATAAAGTATACAAAAAATTGGTGCAGTAGTCAAGTCCAGCTTTTTTCATTTGAGCCAGCTGGCAAAGGTTAAACCCATTCTTTTAAGGCTGCACTCTGAAACAGTAATCCATGCCTTCATTACAGTGGTGTGAAAAAGTGTTTGTCTCTTCCTGATTTCTCATTTTTTTATACGTTTGTCACACTTAAATGTTTCAAATCCTAAAATAAATTTAAATATTAGCCAAAGATAACACAAGTAAATACAAAATGCAGTTTTTAAATGAAGGTGTTTATTATTTAGGGTAAAAAAAATCCAAACCTACATGGCCCTGTGTGAAAAAGTCATTGCCCCCTAAACCTAATAACTGGTTGGGCCACCCTTAGTAGCAACAACTGCCATCAACCGTTTGTTAACTGACTGCTACCCCCCCCCCCACCCCCGTTAACACGTAAACTACTGTAACTGTGGTTTATCACATCTGTGGAAAGCTGAGTTCAATTTCTCTAGCCACACCCAGGTCTGATTGCTGCCACACCTGTTCTCGGTCAAGAAATCAATTAAATAGGACCTGTCTGACAAAGTGAAGTAGACCAAAAGATCCTCAAAAGCTAGACATCATGCTGCGATCCAAAGTAATTCTGGAACAAATGAGAAACAAAATACAAATGAGACCTACCAGTCTGGAAAACGTTATAAAGCCATTTCTAAAGCTTTGGAACTCTAGTGAACCACAGTGAGAGCCATTATCCACAAATGGTGAAAACATGGAACAGTGGTGGACCTTCCCAGGAGTGGTTGGCCTTCCAAAATTACCCCAAGAGCACAGCAATGACTCATCCAAGAGGTCACAAAAGACCCCACAACAACATCCAAAAAACTGCAGGCCTCACTTGCCTCAGTGAAGGTCAGCGTTCATGACTCCACCATAAGAAAGAGACTGGGTAAAAATGGCCTGCATGGCAGAGTTCCAAGACGAAAACCACTGCTGAGCAAAAAGAACATAAAGGCTCATCTTAGTTTTGCAAGAAAACATCTTGATGATCCCCAAGACTTTTGAGAAAATATTCTGTGGACTGATGAGACAAAAGTTGGATTTTTTGGAAGGTGTGTGTCCCATTAACAACCGGTGTAAAAGTAACACAGCATTTCAGAAAAGGAACATCATAATAACAGTAAAATATGGTGGTTGTAGTGTGATGGTCTGGGGCTGTTTTGCTGCTTCAGGACCTGGAAGACTTGCTGTGGTAAATGAAACCATGAATTCTGCTGTCTACCAAAAAATCCTGAAGGAGAATGTCCGGCCATTTGTTCGTGACCTCAAGCTGAAGGGCACTTGGGTTCTGCAGCAGGACAATGATCCAAAACACACCAGCAAGTCCACCTCTGAATGGCTTAAGAAAAACAGAATGAAGACTTTGGAGTGGCCTAGTCAAAGTCACTGAACTGAATCCAATTGAGATGCTGTGGCATGACCTTAAAAATGCGGTTCATGCTCGAAAACCCTCCAATGTGGCTAAATTACAACAATTCTGCAAAGATGAGTGAGCCAAAATTCCTCCACAGCGCTGGAAAAGACTCACTGTCAGTTATGGCAAACGTTTCATTGCAGTTGTTGCTGCTAAGGGTGGCCCAACCAGTTATTAGGTTTAGGGGGCAATCATTTTTTCACCAGGGCCATGTAGTTTTGGATTTTTTTCCCTCTTAATAATAAACACCTTCATTTAAAAACTGCATTTTGTGTTTACTTGTGTTATTTTTGTCTAATATTTAAATTTGTTTGATGATCTGAAACATTTAAGTGTGATAAACATACAAAAAACAGAGAAATCAGAAAGGGGGCAAACACTTTTTCACACCAATGTACATCTCGGCTGGATTACTGTAACACACTTTATTTTGGAGTCAGCCAGTCTTCCCTCTCACATCACCAGTTGGTTCCAAATGCTGCTGCACGTCTTTTAACTGGAACACGTAAGAGGGAGCACATCTCACCCATTTTAGCTTCTCTCCACCGGCTGCCTGTGCACTTTAAGGTTCATTTTAAAATTATTTTATTTGTTTTTAAATCATTAAATGGCTTTGCCCCGTCTTACCTCTCTGAGCTTCTTCACTTTTACACTCCTGCTTGGTCTCTCAGGTCAGCTGATCAGCTGCTCCTGGAGATGCCAAAATCGAAGTGGAAGCTCAGAGGGGACAGAGCTTTTTTTGTTGCTGCCCCTAAACTATGGAACAATCTGCCTTTGTCCATCAGACAGGCCTCTTCACTGTCCAGTTTTAAAACTCATCTTAAAACCCATTTTTATTTTTTGGCTTTTGACCCAGTTTGAGACATTGATTTTACTTGTTTTTGTTGCTTTTATTCTATTATTACCATTTATTTATTTGTGCTGTATTGTATTTTTTAGTTGTATGTTATTGTTTTTATGTCTTATGTTTTTTATGTACAGCACTTTTAAAGTGCTTTATAAATAAAGGTGAATTGTATTGTATTTTTTATTACTTATTTTATCAATTATATTCTGTTTGACATTTTTTATGATTTATATGGTTAATTTTTATTTCTACTATTGGAATGGATTCTACCAAACTAAATTGTTGTATTTCTTTGTACAATGACAATAAATGAAACTTAACAAACTGACGAAATGTTTATGAGTAAAGGAATGAGTGACAGCTGCTCAATGAGGAGGAACATGAGGGAAGGTGATGAAAAGACCATGTGACATGACCTTCATTTAAGCGCAAACCTCTAATTTATCATGCTGGTCATGCATATGGTCACTGTCAGCTTTTCAAGTATGTCAATGCTTCATTTATTTTGCTAACTGAGTCGTCATCCTATAAATAACTTGTGAAATGTCTCAATGTGGGGCCTTTGTATTCTTTTGAGAACAAGTTGTACACAGAGCGACAGAGTTTCTGATATTTTGTGTTTATGTTTAACAACGGGGTGTCTCTGAAATTAGCCCTTCATTTGCCACATGCATCCAGCTGTTCTTGGAACACTCACATTACTGGCAGGAAGCTGTCTCAAATCAGATTTCCACACCACAATTATCAATGACAAAACAATTTACAGAGTAGCAATATTGTGTGTGTGTGGGTGTGTCTCATTCATCAAATTTAGTTTTAGTTTTTCTGCTGTGTTTTTTGGTAAATGAATTAAATGCACAATGACTCAAAATATACAAAAAGTTATTTACAATATCACCTTGAGTGTATATTAATGATATGTCAGTGTTTCACTTTAGATATCATAGTTGCCATGACATGACTCATTACAGGTTATCACCCATAAAAAATCTCATTCTCACCATTTTTTTTCCATTTACAGGCTACAGGTCATCCTTTATCTGAAACAAAGACTGATTTTGCTTTGTTGGAGTGATGGTGACCATTTTTACAGATTTTAAACACACTCTGGCAGCTCTAAAACCACTTCAAAAACAAAATGTGTATTACCCAAAATAGTATATTGTGGCTTTTTATCCACAAAACACTTTCATTGCCTTAAAATTGCTTGGAAAGAGATTTTACATCTTCCACCTACTTACTTGTGCACAGATCTATGAATATTCAAATTAGCTCCACCCATACTCCCGCACACCAGTAGCAGATGCTACAAGGCCTGCCCTCCCCTCTCCTCTGACCTGAGAACACCAAAGACTGCCTCGCTAAACAATGGCTAGTCAAAACAATGGAGTGATTCAGCAGTACATGTACACGCCTCTGACCCCTGCCAAAGCGAGGTGGGTCTTGACGGTCCCACCTGGGGGCTGACAGGTGCCCGCCGGGCAGCTTGCTGCAGGTCGGTGGTCCGATGCGCCCACCCGCTGCCATGGAACCATGACCTCAGTGTGGTGCTCGCAGCCTCACCCTAGCCATTGCGCCACACATCCCCTCGATTACCCAACTCGCCTCCCTCCTCTGGAGGGAGTGGGGGGTTTAATGTCTCCTCCTCCGTCCTCCCTGGCGGGGACAGAATGGAGTTCCGGGAGGGGGTCTGTATTCCCCTGAAAACTCCTTCACCGAACCAAGTCAACCGAATGCAAAACGGATGGGCGCCTTCATCCCCCTAAGAGCAGATGTCTCTCTCTGGTTCAGCCTTCCAACTATGTGCCTCCCTTTCCTCTGTGGGCGCCTCCAGGACCCTGCATGTGCTGCGCGGCAGCTGGTGGACTCCGTTCTCCAAGCTGATCGTGCCCCGCGTGCGCTATGGGGTTCCGGAATATGGTAGCCCCAGTGGTGAAAAACTACAGGCAGCTGCAGTCAGTTTGGCACCATCCCCAGGAAGGGACTGTCAGCGTGGTCAGTGGTAGGTAGACTGTGAGCCTCCGTCCGCGGAGCCACATCGGCTCCTCCCTCTTCCCCTGGGGGAGTGAACTCAGGTGTTTAGCTATGCCCAGTGCTTAGCCTGATTAGTTAATGTTATAACCAATCAGGCTAAGCACGAACCTACCTAGAAATGCTCTGTTCAAATTCGCCATTTTGGGGGGGGCGGAGCTTAACTGGATATTCACAGCAGAAAAACACAGACTTGGGACTGGGGTCTGATTTTGATCTTGATTTGTCTTGCAAGTTCCAAAAAGCATGTTACAGACATGTTAACAAGAGGAAAAAATGTGATTTTTGTTGGAGTGTCAGTTTAATAAATCACCAACCCCACTGTGGTGTAATGTCTTCTCACATATAAACTGAGTTGCAGTCAAGGTGACAGACTGATGCACTGCTACGGTGGCAGAAAAGATGGAGTGCAATATGTAGAGATTTAATACAGTAGAGTAGAAACTTGTTTCCCTATAATTAGACAAGCATATAATTGTGCTTGCATGCAGTGAATTAACTCTTTAACTACCCTTAAGAGGTCTGAGATGCTCATTATACTTTATAATAACTCCCTTTGACAGAGACCTTTGTTGTTATGAGATTACATTTTCTCTGCTGCAAGCACAACTGCTGCCTGTGATGTTACTGATAACAATATGGAAGAAAGTGTGCTCATTATGGTACTGTCATAATAGCGTAATCACAAAATATCATTTGTGGCCTGCTGTCATTGTTCTGTTTATGTCTGGGAGATATGTTGTGTGAGGTGATAAAAAAGCCATGAGGACAGCGCAGTAAACCCACACAGATAGCATAAAGAACCATACATCCATTTTCAATATGCCCCCACTGAGTTGGAGCTATTTTTATCCATTTTGACACTCTGAGCCATACTGGTTTCTCTGAAGTTAACCTCATAGGACCTTTTCATCATCCTTAGGAACCAACAAAGTGAAACAAACGATGACGGTTTCAGGTGCACAGAAGATCTGTGAGCTGCTGGAAGTTGCTTCCAGCTGCATCACACAGCTTTTTATCAGTCCTAAAGCAGGTGTAATAAAGCAGACCACTGAGCGTGACCACCCCGGAAGCCTGGGATGGAGTTCATCAACATGCACCTACTGCTGCACTCTGCTTAAGTTATGGCATCTGGAGGGCTTAACATAGCGGAGGAATGGTGTTCGCTCATCATCCAGCTGCTTCTAGGATGATCTTAAAGTGATAGAGGAACATTAAAACTCTATCCTGCAAACTATAAATGCTTACTGTAGCCTTTTTGAAAGTTAAAAGAAAAGTTCTCCCAAATAATAAAAACTTTACCCCTTGGCAATCATTTTTGGGGAAAATATACAATCAAGTAGTTTTATACGACAACTTATTAAAAGGTCTTCAAGGCGTCATCATGCATTTATGCCTACATAGCTACTGATAATACTGAAACAGATATGAGGACATTTAGGAAGAAGATACAGGAAGAACTTTAAATAGGAAAGAACTTTTTTTAAAAATTTTCATTCTGGCTGTTTTATAGTGTCTGTGTGGACTATAAAAATGAAAATGCTGAGAAAAATCAAAATGTCAAGGCAACATCATGAAAAAGATTTTCAAATTTTGAGACCACCTCAAACTTCTAAGTTTTATTTTATTTTTTAATAAAAAATGAATTATGAGCTCAATATCTTAAGTATTTCATAAAATAAAGTCCACAGCAACAGATGTTAGACAAATAATCCTTTGTTGGTCACATAGACAGTACTTTTGTGCCTTCCATCCAACAGTACACTCGGAACCAGCCTCACCAGTCACTTGAGGAGCCATCTTCCCATAGCCAGGACATCTGTTCTGGCCTGGATCTGAACCCCTGACAGTCTGCTTATAAAGGCCATGTTAAAAAAAAAAAAAAGTAAAATTTTAAGTTCTACATACTAAGAATTCCAAATAGTAAAAGGTGCGACTACTAATTGCATTTTGTGAACATATTAAAGCCAGTTCAGACGATGTGTGTAATTTAAATAAAATACGGATTACTGTTTTTTAATCATTATTTACAAAATACAGTTATTTTCTGACCAAAGCCTGGCATGGTCTGGTGGGTTAAGACTTGCTCTGTAAGGTTGGAATCCAAAACAAATACAGGGCCATGGCAAGATGGCATTGCTGGGGAAGGTTGCAGCTGGTTGAAACACAATAACACGCTGTACGGGACCGCGCTGTATTTATTTTTCGAAATTCTTTGTATGTAGAACTTAAAATTACAAGTTTCTATACAAATGAAATGTACCATATCAAAGATAGTTGATATAATTGTACGTGATTTTCTTGATAACTCAGAGAAAATTCAGAAATGCCCTGAGAGCTGGTGGGCATGTACTATTGTCGTACTCTGGAAATAGCTGAAAAGCGCTCACGTTAAAGCAAATTAAAGGTAAACTAGACAGTATTTTCATGAAAACTAATGTTTCTTTTTTTAAAAATAATGCATCAACAAAATCTTTTGGAAGGTACAAAATTTAAATTTTTATATCCTTCAAAAATATATATATTGATGACAAAAATGCTTTGTTTTTATAGCGGTCCAAAATAAATAATATTTACATCTGAGCAGCTGGATGACAAGACTCTAGTCTCTCGCAACATAGATATATAAACACTAGATAGGACATGGTTAACATTTTCATGGGAAAAGGAGGCGTCACATTGTGTAGGTAAATATAATGGTTGACAACACCTGCAGCATTGTCATAACAAGATATACAAACAATTGTTTGTTGTATTCATTGTAATCATATCAGTAAGGTAGGTAGGTGGAACGTGACTATGGCTGATAAAGTTGTCACAGTCGGTCACAGCCAATAACCTGTCTCTATCAAGAAGTTGTGGCAAGAGTAAGTGCGACACCTACTGGCCAGGAGGTCAGAATGCTGTTGCTCTGCATTGTCGCTCTGGTTAGGTGTTGGTGATGGTGGTGGTGGTGGTGGTGGTGGGGGGGGTGTTCATGATTAATAATTACTATGAAATGGAACCTTTCCAGTCCCATTGACTGTAGTGAAAAGTTGAAAATGGATGCTGATTTTTGCTAAAATGTCTGAGCCTCATTCAGTAAGAAGAAGCAGCCATCTCTATTGTCAGTCCATACAGCCAATCATGTACAGTAGAACAAAATTATGTTTCTCTTATCTACAATGTTAATCACATGTAGAATCAGAGGGGCTGCTGCCATGCAAGGCGCCACCACAAACAACTTCTCCTTCCCCCATTCTATTACACTGAGCACCAAGCTAGAAGGCAAGAAGTACCATTTTCTATATGGTCTTTGGTATGACCCAGCTGGGACTTGAACCCCCAACCTCCCAGTTGTGGGGTGGATGTTCTATCAACTAGGCGACCACTCCGGAATCCAATAACTCTAACCTAATTGTCTAGAATTCCCGGTGTTCCTGCTCTAGTGACATGGAGCAATGTAAAGTACTTGGTCAACATTAGTCGTTTGCCAACCAGTCATGTCAGGTCACCCTGGTGGGTGACATCACTCATCATTGTGTCTATAAGAGTTTTCCACCATATTTTACAAGTGAATTTCATAATTAGCATTCGGATAGAAGAAGAAGGTGGGATTGGTGTAAAAAAATTTTTCATGATTTTGTCCCACTATGGCCCGAGACAGCTGAACATTGAACAATGCACACTGATTAGCTGGTTAGAAGGGTGAAAGTGCAGAAGAATTAGTATAGCTGAAGGAGCAGCTGAATGGCAGGAGGATGTAGGGAGGTGATCGGAGCATCTCTTCTTTGAAATGGAGGAAATCGGAGCTGCTCTATCAATCATATCAGTGAGAGGAAAACAATCCATCATTAAGTCAATCATACATCATTCCTGTCTTCTCTCCAAGTTAAATGATACTGTTGAACATATTCAACAGTTATAAATTTGAGACTTTTATGCAACTTTTTCTCACGTTTTTTTAAAAAGTGCTTTTAAACTGAAATTTTATTCTTATATTTTGTGACTTTATTCTAGTAAAGTTTTCTCTTGAATTTGCAACCTTTTCCTCATACATTTCCCACCTTTTCAGTTGTAGATTTGATTTTCTTTCTTGTAAATTTGTTTATCCTCTTAAAATTCTTATATTTTTCTTGAAAATTTGTTTTTACTGGAAAGTACTGGATTATTTTGCTAATCTGATAACAATAAAGTGGTGAGAAAGCATAATCAACAATTTTGTCATCTCTATAAAATCATTAAAACCATATCATGGCAGGAGATCGTCACTTCCTTGTGGTAACGTATCGTCACTTCCTGTTTTGCTGTCTGCCTGTGTGGTTTGCTCTCCAGCCACTAGCTAGCCACTAGCTATGGCTACTACCTCTCTTTCCTCTCCTCCTCTGGTGTGCTCTCTCTGTCAGATGTTTAGCTACACCTCTGCCTCTTTTAGTGATAACGGTAAATGTAATAAATGTTGTCTTTTTGAGGCGCTCGAGGCGAGGTTGTCTGATTTGGAATCCCGGCTCCGCTGCATTGAAACACCGTCTGCGCCAGTTAATCTTGACGGACGCCCATTAGCTGCAGCGGAGCTAGCTAGCTTAGGTCCCACTGTCAGCGGTTCCCCGGCTCTCCTCAGCAGCGAGGAGACTGGGTGGGTGACGGTGAGAAGGAAGCCTAGTCGCAAAGCCCCAGTTCACCACCAACCTGTTCACGTTTCTAATCATTTTTCCCCGCTCAGCGACACACCCGCTGAGGAAAAAACTCTGATCATTGGCGACTCTGTAGTCAGAAACGTGAACCTAGAGACTCCAGCGGCCATAGTCCAATGTATTCCTGGGGCCAGAGCAGGCGACATCGAGTCAAATTTGAAAATGCTGGCTAAAAGTAACTGTAAATATTCCACAATTGTTATTCACGCCGGCATTAATGACATCCGTCTCCGGCAGTCGGAAGTCACGAAACTTAATATAGAATCGGTGTGTGAGTTTGCAAAAACGATGTCAGCCACTGTAGTATTCTCTGGGCCCCTCCCCAATCTGACCAGTGATGACATGTTTAGTCGCTCGTCATCCTTGAACCGCTGGCTGTCTGTGTGGTGTCCTAAAAATGACGTGGGCTACATTGACAATTGGAGCTCTTTTTGGGGAAAACCTGGTCTTATGAGACGAGACAGCATTCATCCCACTTTGGATGGTGCTTCTCATTTATCTAACAATCTGGCATCTTTTTTATCCAAATTTCCAAAACCATGACTACTCAGAGTTGGGACCAGGAAGCAGAGTCGCAGTCTTACACGCCTCTCTGCAGCTCCTCTTCATCCGCCACCCCTCAGCTTAGCCCCTGACTTCCCCATCAGAGAATCGTTGTCTGCTCCCTCCAAAGTAAATAAAAATATAATGTATAAGCGTCCCAAAGTGATAAAGCAAAATATTGGTAAAACTCAAATTAAACATAAAGCCTCTAAATTGAATGATTTGGCCTCTGTTCCTCCTCATAATTTAAAAATTAAATGTGGTTTATTAAACTCTTAACTCTAACTCCCAAGTCTCTGTTAGTCCATGATCTGTTAATTGATCATCAGATTGATTTAATTTCCCTTACAGAGACTTGATTAGGGCAAGAGGATTATGTTGGTTTAAATGAATCAACTCCCTCTGGTTATTTAAACTGTCAAAATCCCAGAAGTTCTGGTCGTGGAGGAGGAGTAGCAACAATTTACCATTCCAAATTACTAGTTAATGTAAAGCAAAAAACATGTTATAATTCCTTTGAGGGCCTGATCCTCAGTGTTGGGCACTTTAGCAATTTCAGGTTAAACCCAATTTTATTTGCCATAGTTTATCGTCCCCCATCAACCTATTCAGAATTTTTATCCGAATTTGCTGATTTCTTAGCTGATTTAGTGCTGAAATCTGATAGAATAATTATAGTAGGGGACTTTAATATACATGTGGATGTAGATAGTGACTGCCTTAATGTGGCTTTTAATTCAATATTAGACTCGATTGGGTTTTCTCAGAAAGTAGGAAATTCTACTCATTACCTCCACCATACATTGGACCTTGTTCTGACACATGGCATAGAAATAGAAAATCTTGTAGTGTCTCCTCATAACCCTGTACTGTCAGACCACTGTCTGTTAACCTTTGATTTTACTATTTCTGACTATTTGGCTCCTAAAGAAAAATATTATCACAGTAGATGCCTCTCAGATGATGCTGTTTCCAAATTTATGCAGATTGTTTCCTCTATGCCATGTGTCAACACAACGGAAATAAGCTATAGACAGCTTGCTCCTTCTGTAATTGATAACATGGTGGATAGTGTTTCAGCTTCTCTGCATCAGGCTCTAGACTTGGTGGCCCCCTTAAAAAAGAAAAAGTCTAATCAGAGATTTTTAACTCCTTGGTTCAACACAGAAACTCATAGCTTAAAACAGAAGACTCGTCAATTAGAAAGAAAATGGCGCTCTACTAATTTAGATGAAATCTATTTAGCTTGGAGAAATCATCTTTTAATTTATAAAAAATCTCTTAGAAAAGCTAGAACGAGTTATTACTCTGCATTAATAGAAGAGAACAAGAATAATCCCAGGTTTCTTTTCAGTACTGTAGCCAGGTTGACAAAGAGTCAGGACTCTGTCAATCCTAGCATCCCCTTAGAGCTTACTAGTCAGGACTTTATGAACTTTTTCAATAATAAAATTTCATCCATCAGAGATAAAATCAATCAGATTCTTCCCACAGTTAACTTAAATACTGTAACTACTACAACTCCTTCTATTGATGTCTGTCTTGATGAGTTTACTCCAATCGACCTTTGTGAGTTAGACAAAATAGTTTCCTCATCCAAACCTTCAACTTGTCTTTTAGACCCTATTCCTACCAGGTTATTTAAAGAAGTCTTCCCACTTATTGGTAGCTTTATTCTTCATATAATCAATTCTTCATTAACTTTAGGCCATGTACCGCAGGCTTTTAAAACGGCTGTAATTAAACCCTTACTCAAAAAGCCAACGCTAGATCCAGGAGCTTTAGCTAACTATAGACCAATCTCTAATCTCCCTTTCATTTCAAAAATTTTAGAAAGAGTTGTTGCTACGCAATTATTTGACCACCTGCAGGGAAATGGTTTACTTGAAGAGTTTCAATCTGGGTTTAGAATCCATCATAGTACTGAAACAGCCTTAGCGAAGGTCACTAACGACCTCCTCATTGCATCTGATAATGGACTAGTTTCTGTACTTGTCCTTTTAGATCTTAGTGCAGCTTTTGATACTATTGATCATTATATTCTACTTGATAGATTAGAACACTATGTTGGACTTAATGGAACTTCGTTGCAGTGGTTTAGATCTTATTTATCTGATAGGTTCCAGTTTGTTCATGTAAATGATGAGTTTTCTTTCAGCTCAAAGCTTAGTCATGGAGTTCCACAGGGATCTGTGCTAGGCCCTACTCTTTTTAGTTTATATATGCTTCCGTTAGGCAACATTATTAGAAAGCACTGTATACATTTTCACTGTTATGCAGATGACACACAATTATACCTGTCAATGAAGCCAGATGATACTAATCAATTAGCCAAGTTAGAAGCCTGTCTTAAGGAAATCAAAGCTTGGATGACTTGTAATTTCCTGCTATTAAATTCAGATAAGACTGAAGTCATTCTTGTTGGTCCAAAAAACCTTAGAAATTCCTTTCCAAATCAAACTTTCAGTTTGGATGCAGTTACTCTTTCTCTTAATAGCTCTGTGAGGAACCTTGGAGTTATTTTTGATCAGGATTTGTCCTTCAGTTCACATATTAAATTTGTTTCTAAGACTGCCTTCTATCATTTGCGTAATATTGCCAAGATTAGGAGCATCTTGTCTCAGAGTGATGCTGAGAAGCTGATCCACGCTTTTGTTAGCTCGAGATTAGATTATTGTAATTCTTTATTATCAGGCTGTCCTAAAACATCTTTAAAAAGTCTTCAGCTGATCCAAAATGCTGCAGCAAGAGTTTTAACAGGTACTAGAAAGAGAGATCATATCTCTCCGGTTCTGGCCTCCCTTCATTGGCTTCCCATATAGTTTAGAATTAAGTTTAAAATCCTTCTTCTTACTTACAAAGCTTTAAACAATCAGGCTCCTTTTTATTTAAAAGATCTGATACTACCGTATCATCCTAACAGAGCACTACGCTCCCAAAATGCAGGATTACTTGTAATACCTAGAATCTCCAAAAGTACAATGGGAGGCAGAGCCTTCAGTTATCAAGCTCCTCTCCTGTGGAATCAGCTGCCAATCTGGATTCGGGAGTCAGACTCGATCTCTGTTTTTAAGAATAGGGCTAAAACCTACCTTTTTGATATAGCCTACAATTAGGGAGGGATCATGTGTTTCTGAACCCTCCCTTAGTTATGCTGCTAATAGGTTTAGTCAGCCGGGGGACCTCCAGTAATGCACTGGGCCTCACTCCTTTCCTCACTCTCTATGAAATATTTTTTTTTTTTTTTTTGCTGGTCATTGACATTTGTTTGTTCTCTCCCATAGATTGAGTCCCCATCATGCTGTTTGCTCTCTACATGTCTGTTCTTTTCTTCTTCTCTATCCCCTCACCCCCCAGCCAGTCGCAGCAGATGACTGCCCCTCCTTGAGCCTGGTTCTGCTGGAGGTTTCTTCCTGTTAAAAGGGAGTTTTTCCTCTCCACCGTCGCCAAGTGCTTGCTCACAGGGGATCGCCTGATTGCTGGGGTCTTTCTGCAACTGTGGGGGTCCCCCCTACAGTTGATAGTGCTATGAGATGACTGTTGTTGTGAAATGGCGCTATATAAATAAAGTTGAATTGAATTGAATTGAATCATGTAGTATCTTTTTGTACAAGAATGCAGACTAGCTTTTTGCCATTACGAGAGTGGCGTATCACTCTTTATGGACTTAGAAAGTAACATGGATCCACCAAACTCAACAAGTATTCTAAAAAACAACATATTCTATATTCACTGCCAATGAAAAGGCAACACAATTTTGTACAAATATTTTTGAGTCCATCCTCCCTGAGCTTGAGTTGCAGTGTTTGTAGGACTCAAAATACATCTAGACCTCATTTTCATTGGTTGTACTCACTGTGACTTTTCTTAATAGTTCTGTGAGGAACCTTAGAGTTATTTTTGATCAAGATCTGTTTTTTAATTCACATATTAAACTTGTTTCTAAGGCTGCCTTCTATCATTTGCATAACATTGCCAAGATTAGGAACATCTTGTCTCAGAGTGATGCTGAGAAACTAATCCACGCTTTTGTTAGCTCTAGATTAGATTATTGTAACTCTTATTATCAGGTTGTCCTAAAATCTTGCTGCAGCAAGAGTTTTAACAGGTACTAGAGAGAGCGATCACATCTCTCCGGTTCTGGCCTCCCTTCATTGACTTCCCATAGAGTTTAGAATTAAGTTTAAAATCCTTCTCACTTACAAAGATCTAAATAATCAGGCCCCTTTTTATTTAAAAGAGCTCATACTACCCTATCATTCTAACAGAGGATGATAGGGTAGTAGGGTAGTATACGCTCCCAAAATACAGGATTACTTGTAATACTTAGAATCTCCAAAAGTACAATGGGAGGCAGAGCCTTCAGTTATCAAGCTCCTCTCCTGTGGAACCAGCTGCCAATCTGGATTTGGGACTCAGACTCTATCTCTGTTTTTAAGAATAGGGTTAAAACCTTCCTTTTTGATATAGCCTACAATTAGGGAGGGATCATGTGCCTCTGAACCCTCCCTTAGTTATGCTGCTAATAGGCTTAGACAGCCGGGGGACCTCCAACAGTGCACTGGGCTTCACTCCTTTCTTCACTCTCAATGAAATATTTTTGCTGGTCATTAACATCTGTCTGTTCTCTCCCATAGATTGAGTCCCCGTCGTGCTGTTTGCTCTCTACATGTCTGTTCTTTTCTTCTTCTTCTCTATCCCCTCACCCCCCAGCCAGTCGCAGCAGATGACTGCCCCTCCTTGAGCCTGGTTCTGCTGGAGGTTTCTTCCTGTTAAAAGGGAGTTTTTCCTCTCCACCGTCGCCAAGTGCTTGCTCACAGGAGATAGCCTGATTGCTGGGGTCTTTCTGCAATTGTGGGGGTTTTCCCTACAGCTGAAAGTGCTATGAGATGACTGTTGTTGTGAAATGGCGCTATATAAATAAAGTTGAATTGAATTGAACTGTGATGACTCACTGCCTTTGAGATCTGGCTTTACAGTCTGTTTGAAGTTGTTGTTTGTTCTGGCTACTCAAAAGTCAAAAACAGGTGATTTTAGGGAGTGGTCAGCTTCCCTGTATGAAGATGAACAAAAATGCATAGCACTATGTTGTGAAGTCTCCACAATGCTACGACTGTCATGTGACAAACATAACTATGCTTTGGGCCTTGTGGAGGGTGGAATGTGAGCAAGACAAATCCTGAGTTTGCCAGTTCACAGCACCATGTTGTGTCCAACAGGTCATCCGATCGGGCGGCACTGGAGTCAAGGTGTGGGCTGGCATTTCAGGTAACTACAGGACACAGTTGGTTGTCCTTGATGGCACTTTAACCGCCCGACGGTACATTGACCACATCCTGCAACCTGTTGTGACGGCCCTCTTTTAGGACCACCCTGATCTCCAGGTGTTCCAGCAGGACAATGCTCGTCCACATGCCACCCAAGTCACCAGGGAGTAGCTGCAGCAACAAAACTTTGATGTCCTTCCTTGGCCTTCTTATCTCCAGATTTATCCCCTGTTGTACACTTGTGGGATCAACTTGGGCGACATGTTTCAGCCAGAGTACCGGCACCACAGAACAGACAGGAACTAGGACAACATTAGACGGCTCATGAGGTCCATGTAGAGGTGCATTACTGTCTGTATTAATGCAATTAGAGGCCATATTACATATTGATCTTTGTTTTTAAGAGAGACGTTCTGTTGTGATTTTGGAAAGCTGAGGTCTTCAATTTTGTTTTGTCAATCTCTGATATTGTTTTGAAGATGCCTAAAAATAATTTGCATCCTTGAACTGACCATTTTCATAAAAAATAGTATCAAACTTTTCTAGAGTGTCGTGTTTTCATTGGCAGTGAGTATAGTTTACCCTGGAGTAAAGGTAAACATACCAACACCGCTTTGACATCTGCCTATTTACATGGCTGCAAGTTATAATAGCAGCAGCTAAAATGGCTCATGTGGTTGCTCACTGTTGTATCCAAGATGGCACCCACAGTGGTCGCCATGGTGTTTCGCTGCCCTTTAATTTGTTTAATTTGTTTGTTTCTGTTCATCGATTGTGCGTCTGCCAGCTCATACACCCGTGAAGAGCTATTAAATATCAGGACTCTCACTCCCACGGACCTTCTCCCAGTTTTTTTAGCTCCTGCCGCCGATCTGATTCATTGTTTGGCTCAAAGAGTAAGACGGCGAAAAAGAGGAAAGCAAGGGGGGATTCTCACTCGGCTGCGAAGGAGAGGCACGCGAACAGCCTTGCCTGGCATATTTCTATCCAATGCCAATTCTCTCTTGAACAAGGTAGAAGAATTAAGACTGCTGATGCAATTTAAGGACCTCGCTTCCTCGTCTGTCATCTGTTTCTCTGAGACCTGGCTTAAAGGGAACATACCGGACAGCGCGATCAGCCTCGAGGGATTTCAGCTGTTTCGTGCTGATTGCGTCACAGAGCTCTCCGGTAAGTCTATTGGAGGAGGAGTCTGCTTCTACATTAACAGCAGCTGGTGCTCTGATGTAACGATGATTTCACGACACTGTTCTACCGATCTAGAATTTCTCTCTATCAACTGCAAGCCATTTTATTCCCCGCGGGAGTTCGCATCATTTTTTTTGATCGCTGTGTACGCCCCTCCCGACGCGGACGCGCGCGTGGCCCAGCGCGCACTCGCAGATCACATCCTACATGCGGAGCGGACTTTTCCAGACTCTCTGGTTATTGTGGTAAGCGACTTTAACCAGAGCAATCTGAGTCACGAGCTCCCCCGATACAAACAGTTTATTAAATGTCCAACCAGAGGTGAGAACACACTAGATCACTGTTACACTACAGCGAAGGACGCATATCGCGCTGTTCCCCGCGCCGCGCTCGGACTATCTGATCACGTGATGGTCCACCTCATCCCCACATACAGACAGAGACTGAAACTCACTAAACCTGTTGTGACCACCACAAAGAAATTGACCAGTGAAGCTGGAGAGAATCTGAACACATGCATGGAAATAACTGACTGGGACATGTTTAAAGGAGCCACACATGATCTTAATGAGTACACAGACACTGTGAACTCATATATCAACTTCTGTGAGGAGAGCATTCTCCCATCGCGCACCAGGGTGAGGTACTCTAATGATAAGCCCTGGTTCACTGCCAAGCTCAGACAGATCAGGAAGGAGAAGGAAGCAGCGTTGAAAAGTGGAGACAGGGACTGGTACAGGGAGGTCAAATATCGGTTTAACAGAGAGCTGAGGAGAGCTAAATCTGTGTATTCTGAGAGACTCCAGCAACAGTTCACTGCTAATGACTCGGCTTCTGTGTGGAGAGGACTGAGGCAAATCACCAACTATCGGCCTCAGGCTTCTAAAGGTCAGGATGACAAAGCCCTTTGTCAAAAACTGTCCCAACATTACGCCCGTTTTGACACCTCGTCAGCTGTGTCCAACTCCCCCACTCCATCCAGCTCCACTGCCTCCTCGGCCCCTAATTCATCAAAAGTGGCCCCCCCTCCTCCTCCCCCCCTGCCCTTGTCATCAGTGAGCAGGACGTGCACAGACAGTTCTCCAGACTGAACCTGCGCAAGGCCCCCGGGCCGGACAGTGTGTCTCCCTCCACCCTGAGACACTGTGCGAAAGAGCTGGCTCCTGTCTTCACAGACATTTTTAACACCTCCCTTAAGCAATGTCACGTGTCGACCTGCCTCAAATCCTCCACCATCATCCCTGTCCCCAAGAAGCCACGGATTACTGGTCTTAACGACTACAGATCTGTAGCGCCCACCTCTGTAGTCATGAAGTCCTTTGAGCGCCTGGTCCTGTCTCACTTCAAGTCCATCACCACTCCCCTCCTGGACCCGCTGCAGTTTGCCTACCGTGCCAACAGGTCTGTGGACGACGCAGTCAACCTGGCCCTCCACTCCATCCTGCAGCACTTGGACTCCCCGGGAACCTACGCCAGGATTCTGTTTGTGGACTTCAGCTCTGCATTCAACACCATCCGCCCCGCTCTGCTCCAGGACAAGCTGTCCCTGCTCGTTGTGCCTGACTCCCTCTGCAGGTGGATCACCGACTTCCTGACGGACCGGAGGCAGCATGTGCGGCTGGGGAAGTCTGTCTCGGACTCTGTTAGCATCAGCATCGGATCACCCCAGGGCTGTGTACTTTCCCCCCTACTCTTCTCCCTTTATACCAACTCCTGCACCTCCTCCCACCAGTCTGTTAAGCTGATTAAGTTTGCGGACGACACCACCCTCATCGGGCTCATCTCCAACGGCGACGAGTCCGTCTACAGGAAAGAGGTGGCCCAGCTGGTGTCCTGGTGCAGCCACAACAACCTGCAGCTGAACGCTCTGACGACAGCGGAGGTGATTGTGGACTTCAGGAAAGTCACAACCCCCCTGCCCCCCCCCCTCACCATCACAGGCTCTCCCATCACCATTGCAGATTCCTTCTGCTTCTTGGGCACCACCATCACCCGGGACCTAAAATGGGAGCCAACCATCAGCTCCCTCATCAAAAAGGCCCAGCAGAGGATATTCTTTCTGCGGCAGCTGAGGAAGCTCAAGCTACCCACCAAGATGTTAGTGCAGTTCTACACGGCCATCATCGAGTCCATCCTCACCTCCTCCATAACTGTGTGGTATGCAGGAGCCACTGCCAGGGACAGACTAAGGCTGCAGCGCGTCGTGCGCACTGCTGAGAAGGTGATCGGCTGCAAGCTCCCATCTCTCCAGGACCTGTACATCTCCAGGACCCGGAGGCGTGCTGGCCGGATCATAGCCGATCCTTCACACCCTGGTCACGTACTGTTTGCCCCTCTCCCCTCAGGTAGAAGACTTCGGTCCATTCAGACTAAAACCTCTCGGCACATGAATAGCTTTTTCCTCTCTGCCATCAGACTGCTGAACATTAAGTGACTTATTGACTCTCGTGCACTATGTACAGCAGCTCAACCAGACTCATGACATTCATCACTGTTTTTTCTGTTGCATTATCAACTGCACTGTGGTACCCCATATTATCTGCTACTTGCTAATTTATTTAAAACTGCCTTGACTAGTATTACTCATTATTACTATTATTATTATTATTATTATTATTACTTATTTTTCTACACTTATTGCATGTTTTTAGTCCTTTAGTTTTTTAGTTTATCTCTTTATCTCATCATGTTTTTAATGTTGCAGCATGGCACCGAGACAAATTCCTAGTTTGTGTACTACATGAACAAAGGCAATAAATCTGATTCTGATTCTGATCTGATTCTGATTCTGATTCTGGTTATTTTCAAGGGAGTGAAGTTCTTGGAAAAATTGTAAGAAATGGACTGTGGGGAATTTGTTCGGTTTCCTCTGGACGCACTTTCGCCAATATATAAGGCAGAGTAAAACTCTTCGAATTGTTAGGTCTCCTGCTGTTTAAAAAGTAACAGAGTCAGTCCTGGTAATGGCTATCCATTCTTTACTGTGAGTGATTTCCCATGGTGCACAAGCGCTGCAGAATCCCCAACTTTTTTTTTTTTTTAACTTTGTTCTTTCGTTAATCGCCTCCTGGGTAGACAAAGCTGAATTATTTAGAGGCTGAATAATGGGGTGCGCTCAACATTAGAGAACACAGATACCAAGAAAAGGTGAGGCGTGACAAAAGACAACATTCATTAAAAGCTAAACAGAGCAGTGCTGATTGGATGTAAGCCCAAGAGAACATGCCAGTCAAAAAAAAAAATACTGTGAGGGTTACAAGAGAAAAGAAAAATATGGCACACTAAGCAATTATATAGACCTACCAGAATTACAATAGGAATGAGATAAAAGCCAAAGTGTGATGATCCAAGGACTGAAGTAGTAATTAATAATAATTACACTGAAGCAGGAAAATCAAAGTAGGAGGTTGATTACCCAGATCTACAAAGGAGCAGCTGTCTGGGTTGGCCTTGGCCAAAGTCTTTTGGGTAAAGATCTCTGACTCAGAATATAAATAATGGAGCAGAAGTAGTTGTAGAATTTCCAGTAATACCATCCATCCATTTTCTACCGCTTTTCCAGAAGTCCGGGTCACGGAGGCAGCAGTTCAAGCAGAGAAGCCCAGACTTCCCTCTCCCCGGCCACCTGCTCCAGCTTTTCAGAGAGGATACCAAGATGTTCCCAGACCAGCTGGGAGACATAGTCTCTCCGGCATGTCCTGAGTCTGCCTCGGAGTCTCTTCCCAGGGGGACGTGCCCAAAACACCACAAGTGGGAGAAGTCCAGGAGGCATCCTGATCAGATGAACAAACCACCTCAACTGGCTCCTTTCGATGTGGAGGAGCAGCAGTTGTGGATGTGGAGAGCATTGAGCCTCTCCCAGATGACCGAGCTCCTCATCTCTGAGGGTGAGTCCAGCAATCTTAAAGTGAAAGCTCATTTCAGTCGTTTGCATTCGTGATCTCATTCTTTCGGTCATTACCCAAATCTCAGGACCATAGGTGAGGGTAGGACCATAGATTGACAGTTAAGCTCAACTCCATCTTCACCACAACAGATCAGTACAATGTCCATATCACTGCAGATGCTGCACGGATCCATTTGTCAATCTCCTGCTCCATTCTCCCCTCACTTATGAATAAGACCCCGAGATACTTAAACTCTTCCACTTGGGGCAGGAGCTCGTCTCTGACCCGAAGAGGACAATCCACCCTTTTCCAGCTGAGGACCATGGACTCAGACTTGGAGGTGCTGATTTTCATCCCAGCCACTTCACGCTCATTAGAAAACCGCTCCAGTAAGACCTGTAAGTCATCGCTTGATGAAGCCAACAGGACGACATCATCTGCAAACAGCAGAGATGAAATCCTGTGGTCACCAAACATGACATCCTCCATTCCTTGGCTGTGCCTAGACATCCTGTCCATAAAAATTATGAACAGGATTGGTGACAAAGGGCAGGGCTGGCAGAGTCCAATTCTCACTGGGAATGAGTTTGACTGATTCTTGGCAATACGAACCAAACTCTTGCAACGATCGCATAGGGACCAGATATAGTCATGTGAAAAAATTTGTACACCCCTTTAAATATTCACTTCTATATTAAAAAATGTTCACATATCTATGTATAACCTTGTTTTTGTTTTTATTTGCATTTTTTAACATTTATTTTAGCCATTTTAAGTGGGAATGAATGTGGGGGTGTCCTAAAAAGATGGGGGGGGTCCTAATTTATTCCTCATTATTTGTTTAGAATTACATTTTACAGAAAATTTGAAGTCTTTGTCATGAATGGCCCCTCGGGGCAGAGAGACAGACCCACGCGCCAACTGCAGTTTGTGACATTTATTAACAAACACAAAGTTCCAACACGCATCAATGCAAAAATCCAAACAGAAGACAAGGTGAAAAACTTACAGGTAGTGTATCAGAACGAACTCACCAGAACGGGGAAGGGGTTCTGGTGGCGAGGAGAAAGTATCACTAAGACTGCGGCAGTGAGAAGGAAAAACAAGTCTTTAAATAACTGAGAACATAACTGATGGCAGGTGCGGATTCACATGAGCGGGCAGGTGACTTAATTACTAACACAGAGCACATGGACAAGATAATGACAAGGTGGGAGTGCCTGGAACAGGTGCGAAGCTCATGCCACGAGGAAACAAAATATAAACACTGAGAGTCAAAATAAAACAGGAATTTAACAATACTGACAGAATCATTGTCATAATAATAAGGGCAAGAAAACATCATAAAGCAACTGACAGCAAAGAACACATCTAGAATCAATACACAGGAAAATAATACAACGCTGGAAAAATATAGAAAATACTTAGATATAAATTAAGAGCCTGGGCCCGGTGATGCACCGTGCTCAGCCTTGTGACAGTCTTTAATTCATTTTAATTGTTTAGTTGTATTACATGAATCTACCAGTATTTTTAACACTGATATTCAATATCCACGTCCAAATATGTTAAAAAAAAAACACACGCAGGCTTACACAAAGTGTCCTAATTTTTTCACATGACTGTAGCTCATAACAACAAGCCCGATACCCCATACTCCCGCAGCACCCCTCACAAGAGACCATGAGGGACATGGACAAATGCTTTCTCCAAGTCCACAAAACACATGAGAACTGGTTGAGCAAACTCCCACAAGCCCTCAAGGATTCTTGACAGGGTGAAGCGTTAGTCTGATGTGCCACAGCCAGGACAAAAACCACATTGCTCCTCCTGAATCTGAGGTTCGACCAACAGCTGGACTCTCCTCTGCAGTACCCTGGCATAGACCTTCCCAGGGAGGCTGAGGAGTGTGATCCCTAAAGTTGGAACACACCCTCCGGTCCCCCTTCTTGAAGAGAGGAACCACCACCCCAGTTTGCCATGCCAAAGGCACTGTCCCCAACCTCCACACAATGTTGCATTGCTGTCATTTCCAGTAATGACAGAAGAAAATTCTCCACTATGTATCCATTTCTCTTCAACACAGTACTGAAAATACGAGGAACTGCAGACTCAGCATCTTTTCATTTTTAGACCCAGAGGTGAGCCTATACTTTTGCCCCAGCATTGTCAGCTTTGGAGGTGTTGTGGGAAAATGTCATGGTGCAAATTAAAGTTTTTCACTAGTAAATGGAAGGATTGGTTTGGATAGTGGTAGGGCTGCAACTAAAGACTATTTTGGTAGTCGACTAATCTAACGACTATTTTTTTCCATTAGTCGACTAATCACGATTATTTCTGTCATGTCCACCATCTCTGCTTCCTGTTGTCACAGCTACTGTTCAGGGCTCCAGAACATGTTTTACCTCACCTGTTTAAGTATGCACACCTGCGAATATCACCTTGTTCCTAGTCTCTAACATTTTATAAAAGGTCCCTATAGCTAAATAAAGTAATGACCTATCAAACATGAGTTTGAAGCTTGTGCAACACAATTGTCACACATCATAAAACCATAATATACTTACCTCATACTGCTCCAACAAGGAACGTGACAATTTTAGAACTTGAAATTTTGTTTTTTTATTATTTTTCCTGGAAAAGGGTCCACAGGCGATTAGTCAACTATCAAATTAGTTGTCGATTAATTTTCTGACGATCAACTAGTTGGTTAGTTCACTAATTGCTGCAGCACTAGACAGTGGATACAAGCTCAGTGAACTTGTGAATATAGTTCACTTTTTGACATTGAACTTCACTTGATATAATTTTTGGACTTAGACATGAAAATAGCAAGTTTGTTGTTGAAGATTTTATGCATCACTGGTGCTCACAAGTACATAGTGCATATGCCAGAAACAAGTTTAGTTAACAATAAACTTTTGGAATTCATTAAATAATGACTTATTTATTTACTGCATTTGGAGATTTGCAAGTTTTCATTCCTATAAAACTGCAAGTTTTTTTCCCCTGTAAATACCCCCATTGTTATATTATACTCTCATTTCCCAAACCCTGTTTTGATTTTTTGTTTTGTCTGGGTCAATACCCCAAAATGAACATGTATGTATATTTGCTCCAGTGTTGTCTGTGCTGCTGGCATTATGGAAACGTTGAAGTCCCAGTTAAAGTTTTTATAGACCCAGACCAGCCAATGCTTTCCTACCAACTCTTTCAGGATGGTTAGGACTGTAGCCTAATTGGTTAATTAACTGGTGTGAC
This sequence comes from Pholidichthys leucotaenia, assembly GCA_020510985.1. Taxonomy (NCBI): domain Eukaryota; kingdom Metazoa; phylum Chordata; class Actinopteri; order Cichliformes; family Pholidichthyidae; genus Pholidichthys; species Pholidichthys leucotaenia. The sequence goes on from CM035837.1 coordinate 243,247,262, forward strand.
CCATCACCTGTCACAGAAGTCAGGTGCCCTTTATAACCAGAATCAGCTAATTTAACCAAAACAATGGGAAGTATGAATTAGGTTTGACAAGTGCATCACAAGAATGATGTAATTAAAGTATTATTACATTGTGAATATGATATTTAATGTGTACATATAACACGATTACACTATATCTGCACAGAATCATTATTACAGATTATGGCAAAAGTATGATTTCCTCATCAATGCTTTGTCTGTGCTGGGAATAATAAATGGTTATGAATGATTAATTAATTTAGTGAACTAATTAGTTTGCTGTGCCACACATAAATGCAAATACTGTAGTTCTTACTGTGGAGTTGTACAAAAGAGACTACTACAAATAGCTGTGGTCAGCTGTGGTTTTGTCAAACACAAATTACATTCTGGCAGATCAATAACCTGTTCCACAGCTCTGTCTGCACACCTGCAGAAATTTAAGAAGTAAACATTATAGTATGTGCTCACTGTAGAGAAAACATTTGCTTTTACAATCAAAATGTCTGGATGAGACACATTGAATTACCAGATGTATTATCTTATAACCAATTTTTATATTGCTGAAATTCTTTACAAGCATTCTTAAAATTAGATAGATGTACTTTATTGATCCCAAGCTGGGGAATGAATTTGGTGACTTACTGGAAGATTAACAAGACAAGCTAAAAGAAAGAGTTTATGTGAATCAGCCCCCTGCAGTGTCCACCTACAGTTGATTTACAGTCTGATAACTTTTGTCAGCAGTGACACTGTTATTTTCTTTTTTCCTCAAACCACCACATTAAGCTTTGACATCTTGGTGGCTCTTTCTGAAAAACAAAAACAAAATAGAACAGGTGTATCCTACAAATCCAGGTTAGTTGGTGGTTATCATTTACCTGGTCACCATAGTAACTGATGCTAAACCAAACTAGAATGGAGCAAGCTATGCTCACAGTTTCTGGTTACAGGTAATGGCATCAAATTTTCACTTCCTTTGTTTTTTTCAGTCAGGGGAGGGAATGTGCTGAGTCATGTTAGTAAGATCAGTAAATGATGCAAAGCAGTCGTGATGGTTATAACTCAGCACAGGAATGCACATGGATTCATCTGGTAATTCAAGATTCAAAGATTTTATTGTCAATACTACTATATGTGCAGGACATACAGGAGAATCGAAAAGGCGTTTCTTTCTCTCTTCACTGGTGTGCATAATATAAAAAGAAAAGGAATAAGGCTGCACCTTGGACACAGTCCAAGGAAGAATAATTTTTTCACACATAAGGAGTTGTTCAGAACACCTTACACAAAGATATAGAGTGATGATAATAAAGTCAGTGGCGGTAATGCACCTGGAAGCTGGTTGCCAACCGCCAATCAAATCTAAAAAAAGAAGAATAAAAAAACAAAACAAAACAAAACAACAACAATAGCAGTCTATGTACATTAATGCAATCCGTCGTGCCAATGGCGACAAGAACACACAGACCTTCATAGAGATAAACGATTAACGATGATAAACCCAGCAATCCTATATACAGACAGCTAAAGATGAATACCCATAGTTGCAGTTCAATGCGGTAGTGTAGGTGCAGACAGTAACAGATAAGACTGCACATGATCAGTATTGCAGTGACAGACAGACAGCAGCAGATATGGCATTTGTGCAAATGGTTGCAATGTGCAGAGACATGCAGCAGCAAAAGTACAACAAAACAACAGTATTACTGTTGGTGTGCCAGTCTTTCTGTGCCAACAGCTGAGGTAGTTATTGTGCAGGTGATTGTGTTACTGTCCGAGGGGAAGGGGGGTGGGTGAACAGAGTTCAGGGTCCTGATGGCCTGATGAACAAAGCTGTTAAGCAGCCTTGTGGAGTGGGCCCGGAGGCTTCGGTACCTTTTCCCCGAGGGCAGGGGGCTGAAGAGGGAGTGTAAGGGGTGGGAGGTGTCACCTGTGATGCTGATGGTTCTGCGGGAGAGGCGGATGCGGTAGATGTCTGAGAGGGGAGGCAGAGGGGCACCGATGATCTTGTTGGCTGCTTCCACTGTGCACTGTAGTGTGTTCCGGCAGGCGGCGGTGCAGCTTCCATACCACACCGTGATGCAGCTAGTGAGGATGCTCTCAATGGTGCCCCGGTAGAAAGATCACATGATGGGGGGTGGGACTTGTGGTCTCCTCAGTTTGCGGAGGAAATGGAGGTGAGTTTGGGCCTTCTTGGCCAATTATGTGGTGTTGTTTGACCAGGAGAGGTCCTCAGAGATGAGCACCCCCAGGAACTAGGTGCTGCTCACCCTCTCCACAGCTGCTCCATCAATGATCAGAGGGGGGTGCTGTGTGTGACCCCTCCTGAAGTTGACCACAATCTCCTTGGTTTTTCCCATGTTCAGGAAGAGGTTGATGTCTTTACACCACTGGACCAGTTGGCTCACCTCATTTCTGTAGTTGGCCTCCTCATTGTTGGTGATGAGGCTCACCACCGTCGTGTCGTCCGCAAACTTGATGATGTGGTTGGTGTTGTAGGGTGGTACGCAGTCATGGGTCAGCAGGGTGAAGAGCAGCGGGCTTAACACACACCCTTGTGGAGTCCCTGTGCTCAGTGTGATAGTCTGGGAGGTGTTGCTGCCAGCCAGCACGTTCTGTGGCCTCTCTGAGAGAAAGTCCAGCACCCAGTTACAGAGAGAGGTTTTGAGTCCTAAGTGCCTGAGTTTTTGTATCAGGTGCTGGGAGATGATTGTGCTGAATGCTGAACTGAAGTCTAAGAACAGCATTTGCATGTAGGAGTTTTTTGAGTCCAGGTGGGTGAGGGCTGGATGGAGAGCAGCAGCGATGGCATTTTCTGTGGATCTGTTCGACCTGTATGCAAACTGGAATGGGTCGTGGGACGGAGGCAGGGTGGACTTGATGTTCTGCATGACTAGCCGCTCGAAGCACTTCATTATAATGGGAGTCAGTACTACGGGTTGGTAATCATTGTAGCTGGATGGGACAGGCTTCTTTGGGACTGGTATTATAGAGGCAGTTTTGAAGCATGTAAGGACAACAGCTTGAGACAGGGAGATGTTGAAGATGTCGGCCAGGACATTCTTAAGCTCCTCTGCACAGTCTTTCAGGACATGACCCGATATGTTGTCTGGGCCAGCTGCCTTGCATGGGTTGATCCTGCAGAGGGTCCTCTTCACGCTAGCCGGATCCAGACACATGACCTGCTCGTCTGGAGGAGGAGTGGTCTTCTGTGCTGTTTTGTGCTTCAAATCAGCCAAAGAAGTAATTAAGGTTGTTAAGCAGTGTGAAGTCACTCGCACAGCTGGTGGAGGTTTATAGTTGGTGAGGGTCTGTATGACACGCCAGCGAGAACGTGCATCTCTGGTGTTGCTGAAGTGTCCGGATATCTTCTTGCTGTACTGTCGTTTTGCCTCGTTGATACAACGGGACAGGTTGGCCCTAGCTGTTGTTAGTCCTGCAGTGTCGCCAGCCCTGAAGGCTGCATCCCGAGCCCTAAGGAGTCTGTGGACCTCTGCTGTCATCCATGGCTTCTGGTTAGCATGAACAGTGATGGTCTTGCAGTGAGTGACATCATCAATGCATTTGGCTATGTATGCCACAACAACCTCAGTGTACTCCTCTAGGTTTGTGTGTCTATTGTGGGTGGCTGTGTGCTTGAAAGTGTCCCACTCTGTGGTGCTGAAGCAGTCTTTCAGAGCATAATGGCCCCTTCTGGCCACACACATACCTGCTTTTTTGTTGGTCTGATGGCTTTCACTCTGGGTTTGTATGCCGGCCTTAACAGGATGGTGATGTGATCAGAGAAACCCAGTGGGGGAAGGGGGGAGGGTCTGTATGCATTCTTATGAGTTGTGCACCGTCATGAATTGCCCCTGTGGGGCAGAGAGGAAAACCCCAGGCACTGAACTGCAGTTTGTGGTATTTATCAAAGGAAACACAAAGTCCATAAAGTGCACAAAATAAATTAAAAATGATGAGAACATGTAGACGGCGAGGGGAAAAAACAGGAATACACACCAGAACAGGGAAAGGGTTCTGGTGAGGATGAGTAGAATCTTGATGAGGCTCTGACAATGAGTGAATGCAAAACCCAGTCTTAAATAAGGCAGAAAATCAGTACAACAAATAATACCAGGTGTAAATCACATGAGCGGGCAGGAGGTGACAGTGATTACACAATACAGATCAGCTGTGAGTCATGAGAGGGGAGGAAACAGCACTGACAGCTTGACAGGAGCACCGCCTACTACCAGAGCAAAACCCGGAAGTGCCCCTGACAGCAGCAGCCCCGGAGAGAGAGAGAGAGAGAGAGAGAGAGACAGAGAACACAGGATCAAAAGGGTGCTGGCAACAATATAAGTATAAAGTGAAAATCCAATAAGGGCAAATAATAAACTGAAGGATAAATAAGGATAATACCAATTATATAAATAACAAGACTGTGATAACGTAAACAGGGGAATTAATAGAACTAAGAAGTAATGCAAACCAACCAAGGATAAAATGACAGGAACCTAGGAACCCAAAAATACAACAAATACACAAATATGGACAAAGACCATGAGACTGAGCACGGCGAAAACCCCCGTGCTCAGATCATGACAGAGCACCCTCTCAAGGGGTGGATTCCAGACACCCAAGGTAACATCAAAACAGAAAAAAGGACCCCCCCCCCCCCCAAAAAAAAGGGAGTAGAACAATAAACCACCCCGGGTGGGCGGTGGGGGGAACAGGCTAGGATGGAACAAAAAAGAAACAAAGAAACCCGCTCAGGACCCACACCAGGCAAAAACTAAACCACCTAAACCCCCTGGACTGGAAAGCTGGACACTTCAGGTGAGCAGCTAGAGTCCCAGGCCTGGCGGATGGCAAGATGGAAGAAGTTGTGGTCTACCGGAGATCGTGGGCCACCCAGCACGGCGGGACAGTCTGTCGGGTGGTCTACCAGAGTCTTTTAACCACCCAACCAGATGGGATAGTCCAGGGGCAGCTTCCCCCACAGGAAAAAACTGGTGATGGGAAGGGCAGAGGCGAAGGGAAACAGAATTGAGGTGATAGCCGACCAGCGGGAACCACAGGGGAAGGAACAGGACCCCCGGTGGCCACAGGAAAAGGAGAGGAGCCCACAACGGCGTTGGGCAGAGGAAAGGGATTGGGGACGGCCTCGAGCAGAGGAGAGGGGACCCCGACGGCATCTGGCAGAGGAGAGGGGACCCCGACAGCGTCAGGTAGAGAAGAGAGGACCCTGACAGCATCAGGTAGAGAAGAGAGGACCCCGATGGCATCAGGCAGAGGAGAGAGGACCACAATGATGTCAGGCAGAGGAGAGGGGACCACGACGGAGTTGGGTGAGGACTGAGGGACCACGGCCACTCTGGACTGGCCTGTAGCACCCTCGGTGGCACTGGACTGGGGCATGGCAGCACCCGTGATGGCCCCGGACTGGGGCATAGCAGCACCTGCGGTGGACTCAGACGGGAGCATAACGGCGCCCACAGTGGCTCCAGATGGGAGCGTAGCTGCACCCGTGGTGGCTCCAGACGGAGCATAGCTACACCTGCGGTGGCACCAGACTGGGACAGAGCTGCACCCACAGTGGTCCTTGACTAGGACAGAGCTGCACCCGTGGTGGACCCCGGGCTGGAGCATGACACCCACGGTGGACTCAAGTTGGGGCGCAGCACCCAAGTAGGTCTGAAGCTGGGACGCAGCACCCAGGACGATCCACGACTGGGACACAGCACCCACGGAGACCCAGACTGAGGAGGAGCTGCACCGACAAAGGTCCCGGGTTGGGATGGAGCACCCGCAAAGACCTCAGCTAGAGAGGGAGCAGCACCCATGGAGGTCCCAGACTGGGATGGAGCACCCGCGATGACCTCAGCTGAAGGGGGAGCAGCACCCACAGAGGTCCTGGGCTGGGACAGAGCACCCGCGACAACCTCAGCTGGAGGTGCTGGACCCACGTAGATCCCCGGCGGTGCTGATGATGATTGATGCAGCTGTGCAGCCTTCGGTCGTGTCAGAGTATTATTTTCTCTGCTTTTGTTTGTTTTTATCGATTTCATTTTTAATTTTTTAATTTCAATTTTTTACCTCTGTTTATGATACTAGTCTGTGTTTGCTGTTAGCTCGGTATTGGCCTCGCCTAAAAGCCTGCTCAGATGCGCGAGTAGGTCCGATCCCCGGCTGGGCTGCTTTTTACCAGGCTAGGCTACTTGCTAGCCTGTTTTTAGCCTTTTAGCTGTATTTAGCTAACTTTCAGCTAACTTGTTTTTAGCTATTTTAGCTGTTTTTGGCTAATTAGCGTACTATCCATCTCAGCCCCTGGAACACCATGGCTCCGTCTCCGACTTGTACTAGCTGTTTATCTCTCCTTGGTAAGGTCTCTGAGTTGGAAACGAGGCTCTCCAACCATTATAAGATTCAGGAGGCCGAAGATCACCTCGATACCATCATTCTCGGGCATACATCGGCTCCGCCTACTGACTCACAGTCGGCAGAGACAGCTACTTACTTGGGTGAGCTCAGTGCTTCTCCATCCACCTCTACACCTGCTCCAGCCTCTGCAGACGCCCATGACCAAAGCAATAAACACTGGCTTCGTCTCGGGGCTAAACCCAAAGCTTCGGTTGGTCCCTCTCATCCTCCATGCACGCCCTGGACCTTGGTTCGACCAGCTAACAACTATTGTCGATCGACCAGAAAGGGCCACGCCGCTTCTCTTCCCGGTCCCTGGATAACAGATTTGATATTCTTTCTATGGAGGATTTTCCCCACCTGGACACTGGCTGTCCGCCCCTGGATGCCCCTCACCCCCCCCCCCCACCTTCTTCAGCGGCGGCTCATGTCCGCAAACCCCGGATAAAGACCACCCTGGGTGTGTTAAATCACTCACCTGCTCCAGATAGAAGAGAGCACTTCTCCCCGCCTTCGCAACATCACCCTCTCCAAAATTACTCTCCTCGTCAGAATCCACTGACAAAAAACCCCCAGACGGCGCTGGTAGTTGGTGACTTGATCGTGAGGAACGTCAGAAGCAGGTACTTTGTCACTCGATTTTTTCCCGGGGCTAGAGTCTCTGACATTGAGGCTCTTATCCCTGACCTGCTGAATGAATTCCCTCACGTACAAACTGTCGTTGTGCATGTGGGATGCAATAACATCCCAGATGAAGCATTGGAGATTTTAAAAAGTGACTTCAGGAGCCTTCTGTCCACTCTTATGAACTGTGGCAGACGTGCGCTCATCTCTGGGCCTTTGGCACCTTTCAGACAAGGCTGCAATCGTTTTAGTAGAACTCACAGTCTTAATTCTTGGCTGTGTTTTACTTGTCCTATTTTTAACATTGGTTTTGTTGACAATTTTAACTTATTCTGGAACTGCCCTTCACTTTTGAGGCCTGATGGCATCCACCCAAATAAACTTGGTGCACGTGTTGTAAGAGACAATCTATTCTATTCCATTCGGTGTTCTTTAGTGCAATGACTGGGACTTGGCGTTTTTACTCGCTCTGAAGCTTCTGGGTTTGCCAAACTGCCCTTTTCTGGTTCTGTTTCGACTTCTTGTATCGATCCCATTAATTCAGGTGGTCTTTACCGTTTGGCTCAGCCTATGATTTATAATCCTACAGAGATTGTGTCTGTCTCCCGTTGCCCTAAATATTGTAACCCAGGACAAATACAACACAACTTGAAAGACATACGCACTTCTCCAGCTCCTCCTCATCCACCACCCCTCAACTTTGCCCCTGCCTCCTCCCTTAGAGAACCTATTTCTGCTTCCTCCAAAGTTAATAAAAAAGTTAATAAAAATAGAATTCATAAACATCCAAAACTGATTAAACAAAATGTTGGTAAAATTCAAATCCAACCTCAAGTCCCTAAAATGAATAAATCGGCCTCTGTTCCTCCCCAAAATTTAAATATTAAATGTGCCCTATTAAATATTAGGTCTCTAACTTCTAAGTCTCTTCTGGTTCATGATCTATTAATCAGTCATCAGATCGATCTACTATCCCTCACAGAGACCTGGCTTGAGCAAGATGATTATGTCTGTCTGAATGAATCAACTCCCTCTGGGTATTTAAACTGTCATAACCCCAGAGGTTCTGGTCGTGGTGATGGAGTGGCAGCAATTTTACATTCTAAATTACTAGTTAATGTTAAGCAAAAATTATGTTTTAATTCCTTTGAAGGTTTGGTCCTCAGAGTGGGGTTTGTTGGCAATCTTGGCTTGAACCCAATTTTCTTTGCCATAGTTTAGATTTGGTAGCCCCTTTAAAAAAGAAAAGGTCTAACCAGAGATTTCTAACCCCTTGGTTTAACTCAGAAACTCGTGACTTAAAACAGAAAATTTGTCAACTGGAAAGGAAATGGCGTTCAACTAATTCAGATGAATTCTACTTAGTGTGGAGAAATCATTTCCTAATCTATAGAAAATCTCTAAGAAAAGCTAGATCAAGCTATTATTCTGCATTAATAGAAGCGAACATGAATAACCCCAGGTTTCTCTTCAACACTATAGCCAGGCTTACAAAGAGCCAGGACTCGATCAATCCTCGCATCCCCCCTGAGTTTTCTAGTTAGGACTTTCTGAACTTTTTCAATCTTAAAATTTTATCTATTAGAGATGAAATCAGTCAGATTCTTCCTACCGTAAACTCAAGTACATTAACTTCTACAGCTCCCTCAATTGATATCTGCTTAGATAAGTTTACTCCAATTGACCTCTTAGAGTTGGATAAAATAATTTCCTCATCTAAGTCTTCATCTTGCCTTTTAGACCTTATTCCTTCAAGGTTATTTAAAATCATCTTCCCAATTATTGGTAGCCGTATTCTTCTTATAATTAATTCTTCTTTAACGCTGGGTTATGTACCACTGGCTTTTAAAACTGCTGTAATTAAACCCTTACTCAAAAAACCGACTCTCGATCCAGGACCTTTGGCCAATTATCGACCAATCTCTAATTTGCCTTTCATTTCAAAAATCTTGGAAAGAGTTGTTGCTGTGCAACTAACTGACCATTTGCAGGGAGTTGGTTTGTTTGAGGTATTTCAATCTGGGTTCAGAGCTAATCACAGCACTGAAACTGCTTTAGTGAAGGTCACTAATGACCTCCTGATCGCATCTGATAATAGATTTGTCTCTGTTCTTGTTCTTTTAGATCTCAGTGCAGCCTTTGACACTATCGATCATGCCTTTCTACTTGAAAGATTAGGGCACTTTGCTGGACTAAATGGAACTCTGTTGCAGTGGTTTAGATCTTATTTGTCCGATAGATTTCAGTTTGTTCACATTAACGATGAAGTTTCTTCCAACTCTAGGCTCAGTCACGGAGTTCCACAGAGATCTGTGTTAGGCCCTACTCTTTTTAGTGTATATATGCTCCCGTTAGGCAATATCATCAGAAAGCACTGTATACATTTTCACTGTTACGACACACAACTATACCTGTCAGTGAAGCCCGATGATTGTAATCAATTAGCCAAGTTAGATGCCTGTCTTAAGGACATCAAAGCTTGGATGGCTTGTAATTTTCTACTATTAAACTCTGATAAGACTGAAGTCATTCTTGTTGGCCCAAAACATCTTAGAAATTCCTTCTCAAATTATGCCTTTAATTTAGATGCCACCACTCTCACTTGAATAGTTCTGTGAGGAACCTTGGTGTTATTTTTGATCAAGATTTGTCCTTTAATTCACATATTAAAATTGTTTCTAAGACTGCGTTCTATCATCTGCGCAATATTGCCAAGATCAGGAGCATCTTGTCTCTAAATGATGCTGAGAAACTGATCCACACCGTTGTCAGCTCTCGATTAGATTATTGTAATTTGTTATTATCTGGTTGTCGTAAAGTATCCTTAAAAAAATCTTCAGTTGATTCAAAATGCTGCTGCTAGAGTTTTAACTGGTTCTAGAAAAAGAGATCATATCTCTCCGGTTCTGTCCTCCCTTCATTGGCTTCCCATAGAATTTAGAATCAAGTTTAAAATCCTTCTTCTTACTTTCAAAGCTCTTAATAATCAGGTCCCCCAATATATAAAAGGTCTGATATTACCTTACCATCCTAATAGAGCATTACGCTCCCAAACTGCTGGCTTACTTGTGGTGCCCAGAATCTCCAAAAGTACATTGGGAGGCAGAGCCTTCTGCTACCAAGCTCCTTCTCTCTGGAACCAGTTATCGCTCTTGGTCTGGGAGACAGACTTGGTCTCTGTTTTTAAGAACAGGGTAAAATCCATCCATCCATCTTCTACCGCTTTTCCGGAGGTCCGGGTCGCGGAGGCAGCAGTTCAAGCAGAGAAGCCCAGACTTCCCTCTCCCCAGCCACCTGCTTCAGCTCTTCAGAGAGGATACCAAGGTGTTCCCAGACCAGCTGGGAGACATAGTCTCTCCACCGAGTCCTGGGTCTGCCCCGGGGTCTCCTCCCACTGGGATGTGCCTGAAACACCTCAAGTGGGAGGCGTCCAGGAGGCATCCTGATCAGATGCCCATACCACCTCAACTGGCTCCTTTCAATGTGGAGGAGCAGCGGTTCTACTCTGAGCCTCTCCCAGATGACTGAGCTCCTCACCCTACCTCTGAGGGTGAGTCCAGCAATCCTACGGAGAAAGCTCATTTCAGCCGTTTGTATCCGTGATCTTGTTCTTTCGGTCATTACCCAAAGCTCGTGACCATAGGTGAGAGTAGGAACGTAGATTGACTGGTAAATCGACAGCTTTGCCTTAGAACTAAGCTCCCTCTTCACCACAACAGACCGGTACAACGTCTGCATCACTGCAGATGCTGCTCCAATCCGTCTGTCAATCTCTCACTCCATTTTCCCCTCACTTGTGAACAAGACCCCAAGATACTTAAACTCCTCCACTTGGGTCAGGAGCCTGTCCCCAACCCAGACAGGACAATCCACCTTTTTTCCGGCTGAGGACCATGGACTCGGACTTGGAAATGCTGATTCTCATCCCAGCCGCTTCACACTCAGCGGCAAACCGTCCCATCAAGAGCAGTAGGTCATTGCTGGATGAAGCCAACAGGACAACATCATCTGCAAACAACAGAGATGAGATCCTGTGGTCACCAAGCACGACACCCTCCATTCCCTATTCCCTGGCTGTGCCTAGAAATCCTGTCCATAAAAATTATGAACAGGATCGGTGACAAAGGGCAGCCCTGGCGGAGTCCAACTCTCACTGGGAATGACTCCGACCAAGTGTTGGCAATACGAACCAAACTCTCACAACGGTCGTACAGAGACCAAATAGCTCGTAACAACAAGCCCGATACCCCATACTCCCAAAGCACCCCCCACAAAAAACCACGAGGGACGCGGTCAAATGCCTTCTCCAAGTCCACAAAACACATGTAAACTGGTTGGGCAAACTCCCACAAACCCTCAAGAATTCTCAAGAGGGTAAAGAGCTGGTCCGATGTGCCACGGCCAGGACGAAAACCACATTGCTCCTCCTGAATCCAAGGTTCGACCAACGGCCAGACTCTACTCCCCAGTACCTTGGCATAGACCTTCCCAGGGAGGCTGAGGAGTGTGATCCCTCTAAAGTTGGAGCACACCCTCCGGTCCCCTTTTTTGAAGAGAGGAACCACCACCCCGGTTTGCCTTGCCAAAGGCACTGCCCCCGATCTCCACGCAATGTTGCAGAGGCGTGTCAACCATGACAGCCCTACAACATCCAGGGCCTTGAGGTACTCAGGGCGAATCTCGTCAACCACCGGGGCCCTGCCACCAAGGAGATTTTTAACCACCTTGGCGACCTCAGCCCCTGTGATAGGCGAGTCATCCCCCTCGTCCCCAAACCCTGCTTCCTCTGTGGATGGCGTATCAGTGGGATTGAGGAGATCCTTGAAGTATTCCTTCCACCTCCCGACGATATCCCCAGTCAAAGTCAACAGTGTCCCATCCGCACCATACACAGTGTGGACAGGGAGCTGCTTTCCCCTCCTGAGCCGCCGGACAGTTTGCCAGAATCTCTTCGAGGCCGACCAAAAGTCTTGTTCCATGGCCTCACTGAACTCCTCCCATACCCTGGTTTTTGCTTCAGCAACCACCCGAGCTGCACTCCACTTGGCCTGCCGGTACACCTCAGCTGCTTCGGGAGTCCCACAAGCCAACCAAGCTTGATAGGACTCCTTCTTCAGTTTAATAGCCCCCCTCACCACTGGTGTCCACCACTTGGTTCGGGGGTTGCCACCACGAGATGCACCAACCACCTTGCGGCCGCAGCTCTGGGCCACCACTTCAACAACAGAGGTGGAGAACATGGTCCATTCAGACTCCATGTCTCCAGACTCCCTCAGAATGTGGTTGAAGTTCAATTCAATTCAACTTTATTTATATAGCGCCATTTCACAACAACAGTCATCTCATAGCACTATCAACTGTAGGGGGAACCCCCACAGATACAGAAAGACCCCAGCAATCAGGTGATCCCCTGTGAGCAAGCACTTGGCGACGGTGGAGAGGAAAAACTCCCTTTTAACAGGAAGAAACCTCCAGCAGAACCAGGCTCAGGGAGGGGCAGTCATCTGCTGCGACTGGCTGGAGGGTGAGGGGATAGAGAAGATGAAAAGAACAGACAAGTAGAGAGCAAACAGCACGATGGGGACTCAATCTATGGGAGAGAACAAACAAATGTTAATGACCAGCAAAAAAAATATTTCATTGAGAGTGAGGAAAGGCGTGAGGCCCAGTGCATTACTGGAGGTCCCCCAGCTGACTAAACCTATTAGCAGCATAATTAAGGGAGGGTTCAGAAACACATGATCCCTCCCTAATTGTAGGCTATATCAAAAAGGTAGGTTTTAGCCCTATTCTTAAAAACAGAGATCGAGTCTGACTCCCGAATCCAGATTGGCAGCTGGTTCCACAGGAGAGGAGCTTGATAACTGAAGGCTCTGCCTCCCATTGTACTTTTGGAGATTCTAGGTATTACAAGTAATCCTGCATTTTGGGAGCGCAGTGCTCTGTTAGGATAATACGGTAGTATCAGATCTTTTAAATAAAAAGGAGCCTGATTGTTTTGAGCTTTGTAAGTAAGAAGAAGGATTTTAAACTTAATTCTAAACTCTATGGGAAGCCAATGAAGGGAGGCCAGAACCAGAGAGATATGATCTCTCTTTCTAGTACCTGTTAAAACTCTTGCTGCAGCATTTTGGATCAGCTGAAGACTTTTTAAAGATGTTTTAGGACAGCCTGATAATAAAGAATTACAATAATCTAATCTCGAGCTAACAAAAGCGTGGATCAGTTTCTCAGCATCACTCTGAGACAAGATGCTCCTAATCTTGGCAATATTACGCCAATGATAGAAGGCAGTCTTAGAAACAAATTTAATATGTGAATTGAAGGACAGATCTTGATCAAAAATAATTCCAAGGTTCCTCACAGAGCTATTAAGAGAAAGAGTAATCGCATCCAAACTGAAAGTTTGATTTGGAAAGGTATTTCTAAGGTTTTTTGGACCAACAAGAATGACTTCAGTCTTATCTGAATTTAATAGCAGGAAATTACAAGTCATCCAAGCTTTGATTTCCTTAAGACAGGCTTCTAACTTGGCTAATTGATTACTATCATCTGGCTTCATTGACAGGTATAATTGTGTGTCATCTGCATAACAATGAAAATGTATGCAGTGCTTTCTAATAATGTTGCCTAACGGAAGCATATATAAACTAAAAAGAGTAGGGCCTAGCACAGATCCCTGTGGAACTCCATGACTAAGCTTTGAGTTGAAAGAAAACTCATTATTTACATGAACAAACTGGAACCTATCACCTCTACCACTATCCTATCACCTCCGGAAGAATCTATAAGTTCTTCCGGAGGTGGGAGTTGAAGACCTCCCGGACAGGGGCCTCAGCCAGACGTTCCCAGCACACCCTCACTATACCTTTGGGTCTACCAGGTCTGAATGGCTTCCTCCCCTGCCATCGGATCCAACTCACCACCAGGGGGTGACCAGTTGACAGCTCTGCACCTCTCTTTACCCGGGTGTCCAAGACATACAGTCGCAGGTCTGATGACACGATAACAAAATCGATCATCGACCTGCGACCTTGGGTGTCCTGGTGCCATGTGCACATATGGACACCCTTATGCTTGAACATGGTGTTCGTTATGGACAAACTGTGGTTAGCACAGAAGTCCAATAACTGAACACCACTCTGGTTCAGATCGGGCAGGCCGTTCCTCCCAATCACCCCCCTCCAGGTTTCACCATCATTGCCCACGTGTGCATTGAAGTCCCCCAGTAGGACAATGGAGTCTCCAAGAGGAGCACCCTCCAGCACCCCAGTCACAGATTCCAAAAAGGGTGGGTACTCTGAAACATCATTTGGTGCATAGGCACAAATGATGGTCAGGACCCATTTCCCAAGCCGAAGGCGAAGGGAAGCAACCCTTTCATCCACTGGGGAAAACTCCAATATAGAGGCAGCAAGGTGGGGGGATACAAGAATACCCACCCCTGCTCGTCGCCTCTCGCCCGGGGCAACTCCAGAAAAGGCCAAGCTCCAGCCCCTCTCCAGGAGACTGGTTCCGGAACCGGAGCTGTGTGTTGAGGTGAGGCCGACTATATCTAGCCTGTATCTCTCAACCTCGTACACCAGCTCAGGCTCCTTCCCCACCAGAGAGGTGACATTCCACGTACCAAAAGCCAGTTTAGAAAGCTTGGGATCAGTCCGCCAAGGTCTCCGCCTTTGACCGCCACCTAATCCACATAGCACCGGACCCCCATGATCCCTCCTGCAGGTGGTGAGCCCACTGGAGGGCGGACCCACGTAACTCCTTCGGGCTGAGCCCAGTCGGGTCCCATGGGTGGAAACCCAGCCACCAGACGCTAGCCTTCAAGCCCCTCCCCCAGGCCTGTCTCCAGGGTGGATCCCCGGTAACCCCATACTGGGCGGGGTACACTGAATCTTTGATATAAAATTTATTATGAGAGTCTGTTGGATCGTTCTTAGTCTGGCCCTTCACCCAGGACCAGTTTGTCTTGGGTGACCCTATCAGAGGAAGATTGTCCCGGACAACATAGTTCCTGGGATCACTGGGGCATGCAACCCCCCCCCCACCAACACCACCACCACCACCACCACCACGATAAGGTGACGATCCATGAGGGGGTAAAATCCTTTTTTTTAATATAGCTTATGTTTAAGGAGGGATTTTGTGTCTTTTATCCCCACTTTTGTTCTGCTGTTATTTGATCCATACTGCTGGTTGACCTCCAATAATGTACTTAGCACCTTACTGTTATGTTTTTATTGTCTGCCCTCTACATCCTCCCTATCCCCTCACCCCCAGCCAGTCGCAGCAGATGACTGCCCCTCCCTGAGCCTGGTTCTGCTAGAGGTTTCTTCCTGCCAAATGGGAGTTTTTACTCTCCACTATCGCTTAGTGCTTGCTCATAGGGGATTGTCTGATTGCTGGGTTTTTCTGAGACTGTGGGGTTTTTCTCTGCACTCTGGCACCATGAGACAGCCTCTGTTGTGATGTGGCGCAGTATAAATAAAGCTGAATTGAATTGAATTGAAGCTGGACCTACGGAGACCTCAGGCGAAGTTGGACCATCCTCGGTGACCCTGGGGAAAGGCTCCGACAGGAGGGACAAAGACACAGGGTCAGGGTCACCAGCAGCAGTGGAGCCCATCAAGGTGAGCTCAGGTGCAGCTGACGGCTGCACTTGGCTCTCCCTACCAAGAACCAGGCAAGATCTCTCCAAAACAGAGACAGCGAAAACAAAGAAGAGCACCTGCCTTAGCTCAAGCTTCACCGCAGTCCAGGACTCCGTTGATCCAGGCGGCGACGTCTCGTACCCGGTCCTCTGGAGGTCTAGCTTCAGCTCTGCTGTGGCAGCCCCTACAGCAGGCATGGTGGTAGTTACAGTCCTGGGACCCCCCAGCGAAGTGGCCCACGCAGGTGGCTTGCCCGGCGTGGACACAGGAGGTTTGCTCCCTGCTGGCACTGGATCCTGCACTGCTGAGGCCAGGGGACACTCAATCGTTGGCTCAGGCTCCAGCTCAGAGGCAGCGTTCTCCCTCCCTCCAGATCGTGGCTGTGGGGCTGGAATCAGGTCCTCCAGGGCTGCAGGCTCCTCCATTGTCCGGCGGCTTGAACCTGGGACCGGCGGACACTGAGGGGGCAAAGGAGGAGACACAGAGAGAGCAGGTGAACAGTCTATTGCTGCAGCAGGTTGTGAGGACTCAGAGGACTGCATAGTCTGAGTCCCACCACCGGGAATAAGGCAAGATAATTCTTTTTTTGGTGAATGAGAGTGAAAAAACACTTGCCTGAGTTCCCGGGGCACGATGTCTTCTGCTGCAGCTGGTTGAGAATCAGCCCTCTCCGTGACTTCAGTGGTTGAGGGCCCTTCAGAGGAATGTAGAGGAGCCACCTCAGCAGACACGGCGACAGGCGGAGCCAGAGAGGAAATGTCTAGACCCTCGGCAGCGGGAGGAAATGTTGAGAAGACGGGAGTCGCAGCAGCATAGGAGGAAGAGAAGGCTGACAGACCAGCCGGCGAAGGAGAACTGGAAGAAGGAACTGCTGCGGGTTTGTCTGGCTCGGCGTAGAAAAAAACTGCTAACGGAGAGGTGGGGGCGTTCTTTTGGTGAGATTTCCCTGGACAGCGGTGGGAAACATGAGGCGGCTGACCCAGGCAGCTCTCTTCCGAGCAGTCCAGTCCCGCCGCGACTTGAGGACAAGTGGTGGCAGACCCGAAAGAGCAGTGTCTCGGAGCAGGTGAAGCAGACACAGGAGCAGGCGAGCAGAGGGAGGAGGAAGACATCTCTTGCGGGAAGCGCTTATTTGTTGGCTTTGGACCTGCCGAGCGTGGCCCCATCATCAGCCCGGGGAAGGACAGCTGGAGAGCAGAGACGGTGGACAACAGTTCCGCATACTGGGGATACTTCCTCAATCCAGGGTGTGCCTCTACGATCCCAAATGGTGCCTCCACATTCACCCAGACTCTTTTTGGGCCACGGGAGGCGTCAGCTTAAGCCACGAAATCCTGGATGAAGTGGGCTGTCCATTCCTCCTTCAGGCTTGGGGACCCGGCCACTGATCATCCTTTGCTGGCTGAAGGCCGGTGTGCTGGGGACATGCTGGATGCTCCGGACAGACAGGTGAGTGAAAACAAAAAAACCCACAAACCACTGCAGCTAGATCGCAAAATGATCAGAGTCTATTGTCATGAATTGCCCCTGTCGGGCAGAGAGGTCAAACACAGGCACTGAACTGCAATTTGTGGTATTTATTAAAGGAAAAGCAAAGTCCATAAAGTGCACAAAATAACTTACAAACGATGAGAACATGTAGATGGCGAGGAGAAAAAACAGGAATACACACCAGAACAGGGAGAGGGTTCTGGTGAGGATGAGCAGAATCTTGATGAGGCTCTGACAATGAGTGAATGCGAAACCCAGTCTTAAATAAGGCAGGAAATCAGTGCAACAAATGATACCGGGTGTGAATCACATGAGCGGGCAGGAGGTGACAATGATTACACAATACAGATCAGCTGTGAGTCATGAGAGGGTAGGAAACAGCACTGACAGCTTGACAGGAGCACCACCCACTACCAGAGAAAAAAACCCAGAAGTGCTCCTGACAGCAGCACCCCAGGAGGGGGAGAGAGAGAGAGACAGAGAATACAGGATCAAAAGGGTGCTGGCAACAATATCATCGTCATCACTCTATAAATTCAAGAAATCTCTGTCTGTATGTCATTGTGTGTGTCTGTCTGTCAGTGTGTCACGACCAAAGATCATAGGACCGCCGCCTATGATGTTCCTATGATGTCTGCATGATGTCCTATGATGTTCTTATGTATTACGACTCTTTATGTGTGAAATGTCCTATGATATTCCTATGTATAATGTCTCCCTATGTGTAAAAAAATTATCTGTCCTTGGACTGCATCACTCACGATCACAGGACTCGCTATGACACCATCAAAGTTCAAAGGCAGGCATCACTGAAAGAGTGCTGAGGTGCTTGCTTACACCTGCTTTCTAAGGGCATGCACAGGTAGTAAATATAATGCAAAAATACAATAAGGGCAAACAATAAACTGAAGGATAAACACAGATAATACCAATTATATAAATAACAAGACTGTGATAATGTAAACAGGGAAATGAGTAGAACTAAGAAATAATACAAACCGACCAAGGATAAAATGACAAGAACCTAGGAACCCAAAAATACAACAAATATACAAATATGGAAAAAAAACCATGAGACTGAGCACAGCGGAAACCCCCTTGCTCAGAGCATGACAGTGTACACCATATTGTCTCCTCTTGTTGCAAAGTTTACATGTTGATACAGGTTTGGTAGTAGGGCCTTTAAATCTGCGTGCTTGAAGTCTCCTGCTGTGATGAGAAATCCAGCTGGATGCGCTGTCTAAGTGAAAATGTCCCAAATTGTGCCCAATTAGCCATTTTCCCTCACCAGAGTCATGTGACTCGTTAGTGTTACAAGGTCTCAGGTGTGAATGGGGAGCAGGTGTGTTAAATTTGGCATTATTGCCCTCACACTCTCTCATACTGGCCACTGGAAGTTCAACATGGCACCTCATGGCAAAGAACTCTCTGAGGATCTGAAAAAAGAATTGTTGCTCTACATAAAGATGACCTAGGCTATAAGAAGATTGCCAACACCCTGAAACTGAGCTGCAGCACGGTGGCCAAGACCATGCAGTGATTTAACAGGACAGGTTCCATTCAGAACAGGCCTCTCCATGGTCGACCAAAGAAGTTGAGTGCACATGCTCAGCAACATATCCAGAGGTTGTCTTTTGAAAATAGAGAAAATAGACGTATGAGTGCTGCTAGCATTGCTGCAGAGGTTGAAGGGGTGGGGGGGTCAGCCTGTCAGTGCTCAGACCATACGCTGCACACTGTATCAAATTGGTCTGCATGGCTGTCGTCCCAGAAGGAAGTCCCTTTTAAAGATGATGCACAAGAAAGCCCGCAAACAGTTTGCTGAAGACAAGCAGACTAAGGACATGGATTACTGGAACCATGTCTTGTGGTCTGTTGAGACCAAGATAAACTTATTTGGTTCAGATGGTGTCAAGCGTGTGTGGCAGCAACCAGGTGAGGAGTACAAAGACAAGTGTGTCTTGCCTACAGTCAAGCATGGCGGTGGAAGTGTCATGGTTTGGGGCTGCATGAGTGCTGCCGGCACTGGGGAGCTACAGTTCATTGAGGGAACTATGAATGCCAACATGTACTGTGACATATTGAAGCAGAGCATGATCTCCTCCCTTTAGAAACGGGGCCGCAGGGCAGTATTCCAACATGATAATGACCCCAAACACACCTCCAAGATGACCACTGCCTTGCTAAAGAAACTGAGGGTAAAGGTGATGGACTGGCCAAGCATGTCTCCAGACCTAAACCCTATTGAGCATCTGTGGGGCATCCTCAAACGGAAGGTGGAGGAATGAAAGGTCTCTGACATCCACCAGCTCTGCGATGTCATCATGGAGGAGTGGAAGAGGATTCCAGTGGCAACCTGTGAAGCTCTAGTGAACTCCATGCTCAAGAGAGTTAAGGCAGTGCTGGAAAATAATGGTGGCCACACAAAATATTGACACTTTGGGCACAATTTGGACATTTTCACTTAGGGGTGTACTCACTTTTGTTGCCAGTGGTTTAGACATTAATGGTTGTGTGTTGAGTTATTTTGAGGGGACAGCAAGTTTACACTGTTACATAAGCTGTACACTGACTACTTTACATTGTATCAAAGTGTCATATGGTTTACTCCGGGATTTCTCCGGTTTCCTCCCGCATACCAAAAACATGTAGGTTTAGGGCGCTCGCGCACGCAGCGACCAGTAGCCGGTGGCTTGTCACCAGACTGCAAACCAAGTCTACCTACGGGTACAAATAAGTAACAAAAAAAAAAAAAAAAAATATCTTCAGTGTTGTCCCATAAAAAGATATAATAAAATATATACAAAAATGTGAGGGGTGTACTCACTTTTGTGAGATACTGTAGAAAGTTCCTAAATAAATTTCCCATCTGATTTTTTGTCAAATGAATTGAATCCACTGTTGATATTGCAGCTATGACAACATAAATATGGGAATTATAATTATGGATATTTATCACAGAGATTAAGAAATTATTAACATTAAATGTAAAGAAAACAAAAAAAACCCCATCCAAGTCTTCCAAGTAGAACTGTACTTCAGTGAAGACGTACTTCAAAATGTAGTTTCCCGTGTCTACACG
Organism: Pholidichthys leucotaenia; assembly: GCA_020510985.1. Taxonomy (NCBI): domain Eukaryota; kingdom Metazoa; phylum Chordata; class Actinopteri; order Cichliformes; family Pholidichthyidae; genus Pholidichthys; species Pholidichthys leucotaenia. The sequence continues at coordinate 243,267,533 of CM035837.1, forward strand.
GGGGTGGAGATCATGGCGAGATCGTTGAGAGATCTGGCCAGTGTTTGATCTATCAATGATCTTCAGTGATATCCACAGTTATCTGGGTCACCTCAAAGTTTTGACAGTCCAGAACAGACAAGGATCTCTCAAACGATCCCAAACATCAAAAACTGGCCCAATCTCTCAGCAATCTCCATGCTGTGTAAAGGGGTCCTAAGTAATATCACTAATTTTTTGAAGTCCAACTAATACTGGTTGTCTGTCCATCCATCCATCCATCCATCTTCTACCGCTTATCCAGAGATCTGGGTCGCAAGGCCATCAGTCCGGGCAGAGTAGCCCAGACCTCTGCCCAGTTCACATGGCACCATGATCCCCATGATCCCTCCTGCAGGCAGTGAGCCCACTGGAAGGTGGACCCATGTGCCTCATTTGGGTACACTGGGTCCTTGATGTAATGCTTTTCATGGAGCTCCACTGGACTGCTCTTAGTCTGGCCCTTCACCCAGGACCAGTTTGCCTTGGGAGACCCTACCAGTGGCAAGTTGCCCCTGACAACACAAGTAGCTCCTGGACTCATTCAGGCACTCAAACTCCTCTACCACTATAAGGTGACGATCCATGGAGGGGTAATACTGGCTGTCAAGATTATTTTGATTGTTCTGGTTTTCATTTATTATAGAATCAGATGGGATTTGTTTACTTCAAAAAGCTACAAACTTAACTTCACAAAATTCTGGTGTTCCACCGGTGGGAGACCCCAAATCCTCCACTGTCACTCCGTGAAGAAAGACTTCCGTGAAGAAAGACTTTGTGTATGCTAAATCTAGGGAAAGTGGCTGGAATGCTAAGGGATTAAAGATTCCAAAGTTGGGAATGAATGCAGCGTCCTGTTGAATGTTTTGATGGTCACCAGCAGAGGGCGCTGTGACTTTTTTTGTCAAAAATAGCAAAAATGACTTACAGCAGAAAACAGGGACAATTCGGAGTGGCCACCAACTCTTGAAAAATCCTCTCCACGGTGGATTTTGAGCACAAATGTGAAGCCCTTTGTGCCGCTCACCTTCCACCCCTTGCAGTGCGTGCAAGAGGTGTTGCCCCAATAGTTGTGCAGGAAGTAGTGTGCTGTGTGAATGGGATTTTCTTCACATGAACCTGAAACTTTAACATTCTTTACATTTTTAAACTAATGTTAAAAGAAATTTCAGAACTATGAAAAATAATTTCAAACCTCAAGTCATTAATTATGATTAATTTGGATGCAATACATGCTTTCAAAGCATTACTAAAACTTGACCTGAAAATGTGAAGGGATTGCAAATTCATATTCTAGAGGGCTGGCTCATCCCCTTGTTTTCTCTTGCCTGACTTGTTTATTTATGGAGGGACTCATTCACAATAGATGAGCTGAGACAAATTAAGATTTATTAACCAGGGAAGGAAAGTTTAACAGCGTTTTCTTTTTATTTATTTATTTTTCCTTGTGGAAGCCCAGATACATTTCCCTGAAGAAAGTGTGCACCAACCTGGGTGACATTTACAAAAAAACAAGGCAAAAACAAATCTGAAGCAGATTCATTAAATCCTTGTTTATGCAAAATGTCATCTGACACAGTCGACATCGCTGGATGAGCTTTAAAACAAGCTCACTGCTGAGATGGATCATGATACATGCCACCGTCAATTTGAAGCTTGAGCAAAGCGAGTGGCATATGAAGGGCGGATTGGTTTACTTCAGACAGTTACATCAAAGATTATTAAAGATGTCTTACCTCATCTTGGTAGATGGAGAAAAGCATGATGGACAGAATCTCCAAGAAGAAGATAAGCAAGAGAAGGATAAAGAACTGTGGAGACACAGAGAGAAACGAAGACAACTTAGTTAAACACATCATTTATCAGCACGGACGACAAGGATAATGGGCATCTGTCTGTGGAGAGTGAATGATGAAGGAATTAAAGACGGGGGAAATGGGGGTTCTTAAGGGAGTGACAGGAAAAGTAAGCTATAGGTGAAGAAAGTCAAGGAGGAAAGTCTGCTAAATAAAAACAAGCAATGACTCATATATTGTTCAGTATTGAAGTATTTAACCATCAGGTCAAGCAAGCCAATGGAGGGAGGGAGGGGAGGAGTTGCGATCATCAGGGCGGGCCTGGAAGAAGTGATTTACTGTACAGTTTCCCTCTACCCCCCTTTTGAATTTGTTAAAGGAGCTCCATTTTATTCCTCGCCAGTCCCCACCAACCTTTCCTCTGTGCAGCAGCTGGGATGAGCCGCTTGATGGGCGATACATCTTCTTTCTGCGGGCCCATTTGAGTGCTTAAAACAGTTACGAGCTCATCCATCAGCCACTCCGCTAGGACGTGGCTCTGCCTCTCACATGAGAGTGGCCGTCTGAACGGTGGAGGAGTAAAATATTGTCAGAACAATTGTAAAATGGTCAAGAAGTTCAAAAATGATCTCAATTAAAATGTACTCCTTTAAAAATGGATTCCTGTGGGCACGTATATGTAACATCATCATCATCATCATCATCACTGTGCAGCATTTTGATGAAAAACTTTTTTAATTGTTCTAGTGGGCTGACTTTGCTGATCGATTTGCTATGATATTTCACTCTTTAAAGTGGTGGGTTGGCAAATTCTCATTTACTTCCATACCCTGTGGATATAAGATGGATGAAACCTCTCCAAAAGTCTGAAAAATGAAGCCAGCGTGGAAGTTAAAAATGCATCCTATCCAAAGACCAGCGGACTGAAGAACCTGCAGCTCCCAAAGAAGTCTGGCTCTGTAGAAATGATTGGAAAATGGCATACAGATGGAGATCCTTATGTGACCATCAAGAGATTAAAAACAAATGATCTCAAGTCTCAAACGGTTCAAGTCTGTGTAAATGTATGGGAGACCGTTGTGTGATTTTCATGGCGATGTATAGAGATCTTTGAAAGATCCTGAACCCCCCATCTCATGAAGCCACGAATGCTGGCAAACGTGGTGATTTTGCACTTTCGGCAGGGTTTGTAAAAGGTTGCCAAATGGGTTGCAAACAGCTTTTAAGGTCTCACAGTTTTTCTTGTCGCCCAAAACACTGGAACATGTTTTAATTTTTTGGTGAATGGATTTTTACACAAACAGCTGCAAACATTTGCAGATGATTGTAAGACATGCTGCTACAGCTCTTTTTGGTTCACCAAGTAGTGAAGACTAGCAAAGAATCACTAGACAGTCTGACTGATAGTTTGGGGTTTTATTATGTGAATAACTTTGAACAAAATCTCCCTGTCCATGACCTTTCCTAAATATGCGTGTTTGATGTTTTCTGAAGTCTGGAATGTATTAAAATAAAACACACATGAAAACAACTAGAATGCACTCAACCAAGATGCAGCCCCACGCCTTTTGCAGCCCTATAGATTTAAAATCTTGGCCTTTGACCTTTTGACCCCAAACCCATAGTCAGAGTGTCAGAGTGAACATGTGTACCAAGTTTGGTGAGCCTAGTTTTGGTTGTTCTTGAGATATAGTTTATGGGGCATTTTGACCTCGACCTTTGACCCTGCAATCCCAAAACCACAGTCAGAGGTCAGGATCTCAAGGTGAACCTGTGCACCAAGTTTTTTGACCCTCGCTGTTTTTGGTATTGAGATGTAGTTTATGTGGCATTTTGACCTTGACCTTTGACCTTTTGACCCCAGATGTACAGCCATAGGTGATAGTCTCAAGGTCAACCCGTGTAACGTTTGGTGGCTATAGCCTCATTCCCTGAGGAGTCAGAGCATGGACACGGCCAGACGGCACCGACCACTCTGCCCTGGGCTGCTTGTCAACATGGTCTGAGCCAGGCTTCAGAGTCATTTATCAAGTCCTCAAACCAATATGGCCACACGGGCCATTTGTTCCATATGTGACTTAAGGGAGTGTTTTTACTGCAAAGCCGACATCACTCATATGACACCATTTAACCTCTTGCACTCCGGTGTACCGCAGACGGGCACATCTCTGCATCCCAGAGCACACGAGGGCGCATGAGAGCGCCCTCGTGTGCTCTAGGACGCACGAGGGCGCTGCATCCAAGCACGCACTGAAAAAAAAAAAAAGTTCTTCCACTACAGACACAGCCGCGAACAGATCAGATATGATTGACCTCTCATTCGACTAATAAGAGCCTTGAATTGGGTTTCTGAAACCTTGAAGAACCAATGACTGAAAACCTAGCAAGAAGGACCCACCTACCAACGCTGTGAATGCAGCGAGCCAATTGAAGCACAGAAGTTCGCAAGCTGTTTTGTGTAAGGCTGGGTGAAGACAGACTGCTGCAGCAGATGAAAAAAAGGACCCGCAGGAAGAACCTGCTACAGACCCAGCAGCACGGAGACCATCCACAAGTGCGATCTGCACTGATTCCAGCAGAATAGACGTTTAGGATTCTTTTCCATGGTCATCATAGACCGACGGAGGCCGATGACGAAGGTCATAAATCATTCGCCAAAACCGGAATCATAGAAGCGCAAAACCGCAATAATGGAATTATGTTTTGACCGGGAACCACGAGCAGACCAGCGTCGCGTTCGTCTGACAATGAGGAAGAGAAGTTCGCCAGGACACTGCTGCTGTGAAGAGGTAAGTGTTATAAGCTAAATTATTCTTTATCCCTGAAAATTGTAATCAAAAATGACTTTTGACCGATCGGTAAATTACAACTGTGCGGCGCATGAAGTCCGAAGTGTGTGCACCGCGGTACACGGTTCGTGCGCCGCGTCCGGACTGTGAACGCCCCCCCCCCCGCTACTCTTCTGTAGCGAGGGAGGGGGGGAGCCGCGGTGACTGCGCCGCGGTCGCCACATTGCCACATGAGTCTATTCCGTCATGTAGCGATGGCCGATGTCCGTCCTCTGTAGCGAGGGGGGGAGACCCCCCCACACACACACACAGCCCTGAGTGTCACCTTTCATTACAGCCCAAGATGAAGCTTCTATATTGAATCATTCAAAAGTTACAAAAGTTTTTCCAAACTGTGCCATTTGGCACAATTTGGCACAGTTCAAAAACGCCTGGGAACTACCTGAGGAAAAAGCTGTGTAATATATTCATTTTTTGTGGTATTGTTACAAAATTTTGACCTCAGCTGGATAACACTTGGTTCTACATTTCTGTTGCATTTTCCAGCCCGGATCTGAAGCTGTGTGTTATTTGCAAGCATTTGTATCCAAAAAAACTGTCACGACCCGCCGCTCATCAGCGGCTTCAGCTGCGCGCACACCTGCGTCTCGTCAGCAGCGGGCTATTTAGCCCACTCTGCCCTCTGCTGCAGTCTGGAGCCGTCTGTTCTCATCAGCGTTTCCCAAGCTCGTGATTCTACCTCAGATCACCAGCAAAGATTCAACGACACGTAAGAACTCCTTACCTTGTCTTCCAAGTTCTCACCCCTGTGCACAGGTGGACCCTCCTGGCGGCGGATTTCCCCCGTCATCGCCGTAGCATCTCCATCTTCTGCGCAGACCCAGCAGGACGTTGTCTCCCGGGCTCATCGCCTGCCGATGCCAGCCACCTGTCCCTGCAAGTAAGCAACACCGTCACTTATATCCCCTGTCTCGGTGTGGTGCCCGTTACCCTTGCCCTTTGTTCTTGTCTCCATAGGGTTGTCCGGCTGTACGGCGCGCTGCTCTGCTGCCTGCACATCGGCGTTCACCCCAGCACATTCCCATACCGCATATATCCATCCACACACACCTGCTTGTTGAATAAAGCTGTTAAATCTATCCTGAGCCTGCGTGCGTGTTTCCTGGGCCTGTGTGCTACATTATGTCAGTACGGCTCCAGCAAGGCGGCCCAGCAGACAGCGGGCTCGCACGCCGTCTTTCCACCCTCGAGGCTCGGGTGGATTTAATAGCTCATCAACAGCAGGTGATACTCCACCAGTTGGTTAACATCACTCAACGGTTAGACCGCCTGGACCCCCAGCAGGCGTTCCCCATGACTCGCCAGGGCGGGCAAGCTTCTGCCGTTCCGATGCCCGGTCAGTCTACCTCGGGAACGCCAACCCGCCTCACACCAATCCTGACCCCCTCCTGCTTCAGCGGAAAGCTCGGACGGGCGCGGGGGTTTATAATGCAGTGTGAGTCGGTGTTTTTGCGCGTTCCCGGGGACTTTCCCTCAGACCACAGCCGAATTGGCTATATTGGAAATCTCTTGGAGGGGCGAGCGTTAACCTGGGCTTATGCCGTAATGGCGAAGCCCAGCTACGCGAGCCTCTCCTACAGCCAGTTCGTGCAGAGCTTTTTAGAGGTCTTTGATCATTCCCGGCGCGATAGCGTCCTAACTGACCGGCTTCTCGCCCTCCAGCAGGGAAGCCGGTCAGCAGCGGACTATGCTATCGACTTCCGGGTTGCAGCGGAGGAGGTGGGCTGGGGCGAAGCAGCTCTCTGTGGCATCTTCCTCCGCAGCCTCAGCTCGGGTCTGAGGGATGAACTGGCTGGTCGGGATCTTTCGGAGACATTGGCGGAGTTAATCTCCATCGCCATTAGTTTGGATAATAGGCTGCGGGAACGGTCCACCGAGCGGAAGTTTAGCAGCCGCTCGCGTGGAGGCTCCGTCCGCACGCCTCAAGACCGCCCCCTGGCGTCACCTCCACCGGAGGCCTCCGAGGAGTCAGAGGCGATGGTGGTGGCCCGGTCAAAGCTCCCTCTAGCAGAGAAACAGCGCCGCCGGAAGTTGGGTCTCTGCATGTATTGCGGAGGAGGCCAACATTCCGTGGAGCATTGCCCGGAGAAGCCAAACGGGGAGGTCCGCGAGTCACTGTAGGGGGCCTCGCGGACTCTAACCGGTCAAATCCCCTCACAAGCCTATCCTTGCCCATCCGATTTTGTCACAATGCCATAGGGCATCTCACACACGCACTGGTGGACTCAGGAGCAGAGCAGAGCTTCATTTCAAAGAGCCTGGCAACCCGATTGGGCATCCCCTGCCAACCTCTGCCCGCTCCTCTGAGCCTTATCACCCTCTCCCGTGCTCCCCTTGGCCAAGTGACTCATCGCACGCAGTCCGTCCCAGTCATTATCTCGGGCAATCACCGAGAGGAACTCTCCTTCTACGTTTTGTCCTCCTCTGTGACGCCTGTTATCCTTGGGTACCCCTGGCTGCGCCTGCACAACCCGGTCCTGGATTGGCAGACCGGGAAGATCGCCGCCTGGAGTGCATTCTGTATGGGCACCTGTTTACAATCCGCAGCCTGCACCCCGTCTGCTCCTCCCCCGATCAAGGACGCCGCACCTCCGGACCTCACCTTGTTGCCCTCGGAATTCCACGATCTGGGCTTGGTCTTCAGCAAATCCAGGGCGATGTCTCTCTCTCCTCATCGGCCCTATGATTGTGCCATCAACCTCCGCCCAGGGGCTCCCCTGCCGTCAGGTCGCCTGTATAGCCTGTCAGCGCCGGAGCGGGAGGCGATGGACAGTTATATAAAGGAGTCTCTCAGCGCAGGTATCATCCGCCCCTCCTCGTCCCCGCTCGGAGCTGGTTTCTTCTTCGTATCAAAGAAGGACGGGTCCCTCCGCCCTTGTATCGACTTCCGAGCGTTGAATGACATCACTGAGAAGGACCGGTACACTCTGCCACTGATGGACACTGCCTTCCACTCCCTGCAGGGGGCGACCTGGTTTACCAAATTGGACCGCCGCAGCGCCTACCATCTCGTCCGGATCAGGGAGGGGGATGAGTGGAAAACTGCATTCAGAACGCCAGGTGGACATTTTGAATACCTCGTAATGCCCTTTGGTCTGACCAACGCCCCAGCTGTCTTTCAGCGCCTAATAAATGACGTCCTGCGTGATTTCCTGGGTCTCTTTGTATTCGTGTACCTAGATGATATCCTCATCTTCTCCAGGTCACGTGAAGAACACCAGGTGCATGTGAGACGGGTCTTACAGCGGCTGCTGGAGAACAGGTTATATGTGAAGGCAGAAAAATGTGAGTTTTACGCCAAGACCACCTCCTTTCTAGGATTTGTGATCTCACATAATCAGGTTCTGCCCGACCCCGCTAAGGTCAAAGCGGTGGTGGACTGGCCGACGCCGACCTCCAGGAAGCAGGTCCAACAATTCCTTGGGTTCGCTAATTTCTACCGCCGTTTTGTGCCCAACTTTGGTGCCATCGCTGCCCCGCTGACCCGTCTCACGTCACCCAAGAACGCCTTTCGCTGGACTGAAGAGGTCGCCGCGGCGTTTCAGGCGCTGAAGACGGAGTTCTCCTCCTCCCGGGTCCTGACCCGGGTCCTGACCCAGGTCGACCCCGCGCTGCAGTGCTTGGTTGAGGTCGACGCATCTGACATGGGGGTGGGGGCGGTGCTGTCCCAGCGTTCACCCACTGACGGGACCAAACGACCCTGCGCTTTCTTCTCACGGCGTCTGTCTCCGGCCGAGTGGAATTATGACGTCGGGGACAGGGAGCTTCTTGCCATCAAGCTCGCCCTGCAGGAGTGGCGCCACTGGCTGGAGGGGGCAGCGCTACCATTCGTGGTGATGACGGACCACAAGAACTTGGAGTATCTTCGATCTGCTAGACGCCTGAATGCCCGCCAGGCGCGCTGGTCTCTATTCTTTGCCCGGTTCCGCTTCACCATTACCTATCGCCCCGGCTCTAAGAACATCCTACCTGATGCCCTCTCCAGGCAGTTCACCCCTGAGACATCGGAGGAGTCGGGCCACCCCCTCCTGCCCAGTTCGTGTGTGGTAGGTGCCATCTCCTGGTCCATCAGGGACAAGATCCGGAGGGCGCAGGAGGCTGAACCGGATCCTGGCGGCGGACTGGAGGGAAGGTTGTTTGTCCCATCTTCTGTCCGGGGGGAGGTCATTCATTGGGTCCACACCTCCAAGCTCGCCTGTCACCCGGGGGTATCTCGGCTAGTGGATCTCCTCCAAAGCTCCTTCTGGTGGCCGGGTCTGCAGAAGGATGCCTCCAACTATGTCCGGGCTTGCCCTGTGTGCGCATCTGCCAAGTCGGGTAATTCTCCTCCCGCCGGTCTACTCCAGCCTCTGCCGACCCCTGGCAGACCCTGGTCCCATATTGCCCTCGACTTTGTCACTGGTCTCCCCACTTCCAACTCCTATAACGCCGTGCTGACCATTGTGGACCGTTTCTCCAAGGCCGCCCACTTCGTGCCACTGCGGGGTCTTCCAACGGCGCAGGAGACGGGGGATCTCCTGGTGCAGCACGTGGTCAGGTTACATGGGATACCAGTAGATGTCGTCTCATCGGGGTCCCCAGTTTGTCTCAGAGGTCTGGAGGTGCTTTTGCAACGCCCTGGGGGCCACAGTTAGCCTCTCATCCGGCCATCACCCACAATCCAACGGGCAGTGTGAGAGGGCCAACCAGGAGTTGGAGGCTGCCCTGCGCTGTGTCACGTCATCGGACCCATCCTCCTGGAGTTCACATCTGGCCTGGGTTGAATACGCCCACAACACCGCCCGGTCTTCTGCTACAGGTATGTCTTCCTTTAAGGCGTCCCTAGGCTATGATCCACCCTTGTTTCCAGACCAGGAGGCAGAGCTCACTGTTCCTTCCGTCCAGGCGCACCTGAGACGTTGTCGGGCTCTGTGGTCCAGGACACGGGACGCGCTTTTACGCACGGCTGCGCGTAATAGCATCACTGCCAACCGCCGCAGGAGACCGGCCCCTGCCTACCAGGTGGGTTAACGAGTCTGGTTGGCCACTCAGGATTTCCACCTTAAGGGGGAGAAGAAGAAGTTGGCACCACGCTTCGTTGGTCCTCACACCATTTCCAGGATTATCAACCCGGTGGCTGTGCGTCTGGCCCTCCCCCCTCCCTTCACATTTGTCCTACTTTCCACGTTTCCAGGATCAAGCCCTATGTGTCTGACCCCCTCTGCCCCCCGCCTGCAGCGCCGCCCGCGCCTATGATGATCGACGGCCACCTGGCCTGGAGAGTCGCCTCCTTCCTGGACTCCCGGCGCCAAGGGCGCGGGTTGCAGTATCTGGTGGACTGGGAGGGGTTTGGTTCGGAGTTTAGATCCTGGGTGCCCTCCTCTTGGGTGTTAGACAAGAGCCTCATCAGGGAGTTCCATCGGGCACATCCGGACAAACCAGCGCCAGGAGGCGCTGCTAGAGGGGGGAGTACTGTCACGACCCGCCGCTCATCAGCGGCTTCAGCTGCGCGCACACCTGCGTCTCGTCAGCAGCGGGCTATTTAGTCCACTCTGCCCTCTGCTGCAGTCTGGAGCCGTCTGTTCTCATCAGCGTTTCCCAAGCTCGTGATTCTACCTCAGATCACCAGCAAAGATTCAACGACACGTAAGAACTCCTTACCTTGTCTTCCAAGTTCTCAACCCTGTGCACAGGTGGACCCTCCTGGCGGCGGATTTCCCCCGTCATCGCCATAGCATCTCCATCTTCTGCGCAGACCCAGCAGGACGCTGTCTCCCGGGCTCATCGCCTGCCGACGCCAGCCACCTGTCCCTGCAAGTAAGCAACACCGTCACTTATATCCTCTGTCTCGGTGTGGTGCCCGTTACCCTTGTCCTTTGTTCTTGTCTCCATAGGGTTGTCCGGCTGTACGGCGCGCTGCTCTGCTGCCTGCGCATCGGCGTTCACCCCAGCACATTCCCATACCGCATACATCCATCCACACACATCTGCTTGTTGAATAAAGCTGTTAAATCTATCCTGAGCCTGCGTGCGTATTTCCTGGGCCTGTGTGCTACATTATGTCAAAAACACCCAGGCCAAATTTATTTTCTTCAAGTTCAGTATGTTTAGATGACTGTAACTCAGTGGCAGGAGCACTTAGAGAGATTATGACTGTTTTGCCAAAAAATTCAAAGTGTTTTCTTTTAAATGAGACCAACCCCATGAAGATGCTGCAAAGGGTTGAAGAACAGCTTTCGATTTACTTTGGGCACGTTATTTTTTGGCGTTTTTAGGGAAATTGACCGGAGTGCAAGGGGTTAAATGCTGGTAAATCCATTTACAGAGGTGGGTGGGAATCTCAACCAGCACACCCCATTTTTTCTTCACTTTCATTTGCTTGTTACTTCAGGCATTAAATATATTTTTTGGGATTAGACACTAAAACTACTTGGTAAAGATTAGGATAACAGGAAAAAGATAAGGGTCTACTTTCACACATAGCAGCTGCAGCCTCACCTTGTTTAAGTTTAGGTTTAATGTTTATTTGAAAGGGACAATACATACTAATGAACATTAATACAAATGTAAGTATACCAGATTTAGCAATACTGCTAATTTGCATCTGTAGTCCCCCAGCAGGTCATCTTGTTATTTACACAACCACTAGAGGCTTCAAATAAGCTCACAATAAGCTGCTTAACATGATCTATGTTTTTTTTTTGTTTTTTTTTGTTTTTTTTTGCAGGACCGTCTCCACTTTAGCTATTCTATATTAGCTAATTGTAATTTTGCAACAGTGATGACTCACGGGTTTGGGAACTCTTGAACTCTGGACTGTTTTCTGCCAGAGAATGCAAAGACTCATGGGACTGTAAACGTTTTAGCTCAAAATCTGATTCCATATTTAGTTGGTTTATGCTTAAGGTTTAGTGTGGGCAGCACGGTGGCACAGTGGTTAGCACTATGGCAGCACAGCAACTCACCCTTGGCCGTGGGATCTCGGGTTCGATCCCACCCCCTGACCAACAGTGATCTTTCTGTGTGGAGTTTGTATGTTCTCCCCGTGTCTGTGTGGGTTTACTCTGGGATTTCTCCGGTTTCCTCCCACGGCCAAAAACATGCAGGTCAGGTTAATTGGCATCAACTGGGGAGGTGTGAATGTGAGTTGTCCCTTGCCCCTTCCCCCCCCCAGGCCACAGTTGTGAATAAGAATGGGTTCTTAATCTGTCCTGCCTGGTTAAATAAGATAAAATAAAAGTTTTTCAGTTGTTTTATGCTTTACGAGTAAGTTTGCACTGAATTTGGAAATGTTGAATCCTGAGCAAATGGAAACCAAGAATTCCCTTTTAAATATGAGTTTTTAACAGTGAGTTAAGGAAAGGTAATATCTCTGAACTGAAGGTTACTGAAAGAATTAATCAGAGACTGATACTGCAGTATTAAAAATGATATTTAGTATAATTTTGAGAACAAATTTGAGTAAAATTCAACACTGCTAAACATATAATTTTCTTTTGGATAGGAAGACCAAATGATGTCTGAATCAGAGTTTTAAAGTGACACTCCACCAAAAATCACGTTTTTTTGTGTTCCAAGTCTGTTTTTCTACTGTGATTGTCCAGTTAAGCCCCCCCCCCCCCCCACAAAAAAAGGGCGACTTTGGACAGAGCATTTCTAGCTATGTAAGCATTCCTGCTTAGCCTGATTGGTTATAACATTAACCAATCAGGCTAAGCCCTGGGCATGGCTAAACACCCGAGTTCACTCCCTCAGGGGAAAAGGGAGGAGCCGACGTGGCTCCACAGATGGAGGCTCACAGTCTGAAGGCTGAACCACAGAGAGATGTCTGCTCTTAGGGGACGAAAGCGCCAAGACCACCACCCGTACGTTTTGTATTTGTTTGACTCGGTTCAGTGAAGGGGGTTTCAGGGGGAAGACAAACCCCCCCAGGTGCTCCAATCTGTCCCCGCCAGAGAAGATAGAGGAGGAGACATTAAAACCCTCCCACTCCCTCCAGAGGAGGGAGGCGAGTTGGGTACCTAGGAGGTGTGTGGCGCAACAGCCGGGGCGAGGCTGCGCTGACGTCGTGCTTCCATGGTGGCGGACGGGTGCAATGGACCACTGGCCCCAGTGAGCTGCCCGGCGGGGACCTGTCAGCCCCCAGGTGGGAGCCTCGCCTTGGCAGATGTTGGTGGCGGATGGGACACTGTGCCCACCGGCTCGCCTCCTTTATTCCCGTGCGGGAGAGACTCGGACAGTGAGCTGGGGAGACCCTCGGCGAGTGGGCAACCAGAGACCGGCGGGAAGCCCTCCAGTCTCCATGCGGGGCCGGGCAGCGACTCCACCTTGTACAATGTCCTCTTCTTCCTGTTCTTGTGAGTGGCTCTCCGGTTCAAGCATGTAGGGCTGAATCACTCCGATGTTTTGACTAGCCATTGTTTAGCAAGGCAGTCGTCAGTGTTCTCAGGTCAGAGGAGAGGGGAGGGCTGGCTTTGCAGATTCTGCTACTGGTGGGTGGGAGTATGGATGGAGCTAATTTGAATATTCATAGATCTGTGCATACTTAAGTAGGCGGAAGATGTAAAAGTTCTTTCCAAGCAATTCTAAGGCAATGAAAGTTTTTTTTTTGTGGATAAAAAGCCATAATGTAGTATTTTGGGCTATGCACATTTGTTTTTGAGGCAGGGTTAGAACTGCTGGAGTGCGTCTTTAAAGTTAATTTAGTGTTTGTTACTGTGTGCCTTATAGCTGACAAATATCTCCCATACATTATGAGAGCTCAACTCAAGGCTTCATATGAAAAACCAACAGGTGATGTCACTGCAACTACATTGCACTCATGTGTATTTTCTCTGATTCATAAAATGCAAATGAACATTTAATCCAGCTTGCTGCCATGCTGTAGAGCTCTTTTCACATTGATGATGGCTATATTAGGTCACTGAAGAGAAAAGCACAATTCAGTTGTTAAATTCCACAGACACAGAAAATACCGTGAGACAGAGGAACATCAGGAGGACTAGCAGCTGTGGAAACAGAAGGATCGCTTCATCACTGCAGACATTATGCAATTAAAGTACCGTTTTTAAGCCAAAAATGTGACGTTCAAATAATCCTTTGTTTCAGTTTAATTAAGAACACCTTTTGTTTCCTATAAAAAACATGTTGAGACATTTCTGTAGTATGGTGTGCATGTCATAATATGCTAATTGGCAATTTCCTGTTAAAGTAGAAACATTTTTTGAAAATCCTTTTATATTATTTATTTAGTTTAATTTATTCATTCATTCATTCATTCATTCATCTTCTTCTGCTTAATCCTTTTTGAGTCGTGGGTGGGGTGGGGTGGGGGGGCTGGAGCCTATCCCAGCATCTTTGGGTGAGAGGCAGGGTACACCCTGGACAGATCGCCAGTCCATCGCAGGGCCAACACAGAGAGACAGACAACCATTCACTCTCACAGTCATACCTAAGGACAATTTAGAATCCCCAGTTTTGATGTCAATTAACTTAACCTGCATGTTTTTGGCATGTGGGAGGAAACCGGAGAAATCCCGGAGTAAACCCACGCAGACACGGGGAGAACATGCAAACTCCACACAGATCACTGTTGGTCGGAGGCTGGGATCGAACCCAGGATCCCCCGGCCAAGGGTGAGTTACTGTGCTGCCGCATTTAATTTAAGCGTCAACCATGACCAAGTGTACTGAAGGTCACACTGACCATTACACGCATGCACCAGTCACTGTGTCTCCGTGGTTGCAGGGACATGTGGAATACGATGAATCCATACACCAAATGGGACTGCAGTTGGGTATTCAGATGCTGTCTCATGTATGCTGGACTCATCTGTTTATTACAAATGGAAAATGGGCCATCTGAGGAGGTGTCAATGTAGAAATGAAGCAGAGAGGAGCCTGGAGGTAAAGAGAATGTAGTTATGCATAGAGGTACTGTAAAGTACCAGAAGGCATAGAAAAGCAGGACTGAGAATGAGATTGTCTACTCAAAGGTCAGAGGTCCACTTGCATGTACCTACAGTTGCAACTTAGCACCTTCTCTGACTTCTCTTTACCACCCTTTGTGTCTTGACGTGGATCCTAATGTGAACAATTGCATGCAGAGATGATGCAGCTGGATTTTAGAAATTGTTAAAGACGCACTCTGGCAGCTCAAAAACCACCTCAAAAAATGTGTATTGCCAAAAATAGTATATTGTGGCTTTTTATACACAAAAAACTTTCATTGCCTTAGAATTGCTTGGAAAGAGCTTTTACATCATCCACCAATGAATATTCTAATTAGCACCACCCACACTCCCAGCCACCAGTCGCGGCTGCTGCAAGGCCAGTGTTGTGCCGAGAAATGCATGTCTGCTGCAGAAAGCACCCCACTTCTGCTCCCTTTTTTTTAAAATTATAAAATCGTATAAAGGGTTACGACACTGGCTGCAGTGTTAAATTTGTCATTTGTGTGTGGTTTACAGCATTGCTCCTCAGAAATGCGCTCCCAGGAAGGGGGTGCAACACCGGCATCCCCTCTGGCTGGCTCACCTTCCGAGTCTCTCCTGCGTGGGAGTGAAGGAGGTGAGCTGATAAGAGCAGCGCCCCGTCCACTGCCAACTGCGCCCCAAGTGAGCTAGCTCTCGGCGGTTTCACCTGGGGGCTGACGGGTGCCTGCCGGGCAGCTCACTGGGGGCCGGTGGTCCGGTTCACACACCCGCCGCCGTGGAACCATGACCTGAGTGCACGCCTCAGCTACTGTTGTTGTTCCTGAATCCTGCTTGCTCCTCAGCTCCTCCCTCTTCCCCCGAGGCAGTGAACTCAGGTATTTACTGTGTGCTTAGCCTGATTGGTGAATGTTATAATGTAGCTAGAAATGCTCTGTGCAAAAAACGCATTTTTTGGGGGGGGTGGGGGTGGGGGTGGGTGGAGATTAACTGGATAGTCACAACAGAAAAACACAGACTTGGGACTGATTTTGGTCTATATGTCTTGTAAGTCACAAAAAACATATTACAGACATGTTAACAACAGAAAAAAACTTGATTTTTGATGAAGTGTCACTTTAAAAAAAATCCTGCAGTCCACATGCTGCCATGCTGTTGAGTTCTTTTTGCATGAATGATAGGTGCAACCTTCTGTGACTTACACCAGCTAATATCTGCTGATGGGCATGGCCTAGTTCTTTCTCTGCAAGTAGGAGGTCATCAGTCACTGTTGATCATATCTCCTGTTTTTAATCAGCGTAACCCAGACTTCATCTAAAAGTTGAGTCAGCCCATATAAGTATTTTTCCTTTATTTTTTTTAAATTAACATGGACAGTAGAAAACCAAGAAAAAAGTGTGAGCAGGTGTTAGTCTGCTA
The DNA here is from genome assembly GCA_020510985.1 of Pholidichthys leucotaenia. Classification (NCBI taxonomy): domain Eukaryota; kingdom Metazoa; phylum Chordata; class Actinopteri; order Cichliformes; family Pholidichthyidae; genus Pholidichthys; species Pholidichthys leucotaenia. The sequence continues at coordinate 243,283,525 of CM035837.1, forward strand.
AAATAAAAGAGCAATTAAAGATAAACCAGTCAATAGGGTGGTGTGTAATCACCTTTTTTCAGCTGATCAGCAGTGACTAATGAACATGCTCCTCTTCTATAATGATGACACACGCATGAACTGAGGCCTGAAAATGACCAGGTCTCTGTCTGAGAGTCCAACCAGCTTCCTCCATCGTCAACATGTTTGTATGAATAGGTCAAAGTTTCAGTACCAGTGTGCATATTTTACTGTCAAGTTTTTCTTTACATTGTAAATCACAAGTTTTGCACAAAAATTGGTGTATGGAGTATTCATGCCTCAGTTTGTGGATATGAAAGCTGTATAAAAGGGGCCTCAGGTGAGTACACTGGGTGTATTTATGTATGTATATCCGTTTCATCTAATACAAATGTATATGGATGTCTAATAAAGGTACCAGTATCACAAATTTTCCATGTATGGCTCTGGATTTAAAGTTAAAAAAGTAAAACTGACAATGTTTAGTAATTGAGTCTGAACAGAAGTTGAAAGATGCTGCCAAAAAAGAAAATTTGCCCCAGAAAACTTTGAAAGTACTTTCACTATACAAGCAGACATGAGGTATAATATTTCTGCTAAACAAAGCTCACAGCATTATAAAATTTTCATTAAAGGCATGTTAACGCTGATGTTTAACAAAAAGCACCAATAGCATACAGACTCATGGAGCTGTGGGCGCTGCTGACATCATAACGCTCATGCCTGTTTGTTTGCTTTTAAGGCACCTAAAGAATTAGATCATCACTAAAGGTCAAAACACAAGTATTTCCTTTTTTTTTTTTTTCTTTTCCTTTCTTTTTCTCCATTCTAAGAAATCATGGCTTCATGTCCTCTGTGTATTCCAGGTGTTTGCTTGACAGTGAATGTGAGTGGCGCTAGCTCACAGAACTGGCATCATGCAGAGCCCTCGAGGTCTTTCTGGCAGCACCTGCATGAATGAATCAGTAAGAGTGTCGGATATAAAAGTCTCCTTGGTAGCACAGGCAAAGGTGAGAGACCGGCTGGGTATCAAACTGACGGCAGCTAAAAGCCCACATAGCATTTGACTCACTTGTGCTCTTTTTAAGAGGCACTCTCAGATAACTGTCTGAAATCAATTTCTATTGTTCTGTCAACCTTCATTGTCTGAACATTATGTTCTGGGTTGCGTTAAAAATCCTCTTAGCTCTAATGGTAGGAACATTTTCAGGTGTTAACTGCTCAAATAGGCTGCATGGTGGATTTAAGAATGTGGACATTTTGAACGCTGAAATCTTTGATTTGGGTTTTCTTAAAAGAGTAATGATAAACTTACACAAAAATAGAGATACTGAGAGATAAACCTCAATGGTAAAACCAGAAAAACAGCATCACTTCTGTACCATTTTTTGATGTTTCCTGACCTAACAGTGATTTCTGCAGGAGTTATTCCCTGCTGGATTACGTATAAGAGTGAAAGTTCAACAGAGTGACCACTACACTGCTACATTCTGTTCTAGTGGATAATTTTCACGTGTTCATATTTCTACACAATAAAATCTCACCAGATTATGGTTTTCTTTCTTTATATTAAATGTACTGGCAGAAGAAGTTGAAAATAACTTGACAAACCAGTTATAGGGTTGTAAAAACTGAAGCATCATTGAATATCATTGAAACAAGTTGACAGTTTTTGTGTTAAGGGACTTTAGGATTTTCAGGAAAACAGCCAGTTAACCTATGTGAATTATTAAAACAACAACAACAACAACAACAAAATGAATAAAATTGAAGTCCAAAAGTGAAAGGATTTTGGGACAGTAGTCTCTTAGCTAATTAATGCTTTCTCTTTAGCTGGTTGCTAACTTCGTCTATTTGTTGACTTGAAAATGACAAATAGCCTACCCAGTGTGGAACCACATTTTAAAGTCCGTCAATCAGTCAGCTACACGTCAACGTGACGTATTTCTGCCTTAACAGAAGCTAGCGGAAGACATGGCGGGCGTAAAACAAATCTGGTCTGTATTGTCCTGCTGTCTCCCTCTGTCATATACAGAAGTATGTACTGCTGGACTTGTAACTTCATTACGGAGACCAACAGAAGCAAAAGTACAGTCTGAATAACACAATACAGGTCCATTTCAAAAAGAGAGAGACATGAAGTGGGGTTTGTTTGCATCGGAAGTTGCTTCTTCTTCTACTATTTCTGGGATGTCGGATAATTGTGCGCATGTCAAAATGATTTAGTCTGTCCAAATGTGTCGCACATGGAAACGTATGTCCTAATCGGATCAACTTTTTCAGGATCCATGCAAACAAAGTTCTGATCTGAATTGTAATCAGATTGAAGAAATTTTGCACATGTAACCGTGGCTATTGACAGCACATGTACATAGTACAGAACTATTTCTATGGCAACCGGCATGCTTTGATGGTGTCCTCGCCGTGCAAAACACAAGAGTTACAGCTCAGACAATCCTTGTCTGATTTGGACCAAAGTTTGCACAATGCATACTAATCCCACTCTGAACACATCTGTACATCAATATTCACAAAATTGTCACAGCACCACCTAGTGCTGACATGAGGTACTGCACATTATTGTATCAAATTTTGCTCAAAGACCAGTGGTCAGAATGACATATTTTCAGAGGTTTCTCAGAGTGCACTGGATTACCCTCAGTGGAAGTCACATTTGTCCTGTGATCATCACAGTTGCCTTGGAAACCCACTCCTCGCCATTCAATATGTTTTTTACTTTGGAGGGTTGGGAAAGTCCGAGGTCACAAAATGTAGAACATAAGTCAAGGTGACTCTCTTCTGTAGTCTTATATGGGTCTGCAACATGTACCTAATATGTAAGTGTTCCCATGGCTACATCCCAAAGTTTCCCTCTTCGCAATACATCAGACAGTTGTAACTTCAACAAACTTTGTCTGATTTTAACCATAATTTCTACAATGGATATTAGTCCCATCCTGCACACTCCTACATACAAATGATTGACAAAAGTTATGCCACCTACTGTTAACAGGAAGTATTGCGCCAAATGGTTTTCTTTATTATTAACGCAGCACTTGCCGTGATGATGGGAAATTTTCTGAGCCAGCTAGGTCTGATGGACAGCGGAGTCCAGGGGCGCGTGGGGGGTGAAGGCCTACTTACAGCTGCTTGCAGCTTTAATTAAGGATAAGGAGCAGTGTTAACTAGAAGTGCAGACCAAAGGCAAAGTGTGTGTTTTTTTTCACGTGTTGTAATTACATGTAAAGTTAATATAAAGAAGATAATACCGGAGTGGTGGTTCAAGTCTTGGAGAGGTCATACCAAAGACAATATAAAAATGGTACTTATCGCCTTCTAGCTTGGTACTCAGCATAATAGAATGGTCGAAAGAAAAAGTTGTTTGTGGCAGTGCCTTTGAATCTTGAATCTTTGAAAACTAACAAAAAGTGTGGACATGATCAATGACCATGTCCAGATCATGACATTGGTGGGGTGGGGTTGCCTTCATAACTTCTGCAGCTGCTTTCTACCTGCTGTGGAAATCCCCAAAACACTGTCATGTTTAGTTTACAATGTTATGTGGCAGGGCACACATGTGATAAAATGTCACTGCCTCCTCCAGAAACTGTACCTGGATGATGGTTGTTTACAGTGCTAGCCTGCTAGCCCTTTGTTGCACATCGATAGCAGGAGTAGTGGGTGGATAAACTACAGGCAACTGCAGAGCTCATGCTTTTACTCTGGTGACGGCGGAAACTCAGGGAGAATTCATGTTTATTTGTGTGTTTACACTGATGTGACATGTAATTGCACTGTGCGAAAAATTTGCTTCATGTTTGGTCTGAATGCATTTTAAGCTTGGCTGACAAGATCTGCATTGAAGCAAAAACACACAAACATGTTTGAGTGACATACTCTATTTGAATTTCACCTGCCAAAACGAGAGCATGGACAGGTTATAGTAGAGTCAATCACATAGAAAATCACATTATTTGTGTGTTGATTTAATTTAAAACAAACAACTTTTATAATGGATGGATGTGTCACGAGCTGAGCTCTGAAGGTTCTGCCAGACTCAGTCTCGTGGCTTTTTCTTTGTATTTATATATACTAGTACATACCTGTGCATGCCCGTGCATACCCGTGCATGCCCATAGAAACCAAGTATAAGCAAGCATTTCTGCATGTCCGTAGAAAGGAGGTGTAAGCAAGGGTGTCAGCAAGCACGTCAGCACTCATTCAGTGATGCCTGCCTTTGATCTTTGATGGTGTCTTAGTGAGTCCTCTGATCTTTGATGATGTCATAGCAAATGCTATGATTGTGAGTCATGCCTGCGTTTGATCTTTGAAGATGTCCTATGATCTTTGATGATGGCATAGCAATGATGTACTGCTTCGAATGGGTGTAAGATTTCCAGATTTACACACAAAGTGACAGATTTATCGAGTGATATTTTTTTCAGATTTCCAGATTTACTGCTTCGAATGGGTGTGGCTTAAAGTGCTGTGTCCTATTGTGTATGTGACAGCATTGCGAGTCCTGATGTTCACTGTATATGACATCATAAAGACATCAAGGACAGCATCATATCATACGCTGTCAGGCAGGCATCACTGTATATGACATCATAAAGACATGAAGGTAGACAGATAGATAGATAGATAGATACTTTATTTCGAACAAAAAAAGTATAACAAAAACAAACAAATGACAAATGCAATAAAGTAACAGTATACACTGTTCGAAAGGGAGAAGGAAGAACTGAACACTTATTAATTCCATATATATAACATCATAAAGTCATGAAGGCAGGCTTAATGTCCTATGATGCTGACATCGTAGGGACATCATCGGAACATCATAGGCTCTCCTATGATGCAGACATCATAGGGACATCATAGGCACATCATAGGCCGTCCTATGATGCCCTATGATCGTGACACACAGACAGACACAGACACACACACACAGATTTCTTGAATTCATAGAGTGATTTGTAGTATTTTGTGCCTTTGAGCTTTTGTATTGCTTTCTACTTTTCTTTTTAGGCCTCAGTTTCATTTCATTTCAATTTGTAAGTATTTATTAGTCTGCAATTGATGATGTTTATTCCTTATATTTTTACTGTGGTGTCCTTCTCTGGGGAGACAGCTGTCAGGCGGCGTTTCCGGTTTGGTGCTCTGTGTGGAAGTTACCCTGTCAGCTGTCAAATCCAGCCGCTCCTCCCTCATCTCTTCCACCTGATCCCAATTTTCATTAATTGTTACCTTTTGCCCGCTCATGTGAACCCACGTCTGTCACCTCCTATGTATTTGGTTTTGACCCTATTTAAGGAGAGTCATTTTCTTTCCTTTTGTCACTGCCTTGACTGATTAAGTTTATCTACAGTCTCTCCTCATCGCCGCCAGAGCCTATTCCTGCTCTGGCACACTACTCTAGTAAGTTATCTTTTTCATTGGTTTTTTTTTTTTGTATTTTGAGCACCTTGTTGTACTTTACGTTTGTTTTTTCAATAAATTGCCCAAACTTACAGTTGGTGTGTGGCTCAGTTCTCTGCCCTGAAGGGCATTTATGACAGAAGACAGCGGCCAGTTGAGACCCAGGTGCTGCGAGTTTGCTGATTTTCTTTTTTCCGGGCGTTTCGTTCACCTCAGCAGCGGCAAAGCTCAGTTTTTTTTTTTTCTCTCACCAGGATTACCATGCCTGTCACCCCGGAGACTGCCACCCTGGGACTGAACGAGGTGGAGCAATGGTCAATGGGAATTTTGAAGGATATTCTATCACAGGCTCAAACCTCCTGTACTCCCGAGACAGTCCGAGAGTGTCTGGAGGGTGCAGCGCAGATACTGGAGGCATGTCCCAGCCTGTGGGCTCATCCGGAGCTCACGGACCTACTCCTCTCCATAATCCTCTTTCAATCCACAAGTGATGAGCCGGGGAGGTCAGCTCCAATGCCTGTGTCCCCGCCAGCTTTAAAAAGCAAGTGCTCATGCAGATGGAAACCTCCAGTCCCTCACCACTCTCCGGCGGCAGCTCCACCTCCTCCTCCTGAGCCTTGGCCCACTCCATTGGCCGAGGAACTGGAGGAGCGCAGGCAAGTTATACTGGCAGAGACTGACCTCCTCCTGGAGGTTTAGCCATGGCTCCTCCCGGATTTGGCTCAGAAGCTGGAGGAGAATTCACAGAGGGACCCGGAGTGTGAGCCAAGGAGTGAACGCCCCCTGACTCCGGAGCCTCTCCCTCTCCACTTTGAGCCTAAGTTTCCACCTCCTGCTCCTCGTCATCCTGGGAAATCCCGCTAGAGGAATGCCCCTACTTCTCCATCGGCAGCCTCTCCTACGCCGGGACAGAAGCCCCCCTCAGCAGTGCGCACCCAGTATTTTTCCTCTCCAGATGAATCATCATTTCTTCCTATCTGCACAGCTACTGTTCTCTGCTTCTCCCCCACGCCCTCATCCGCAGCCGAGAGGTGGTCTGCCTTTCCCTCGGCCCCACCCGCCTCCGTGCACTCTGGGACTACTCCTCCACAATCCAATGAGGAGCCAATATCCACTGTAGCCATGGACAGGAACGACACTACACCCGCTGCAGCAGGCAACATTGAAAACCGGGAATACAGGCAAGTGTCATTTCATTCCTCTTCATTTTATAATGATGTGCCTTGTCTGATTCCCAGTAGTGAGGTTCAGGGTTTGCAGTCCCCTGAGTCCACACCACCTGTTGCAGCTCTTAATCTCTCACCTGTCCTCCCTGAGGGTCTGCCGGTGACAGGGTTGAGCTGTCGAACGATGAAGGAACCTGCAGCCCTGGAGGACCAAGTCCCAGCCCTGCAGCTGTGGTCCGGGCAGAGAGAGAGCACTGCCTCCGACCTGAAGCCTGTGCCGATGATAGAGCGTCCCCTGGCTTCAGCTACACAGGGTCCAGCACCAGCTGGTAACCAGCCTCCAGAATCCACGCCGGATGAGCCACCTGCGTGGGTCATCTTGCTGGAGGGCCTTAGGACTGCACCTACCACTATGCCTGCTACAGGGGCCACTGCAGCAGAGTTGGAGCTGGACCTTCAGAGGGCCGAGCCTGAGGCGTCATCGTCTGGATCGACGGAGTCCTGGACGGTGGTGAAGCTCGAGCTCAGGCAAGTGCACTCCTTTGTCTCTGCTTCTCTTTTGGAGAAATCTTGCCTGGCTCTTGGTGAGGAGAGTCGGGTGCAGCCGTCAGCTGGGCCTGAGCTCACCTCGCCGGTCTCTGCCGCTGCTGGTGACCCTGACCCTGTTTTTTCACTTGTCCTGTCTGAGCTCTCCCCCAGGGTCGCTGAGGTACTGTTAGATCTGCCAGATGTCTCTGTGGGTCCGGGTTCATGGCCCGAGATCATAGTGGGTCAAGCTCCTCCTGCCGAGGTCGCTGCACGCGCTCCGTTCCAGCCCGGGACCTCCGTGGGTGCTGCTCCCCCTCCGGCTGAGGTCCTCGAGGGTACTGCTTCCTTTTCTGCGGAGGTCATCATGGACACTCCATTCCAGCCCAGGGCCTCCGAGGGTGCTGCATTGCTCCAAACCGGAGCCGCCGCGGGTGCAGCCCGGAGCTGCCTCGGGTGCAGCTCCACTCCAGCCCGGAGCCGCCGTGGGTGCAGCTCCGCTCCAGCCCAGAGCTGCCGCGGGTGCAGCTCCGCTCCAGCCCGGAGCCGCCGCGGGTGCAGCTCCGCTCCAGCCCGGAGCCCCCACGGGTGGAGCTCCGCTCTAGCCCGGAGCCGCCAAGGGTGCAGCTCCACTCCAGCCTGGGACCACCGAGGGTGTTGCTGGCCAGTCCAAGGGCATCGTGGTTCCCTCTCCTTTGCCAGACGCCATCGTGGTTCCTCCTCCTCTACCAGACACTGTCATGGTTTCTCCTCCTCTGCCGGACGCCATCATGGTTCCTCCTCCGTTTCATTCCCTCCTAGCCTGTTCCCCCCACCACCCACCCTGGGTGGGTTATTGTTGTGCACCTGCTGGGGGGGGGGGGGGGGCAGGCTTTTTCTTTTTCTTTTGGTGTTACCCTGGAGTGTCTGAGATCCACCCCTTGAGAGGGGGGCTCTGTCACAAGCTGAGCTCTGGAAGTTCTGCCAGACTTAGTCTCATGGCTTTTTCTTTGTATTTATATGCATTTGTGGTATTTTGTGCCTTTGAGTTTTTGTATTGCTTTCTACTTTTCTGTTTAGGTCTCAGTTTCATTTCATTTCAATTTGTAAATATTTATTAGTCTGCAATTGATTGTGTTTATTCCTTATATTTTTACGGTGGAGTCCTTCTCTGGGGAGACAGCTGTCAGGCGGCGTTTCCGGTTTGGTGCTCTGTGTGGGCGTTACCCTGTCAGCTGTCAAATCCAGCCGCTCCTCCCTCATCTCTTCCAGCTGATCCCAATTTTCATTGATTGCTACCTTTTGCCCACTCATGTGAACCCACACCTGTCACCTCTTATGTATTTGGCTTTGACCCTATTTAAGAGGAGTCATTTTCTTTCCTTTTGCCGCTGCCTTGACTGATTAAGTTTATCTACAGTCCCTCCTCGTCTCCACCAGCGCCTATTCCTGCTCTGGCGCACTACTCTAGTAAGTCATCTTTCTTGTTGTTATTTTTGTATTTTGAGTACCTTGTTGTACTTTACGTTTGTTTTTTCAATAAATTGCCCAAGCTCACAGTTGGCCCGTGGGTCTCAATTCTCTGCCCCGAAGGGCATTTATGACAGGATGGATGCTTCGTCATAACAGGAAAATAAGTCCTGTCTTACGTCTTTGAGCATGAGACATTCTCTTTACCAGAGAACAGATGGACAACTCTATTTCTATCAATTTCCTGAAAAACTTTGCGTTCTTGGACGTGCTTTTGAGCCCCTGAAATTGCAGTACAACGTGGAGCAGAGGGGCATTGTTAAGAATGAAAAACCTCAACCCACCAGCACCTGGAAAACAAACAGACCCATCCCCTGTGGCTGAGAATAGTTCCCCATCATTCAGCTCTTAATAAGTAGTTTAACTCTTCTTCCTATACCACAGGCAACAGCCACACTCCATGTGCTCATTTTTATGGCAGAAGAGTGCATTCTGCTTTTATAATATACTATCAGAAAGCTATTATATTAGCTGCAGTAATTTCAAGCTACTGCACCAAAAGGGCTACTATTATCAAAGAACAGCAGGAATTAACTGCATATGTTTTATTAAAAAAATTAAAACTACACATAAATGTCACAAATAAAAGGAATGAGCTGTTCCTTTCTTCATTAAACATGATTAATTTAAAAGCACAAAAGCAGTTTCACATTCATTAGAACTGTTAAAAATATGTGAACAGCTGGTTTCTTTTTTCTGCGTAAAAGGCCAGTTGTAATTACCGTGTAACATCATAAAAACTACAGTGTGTTCAAAGCTATCTGGAGGGCTGCTGTTTTAAAAAACTTTTATGACACACTTGTTTATGTGACAGAGATGGCAGGAAGTGGGAACACATCTGCCTCTGTTCTCGTTTTATTGTGGAACGCTGAGCTCAAAGTAAGAATTGTGCAAATGGGCATGCAGTAGATATAAAAAGTCTACACACCCCTGTTCAAATGCCAGGTTTTTGTGATGTAAAAAATGAGGCCAAGATAAATCATTTCAAAACTTTTTTCCTCCATTAATGTGACCTATAACCTGTAGAACCCAATTGAAAAACAAACTGAAATCCTCTAAGGAGAAAAATGAAAAAATAAAAACTTACAATAACCTGGTTGCATAAATATGCACACCCTTAAATACTTTGTTGCAGCACCTTTGGTTTTTATTACAGCACTCGGTCTTTTTAGGTAGGAGTCTATCAGCGTGGCACATCTTGATGTGGCAATATTTGCCCACTCTTCTTTGCAAAAACGCTCCAAATCTGTCAGATTGCAAGGGCATCTCCTGTGCACAGCCCTCTTCAGATCACCCCACAGATGTTCGATCACATTCAAGTCTGGACTCTGGCTGGGCCATTCCAAAACCTTAATCTTCTTCTGGTGAAGCCAGGCTGGTGAAGCCTTTTGTTGATTTGGATGTGTGCTTTGGGTTATTGTCATGCTGAAAGATTAAGTTCTTCTTCATCTTCAGCTTTCTAGCAGAAGCCTGAAGGTTTTGTGCCAACACTGACTGGCATTTGGAACTGATCATAATTCCATACACTTTGACTAAGGCCCCAATTCCAGCTGAAGAAAAACAGCCCCACAGCATGATGCTTCCACCACCATGCTTCATTGTAGTTATGGTGTTCTTTTGGTGATGAGCAGTGTTGTTTATACGTTTTGGAATTATGGCCAAAAAGTTCAACCTTGGTTTCACTGGACCATAATACATTTTCCCACATGTGTGTGGGTGATGTCAAATGCCTTTTTGCAAAATGTAGCCGGGCTTGGATGTTTGTCTTTGTAAGATAAGGCTTCCGTCTTGTCACCCTAGACGGGAGATTGTTGTCACATGTACTAAACAGCCAGTACTTGCCAGAAATTCCTGCAGCTCCTTCAATGTTGCTGTCAGCCTCTTGGCAGCCTCCCTGACCAGTTTTCTTCTCGTCTTTTCATCAATTTTGGAGGGACGTCCAGTTCTTGGTAATGTCACTGTTGCGCCATATTTTTTCCACTTGATGATGACTGTCTTCACTGTGTTCCATGGTACGTATATTTAATGCCTTGGAAATTCTTTTGTATCCTTCTCCTGATTGATACCTTTGAACAATGAGATTCCTCTAATGCTTTGGAAGCTCTCTGCGGATCATGGCTTGTACTGTAAGATGTGACAACAAAAATGTCAGGAAAAGCCTACTAGAACAGCTGAACTTTATTTGGGGTTAATCAGAGGCACTTTAAATGGTGGCAGGTGTGTGCTGACTCCCATTTAACATGAGTTTGAATGGTTGAATGGTTAATTCTGAACACAGCCACATTCCCAGTTATAACAGGGTGTGCATATTTATGCAAACATGTTATTGTAAGTTTTTTATTTTTTATTTTTCCCCTCAGAAGATTTCAGTTTGTTTTTCAATTGAGTTGTACAGGTTATAGGTCACAATAATGGGGGAAAAAGCTTTGAAATGATTTATTTTGGGCAGCACCGTGGTGCAGTGGTTAGCACCGTGGCAGTACAGCAACTCACCTTTGGCCATGGGATCTCGGGTTCGATCCCATCCCCTGACCAACAGTGAACTTTCTGTGTAGAGTTTGCATGTTCTCCCCGTGTCTCCATGGGTTTACTGTAGGATTTCTCTGGGTTCCTCCCACAGGGGTCAAAAACATGCAGGTCAGGTTCATTGACATCAACCGGGGAGGTTATGAATGTGAGTTGCCCCTTCCCCCCAGGCCACAGTTGTAAAGAAGAATGTGTTCTTAATCTGTCCTGCCAGGTTAAATAAAAAAAAAAAAAATCTAGGTCTCATTTTTTTACATCACAAAAACCTGACATTTAAACAGGGGTGTGCAGACTTTTTTATATCCAGTGTAGATACAATGTATCCCAGCCAACTTCCCCCACCCAAAACAGTGTTGTTTTGTTTTGTTGTTCAACTCATAGTGATAAATTATGAGGAACAAAGACTTGGATCTCATTGAAAAAGAATCAAAACAGGCTTCATATATTTTCCCCTGAAATGTCATTAGTCAAACTGAAATAGGTTATTCTGTTTGCAGCAGTGGCTTCCAGCTGCACAACTACAAAAAAAAAAAAAAAAGATTTATTGGATATCAAAATAAAAGGAAACAAAAGGCTGTGAACAGTTTTTTTTTTTTTTCCTCTTTCAGGGAGCAGAAAACATTTAAGTTCACAAAGCTTTTGTTAAAGACCCATGTGGATCTTTTCTGCAGATTGTTAAACTACTAGCAGAGTATTCAGATTTTTTAAGTCATACGCAGGCAGGGCTGGACTGGGACAAAAAAAAAAAAAAATTGGCCCTGGCATTTTTGTCCAGGTGGCCCACCATGATGGGTCAAACAACATCATGGTCCAGTTAAATATGTGCATGAATTGTGCCATTCCCCAAAGCAATGATAAAGCTGAGTAGTGCATGCAAAACAGAGGATTATGAAGGGGGAACCGAATAATTAGTCATGTGATCACATTATTTCTTGTTTAGCAACGATTCCCCCATTACAACAGTAGCAGGGGATAGATAGATAGATAGATAGATAGATAGATAGATAGATAGATAGATAGATAGATAGATAGATAGATAGATAGATAGATAGATAGATTTTATTGATAACAGCACCATGACAGTACACAACCAAATGACAGAAACACACACAACATAACAGACAAAGGGATTACCCATGGAAAGTAAAACTACTAAAAAAGCCAATGAATAGGTGGTGACCCGTATAGACACCTGAATCATACCCACTGTGCAATGCAGAACTATCAGGAGCAGAATGAGATGTGAGGTACCAATTACACTGTAAGGTGCAGTATGGCAGCATAGTTATGACCACAATTCAACATCAGAGTGACTTATTGTACAGTGAAATGGCATGTGGCAGGAAAGATTTCCTGTACATAACCATTTGGCAGTGAAGCTGTAGCAGTCTACTGGAGAAAGTGCTCCACTGTCTGTCCAGTGTGTGGTGGAGGGGGTGATCAGGATTGTCCACGATGGATCGCAGTTTATTTAGTGTCCTCTTCTCCACCACATTCTCAAAGGTCTCCGGCCTGAGACCAATTACAGAGTCAGCCTTCTTGATAACCTTGTCAAGTCTGTTGGGGTCGCTGGCTCTGATACTGCTACCCCGACAGCAGCAAAGAAGATGGCGCTAGTGATAATGGTCTGGTAGAAAAGCTCCAGCATCCTGCTGCACACGTTGAAGGATCTCAGCTTCCTCAGTAAGTACAGTCTGCTCATTCCCTTCTTGTGCGCAGCATCGGTGTTGGATCTCCAGTCCAGCCCGTTGCTGATCATGACACCCAGGTATTTGTAGTCCTCAACCACCTCCACATCCTCCCCCCAATCTGCAATGGCTGTGAAGGTGTCCTTCTCTTCCTGAAGTCAATCAGTATCTCTCTGGTCTTGCTGACATTCAACCTCGGGTGATTCTGCTGTCCACTCCACAAATCTGTCTACCAGTGCCCTGTACTCCCCCTCCTCTCCCCCTCTTATACACCCCAAAACAGCTGAGTCGTCAGAGAATTTCTGCAGGTGGCATGACTCAGAGTTGTACTGAAAGTCGGTGGTGTATAAGGTGAAGAGAAAGGGAAACAGCACAGTCCCCTGTGGAGCTCCTGTATCACTACCCACCACGCCAGACAAGACACTGCCAGCCGGACAAACTGTGGCATGCCTGTCAGGTAGTCAGTAATCCAGGAAATCACAGAGCTGTCAACCCCCATCACCCGCAGCTTCTCACCCAGCAGCAGTGGCTGGATGGTGTTAAAGGCACTGGAGAAATCAAACAACGTGGTTCTCACAGTGCCTCCTCCATCCAGGTACAGATGGGCTCATTGCAGCAGGTAGATGACAGCATCTTCAACTCCTACATGGGGCTGATATGCAAACTGCAGAGGGTCCAGCCATGTCTTCACCTGCGGCTTCAGATGGGTTAAGACCAGTCTCTCCAGGACCTTCATCACATGAAATGTGAGGGCAACTGGTCGATAGTCACTCAGGTCCAATGGAGATAACTTCTTGGGAACAGGAACTGGCAGGATGTCTTCCACAGCACCAGTACTCTCTCCAGACTCAGGCTCAGGTTGTACAGGTGTTTCAGTACCGGAGCTAACTGGTTGACACCGGTCCTCAGGATCCTGGCGGAGATGCCATCAGGGTCCGCCACCTTCCACTGACAGAGTCTCTCCAGCTGTTTCTTAACCTGGTCTGTAGTCACAGTGATGTGAGGGAGTGGTCTGGTGTCCCCTGGGGAGGAGGAGGGGGGTGAAGGGGGAGATGGAGAGAGGTGCTGCACAGGAGGGTGGGGGGAGGGGTGTGTGGGGGCCTGGCTGTGTTGTTGGGGTGAAAGACGGTGAGTTGAGCCTATTAAAAAAACAGATTCAGCTCATCAGCTCTCTCAAAGCTCCCAGATCTGCCTGACTCTCCCCTTGCACCCAGTTATTTGTTTCATTCCCCACCACACATTCTTAATGTTGTTTTGCCTGAGTTTATCCTCCAACTTCCTCCTGCAATTGTCTTTACACCTCCTCAGCATCTCTCTCAGCTTGTGTTGCACTCTCCTCAGTCTCTCCTTGTCTCCGGACCTAAAAGCTCTCTTCTTGTTCAGAAGTGCTTTCAGGTCACTGGTGACCCATGGTTTGTTGTTGGGGAAACAGTGTACAGTCTGAGCTGGCATAGTTGTGTCTTCACAGAATCTGATGTATTCTGTGATGCAGTCGGTCATATTGTCTATGTCCACCCCATGTGGTTCACGCTCCAGTCCGTCATCTCGAAGCAGTTCTGTAGTGCATCAGCAGCCTCCTGTGTCCACCTCCTCACAGTCCGCATCTAAGCAGGCTGCCTTTGCACAAGGGGAACGTACTTAGGTGTTAACATGACCATACAGTGATCCAATTTGCCAATGGGGGTAGAGCTGTGGCACTATATGCATCTCTTTCATTGGCATACAGTAAATCCAGTGTTTGATTTTCTCTGGTGGGACAGTAAACAAATTGGTGAAAATTTGGTAATGTTTTTTCCCAGTGAGATATGATTAAAATCACCCGTGATGGCCATAAATGTGTCCAGGTGCTTCTCCAGTAATGCGGCAGTAGTGGAGCTGATGACATCACAGGCCACTGCTGCATCAGCTGACGGAGGGACGCAGACGATAATTACCAAGACACACGTCATTTCTCGCGGCATATAGTAGGGTCTCATACTCACAGCCAGCAGTTCAATGTCCGGGCCACAGTGCTTTTCCTTCACATAAATGTGTCCAGGATTACACCACCTTTCATTCACAAGAAGTGCCACTCCTCCTCCCCTCTTCTTTCCGCTATTTATAACATCCCAGTCCCCCCGGATAGCCTTAAAGCCAGGAATCGCTACGTTAACATCCGGGATCTGTGAGTGTAACCACGTTTCTGTAAAACACATGATAGCACACTAGTGATATTCCTTTTGCATCTTGACCAGCGCTATGAGCTCATCTGCTTTGTTTCCCAGCGATCACACGTTCCCGGTGATGAACATCAGTACAGCCGGTTTATGCTTCCTTCTCCTCATCCTCACTTTAGCTCCAGCCCTTCTTCCTCAGCGTTTCCTCCTGAGCTCATGCGGGATGAAGGGCTTTGCTCCCGGCAGCCAGGTTGCCGGCGCCGGGCTCCTCAACACGATCAGCTGGTTGCGTGTGTGAACAATGCGTTCGCCCCACCTCTGTTGATCTCCATTGCCCGAGGAAGAGAAAAAACAAATAAGAGAAAGACTGGGGCTAAAATAGAAAAAACTTGGTCCAGTCGTTAATCTGAGTCTTTCTACCAAGCCCTGGTGAAAAAGAGACACACTATATACAAGAATAAGCAGATAAAAACACAAAGACACGAGAGAGTTGCTGCTGGTACGGCCGCCTATCCTTCCGGCGCGTTAAAAAGTAATTATTATACTTGAGTATACTTGAGTAATTAACAACCTACTGTAAATCTAATATTAGAAGCTTTGTTCATGGCTTCATGTCCACTATAAACAATATTTATATATTCTATCATATATTTAACAATATATGTTAAATATCACACTTAATGGTCTGAAGCCCCTGTCACACCTTGAAGATTTAGGCAGCGTATGCTGATGTTTAAAAAATTTGGTGAATATGCTGGCGTACGTCTAATAAGTTAAGAGTAAGTTTTGTTTAAGTTAAGGGCACACTGGTACAGTGGGGCAAAAAAGTATTTAGTCAGCCCCCAATTGTGCAAGTTCTCCCACTTAAAAGATGAGAGAGGTCTCCAATTTTCATCATAGGTATACCTCAACTATGAGAGACAAAATGAGGAAAAAAAAATCCAGAAAATCACATTGAAGGATTTTTAATGAATTAATTTGTAAATTCCTTGGTAAAATAAGTATTTGGTCACCTACAAACAAGCAAGATTTCTGGCTCTCAAAGACCTGTAACTTCTTCTTTAAGAGGCTCCTCTGTCCTCCACTCATTACCTGTATTAATGGCACCTGTTTGAACTCATTATCAGTATAAAAGACACCTGTCCACAACCTCAAACAGTCAGACTCCAAACTCCACTATGGCCAAGACCAAAGAGCTGTCAAAGGACACCAGAAACAAAATTGTAGACCTGCACCAGGCTGGGAAGACTGAATCTGCAATAGGTAAGCAGCTTGGTGTGAAGAAATCAACTGTGGGAGCAATTATTAGAAAATGGAAGACATACAAGACCACTGATAATCTCCCTCGATCTGGGGCTCCATGCAAGATCTCACCCCGTGAGGTCAAAATGATCACGAGAACGGTGAGCAAAAATCCCAGAACCACACGGGGGGACCTAGTGAATGACCTGCAGACAGCTGGGACCAAAGTAACAAAGGCTACATCAGTAACACACTACGCCGCCAGGGACTCAAATCCTGCAGTGCCAGACGTGTCCCCCTGCGTAAGCCACTACATGTCCAGGCCTGTCTGAAGTTTGCTAGAGAGCATTTGGATGATCCAGAAGAGGACTGGGAGAATGTCATATGGTCAGATGAAACCAAAATAGAACTTTTTGGTAAAAACTCAACTTGTCGTGTTTGGAGGAGAAAGAACACCATACCTACTGTGAAGCATGGGGGTGAAAACATTATACTTTGGGGCTGTTTTTCTGCAAAGGGACCAGGACGACTGATCCATGTAAAGGAAAGAATGAATGGGGCCATGCATCGTGAGATTTTGAGTGAAAACCTCCTTCCATCAGCAAGGGCATTGAAGATGAAACATGGCTGGGTCTTTCAGCATGACAATGATCCCAAACACACTGCCCGGGCAACGAAGGAGTGGCTTCGTAAGAAGCATTTCAAGGTCCTGGAGTGGCCTAGCCAGTCTCCAGATCTCAACCCCATAGAAAATCTTTGGAGGGAGTTGAAAGTCCGTGTTGCCCAGCGACAGCCCCAAAACATCACTGCTCTAGAGGAGATCTGCATGGAGGAATGGGCCAAAATACCAGCAACAGTGTGTGAAAACCTTGTGAAGACTTACAGAAAACGTTTGACCTCTGTCATTGCAAACAAAGGGTATATAACAAAGTACTGAGATGAACTTTTGTTATTGACCAAATACTTATTTTACCAAGGAATTTACCAATTAATTCATTAAAAATCCTTCAATGTGATTTTCTGGATTTTTTTTTTTTCTCATTTTGTCTCTCATAGTTGAGGTATACCTATGATGAAAATTGGAGACCTCTCTCATCTTTTAAGTGGGAGAACTTGCATAATTGGTGGCTGACTAAATACTTTTTTTCCCCACTGTATATGTCATAGTATGGCAAGGTCGTCTAAAAACTGTGTATGCACAAAATTTTGACAGATCCAGCATACGGCTCATACATCCCACAAACGCAGGCCATAAGTTACATATGATCGTTCACCCACATTACCTGTAAGTTACTCATGCAGTCATGTGAAAAAATTAGGATACCCCATTAAATATTCAGTTCTTTATTAAGAAATGTTCACATATCTATGTCTAACCTTGTTTTTGTTTTTATTTGAATTGTTTTAACATTTATTTTAGCCATTTTAAGTGGGAATGACTGTGGGGGTGTCCTGAAAAGGATGGGGAGTATCCTAACTTATTCCTCACTATTTGTTTAGAATTACATTTTACAGAAAATTTTTAGAAAGTCTTTAATTCATTTTTAATTGTTTAGTTGTATTACATGAATCTCCCAGTATTTTAAATATCCATATGTCCAAATATGTTAAAAAACACACAGGCTTATACAGGGTACCTAATTTTTTCACATTACTGTAAGTCAAAATATGTTGAGATAATGTCTAGCCTGCCCAAAACTTATTTCTAACCTATGAGTAACACACTTTGAACTTATGTGTGACTTACTGAACGTTTCTAACTTCCAGCTACCATAAAATGGCGTATTGGCAGCGCTGGTTCACAGGAGGAAACCGTCAAGACTCCATGGTGAGCAGATGTCCCTGTCAAACTGCTCTTGTTCTTCTATTCAGACAAAGTAAAGAGATGTTTCATACCTTGACATGTTTTGACTGTCATCTGACGTTCGTGCCGTGCCACATCAGCTGTTTTATCCTTTCCGTAGGGGTGACCGACCTGACGACCTGACAGATTTGACAGTTCTGCAAAATCTCTCCTCTTTGGAGGAGAGAATCATCTCGGTTGAACAGAGACTGACATTTTTAACTTTTTTATGTGCCTGTGAGCAGGATGATGGAGCCTTCATGCTCTTGCACACCTAGGATTCATGGATCGGAAGGTGGTTGCAGTTTGGCATGACCACGCTATGCATATGTTAGGATAAGATATGCAGAAGTTATGCATAAATTAGACTATCGTTGAGCATAAGTTGTGAACGCTGGCAACACACTAAGCATTCATTGGTATAAGTTATCAAAATGTTCTAAGTTACTAATATGTTATGTATACATCCAACTCGTTATGGATACATGATGCATACGCCATCAGAATGATCATACTTTTGCCCTTGACAAGTGACTCACTGTTCTGATGGGGAGAGAGAGAGAAAGAGAGAGAGAGAGAATATTACTTTATAATCAATTTTTCCATAAATATATTGTCATAATTTTTTTTTTTATTTAAGTTTTTGTAAAGGGTATACAGGTCATTACAGCATTGCATTGTTTACATTTTCATCACATGTTCCCTTATTTTTTGCTATTTGACAACATTGGTAGGATAGTTATTACAACACCCCCTTTTTTTTTAAAGTGAAAGAAAAAGTGAAATTAAGGAGAATTAAATAAAAAAAAAACGAATAAACAAACAAACAGAACAGCAAAAAACAAACAAACAGAAAATTAAGTAATTAAAAGTAAAAGAGCAACTGAGTAGCGTTGGAACAAAGAGCGGGACCATTATTGAAATGGTATTTGTCAAAGATTAGATCTAATGGAAGACACATATGCGATCCAGGGTTGCCAAAAGTTCAAGAACCCATCCATGTCCTGTCTCAGAGCGAATATCAACTTTTCCATCGAGTAAATGTCTTGAATCACGTTAATCCAATCTTCAGGTGTAGGACAGTCCTTCAGCATCCATTTTTTAGTTAGGGCTTTTTTACTTGCCAATATTAAAACATTGAATAAGTATTTATCTCCTCGTCTTTCCAGTGAGTCCGGTAGTAAACCCAAATACAAAGTTACAAAAGAAAAGGGAACTGTTATTTTGAATATTTTCCCCAATATTGTCTGTACGTTGGTCCAATATTGGTGGATAACTGGGCATGACCAAAACACATGAAAATGATTTGCAGTCTTTTCACCACACAAGCGCCAACAGTTCAACCCCTTATGGGTAAATTTGTTTTGTGCAGGTGTTCTGAAAAATCTTACCAAGTTTTTCCATCCGAATTCTCTCCACTGCAGGGATGAGGTATTTTTCCATTGCTGTTTATTTAGCTTTTCCCATATTTCCAATTGTAAAGTGAAATTCCCCTCTTTTTCCCATCTCTCTTTTATATATGATGTGTTGTCTCCTTTTAAGTCTTGAAGACCTTGGTATAGTTTAGAAATGTATCTGATCCCTGGGATCCCTTTATATACCATTAAGAAGACCTTCAGAACACCTGACTGGGCCCTTTCCAAATCCTCCTTTTTAAGTATTTTGTTTATGTGGTGTCTAAGCTGAAAGAACCTGTAAAGATCTTGATTTATTAGACCTTGTTTTTTCAAATCTTCAAAACTTCTTAAAGTTTGCCCCTTAAAAAAATCATAATATTTTGTCAGCCCTTTCTCTTTCCACTCTTTAAATCTAGTGTCTGTTTTATTGGGGGTAAAGTCTTGATCATAGGCAATCCATTGCAGAAGTCGATAGGGCTCTTTGGCTTGATTCTCTCTGACTATCTTAAACCAAATTTTTAGCGGGGTCTCTATCCACGGGTTAGTGTTATTCAAGAGTTTAGTTAAGGCATTGTTCCCTATTATCGCCTGTAGGGGGATGTCACTTGTTATTTGGCATTCCATCTCCTTCCATTGTGCAGTGTAGACTGGGTTACATATCTCTACTAAAGTTTTAATTTGTGCAGCTATAAAATAGTCCCTGATATTTGGCAGCGCGAGCCCACCTTTGTCTTTGTTTAGCTGTAGGGTTCTATATCTGATTCTAGGTCTCTTACCCTGCCATATGAATCTTGAGATCCTTCTGTCCAGCTCCTGCCATGTTTTTTTGGGAGGTTCTACCGGTATTGTTTGGAAAAGGTATAGAAGACGTGGAAGTATATTCATTTTGACTGCTTCAATTCTTTGTGCAGTACCTAAGAATGGTATCATATTCCATCTTGCTAGGTCAGATTTTATTTTTGTCACCAGTGGATCATAGTTTAGTGTTATAATTTTGTCGAGTTGTTTCGGGATATTGACCCCCAGATATTTCATAGATTCCATCTCCCAGTTAGTTTTGAGTTCACTTAGTGAAAAATGATTTGGGTCATAGTTGAATGTTAAAACTTGGGTTTTATGCATGTTTAATTTGTACCCCGATAAATCTCCATAGTCTGAAAAAACTGAGATTAGTTCTGGCAGAGAAGTGTCTGGCTGCCCTAGGTATATTAAAATGTCATCAGCAAAGAGTGCTATTTTATGTTCCTTCTGACCAAGTGTAATACCTTGAATTTCTTGATTTTGTCTTATCCATTGGCTCAGAGGTTCTATGAAGATTGCAAAGAGCAGTGGAGACAGGGGGCGGCCTTGACGACATCCTCTTTCCAGCTCAAAAGATGATGATAAATTACCGTTAATCCTTATTTTAGCTGTTGGTTTTTTATATAATGCCTGTATAGTTCTAATGAAGTTGTTATGAAAATTGAAACTGGATAAGATTCTATATAGGAAAGACCAGTCAACCGAATTGAATGCTTTTTCAGCATCTAATCCCAATATGACTGCATTTAAGTTATATTTTTTTATATGATGAATTATGTGTAAAGTGCGTCGAATGTTGTCTTGTGTCTGTCTTTGTCTTATAAAACCTGTTTGGTCTAAGTGAATTAAGTCTGTCAGTATGTTTTCTAACCTTTTGGCAAGGATAGTGGTAAAAAGCTTATAGTCCTGATTTAATACACTGATTGGTCTGTAGTTGGAGCATTCTAGTTTATCCTTTTCAGGTTTAGGTATAACTACAATGACCCCTTCTCTCCAGGAGGGGGGGATTTCCCCTGTGTGGAGGACATAGTTAAATGTTTTCAGGAGGAGAGGAGATAGTTGCTGTTTAAAGGTTTTGTACCATTCTGCTGTATAGCCATCTGCTCCTGGGGATTTGTTAGCTTTAAGTTTCATAATTGCTTTTTCCAATTCTTTAGGTTGTATTTCTGACAGTAGGGTTTTATTTTGTGATTCCGTAAATTGGGGAAGGTTTAATGTGTTTAGGAATGTCTCGGATGCGTTTTTATGTTTTTTGTGGGAGTATAAGTTCTTGTAGTAATTCTCGAAGCTTTTAAGAATATCCTGAATTCTGAATTTTATTTCCTTTGATACTGGGTCTCTGATTTTGTAGATTGCTCTTTCTGTTTGTTGTTTCCTCAATTTATAGGCTAGTAATTTTGCCGATTTACTGCCTGCTTCATAGTGTTTTTGTTTCAGAAATGTAAGTTTCTTCTGGATTTCTATTGTGTAGATCTCATTTATTTGATTTTTAATTTCTTTAATCTTGAGCGAGCCATTAGAATGAGTGTTGTCTTTGTGTTCTTTTTCTAGGTTCTTGAGTTCTGACTCTAGTGTGATTAGTTTTTCTTGTCTCAGTTTCTTTTTGGTTGCCAGTTTTGCAATAATTTTTCCCCTTATTACAGCTTTGCACGCATCCCACAGTATTGAAGGGGATACTTCTCCATTATCGTTTTCTTCCAAATATCTGAGAATATCTGATTCCAATTCATCTTTCAGTGGTCCTTTCAGGACATTTGAATTCAACCTCCAGGAAAATGTATTATTTGTGTATTTTTGGATGTTTAAGTCCATATAGATCGGACTGTGGTCAGAGAGATCCATCAGTCCTATTTTACATGTTTTTACTCTTCCAATGTCTCTATTAAACATAAAAAAGTAATCAATCCTTGAGTAAGATGAATGTGGCGTTGAATAAAAAGTATAATCTTTTACATTGGGGTTGAATTCCCTCCATACGTCACAGATTCCCATTTCTTTTAGTAGCATCCGAGTATTCCTATTTTGGGTGTTATTTTGATGTGAAGAATTACCTGTTGCATCCCAGTATGGATTCAGTCTTAGATTGAAGTCTCCACCACATATCACTAAACCTTGGGCTTTAGTTATCATTAGGTCGAATACATTTTTATAAAATTTCCATTTAGCCCCTGGTGGTGCATATACATTCAGCAGGGTGATATCTTCTCCCTCTAGCCGCCCAGTTACCAAACTGTACCTCCCTTCTTTATCTTTGTGTTCTGATTTTTTTTCAAATGTAATTTTGGTTGATATCAATGTCACTACTCCCCTCCTCCTCCCTGATTTATATGAAGATGAAGAGATCATTTTAAACCCTTGTCTATTGAGTTTAGTGTGTTCCACGTCTGTTAGGTGGGTTTCTTGTAAAAATATTATTTCTGCTTTGTCTTTTTTCATTTTGCGTAGAATCTTGGATCTTTTAACTGGGTTCAGGATCCCTTTTACATTATATGAGGCTATTTTGGTTACACCCTGTTTCTCCATTGTATTTTCTTATTTAGTATAACAGTGTGGTGGCCCTCTTTTTTGCTACTCAGAAACTGAAAGAACATTAAGAACATAAAAAACATTAAGAACATAGTGTACGAAACTTTAAAACAAAAAACTGTCAAAAAAACTTCCTGAGCTGGGGTCTCTTTAAAGACCCTGTAAGAGCCCTGATGGAGTGTAGGCTTTGAGGGAAATTCCTCAAACTCTGTTACGTGTTGAGGGCCCTCTCTTACCCCTGTAAGTTGTCCCATGTTTTTAACGTGAATTTCAGATCCCAATCCGAATTTGTAATGTTTTTTTTTTTTTTTATGCCTATACCCTATGAGATTGTGTGCACCCTCCCACCCCCATCACAGCAAACATTCACTCTAATACAGTATTTGTTAGTGTGGAGAGAACATGTGGGTCATTGTTACGTTTCTATTTTAACATGATTTTTTTTCCCCTTTAAATTAAGAAGACATTTGTTTCTAATGCTATAACTGCTCCATGAAAGGTTTTACCACATGCTGATTCTGCATCTCCTTTAATGTTTGTTACCTTGTAGGAGGGGGGGGGGTGGAAGTGCAGAGTGACTGAAAAGAAAAAAAAAAAAAAAAAAAAGGTCGCTATTCCTTCCTGGAACTGGAAAGCTTATCTTTGTAGCTCTGGGGCTGGATTTCCCGCTGCTGGCCCGTGGTTTTTGAAGGTCTCTGAGTGGACCACGTTTGAGCTCTGATCTTCTCGCTCAGATTCGCTGCGGGTTTAAACACCGTTACCGGGAGTCCTCGCCATGTCAATTGTTGCTTCTTCCGCTGAATTATAGAGACATGACTCTTCACCGTAAAAGACCCTTAGCTTCGCCGGAAATGGCGTCTGAAAGCGTAGATTCTGTTCCCGTAGAACCTTTTTGGCGTCGTTATATTCCCGTCGCTTTTTAAGAACCTCAGGGGCGTAATCGTGCTCCACGAAGACTTTTCTCTCATGATGCATAAATCCTTTTTTCTGCCAAGCCCGTCTTACAACCTCTTGTTTTATTTTGAAATTGGCGAATCTCACCACCACAGAACGTGGGGGCGCTTCCGGCGCTGGCTTAGCGGCTAATGTACGATGGGCCTTTTCTATCTTCAAATCGGTGGTTTGTGGAATATCCAACTTCTCTCTCAATAAGGATTCCACGCATTCTGCCACTGTGTTGAAACTATCTTCAGCTCCTTCTTTCAGACCGTGAATTCTGATGTTATCTCGTCTCTGTCTTCCTTCTTGGTCGGTTAGCTTAGCCTCCAGCCTTGACTGTTTTCTGTGTAAATCCAGCACAGAATCTTCAAGCACTTTTACTCTTTCTTCAGCTTCCAAGATTCGGTTTTCGGCCTGGTCCATTCTGCTGTTCGTCCTTTTTAGATCCTCTCTGAATTCAAGAAATTCGGCCCGAAATCGTCGTAATTCGTCAAATAGCGATTTCAAGCTAATCCTTTTGTTAGCTAGGCCCAGGTCCTCGTCTTCTGAACGGAGGTCCTCCGGTTCAGATTCTGTGGTCGCTGTGCGTCCTGACCTGGGGAATGTCAGTTTCTTCTGCTTTTGGTTAGGCATGGTGTTATTGTCTTTTGATTTTTAATCTTCCAAAAATCCGTTAGGTCTGATTTTGAGGATGTTTTCCTTGGATTGGGTCTGGGAGTTTCAGCGTTAGGTTGCTATCACCATGGTGTCCAGACCGGAATTTTAACTCAAAATTTTCCAAAGGTGAAAATCTTTATAAAAACACAAAATTACAAGAAAAAAACCCACCACACACAAAAAACTTCAAATTTACTAGAAATATGTAACCAATTTATAGGAACAAATGGCCATTTATTTGAAATATGTTCGAAATTCATTAGAAAAAAATCAAAAAGAAAAACAAACTCAAATTTATTAGATAAAAGTTACAAATTCATGACAAAAGTTGCAAATTTATGAGGAAAAAAGTCACATATGTACAATAACAGTCACTGAAAATGTATAAGAAAACAGGAAGTTATTTAAAAACATTTACTAAATTAATTATGATAAAATTAATTTAATACATTGTTGATACAAAGGTCAGAAAATCACAAGAGAAAGGTAGCTCATTTGCAATCATTTAGAAAAAATTAAGGGAAAAAAAATCAATGGAAAGATATACTACATTAGACATAAGACAAGGAAATAAATGTAGAAACTAAGAACTACATGTATAAAAGCACCAAGGAAAAGAAATGCATAGAAGATACAGAAGTATGCTTGTACAGAAGGAGTAACCAGGAAGTGAATTCACTGCTGGAACATTTAGTATGCACAACCCCGCGACCCGAAAAGGATTAAGCGGAAGAAGATGAATGAATGAATGAATGAACTTTGGTAACCAATGATGGATATTTTTCTTCTTGATGGCAGACCCAAATTACACAGTGATGGACATGCACAGAACAGACTGCACTGTGGAGGTGTAGAACGTGATCAGCAGCTTCTGGGGCAGCGTGAAGCAGAATAGGTTGTATGTTGGTGAACAGCACACATCAGACTCAAATCTCCTCTGCTGCATGGAGATGCTGAATGAAGTTTCTCGTGCTGGATCTTAAGCTAATATGCTCTAAGACAGTTGTTGCTGTTATGCATACTCTTAACCTCTTGCGCTCCGTTGTACCGCGGACGGGCAAGTCTCTGCGTCCTAGAGCGCACAAGGACGCATGATGGAGATTGTGATGTAGGTGATGTATGGCGTCCAAGCGCGCACTGAAAATAAAAGCTGCAGACACAGCCGCGAACAGATTAGTTCATCTGATTGACCTCTCATTCGACTAATAAGAGCCTTGAATTGGGTTTCTGAAACCTTGAAGAACCAATGACTGAAAACCTAGCCAGAAGGACCTGCCTCCCAACGCTGTGAATGCAGTGAGCCAAATGAAGCAGAGAAGTTCGCGAGCTGTTTTTTTTAAGGCTGGGTGAAGACTGGCTGCTGCAGCGGATCAAAAAAGGACCCGCGGGAAGAACCCCACAGACCCAGCAGCACGGAGACCATCCACAAATGCAACCTGTGTGACAGGGAGTGCCATTCGCGCATCAGCATGTTTGGCCACAGGCAGTGCTTATTTTGTTTTTGTTCCAGCAGAGTAGACGTTATGATTTCTTCCATGGCCATAGACCGACGGAGGCTGACGACGAAGGCTGAGTGACACACACACCTTCGCCAGTCTTTTTTTTAATTACTACTGTTATTTGTTTTGAAAAATCGTTCGCCAAAAACCGCAATCATGGAAGCACAAAACCGCAATAATGGAATTGTTTTGATTGGGTCGCGAGACCAGAATCACGAGCGGACCAGCGTCGCGTTCGTCTGACAATGAGGAAGAGAAGTTCGCCAGGACTCTGCTGCTGTGAAGAGGTAAGGTGTTATAAGCTAAATTATTATTTATCCCTGAAAATTGTAATCCATTGTTCTACTGGGGGACTTCAATGCGCATGTGGGCAACGACAGTGAAACCTGGAGAGGGGTGATTGGGAGGAACGGCCTGCCCGATCTGAACCCGAGTGGTGTTCAGTTATTGGACTTCTGTGCTAACCACAGTCTGTCCATAACGAACGCCATGTTCAAGCATAAGGGTGTCCATATGTGCACCTGGCACCAGGACACCCTAGATCGCAGGTCGATGATCGATTTTGTTATCGTATCATCAGACCTGCGACCGTATGTCTTGGACACCCGAGTAAAGAGAGGTGCAGAGCTGTCAACTGATCACCACCTGGTGGTGAGCTGGATCCGATGGCAGGGGAGGAAGCCATTCAGACCTGGTAGACCCAAACGTATAGTGAGGGTGTGCTGGGAGCGTCTGGCTGAGGCCCCTGTCCGAGAGGTATTCAACTCCCACCTCTGGAAGAACTTCAACCACATTCCGAGGGAGTCTGGAGACATGGAGTCTGAATGGGCCATGTTCTCCACCTCTGTTGTTGAAGCGGCGGCCCAGAGCTGCGGCTGCAAGGTGGTCGGTGCATCTCGTGGTGGCAACCCCCGAACCAAGTGGTGGACACCAGTGGTGAGGGGGGCCATTAAGCTGAAGAAGGAGTCCTATCAAGCTTGGTTGGCTTGTGGGACTCCCGAAGCAGCTGAGGTGTACCGGCAGGCCAAGCGGAGTGCAGCTCGGGTGGTTGCTGAAGCAAAAACTCGGGTATGGGAGGAGTTCGGTGAGGCCATGGAACAAGACTTTCGGTCGGCTTCAAAGAGATTCTGGCAAACTGTTCGCCGGCTCAGGAGGGGAAAGCAGCTCCCCGTCCACACTGTGTATGGTGCGGATGGGACACTGTTGACTTCAACTGGGGATATCGTCGGGCGGTGGAAGGAATACTTCGAGGATCTCCTCAATCCCACTGATACGCCTTCCACAGAGGAAGCAGGGTTTGGGGACGAGGGGGATGACTCGCCTATCACAGGGGCTGAGGTCGCCAAGGTGGTTAAAAATCTCCTTGGTGGCCGGGCCCCGTGGGTGGACGAGATTCGCCCTGAGTACCTTAAGGCCCTGGATGTTGTTGGGTTGTCATGGTTGACACGCCTCTGCAACATTGCGTGGAGGTCGGGGGCAGTGCCTTTGGCATGGCAAACCGGGGTGGTGGTTCCTCTCTTCAAAAAAGGGGACCGGAGGGTGTGCTCCAACTTTAGAGGGATCACACTCCTCAGCCTCCCTGGGAAGGTCTATGCCAAGGTACTGGAGAGGAGAGTCCAGCCGTTGGTCGAACCTCGGATTCAGGAGGAGCAATGTGGTTTTCGTCCTGGCCGTGGGACATCGGACCAGCTCTTTACCCTCTTGAGAATTCTTGAGGGTCCGTGGGAGTTTGCCCAACCAGTTTACATGTGTTTTGTGGACTTGGAGAAGGCATTTGACCGTGTCCCTCATGGATTTTTGTGGGGGGTGCTTCGGGAGTATGGGGTATCGGGCTTGTTGTTACGAGCTATTCGGTCTCTGTACGACCGTTGTGAGAGTTTGGTTCGTATTGCCAACACTCGGTCGGAGTCATTCCCAGTGAGAGTTGGACTCCGCCAGGGCTGCCCTTTGTCACCGATCCTGTTCATAATTTTTATGGACAGGATTTCTAGGCGCAGCCAGGGAATGGAGGGTGTCATGCTTGGTGACCACAGGATCTCATCTCTGTTGTTTGCAGATGATGTTGTCCTGTTGGCTTCATCCAGCAATGACCTACAGCTCTTGCTGGGACGGTTTGCCGCTGAGTGTGAAGCGGCTGGGATGAGAATCAGCACCTCCAAGTCCGAGTCCATGGTCCTCAGCCGGAAAAAGGTGGATTGTCCTCTCCGGGTTGGGGACAGGCTCCTGCCCCAAGTGGAGGAGTTTAAGTATCTTGGGGTCTTGTTCACGAGTGAGGGGAAAATGGAGCGAGAGATCGACAGATGGATCAGAGCAGCATCTGCAGTGATGCGGACGTTGTACCGGTCTGTTGTGGTGAAGAGGGAGCTTAGTTCTAAGGCAAAGCTGTCGATTTACCAGTCAATCTACGTTCCTACTCTCACCTATGGTCACGAGCTTTGGGTAATGACCGAAAGAACGAGATTGCGGATACATGCGGCTGAAATGAGCTTTCTCCGTAGGATTGCTGGACTCACCCTCAGAGATAGGGTGAGGAGCTCAGTCATCCGGGAGAGGCTCAGAGTAGAACCGCTGCTCCTCCACATTGAAAGGAGTCAGTTGAGGTGGTATGGGCATCTGATTAGGATGCCTCCTGGACGCCTCCCACTTGAGGTGTTTCAGGTACGTCCCACTGGGAGGAGACCCCGGGGCAGACCCAGGACTCGGTGGAGAGACTATGTCTCCCAGCTGGTCTGGAAACGCCTTGGTATCCCCTTTGAACAGCTGGAGCAGGTGGCTGGGGAGAGGGAAGTCTGGGCTTCTCTGCTTGAACTGCTGCCTCCGCGACCCGGACCTCCGGAAAAGCGGTAGAAGATGGATGGATGAATGGATGGAAAATTGTAATCCAAAATGACTTTTGACCGATCGGTAAATTACAACTGTGTGGCGCACAAAGTCTGAAGTTCGTGCGCCGCGGTACAAGGGGTTGTTCGCTGCGTCCAGACCGTGAACGCCCCCCCCCGCTATTCTTCTGTAGCGGGGGGGGGGGGGCCGCGGTGACTGCGCTGCTGTCCCACATCGCCACATGAGGCTAATCCATTGTGTAGCGATGGCCGATGTCCATCCTCTGTAGCGGGGGGGGGGGGGACAAACCCCACACACACACACAATTTGGCACAGTTCCAAAATGCTTGGGAACTACCTGAGTAAAAAGCTGTGTAATATATTCAGTTTTTGTGGTATTGTTACAAAATTTGGGCCTCAGCTGGATAACACTTGGTTCTACATTTCTGTTGCATTTTCCAGCCCGGATCTGAAGCTGTGTGTTATTTGCAAGCATTTGTATCAAAAAAAACACCCAGGCCAAATTTATTTTCTTCAAGTTCACTATGTTTAGATGACTGTAACTCAGTGGCCGGAGCACTTAGAGAGATTATTGTCACGCCGCGCCGTTCATCAGCGGCGCCACCTGCTCACACACCTGATCCTCATCAGCGGCGAGGGATAAAAGCCGCCTCGCCCGGAGGCTCGGCCTGAAGCCGTCAGACTTCGTTTCCTCACCGCTGTGAGCATACCTTTCTTCAGCATCGCTATTTTGGGTAAGAACCCTTACCTCCTTCTCCAGTCTGCTCCCCTGTGCACAGGTGGATTCCCCGGCGGCGGACATCTCCGTTCCATCGTCCATCCTTCGCCGCTGCACGGAGCTCTCCAGGTGGCTGTCTCCCGGGCTACGTTCCCCTTGCTGTGCCAGCTATCCTGACAACTCAAGTAAGATCTTCTCTTGCCATAATTCATCCTGTGTTGGTGTATGCCCGTCACCCTCTCCCTGTGCTCTCTCCATAGGGTTGCTCGGCCGAACGGTCATCTGCCTCTGTGCCTGAAGCAGACGCCACCACCAACACATCTGCATCCCGCAGACACACACTCATTCACTCCTGCTGTTAATAAACTCTTTGAACTACTCTAAGCCTGTGTGTGTGCGTCTCCTGAGCCGTGCGTTATGTCAGTACGGCTTCAGCAGAGTGGCTCGGCGGACGGCGGGCTCGCACACCGGTTTACCACTCTCGAGGCTAGAGTGGATCAGATTGCTTATCAACA
The DNA here is from genome assembly GCA_020510985.1 of Pholidichthys leucotaenia. Classification (NCBI taxonomy): domain Eukaryota; kingdom Metazoa; phylum Chordata; class Actinopteri; order Cichliformes; family Pholidichthyidae; genus Pholidichthys; species Pholidichthys leucotaenia. The sequence goes on from CM035837.1 coordinate 243,313,494, forward strand.
GCAGGTTATCCTGAATCAATTATTAAACTTAACTAACCGGTTGGGCCGCTTAGATCCTCAACAGCCGTTCCCCCCGGCTCGTCAGGGTGGCGCGGCTCCTGCTGTTCCAGCGGCCATCCAGCCGGCTCCAGTGGCACCGGTTCGGCTCACACCGATTCCGACCCCCGCCCGCTTTAGCGGTAAGCTCGGCGGAGCGCCGGGGCTCATTATGCAGTGTGAGTCTGTGTTCCACCGTGTGCCCGGAGATTTTCCCTCGGATCACAGTCGGATTGGTTACATAGGGAATCTTCTGGAGGGGCGTGCGTTAACTTGAACCTACGCCGTAATGGCGAGACCCAGTTATGCCACCCTCACCTATGACCAGTTCGTGAGGCGCTTTCTGGAGGTCTTTGACCATTCTCAAACCGAGACGGTCCAGGTCGATCGGCTTCTCGCTCTCCAGCAGGGAGGCCGGTCGGCAGCGGACTACTCGGTCGACTTCCGGGTAGCGGCGGAGGAATTGGGCTGGGAGGAACGCTCCCTCTGTGGCCTGTTCCTCCGCAGCCTCAATAATGATCTGAGGGATGAACTGGCTGGACGGGATATCCCTGGGACGCTAGCGGAGCTGACATCCTTAGCGATAAGTTTGGATAACAGGTTGCGCGAGCGCTCCTCGGGGCGGAAGTCTTCTTCTTCCTTCACCCAACACAGTGGGTGAAGGATCGTCACTTCCTTGTGGTAACGTATCGTCACTTCCTGTTTTGCTGTCTGCCTGTGTGGTTTGCTCTCCAGCTCTCGAGCCACTAGCTATGGCTACTACCTCTCTTTCCTCTCCTCCTCTGGTGTGCTCTCTCTGTCAGATGTTTAGCTACACCTCTGCCTCTTTTAGTGATAACGGTAAATGTAATAAATGTTGTCTTTTTGAGGCGCTCGAGGCGAGGTTGTCTGATTTGGAATCCCGGCTCCGCTGCATTGAAACACCGTCTGCGCCAGTTAATCTCGACGGACGCCCATTAGCTGCAGCGGAGCTAGCTAGCTTAGGTCCCACTGTCAGCGGTTCCCCGGCTCTCCTCAGCAGCGAGGAGACTGGGTGGGTGACGGTGAGAAGGAAGCCTAGTCGCAAAGCCCCGGTTCACCACCAACCTGTTCACGTTTCTAATCGTTTTTCCCCGCTCAGCGACACACCCGCTGAGGAAAAAACTCTGATCATTGGCGACTCTGTAGTCAGAAACGTGAACCTAGAGACTCCAGCGGCCATAGTCACATGCATTCCTGGGGCCAGAGCAGGCGACATCGAGTCAAATTTGAAAATGCTGGCTAAAAGTAACTGTAAATATTCCACAATTGTTATTCACACCGGCATTAATGACATCCGTCTCCGGCAGTCGGAAGTCACGAAACTTAATATAGAATCGGTGTGTGACTTTGCAAAAACGATGTCAGCCACTGTAGTATTCTCTGGACCCCTCCCCAATCTGACCAGTGATGACAGGTTCAGCCGCTCGTCATCCTTGAACCGCTGGCTGTCTGTGTGGTGTCCTAAAAATGACGTGGGCTACATTGACAATTGGAGCTCTTTTTGGGGAAAACCTGGTCTTATGAGACGAGACAGCATTCATCCCACTTTGGATGGTGCTTCTCATTTATCTAACAATCTGGCATCTTTTTTATCCAAATTTCCAAAACCGTGACTACTCAGAGTTGGGACCAGGAAGCAGAGTCTCAGTCTTACACGCCTCTCTGCAGCTCCTCTTCATCCGCCACCCCTCAGCTTAGCCCCTGACTTCCCCATCAGAGAATCGTTGTCTGCTCCCTCCAAAGTAAATAAAAATATAATGTATAAGCATCCCAAAGTGATAAAGCAAAATATTGGTAAAACTCAAATTAAACATAAAGCCTCTAAATTGAATGAGTTGGCCTCTGTTCCTCCTCATAATTTAAAAATTAAATGTGGTTTATTAAATATTAGGTCTCTAACTCCCAAGTCTCTGTTAGTCCATGATCTGTTAATTGATCATCAGATTGATTTAATTTCCCTTACAGAGACTTGGTTAGGACAAGAGGATTATGTTGGTTTAAATGAATCAACTCCCTCTGGTTATTTAAACTGTCAAAATCCCAGAAGTTCTGGTCGTGGAGGAGGAGTAGCAACAATTTACCATTCCAAATTACTAGTTAATGTAAAGCAAAAAACATGTTATAATTCCTTTGAGGGCCTGGTCCTCAGTATTGGGCACTTTAGCAATTTCAGGTTAAACCCAATTTTATTTGCCATAGTTTATCGTCCCCCATCAACCTATTCAGAATTTTTATCCGAATTTCCTGATTTCTTAGCTGATTTAGTGCTGAAATCTGATAGAATAATTATAGTAGGGGACTTTAATATACATGTGGATGTAGATAGTGACTGCCTTAATGTGGCTTTTAATTCAATATTAGACTCGATTGGGTTTTCTCAGAAAGTAGGAAATTCTACTCATTACCTCCACCATACATTGGACCTTGTTCTGACATATGGCATAGAAATAGAAAATCTTGTAGTGTCTCCTCATAACCCTGTACTGTCAGACCATTGTCTGTTAACCTTTGATTTTACTATTTCTGACTATTTGGCTCCTAAAGAAAAATATTATCACAGTAGATGCCTCTCAGATGATGCTGTTTCCAAATTTATGCAGATTGTTTCCTCTATGCCATGTGTCAACACAACGGAAATAAGCTATAGACAGCTTGCTCCTTCTGTAATTGATAACATGGTGGATAGTGTTTCAGCTTCTCTGCATCAGGCTCTAGACTTGGTGGCCCCCTTAAAAAAGAAAAAGTCTAATCAGAGATTTTTAACTCCTTGGTTCAACACAGAAACTCGTAGCTTAAAACAGAAGACTCGTCAATTAGAAAGAAAATGGCGCTCTACTAATTTAGATGAAATCTATTTAGCTTGGAGAAATCATCTTTTAATTTATAAAAAATCTCTTAGAAAAGCTAGAACGAGTTATTACTCTGCATTAATAGAAGAGAACAAGAATAATCCCAGGTTTCTTTTCAGTACTGTAGCCAGGTTGACAAAGAGTCAGGACTCTGTCAATCCTAGCATCCCCTTAGAGCTTACTAGTCAGGACTTTATGAACTTTTTCAATAATAAAATTTCATCCATCAGAGATAAAATCAATCAGATTCTTCCCACAGTTAACTTAAATACTGTAACTACTACAACTCCTTCTATTGATGTCTGTCTTGATGAGTTTACTCCAATCGACCTTTGTGAGTTAGACAAAATAGTTTCCTCATCCAAACCTTCAACTTGTCTTTTAGACCCTATTCCTACCAGGTTATTTAAAGAAGTCTTCCCACTTATTGGTAGCTTTATTCTTCATATAATCAATTCTTCATTAACTTTAGGCCATGTACCGCAGGCTTTTAAAACGGCTGTAATTAAACCCTTACTCAAAAAGCCAACGCTAGATCCAGGAGCTTTAGCTAACTATAGACCAATCTCTAATCTCGCTTTCATTTCAAAAATCTTAGAAAGAGTTGTTGCTACGCAATTATTTGACCACCTGCAGGGAAATGGTTTATTTGAGGAGTTTCAATCTGGGTTTAGAATCCATCATAGCACTGAAACAGCCTTAGCGAAGGTCACTAACGACCTCCTCATTGCATCTGATAATGGACTAGTTTCTGTACTTGTCCTTTTAGATCTTAGTGCAGCTTTTGATACTATTGATCATAATATTCTACTTGATAGATTAGAACACTATGTTGGACTTAATGGAACTTCGTTGCAGTGGTTTAGATCTTATTTATCTGATAGGTTCCAGTTTGTTCATGTAAATGATGAGTTTTCTCTCAGCTCAAAGCTTAGTCATGGAGTTCCACAGGGATCTGTGCTTGGCCCTACTCTTTTTAGTTTATATATGCTTCCGTTAGGCAACATTATTAGAAAGCACTGTATACATTTTCACTGTTATGCAGATGACACACAATTATACCTGTCAATGAAGCCAGATGATACTAATCAATTAGCCAAGTTAGAAGCCTGTCTTAAGGAAATCAAAGTTTGGATGACTTGTAATTTCCTGCTATTAAATTCAGATAAGACTGAAGTCATTCTTGTTGGTCCAAAAAACCTTAGAAATTCCTTTCCAAATCAAACTTTCAGTTTGGATGCAGTTACTCTTTCTCTTAATAGCTCTGTGAGGAACCTTGGAGTTATTTTTGATCAGGATTTGTCCTTCAATTCACATATTAAATTTGTTTCTAAGACTGCCTTCTATCATTTGCGTAATATTGCCAAGATTAGGAGCATCTTGTCTCAGAGTGATGCTGAGAAGCTGATCCACGCTTTTGTTAGCTCGAGATTAGATTATTGTAATTCTTTATTATCAGGCTGTCCTAAAACATCTTTAAAAAGTCTTCAGCTGATCCAAAATGCTGCAGCAAGAGTTTTAACAGGTACTAGAATGAGAGATCATATCTCTCCGGTTCTGGCCTCCCTTCATTGGCTTCCCATAGAGTTTAGAATTAAGTTTAAAATCCTTCTTCTTACTTACAAAGCTCTAAACAATCAGGCTCCTTTTTATTTAAAAGATCTGATACTACCGTATCATCCTAACAGAGCACTACGCTCCCAAAATGCAGGTTTACTTGTAATACCTAGAATCTCCAAAAGTACAATGGGAGGCAGAGCCTTCAGTTATCAAGCTCCTCTCCTGTGGAATCAGCTGCCAATCTGGATTCGGGAGTCAGACTCGATCTCTGTTTTTAAGAATAGGGCTAAAACCTACCTTTTTGATATAGCCTACAATTAGGGAGGGATCATGTGTTTCTGAACCCTCCCTTAGTTATGCTGCTAATAGGTTTAGTCAGCCGGGGGACCTCCAGTAATGCACTGGGCCTCACTCCTTTCCTCACTCTCTATGAAATATTTTTTTTTTGCTGGTCATTAACATTTGTTTGTTCTCTCCCATAGATTGAGTCCCCATCGTGCTGTTTGCGCTCTACATGTCTGTTCTTTTCTTCTTCTCTGTCCCCTCACCCCCCAGCCAGTCGCAGCAGATGACTGCCCCTCCCTGAGCCTGGTTCTGCTGGAGGTTTCTTCCTGTTAAAAGGGAGTTTTTCCTCTCCACCGTCGCCAAGTGCTTGCTCACAGGGGATCGCCTGATTGCTGGGGTCTTTCTGCAACTGTGGGGGTCCTCCCTACAGTTGATAGTGCTATGAGATGACTGTTGTTGTGAAATGGCGCTATATAAATAAAGTTGAATTGAATTGAATTGAATTCTTCTCGCCCTCGTGGAGTCTCGCCGCACCTGTTCCAAGCTCGCCCCCTGGCGGCGCCGCCAGCATTGTGCCCCGAGGAGTCGGAGCCGATGGTGACGGGCTGGACCAAGCTTTCCCCTGCGGAGAAACAACGCCGCCGTGAGTTGGGCCTCTGCATGTATTGCGGAGGTGACCAACACACTGTGGAGCGTTGCCCGCGGAAAGCCAGTCGGCGGGGTCCGCGAATCGCTGTAGGGAGCCTCGCGGATCCCAACCGGTTAGACTCTCTCACTCAATTAAAGCTGCCCATCCGTTTTTGCCACAATCCCACTGGGCACCTCACCCACGCACTGGTGGATTCGGGCGCAGAGGGCAGCTTCATTTCACAAGGCCTGGCAACCCGATTGGGCATCCGCTGTCAGGCATTAAAACACCCCATCTCCCTGGTCCATCTCTCCCGTGCCTCTCTTGGGAGAGTTTCTCACCAAACCATGCCTGTCCCAGTCATCATCTCAGGGAACCACCGGGAGGAGATGGTATTTTACGTCCTGCCCAACTCTGTGTCGCCCGTCATCCTGGGGTATCCCTGGCTACGCCTCCACAACCCTGTCCTGGACTGGAGGTCCGCTGGGGTATCGGCATGGAGTACCTTCTGTATGGGCACCTGCCTTCAGTCCGCTGCCTGCTCCCCATCCGCGGCTCCCCCTGTGGCGGATACAGCACCTCCGGACCTGTCACTGGTGCCTCCAGAATTTCACGACCTGGGTATGGTATTTAGCAAATCGAAAGCTATGTCTCTTCCCCCGCATCGACCATATGACTGTGCCATCAACCTCCGCCAGGGGGCTCCCCTGCCATCTGGTCGGCTCTACAGCCTGTCGGCGCCGGAGAAGGAGACCATGAATACATACCTGAAGGAATCACTGAGCGCTGGGATTATTCGCCCATCGTCGTCACCCGTGGGGGCAGGGTTTTTCTTTGTCGGGAAAAAGGACGGATCCCTCCGCCCCTGCATAGACTACCGAGCGCTAAATGACATCACTGAGAGGGACCGTTACACCCTGCCCCTCATGGACACTGCCTTTCACTCCCTCCAGGGGGCGACCTGGTTTACCAAGCTGGATTTACGCAGCGCTTACCACCTCGTCCGGATCCGGGAGGGAGATGAATGGAAGACAGCCTTCCGTACCCCGAACGGCCACTTTGAGTATCTCGTCATGCCGTTCGGGCTGACCAACGCTCCTGCCGTCTTTCAGCGCCTCATCAATGACGTCCTCCGGGATTTCATCGGCCTCTTCGTGTTCGTCTACCTGGACAACATTCTGATCTTCTCTCAGTCCAGAGACGAGCACCGGGTCCATGTGAGGCGGGTCCTTCAAAGACTGCTGGAGAATCGTTTGTACGTGAAGGCTGAGAAGTGCGAGTTTTACGCTAGGACCACATCCTTCCTGGGATTCATCATCGCCCAAGACCAGGTGCTCCCGGACCCAGAGAAGGTGAAGGCGGTGGTGGAGTGGCCTACTCCCGCATCTCGGAAGCAGGTGCAACAGTTTGTTGGCTTCGCCAATTTTTACCGCCGTTTTGTCCCGAATTTCAGCTGGATCGTCGGACCACTGACCCGCCTCACGTCCCCGAAGGTCCCGTTCCGGTGGACCGAAGAGGTCGATACTGCCTTTAAGGCGCTGAAGGCGGAGTTCTCCTCCCCCCGGGTCCTTCGCCAGGTCGACCCCGCGCTGCAGTGCATTGTGGAGGTGGACGCATCGGACACGGGAGTGGGAGCAGTGTTATCCCAGCAATCACCGGACGATGGCGCCAAGCGACCGTGCGCCTTCTTCTCCCGGCGCCTGTCCCCGGCGGAGAGGAACTATGATGTGGGGGACAGAGAGCTCCTGGCCATTAAACTCGCCCTACAGGAGTGGCGCCACTGGCTAGAGGGGGCGGACCTGCCGTTTGTGGTCTTGACGGACCATAAGAATTTAGAGTACCTACGATCTGCCAAGCGCCTGAATGCCCGCCAGGCGCGCTGGTCTCTGTTCTTCGCCAGGTTCCGGTTCTCTATCACCTTCAGGCCAGGCTCCAAGAACGGCCTGCCTGACGCCCTCTCTAGACAGTTCACCCCCGTGGGGGCTGAGGAGACGCCCCGCACTATCCTGCCCAGGTCGTGCGTCGTGGGAGCTATCTCTTGGGACATTGTGGACAAGATCCGGAAGGCACAGGAGGTGGAACCTGATCCTGGCGGCGGACCGGAGGGAAGACTGTTCGTTCCGTCTACGGTCCGAGGAGAGGTCATCCACTGGCTCCACACCTCCCGGCTCACCTGTCATCCCGGCACCTCTCGGACGATCAGCCTCCTCCAACGGTCCTTTTGGTGGCCGGGCCTGCGGAGGGATGCAGCCCGCTACGCCCGGGCTTGTCCAATTTGTGCCACCAGCAAGTCGGGAAACGCCCCTCCAGCGGGTCTGCTCCAGCCTCTGCCCGTCCCTGGCAGGCCATGGTCGCACATCGCACTGGATTTCGTCACCGGGCTCCCAGCTTCCAACTCATTCGACACCATCCTGACCGTCGTGGACCGTTTCTCCAAGGCGGCACACTTCATCCCCCTGCGAGGTCTCCCTACCGCCCTGGAGATGGCGGGCTTCCTCGTCCAACACGTGGTCAGGCTGCATGGGATCCCGGTGGACGTGGTCTCGGACCGGGGCCCCCAATTTTCATCCGAGGTTTGGAAATCCTTTTGTAACGCCATCGGAGCCAAGGTGAGCCTCTCCTCCGGCCATCACCCCCAGTCTAACGGGCAGTGTGAGAGGACCAATCAGGAGCTGGAGGCTGCGCTCCGCTGTGTTGCAAGATCCAAGCCAACATCATGGAGCAACCATCTCGCCTGGGTGGAGTACGCCCACAACACCGCCCGCTCTTCTGCAACGGGGATGTCCCCCTTCAAGGCGTCCCTGGGTTACGACCCCCCGCTGCTTCCAGTGCAGGAGAGCGAGGTAACTGTTCCGTCAGTTAGGGCGCACGTGAGGCAGTTCCGCTCCACCTGGGCCGCCGCGCGTCATGCGCTTTTACGCACAGCGGAGCGCAACAAGACCGTGGCGGACCGGCGTAGAAGACCTGCCCCGGCGTACAGAGTTGGGCAACTTGTCTACGTTTCCACCCAGGACGTCACCCTAAAAGGCGAGAGGAGGAAGCTGGCACAGCGCTTCATGGGTCCCTTCCCCATCACCCGGATCATCAACCCGGTGGCTGTGCGCGTGGCTATTCCCCCCTCCCTCCGCATCCATTCCACCTTCCACGTATCAAAGGTGAAGCTGGCAGTCACCGACCCCCTTTGCCCTCCTCCTGCAGCGCAACCCGCGCCCCGGATGATTGGTGGCCACCCGGCCTGGTCCGTCTCCTCCATCCTGGACTCCCGGCGCCGGGGTCGTGGGTTGCAATACTTGGTGGACTGGGAGGGCTATGGGCCCGAGCATCGACAATGGGTGCCCCCGTCGTTTGTGTTGGACCCATCGCTCATCGCGGACTTCCACCGAGCGCACCCGGATAAGCCATCGCCAGGAGGCGCTGCTAGAGGGGGGAGTACTGTCACGCCGCGCCGTTCATCAGCGGCGCCACCTGCTCACACACCTGATCCTCATCAGCGGCGAGGGATAAAAGCCGCCTTGCCCGGAGGCTCGGCCTGAAGCCGTCAGACTTCGTTTCCTCACCGCTGTGAGCATACCTTTCTTCAGCATCGCTATTTTGGGTAAGAACCCTTACCTCCTTCTCCAGTCTGCTCCCCTGTGCACAGGTGGATTCCCCGGCGGCGGACATCTCCGTTCCATCGTCCATCCTTCGCCGCTGCACGGAGCTCTCCAGGTGGCTGTCTCCCGGGCTACGTTCCCCTTGCTGTGCCAGCTATCCTGACAACTCAAGTAAGATCTTCTCTTGCCATAATTCATCCTGTGTTGGTGTATGCCTGTCACCCTCTCCCTGTGCTCTCTCCATAGGGTTGCTCGGCCGAACGGTCATCTGCCTCTGTGCCTGAAGCAGACGCCACCACCAACACATCTGCATCCCGCAGACACACACTCATTCACTCCTGCTGTTAATAAACTCTTTGAACTACTCTAAGCCTGTGTGTGTGCGTCTCCTGAGCCGTGCGTTATGTCAATTATGACTGTTTTGCCAAAAAATTCAAAGTGTTTTCTTTTAAATGAGACCAACCCCATGAAGATGCTGCAAAGGGTTGAAGAACAGCTTTTGATTTAATTTGGGCATGTTAATTTTTGGCGTTTTTAGGGAAATTGACCGGAGTGCAAGGGGTTAACACCTTTTCACTTACACTGCAATAGCAAATATACTGAAAACATTCATTTATACTACCTTTAAAGGCTTCTAATTCCTGTTATAGCAGGGTAGCAACTGACTCAGCTATACTCGGACTGGAATATCTGATTTTTCAGTGAAGTAATATTTTAAACATGAAAGGTAATCAAAATTGTTCTTTGTTTTGCACATGGATAAATTGTAATTTGAATTAGTTTATGTTGCTTTTGGACAGAGTTAAGTGAAATAACACTTTACACCTGATTTGTTCTAGGGGAGGTGATGAGGTTATATAAGCATGAAAGAAAAGCTCCTCTGTGTAGCGATTGTCAACACAATGAATCACGAGAATCAGTTCACTAAAAAGAGCCATTTAAAAAAATGTGTTCACCATATTCAGTGTCACTCACTGGTAGGGGTGGGGAAAAATGTTGAATTGTAGTATCACAGAGACACAGTATCGTGATTATTAAAGTTAATTACTACATGTTACAAATGCAAACTTACCTATTTTGGTACCAGAGTAATAAAAAACATTTGACTTTTCAGTCCAATAGATGGTGCTAGAAGTGGCACAAATGATTGATTTGGTGTAGTATGACAACACGTGACACTTGCGATGATGCACCAATCCCTAAATGCAGGTACCAGTCTTTTATTAATTAAATGTATAATAGACGGTATTGCAATACTTAAGGAATCATTGTATTGTGATAGTATTGCATCATGACCAAAGTATCACAACACGTGTTGCATCATGAAGTTGCTCACAATTCCCACCCCTACTCACTGAACCGAAACCAGGCTGAACGGTGCGTGATTCCACTCATGATCCCTAGCTTCCAGAAGGGCTGTGTTTAAACACTTCTATAAATCTTGACACTGCAGAAGTTTCCTTGATGAATGTTAGACATGACTGCAAGTTTTAAATGTTTTTTAAGTCTTTTTAACTGATCAGCAATTCAGCATTACTCCTATTGTCATGAGTCTGAGCCCAGAGCTCAGACTCCCTATGTATTTTTGAGTATTTTCTGTCTGTTATTATTTTCTTGTCAGTTTGTTATGTTTTGGTTTGTGACACGAGCCTCCTTCCTCCTCTCCCAGACACACCCACCAGCCACTCTCAGTCTGTTTCCCAGTTCCCAGCTGGGAGTGGCTGTCTAATTAGGTCACCTGATCACTCAGTCAGCTCATACCTGTTGCTCATCTACCTGCCAATCTGCTGTGGACTATTTAAGGGCTGCTGCTTTGTCTCTCAGTGTGGCAGCATTATATGGATGGCATTGCTTGATGTAATTGGACTGTTTTCTCAGTAAGTTTTTTCCTCTTTATCTCCTCCAGAGCAGCTCCTGCTCTGCAGTGCCAATCCTGTATACTACCCTCATTTATATTTTTATGTTTGAGCACTGTGTTGGAATTTTTGTTCTCTTCTGTTAATAAATGTCACTAAACAGTCTAGCACGTGAATCTGTCTCTCCCAGCCCTGAAGGGCGTTCATGACACCTATACTTGCTAAGCCTGATTCCAACACTTTCTATTCGCCCATTCAGAGCTCACATTCCCTGTGGACTAGTACATTCTGTCACTGGCAGAGAGTGAACCATTGAATGATGGAATGATCTGTTTTCAGACCAGAGAGTAAATCACGTTTGATAGGAGTAGACTTGGCTCTGCTCAGTCGCCGCTGTGCCACTCACAATAGAGCTTAGCTGCTGAACTGTGAAATAAACAAATTGTTTTGATAAGTGATTCAGAAGTTTGTTGATCCAAAAGAACTTCTTCAAACAAATCATTCACAAACAAGACATAACTAGTTATGGGTTAGTTGGTCAGGCTGTCATGTCAGTCTGTATGTGCTGTGTGACAACACTTGCTAGCTACAGAGTAACCATGGTTCTAGCTCAAACAGTTTAATATTTGTTGATCAACTTAAAAAAATGGTTTATATTTATCTTTTTCCCTGTTTTTCTGTCACCATAAAACCTGAATACTGCAGTGTTTTTGTAAGGATGGAAATTATAAGGATGTAAATAAATATTGAACTTGGTGAAGAACACTCCCGCTTCCTTTGCTCTTTGAGCAGTACTTGCAGACCCCATGCTGAGGGCATTGGTGTGCAGCCAGTCTCTGTCTGGGCCCTATAGAGCCCCCTAAATTTAGCAGCACTGTAGCTGCTTGATAACATCATGTTTAAAGTTAACCGTTTGAGTGTGTCTGTCGCCGAATTGCAACATAACCCCTAGTGGTCAAAAGTGGTAAATATTGTTGTCAATAAAATAGTTCAGATTTCCAAGGCTATAACTTTAAAGTGGTAAGAGATAATGGCTTACTGTCAATTAGAAAGATGTAAAATATGATCCAAAGTTTCAGATAGGAATAAATTTACACATCTAATTTGCATAATGTCACGGCAGCTCTTTAAAGTCCATAACTCAGTCAAAACTGGACTTTGGACATATTTACACAAAGAATAGTTAGGTCTTTTGACATCATTTTCTATACAGAGGTACCTCATCATCTTATCTTCAAAGTATATGAACAAGAAATCAGAATAATATTTAAAAAAAACACACAAATAAGTCACTTACCGGCGGCTAACGGGACTCGCTCGCTGCCGTGGTCGCTGCGTTTTCACCTATCGTGGTCGTTATTTTGCGTCCTGTTGGTTATTTACGCTCTCTACCACATCTACAAAGTCTTATGATTTTCCCACATAAATTTTGCTTGTATCCAGTGGCTACTTTCTGTGTACAAAGCTGTCTAAGTGATGGTGACAATGACCGATCGCGGCCATATTAGCTTTCTGAGCTAAAAGAAGGGAATACAGGAAAAGGAAATGGGGAGTTCTTCTTCTTTGGTGTATTACATGTCATCCATTGAGTCCTCCAATGCATGTCTGCCACCTTCTGAAACTGGCAGATCAGTACAAATCAGTACAAATCCCCAATGCAGCCGGCGATGTCAGAGTGAGATGACAGGTGCAGTGCCGCACTCTGCCACTAGGGGCATGCAAATTCACACACTCAGAGGGTCTGTTGGTGCTAGTAAATGACCATAAAATATTTCTTGTACAGTATATTTTAACCAGAACAATTACACTTTATGAATCCTCTCTGCATAAATGTCCCACATGCAGAGAAATGCACAAACCTTCTGTAAAACTAAATTAAACAGTGGTTTAATTTTGCATTTATGGAGCTGATGTCTGCAAAGCAATAATTATAAACCATTCCTCTGACTGGTTTAGCTATTGGATATATCACAGCAGCTGATAGTGGCCTTTTAAATACTACACACCAATAGCTATTTTTCTATTGCTGTTACTGGTCAGGTAGAACCTGAATGTCACCATAGGAACTCTTTCAGGAAATACATTTTTTCTTTATGTATTCACATGGAAGAAGTGTTTGATCAGATAATCATAAAAGGATGTAAATATAGCTGTCAGTGGAAATGCAGAAAAAGTAGGAACTTCTGCCAAATAGATTTATATGCAGTTGAAACCAGAAGTTTACATACACTGTACAAAAAAGACACATAACTGTACAAAAAAGACACATAACCTTTTCCCCCTCACTGTCTGACATTAAATAAGACTAAACATTTCCTGTTTTACATAAATTAAGATTACCAAAATTATTTCTATTTGCTAGATAATTTTTATATTTACCAAATAATGTTTCAGGGATTTTTTTAAAATTACTTTCAGAAGTCAGAAGTTAACACACACTAATATCAGGAAGAGAACTGTGGACCTCCACACGTCTGGTTCATTCTTGGATACAATTTCTAAATGCCTGAAGGTGCCACATTCATCTGTTCAAACAATTATATGCAAGTATAAACACCATGGGAATGTCCAGCCATCATACCGCTCAGGAAGGAGACGGGTTCTGTCTACCAGAGATTAACGTGTTTTGGTGGAAAATGTGCATATCAGCCCCAAAACAAAAGCAAAAGACCTTGTGAAGATGCTGGCTGAAGTTGGTAAAAGTGTCAGGTTCTGAGCATGGTCGGGTGACCGTGCTCACGCTTTAAGTTTATTTCTGTTATTCTCTGCGTTTTCCCTACCTCAGCCCAGTTTGGTCATTGCATTTATGTTCACGGTCATGTCCCTAATTATGTTCCTTTGAATTTGCCATTTATTTCTGTTTGCCATGATTATCTTAGTTCAGTCTTGTCATTCTCCTTCCCTTAGTCTTAGTTTAGTTCTTCATTGTTCTGTTGATTAGTATTATGTTATCATGGACTCAGGTCAGGTCAGGCACTTGTTTGCTTGCTACCGGATAACCATGAAAACTGGTACTACCTGTCTCATGGGTCGGGCCGTTGGTGACTCAACCGGCAACCCCGCCCTTCTGAGGGCATGGAGGGTGAAACTGGGCATCCTGGCAGAACTAAAAACAATATCTGTCACAGGTCTGTGGTGGACCACTCCTAGTTACACCGGGTGAGACTGGACATCTTGGCAAATAAGTACACCTGTCGCAAGGTCTGTGGTGGACTTTTGCCAGTCGGTGCATCATGACATGCACTACACAAAGAGCAGAGACAAGCAAACCTATCATCTGGTCAGTCACTGCAACAGATACTGCAGTCAGTTTGTCTTGGCCTGTCCTTGCCACTGATAATACCTCTATCTGCCAAGAATGTGCCGCTAGTCCAGCAAAAGCTAGCGGTACTCAAATACTTTGCAAGCAGTTTCATGAAATGATCAGTCAGAAAGCAACTCATACTGGCTTGGATGTCACCCGGGTTAATAAGGTAAGGAGTTCCTGGCAGCAGAAGGCGAAGGACAGAGCTGCGTGGAAGAATCTGATCAGACCTAAATGAAACAGTCATTGTCACCCCCGACAGATTGCTACGATGATGATGATGATGATGATGATGATCATGGACACAGTTATGTTTTGCTTATTTATGTCTGCCTGTAATCAGGACATGAATCAGGCCCTGTCCTCGCTTTAGGTTCATGTTTAGACTTTCTTTAATAATGTTATCATGTTTTTGGTCTTGTTTGGGTTTTATTATCATGGTCACGGTTTTGCTTGGTGTTAATGATTATCATTTTCATGGTTATGTCGTAATATTTATTCCTGTCATGATTTGGGTTTGGGTTTTTGTTTTGATAGTGCCTTTTGTTTGCTTCCGGTTTTGCGTTGTGAGTTTTTACTTTGTTAATTATTCATGGCTGCTTTTGATTTATTGATTATTGATTGTTCACGGGTGTTCTTGATTTTGTTTCCTTATCGCCGTAAGGTCATGTGTTGCATTCGGCACAGCAACTTTCTGTCATGACTGCCTCTGCGGGGCAAAGGATTAGACCCATGTCCAGGCTTCCTTCTCTTTGGCATGATTTATTAAACAAAAGCAAAACAAACGTGAACAAGAAATTCTGCCAGAACGTGAGCATATTAGCACGATAGCATGAGGTCGCCCACACCGAAGGCAATGGGTGACCTCTGTAAATTACAGAACAAAATCAAGAACACCCCGTGAACAATCCATAATCAAGAAATCAAAAGCAGCTGTGAATAATTAAAGTAAAAACTCACAACGCAAAACTAGCAGTAAACAAAAGGTGCTGTCAAAAACAAAAACCCAAACCCAAATCATGACAGGAATAAATATGATGACATAACCATGAAAATGATAATCATTAACAACACCAAGCAAAAACCGTGACCATGATAATAAAACCCAAACAAAACAAAACCAGCCTGGAATATAATTAAGCACATGACCGTTGAACACAAACACAATAACCAAACTGAGGCTGAGGTAGGGAAAATGCAGAGAATAACAGAAATAAACTTAAAGCGAGAGCATGGTCCCCTGATTATGCTCAGAACCTGACAAAAAGAGTGTCATTATCCACAGCGCAAATGGGTCTCCAAAAGCACAATGACCCTAAGCATACCGTCAAATTGGTTACAAAGTGCCTTAAAAACAACAAAGTCAATGTTTTGGAGTGGCCATCATAAAGCCCTGATCTCAATCTCATAGAAAGTTGGGAGCACAGCTGAAAAGGCGTGTGTGAGCAAGGCGCGGCCTACAAACCTGACTCAGTTCTACCAGTTCTGTCAGGAGGAATGGGCCAAAACTCCAGCACACTACGAGGGGGAGCTGAAAAGTTCATGGTGGTCAAATTTGACCAAGTGTGGTTTATTTTTCACACCGCAGGGCTCCAAGTGCTGCAACACCGGTGGAAGAAGTGTGTGGACCAAAGGGGGACTAGTTGAAAAATAAACCACATTTGGTCAAATTTGACCACTATGAACTTTTCAGCCCCCCCCCCCCCCCTCGTACTGTGAGAAGCTTGCAGAAGGATAGCCAAAACATTTGAATCAAGTCATACAGTTTAAACAATGCTAGCCAAATACTTAGCAAATACAAAAAACTATTTAGCAAACAAATATTTTGATAATCATAAATGATCTAAAACAGGAAAAGTTTAGTCTGATTTAATGTCAGACAGTGAGAAAAAAAAAGTTATGGGCCGTATTAAGAGCAGCACTGTCCCATAGTTCAGTTGTCAGATGCACGGGGTGTGTTTATGGGCGTTTCCAAGGTCATTTTGCCATTAACAGCAGCGCAAAAAGGAATCTTCTGCACGGCGCACAGTGCAAAGGGGCTGCCCGAAAGCTCACGATTATTCAGAGGTATGTCTGGGTCATAATGTGAAATAAACCAATTGCTGTCTTTGATCTCATTCCCCTTTAATAAACAGGGGTGCAAGATCAAGGTTAATACTAATATGACAGTGTTTACATGGGAGGACAAATCAAGTGTTTTGTGCTGAGGACAATGTGGGCTCTTTCACAACGTGAAAATGCATTTAAGAGCAAGGGCTTTTAAGGAGCTTTTTAACCTCCTCCAGAGCTCTGCTCACACTGGGGAGACTTGATCACATTACATACAAATGAGAGCTGTAGGCAATAATTCAGATTATGCCAGGCTTTCTCCTTTGTCCATGATTTTGACAGAGCTGTAAAATTTCCTTCAGTTTGTAGCAGACACAAAATGCATATTGTAGAGGCTAGGAGAGTCAGACAGCGTCTCAGTCAGGATGCAGTGGTTAAACATAAGAGGACAATAGTCAGGGGCGTCATGGGGAGTTGGCAAGAAGAGGGAGACGGGGGTTCAAGGGGAATGTTATTGTGTTGTTAGATGTCATGCAGTGTGATGTGAAATGTCATGCAGAGGTGAGATGATCTGTTGGGATATAAAAGGAAACTGTGCTTGGTTGTATCATGCTTTTCTGTGTATGAGTGATGTGAGAGTGTTAATAAACTTCGTCTGCTCGTAAACCTGCCTCCTCATTTCCCACACTCTCCACACTGGTGACCCTGGACGTATTATGGAACACGAGGCAAGAACCCCGGAGTTGGCCCGGACGGGAAGCCCCAGCAACGTGGCAAGCATCCCACAGACGGTCCGGATGGGAACCCCCAGCAGCGCGTGCGCTGTTTCAGTCAAGCTACCGGACTTTTAGCAGCACAACCCGCGCTCTTGGTTTCACCACACCGAGGCCCAGTTCGCCCTCCGGGGAATAACAGCACACGACCGCTACCCAAGTCCCCACATTCAGGATTTTTCCGTTCACCTCGCCGGAGCACACATTTTTTCTAAAATAGACCTGGTCCGCAGTTACCACCAGGTCCCAGTGCGCGCGGAGGACATACCCAAAACAGTGGTAATAACTCCGTTCGGCTTGTTCGAGTTTCTGCGCATGCCATTCGGATTAAAAGGAGCGGCACAGACGTTCCAGCGCATGATGGACGCGGTGCTGCGCGATCTCCCGTTTGTGTTCATCTACCTGGATGACATCCTGGTAGCCAGTGTGTCCGAAGACGAACACATAACTCACCTCAGGACGGTTTTCCAGAGGTTGGAGGAGCACAGGTTAATAATCAACCAGGCGAAGTGCCAGTTCGGCGTGACGGGGATTGATTTTTTGGGGTACTGCGTATCACTGGAGGGAGCGATACCCTTGCCCGACAAAGTGCGCGCCATGGCGAACTTTCCCCGGCCTCAGACGGTCAGGGCGCTGCAGGAATTTTTGGGGATGGTGTACTTTTATAACCGTTTCCTCCCCCGCGCAGCTCAACTCATGCAGCCATTGTACACTGCGCTCAAGAAACGGAAACCTGCGGATGGAGTCGAATGGACTCCGGAGTGAGAGCAGGCATTCTCTGAGGTTAAAACAGCCCTGGCAAACGCCGCACTGTTGGCGCACCCAGACCCGGCGGCCCGGATAGCGCTCACTACCGAAGTGGCCATGCGCCACTTCCAGTTCTGGCTGGAAGGGCGCAGTTTCACCGCATTCGTGGACCACAAGCCACTGACGTTTGCGATGGCCAAGGTTTCGGAACCATGGTTGGGCCTGCAGCAGAGACAGCTGGCCGCGATCTCGGAGTTTACGACCGATATTCAGCATGTGTCGGGTAAACTGAATGTGGTGGCGGACTGCCTCTCGCGCGCGGTTGTGGCCCCGGTCTGCGTAGGGATAGATTATACAGCCATGGCCGCAGAGCAGATTAGCGATACGGACGTGCAAGTGCTCCAGTCTGGACCAACAGGGTTAAGGCTGGAGAGCAGAGTACTGCAGGACGGCAAGCCTCCCCTAATCTGCGACGTCTCCACAGGACGCCCGCGCCCGGTGGTCCCGGTTGTGTGGTGCCGCCGCGTGTTTGAGTCAGTTCACGCTCTGGCGCACCCAGGAGTGCGCGCGTCAGTCAAAATGGTGGGAGCGAAATTCGTGTGGCCAGGCCTGCACAAACAAGTGAAAGAGTGGGCAGCAGCCTGCGTAGCGTGCCAACGAGCCAAAGTGCACAGACACACGAAGGCTCCTTTGGAGCCGTTTAGTATACCGGCTAAAAGATTCGACCATGTTCACGTGGACCTCGTGGGCCCTCTCCCGCCGTCGCAGGGGTGCACGCACCTTCTGACAGTGGTGGACCACACCACACGCTGGCCAGAAGCAGTCCCGCTGGCGGCAACCACGTCCGCGGAAGTGGCGCACGCTTTTTTGACAACATGGGTGGCGCGTTTTGGAATCCCGTCGGACATCATGTCCGATAGGGGCCCTCAGTTTGTTTCCGAACTTTGGTCTGCGATGGCCTGCAGCCTGGGTGTCGCAGTTCACCGCACAACCGCGTACAACCCACAGGCAAATGGGTTATGCGAGCGTTTTCACAGGTCACTGAAAGCAGCACTCAGGGCTTCGTTGACGGATGCAAATTGGGTTGACCGGTTGCCGTGGGTTTTATTGGGGTTGCGTTCTGCAACCCCAATAAAACCCACTTTTAATTTATTGGGGTGTGTTTATATTTATATATTTATTCCATCTAGCTACAATGCTCCGCACTGTGTGTTTATATATCTACATATTATTCCATCTAGCTACATTGCTCCGCACTGTGTGTGTTATATATTTACATATTTATTCCACCTAGCTGCAATGCTCCGTACTGTGGGTGTTTATATATCTACATATTTATTCCATCTAGCTACAATGCTCCGCACTGTGTGTTTATATACTCATATATTTATTCCATCCAGCTCCAATGCTCTGCACTGTGTGTCTGTGTGTGTGTATATATATATTTTATAGTAATATGTACATATGTATATTAGCTGTTCTTTCTTGCTTGCTTTTTTTCTTGCCTTCTGATTGTTGCTCTGAGTGTTGCTATCCCTGTGCTGTTGCAATCCTGGAATTTCCCCCGTTGTGGACTAATAAAGGCTTATCTTATCTTATCTTATCTTATCTTATCTTAAAAGAGGATTTGGAGGCTTCCCCGGCTGAGCTGTTTTTTCTCAGCCACTGCGGCTGCCCGGGGAATTTTTGCCAGATAATCCCGCACTGGACAACTGCCCGTCTCAGCGTTTGCAGCATAGTGCAGACACAGGCACGCTGCCCGGCCCACCACTGTTTTCCACGCACTTTCGTGCCAAAAACTTTGAAGAACGTGGAGTTCGTGTTCGTCAGACACCATGCCCACCGCCCTCCATTGCGCCCACCCTATGATGGCCTGTTCAGAGTGCTGGAAACAGGGGACAAGCATTTTTTGTTAGACTTGGGGGGGCATCGGGAGAAAATATGCATAGACCGACTTAAGCCCACCTTTGTAGTGACGGACGAGCAAGTGCTGCTGGCTCGGGCCCCTCGGCGTGGAAAGACCCCCACTGAGAACTCCCCAGGCAAAACGATTCATCAGGACAGCCACAGGGCAAAGTGGATTTCCCCCCTCGCCATGGCCCACCCGCAGTCAGACGCACGTCCAGCAACCCCCCGCCGGCACAGAGACCCCCGTCACAGCAGATATGGGAGGAGAATGAAGCCCAAAAGACGTGAGGACTGAAACTCTGTCTGGGGAGGGGGGGGGAGGTGTAGCAGACACAAAAATGCATATTGTAGAGGCTAGGAGAGTCAGACAGCGTCTCAGTCAGGATGCAGTGGTTAAACATAAGAGGACAATAGTCAGGGGCGTCATGGGGAGTTGGCAAGAAGAGGGAGACGGGGGTTCAAGGGGACTGTATTGTGTTGTTAGATGTCATGCAGTGTGATGTGAAATGTCATGCAGAGGTGAGATGATCTGTTGAATATAAGGAGAGACTGTGCTTGGCTGTATCATGTTTTTTCTGTGTATGACTGATGTGAGAGTGTTAATAAACTTCGTCTGTTAGTAAGCCTGCCTCCTCATTTCCCACACTCTCCACAAGTTATACTATATGAACTTCTCTTTTAAACTGAAAAAGAGGAGCCGCACATCTCGGCTGAGGTCCATTAATTAATCTCCTCAGCTGAATGCTTAATTGTTGTTTTAACTCAAAACAACTGCTGGGATATTTTCATTTTGAATTATGTTGTTAAAAGAATTATGGTGAATGAGATAAAAAGCTGTAAAAACTGTCATCATTAGATAATAATGAATGTTTTGCATGCACCTATCGGCTCTTCTCCAGGGCTGGGTGACAGATCTTTCCCCAGTATAGGGCAGACTGGTCCCACTGCGGTCCAGTAGTTAAATCACTGTTTCAGGATCTGGGCATCTTGTCTTAATTGATGGAACCATGAATTCTGCTCTCTACTTGAAAATCCTGAAGGAGAATGTCTGGACATCTGTGACTTGAAGCTCAAGCTCATTGAGCTTGAGCGCAATGTGGCTGAATTAAAACAAATCTGCAAAGAAGAGTGGGCCAAAATTCCTTAACACCGGTGGAAAAGACTCATTGCCAGTTATTGCAAACACTTGATTGCAGTTGATGCCGCCAAGGGTGACACAACCATTTATTAGCTTTAGGGGGCAATTACTTTTTCACATAGGGCCAGGTAGGTTTGGATAGCATTCTTCCCTTAATGAAATAATTTAAAAACTGAACTTTGCATTTACCCAGGTTATCTTGTCTAATATTAAAATTTGTTTGATCTGTGTGACAAATATGCAGAAATATAAGAAATAAGGAATTCAATGTTTAATGATAAAAATGTCAACATGCTCAATACTTATTTTCCCCGCTCTCTGTGTGTGTGTGTGTGTGTATTATATACACAGCCATGTGAAAAAATTTGGACACCCCTTTAAATATTCAGTTCTTTATTAAGAAATGTTCACATATGGTGAACATTTCTTATAAATAAATTTGGGCTGCACTGTGGCGCAGTGGTTAGCACTGCGGCAGCACAGTTTACCCTTGGCCGGGGGATCGTGGGCTCGATCCCAGCCCCCGGCCAACAGTGGGGGGCAACAGAACATGCAAACTCCACACATCAGTGTGGAGTTTGCATGTTCTCCCCGTGTATGCGTGGGTTTACCCCGGGATTTCTCCGGTTTCCTCCCACCATGCCAAAAACATTGCAGGTTAGGTTAATTGGAGACTCTAAAGTGGCCCTAGGTGTGAATGTGTGTGTGAATGGTTAAGGGATAGCGCCGTATCGTGGCTGCTTCATCCATCCAGGTGGTGGATGCCCTCAATTTCCCCTCTGGGGATCAATAAAGTATACTAAATCTAAAAAATCTAAATATCTATGTCTAACCTTGTTTTTGTTTTTAATTTGCATTTTTTAACATTTATTTTAGCCATTGTAAGTGGGAATGAATGTGGAGGTGTCCTAAAAAAGATTTTTTTTTTTTTTTTTTTTTGGGGGGGGGGGTCCTAATTTATTCCTCACTATTTGTTTAGAAATACATTTTACAGAAAATATGAAAAAAACTCTTACTCAATTTTAATTGTTTAGTTGTATTACATGAATCTCCCAGTATTTTTAACATTGATATTAAATATCCATCTGTCCAAATATGTTAAAAAAAACAGGCTTATACAGGGTGTCCAAATTTTTTCACATGACTGTATATATACAGTATATATATATATATACGTATATATACTGTATATACACAGACACACACACGCATACATATATATGTTTATACATACTGTATATACATAAACACACACAGTGGTGTGAAAAAGTGTTTCCCCCCTTCCGGATTTCTCTTTTTTTTTTGTATGCTTGTTGCATTTAAATATTTCAGGTCATAAAACAAATTTAAATATTAGACAAAGATAACACAAGCAAACACAAAATGCAGTTTTAAAATGAAGGTGTTTATTATTAAGGGAAAACAATCCAAACCTACATGGCCCTGTGTGAAAAAGTGATTGCCCACTAAACCTAATAACTGGTTGGGCCACCCTTAGCAGCAACAACTACAATCAAGTGCTTGTGATAACTGGCAGTGAGTCTTTTACGGCACTGTGGAGGAATTTTGGCCTACTCCTTTTTGCAGAATTGTTGTAATTCAGCCACATTGGAGGGTTTTCGAGCATGAACCACTTTTTTTAGGTCATGCCACAGCATTTCAATTGGATTCAGGTTAGGACTTTGGCTCGGCCACTCCAAAGTCTTCATTTTGTTTTTCTTAAGCCATTCAGAGGTGGACATGCTGGTGTGTTTTGGATCATTGTCCTGCTGCAGAACCCAAGTGTGCTTCAGCTTGAGGTCACAAACAGGTGGCCGGACATTCTCCTTCAGAATTTTTTGGTAAACAGCAGAATTCATGTTCCGTAAGTCTTCCAGG
Source organism: Pholidichthys leucotaenia (assembly GCA_020510985.1). NCBI lineage: Eukaryota > Metazoa > Chordata > Actinopteri > Cichliformes > Pholidichthyidae > Pholidichthys > Pholidichthys leucotaenia. The sequence goes on from CM035837.1 coordinate 243,336,119, forward strand.
TCCTGAAGCAGCTAAACGACCCCAGACCATCACACTACCACCACCATATTTTACTGTTGATATGATGTTCCTTTTCTGAAATGCTCTGTTACTTTTATGCTGTATGTAATGGCACACACACCTTCCCAAAAATTCATTTTTTTTTTCTTGTCAGTCCACAAAGTATTTCCCCAAAAGTCTTGGGGATCATCAAGATGTTTTTTGGGGGAAAACTGAGATGAGCCTTTATGTTCTTTTTGCTCAGTAGTGGTTTTCATCTTGGAACTCTGCCATGCAGGCCATTTTTGCCCAGTCTCTTTCTTATGGTGGAGTCATGAACACTGACCTTAACTGAGGCAAGTGAGGCCTGCAGTTCTTTGGATGTTGTTGTGGGGTGTTTTGTGACCTCTTGGATGAGTCGTTGCTGCACTCTTGGGTAATTTTGGTCAGCCGGCCACTCCTGGGAAAGTTCACCACTGTTCCTTGTTTTCACCATTTGTGAATAATGGCTCTCACTGTGGTTTGCTGGAGTCCTAAAGCTTTACAAGTAGCTTTATAAGCTTTTTCCAGTCTGATAAACCTCAATTACTTTGTTTCTCATTTGTTCCTAATTTCTTTGAATTGCAGAGAGATGTCTAGCTTTTGAGGATCTTTTGGTCTACTTCACTTTGTCAGGCAGGTCCTATTTAAGTGATTTCTTGATTAAGAACAGGTGTGGCAGTAATCAGGCCTGGATGTGGCTAGAGAAATTGAACTCAGCTTTCCAAAGATGTGATAAACCACAGTTAATTTATGTTTTAAAGGAGGGGAATCACTTTTTCACACAGGACCATGTAGGTTTGGATTTTTTTTACCCTGAATAATAAAGACCTTCATTTAAAAATTGCATTTTGTGTTTGCTTGTGTTATCTTTGTCTAATATTTAAATTTGTTCGATGATCTGAAACATTTAAGTGTGACAAACATACAAAAGAACGAGAAATCGGGAAGGGGGCAAACACTTTTACACACCACTGTATATACGGGGTGGGGGGGGGGGCTGAAAAGTTCATTGGCTGACCGTGATGGCATGGTCAAATTTGGCCAAATGTGGTTTATTGTACCCATACTCTTGACAGTTCTCTCACTCTCAGCTCTCCTCTGCCCTCTTGTTCCTCGGCCACTGAAGCACAAACACTACTGGCTCAGCACCTACGAGCAAAACTCCTTCTCAACCAGCCTATGAACTTTTCAGCCCCCTCCCCCCATATATGCTCATTAAAGATTTCCCCTGACCCACTTCCAGAGGAAGGAGGAGGCTGAAATGACACATGTATAAAAACAGATATCTCTATAGGTCATGTGGTAATTTGCAGCTCTGAACTGCAAAGAGTTTCTCTTTCACAGGTGCCAAGGTGGAGAAAGGTGTGATAATGGAGCCAGTTGCATGCAGAGCGGTCATCAGGTTCCTGTACTGGAGAGGCTGCACACCATGGGAGACGTTCAATGAGGTGAGACAGTTTAATTGTGAGCAGACATGTGAAAACATATCCACAATCAAAGAAATTATCTCAAAACACAAAATAACAACACTATCTAAACACAATAGAAAACAGGATCTACCTTGGTTAAATGAAAAATTATGCAATCTCATGAAAAAAAGGAATTCAGCTCTTAAAAATTGGCTAAAAACTGATTTAAGTACAGATAGACTGATTTTTAAAAGCCTCAGAAATGAAGATACCATGCAGCTCTGTAAAGCAAAACCAAATTTCTTCTTAGACATAATCAAAAATGCAAAGTGTGACAAAACATACAAAAAAAATGAGAAATCAGAAAGGGGGCAAACACTTTTTCATGTCACTAATATATTATATGTATATATACGTATATATATATATATATATATATATATATATATATATATAAGATAAGATAAGATAAGATAAGCCTTTATTAGTCCCACAATGGGCAAATTCCAGGATTGCAACAGCACAGGGATAGCAACACTCAGAGCAACAATCAGAAGGCAAGAAAAAACAACATCTAGTAAACATATGTCCATATTACTATAAATGTATATATATAGACACACAGTGCAGAGCATTATGGTTGGTTGGTGAATGTGCAGCAGAAAGTCTAAGCTCTCTCTCCGCGGATGCGGCGGGCCAGCTGGAAGTCTTTGGGCATGATGGTGACCCCCTTAGCGAAGAAGAGACCACCAGGTGGGCCTCGCTGGTCTCCTGCAGAGCCATGACGGCGAAGCTCAGGAAACGCAGGACGGTCTTGAAGTCCTGAGCGATCTCCCTCACCAGGCGCTGGACGGGCAGCTTACGGATGAGCAAGTCCGTGGATTTCTGGTAGCGACGGATCTCTCTCAGAGCCACGGGCCTGTGACGGCGAGGCCTCTTCACTCTGCCGGTGGCCGGAGCGCCTCTCCGAGCAGCCCTGGTGGCTAGCTGTCTCCTGGGGGGCTTCTTCCTCCAGTAGATTTTACGGGCGGTCTGCTTGGTTCTTGCCATCGCTCTTTATTATTCTGTCTTATATTTCTTGCACGCCGCCTAAACTCCAGCCCGGCACCCGCGTCGTTTTCGCTACAGCTCCCGGTATGTTGAGTTTCCCATTAGCACCGGGCGGCGGCCAAGTGCTAGCTAGCACTAGCTCCTCCCCGCTGTAACGTCTCCCGCTGCAAACCGTGGCTCCGTCCGCCGACCCGGGAGACCCCCGGGGCGATCCGTGCGTCCGTGATATATATACAGAGTGAAAGGTGTAGAAAGAAGAAGGAAGATAAAAAAAAAAGCTGTTGCAACGGGCAGCCTACTCGTGTGGCGCCACCGGTCCGGCGGAACCGGAACCGGTTTATATATATATATATATATATACTGTATATATATATATATATAGATAGAGAGAGAGAGACACACATATAGACACACACACACACACACACACACACAACTCACAAAAAATTAGGGCTATTCGGCTTTCATGTGAAATGTCAGGATACACCTAAAATGCACTATAACCTTTACAGGTGAACTTAATTTGACCTCTAACCCTTTGAATGCACATGTCCAACTGTTCAATGTTTCAGTACTTTCTGCATAACTTGCTGCAAGGTGCTTAACGGCAAAATTCACAACAGGTGTATGATCCATGAATTGACCAATACATTTTCTGGTTCAATTAGAACTGGTATTTAAACAGTCCTCTACATAATGCTATTCACATTTTGACATCATGAGACCAAGACGACACCTAACAATTATTCAACAGTACCTCGCCATTGCGAGGCTTCAAACAGGATGTTCTCAGAGGGTTAGTGGCCACTGAGCTTAGAGTATCACAGAGTGTCATCAGCAGGTTCTAACAGTGATACAGAGAGACTGGAAGAGTCACAGAAAGTCATAGAAGTGGACGTCCTTTGGCCACATTCCACGCCGATGACCGCTTCATTGTGAACAGTGCCCTGTGGAACCAAATGATGAATGCCACTCAACTCCAGGCACATTTAAGGGAGGTGAGAGGCACCCAAGTGTCACGTCAGACCATTCAAAACGTTTCAGCGTGGTCTGCGTTCTAGACGACCTGCAAGGGGACCTGGCCAGACCACCAGGCACAGCTGTCATCGTCTTGCATGAGCCAGGAAGCACTTACGCTGGACAAGGGACCAGTGGGATTCAGTGCTGTTCTCTGATAAAAGTCAATTCATGTTGAGCAGAAATGATGGCCGCCAACAATGTTGGAGATGCCAAGGAGAGCGCTATGCATCAGCCACTGTTGTCACCAAGTTACAGTCTGGGCAGGTGTGTCTAGTCCATACAGAACTGCCCTACACCTTGTGAATGGTACAGTGACAAGCCGATACTACTTGAATAACATCATTAATTCAGTCATTGTACCCTTGCATGAACAACACAGGCCTAATTTCATCTTCATGGACGACAGTGCTCCAGCTTATCAAAGTCACGTCATTAGGGAATGGCTGCTGGAGGCTGAGGTACCTCAAATGGAGTGGTCTGCACTTTCTCCAGACCTGAATCCCATAGAAAACCTATGGGATCAGCTAAGTCACTGTAGAGGCTTGTAACCCTGCACCCCACAACCTCAATGACCTGAGAGCCACCCTTCAAGAAGAGTGGAATACCATGCCTCAACAGACAATAAGTCGACTTGTGAACAACATGAGACGTTGTTGTCACTCTGTAATTGATGCTCAAGGGCACATGACAAGTTATTCAGACATTGACATTTTTTGTTGTGGTATACCCACCACTGTTGTTGGCTTTTGTTTCAATAAATTGCTTAAAATGAGGAAATCACCATTGCATGCTTCTACTTAAATGCCCTACTTTCATGATACAATATCACTGTACAGTGAACTTTTAACATTTTCCTTAAATTTCAGATTTCACCCGAAAGCCAAATAACCCTCTAACTTTTTGTCAGTAGTGTATTTTATATATTATATATGTGTGTGTGTGTGTGTGTGTGTGTGTGTGTGTGTGTGCGCGCACACACACACACACACACACACACACTATATGAGGGATAATACTGAAGGTGACCAAACTTAAAATTAAGTCGTGAAAATTGGAAAAATGAGACCCTTTAAATAAGGATGATGTGGAATGAAAAAAGTTTTATTCTTTAAAGCATAGTATTTGTTATCATATAAATGTATAAGGCTAAAAATGAAAAAAATGCCGCTGATCAAAATACAGTACCATAGTGTAAAGAACGTGTCACGAGTGTCACTGCACTTCACAGCTCTGCTTTCATTTCTGACATCTTCATCCTCATCGCATCGTCACTTACAACCAAAGAATCATTGCTGCCCTTGACACATTTTTTACCTCTCATCAGGAGACAAGACTAAAAACTTGAAACCAGTTGCTCTTTGCCATCGTTTGTGATACAAATGGGATAACTTTCAAGTGTAATGGTGTATATAATCATGTCACTCTATCACAGGATAAAACACTTTGTAAAAATGTCCTTCTAAGCTCTAAATTTCTGTTTTGGAAAGACAGAATCCTGCAGGTTTTGACCTTTATTACAATTTTTTTTCCCCATGAGAGTTAACAAGGTACCAATATTCTGTAACTAACCAATTTTATTTAGGGAGGAATAAAAACCTGCCAGACACCAACTCAATTAAAAAAAAGCATATTTTACTACAGTGGAACGATTCACCGCCTAGTAAACAGAGTTTTAATGGCTCCCAGGAGAGTTGGGATTTATGCTGTGATATTTATTTTTCATTTAAGTAAGCTCTAATAGATGTAAAAAAACAACAACAACAAAAAAGTAGCTTTTATTGGCCTGTAAAGAGTAAATGCAAATTGGAAGCATTATAAAAATTTATGAACTCCTTAGGTCTGCTTTGCACATGCTTGTGTTATTTCCGGTATGACTTAGGCCAGCGGTGCCTCTTTACAGACACCTTAAGCAGCATAAACTGTTATCAAAGTCCAGGCACAGGCATTGATTGCCTTGTGTTCATCGAGGCTCTGACTTCCAAGCAACAATGACGCTACAACGGCTCTTTGTGTTTTGACAAACCTGTAAGAGCGGTGAAGAAGTCATGTCAGACACAGTCCACGAGCACCTTCCAAATCAATACCTTTTTGAGCTCTGGCTGCCTTGGGCCTCTGCACAGGGAAGCCTTTCAGGTAATAGCCTTGTTCTTTTCATGTGGTGGGTCTAATCATTTTCACAGGTTCAATTTCTCAGACCCATGTGACGCCGTTCAGGGCAAGCCAGCTGTTTCCATTTTCTCCCCACAGTGATCTCAGCTTTTAGAATATTTGTCAGCAAACCCACCACACCTCCTCTGCGGTCTTTGGCTTGCCTGGTATTGACTGGCTGAATTCACCGGTGTGAAACATGACTTTAATTACCCTGCTGAAAATTGGAACAGTCTCCAGATGGCTCATGTTTGACTTGAAAGGATCAGGTTATGGATTACATCCTGAATCCAATGTAATGGTAAGAACGGTTCTTGAAGTGTATATAAGAAAATAGTCCTGTTTTAATTTGGCAAGGTTTTGTTTCTCAAACATAAACTTTAAGTTTTTCACTGAATTAACATTGAAAAGTTAACAATATCAGCTTGGTAAAAAAAAATTCAGGTGCTACATTTTTTTCTGTATAGTGATAGAAAATTTCAGAAAAAGTCTATAAATGCAAGGATTTTCTGTGTATCTGTCTGTTCCTCACATATCTCTCAAACAGTTTATCAGACTGACCTCAGATTTGATACGTGGTTTGCTGAGGTTATGAGAGTGTGTATCCCCAAATTTCAGCCTCCCTAGATATGTGGAAGTTTGGGAGGGGACATCTTTTTTGAATGTCCATGGGGAACTATTAAATGAACACAGAGGTGGAAAAGATATAACCGCTGGGATTTGGGGGACGAAATTTTGGATTTATGGCTATAATATTGAGCCCAATGACCCCTATAAATTTCAGCCTCCCTGGATATGTGGAAGTCTAGGAGGGGAAATCTTTATTGAACGTCCCTAGGAGTGCTAAATGAACACAGAGGTGGAAAAGGTATAACCGCTGGGAGTTGGGGGCTGAAATTCACAGGGCAGGTTCTGGAGGCCAGTGGAATAAAATGGTAAAAATCTTCCTTAGAAGACCTTATAGGGACTTGTTCAATTCAATTCAACTTTATTTACATAGCGCCATTTCATAACAGTCATCTTATAGCACTTTCAACTGTAGGGGAAAACCCCATAATTGCAGAAAGGCCCCAGCAAATAGGCGATCCCCTGTGAGCAAGCACTTAGTGACGGTGGAAAGGAAAAACTCCCTTTTAGCAGGAAAAAACCTCCAGCAGAACCAGGCTCAGGGAGGGGCAGTCATCTGCTGCCAACTGAGGGCACGTCCTGCCACCGGCGTGAAAGTCACACCACCACAGCAGTAACCAGTATCAGGGATGAGAGAGCAGTAGCGGCGAGTGCAGCCAAACAGATCGCCACTCGCACTACTTGAATTGGTTCGGGTCCAATGATCCGACTGCCTGGACCCACAGACGGTCCCGTTATCGCAGATGAAAATCACCACACAACTGAGGCCAGCTGCCATCCAGATGGCTGATGGTTCTAAATGGCAAACCAGCCATCTGCAAACAGTAAGAGCAGCTGCCTCGGATCAAGACAACGCTGGAGCTGATCCAGCTGGTGTGGAACCCAGGCTGGGACTTTGCTGACGAGGGAGCCATGACTCCAACGGAATGGCATGCAGGTCAGCTCCAGCCGGCGACTCCAGGTGCGCCCACCACGGGCTCGACTGAGGCCCCTGATGTTAAACTGTAACAGTAACTTTGTTTTGCAAATGTTTAGAAAGAGCACGGTTGATGTCAGTGGCAGAATAACCCACTCACCCATGCAGGGTCTACCGGCAGTCTACCTGGTGGCCCAGGTTCTATTTGCCTCTGTTTAAAAAAAAAGCGAGAGAGAGCTGTTGTAAATGTAAAAGCTGCTGTGACTTTAAAATGTTTAAGGTGTTTTCTCGGTTTTCCCAGCGGGGGGAGGGGGGTTGAATGAGATGAGATGAGATGAGATTCAACTTTATTGTCATTACACATGTATATACAAGGTAACGAAACGTGACTTGGCATTTGGGCACGCTCTGCAGAGCGCATTCAAGGCCGGGGCAGCCGCTAGGCGCCAGTCATTGTTGTGAAGCCGCAGCTTACAACAGACTGTGCAGACGTGACTACAGACGCACAGGTGACGCCATTACGCCGTGCCTACATAAAGGGACTGTCGGCGGGAGACGGCCTCTTTGGCGCTCCGCCCCATAACAGCAATAGCCTGCATCTGCTTAGTTAGCACACTGAGACACGTGCTGCTAATAACTGTTGTTTAATAAACCATCGTTCGGTACAGCTCCTGCCTCTGCTGTCCTGTTTGCAGACATAACAGTGATGTGGGGAAATTATTTGATTTTGCCCTGTGTGTTTTTACACATTGAGAGATGGCAGAGCATCGCAGCTGAGCTGCAGCCAAAGCGCACAGCACGCAAGACAGCTGTTCTGGAGAGGGGACGTCTTGCTGCTCTTCTAAACAGTAAGTAATAAATTCTCACATTTGACAAGCATGCTTTAAAATGACTGGTGGCCCAAAATGTTACTGATGAATAATAAATACTTAAAGGGAGCTTTCGGTCAAATCACAACATACCCTTGTGGAAATGCCGTGAACACACGACCATGTGTGCTGGAATATTGTGGAAGCTGATGTCTTTCCTTCTGATCACTGCAATCCATACCATCCAACACCTCTTTGTCAATGCGGAGACCCAGTTCTCTCCACTTTTCTTCCAAGTCGGGAAGTTAAAAAAGCGTACGCCATTATGAATCTTTTTCCCACGCCGATTGTGAGAGCGGTTGCTGTATTTGATAACGCAGCAAGACTTCCCCATTCTAATGTTGCGTTGCATTCAGATGAATAATAATAACACACTGAAGCAACCCTCTCAAAAACTTCAGCTTAACCACGTTCATTGCTCACTTCGTGACAACTTTTCTCACATTTCCTTGCAGTTTTTCCATCAGGTGATATCACATGTCCATTCCCTATAAGAACTCCTTATAAGATAAGGTATGGTCATGTGACCAGAATTCTATGACTAAACACCACCTTATAAGGAGCTGTTCAGAACTCCTTAAAAGAACTCTTTAGGTGTTCTTAATAGGTGCCATCTTTTCTTTGGTGCAAGCATCACTTCTATGATGTCACCAGTCCACACGGGGTCATACGGGCACTGCACTAGTATGTCTAACTTAAACCAATTTCTTTGATAAAGGATCATACACCCCAAGAAATAAAAGAGAAAGTTTCCGAAATCGTTTAGAGCAGATCTCTTCAATGAACACACAATAATTACACACTGCTTTTTCATCTAGCGGAGCCAGTTTGAATCCACTATATTCACTGCTGCCGTTTCACCAGCAGCCTGCATACATTATATGTGTTGATTGTAGCCACTGGGCAAGTTTGCCACTGGCAATTTAGGAACTATGTTTATTTGTTTTCGTGCACAGAGTTAGACATCTGTATTCTAATTTACAAACTGGGGACAGCAGCAATCAGCTCAGCTTGGACACTGAAAACAGAAGCAGTCAAAAGGTAACAAAACTTTAACAAACAAACAAAATTCATATAAATTTGGAAGCTTCAAGAATTTTCCTGTGCTGGGGAGTTAGCTTGCATGCAAAGTACTCCCAGTAGGTCAGTGGTCAGCAACCTTTACTGTGGAAAGAGCCCTCATTTATGAAACATGCATAAGACATAAAACTGGTCTCTGGATCAACTCAAAGCAAAAATTAGTATTTATTTGACACCACGTTCCAAATTATTATGCAAATAGGATTTTAGTGTCATAAACATTCAATTTTTTGTTTTTCAATTAAACTCATGGATGGTATTGTATCTCAGGACTCTTTGGATCACTGATATCAATCTCAGACACCTGTCATAATTAGTTTGGCAGGTGAGCTCAATTAAAGGAAAACTACTTAAGAAGGATGTTCCACATTATTAAGCATGCCACAGGTTTCAAGCAATATGGGAATGAAAAAGGATCTCTCTGCTGCTGAAAAACATCAAATAGTGCAATGCCTTGGACAAGGTATGAAAACATTAGATATTTCATGAAAACTTAAGCGTGATCATCGTACTGTGAAGAAATTTGCGGCTGATTCAGAGCACAGACGGGTTTGTGCAGATAAATAATGAGGAAGGTTTCTGCCAGACAAATTCATCAGATTAAGAGAGCAGTTGCTAAAATGCCATTACAAAGCAGCAAACAGGTACAGTATTTGAAGCTGCTGGTGCCACTGGAGTCCCACAAACTTCAAGGTGTAGGATCCTCCAGAAGCTTGTAGTTGTGCATAAACCTACTATTCAGCCACCCCTAACCAATGCTCACAAGCAGAAATGTTGCAGTGGGCCCAGAAATACATGAAGACTTATTTTCAAACAGTCTTGTTTACTGATGAGTGCCGTGCAATCCTGGATGGTCCAGATGGATGACGTAATGGATGGTTGATGGATGGCCACCATGTCCCAACAAGGCTGCGATGTCAGCATGGAGGAGGCGGAGTCATGTTTTGGGCCAGAATCATGGGGAGAGAGCTGGTAGGCCCCTTTAGGGGTCCCTGGAGGAGTGAAAATAACCTCAGCAAAGTATATAGAGTTTCTGACTGACCATTTTCTTCCATGGTACAAAAAGAAGAACCGTGCCTTCCATAGCAAAATTATCTTCATGCATGGCAATGCACCATCTTATGCTGCAAAGAATACCTCTGTGTCATTGGCTGCTATGGGCATAAAAGGAGAGAAACTCATGGTGTGGCCCCCATCCTCCCCTGACCTCAGCCCTATTGAGAACCTTTGGAGCATCCTCAAGCAAAAGATCTATGAGGGTGGGAGGCAGTTCACATCAAAACAGCTGCTGTGGGAGGCTATTCTGACATCTTGCAAAGAAATTCAGGCGGAAACTCTCCAAAAAATCACAAGTTCAATGGATGCAAGAATTGTGACGGTTATATCAAAGAAGGGGTCCTATGTTAACATGTAACTTGGCCTGTTAAAATGTTTTTGATTGAAATAGCTTTTGATTTCAGTAAATATGACCTCCTAATGCTGCAAATTCAACAAATGACCATTTTCAGTTCTTTACCACCAATAAAATGTTTTGAAACTCTGTTGTGCATAATAATTTGGAACACTGCATTTTGAGTTTTTTTTTATTTTTGCAAAAAAATAGTTATCATTGGGAGGTTTGTTCAATTAAATTTGAATTATGCTGTAATGGTTGATGACTTGAAAATTATACTGACTGTCATTTGCATTGACTATTTATGTCATGGATTGTTTAGCTGGAGGCTCACGTGCAAGACGACTAACCCCAAAGGAAGCACACAGACTCGGGGAAGCACGTTTACGCATATTTATTGAAAAGACACAACAGTAATGAAAAGCGGCTCACGCTGAGGGAACACACAGCCTGTAGGGAGAGAGAGACAAGAGCTGGTTAGGAATGAGGAGTAGACAGGGTATAATAGATGAATGCTAAGATAATCTTATGAGGGATGAACAGAGAGCCTGGCAGAGGAACCCAGCGAGGAAGCGGAGGAGCCAGCGGGGCAGAGCTGGCAGAGGAAGAGAAGTGGAGAGGAGCTGGGGGGAGTCTGACCGTGTGGAGAAGACAGTCTTGGAAGATGATGAGGAGGAGGCAGGTGAGCATACTGTAATCCCGGGGACGCACTGCTGAGATGGCAACAACCCAACAAGCCAGTGCAGAAGTGTTCACAAGCAGGTTCTTTTAAGCGCTGGCAGTGAAGAGGCAGCAGATGCGTCCACTCACGCAGGTGCGCTGATGACCTGCAGAGCCGGGAACCACATGAAGAACCTCCCACAGAAAGGGAGGGGGAGCACGCCCACCCGATCATCACAGTGCCCCCCCTCCCCCAAGGGGCGCCTCCTGGTGACCCACCAGGCTTGTTAGGGTGAGCCCGTTGAAAGGCTTGGACCATCCCCTTGTTGAGGAAATAGGAACCGGGGATCCACGATCTCTCCTCCGGTCCGTAGCCTGTCCAGTGAACTAAACACTGTAATCCCCGGCCCCGGCGGCAAACGTCCAGAATTCTTTGGACGGAATAGGCGGTCTGGCGGTCGAGGATCCGAGGAGGAGGAGGCTTCGGGGGAGAGGGGGGCAGAGAGGGCTGGCGGAGATGGGCTTGATCTTAGAAACGTGGAACGTGGAGTGGATCCAGAGTGTTGGCAGTAGTCTCAGGTGGACCGTCACGTCATTCATGATCCTGGAGATGGGAAAGGGACCAAGGAAGCAAGGTGACAGCTTTTTAGACTCCGTCTTCACAGGGACCTGATCCGCCAACAATCACACATGCTGCTCCACCGCATATTTGGGCACTGGAACCCACCTGCGGTCTGCATACTAGCGATTCCGTTCAGCCGAATGGAGAAGGGCAGCCCGGGTGGACCTCCAAAGGCAGCGGCTGCGGCGAGCGTGGGCCCTCACAGATGGCATGGCCACTTCCCTCTCCACCATAGGCAGCGGTGGGGGGAGTATAACCCCCAAAAAAACTCAAAAAGGTGTTAACCCGGTGGCTGAGGAAACAGCAGAGTTGTGGGCATACTCCACCCAGGTCAGATGGGTGCTCCAGGAGGATGGGTTACAGGAAGCCACACATCTCAGGGCGGCCTCCAGGGATTGGTTAGCACGCTCAGCCTGCCCGTTGCTCTGAGGGTGGTAACCGAAGGTGAGACTGACTGTGGTGCCCAGAGAACGGCAGAAGGACTTGCATACTTGGGAGGTGAATTGCGGACCCCGGTCATACACAATCTCCAAAGGAATGCCATGAAGGTGGATAACATGGGAGGTCAGAAGATTGGCAGTTTCGGAAGCAGAGGGCAACTTGGGAAGGGGTACCAAATGGATGGCTTTTGAGAAGCGGTCAACGATGGTGAGAATGACCGTGTTGCCCTGCGAGGGAGGAAGACCCATGATGAAGTCCATTGCTATGTGTGACCAAGGGCAACTAGGAACCAGCAGGGGATGCAGGAGACTGGCGGGAGGTGAAGAGTCCGATTTGTTCATAGCGCACACTTGACATAGTCCCGAATGGCCATCCGCAGTGTTGGCCACCAGAACACTTGCTGCACCAGAATGATAGTTCAGGAGATCCCGGGGTGACAGCGCATGGGTGGAGCTTCTGATTGGAGGCTGAATGCTGTGAGAGGACAGCGCCCACCCCCGAGTCTGAAGCATCCACCTCCACTATGAACTGGGGCTGGGGGTCAACCTGGGCCAAGATGGGTGTGTTGGAAAATAGGGCTTTTAATTCAGTAAAGGCCTGCTCCGCTGCCTCAGACCACATAAAGGGCACTTTGGTCGAGGTCAGCTGAGTGAGAGGCTTCACCTTGGCCAGGTCAGCCCTCAGTTCTCCTTTGGCTACAATAAAGCCCAGGAAGGAAGTGAAGTGGGTGGAAAACTCGCACTTTTCGGCCTTCACAAAGAGCTGGTTCTCCAAGAACCGCTGTAACACAGCCCAGACGTGGACTGTGTGTTCCTCTGGCGTGCGGGAAAAAAATCAAAATGTCATCGAGATAAACAAAAACAAACTCATTGACCATGTCGTGGAGGACATCGCTGATCATGCGCTGGAAGACAGCAGGAGCATTAGTGAGCCCAAACGGCATCACTGGGTATTCAAAGTGCCCCAGATGTGTTTTGAAGGCCGTCTTCCATTCGTCCCCTTCGCGTATGCGGACAAAATCCAATTCAATTCAGCTTTATTTATATAGCGCCATTTCACAACAACAGTCATCTCACAGCACAGTCTGACCTGTGGAGCCGGGAACCAGACGGAGAACCACCCACAGAAAGGGAGGGGGAGCACGCTCTCCCGATCATCACAATTCAGGAAAATCAGAGGCAAATATCATTTGCATAATAATTTGGAACGTGGTGTAGGTGTGAACGTACAATACATGCAAATTCAGTGACGGGTCTCAGCTCGTGTACGCCTGTTTTTAGGTCAGTGTGGACTTGTCTATCTGTGTAGGAGAAATATTTGATCATATCAAAATATATCAAGCAGAGCAACGTTTCAGATGATATGTTTGCCTTGCGCATATTTAAGATGAGTGTTTTAATGAGCTTCTTTAAAATTTGAAAAGGATGCTCTCAGTAATAATTTTCAGTTATTACTGTTACATTCCAAATGCCAAAGTTTTGGTCATCCAAACCATTGAGGACCTGGAAGTACTAATGTTCATCATACACAGCACACAACCATGACACAGTCTGAAAGAACTTATTCATCTTCAGGTGTGTCTCGATATATTAGAATGTCATCAAAAAGTTGATTCATTACACACAGAGTGATATAGTTCAAGTGTTTATACATCCATCCAGCCATCCATCTTCTACCACTTTTCCGGAGGTCCGGGTTGCGGAGGCAGCAGTTCAGGCAGAGAAGCCCAGACTTCCCTCTCCCCAGCCACCTGCTCCAGCTCTTCTGAGAGGGTGCCAAAGCGTTCCCAGGACAGCTGGGAGGCATAGTTTCTCCAGCTGTCCTGGATCTACCCCGGGGTCTCCTCCCAATGGGACGTTCCCGAAACACCTCATGTGGTAGGCGTCCAGGAGGCATCCTGATTAGATGCCCAAACCACCTCAACTGGCTCCTTTTGATATGGAGGAGCAGCGGTTCTACTCTGAGCCTCTCCTGATGACTGAGCTCCTCACCCTATTCACAAAAGCCAGTTTAGGAAACTGGGGGATCAGACTGCCAAGGTTTCTGCCTTCAACCGCCACCTGATTCGCATAGCACCAGACCCCCATGGTCCCTCCTGCAGGTGGTGAGCCTACTGGAGGGCAGACCCATGTAACTTCCTCAGGCTGAGCCCAGCTGGGTCCCATGGGCAAAAACCTGGCCACCAGACACTCACCATCAAGCCCCTCCCCCAAGTCTGGCTCTGGGGTGGGGCCCCGGTAACCCCATACCAAGCTGGGTACACTGAATCCTTGATATTTCTTTCATCATGGGAGTTTGTTGAATCGTTTTTAGTCTGGCCCTTAACCCAGGACCAGTTTATCTTGGGTGACCCCACCAGAGGCAAATTGCCCTGGACAACATAGCTCCTGGGATCACTAGGGCACACAAACCCCCACCATGATAAAGTGATGATCCGTGAGGAGTAGTTCAAGTGTTTAATTCTTTTAATTTTGATGGTTATGGCTTACAGCTCATGAAAACCCCAAATTCAGGTTCTCAAAAAATTTGAATATTACATAAATTTTAAAAAAACTGATTTTTAATAGAAATGTTGACCGACTGGAAAGTATGTCCATGTACACACTCAGTACTTGCATGTGCTTACTGCATCAGTACGGCGTGGCAAAGCAGACACGTTGTCTACTGGTAATTAGATGCGCTAACAGGGAAAAAAAAAACAAAACAAAACACTGACGTACGGTGGGAAGTCTGGCGCAAAAATCCGTAGATGACCATCAAAATAGGACCCCTTGTCTTTGTAGTGTATTTAGTTGAATATAGGTTGAAAACGCTTTGCAAATCATTGTATTCTGTTTTTATTTAGTCTGTTTTACACAGTGTCCCAGCTTCATTGGAATTGGGATTTGTAAAATGATTCAAAGATTCAAGATTCAAAGGCTTTATTATCATGTGCACAGTTAAGAAATGCAACATTTCCTGAGCAATGAAATTCTTACTCTGCTCTCTGAATGAATGCCAAGGGAATAGATACACATCAGTACTAATAAAATAATAACACACCTAATACTAATGAAATGATGATAAAACAACAAAGTTAAAAGCTGCCCTGTCAGGATAACAAATATAGACAAGTTTTTTTTAACTCTTAAAAATGCAAATTTGTTCTCATGTCTTGGTCCCTTTCCATTATTACAGCTTTTTTTTTTTTCATTTCAATTTGTGATTTTTCTCTTAAATTTGTTGCTTTTTTCTTGCATACTTGTGACTTTTTGTAAATTTGTGAAGTTTTTATCTTAATTTGCCATTTCTCTCTTAATGTGAGACTTTTTCTCATTAACTTATTTTTTCTTCATAAATCTGCAGCTTTCTTTCCTCATGTATCAAAGTCACAGGGACCCACTGCACAAGATAGATAAACAAAGCCAAAGATAAAGAAATAAAAAAATAAACCAAATATATAGAATAAACTAAGCATACTGTACCCAGTGAATATTCTTTTAATCTTTGTTCATCATCTTGATATTGACGGTAGCTTCTGTGTAAAATTTAGAGAACTGAATTGGGAACAGTCCCCACCCCCCCACAATTTCCCCCAAAGTGGGATGTTAGATATGTTTTAAAAGCTAAAATGTAATAGTTGACAGTAAGCAGAAGAGTGATTTTGGACAGCGTATTTTTCATGACCTGGAGCGGTGACTTCCTACGGTCTCCACTGGGTTGCCTGGCAACCTCACAGTAATGCTCTCTAGTCTGCTGCTGTTACTATGGAGAGAACCAGTGCACAGTTTTTTCCATAGCTGACAAGTTCAACCAAAGTTTGAAACAATCTGTGATTGAACAGGGGCTTTATGTTTGCTATACCAGCTGTTATTTTCTGCACTTTGAGCCAGATATCTCTAAATGGATTTCAAGGTTTAAGCATGAAGGAATATGTCTACCATACAAAGGGCCCTATTTTGACAACCATCTGCAGACTTTTCCCATCAGACTTTCCGCTGTGCGCCAGTGTTTTTGTTAATTTCTGTCAGTGCATTGTGTTTCTTACACTTTGCGTCACACCATGAAATTACCAGTAGACAGTGTGCCTGCTCTGCGCTGGCAGGCGGAGGCTCATTTCAAAGAGGTGTGGCAGCGCACAATCTAATGCATATTACTATTATAGTGCATGTCATGAGAATCTGCTTTTGATCAGGAAAAAGGAGGTCTATCGTCACAAGCGCATTGTTTAATGATATTTCAGTACCATATTTTGACATGGCGCGTCTCCGGAGCTCATGAGGAATCAGCAGTGCTGGGATCTTTTTACAACTGGAGAAAGTTGTAACAGTCATGATATAATTGCCCGTCATTTTAATTATATAAGATAAGATAAGATAAGATAAGCCTTTATTAGTCCCACAATGGGGAAATTCCAGGATTGCAACAGCACAGGGATAGCAACACTCAGAGCAACAATCAGAAGGCAAGAAAAAAAACAAAACAAAACAAGACACAAGAGCAGCGAATATACATATGTACATATAAATATATAAACACACAGTGCGGAGCATTGTAGCTAGATGGAATGAACAGCATAACCGTCTACTTAGTTATCCTAAATGATATGATTATGTACCCATACATATTCTCACCCTCCATAGCGACCGGTATTTTCCTAGTTGTATACCGGAGGGGACCACTGTGTAAGTCTATTGCGTCTTTTGTATTCAATACTATTAGGTTGTCACGTTTTTTTGCTATCTCTGCGAGCAGCCCTGCTTAGGTTATACAGTCTGACAGCCGTAGGTAGGAAGGACCTGCGAAACTTCTCTGTTGCACACCTAGTATGATGTAGTCTGCTGCTAAATGAGCTCCTCAGTGCGTTCAGTATGTCCTGCATAGGGTGGGGCTCAGACTCCAGCAGAGATGACAGTTTAGCCACCATCCTTCTCTCTCCTATCTCCTCCACTGGGTCAAGGCGTTTCCCTAGGACAGATCTAGCTTTCTCGATCAGTTTGTCCAGTCTCTTCCTATCGGCTGCTGTAGTGCCACTGCCCCAGCAGACCACTCCAAAAGTGATGGCTGATGCCACCACTGTGTCGTAGAATATAGCAGTGTTATAGCAGTGTTTTTGCTTATTGTATCACCCGTAGGTGCCGTAATGGGTATTTCTCGAGCCAAATTAGGACCAATGTTAACAAAAAAGTTATTAAATTCATCTGCAGGTGAAACTGCATTCACACTCTGAGTCGTTTTATTATTTTTTGAAAAATTGGTTGGGTAGCTTGTATTTCTGTTTTTATTTCCAAGAATATTGTTAAGTATTGTCCATGTATTTTTAATATTGTCTCTGTTTTTCTCCAGTTCTTTACTGTAATAGTCTCTTTTACTACATCTCATTATATATGTTAACTTATTTTTGTATGTTTTATATCGTTGCTCTGCTTCTTTTGTCCTTTTCTTTAGAAAAGCTTTATGTAATAAATTTTTCTTTTTACACGCCTTTTGTAATCCTTTGGTTAACTATGGCTTATTGACAAATTTATGTTTAAGCTTTTTCTTTACTAATGGACAATTTTTTTCATAAAGAGTGGTTACAATGTTTATAAATGTGTCATAGGCTTCATTTACATCTGATACATAGACTTCTGTCCAGTCTTGCTTCAGCAAGTCTTCTTTAAAAGAACTGATTGCATTTTGTGATTTGTATCTGAACGATTTTAAAATTTTTTCTGTATTGGCCCCCGTGTGGCCATGGATAAGTGCAAAGATCGGCAAATGGTCACTTATATCATTTATCAATAATCCACTTTCTATTTTCTTATCAATAATATTAACAAACAGGTTGTCAATAAGTGTAGCAGTCTGAACTGTGATTCTACTGGGATGTGTTATTGTGGGATATAGACTCATGCTGTACATAGAGTTCATGAACTCTGTAACTACATTTTGTTGAAATGGATTTAGTAAATCAATATTGAAATCTCCACAAATTACAACCATTTTCTTACTAGTAATATTATTGTACAGCTCGACTAATTTATCTCTGAATGTCTCAATGCAAGTTCCCGGCATTCTATATATACAACTTATAATTAGATTTTTTGCTTTATCTTGGTCGATCTCAACACATTCCAAAATCCCTGGTAGTGCAAAGGACATTCCATTTGCAAGCTTACTGTATACTGATGAGCCTATACAGGTCATCAGTATACAGAGCAACACCACCACCCTTTTTTTGAGATCTGTTAATATGAAACATCTGATCCCTCTATTGCCATCAGGGGAGCCTGCTCTTCATTAAGCCAAGTTTCAGAGACTGCGATAGCTGTAAATTTTCTGTCTAGCTGTTTTAAATAGTCCTGAATCTGTGGAAAGTTTTTGTTAAGACTTCTGCTGTTGAAGTGTATTATTGATAGTTTACCATCTAGTTGCACTTGACTTTTGAATTTCTTTTCAGTGTAATATTCACAATTATTATGAATATTATTGAAAAAGTGGTTATCAGGATCAATATCATTCTCCATCTCTTGTAGTTTATGTTCAGCATAATGGCATATTTTCAGAGTTTGAATTTCCTCACTCTGTGTCAAATGACTATCTCCAACTGGGGATAATTGATGTCTACTCAAGTCTGTCATAAGTTTTTTTTGTTTATGTGTTTGGGTCTTGTGGCCATCCCTACCAGCCCCGTTTGTGTTTTGAAGCAGCACAGATAAGAACCTTGTTCGAATTACAAGATCACGTAAGAATTATATAAAATAACGCAAAAGCTAGAGAAAGACCCGCGAGAGACCCAGGAGGACCGATCAAAATCATGTGATAACAAGGACGCATGACGTACTGGCTCTCCATCTGGATTCATGTGCTCTAATAATGCATAAGTAGCTCATCAGTTTTAATTGTGTGAAGTGTTTGTATGCTGTGTCAAAGTTTTAATCTTCTTTGACACAGTAGTGGAGTAGACGTCAGAAAATAACAGACGATCCTTAAATAGTTTTTAATGAACAGTTATTAAATACAGTAGATAATGCAGCATTTCCTTGTGGACTGGATCTGGTATCCATCAAAAATAGACTTGCCGCACATTTTTGGATGTGGAGCACATCTTAAGTCTGAGCCTGAAGCTAGGGAGGGTACCACAGCTGTGGAAAACATCCTCTGTGGTACCTGCACCGAAGACCCCTCACCCCAAGGACCTGAACAGTTACAGACCATTGGCCCTCACATAACACCTAATGAAAACCCTGGAGAGGCTGGTCCTCGCCGACCTCCGCCCCTTGGTGGGACCAGCGATGGATCCACTTCAGTTTGCCTACCAGTATAGAATCGGGGTGGAGGATGTAGTGATCTTCCTCCTACATCATTCCCTGCCCCACCTGGAGAAGCCTTGGAGCACTGTGAGGATCATGTTCTTTGATTTCTCCAGTGCTTTCAACACCATCCAGCCAGTGATCCTGAGGGACAAGCTGCTGTGCGCAGGGATGGACCAGCACCCGTCATCGTGGATCCTAGACTACCTCACAAACTGACCACAGTTTGTGAGAACCTAGGACTGTGTGTCTGACAGTATTCTTCTTATAATTAATTCTTCTTAAACCCTGGGTTATGTACCACCGGCTTTTAAAACTGCTGTAATTAAACCATTACTCAAAAAAACGACGCTCGATCCTGGAGTTTTGGCCGATTATTGGCCAATCTCTAATTTGCCTTTCATTTCAAAAATCTTGGAAAGAGTTGTTGCTGTGCAATTATCTGACCATTTGCGGGGAGTTGGTTTGTTTGAGGTGTTTCAATCTGGGTTCAGAGCTCATCACAGCACTGAAACTGCCTTAGTGAAGGTCACTAATGACCTCCTGACTGCATCTGATAATGGACTTGTCTCTGTTCTTGTTCTTTTAGATCTCAGTGCAGCCTTTGACACTATCGATCATGCCATTCTACTTGATAGATTAGAACACTTTATTGGACTGAGTGGAACTCCGTTGCAGTGGTTTAGATCTTATTTGTCCGATAGATTTCAGTTTGTCCATATCAATGATAAATTTTCTTCCAACTCTAAGCTCAGTCACGGAGTTCCACAGGGATCTGTGTTGGGCCCTACTCTTTTTAGTTTATATATGCTCCCATTAGGCAATATCACCAGAAAGCACTGTATACATTTTCACTGTTACGCAGATGACACAACTATACCTGTCAATGAAGCCCGAAGATGTCAAGTGGTGGCCCTCGCAAGCCACCATAAGACGTCAAAAGTCGCCGGTGAGGTTTGCATTGATGTTTATTCACGAACACAAGAACACACAAAGTAATGAGCCACAGTGGGCTAAGACACACAACACTAGACACAGGAGATCATAAGGCTAACACGAAGCTTACTTACAATCAGAATCAGAATCAGAATCAGAATCAGGTTTATTGCCATTGTTCATGTAGTACACAAACTAGGAATTTGTCTCGGTACAATGCTGCAACATTAAACATGATAAGATAAGAGAAATAAACTATACATGTAATAAAGTGTAGGATAAGATTAAGTGATACTGGTCAACAGTTAAAATATATATTAGCCAGCAGCAGATACTGTGGAGAACTATATAGTGCAGTCGGTAATGCAGGAAGAAAACAGTGATGATTGACATGAGTCTGGTTGAGCTGCTGTACATGGTGCACGAGAGTCACTTAGTGTTCAGCAGTCTAATGGCAGAGGGGAAGAAGCTGTTCATGTGACGGGAGGTTTTAGTCTGGATGGACCGAAGTCTTCTACCAGAGGGGAGGGGGGCAAACAGTACGTGACCAGGGTGTGAGGGATCGGCTATGATCCGGCCAGCACGCCTCCGGGTCCTGGAGATGTACAGATCCTGGAGAGATGGGAGCTTGCAGCCGATCACCTTCTCAGCAGTGCGCATGACGCGCTGCAGCCTTAGTCTGTCCCTGGCAGTGGCTCCTGCGTACCACACGGTTATGGAGGTGGTGAGGATGGACTCGATGATGGCTGTGTAGAACTGCACTAACATCTTGGTGGGTAGCTTGAGCTTCCTCAGCTGCCGCAGGAAGAACATCCTCTGCTGGGCTTTTTTGATGAGTGAGCTGATGGTCAGCTCCCATTTGAGGTCCCTGGTGATGGTAGTGCCTAGGAAGCGGAAGGAATCAGCAGTGGTGATGGGAGAGCCTGAGAGGGTGAGGGGGGGCAGAGGAGTAGTGACTTTCCTGAAGTCTACAATCATCTCCACTGTCTTCAGAGCGTTCAGCTGCAGGTTGTTATTGCTGCACCAGGACGCCAGCTGGGCCACCTCTCTCCTGTAGGCGGACTCGTCGCCGTTGGAGATGAGCCCGATGAGGGTGGTGTCGTCCGCAAACTTGATCAACTTGACAGACTGGTGGCTGGAGGTGCAGGAGTTGGTGTAAAGGGAGAAGAGTAGGGGGGAAAGTACACAGCCCTGGGGTGATCCGGTGCTGATGCTAGTATAGTCTGAGACAGTCTTTCCCAGCCGCACATGCTGCCTCCGGTCCGTCAGGAAGTCGATGATCCACCTGCAGAGGGAGTCAGGCACGTTGAGCAGGGACAGCTTGTCCCGGAGCAGAGCGGGGCGGATGGTGTTGAATGCGGAGCTGAAGTCCACAAACAGGATCCTGGCGTAGGTTCCCGGGGAGTCCAGGTGCTGCAGGATGGAGTGGAGGGCCAGGTTGACTGCATCGTCTACAGACCTAGAACCGACCAAGAACAAGGAATGATCGTTAACGATCCGTTGACGTGGAATTATTGACGATTATTGATGAGACTGCTGCATCATACTGCTCCCAGCACCCACTTAAATACAGGGCTGCTGATGAGCCGCAAATGCAGCACAGCTGTCAGGCTTTGACAGCAGGAAGCCCCTCCGAGCGCTGTCACAATAAGAGCTCGGGGAGCCAGGAGGTCAACACTGCTGTCAAGCCTGGCGGAGATGATGCATGGCCCAAGCGCGGACGAAATCGGCGCACGGACCATGACAGTGCCTCCCCCCAGAGGGCGGGCTCCGAACGCCCATTGACCCCCCCAGGGCGGGCAGATGGGGGAGCAGGCCCGGAGGGAGCGGATCAGCCACAAACCAAAAAACCATGATGATAACAGAGGCACATAGATAACCAGAAAAAATACAATGCTCCCAAATGTGCAAATCATAATTAAGACAAAGTACAAATGAGACAATCACAGGGCACGATAACAGAAAATACAATACTCTCAAATGCACAAATCATAATTAAGACAAAGCGCAAATGAGACAATCACAGGGCACGACAACAGAAAATACAAGACTCCCAAATACACGAATCACAATTAACACAGGGCATAAATGAAGCAATTACAGAGCACAATTCACGGAAAATACCATACCCCATAATGCACATTAACACACAGGACAAGTGAGAGAGAAAAAAAACCCAACCAGAAACACACGCACATCCCTCAAACAGAAGAGGGGAAAAAAAAAACCACACGCTAACACAAGCAAGAACACAGAGCAAGATTATCACCCCGAATGACCTTTAACTCAGACAATTCAGGAGAACAACGACAGGCAGAATCCAAAAGTCCCGGAGACAGTTCCAGTGGTCTCCCTGCGTCCAAAGGCCAACTGGTGAATACGGGGGACAGTACATGATTGGGCGGCCTACCCCAGTCCCAGGCCCAGAAGGTCCAATCCTCCGGCGGCTGAACCAGGTCGCCCAGCAGCGAACACAGTGTGTCGGGTGGCCGACCCAGGGCGCCGAACCGGCGAAACAGTTCCTCGGGTGGCCGACCCACATCCCTCAGCCACCAGAACCATGGGAAGACAGCCTGCGGCGGCCTCCCTGGCGGGGGAAAGATGTGGGAGAGCCGGGCCGAACGTAGAGGCCCTCCAATGGCCCCCGGCGATGATGAGTTGGGTTGGTCACTCAGACGAGAGGAATGATGGTGATGACGAGCCAGCACCATGTCAGGCGGCGAAGGGTCTGCAGCTCCTCCACCGACCTTGACCCATACCGATGCTGCAGTCGTGGCTGCACCCGCGTTGAACCCCCACTGGGTCTCGTCGGACCCCAGCTGGGTTTCGGCTGCTCCCGCGTCGGACCCCCACTGGGGTCGGCGCGGCACCGGTGACGACCTCCGACCCCGAACCTGGAACCTACAGCACAGCAACCACGACTGGCTCTGCACCGGTGACTCTGCAAGAAGGCTCAGAAGACAAGAAAGAATCAGGATCAGAATCACCGGTAGCGACAGAGCCTAGCGAGACGAGCTCGGGCGCAGCAGGCGGCTGCCCCGACTCGCCTCCCCGAGAGGCAGGCAGAAATGCTCCAAGACAAAAGGGAGAAACACAAGGTAGAGCACTTGCCTGTACTCTGGTTCTGTCGCCGTCCAGGACTTCATCGATCCAAGCTCAGGGTGGAGAAGTTCATCTTCAGGCTCCCACTCGGCTATGGCAGGTTCCGCAGCCGGCATGATGGTCACTGCAGTCTGTGGATCCTCCGGCGCCAACGTCCATGCCGATAACCCGCACGGGGTGGTGGCAGGGGACCCTTGACCTGCTGGCTCGAACTGTTCCAGCGTGGAGACCCGGGGACGCTTTATCGTCGGCGCAGGCTCCAGGCTGCAGTCCGCTTTTCTCCTCTGCTCATGACGTGGCTGCGGGGCTGGAACCAGGCTCTCCAGAACCGCAGCCCCCCTCCTCGTCCGACGACGTAGGCCTGGCGTTGTGGACCGCTCAGCGGAGGTAGACACAGAGGCAGCAGGTTTAGTAATAAGCACTACAGCAGGTGGTGGGAGCTCGGGGGACTGCGAACCCCGAACTCTGCCCCCAGGAGTCAGGCAAGGCAAATCACAACTATGATGAGAAGAAGGAACTCGCACTTGCCTGTTTCCTGGAGGAAGGATGGTGCCTGCTGTAGGGGACGTTGTTCCTCCCTTTCCCCACTGGATGGTGACAGAGGGCCCCCTGGAAGGACGACAAGGAGCTGCTCGCGAAGGTTCACTAACGGGCTTCACCGGAAGCGGATTCAGACGGGGATCCTGCTGAGGTTTACCTTGGTCGCGGTGCCGACATCTCGGACGGCCCCCGGATGGCGCGAACTCTTGGACTGGATCGGGGACAGGAACGGGATCCCAAAGTGGGGAGCAAGGATACCTCCTCCTCTGCTTCCTGCCGTAATCTTCCTCCACCATACGGAGTATCTCGCGCTGTGCGGCGATGTCGTCCCTCCTCGCGCCAACTTCAGGGTGGTTGGCGTAGCGGGGGAGAAGATTTAGGACATCTTCAGCGCAGTCCAGGTACCAGCGTACATCGCTGTGATAGTCGAGGAGGGAGGCAGCAATGAGCGTTTCGTCCACGTAGTCCAGAGCCTCCGCCAGCTCGTAGTCCCGACTCCGAGCGTGGTCCCTCCGCGACAGCATTTTCCCAGCACGCAGTTACCCAGACAGGGAAGAACAATTGTCCAATTAGGCAAACTCACCGGGAATGGCGTCTCGGTTCGGCCTCAATTTGGGCGCCTTGTTGGCAGCAGTCTACTGTCAAGCGGTGGCCCTCGCGAGCCACCATAAGACGCCAAAAGTCGCTGGTGAGGTTTGCATTGATTTTTATTCACCAACACAAGAACACACAAAGTAATGAGCCACGGTGGGCTAAGACACACAACACTAGACACAGGAGATCATAAGGCTAACACAAAGCTTACTTACAATCCTGACCAAGAACAAGGAATGATCGTTAATGATCCGTTGACGTGGAATTATTGACGATTATTGACGAGACTGCTGCATCATACTGCTCCCAGCGTCCGCTTAAATACAGGGCTGCTGATGAGCCGCAAATGCAGCACAGCTGTCAGGCTTTGACAGCAGAAAGCCCCTCCGAGCGCTGTCACAATAAGAGCTCGGGGAGCCAGGAGGTCAACACTGCTGTCAAGCCTGGCGGAGATGAGCATGGCCTGAGCACGGACGAAATCGGCACACGGACCATGACA
This sequence comes from Pholidichthys leucotaenia, assembly GCA_020510985.1. NCBI lineage: Eukaryota > Metazoa > Chordata > Actinopteri > Cichliformes > Pholidichthyidae > Pholidichthys > Pholidichthys leucotaenia. The sequence goes on from CM035837.1 coordinate 243,361,320, forward strand.
GATGATTGTAATCAATTAGCCAAGTTAGATGCCTGTCTTATGGACATCAAAGCTTGGATGACTTGTAATTTTTTACTATTAAACTCTGATAAGACTGAAGTCATTCTTGTTGGCCCAAAACATCTTAGAAATTCCTTTTCAAATTATGCTCTTAATTTAGATGCTGCCACTCTCACTCTGAACAGTTCTGTGAGGAACCTTGGTGTTATTTTTGATCAAGATTTGTCCTTTAATTCACATATTAAAACTGTATCTAAGACTGCCTTCTATCATCTGCGCAATATTGCCAAGATTAGGAGCATCTTGTCTCTGAATGATACTGAGAAACTGATTCACGCCTTTGTCAGCTCTCGATTATATTATTGTAATTTGCTATTATCTGGTTGTCCTAAAGTATCCTTAAAAAATCTTCAGCTGATTCAAAATGCTGCTGCTAGAGTTTTAACTGGTTCTAGAAAAAGAGATCACATTTCCCCGGTTCTGTCCTCCCTTCATTGGCTTCCCATAGAATTTAGAATCAAGTTTAAAATCCTTCTTCTTACTTTCAAAGCTCTTAATAATCAGGCCCCCCAATATATAAAAGATCTGATATTACCTTACCATCCTAATAGAGCATTACGCTCCCAAAATGCTGGCTTACTTGTGGTGCCCAGAATCTCCAAAAGTACAGTGGGAGGCAGAGCCTTCTGCTACTAAGCCCCTTCTCTCTGGAACCAGTTACCACTCTGGGTCCGGGAGTCAGACTCGGTCTCTGTTTTTAAGAACAGGGTAAAATCCTTCCTTTTTAATGTAGCTTACGTTTAAGGAGGGATTTTGTGTCTCTTAACCCCACTTTTGTTCTGTTGTTATCTGATCCATACTGTTGGTTGACCTCCAATAATGTACTTGGCATCTTACTGTTATGTTCTTTATGTCTGTCCTTTCCATCCTCCCTATCCCCTCACCCCCAGCCAGTCGCAGCAGATGACTGCCCCTCCCTGAGCCTGGTTCTGCTAGAGGTTTCTTCCTGCCAAATGGGAGTTTTTCCTCTCCACTGTTGCTTAGTGCTTGCTCATAGGGGATCATCTGATTGCTGGTTTTTCTGAGACTGTGTGGTTTGTTTGTTTTTTTCCTGCGCTGTGGCGCCACGAGACGGCTTCTGTTGTGATGTGGCGCAGTATAAATAAAGCTCAACTGAACTGAATTGATCGGCTATTGGGACTCAGGCTGTAAAAAAATGCCACTTATAAGGTGGATGATGGTTGTTTACACTGCAAGCCTGCTCGTCCTCATTAGCACATCTGTGGCAAGAGCCCGTGGGTGGATGACCCGATTCAGCTCCAGATCTCCTGGTCCATCTGTCTGCAGGTGAGTGGCAGTCTTCATTTTCAAACTGGCTTACTTTCCAGTGTTGATACTTTTACTCTGGTGACAGCAGAATCCCAAGGCTGATTACTAGCCAGCACTACCAAATCCCACAGATGCGAATGCACATACTCGCATGTTTTCCGCATGTTTACATTAACTTAGATGTATTTGTGCTGCACTTTCACGTTTAGTCTGAATGCACCTGTAGTCTTTTCAGTGTTCCTACCAGGAACAGGAAGGTGACAGTGCTGCTTTACGTAAAAGCATTTAAGACACACCTCTTCATTGCTTAACACATTAAGTTACACATCTCTATGTATTTATCTTATTACATATAAGGTAAAATGACCGCAAATTTGTTTCGGGATTGCAGAGTCACAAAAGGATATTTTAAAAACTCTAAATGAGTAACTGATATTTGGTGCTTCAAATTAAAAGTATGGCTAAAAGCAGTAATCCTTTTTCCAGTGCATGCCTCCAACAATAAATCCTCAAATGTCTCACAGCCCCTTTGCTGTGTTCAGTGTCCCTCATCAGTGATCAACATGTTAATAAGCCCAAAAATTCCAAGGAAGAAGAATTATTTCTAATCTCTGTGACGAACGGGCTGCTCTGTCACTCATTAAGGCAGACTTCTAATTCACTGAGCCTCATTATATTGACAGAGCACAGGAATCAGTCTGGTCACTGTGGGGAAATGTCATGGATCATGCTAATGATCGACACTAAGACTCATTCCCACAGAGCTCATAATTGCTCACTCCTGCTGTGCAATTTTCCTAATGATTAATTCTATTTTTTAACTACACAGAATTTTTCTTTCTGACAAATGCTGAGCAGAGTCAGCATGTGATTACAAGAGTTTGTTTGTTAAAAACACTACGGAATCCCACAGTGAGCTGGAATTCACAATTTATGGATATTAGTTGCTTGGATTTTTTGCTGAGCTCAAAGTTTTTATAAAGCATAAACACTAAACAAATGCCCAGTAGCATAGTGGCAAGCTCATACAGCCTAAAACTTTTTATGGCACTCAACTCCTAAAATATTAATCAAACGGTCTGAGGTTTGCTGGGAAGTCATTTTTTGTGGCAAATATATGAACATTTTATTTTAAAAAAATGCTTTATGGCTGCTGATATAGCCACAGGCTGTTTACTGTTTTTTGAAAAATATTAATGTAAGGATATTTTTATGGACATATAAATAGCTGATTTTACTTTTAAAAGAGCTGCCCCCCCCCAAAAAAAAATCAGAATATAGTCTTAAGTTTTATTAAGTGAACTCCCAGTAAATAATGTCCATGACACATTTTGTTAATATTTTACTTAAGTATTATAAAAAATTACATACATACATACAGTACATACAAACACACACACACACACACACACGGGGGGGCTGAAAAGTTCATAGTGGTCTATGTAGTGTAGTTATTTATAATATAATGTGAGGCACGGGGTGGTGGCTCCGCCTTCTGGTCACGCCACCACCCGTGACTATAAAAGGGCTGCGGGCAGGAGAGGCGGTCTCTTTGGCCATCTTCTGCCTGGCGGCTGTATGGGTTGCACCTGTGCCCTCCTTTAATAAACATATGTTCGGTTCGACACGTGGCCTCGTCCTTGGCTACCAACCCAGACATAACAGTCAAATTTGACCAAATGTGACCCGTGCTCACAAAATGAGTCGGAATGTGCACGGCGTCATTACGAGCTGCAGGCACGAGAAGTCATAAATCATGACTCTCTCTTTGTTTGCTAGCGACAAATCCTGGGGAAAAACCCATGAGTGCCCGGTATCACTGGAAAGCTTAGAAAACGTACTTTCTAAAAATATGTATGTTTTTGCGGAAGACGTAACTCCCGACCGATCGAACGCAAGTTTCATATCTAGCCAAAATATAAACAAATCATCTTTTTCTGTTTTTGCACACTTCCTACAAATTAAATATCATTTTGAAGGTCTTTCAATATAAAATATGGAAAAAAAACTACCTCAGTTTTGATAATTTCCTCAAAGTGACTCATTTTGCCAGCATCGGTCACAAATGTGGTTTATTTTTCAACCGCAGGGATCCAAGCGCTGCAGCGCTGATGGAAGAAGTGTGTGGACCGAAGGGAAGACTATGTTGAAAAATAAACCACATTTGGTCAGAATTGACCACTATGAACTTTTCAGCCCACCCTCGTATAGACAGCGTGGAAAATAAGTATTGGACACATCAACATTTTGCTCATTAAACATATTTCTGACGGAGCCATTGACCTGAGATTTTCACCAGATATCAGTAACAACCCAAGTAATCCATACATACAAAGAAATCAAGGCAACGGTGTTCACAAAACAAGTTATATTTTATAAAGTGGAATGACACAGGGAATAAGTATTGAACACGCTTGGTGAAATTCATTTAATATTTAGTAGAAAAGCCTTTGTTGGTAATAATCAGTGTTGGGCAAGTTACTAAAAATAGCAACTAGTTACTTCTTTTCAAAAGTAATTGCGTTACTTTTGAGTTACTGCATGATTCAAATAACTAGTTACTTGGAAAAGTAACTTTCACGTTACTTTTAAATGCATGCTTAAATCATCTTGCACACACAGCAAGATCAAGGGCTCCCTGTTCTCATCAGAAAAAAGAAGAAAAAGAAAACTGAAGAGAAAAAAGTCTCATCTTAAAGAGAAAAAATGTCTCAGATTTACACAAACTATTGTAATCAGTAGAAAGTCAGAAATTTACTAGAAATAAAGCTGTGAATTCACAGACAAAATTTTGGACCCCCAGTGGACCGTTTTTGGCCCACAAGCCATATGTTTGACACCCCTGGACCAGCCCATTAAAAATGCATATTTAGAGGATTTATTTCCATGAAATAGTTGCAGATCACAACAGCATGTAAATGAATAAGATAAAATAAAATAGAACACACAGATAAATGAAAGTTCACCGCTTACAAGAAGCTGTTCTTTACTGCAACAAATCACAGTCACTTTCTCTCTGTGCATAAGAAAACTTTAAATGCATTTAATGCGGACATTAAATTCAAGCTTCTTGCTCAAAAATACTCATGTTTAACCACAGAGGTAGGAGCTGTTAGGGGCTACTCACCCCTCGGACAACAGGTGATCAGGGCTTGACATGAGAAGTCACCACTGCCACGGCATTTCTTCACCGAGTTGTGAGGTGAACTGGGGCAGGACAGGAAACGGACCCGCAAAGGAGACTGTGTGACGGCTGCGTCAGTTACGGTAGGGTCAGTTTATATTTATTTGCTTATTTATTTGCTTGCTTTTGCCTTTGGTATGACAACCTCCAGTGGCTTGAGGCCACTGATGGCGCTGGGGATGGCAGTCCCGCCAATAGCCACTGAAACTGTGTATTCATCCCCAGTTGGTAGCTGATGATGAGGGTGTCTAGCAACTGCAAGTTGCATGATTGTCTATTTGCGCTAAAAATATCCATCCATATTAATAAAACAAGTAACGCGAGTAACGCATCTGATCAAATTTCAGTAACTGTAACGCATTACTGAATTTTTAAACAGTAATTTCATTACACAGCACATTACTGCAAAAGTAGTGACGTTACAGTAACCCGTAACCGTTACACGCATTACTCCCAACACTGGTAATAACAGCTTCCAGACACCTCCTGTATGGGGAAACTAGGTGCAAGCATTGATCAGGAGTGATTTTAGCCCATCCTTCCACACAAACTGTCTTCAAATCTTGAAGGTTCCGTGGGTGTCTTCTATAAACTGTGATCTTCAGTTCATTCCATAAATTTTCAATTGGATTCAGGCCAGGTGACTGACTGGGCCATTCTAGCAACTTTATTTTTCTTCTCTGGAGCCAGTTGAGAGTTTCCTTGGTTATGTGTTTTGGATCATTGTCTTGCTGAAATGTCCACCCTCACTTTATCTTCAGCATCTTGGCAGATGGCAACAGCTTCTTATCAAGGATGTCTCTGTACATTTGTCCATTCACGTTCCTTAAATTATATGAAGTCTGCCTGTGCCACGTGCTGAAAAACACCCCCACACCATGATGCTCCCACTTCCAAACTTCACTGTTGGTATGATGTTTTTGGGCTGATGTGCAGTGCCATTTCTCCTCCAAACATGCTGTGTGTTGTTCTATTTTGGTGTCATCTGACCAGATTTTTCATAGTTTTCAATCACGTGACTTATGGCGGGATCACTGGCCATTTTAGGGGGATAATCACGGAGTAAAATGGAACAAAAAAAAGTGAAGACGTCCAAAATTTATTATGAAACTCTTGATAGTGACAGACAGCGGTATGACGACAAATTAGTTTTAATTGAGAAGCATGGCCCCTATCTCATTCCAAAGCAAAACTGGCCAAAAGACACGGAGAAGAGGGCTAACATCACCTATCCAGACATGCACAAAGCTAAATATATTTCTTGATCTTCATGACACTTGCATATTTATCCACATCAGCCCATAAATTTTTCACAGAGCCCCAACTTAATTTCTCCTGTTTGTTTTCTCTGTTTTTGCTCTCAGTTTTTTAATATGTGATCTAATTTGATTTAGCACTAGCAAAGGCTGGCTTCATTCTGGACACTCACCTGTCCAGGTGCTTTCAGATGAAGTTAGACATCGTTGTCTTGGTGTCTAATCGTTATCCCTTATTGATAATAAGCAGTTGATTTGTAGACTCCCAGCTACTTGTTAGCACTGCGGCAGCACAGCAACTCACCCTTGGCTGGGGAATCCTGGGTTCGATCCCAACCCCTGACCAACAGTGATCTGTGTGGAGTCTGCATGTTCTCCCCTTGTCTGTGTGGGTTTACTCCGGGATTTCTCCGGTTTCTTCCCACATGCCAAAAACATGCAAGTTAGGTTAATTGGAGACTCTAAAAAAAGTGGCCCCAAGTGTGAATGTGTGTGTGAATGGTGAAAGGGTTAGGCACCGCACCAGTGGCTGCCTCATCCACTCATGTGGATGCCCTGTAGTTTCCCCATTGTGGGACTAAGAAAGGAATCTAAACCTAAATCTAAATCTAATCCTCAAAGTCACATTTAATTAGCCGGTGTTCTGACATTTTGGCATCAGAACAACAAACCTTGGGTGACTACTCCATCATTTTCTTCAGTTGCTGTTCAAAAGAATAAGACTTCCCAAGCGAGTGACACTCTTGAATGTTGGTGAAGTCTGGATCTCAGCATTATTCTCGAAAAGCCTTAACTCCAGCTAAGGTTAGCTTTAGCAGATAGCTTGCTCCAGCACGGAGTGTCCCAGTTTTTCTGGTTTCCTGCTGGCAGCCTCAAGAATAAAAGTTGTTGTTTTTCTCCTCTTTGGAGCCTTCTTTCATTGGAAAGGAAACAGGAGGTCAGCAGGATCCAAGTGTGGTCTGTACGGAGGTCTAATCAGCCAGAATGATTAGAAGTATCTGCGTAGCTGAGTGGAAGGAAACATTTTCTGTCTCGTATGTGTGGACACAGCTGATTTTACAGACTGCAGTCAAAGGTAAGAACTTGGCAAGGAGGGTTAAATAGTAATTTGGATCTTCATAATATCCTGTAGCTTGAAAGTGTGACACTTAAGTTGGCTTGGATCCCCGAAAGGTCCCATGAGACAAACAAGTACGTTTAGCTCTGTGTGTGTGTGTGTGTGTGTGTGTGTGTGTGTGTGTGTGTGTGTGTGTGTGTGACAACTGGCAGCAACTGAGCTGATCAGAATAGGGAGCTTATGACTCTGTGAAAATGTCCACAAAGCATCACAGACTCTTCAACAATATTATTAGTCAATTATTTCTACAAACCTATTACAAAATGGTCAGAGCACCCACAAGTTGGAATACAAGGAAGGTGCCATGTCAGCTCTACCAATACTAATAGGAGAAAGCCAAACTCTCCTCCGTTTCTCTGATAGTTTCCGAGTTGACTTGCCTTGGTTCAAAATAACTGCAGGCAATCGATAAAAAACACTCTCCTTCCCACCAGTGTTTGTACAACCAATTATTCCACAGTAGTGCATTATATTTACATAATTTTTGGCTTTAGTGAAATAGAATCACCCCCTGCAGCTTCCCACCCAATCAATACGGCCACCCATATAGCAACTGGCAGCCGTGTGAGATAATCTTAAAACTATGAATATTCTCCAAGTATTTCACCAGCTTGCCCAAATGTTGTGCAGCAAACTAAACAAGCTTCAGCAATGGAGCAATGGAGTCTTGCAAAGTGAGCGGGCATAGAACCCATGTCGGCTGAGTGCATTGCTTATTGTTTTCTTTGACACCGCAGCATCTGCTAAGTCCAGGCCTTTCTGGAGCTCTCCACGAGTGGTCTTTGACTCTTGAATAACTCTTTTTACGAGGAGCTCCTGGTCGTGGCCGGTTAATGGTAAAATAATGTTCTTTCCACTTCCGAATGTCACGGTTTGATGAACGGGACCCAAATGCAATATTCAAAGTTGGCGATGATTTATTTAGAGCTGGCCAACTGGTGCAGTTCAAAGGGGAAAAAACCACAAAAGATAACGACAGCTCGGGTGCTGTAAAAGAAAAGTCACTCTAAACTTGGCAGGATACAATAACAGGCAGGAACGGAAGTGTGTAGTACACACGGATATGATGAGGACACCCATAAAGGGCACAGATTGGGGCTGACAATATATAGACACAGGGGTAATCAACACAACAACAAAGAGGTGAGCACAATGAAGGACAAATGGAGATGGCAGGGATTATTCACAGACACAGGACGGGTGGGCTGACCAAAATTACCCCAAGAGCGCAGTGATACCTCATCCAATAGGTCACAAAAGACCCCACAACAACATCCAAAGAACTGCAGACCTCACTTGCCTCAGTTAAGGTCAGTGTTTATGACTCCACCATAAGAAAGAGACTGGGTAAAAATGGCCTGCATGGCACAGTTCCAAGACGAAAACCACTGCAGAGCAAAAAGAACATAAAGGCTTGTCTCAGTTTTGCCAGAAAACATCTTGATGATCCCCAAGACTTTTGGGAAAATACTCTGTGGACTGACAAGACAAAAATTGAACTTTTTGGAAGGTGTGTGTTCCACTAAATCCAGTGTAAAAGTAACAGCATTTCAGAAAAGGAACATCATACCAACAGTAAAACATGGTGGTGGAAGTGTGATGGTCTGGAGCTGTTTTGCTGCTTCAGGACCTGGAAGACTTGCTGTGGTAAATGGAACCATGAATTCTGCTGTCTACCAAAAAATCCTGAAGGAGAATGTCCAGCCATCTGTTTGTGACCTCAAGCTGAAGCGCACTTGGGTTCTGCAGCAGGTCAATGATCCAAAACACCAGCAGGTTCACCTCTGAATGGCTTAAGAAAAACAAAATGAAGACTTTAGAGTGGCCTAGTCAAAGTCCTGATCTGAATCCAATTGAGATGCTGTGGCATGACCTTAAAAAGGTGGTTCATGCTCAAAAACCCTCCAATGTGGCTGAATTACAACAATTTTGCAAAGATGCGTGGGTCAAAATTCCTCCACAGCGCTGTAAAAGACTCATTGCCAGTTATCGCAGATGCTTGTTGTTATTGCTAAGGGTGGCCCAACCAGTTATTAGGTTTAGAGGGCAATCACTTTTTGAAACTGTGCATGACTATTTCCAGATTTTGGGGGGACAGAAAGGAACAGATCGTAGAGATTCTGCATAATTGTATGAAGCATGACTGTGCAACCAATTTAATTTGCTGATTGAAAGTGAGATTGCTTCCAAATATTATGCTAAGATTTCTACAATTAGGGGTAACATTGATGGAGAAAGAGCCGAGTTGTGATGCAATCTGATGTATGTAGAGTCTGGACCGATGATAATGACTTCTGATTTATCTGTGTTGAGCTGAAGGAAATGGGTTGACATCCAGTTTTTCACATCATTGAGGCATGCAGTAAGAGTGGTTAATTGATTATTATTGTTAGGATCAAAGGAGAAATACAGCTGTGTGTCATCTGCATAAAAATGGAAACTGATGTTGTGTTTATGAATATGTCCAAGTGGTAGCACCTTTATGGAGAACAGCAGGGGGCCAAGGACTGACCCCTGAGGAACTCCATAATGTAATGATTCCACAGACAATCTGCAGTCACCAATGACAATACTAAAATTTCTGTTATGTAGATAATAATAATGGATTAGATTTTTATAGCACTTTACATGTACGGTGGCATCTCAAAGCGCTTACAGTGAGTCCATTATTCATTCACTCCAGACAGACATTGATACTGGTAAGATCTGAGCATGTCTGAGCTGATTTCATCATGCTGGAATAAGCTGCTCTGTCACTGATGGTTTAGTTTACTTTTGGAGTCTGTTTTTATTTTCACTTGCTCATTAGGTTTTGATGCTATAATAATGCATCAGATTCATATAACACTTTTCATAGACAGACGCTTTACAATGGATACATTATTCATTCACTCCACAGACAATAGTAGTGGTAAGCTACTACTGTAGCCACAGCTGCCCTTGGGTAAAATGATGGAAATGTGGCTGCCAATCTGCGCCAACGGCCTCTCCGACCACAACTGAACATTTACACACATTCATACCCAGTGTCATGGACACTGGAGGAAAGGTGGGTAAAGCGTCTTGACCAGGGACACAACAGCAGGATGGCTGAGGAGAGCAGGATTCAAACCACCAAACCTCTGGTTATTGGACAACCCACTCTACCTCCTGAGCTACTGCCGCCCACTGCCGAAACGGTGCCAGAGGTGCCAACCTAGTTTTTAAGAAGCTCAGTTAAAATATGATGATCCACAGCATCAAAAGGAGCAGAGAGATCTAAAAGGATTAAAATAGAAGAATGACCAGAATCTGCCCCTAAAAGTAGATCATTGAGCACTTTCAGGCACGCAGTCTCAGTGCAATGACCTTTTCTAAAACCGACTGAAATTTCTCAAAGAGACCATTACCAGACATGAATGAAATAACCTACTCTGCAACTATTTTTTTCTAGGACCTTGGCCAAAAATGGAAGTTTAGAAATGGGGAAAAAATTGTTCAGAATGGTTAAAAAAGAAAAGCTACAGGATTGTGTTCATTCAGAGTTTTTCCATTGGTAGAAAACTCCAAATACCCAAATTCATGTGGAAAAACCTGAAAAAATTACATTTTTATCAATGTCCATCAAAAATGTTTTAAAAAAACATTGTCAAAATATAAAGTTAAGAGCAGAATTGACAGTGAATGTAAACAGGTGACTGATACTGTTTTCTTGTTATAATCACAAAGGAAGCCCTTTATTAATCCTGTCATCCCTGTACCACTCTCTCTTTTTACCATCTGTTTCAAGGTTGGTCAAGTGTGTTTTCTCTCATCATTTTGATGTTTCAAAGACCTGAGAGTGTTTTTTGCAGTGGTGCGTGTAACATTAGGCAGGTAGTAGCTGTCAAGAACAAACAGACAACTGGTGGTTTGTGGTCTCAGGAAAACACGTTGTTTTAAGCTTTAATATCCAGAATCATGACCTCCTCAGTATGTGTGACTGAAAGAAGTTGTTCTGGCAGTCTGTAAGCTAGCATCAATATTAAAAGAGGTCAGTGTTGTTATAACTCCACTGATACTGACATTCTTTTACATGGTTTAAGAGCACATCTAAAAAAAACAACAAAAGCTTAAAAACTCTCCAACCCGTAGAACTGACTGCTGGCATGCTCTAAGTGTCCAAGTCTTTCTTTGTTAGATTCTGTAATCACTGCTCAGTTTTTGTCTTTAAGGCGGTGGTGATCTTGAAAACTCTGCATCTTCAAAGTCAGACAGAAAGTATTTTTTTTACACAAGTAAACCCAGACAGGATCTATTCACAACCCTAAAAGCTTTCCCTGAAATGGATACCTGTCAAATCAGCAGTACGTCAGTCAGCGTCATGTGAAACAAAACAGACAATACATTGTTTGAAAACTGGTTTATGAAAACGCTGAAGTCAGTTATGTTTCCTGGAACACAGAGGCCATCATGGAATAAGATCCTATCAGCAGGCCGCTGATGTGTATTCATAGAAGACAGAAAATTGAGAGCTGCCATAGTTGGTTACCTGAAATGATCGTTGTGGTGGTCCCTGTAACATGTGTTGATGATGTTTTCTGCCATGACACACAGCCACACATACTGTGACAGTAGCATTAAAAAAATGGAAAAAAGAAAAGATGCTGGCAAAAAACTTACAGTCAGCAGTAGGGGACGGCTCTCTTTCACGGCTCCCACACAGCCAAGACAGCCAATCACCATGATGATGGTCCCCACTGCGATGAGGAGGTTGGCTGCTGACAGGGAAGGAAGGGATGATGATAGAGTGGCAAAGTTTCCCTGGGTCACTGACAGCCAGACCCCGACACCCAGTATGCCACATCCTCCCAGCTGCAGAGGAAACACAAACAGGCACAAGGCTGTCAGACATAAATGACACTCTGTGGGGCAGATTTACTAAGGTAGTGCAAATTAGCGAGTGCACAAAGTAGACAGAGCACCTAAGGGAGTGGCCAATTTTTCTGAGTGATCAACTAATAACACGTAAAATTATGAACAGACACGTAGTCACTTCATTTCAATAATGGCCACCATCCACCAAGAGCAGCAGAAAAATTATGCACAGGCACACCTGATGAGGACGCAGGTCATCAACTAACAATACAGGCGCAGTCAGTTTCTTACCATCAGAGGAGCATAATATACGTAGGAGTTTTTAAGCTTTTGTTTAAGCGCAAAAGCCACTAAAACCAGTTTATTGTTGTTCATCACATTTCAGGATTTTGATTTTCATTTCACATGGCAGACAACCCAGCCACAGGGGGTGCACAAGCCAGCATACTCCTAGTGCCGGTCCCAAGCCCGGGCAAATGGGGAGGGTTGTGTTAGGAAGGGCATCCGACATAAAACCTGTGCCCCATGTGCAGAGGAGACATTGGACAAAGGATGTTGATGATGGAGCTGCCAGGCAGGAAGAAAAGAGGACGACCACAGAGAAGATTCATGGATGTAGTGAAGGAGGAGATGGAGAGGGTTGGTGTTACAGAGGAAGATGCAAGGGAGACAGATGATCCGCTGTGGCGACCCCTAAAGGGAGCAGCCGAAAGAAGAAGATTTCACATGGCATACCCTTTGGTTTAATTTGTTAAAATTAAGTATTTGTGTCTTATTTATAAAGGACTACTCATGAATAAATTGATTATTTGACCAACATTTTTTTTTATTAACACTGCGACCACCAAGATGGTCTATGGACCTTTGGGGTTTTATTATGTGAGTAACTGAACAAAATCTACAGGTCTCCCAGTCTACAACTTTTTCTAAATATGTGCGTTTTATGTTTTCTGAAGTCTGGAGCGTAATAAAATTAAACACACATGATTTTGGAGCACTTATTCCTCAAACCGTCACAGCTGAGACTGCTGCCATTTAGACCACAGCAGGTCATGGTTATAACCAGGGCTTGACATTAACACCGGCCACCCGGCCAGTGGCTGGTGGATTTCAGCAGTGGCCGGTAAGACAGCCACACCCACCAGCCACTTTGGTCGGCTGTAGTTTTCTCAAATGACAGCTAAAATAATAAACCTATTGCAATGTGAGACCATGAAACTACAACTCTCATAAGTACTGTTTTTTTTTCCTAATCAGTTTTCTTTTTCTTTCTCTTCTTTTTTCTGGTGAAAACAGGTAGTTTAGGTTACATTTAGGTTAAATCCATTAGCAACTACTAATGACGTCATGCAGCCATGAAGGGGTGTCCCAGTTCATGGGGGTGGGCGAAGGGGTAGTGGTGCAAATGAGAACTGGGAGGGAACCAAATCTACCTGCACTTCACTCTTACATTGCAAATATTTTTCTCTACCATTTCAGTATTTGCTGCTCTTCATAAATAATTAAACATACAGTGGGGCAAAAAAGTATTTAGTCAGCCACCAATTGTGCAAGTTCTCCCACTTAAAAGATGAGAGAGGTCTCCAATTTTCATCATAGGTATACCTCAACTATGAGAGACAAAATGAGGAAAAAAAAATCCAGAAAATCACATTGAAGGATTTTTAATGAATTAATTGGTAAATTCCTCTGTAAAATAAGTATTTGGTCAATCCCAAAAGTTCATCTTAATACTTTGTTATATACCCTTTGTTGGCAATGACAGAGGTCAAACGTTTTCTGTAAGTCTTCACAAGGTTTTCACACACTGTTGCTGGTATTTTGGCCCATTCCTCCATGCAGATCTCCTCTAGAGCAGTGATGTTTTGGGGCTGTCGCTGGGCAACACTGACTTTCAACTCCCTCCAAAGATTTTCTATGGGGTTGAGATCTGGAGACTGGCTAGGCCACTCCAGGACCTTGAAATGCTTCTTATGAAGCCACTCCTTCGTTGCCTGGGCGGTGTGTTTGGGATCATTGTCATGCTGAAAGACCCAGCCACGTTTCATCTTCAATGCCCTTGCTGATGGAAGGAGGTTTTCACTCAAAATCTCACGATACATGGCCCCATTCATTCTTTCCTTTACACGGATCAGTCGTATTGGTCCTTTTGCAGAAAAACAGCCCCAAAGTATGATGTTTCCACCCCCATGCTTCACAGTAGGTATGGTGTTCTTTCTCTTCCAAACACGACAAGTTGAGTTTTTATCAAAAAGTTCTATTTTGGTTTCATCTGACCATATGACATTCTCCCAATCCTCTTCTGGATCATCCAAATGCTCTCTAGCAAACTTCAGACGGGCCTGGACATGTACTGGCTTAAGCAGGGGGACACGTCTGGCACTGCAGGATTTGAGTCCCTGGCGGCGTAGTGTGTTACTGATGGTAGCATTTGTTACTTTGGTCCCAGCTCTCTGCAGGTCATTCACTAGGTCCCCCCGTGTGGTTCTGGGATTTTTACTCACCGTTCTCGTGATCATTTTGACCCCACGGGGTGAGATCTTGTGTGAAGCCCCAGATCGAGGGAGATTATCAGTGGTCTTGTATGTCTTCCATTTTCTAATAATTGCTCCCACAGTTGATTTCTTCACACCAAGCTGCTTACCTATTGCAGATTCAGTCTTCCCAGCCTGGTGCAGGTCAACAATTTTGTTTCTGGTGTCCTTTGGCAGCTCTTTGGTCTTGGCCATAGTGGAGTTTGGAGTCTGACTGTTTGAGGTTGTGGACAGGTGTCTTTTATACTGATAACGAGTTCAAACAGGTGCCATTAATACAGGTAACGAGTGGAGGACAGAGGAGCCTCTCAAAGAAGAAGTTACAGGTCTGTGAGAGCCAGAAATCTTGCTTGTTTGTAGGTGACCAAATACTTATTTTACAGAGGAATTTACCAATTAATTCATTAAAAATCCTTCAATGTGATTTTCTGGATTTTTTTTTTCTCATTTTGTCTCTCATAGTTGAGGTATACCTATGATGAAAATTGGAGGCCTCTCTCATCTTTTAAGTGGGAGAACTTGCACAATTGGTGGCTGACTAAATACTTTCTTTCCCCACTGTACAATGTTTCTCTTGCTATTTTTATGTATGGATAACTGTCATTTACATTGGAAAAGGTTGTAAATTTATTTCAAGTAAATTTTAACATGCCATAGTCCAATTTGATCATATTAAAAATCATTTTCCAACCACAAAATTGTGGTTAGTAAAAAGACTGAGTGGCTAGTAACTTTGTAAAATCACTAGCCACAGTGGCTGGTGAGAAAAAAAGTTCATGTCAGGCCCCGTTGACCAACATGGGTTTTTTTGTTGTTGTTTTACCAACACTACAACCACCAAGATGGACTGATGGACCTCTGAGTTTGTATTATGTGAGTAACTTTGTTTGAACAAAATCTACAGGTCTCCCAGTCCACAACTTTTCCTAAATATGTGCGTTTTATGTTCTCTAAAGTCTGGAAGGTAATAAAATTAAACACACACAATTCCAGAGCACTTATTCCTCAGACCGTCACAGCTGAGACTGCTGCCATTTAGACCACAGCAGGTCATGGTTATAACCATATAAGGAATTATGCCCATGTATGGAGTTACTACAACATACTACCAGTTGTGGTCATGAGACCACAGCTGGTAACAGCTATAGCCATATAAGACCATTTATGCCCATAAATGAAGTTATTATGATGTTTCAGTTCCACAGGATGTTTCTTGTTATAATGTTGTTATTGTTTTCCTCCTAATATTATGTTGTGTATCCTGATCTGGGAGAGAGAACAAGAGAGAAGGAGAAGGAAATGAATCACCATTTTATGCACCAGATAGCAATAAGAAATAAATATAGAAATGGTAGAGGAAAAAAAGGAAGAAAATCTACAATGGTGAAGTGGCTTTGGCACTTTTCCAAGACCTGAGTGAGGGGGAGTCTGATAGATGGATGGATTTCAGACTTCAGTGATGAGGACTGGGTTGTTCAGGAAAGCTCTAGACTCCAAGTCTGAATCTCCACATAAAAGAAAAAAAGTCCACTGACACATCTGTCTGTCCACTCCAGGTCGGAAAAGCTGCACAGACATTAGGCCTATTTTATGAAACAAATGAAATTAAAAAACCTCTGACGGCTGTAGCTGTCCAGTTCAGCATCACACCAACCTCTGTGAGAATGTTTAGCCCTTTATATTCGTATAATCTGTTCTTCTGTCATGCCAAATAAGGTAACACGCAGAGAGAAGATTCTCTCTTTTCTACCACATGCCCTCTGCTCTCGGTGATGTCTCCTCCTGGCACCAACTATTGCAGCCATGTCAGGCGCAAATGAGTTAAGACATGCTTTTTTAGGGCGTTAAATCCAGCTGCAATTAGCAGGAAATCGATAGCCACAAACCTTAGTAAATCACCTTGCACCAGTCATTTATATATACTCTATAATACATCACTAGATTTACAGGTGAATGGTTATTAATGGTTCTCTTATAAATACAATGTTAGTGAGTGTGCAACTATGAGGTGACTAAAATTGTGTTGGTGACTGCTGAGAAAGCCACTCCACATTTGATTGAAAACAGTCACAAAATCCCTAAATGAATCAGTTTAAGTAATATCTACAGTTGCAACAAAGATTATTCAACCACCATTTCATTTTAGGTTTATTGGCAAAATTCAAAAATGTTCAGGTGTTTGCAATAAACAAAGAGCACACATTTGCAAATCAGGTGGTCTCAAGCACACCTGATGCAGCCAATCAAGAGCTTCATTAGTTACATCAGGTTTGCTTGAGATTGAACACCTCAAATACCTGGACTGTTGACGGTGATGTTTGATTGCATGTTAGAAATATGGCTAAGTCAAGAGAATTGTCCACAAAGTTCAGTAGAAGAAATCAGTGCCTTGCAGAAATAAGGAAAACGCTACAGAAAGATAGCAAGGGCACTGAATGACTGCAGAGATCCAGTTGGAAGCACAATTGGCAAGTTTAAAGTTAAAGGAATAGTGGCTACACTACCTGGACAAGGCAGAAAGAGGAGGCTATCAACAGCTGCCACCAGAGTCCTCAGAAGGCAAGTGGTCAAAAACTCTCGACTGACTGCAAAAAACCTGCAGCAAGACTTGGTGGCAATAGGCACTGGGGTTTCAGTTTCCACATTAAGGCACATACTAAATGCTGAAGGGCTCCAAGACGTATACCACTATTGACCCAAAAGCACAAGAAAAGTCGGCTCCAGTTATCTCAAAACTTTATAAATATGCCAAAGCAATTTTGGAATTCTGTTCTGTGGAGCGATGAAACAAAACTGGAACTTTTCGAGCCTATGGATCACAAGTATGCCTGGAGGAGGAAGAATGACGCATATGCTGAAAAGAACACCCTGCATACAGTGAAGCATGGCAGTGACTCAGTGATGCTCTGGGGCTGCTTCACTTACTTTGGTACTGGAAAACTGCAGCGTGTGGAGGGAAAGATGGATTCAATCAAGAATTGGGAAATCCTGGGAGAAAATGTCATGCTGTCTGTGAGGAAGCTGAAGCTTGAGTGTCACTGGACCTTCCAACAGGACAATGACTCCAAGCATACCTCAAAGTCTGCCAAGGCTTGTTTTCAGAAGAAGTCATGAAAGATGTTAGTGAGCCTGGATCATACTGGGTTTGCCCAGATTGCCAGGGTACTCTGAAATGAGCTAATGTTTAACATGCAACAGATGAAGCAGCTCACAGTTTATTTTCCTGTTAAAACAGTCTACTAGTGCGTCTCAATAAATATCTCTTGCATCGGGACAGTGCTGACCTAATGGTTAGGGATGTGGACTGGTGAGTGGAGGGTCGCCGGTTCAATCCCCGGCCAGGCAGGATAAGATGTGGGTGACAGATAATGCAGCAGTGTTTGCCCCACCCTCCTAAACCTCACTGTGGTGCCATTGAGCAAGGCCCTTAACCCCAACTGCTCCAGTGGAGCTGCTCAGTGGCCTCAGGTCAATCTGTGGTTGTACTGGGCAGCTTCCAGGCATGTATGTGAATGTGAACAGGGTGTCCTTGAAAAAGAGAGGTTGCCTCTCAATGGAACTTCCCTGTATAAATAAAGGAAAAACAAAAAAAAATCTTCCTCTGTAACACCAACCCTCTCCATGTCTTCCTTCACTACATCCATGAATCTTCTCTGTGGTCTTCCTCTTTTCCTCCTGCCTGGCAGCTCCATCGTCAACATCCTTTGTCCAATATATCCACTATCCTTCCACTCTCTTCCTCTTCTTGCTTTCCAAAGTCATCCTACAGACTACCATCCAATGCTGTCTAGCTACATTCTCCCCTGACACCGCCTTGCAGTCTTCTATCGCTTTCAGATTTCTCCTTGTGCATAAGATGTAGTCCACCTGTGTGCACCTTCCTCCACCCTTGTAAGTCACCCTATGTTCTTCTTGAAGTATGTGTTCACCACAGCCATTTCCATCCCTTTAGCAAAATCCACAACCATCTGTCCTTCCACATTTCTCTCCTTAAGACCATACCTACCCAGCACCTCCTCATCACCTCTGTTCCCTTCACCTACATGCCTATTAAACTCTGCTCCAATCACCACTCTCTCTTCCCTGGGAACACTCTCTACCCCTTCATCCAACTTTCTCCAGAATTCCTCTCTCTTCTGACATCCAGCTTGTGGGGCATATGCACTGACAACATTCAACATCACGCCTTTGACTTCTAAGCTTCAAACTCATGATTCTGTCTGGCTCCCTCTTTACCTTCTAAACACTCTTCACATACTCTTCCTTCAAGATTACTCCTACTCCATTTCTCTTCCCATCTACACCATGGTAGAACAGTTTAAATCCCCCTCCAATGCTCCTAGCCTTGCTTTCCTTCCATCTGGTTTCTTGAACACACACTATATCTACCTTTCTTCTCTCCATCATATCAGCCAACTCTCTACCTTTACCAGTAATAGTCTCTACAGTTAATGTCCCTACTCTCACCTCAACACTACCTTTCCTTTTCTCTCTCTCCCTCTTAACATGCCTTCCCTCTCCTCCTCACTGATGTTCCACCAACAGTAGTCCAATTTCCACAGGCACCCTGTCGGTTAACAGCACTGGTGGTGGTCGTTGTTAACCCGTGCCTTGACCAATCTTTTATGAAAGTCTCATTCATCCTGATCCACATGTTTGATTTGGCAAAAGTTTTATGTCGGACGCCCTTCCTGACACAATCCTCTCTATTTACACGGGTTTGGGACCGGCACTAGGAGTATACTGGCTTGTGCACCCCCTGTGGCTTGGTTAAATTAGAACACCATGAAAGTTAATTATTTGTAATATAACTAAAATAGATGAACTTCGATATATTTATTACACAAAGTGAAATACTTCAAACCTTTTTTAATAAATTTGATGATATACAATTACAATTCTGAAACCCTTGGAATCCCTCTATAAGCAATCCATCAAAATTCTGGATAAAAAGACACGACAGTATCACCATTGTGGTATACTTGCCAAACGCAAGATGTTAAGCTTTGAAAATTTGATCATGTATGCAAATATACTGTTGGTCTTTAAAATTATCCATGGTTCTGCACCCCCGCCCCTTAAGACTTTTGTGTACTTAACTTCTAAACAAAATACCAGAATAACAAGGACTTCCTCTGGGTGGCATTGCTGCATCCCCCTACGTAAAGCTGCTCTTGGACAATTAACATTCTCATACAAAGCTATAACGGAATGGAACAAGCTCCCCACTGCTTTGAAGACCAGAACAAATTACAGAGATTTTTCCACAGAGACTAAAAAATGGATTTTAAGTAATCAAGCCTGCTATCATTGGCTCTCTCCCTTAAATGGGATTTGAAATTGTACTCTTAAATTGTTTTTATGTGTGCTGTTTCTCTTATCTTTTTACCTTTTAAACTTACTCCCTGCTTGTTTCAGGGACAACAGATTCTGAAACCCGACCTGAATTGCTTTCTATATGTTCCATTTTAATTTTAATATCTTCCTGCCTGCTTCAGGGACTACTGATGGAAATGAGTGAGAATGCTATAATGTGGTACAGAGTATCTTTACCCTGTGTTTAATGTTTTTTTCTGTACATGGTCCCTGACAAATAAACCAACTAGAAAAGCACTCATAGAGCACATACCTCCGCCAAGTCTCCTTCTGTTTCTCATGGATCACCTCCAAAATGTAATGGGTTTGTGTGTAGGCCTATAGCCAGTTGTGGTGAAAATTGCATCAAAGTCTGTCCATCAGTTTTGGAGTATTGTTGCTAACACACTGTGAGAAGATAAGAGCCTTGGCTGAGGTATGCATTCTCAGATCATCAGCAAAATATAATGGGTTCCTCTGTAGCCCAAGAACCACCTCTGGTGAAAATGTCATCCAAATCCATCCAGTAGTTTTTGTGTAATCCTGCTGCACAAATACAAACAAAGCCTTTGGTGGAGGTATGCACTCTCAGATCATCACCAAAATCTAATCATCTGTTCCCCGTGCTATTACACACCTTTCCTGAAAATTTCATCAAAATCTGTTCATAACTTTTTGAGTTATGTTGGTAACAGACAAACAAACAGACAGACAGACAAACCCCGGTAAAAACATTACCTCCTTGGCAGAGGTAATAAACTAAACTAAACATAATGGTTATAGGTTTGAAATAAATTATAACTCATGACATTTTAATTTACTGAGATACACCAGCACATAGAACACACTGTACAGTCCAGAATTTGTTAACCCACAAAAAATGCCATTGTCTGTAGTAAAAAAAAATGCAAACGGTACAATAAATCATTGAGGAATAAGATGTCCATATTTATTCAATACAGTATATCAAAAACAATAATTAACTTTTTATATGTTATAGATAGAAAAACTGTATCGAGAGAAATTCAGATTCTCAAGAAAATTGCCGCTGATCAATTAATCATTAATCGATCAATAAGGTGACTCAACAAATGATTAATGAATTAATCAATAAGCTGCATCCCTAATCATAGTAGTTGCCCAACTGGAATCAGACTGGAATCAGGTGATGTTTTTTTAATCTATTTTTTTTTCTCTTCACCATTGTCCATATGCCTATACCTCTCCTATCATTGGAAGCAGGTGCAATGTCTTTTCCAGTGATAATCCCTACTTTCATCCTCACCCGGTCTGTAATGTAATACCAAATATTATGCTCATCTAAAGTGAATGCAAAGAAATCAGAAGCCAAGTTAAACTTTAAGGTAGGAATCTGACACCCGCACCACTAGGAACAACAAATATAAAACTAACAATTTTAGAATTTTTAGAAACTTATTCTTTTGGATTTTGACTTGAATGTGTTCCTCTGGAAATGTCTCCACAGGTCACATAGAGGCTATGTCGACCTAACCAGTGGTCTACATCTGTCTAAAGACGGGCTATAAAACATAAGGAGACATGTAATCCTCTGTTGCAGGGGATTTTTATGAGCATGAATTAAATTTATCCAAAAGGAATCTCACACAGGCATGCAGGCTAGCCTTTTTTGGGCATCCAGAAAGAGCTCAAATCCACCTCAAATACTGTGAAATATGCCTGGAGGATTGGGTGAGGTCAGAGCAGTGTATGCTCTGTCTCTTCATCCTTGATATATTTGCCAAAATGATTTCTAGTTTTGTAATGCATCTGGGCCCCAAAGCCTTCAGGCACATGTGGACAGAGCCACACAGCTTTCAGTCATATGCTGTTTGTGGAAGACATTTTTCAGCTGCTTTGAGAGGAAATCTTTGCCAGATCCTAAGCGTGCATCCTTGGCTTTTCTTCTGTGATTTTTTTTTTTCATCCTTAAAACCCAGAGCGTGTTTGTCTTCGGAGGCACAGTGTGAAACCAAGTATGAAAAAGGTTTTCAGATGCATCTAAAACTGGGAGGAGAGAAAATATATACTCTCTACGGTCACTTGCCAGAACTTCCAAAGGCAATAAGATTTACATGGCTAAATGCATGATTATTGTTGCTTTCCTTTCTCTTCTTTCTATTTGCAGCTATAGCAGAAGATCTTATTTAATGAGCTCTTGAGTCAGAAGTAGGGCAACGTGAAAAGAGGCTGGTTTCTCTTTACTATCTACCACTCGTGGGAGATTTCTGCAGTTTGCAAATGAAGGGTCTTTTGGTCACTGTTGCTTTCAGTGGACTTTTATTACGCCTCTATTCCCTAATGATGACAGAGCACAAGATAAAAAAGAGAAAGCCAAGGAAAGATAGTGACGTGAACATTTGAGTATTCAAAACCTCAGCAGAGATGAGAATGCAACAGTGTTGATACAGTTTGTTTTAGTTCATTGAAGCCTTTAGTCAACAGTTCAATAGAACACGTCTCTTTCAGTGTTGAAGTTGTCAAGAAAATATGCCATTGACGCTTCATTTTTTGTGGCAGTCACTGCTAATATTTGGCCTTGTGCCACTATAGTCTGCACAACAGTACAACAGCTTTGAAGATTTTCATCTGCTTTGTACCATTAAATGTCACAGAAATGATGGTTGAGAATGGTACCTTTGTTGTTATTACTTATACAACAGTTTCTACCAAGCAATTTGATTGGAAGACAGGGTTTCCAGGAGTGACTATATTCCCTGATAACTGCACTACGTTTCACCAGTTATATATCACTCCATTTCAGCTGTGTTCTAATAATTTATACTGTCAGGAGCTTCTTATAATACTGTATATGAGAAATGTAATGCTATGTTGTATACATTAAGTTCCACAGTAAGGCATTGTTTGAAAAAAAGACAGTCTTCAAAATCTAGACCTCCACAATCCAGATCTGCCAGTGCCTGGCACCTGGTAAACATCCATGTCTGTTGCCATTAAAGGGGTCACTGACTGCATTTTTTTTCCCACATTTTAACAGCTCATTCATATCTTAATGAAGTGTTTGTGACACATTTTGTTCACATTTTCTTTAATTTTTTAATTATTTAAGCAAATTTGTTTTGTATTTTCCCTGACTTTCTTGAAACACTTATGATTTAAAGTCTATCACTTTAAGAAACATCCTTCACCTATTCAGCTCCACCCTCCCTGTTATGTCAGTTAGCCGTTAGGTGACTAGCTTCTAGCTTTTAGCCTCCTTCTAGCTCGGATGAGCGGTGCTGGTTCACTGGTCCACAATCAATGGTGTATCTCACGGCACTCCGGCCCATCTCACAATAATTTTGCCGTGATTCCACAACAAATCGCTAGCACTGGGAACCCCCCCCCCCCCCGCCTAAATCAGCATAACTGACCTGGCCTGGGATCAGAAACTGCTGGCCGAGCCAAAGAAAAGCTTGCCAAGCCAAGCTGCTGAGGCACGGGACCTCAAAGGACAGTGTCCTGTTCTGTGGGACTTCACACCCCGTCACAAGGTGGCTCCCCTTTGCTGCCTGCGAGAGTGGAGTGGAATCGCGGAGCCCAGAAGGATAGTGAGGGAGCTGGCTGTGAGAGCCAGCAGCCTAGGGTCCCAGGCTAGGTTGGTTGCAGCGACTGGCGCACCATGCTGGCGATTTGCCGTGGAATCACAGTGAAATTATTGGGAGATGGGCCGGAGTGGCACGAGGTATATTGTCGACTGTGGATTGGTAAACCAGGTGATAACAGGATGGCTATTAGGGTGACTAAGATCTGAAGAAAATAACAATGTAAGCCACACTTGGTGTGAGCCTCCTGGATTACGTTAGCTGGGGGGGCTAATAGCTCAGGGGCTAATAGGCTACCTTTAGCACCCCTTCCATCTATATGACAGACAGCTAGGTGGCCCAATAATAGAGCAGTGGGAGGGCCTCAAGGGTTGTGGTGGGTTTGCTTTATCAAATCTTGACATACTTTGTCAAATATGTATTGTATATGTATATATGTAATATATGTATCACTCCGCTTCAAAGGTGTTCATGTAACCGTTAATTACTAACAGTAATTTACTATCAACTCTCTGAGAATAGCAATACTGTTTTGGGTACCTTAATTTCCACAGTGAGGCACTGCTTGACAGAAATTATACATCTGTGACCCGGCAGTCCCACCCTTTTGAAAAAAAAACTTTGTTTACATCGGCCCTTGTATAAAAGTCGTTAAGTCTGTTTAAACGTCTATTTAAAAAAAAATGCAGTGCTAGAGTTTGATTTATTGTCTCTATTAACAAACCACAAAACCTTATGTGGTGATGGACTCTTTATTTCATCTGAAAATGCCAAGAAAAAGCAAGCAGTGTGCTAAAGCTAAATCACTAGCATGCTAACTAGCCACCTGCACTGATCTGGGCCTTTTCGGTAACGACTCAACAGGTGACCAGTATGTATTAATAAAGAAAGACTTTTGTGCTTGACAATATTTAATTTGTTTACATGTGTGTGAAATGACAATAGACGTCTTCATGCTAATTGAGATGTTTAACAGCAATTACTGGCAACATTTAAAAGGGACTATTTTTTCTCAGCTGCGCAAAATAACTGGTTAAACAAACAAATCATTATATTTTGTCCAGTATTGCTGTCATTTAATAAATTTTGCTTGTGGAATTGTTGTATAAAAGCAATATTACACTCGAGGCCATTACGGTATCATGAATATACCAACTCTGGGTGTGATACTCTAATGCCGTATCACACCTGCACTTACTATATTCATTGATACCATACTCCCTCTCGTGTAATATTGCTTAAATAACATACATTTGGAAGGAAATTTAATATATCAAATAATAATCAATCAAAGCTTTATTTTTATAGCCCTTTTCATACAAAAATTTGTAGCACAAAGTGCTTTACGAGTTAAAAAAAATACAATTATACCCCCTTCCCAACCCACCCCTTCACCCACCCAACTCCATACAGACAGACAGACACACGCACGCACACACACGCACACACACTCATCAATGTGAGACATGGCCGAGCGCCAAGGACCCAGGTGTAGAAGCACCATCTTAGGGAGCCATCAACACAAGGGAAGCGCCAAGTCTACAGCAACAGGAACACCACCTCTGCCACCGCCCAAGACCAGTCATTGGGTGGGCCAGTGCTGTCTCTGTACTGTGGTTCATCCTAAAACCAGACTGGTTTTCATCGAATGCCGCCGTGGACAAAATTGTTGGTACCCCTCTGTTAATGAAAGAAAAACCCACAAAGGTCACAGAAATAACTCGAATCTGACAAAAGTGGTAATAAAGAAAAATTCTATGAAAATTAACCAATGAAAATCAGACAATGCTTTTGAATTGTGGTTCAAGAGAATTACTTGAAAAAATAAACTCATGAAACAGGCCTGGACAAAAATGATGGTACCCCTAGAAAAGATTGAAAATAATGTGACCATAGGGACATGTTCAACCAAGATGTGTCCTCTAATTAACATCACAGGTGTCTACAAACTTGTAATCAGTCAGTCGGCCTATTTAAAGGGTGATGAGTAGTCACTTTGTGCTGTTTGTTGACATGGTGTGTACCATACTAAACATGGACCAGAGGAAGCAAAGGAGAGAGTTGTCTCAGGAGATTAGAAAGAAAATTATAGACAAGCATGTTAAAAGTAAAGGCTATAAGACCATCTCCAAGCAGCTTGATGTTCTTGTGACTACAGTTGCACATATTATTCAGAAATTTAAGATCCACGGGACTGTAGCCAACCTCCCTGGACGTGGCCGCTGGAGGAGACGAATAATACGAATGGTAACAAAAGAGCCCAGGACAACCTCTAAACACATTCATGGTGAACTCCAAGGTCAAGGTACATCAGTGTCAGATCGCACCATCCATCGTTGTTTGAGCCAAAGTGGACTTCAAGGGAGACGACCAAGGAGGACACCACTGTTGAAAACAAATCATAAAAAAGCCAGACTGGAATTTGCCAAACTGCATGTTGACAAGCCACAAAGCTTCTGGGAGAATGTCCTATGGACAGACAAGACAAAACTGGAACTTTTTGGCAAGGCACATCAGCTCTATGTTCACAGACGCAAAAATGAAGCATACCAAGAAAAGAACACTGTCCCTACTGCGAAACATGGAGGAGGTTCTGTTATGTTCTGGGGCTGCTTTGCTGCATCTGGCACAGGGTGTCTTGAATCTGTGCAGGGTACAATGAAATCTCAAGACTATCAAGGTATTCTAGAGAGAAATGTGCTGCCCAGTGTCACAGCTTGGTCTCAGTCGCAGGTCATGGGTCTTGCAACAGGATAATGACCCAAAACACACAGCTAAGAACACCCAAGAATGGCTAAGAGCCAAACATTTGACTATTCTAAAGTGGCCTTCTATGAGCCCTGATCTAAATCCTATTGAACATCTGTGGAAGGAGCTGAAACATGCCGTCTGGAGAAGGCACCCTTCAAACCTGAGACAACTGGAGCAGTTTGCTCATGAGGAGTGGACCAATATACCTGCTGAGAGGTGCAGAAGTCTCATTGACAGTTACAGAAATCGTTTGATTGCAGTGATTGCCTCAAAGGTTGTGCAACAAAATATTAAGTTAAGGGTACCATCATTTTTGTCCAGGCCTGTTTCATGAGTTTGTTTTTTAAAATAATTCTGTTGAACCACAATTCAAAAGCATTGTCTGATTTTCACTGGTCAATTTTCATGGAATTTTTATTTATTATCACTTTTGTCAGATTCAGGTTATTTCTGTGACCATTGTGGGTTTTTCTTTCATTAACAGAGGGGTACCAACAATTTTGTCCACGTGTGTATGTTATTTGATATTAAAAATAATTTAACTGAGCAAAAACAAGCTTTTCTAAAATTTTGCTCAAAAATGGTAAGTTGGATACTGGTCTGTAGTTATTAAAGTTTTCAGAATCTAAATTACTCTTCTTCAAGAGGGATCTCACCACTGCTGTTTTAAAGGTAGCAGGGAAAACCAGTCTGGAGAGAGCAATTCATTATGTTTAGAAGTTCCTCCTGGAAAAATCCACAAAATGTTTTTAAAATTGATGTGGGAATGGGATCTAAAAGACAAGTTGTTGGATTTTCTTGGGAGAAAACTTGACCAAGAGTTTCAGCATCAACGAGGGCAAAACTCTCCAGTATTTCCTCAGATAAAAGCAGAGGTTCCACAGTACTAAAAACAGTATATTGTAATAAAAGATTGGATCTAAAAACGTCTTATTTTACTTCTGAAGTGGTCTGCAAAGTCCTCACATAATGAGTCTGTTGGCATCCTGCCAGACTTTTTAAAATCAGGGTTGATCAGGTGGTCAATAGTGGAGAAAAGGATTCTGGGATTGTTTTTGTGATTATTTATCGGGTCTCTCGCTGAATAAAACTGGTGACGTTAAAAAACACACACAAGTGGTCTGAGACAGCCAAGTCTACAACAGAGGACACACTAGTGGACAGGCTGTAGGTGAAGACAAGGTCTAAGGTGTGTCCTCTGTTGTGAGTCGACTGTGTGATGTGTTGTTTAAAAGCCATACCGTTAAGAAGGCTTAAAAATTTACTAGAAAGAGAATTAGAAGGATCATCTATGAAAAGATTAAAATCACCATCTATGACTACCTTGTTATATTTTGCATGAATGATTGACAGTATGTCAGAAAATTCATTAATAAATGATACACATGGTTTTGGTGGTCTATAAACTAATGCATAAAATTGGAGGGCTGTTAAAAAAAGGGATGGTATTGAAAGGTGGTGTACTCACTATATTAATATAATATTACTTTGGATAGAATATTAATTTTTGTTTTATTTTATGAGAGCATCTGGCAGTGTCTGCCGAGAAAAATACTGGTCCTTGGACAAATGTAGCTGATGACCCCCTGGTTTATGCCATGTAACCATAAAAACACCTAACTTACATCAACAGCATAGTGGCGTGGCATCATCATGCAGCTGCCTCAAAATACTGCAATATTCATTTTTTACACCGTTATCAAAAATTTATACAAGTGCACCGGAGTGGTGGCCTACAGATACAGCATCCACCCCACAACTGGGAGGCTGGGGTTCAAATCCCGGCTGGGTCATGCCAAAGACCATATAAAAAATGGAACTTGCTGCCGTCCAGCTTGGTGTTCAGCAAAAATGGAACAGAGGAGGGAAATGTTGGTTACTGAGCCACAAGGGGTGCAGAAGCCAGTGTCCTGCCCCAAGCCTGAATAAAAATGGGCAGGGTTGTGTCAGGAAGGGCATTCGGCGTAAAACTCTGCTCCAACTCATGGATATGGCAGATATATCGATGTCTGCCGCAGCGACCACACCAGAATGTGGGAATAAAGCTAAAAGAAGAAGAAGATCAAAATTCATACCAGTATTATTGTGAATGATACGATGTGGCACAGCCCTGCTATCAATGAACATATTCATTGATACCGTACTTGCTGTTGTATATTATTGTCTAATTAACCATCTAGCTAGTTATTTAATTGTGAGTCTGACATGCCAAATTAACCCTGAATTTAGTTAACAGGTGTCACACTCTGAGCGCGGGGGGATTCCCCTGGGCTCAGGTTGTCTGCCTCTTTTCATATTTGTACTGGGTTGTCATTTTGAGTTGTCACTTATCCTATATTGTTTCTCAATATGATTTATTTTCCCGTTTACGTTCATTATAGTTTGTTTATTGCATTTTTGAGGTTGCCTGTCTCCATTTTCTGCCATATCATTATGTTTGTATTCTGCTGTGTTCTTTCTCTTGGGGTTGACAGCTGTCTGGGTTTTTTTCTCTGTGTGGGCGTGGCCCTGCCAGCTGTCAGCTCCAATGGCTCCCTCATTATTCCCAGCTGATCCGAATTATGTGTCATTGCTTTCTCATGGCCGTTCAGATAACTCACACCAGTCATTAATTAGTAAAAGGGTTTTTACCCCTATTTAAGGGGAGTTATTTTCATTTCCATTTGCCACTGTCTCGGTTTGCATTCTCCTCGTCTCCACCACAGCCCTGCCCTGGTGCGCAAAATCTTTAAGTTTTCTCTTCCGTTTATTTTTTGTGTTTATAACACTGTGTTGAACTTTATGTTTGCTGGTTCTTTTCAATAAATTGCCCAAACTCACAGTTCAGCGCATGGATCTCATCTTCCTGCCCCAAAGGGCATTCATGACAACAGGAATAATTGTGACCACAGAAAACTAATTTCTCCCCTCTCAAACCAAAATATGAATGGTCAGAAGACAAATAACCATCATTATTTACCAGAGCCAAAGGTCACATCATGCACAGAGTCTAAAATGAGATATTCCATGAGAAGCAATTCAATACAGAGAGGTATCCTGGGGTCTCATTTACACATGCAGGGGGAATGGAAAAGGAGATTGACAGACCAATTGGTGCACGGTCTGCAGTAATGTAGCTGCTGTACTGGAGCGCTGTGATAGAGGGGGGAGCTGAGTGTGGCCATGAGGAATAGGTGGCAACTGAAAAAATATGGCTATGGGTTTAGGAGAAACAAATGAGCATCGAAAGGAGCCAATTAAAGCATACCAGCCTCACAGACACCTCATGGACATGAACACCTTATCACTTTGTGTATGCCACATATACAGTATGTTGCCATTCAGCCATGGATTCTACAGTCAATATTTGAAGATGGATGCCCTCTTAATGAAGCCACAGATGACTCATGATGAAGTCGGTGGTAGTGGTGGTGGTGGTGGGGGGGGGTTCAGGTGATGTGAGTTTACTGTTTTGATATCGTGACGCAGCATCCGCCTTCCATCTGTTCATCCATCCATCTATCAGTCTGTCTGTCCATCCACATTTCACGGGAATCTGTACTACTCGGAGGCATTTTCCCCAATGGTCACTAAACTCACTCACAATGATCCTCAGATGGGTCTGCATTCAGGTTGTGCTCAAGGTCAAGGTCAAAAGTCAGGAGATCTTGGCACTGAGGTGATTTCAGAATTGCTACTCTTCCTAGGTAATTACCCAAGTGGTCATCAAACTCACTCACAAAGATCCTCAGCTAGGTCTGCAGCCAAGCTGTGCTCAAGGTCATTGTCAGCAGTCAGGAGATCAGGGCACTTAAGTGGTTTCTGAAAAATCACCCCTCTTGCAAGACTATTGCCCTAATTTTCAACAAACTCACACATAATAATCCTCAGGTTTGTCTGCATCCAGGTTGAACTCAAGGTCAAGGTCAGGGTCAAAGGTCAGGAGATCTGGGCATTTGTTTTTGTTTTTTTTTTTGGCAAACCCATCCACAAAGATCCTCAGATGGGTCTGCATCTGGACTGTGCTTAAGGTTAAATAATTTGCTGTTGTTGTTGTTGTTGTTGTGCATGGGTGCCTACAGAGCACATGCACAACAATGACATATTATTTGCAAATCTTTGGACCAATTAAGAAGTGAAATTGAAAAATTTCTCACAGAAACCTGAATGTTCCAGGAGCCCCAGGTTGGAGACCCCTGATCTAGGTAGTGCTGTAAGCATCCTATGCTGTGGGGTTTTTGTGCATTTTCTTCAATAAAGACTTCATCACTCACCACATCACTGACTCCTGACTTTCTATATGGGTCCTATAAGCAAACACATGACAGGATTTCACACCCAACAAGGCCCCATCCACAGTGGACATGCCGGAAAGATAATATTTCTGAGTGTCCATGGGAACACCTTAGCATTGTAAGAGATGCCTCACCACTGAAAGTCTACCGCAAACAAATGTTTTCTATTTTAACTTGTTAATTAATTCATAAATCTTTCCAACAGCGCACTAGTGAGTGATCTGAATATTGGAATTTTACTCAACCTGTATTCATATCCAGTATAAAAATGTAGTCCCATTTGTATGAATGCTTATAATGTTTCTCTGAAATTAATTTCTTCTGGCAGTTTGTGAAAGGAGCCCTTCTTCAGCGCTGATCAGAACTGGCCTTGATTAGCGCACGTCTCCCAAAAACAGCAGCTTAAATCCTTACAGTCACACTGATTTGCCGTGTTTGAATTGATGCAGCCATCTGGACTGCCTCGTCCTCCTCTCACAGCAAAGCCTCTCAATGTGGCTGCTGATTCAGATCCAGGACTGTTTACTGTTCAGAGTGTAAAAGCATACAGATTTCTTCAATAAATACCTGCTAACTGAAAAGGCCTTTATTGCATCAGAAACATCAAAAGAACCTGTGCACTGTGGGGCAGAAGTATCTGCATCAATATTGTTCTGATGATGTTATGATGAAAGGACATCTCTAGGCATAATTCTTCAAATAAATTATACATGGGTGGTAGATGTTCTTCAGCCTTGTGTTTGCAATGTAAAATACAGGTGGATGTTTTAATGATATTGTTAAACATGAATATTTCTATACTGATGTCCTTGTACTGCAATGGTACATACAGTGTATGATAATTAACTATACTGATATGATTTAGGTTATTATCTGAACTATCATATGCACATGGATAAACAGTAAAACTCAATGGGAAGGATTTGTCAGAGGGTTTTTTTTCATGAGCTTTTTCACTGTTTCAGAGGATATCAGTTTGAATTCACTTGTTTCATGTATTATTTCTTTTGTGTCACTTTGATGTGTGAATCATGTATGCAGTTTGTGCACCGAGAGTGAATCCCTGTCATTAAATCTCCTTTCATGGTTGGAGCCTGAGGGTGAAACCTAAAAGTTGTATGTTCGGACTGAGTCTTAGTATTGCAGTCATTTCAATGCTTAAAAAATTGATGGAGGTTAGGATAAATTTCTAATATTTAAATGGTAGCATGATGTAGAGGCTGGTGATGTTGCTCTAGGTTTGGTTTCTGTTTGGAGTTTGCACCTTCTCCATGGGACCATGTTTGTTTCCTCCAGAGGCTGCAGTTTTCTTCCTACAGTCAGTACGTTAACTGGTGATTGACCCTGTGATTCTGAGTTGGATAAGGGATGGTAAATGGTACTGTAAATGGCGTTCACTTATATAGTGCTCTTTCTCATCTCTATATGACCAAAGCGCTTTACAGATCCTGCTATCCACCCATTCACACACTGATGGTGGCAGAGCTGCCATACACAGGCGCTGGTCTGACCCAGCAGGAGCAACTGGGGGGAGGATGAAGAAAAATTGGATGGATTAACATCTTTTTAACTGTCTCTTTAAATTAGATGGAAAATTTGGGGTGTGGGGGGGGAGGCAGATTTGGATCACTTCAGAAGAATACAAGTCAAACACAAAATGAATGGAATAATATCACTATTCCAATAACATTATTTCACTTCATGTATGGGGTCTGATACCTACAATGCAGTGCTGGCACATGCATTTGCATAACTCTGCTAGGAGCAGGCAGAAAAAAATTGAAAGCACCCAATGCAAAGCTCCATGGCAACCACAGAGTTGATATACCCACCTACAGTACATCATTGTCATCTGCCAACAATAGAGAGCCTAACCCTGGATTTACACTGACTCCAGATGCAGTACTTTACAGCTGCGATCCAGCCTCCGCAGCAAACAGTTCCCATTCTCGTCAATTTTCTAATTCCAACCTCGTCCGGACCACTGTGAAACGAATCTGGCTCATCAGAGTCGGTTCGCTAATGAAATGCAACAAGTCTATTTTTGATGGATGCCGGATACAATCCACAAGGAAATCTCGTGGTATCTCATGGTATTTAATAGCCGTTTGATCATTAAAAATGATTTAAGGATGGTCCATTATTTTCTGAGGTCTACTCCTCCACCACTGTGTCAGAGAAGGTAAAAACTTGACATAACATACAAACGCTTCCTAGAATTAAAATTACTGGGCTACTTATGTTTTATTTAGAGCCCAAAAATCTAGGTGGGGAGCTGCTACATCACACTTCCTTGTTGTTATCACGTGATCATGATTGGTTCATCTCGGTCACTCTTGGGTCTTTCTTGAGATCTCGTTTTATTTTGTATAATTCTCTCATGATCTTGTATTTCAAACTCTGCTCTCATCCATGCCGCTGCAAAACACAAACGGATTTGGTATCCGATGGTATTTGATAAGCAAATATTTTGCTAATATTGTTTTATCTCATTGTCATAATCAACGTGTTTTATTTAACACTATTGACTTTGTTCTTAATACCCCACAGACTGACTGTATGGAGGCCTCCTCTGAGTTATGCAATGATTTTATGAACTTTTTTATTGATAAGGTGGCCACCACCAGGGCTCTCATCTCAGCTCCTGCCTCTGATCCCTCTGTCTCTGTCCCTTATTCTGCTGCTTTTGATCAGTCTGAACCTGTGACTCTGTCATTTTTAGAGGATGTGGTTGGCCACATTAAGCCCTCAGGGTCTCCCTGTGATGCTGTCCCTCCTAGACTTTTTAAAGAGGTGCTTCCCAGTATAGGCCAGTCAGTTCTCACCATCTTGAACAGCAGCCTGTCATCTGGTGTGGTTCCTGCAAATTTTAAACATGCAGTAGTGCAGCCCTTGATTAAGAAACCTGGTCTCGATCATACCATGTTGGCAAATTTTAGGCCTATTTCCAAGCTGCCATTTCTCTCAAAAATTTTAGAGAAAATTGTCTATATGCAGCTGAAATGTTTTCTGGATGAACACGGTATTTTGGAAATTTTTCAATCTGGTTTCAAAGCTCTTCATAGCACAGAGACAGCCTTGTTAAGAGTTTTTAACAATATTCTCTTAGCATGCGATTCAGGTGAATATGCTGTATGTTGCTTGATTTAACTGCTGCCTTAGACACAGTGGGCCATCATGTTTTAATTTCCCGTTTGCAGCACCTAGTGGGCATTTGTGGCACTGCTCTTAACTGGTTTAGGTCCTATCTGGCAGACAGGACTTTTAAAGTTAGCATGTCTGGGTTTGAATCCTCTTCTCCTTCTCTGCCTTACGGGGTCCCACAGGGGTCAATTCTAGGGCCCATGCTTTTTTCTCTGTTCATACTTCCACTGGGTTCCATTTTTAAAAAGCATGGTATCTCTTTCCACTTGTATGCTGATGACTGTCAGATTTACCGTATGTACCTCTAAAACAAAAGGCTGCCTCATCAGTAAACTCACTTCTGGCATGCATTGAAGACATAAAGTCTTGGATGGCCCTAAACTTCCTAAATTTTAATGTTAAGAAGACCGAAGTGGTGGTGTTTGGACCTAGTCGCCCCTGTGAGTCCCCTCCTGTATACTTGAGCCCCCTTACTCCTTATGTTAAATCCACAGCTAGGAACCTTGGTTTTATCATGGACAATGATTTTAAATTAGACACACAGATTCGTTCTGTGGTAAAATCCAGCTTCTTTCATCTAAGGCGTTTAGCAAAAGTAAAACCCATTCTCTCTAGACCACACCTGGGAACAGTAATCCATGCTTTAATTTCATCTCGGCTGGATTACTGTAATGCACTTTACGCCGGTGTCAGCCAGTCATCTCTTTCCCGTCTGCAGCTGGTTCAAAGCGCTGCTGCTCGTCTTTTAACAGGTACACTTGGAAGCGATCACATCACACCCATCTTGGCTTCACTCCACTGGCTGCCCGTGTATTTTAGAGTTTGTTTTAAAAAATTTTATTTGTTTTTAAATCCTTGAACGGTCTTGCTCTGCCTTACCTCTCTGAGCTTCTGCATCCCTACGCTCCCACACGGTCCCTTAGGTCAGCTGAACAGCTGCTTTTGGAGGTACCAAAGGCGAGGCGCAAGCTCAGAGGGGACAGAGCCTTTTTGATCATGGCCCCCAGGTTATGGAATGATTTACCCCTGGACATTAGACAAGCACCTTCACTGTCCATTTTTAAAACACGTCTTAAAACACACTTTTACTCCCTGGCCTTCGACCCAGTATGAGACATTGATTTTAAGATAAGATAAGATAAGATAAGCCTTTATTAGTCCCACAACGGGGAAATTCCAGGATTGCAACAGCACAGGGATAGCAACACTCAGAGCAACAATCAGAAGGCAAGAAAAAAAAAAAAAAAAAGCAAGCAAGAGCAGCTAATATACATATGTACATATTACTATAAAATATATATATACACACACACACACACAGACACACAGTGCAGAGCATTGTAGCTGGATGGAATAAATATATGAATATATGAACACACAGTGCAGAGCATTGTAGCTAGATGGAATAAATATGTAAATATATAAACACCCACAGTACGGAGCATTGCAGCTAGGTGGAATAAATATGCAAGTATATAAACACACACAGTGCGGAGCAATGTATCTAGATGGAATAATATGTAGATATATAAAAACACAGTGCGGAGCATTGTAGCTAGATGGAATAAATATATAGATATATAAATATAAACACACCCAGTGCTGAGCATTGTAGCTAGATGGAATAAATATATAGATATATAAATATAAACACACCCAGTGCAGAGCATTGTAGCTAGATGGAATAAATATGTAAATATATAAACACACACAGTGCAGAGCATTGTTGCTAGGTGGGATGAAACAGCATAACCGTCTATTTAGTTATCCTACATGGTATGATTATGTGCCCATACATATTCTCACCCTCCATAGCGACCGGTATGTTCCTAGTTGTATGCCGGAGAGGACCATTGTGTAAGTCTATTGCATCTTTTGCATTCAAAAAAAAACTATTAGTTTGTTACGTCTTTTTGCTATCTCTGCGAGCAGCCCTGCTTAGGTTGTACAGTCTGACAGCCGTTGGTAGGAAGGACCTACGAAACCTCTCGGTTGTGCACCTGGGATGATGTAGTCTGCTGCTAAATGAGCTCCTCAGTGCATCCAGTATGTCCTGCATAGGGTGGAACTCGGACTCCAGCAGAGATGACAGTTTAGCCACCGTCCTTCTCTCTCCTATCTCCTCCATCGGATCAAGGCGTTGCCCCAGGACAGAGCTAGCTTTCTTAATCAGTTTGTTCAGTCTCTTCCTATCGGCTGCAGTAATGCCACTGCCCCAGCAGACCACTCCAAAAGTGATGGCTGATGCCACCACCGTGTCATAGAATGACTTCAGCAGCGCCCCTTGTACACCAAAAGACCTGAGTCTCCTCAGCAGGAACAGCCTGCGCTGTCCCTTCTTGTAGAGTGCGTCAGTATTGTGTGACCAGTCTAGTTTATTGTTCAGATGAATACCCAGGTACTTGTAGGATGTCACCATCTCGATGTCTGTTCCCTGTATATTTACTGGTGCTGTGAGGGGCTGCCCATGCCTGCGGCAGTCCACCACCAGCTCCTTAGTTTTCCTCGCGTTGATCTGGAGGCAGTTCCGATGGCACCAGTCCACAAAGTCCTGGATAAGCCCTCTGTACTCAGCTTCATCTCCGCTGGAGATGAGACCAACGATCGCAGAGTCATCAGAGAACTTCTGTTTATTGAATGAAATGGATTTTTATTTTATTTTACTTTTTATTTATGAATTTATTTATTTTTACTGTGATTCTTGTGTTAGCGCCCTTTGTGTTAGTGCCCTGCTTTTATGTTCTCTTGCTGTACAGCACTTTGTGTAGTGAGTGTTGCTTTTAAAGGGCTTTATAAATAAAGTTGATTGATTGATTGATTGATTGACTGATTGATTGATTGGTAGGGACAAACGCAAGGCTCCATCTGCATTGCATCTGCCACATACTGCATCCAGAGACATGTAAATCCTTGGTAATGGTGCGCTCAGAAATTCGTGTTGCTCTTGCACAAATACAGATGCCAGACTTGAAGTCAACAAGTGAAAATTTGCCCTAAAGAGGACTGATGTTATCTTCATAACCTCTGCTGCTGCAGGATATCACTGGTAGATTCAAACTACAGACACTCCGTCTCAGCCGTGGAGCTCAAGTCCATCTGTCACTATTGAGTGGCGGTCTCACTTTCAGACAGTTTATCCTCCATTACTGATACTCCTGGTGATGGCAGAATCTCAATGCTGATTGGCTATTGTGACCAAGCATCAACCAAATTTTGTGTTGAGTTGAGCATATTCACATGTATTTATTTTGCCTGGAGAAAATGTATTAACATCTTTGCACTGACTTTGTATGTAATCGTGCCCCTTGGAAAAATCCCTTTCGCCTCGTCCCTCTGCCTCCACCTCATGGGACCTAATTAGAAATTACGTTTTGATCCCGATCAGTTGTTTGTACAATTGTAGGTTGATATATAACTGTTCTGTAGGGTTATGAGAATACATAAATAGAAAGACTATAAGTCATAAGTTGTGTGTTATGTCATCATTTTTGAAGAGAGCTCAAGAGAAACTGACTAACAGCCCTTTGGCGTAGCTACAGCTGCGGACAAGGTCACATTTGTAGTGGCTGCCTCCTCTTCAGATGTTTTTTTCCTTAAGCTACAGTCACAAATACCCTTACGAACGGCTGCTGATTTTTGGACCATTTTGAAGGGCCTTCTTAAGGTGGCCATAGTAGAATCCAGCATTCGTAGACCATTTGTAAGCTCGTGGCCAGGTCAATGGTCTTGTTCAAGATTTCTATGAAAACTCCTCATCATAAGGCGGCCGTATGTATGCCATAGGAACTACGTAAAAACTACCAAGATGTTGACCATAAGTATGCCTCAAGAACATCTTAAGTTGTTCTTGAGGGCCCCTTACAGCGGTCGTAGGAAATGCCATACGAATCCCCATTTGTACGGAGCTTGTACAGCGTGCATAAGGCGGTAGTGAGGCACTCATAAGGTGGAAGTATGTCATTTGTGCAAAATTTGTGCTGACCAAATGCACCAAAAGCTGTAAATTCTTCCTACCAACTACTTGAAAGTGCCGTGAGTTGCACAAAAATTTTTGTAAGATAGCAGTAAGTATGGTAAATGGTAAATGGCGTTCACTTATATAGCACTTTTTACTCATCTCTAGATGACCAAAGTGCTTTACAGATCCTGCTATCCACCCATTCAGACATTCATTCACACACTGATGGCAGCGTAGGAAGATCCCAAGGCACCCTTATGAACAACGTAAGAACTGTAGGGCCATTGTACGACAGAAAAGCACCTCATTTCTCAAGAATGCCTCAAGTGGCTCTTGCAAACTGAACAGCAGCCGTAAAAAACTATGCCCCCTCCACAAATGTTTGCAAGCTCCAGAATTCGTAGGAACTGGGAGATTCTTACGAAACCATTGTTTGTAAGAATCTTTGTGACCGTAGTTTTAGTCAAAAGAAAAAGAGATGAGGTCTGACAGGGTATCCACCATGATTGTGTTTGGTGATGTCTATAGTATTAGACAAGTAGATGCAGTTGGGTAAGCAGTTTCACACAAAACTAAGTTGTTTTTATTTTATGATCACATACAACTTTGCTTATGCAGAGAAATATTTAAATTTCACAAACACAATGCATAATCCATAGCTAAATTCAGTCAGAATCAAAAATTAATTTCTGTCTTGCCACTGGCTCCCATACATATTTTTTCCAATGATAGGTCCCATGATGTGGAAGTGGAGAAGTGGGAGTCTACTTGAAATCCAGTATATGTAGCATATTTTAAGATTGCTTATTTAATTATTTGATTTATTAAGCAATAGTTCATTGTTGTCGAAAAAGGAATCATTCTTGTTCCTTTTCCATTTATCAGGTGGGTAGTCACAGCTTGACTGCAGAGGGTTTATATATCCATCTTCTTTTGTTCTTGGTTTAAGAAGTTTTTCAGCATATCAACTGTCCTTAGGATTTTTTTGTGTTAAGTTCATACTTCTCTAACTCCATCATTCATACGAATTTCCTCAGGTGTTGGTTCCTTCTGTTTTTCCCCAGTTCTCTCTCCTCTGCTGCATTCCCTTCTTCAAAAATCTTGCAGTTTCCAAGAAGATTATGACACACAAACTGGTCCATTTTCAGCCACGTGTAATGAGGATTAAAAAAAATCAGATACAAGATTTAACTGTAAAATACTTGCACTTCTTGCACTAAAATAGCTGCAAATGGTATGGCTTAGATTGTAATTTTGTATTTTATTACAACCATGAATGTAACTTTTGCATAAAAAATTAAGTAAATTTCCTTATGAATGGTCAGGATCTGATGGGCCGTAAAAGGAGGAAACCCAGTGGAGTGAGATGGAAGAGAAGAATGTTTTCCTACGCATGACTCTGCAGCAGTTATCCAACTTCAGTCACATGAAGGATGAATAAGAAAATTCAGGGGAAGTTTGGTTGGGGAGGGCGCACAGAAAAAAAGAGGAAAACAAGGGAAGCAAAACAAACAAAAAATCTTTGAATTTTATTACTATTTTATAGCTATACATTCTGCATGCAGAGGCTTCCAAAAATGATTATTTTAAATTGTGTACAGGTCAGATTGGTGTGTGTGTGCTTGCATGTATGTGTGCATGTATGCGTGTGTAACCAAAAAGGTCAGTTCAAGATTGAGTGTTAAAAAACAACAGTGTAAAATCTTGTCTTTGTTAAGCCATCCATCCATCCATCCATCCATCCATCTTCTACCACTTTTCCGGAGGTCCGGGTCGCGGAGGAAGCAGCTCAAGAAGAGAAGCCCAGACTTCCCTCTCCCCAGTCACCTGCTCCAGCTCTTCAGAGAGGATACCAAGGCGTTCCCAGACCAGCTGGGAGACATAGTCTCCCCACCGAGTCCTGGGTCTGCCCCGGGGTCTCCTCCCAGTGGGATGTGCCCGAAATACCTCAAGTGGGAGGCGTCCAGGAGGCATCCTAATCAGATGCCCATACCACCTCAACTGACTCCTTTCAATGTGGAGGAGCAGCGGTTCTACTCTGAGCCTCTCCCGGATGACTGAGCTCCTCACCCTACCTCTGAGGGTGAGTCCAGCAATCCTACAGAGAAAGCTCATTTCAGCCGCTTGTATCCGCAATCTCGTTCTTTCGGTCATTACCCAAAGCTCGTGACCATAGGTGAGAGTAGGAACGTAGATTGACTGGTAAATTGACAGCTTTGCCTTAGAACTAAGCTCCCTCTTCACCACAACAGACCAGTACAACGTCCGCATCACTGCAGATGCTGCTCCGATCCGTCTGTCAATCTCTTGCTCCATTCTCCCCTCACTCGTGAATAAGACCCCAAGATACTTAAACTCCTCCACTTGGGGCAGGAGCCTGTCCCCAACCCAGAAAGGACAATCCACCTTTTTCCGGCTGAAGACCATGGACTCGGACTTGGAGGTGCTGATTCTCATCCCAGCCGCTTCACACTCAGCGGCAAACCTTCCCAGCAACAGCTGTAGGTCATTGCTGGATGAAGCCAACAGGACAACGTCATCTGCAAACAACAGACATGAGATCCTGTGGTCACCAAGCATGACACCCTCCATTTCCTGGATGCGCCTAGAAATCCTGTCCATAAAAATTATGAACAGGATCGGTGACAAAGGGCAGCCCTGGCAGAGTCCAACTCTCAGTGGGAATGACTCCGACTGGGTGATGGCAATACGAACCAAACTCTCACAACGGTCATACAGAGACCGAATAGCTCATAACAACAAGCCCGATACCCCATACTCCCGAAGCACCCCCCACAAAAAACCACGAGAGACGCGGCCAAATGCCTTCTCCAAGTCCACAAAGCACATGTAAACTGGTTGGGCAAACTCCCACGAACCCTCAAGAATTCTCAAGAGGGTAAAGAGCTGGTCCGATGTGCCATGGCCAG
Organism: Pholidichthys leucotaenia; assembly: GCA_020510985.1. Classification (NCBI taxonomy): domain Eukaryota; kingdom Metazoa; phylum Chordata; class Actinopteri; order Cichliformes; family Pholidichthyidae; genus Pholidichthys; species Pholidichthys leucotaenia. The sequence goes on from CM035837.1 coordinate 243,401,551, forward strand.
GATGAAAACCACATTGCTCCTCCTGAATCCGAGGTTCGACCAGCGGCCGGACTCTCCTCTCCAGTACCTTGGCATAGACCTTCCCAGGGAGGCTGAGGAGGGTGATCTGTCTAAAGTTAGAGCACACCCTCCGGTCCCTTTTTTTGAAGAGAGGAACCACCACCCCGGTTTGCCATGCCAAAGGCACTGCCCCCGACCTCCACGCAATATTGCAGAGCGTGTCAATCATGACAGCCCAACAACATCCAGGGCCTTGAGGTACTCAGGGCGAATTTCATCCACCCCCGGGGCCCGGCCACCAAGGAGATTTTTAACCACCTTGGCAACCTCAAGCCCCTGTGATAGGTGAGTCATCCCCCTCGTCCACAAGCCCTGCTTCCTCTGTGGAAGGCGTATCAGTGGGATTGAGGAGATCCTTGAAGTATTCCTTCCACCGCTCGACGATATCCCCAGTCGAAGTCAACAGCGCACCATCCGCACCATACACAGTGTGGACAGGGAGCTGCTTTCCCTTCCTGAGCCACCGGACAGTTTGCCAGAATCTCTTCGAGGCCGATCGAAAGTCTTGTTCCATGGCCTCACCGAACTCCTCCCATACCCAGGTTTTTGCTTCAGCAGCCACCCGAGCTCACTCCGCTTGGCCTGCCGGTACACCTCAGCTGCTTCGGGAGTCCCACAAGCCAACCAAGCTTGATAGGACTCCTTCTTCAGCTTAATGGCCTCCCTCACCACTGGTGTCCACCACTTGGTTCAGGGGTTGCCACCACGAAATGCACCGACCACCTTACGGCCGCAGCTCTGGGCCGCCGCTTCAACAACAGAGGTGGAGAACATGGTCCATTCAGACTCCATGTCTCCAGAGTCCCTCGGAATGTGGTTGAAGTTCTTCCGGAGGTGGGAGTTGAAGACCTCCCGGACAGGGGCCTCAGCCAGACGTTCCCAGCACACCCTCACTATACGTTTGGGTCTACCAGGTCTGAATGGCTTCCTCCCCCGCCATCGGATCCAACTCACCACCAGGTGGTGATCAGTTGAAAGCTCTGCACCTCTCTTTACCCGAGTGTCCAAGACATACGGTCGCAGGTCTGATGACACGATAACAAAATCGATCATTGACCTGCGACCTAGGGTGTCCTGGTGCCAGGTGCACATATGGACACCCTTATGCTTGAACATGGTGTTCGTTATGGACAAACTGTGGTTAGCACAGAAGTCCAATAACTGAACATCAATCAAGTTCAGATCGGGCAGGCCGTTCCTCCCAATCACCCCCCTCCAGGTTTCACTGTCGTTGCCTACGTGCGCATTGAAGCCCGCCAGTAGGACAATGGAGTCTCCAAGAGGAGCACCCTCCAGCACCCCAGTCACAGACTCCAAAAAGGGTGGGTACTCTGAAACATCATTAGGTGCATAGGCACAAATGATGGTCAGGACCCGTTTCCCAACCCAAAGGTGCAGGGAAGCAACCCTTTCATCCACCAGGGAAAACTCCAATATAGAGGCAGCAAGGTGGAGGGATACAAGAATACCCACCCCTGCTCGTCGCCTCTCGCCCGGGACAACTCCAGAAAAGGCCAAGCTCTAGCCCCTCTCCAGGAGACTGGTTCCAGAACCGGAGCTGTGCGTTGAAGTGAGGCCGACTATATCTAGCCGGTATCTCTCAACCTCGTACACAAGCTCAGGCTCCTTCCCCACCAGAGAGGTAATATTCCACGTACCAAAAGCCAGTTTAGAAAGCTTGGGATCAGTCCGCCAAGGTCTCCGCCTTTGACCACCACCTAATCCACATAGCACCGGACCCCCATGATCCCTCCTGCAGGTGGTGAGCCTACTGGAGGACAGACCCATGTAACTCCTTCGGGCTGAGCCCTGCCGGGTCCCATGGGTGGAAACCCGGCCACCAGACGCTAGCCATCGAGCCCCTCCCCCAGGCCTGGCTCCAGGGTGGGGCCCCGGTAACCCCATACCGGGCGGGGTACACTGAATCCTTGGTCGAGAATTTATCATGAGAGTCTGTTGGATCATTCTTAGTCTGGCCCTTCACCCAGGACTAGTTTGTCTTGGGTGACCCTACCAGAGGCAAATTGCCCCGGACAACATAGCTCCTTGGATCACTGGGGCACGCAAACCCCTCACCACGATAAGGTGACGATCCATGAGGGAGTTTGTCAAGACAAAAATAGATATTTGTCATCTAGCGTATATACTCGTGGACGACATTTTATTCGCCCTGAATCTCCTTTAGGAGAACACTTGAGTTAAAAGCTGATGACTCTTAACGTCGTTACATCTGATCAAAGTCATTTTAATACCATTTAATGACCTTATGATGCCATATTGATCAGCACAGTCATCGGTCATGACGATTTTGTTATTGATATTCAATGACCCTCCTCTCTATGACCCCAGCAGCCTTTAAGAAGGTCATATATTCCGAGCACACATACTCTCATCCCCTTCTGAAAAACTGTGAGGTGATCATATCACTTTTTTCATTTATCATATATGCATTGGTTTTGGCACCTCTGACCTATCAATTGCCTTCTTCTTTTAACTGTTTCTTCACAGCAACCCTGTCATCTCCATCTGCATGCAATTACTGGCATGCATCTCTTTTCGTACATGTTGCAATAAAGCACAACCACAGTGTTCATCAAATATGTACCATCAAGCACAATTTTAAACTCTCTCTTCTAACGTATTTCCCATTGTTTGAAGTGGAGAGGTCACTTTAGTCACTGGTAAGCATAGTGGCCTTTGTGGCTGAAGCTCTTGCCATCTGCGCCCCAACATCAACTCACCCTTTAAAAGAAAAACATCCTCTTTTCATTAAAGTCAGAATCATGGGCGTCCAGACCATGATTCAGTGTTAATTGCTTAATTATGCTCCACAGTGCACCTGTTTGAAAGTGGCTGCATCTGTTTTGTCTTTCTAATCATTCATTCAGGATTTCCTCTACTGGTCTAATTCCTCTGCAGATTAAATAATTAAAACAAGTCCATCTTACACTATGTTGGATACTGCCAGGTATCAAATAAGACTGAATAACAGCCACCTCATTTTACTGAACTGAAAAATGTCAGGGTCACACGCAATTCTAAATAGAATATACATAGCATAGTGATAGAAGAACTAAAGTATAGTTGCTTTTAAAATGCAACAGAAAGTTGTGCCATTCAGTTACAGTTTCAAAATATTCCACAACACAGGTCTGTAACAACACTGTTAATGTTGAGAAATTTGCCATTAAGTATTGTGTGCAGACTTGTTGCAGCATAATATCTGGATATGCAAACTGTGTCATCTTTTACAGGGGTGTGTGGCTTGATTCATGGTTTTATGAAAGCTTAATGAGAGAAGACATTCTTTGATAAAATTCTGTGTGTGTGTGTGTGTGTGTGTGTGTGTGTGTGTGTGTGTGTGTGAGAGAGAGAGAGAGAGATGGGGTAGGACTGGGGTCCCCTCTTCTTCACCTCGAGCATTTTCTTCGCATCATGCAGCCCATCTGCAGGTGCTGTTCCTGAACAGCAGCACCACTCCCTCCTCTGCTTTCACCGAATACAGGTCCTGCTTTCTCGTCCAGACCTTGAAACACGATTGTATTGAAATGACTCATGCTGTCCTTTTTTTTTTCTCAGTCAGAGAGAGCGTTCTTTTATTCCTGACTTGGTCTTCACAATCTTCTGAGAAAAGCATGTCGTATACTTTTGGCTTTATCTTTTTATTGCACTTTAAAGTCACTTTCACTGTTTAAAAATGCAATTTTCATCAAAAAACCTCGAGACTTTTCAGCTTTAACAGGCCACATTGGTCTGGGGCAGACTGCTGTCATTGCTCTGGATCAGCGTATTTCATGTAGGTAATGTTTGCGTGTGACATTTTTATCCAGAACCAGCCCACACACTTCTTGGGGTGTCAGTAACTTATGTGAACAAGACGGAGCTGCCAAGACAAAACTCACTACCATGTGGCACCAGATTGGAAATGAAGCAAACTGTTTATTAATAATTTTGCTGAAAAAAAAAAAGCAAAACACCACTGGGATCATGCAGAGTGTGAAAAACAAAATGTCCGTCCTAAATTAACATGAAAAGCATCTGAGATGGAATAATGAGCTGAGATTTTTAGACTTATTTTTCATGGCTTATGTGGCCATGTTCAGCGCAAAAATGGGCACCACTGAGGTCATTTGTGACATTAGGTGCGTTTTAATAGGACTTGGGGGTTTGAGCACTGGCTCAGGAGCGGGCCATCCAATAACCAGAGGGTTGGTGGTTCGAATCCCATGCTTCACAGTCACCCTGCCGTTGCGTCCCTGGGCAAGACACTTTACCCGCCTGTCCTTGACACTGGGCATGCATGTGTATAAATGTTCGGTAGTGGTCGGAGAGGCCGTTGGCACGGATTGGCAGCCATGTTTCCGTCAGTCTGCCCCAGGGCAGCTGTGGCTACAGTAGTAGCTTACCACGATCAATGTCTGTCTGGAGTGAATGAATAACGGATCACTGTAAGCGCTTTGAGATGTCACTTGACATGTAAATCACCATATAAATCCAATCCGTTATTTTTATTATCATTATCATTATTATAAGCTACAGCTGAAACCCGAAGTTTGCATACACTTTATAAAAAGACACATAACCTTTTTTTCTCTGTGCCCGACATTAAATCAGACTAAACTTTCCCTTTTTTAGGTCAGTTAGGATTACCAAAATTATTATTTTTTGCTAAATAGTTTTTTTTTTTTAGAGAATTTATTGCTTTCTTCAAAGTCAGAAGTTTACATGCATCTCCTCAGTATTTGGCAGAATTGCCTTTAAACTGTATGACTTGGGTCAAACGTTTTGGGCCTCCTTCCACAAGCTTCTCCCAATAGTTTGCTGGAATTCTGGTCCATTCCTGCTGACAGAACTGGTGGAACTGAGTCAGGTTTGTTGGCCGTCTTGCTCTCACACATCTTTTCAGCTCTGACCATAAATTTTCTATGGGACTGAGATCAGGGCTTTGTGATGGCCACTCCAAATCATTGACTTTGTTGTCCTTAAGCTACTTTGTAACTAATTTGGTGGTATACTTAGTCATCGTCCATCTGGAAGACCCATTTGAACCCATTTGAACTTAATTCCCCGCTGACTCTCTTACCATCATCTCTTACCATCCTCACCTGCACATAACTGCCCATCTAACTTATTGTACATTATTTGCACATAACAGTACTCTTAACTTTCTGCACTGCTGCATATATTTGCATATATTTGCTTAAATTGCACATACTGTCAATTACTGTATATACTGCACTGCTGTCCTTTGCACTTCTGATTGGATGCTAAACTGTTTCGTTACCTTGTATTCATACATGTGTAATGACAATAAAGTTGAATCTAATCTAATCTAATTTGCTCCCAAGCTTCAACTTCCTGGCTAATGTCTTGAGATGTTGCTTCAATATTTCCACATAATGTTCTTTCCTCATGATGCCATCTATTTTGTGAAGTGCACCAGTCCCTCCTGGAGTAAAAGACCCACAACATGATGCTGCCACCCCTGTAGGGAGTGGCAGCATTAGACGGTTGGGAGAACACCATCCCAACTGTTCTCCGGCTTGTAAGCTTCCAGTTTTCCCTCCAAATGTAACGATGGTCATTATGGCCAAACACTTCAATTTTAGTTTTATCAGACCACAGGAAAATTAGGGTCTTTGTCCCTGTGTGCATTTCCAAACTGTAATCTGGCTTTTTTATGGTGCTTTTGGAATTAATGTCTTCTTCCTCGCTAAGTGCCCTTTCAGCCCATATCAGTACAGGACTCATTTCACTGTGATAATGACACTCTTTCACCAGTATCTTCACAAGGTCTTTTGCTTTTGTTCTGGGGTTGATATGCACATTTTACACCAGAACACATTCGTCTCTGGGACACAAACCCCGTCTACTTCCTGAGCGATATGATGGCTGGACATTCCCATGGTGTTTATACTTACGTATAATTGTTTGAACAGATGAACGTGGCACCTTCAGGCAACTGGAAATTGTACCCAAGGATGAACCAGACTTGCGGAGGTCCACAATTCTCTTCCTGATATCTTGGCTGATTTCTTCTGATTTTCCCATGATGTCACACAAGGAAGCAGTGTGTTTGAGGTGTGCCTTAAAATACATCCACAGGTGTGTCTCCAATTAACTCAAATGTTGCCATTTAGCCTATCAGAACCTTCCAAAGCCATGACATCATCATCTGGGCTTTCCCAAATTGTTTAAAGGCATAGTAATCTTAGTGTATGTAAACTTCAGACTCTGAAGAAAGTAATAATAAAGTCTCTAAAAATATTATCAAATATTAAAAAAATTGTAGCCAATAGATTATAATTTTGGTATCCTAACTGAACTAAAACAGGAGAAGTTTAGTCTGATTTAATGCCAGACAGTGAGAAAAAAAGGTTGTGTTTTTATACAGTATATGTAAACTTCTGGTTTCAATGGTATATGGTTACAGATGGATATATAACAGATGTAATATACTGGCACATACAGTGGGGGAAATAATTTTTTGATCCCCGGCTGAATTTAAGTTTGCCCCCTTACAAAGAAATAAACAGTCCATAATTTTTATGGTAGGTTTATTTTAAGAGAGAGAGAAAGAAGATAAAAAAAAAAAAAAATCCAGAAAAAATGTCATTGCGATTGGTCCTCCCAGCTGGTCCTTCTTGGTCAAGCTCTCCTATTATTTTATATAATTCTCATGTGATCTTGTAATTCAAACCCTGTTCTTATCCATGCCTCTTCAAAACACAAACATAGTTGATGGGGAAAGCCGCGAGACTCAAATCGTATATTGCAGCTGTAACGCATCCGGAGTCAGTGGAAATCCAGGATGAGATGTTACACTGCTAGAAATATTCAAAGGAGGAAAACAGATCCCTCCAATTTGTCATTGCTTTGCACTACAATGCTTCAAGACTAAAATATCTTTGCTGAAAAGTTCATAGCATGGCCATGGATCATTCTGAGTAACCCGCCTGCCTTTGAGTCCACTGATGAATGTCAGAAGTGACTTTTAAGTGTATTCCATCTCTTCTGCAGCAAAGAGATGCTGTAGCCTTTCTCATTTGGTGAAATGAACTTGAAGAGCATTGTGAGAGTGATAATTACATATATTTCATTATAATAGCAGTGTGACATAATTTTTACACTGGCAGTGTGGATGGTGTACAGACATTTGCAGCTTTGACTACTTCCAGCAGCCCTGAAAGCCATCCAACAGGCATATGCTATCTGAAAAGCTTTCACCTAATATCAGGTAAAACAGAAAGTGTCACCATGGGGTGAGACGCCGGCTCGGCGCTCAGCCCATGCTCCTTTTATCCCTGCCTCTCATTGGGCAGTGCCTCAGCTGGTTCCCAGCTGTCAGTGTCACGGGACGGCTGGGGCCAATTAATCCTCATCAGCTGGGGCGCTGTTAATGAGTATAAAGAGGAGCAGCTTCGATCATTCGGGGCTGCGACATAAGCACTGCTAGGCTGAAGCCCCTTCGTCTGGTGTCAGCCTCAACTCCCCTTGCAGCATTCCGGTGTTTGTATCCCGCTGTGAGTATGCACGTCTTGTTACCCCCACGTCCGGTACGAGCTACCTACCCCTGCGCTGTGCAGCCTGAGAATGTACGTCTGTATGAGTGTCTGTGCTCTCCTCATCCCTTATCCCTAACCCAGAATAAAACATCTCGACTCACTGGCTTGTCCCTGGCTCTGATTGCCCGGCTCCCTAGAGCCGGATATGACAGTATGTCGCAGCCAGAAGAGTTGCCGGCGGCCGTGAGTCGCTGTGGAAATGTACCTTTCTGTCCGGGTGTCAGCGCTGCTAGCATGCCGTTTCCCAGGAGTCACTTCCGGCGCCAGGGCGACGAGCTGAGGTCCATCTCGGAGGCTGTCGACGGGACGTTCTTCACCCTGCACGACGCCTCCAACGTGAGACGCTGGCATCCGGGCCGTGCTGAGGAACTCCTGGACTGTCACCCTCACTCTCTGTACCATCTGGAGGACAGTGCCAGGATAGACGCTGCAGGTACACAGCAAGAGAAGCTCCACGGGGTGGATGGAAATCCCGGCAGGGAGTCGAAGTGGGCGACGTCTTTCCCCGCTTCGGAGTCCCGTTCCTGCCGCAATTCCAGTCCGGGAGTTCGCGCCAACCAGAGGACTTCCCCCGACCTGCGCCACGTCACTCGGGATTCCCTTCAAGGAGCCGCAGCTGACAGCAGTTATGTCCGGGGTCGAGTGGCTGTCGCGAGCTCTACTGTGTTTCCTGTCACCACCTTCAGGCATGTGGCGGCGGCAGTGAGATTGATGGTGAGGACTTCAGGGCTACGAAGCTTTCCCGTGCTCGACGCCTCCCTCGTCTCGATCTCCGATCTGGAGCGGCGAATCCTGGGTTTCCCCCTCGCTTCGTTCCCTGGGAGTAGTCGTCATCACATCGCCGAGTCACCTCTGCACGAACCTCGTCCGGATCCAGTTCTGGGTCATCGTCAGGACCGTTCCTCCCACGCAGCTGTCATCCCTTCGCCTCGTCAGTGTGGAGATTCTACAGCCTCGTCCCCTGAGCCTCGTTCCCCCGCTGTCATTTCTGGACATTCGGGCTGGCTCACCCCGGCTGTTTTCCCCTCCTCCTCGACGCGCTTCCTGACCGCTGTGTGTGCCTGGAATCCCGGCCTGGTGAGCTCTCTGCTGGAGACAACGCGAGCGATCCTCAGACGAATTCCCGGGGGGTCCTCCGTTATCGCCGGGCGGGGAGAGGAAGAAGCAGATTCCACTACAGCAGGCGATACTCAACCTCCAGGGGGCAGGCAAGTCATTGTTTTTTCACACCTGCTTAATGATTTGCTCTGTCACATCCCTGGAGGAGAAGTTCAGGGTCCGCAGCTCCCTGAACTCTCCCCACCTGCTGTAACCTGTATTCCTAATCCCGCATCCTCTGTGTCTCTCTCCGCCGAGCGGTCCCCGGCTCCGGGTCAACGTGGTGGGATATGGAGAGGGCCTGTGGTTCCGCAGCTACATTGCGGACGGAGGAGGGGGACTGACTGCTGCGTGGAGTCTACGCTGACGACTGAGCGTCCCTGGGTCTCCACGGAGGAGCGGTTCGGTCCAGCGGGACGAGATTCTTCTGGCTTCACGCCGAGTGGGTCGTCGGCGGGGTTACCTGAGCTGGAGGGATCTCAAGCTGCGCTGACCATCGTGCTGGCTGCGGGGCCCGACGCGGCTAGATGGGAGCCTGACAACGACCACCTGACGACGGATCCTGGATCTTCGCAGTCCTGGACGGCGTCAGAACCCGAGATCAGGCGAGTGCTCTCCTTTCTTTTCTCTCTTTTTATCCTTGAGCACTTCAGCCTATCTCCAGGGGAGACGAGCAGGGTGCAGCCGTCCGCTGCGTCTGAGCTCGTCTCGCCGGGTTCTGGCGCTGCCGGTGATCCTGATCCCGGTTCTGTTTTCTCTTCTGAGCCTTCTTCCAGGGTCACCGGCGAGGAGTTGCTGTTCCTCGTGGTGCTGGAGGGTCCGGGTTCAACGTTGGAGGTCGGTTCTGGTGCAGTGTCCAACGTGGGTTCGCCCGAGACCCAATCGGGGTCCAACGTGGGTTCGCCTGAGGCCCGATCGGGGTCCGACGTGGGTGCTGCCCCAGTGTTGTCCAGGTCCGGTGAGGAGGTGGCCGTTTCCCTGAGGCCCGCCGCCCTCGTCATCGGCTCTCCCCTGAGCCTCTTCCACCGGGATCCGCTCTGACCCTTCGTCCGTCTCAACGGTCCTGGTGGTTGAGTGATGCGGTCGACGACCCGACCCGCAAAACTTTCGGTTCGGCGATCTGGTTTCCCCCCACTGGTCTGTTTGCCTTTGGGCGGCCTGGTTCGGCAGCCGTTGGACTGGATTCCTGGGATCTGGGCCCAGAGTTCGCCGTCCGAACATTTCTCTTCCCCGGGTTGCCAACTGGACAATGGGCGGGGAGATTACCAGAACAATTCCGGCCGTTTTGGACTCTGCCTGCCGTCTCCTCGGGTGTCCTTTACTTCTTTTATTATTATTGAAGTCACTCGGGTGTAGTTTCTTTGTCCATTAGGGGATATATGTTTTTGTGCTGTGTGTTGTTTTTTTTTATTAACCATACTCAGCATTTTTATCTTATTGTTATCCTGTTACCCTGTCACCTTTTTTTCCTCTTGGTGACTCACCTTATGTATTGCGCTGTGTATTGCATTTTCTTATCTTTACTCAGCGTTTTCATTCATCCTTACCTTAGCCTTGGCCTCGTCGGTGCATCATGGAGTATGCGTGTGGTTTCCTGTTCAACCATACTCTGTGATCACCCCATTCTGTCTTATTATCCTCGTGGGGGGCCTTCCCTAGCCCCGACTTTAACATTGACTGTGTTTGTTATTGTTTGAAGTAATGTGTTTCATTCCCACTTAACCGTACTTCATTATTACCCATTTGTCCTTGTCACCTCTGTTTCTTTAGGTGATCTTTTATATATTCAGTGCTGTGTGTTTTGTTTTCTTTAGTATCCATGCACAGCGTTTTTCATCATTTTTTGTCCTGACCTTTGTCTTGTTGGTGCATTATGGAGTAGTGTGTTTTGTTCCCCTTAACTATACTCTGTGATTGCTTTATTCATTCCTGCCACCTTTTTGGTGGGTTTTTGGTTTTCTTTTTTTGCCCCGATCTATACGTTATTTGTATGCTGTCTGTAGTCATATTTGGTATTTTCCCTACCTGTGTCCTAACTCAGTTTTCTCCCTAACTGTGCTCTGGGTTAATCCTTTTCCCTGTGTTGTAGGGTATTGTATTTGGGTTTTTTTTTCTCTGCCCTGCTGCCCTACATTGGTCTATTGTTTTTTTTGTCCTTCCCTTTGCATCTTCCCCTCCGGTCCTGCCTCCCTTCCGCCCACCCTAGGTGGGGAGGGGGGGGGGCTGGGATGTTCCTGGTCGTTCGGGAGCCCGACCGTGAGGGGGAGGCTCTGTCACCATGGGGTGAGACGCCGGCTCGGCGCTCAGCCCATGCTCCTTTTATCCCTGCCTCTCATTGGGCAGTGCCTCAGCTGGTTCCCAGCTGTCAGTGTCACGGGACGGCTGGGGCCAATTAATCCTCATCAGCTGGGGCGCTGTTAATGAGTATAAAGAGGAGCAGCTTCGATCATTCGGGGCTGCGACATAAGCACTGCTAGGCTGAAGCCCCTTCGTCTGGTGTCAGCCTCAACTCCCCTTGCAGCATTCCGGTGTTTGTATCCCGCTGTGAGTATGCACGTCTTGTTACCCCCACGTCCGGTACGAGCTACCTACCCCTGCGCTGTGCAGCCTGAGAATGTACGTCTGTATGAGTGTCTGTGCTCTCCTCATCCCTTATCCCTTACCCAGAATAAAACATCTCGACTCACTGGCTTGTCCCTGGCTCTGATTGCCCGGCTCCCTAGAGCCGGATATGACAGAAAGCTCAAATGGATTCTTGAGCAGGTCAGTGAAACTCTCAAAAACCAAGGATATAACCACTGATTTTGATAGTTTCCATCAGACTCCACACATGCAGCTCAATGAGCAGTAAAGCTTTGGGTCACCTTCAAAGTCTATAGGTACCTTCAGTGAGAATAAATCTCCTTTTAAACATGCACCTGTACTTGTAAATATAATAGCTTATAAAATATAATATCTGGATAATAATATCTGATGGAAATAAGAAAACTCTGAGGTGAGTGCAATATCCCCCGCCTCTGTTTTCTTTGAAAATCCCAATAATTACTGACAGAGAGCAGTTTTCAACTTTTCAATATATACTTGCCTCCATTAAAAACGCACGGGTCAGATTTCTGGGCATAACCAGGGATACATTTATTTGTTTTATTCCAGGAAATACATTATCGAAGAAGAACTTATTAACCCCACGTGAATTAATTTTGAACAAATTTGGATCAATTTAAGACGTTTATTTAGTGCATTGCATACAACCACTCGAAATTCAGAAGTGTCATTTTTTTTTTTTTTTTTTTTTTTATTTTGTTACTTATTTGTACCCGTAGGTAGACTTGGTTTGCAGTCTGGTGACAAGCCACCGGCTGCTGGTCGCTGCGTGCGCGAGCGCCCTAAACCTACATGTTTTTGGTATGCGGGAGGAAACCGGAGAAATCCCGGAGTAAACCCACGCAACACGGGGAGAACATGCAAACTCCACACAGCTCACTGTTGGTCGGGGGCTGGGATCGAACCCTCGACCTCATGATCCCCGCGATCCCCCGGCCAAGGGTAAAACTGTGCTGCCACAGTGCTAAACCACTGCGCCACCGTGCAGCCCAGTGCATGAGTCAATACAAGATAATGCCCGTCCGCATTCAGCTCGGCTTACTTTGGATTTCCTGCGCCAAAATGACATCACTGTTATGAATTGGACTGCTTACTCCCCTGATTTGTCACCCATTGAGCATCTTTGGGACCAGCTTAAGACAGCTATTGCCCAACGTCAACCAGCTCCACGTACGCAGCGTGAACTCGTCCAGGCCGTACAGGAGGAGTGGGAGAGGATCCCTCAGGACAGGATCATGCGGCTCGCCAGCATTTGCCGGGCAACTGCACTACGACTGAGACCCGCCCTTAACATGCCAATGGCACGTTCTCTCTGCTGCGTCGTGAGTCTCGGCATTTCGAGCTGGATGAAACCTTTTGGCGTGTTTTATACTGGCCTTATATAGGCTATTCACCACAACTCAAAATTTCAGTCAAGCATGACTCTGAGTATGGGATTCTGCTCAACACTCAAATTTTAAGGTGTGGCCTGTACACAGAATTCTGTACTTAGAAAGAAAAACAAAACACCCTAGCAATCAGACCTCCCATTTCTAAATCAAAATATACAAAATAAAAATTGGGAATACCATTAATGCACATTGTACCATATGTGTATTGGGGGTGCGTTTCTAATGGAGGCAAGTATAATTACTGTGGCAGAACCAAATTATGATAAGCTCATCATCCACGACTATACAACAAAGTATACAACCCATACTTGTAGGTCAGGATTCTGAGGTGAACCCATGTAGCAAGTTTGGTGACCCTAGAAAGCTTTACACGTTCTATAGTAAAGCCTTATTCATGCTGCACTTCCCTTCTAGTCCGCTTTGGTCCACGTGTGCTTTGGATGAGCCCGGCACGCACGCAGTGCTATACATGCTCACTTTTTTCGTCTACCCAGACCAAGCGGTTGATGCATGTGCACAACCATCATTTGAAGTTTCACTCCCGCCCTATAGGTAGCGCCAATGCACTGACACACCAAGATTTTCATCAACGAATAAACTCGAGAGCAACACACATCAGCAATAATGGTGTCGTTTAACTGCCTCCTTGTTGTCTTCTTCGTCTACTTTGTCTTTGTATGCTGTGTCAATATTGCCACTTCGTGAATGGGACAGTCAATCTTGCGCATGTGCTGTCAGCGAGTTCAGGTTGTGAGCAGACGGCACAGTCCACAAAATTTGGGCTGCACACGGTCGTCCATGGCCAAGCACTCTGGACACTAGCGGACTGGAGACAATGACATAAATTTCATCACACCAAGTTTCCGGTTGCACGTACGCGGACAGCAGAGATGCAGCATGAATCCAGCTTAAGAGGCACTTCTACGTTTTAAGTCCTTGATCTCTGACCTATTGACCCCAAACCCATAGTCAGAGGTCATGGTCTCAGATTGAACCTGTGTAGCAAGTTTGGTGACCCTAGCTTTCTTTGTTGTAGAGATATAGTTTATAAGCCATTTTGATGTTGACCTTTGACCTTGTAATCTCAAATCTATAGTCACCCTTCAGGGTGACAGGGTGAACCTGTGTACCAGGTTTGGTGGCCCTAGCTTTATTCATTTTATAGTAATAATAAATGTAGCATTTACCATCACGCAACTGCAATGTTATGTAACCTTTATCTTTACCCCTTGACCCCAAACCCATAGTCAGGTCAGGGTGTAAGTCATCCAAGATGTGTATTAGATACAACTACTGTATTGGTTTGAAAAGCCTACATCATTTCTTTCAATAGTTATTGTATTCAAAAGATTTAGGGGAAAAACTGACCTCTGACCTTGACCTGAAGGTCATCCAATCAGAGTCAAATTGCAATATGTGCATTATCAGTATATCAAAACATGGCACCAAGTTTCAAAACAATCGGAAAAAACTGTAGGAGTTGATTTCACAAAAGTGGGACGGACAGATGGATGGACGGATTGCCCCATAACATAATCCCCCTTTTAAGTTGTGCGGGGGATAAAAAGTGATTATTTTCAATGAAAAAATATTATTGCAATTTTACTGGCTCAGATCCAGAGACATTTACAATGAAATTGCAATCACACAATAACAAGAGCAGAAAGTAACAAGCATTTAAGATTTTGAGGACAGATAAAATGCATCAAAATGAACAGTGGAAATTAGATACATATTAAGGTTTATTTTTATACGTCTCACTGAATAAAGCAATTAGTAACATTGTCTTTAACAGCAGTGCTTTTCAGAATACAATTTTCTTTAAAATACTTCTTGTGCTGCAAGGTAAATGCAATTCCTGATTATCTTGGTCATTCAAGGCATTTAAGAGTAAAATGTTGCTCTCAGAACTATGACTCTTCAGCTAAATGCTTCAGTGCAGCTTGCATTTTATACTACTGCGCATGCAAAGATTTACTGATCTAAAACACATTAGCATAACAGCTTTAGCGTCATATTCACTGCTATACTTATACTGTGGGTGTTTATGTAGAATGTTTTTGAAAAAAGGGTTTGTTGTTAGTGAGCCAGTGTATGCAGAGGAAAACGATCAGCACCTCAGGCTAGGACTGCTGTAAGATTAGAAACTGGCAGACATCCCACCCCCCGACGCTCAGGAGAGTTCAAACCCCTCCAGCACCTTCTTCTGCTTCCATGCACAGTGGCTCGTGCACACAAGTGTAAACCAATGTAGCTTGCTACTCATTAGGTACCTGTCACCAGCAGAAAATGCAGCTAATTAGGCCTACTAATTAAATTATGACATACTAACGTCTTCAAGCCAATGTGGCTGAACATATGTTACCCAAATAAAATTGGTAATTGAAAATATTGCATATTTTGCTGCTTGCCTCCTAAATGAGCGGAAGCTTTCAAAAGCAAATCACGTTTTACACCAGCAGCCCATTTAGAAAGACAAATTAATTCATTTGAACTAATTCAGAACACTGCTCCCATCTATTTTTCATTTGAATTAATTTACCAATGAACCCATTTTTCCTTCATCTGTTCACTTTGACAAACAGGTTTTCACCAGCAGCTTCCCAGAGGAACATGAACCACATGCTCTCGGTGGCTCAGAGGAGCACGGTCCCACTTGACTGAGCACACAGATTAATAATAAAGTGCTCAAATGCCTTTGTGTCACATCGATCTGGAGGCAGACTTTTGTATTCCTGTCATAGATGTGAACAACATAATGCATGTTCTGCTGTTTATGAATATTTAGCAAACCTCAAGGTTGAAGCTGCCTTCACAACACTTGCACCTTAAATACAAGATTTCAAAAACTGCAGTCCAGTGAGGCTTTTCTGAGATCTTCACAAACATTTAACAGTTAATTCACAATTTTCTGTTTGAACAAACATTTTGAAACCTTGAATGTTTGCTTGTCAATAAGGCAGCAGCATGTTTGACGAAATGTATACACTTACTCCCTCAAATAAAGCACAACATGAAAAAATGCACTGAGGTGTACACCTTGCAGTATTTTATCTCTACAGTGATGACTGAATAGATAGATATTTATCACAGATGAGACGTGGCATAAAATCCACCCATATTTATCATATACAGTAGGTAGTCTTAAAAAAGGCTCCTCTAAGGACTCCATACCCTCAACCCACAGATCTCTTGTTTGATCTTCCTCAAACTATAATTGCTTTACCAGATTTCTGTAGCTCAGATTAAACCCACAGAAAATCTTATGTAAGAGGTTCTGTAAGGAAGAATGGTCCAAAATTCCTCCTGAACATTGTGCAGGTCTGATCCACAGCTACTGGAAACATTTGCTGTAGGTCACTGCTGCCAAAGGAGGGTCGACCAGTCATTAAATCCAAGGGTTCACATAGTTTTTCCACCAGTGCTGTGAATGTTTAATGGATGTGTCAAATAAAGACATGAAATATTATTACTGTTTGTTGTGGTATTAGCACACTGTATTTGTCTATACTTGGGACTTAGATGTACAGTAGCTCAGATCACATTTAATGACCAACTAATGCAGAAAACCATGTACTTCCAAAGAGTTCACACATACTTTTTCTTGCAACTGTAATAAAGCTTGAAGAGAGTAAAAAATAATGGGTGTAAAGTTATCCTTTCATGAGCATATGGTTTCTTTTGGCAAAAAACAAAACAAAAATCCATTTTCTTTAGTATGTATTCTCAGTGATAAATACCAATATACAACAGTTAGTTCCAACTGAGCAGATTGATTGGACAATGGGGATTCCAGGAGTTACTATAATCTGTGATAATCGCTCTCCAACGTTTCAATGAATATGTATCACGCCGCTTCAAAGGTGTTCTAGTAACCGTTAATTATTAATGGTAATTTTCTGTCAACTCTGACAATTGCAGTACTGTACTGGATACCTCAATTTCCACAGTGAGGTGCTGTTTGACAAGAAATTATACATCCGTGACCTGGAAGTCCCACTCTTTTGAAAACAACCGTTTCCTTCTGCCCGTCATTAAGCCATTTCACGTCTGTTTAAAAAATAGGCAGTGCTACAGTTTGATTTATTGTCTTGATTAACAAACCACAATAACTTTGTGGTGATGGACTCTTTGTTTCATCTGAAAATGCAAAGAAAAGTGAGCAAAGTGTGCTAATTGCTAGCATGCTAACTACTAGCTGCTGGCTAGCTACAGTGTTCTTGCAACAGGTGTCATGCTGAGAAAACCATGTCTGCCGTGGAACGCACCCCCTTCATGGCTCTGGGGTCTTCTGCAGTACCAACTCAACAGGTATGTTTTATAAGCACGTATTACTTTTGCATTTGGCAATATTGAATTTGTTTACATGTGTGTGAAATGACAATAGATGTCTTCATGATGACTGAGATGTTTAGCAACAGTTACTGGCTGCATTTAGAAGGCGCTATTTTTTCTGAGCTGTGCAAGATAACTGGTTAAACAAACAAGTCATAATATTTTGTCCAGTATTGCTGTCATTTAAAAAATTGTGCTTGCAGAACTGTTGTATAAAAGCAGTATTACACTTAAGTTCATTACGACGTGGAGGGCACAAGCCGCATCACCCCTTGGAGTTGCTATATTCACGATACCGAACTCACTCTTGGGCAATACTGCTTAATTATACAACACAGTTTGATTGGACAACAGGATTCCAGGAGTTACTATATTCCACAATAATTGCACTCCAACATTTCACTGGATATGTATCACTCCACTTCACAGGTGTTCTAGTAACCATTAATTACTAACAGTAATTTACTGTCAAGTCTACAGACTTGAGAATTGCAATACTGTGTCGGATACCTTAATTTCCACAGTGATGCGCTGTTTGAAAAGCAAATACAATCTCAATCGTCTCTGATCCGGAAGTCCCGTCCTTTTAAGCATCTGGCAATATATTTTTCATCTGTTTAAATAAAACAGACAGGCTAGAGTTGAATTTATTGACTCGATTAGAAAACCACAATAACTTTGTGGTGACGGACTCTTTGTTTCGTCTGAAAATGCTAAGAAAAAGTGAGTGAAGTGTGCTGAAGGGTCCCGTTGCTGAAGGGTCTCCTCCTGTCTCAGACGGCTGTGTTGTTCACTGTCATGCCTGCGGCATACTGCTCAAACCTGAGGTGTTTCATATTCACGGCATCTTTTCTGATGTGCAGCAGTTCTCCTCATTCTATTACTCTCCATCTGGTGGGTCTTCTTCTTCTTTGTTCAGACCACTGGTTGAGGGATAGGTGTGTCATAATTTCAGTTCATGGGCAGGATCATGAAAATAGATCAAAGCAAAAAGTGGCTTTCGACCCTATTCAGGAAGGCCCGAGCATGCCCGTAGCACCCGGAGAAAATCAGCGCTTTGCTTTGCATTTTATACATTTGTATTGTAGACTGGCATTCTTCAAGGTTACACATTTTTACTGTGTCAGCACCTCTTTAAAAATGACATTGCTGAGAAAGCGATGCTTTTTCTTAGTTTCTTCATCTTGAGCAACAATACGAAGACTGCTTGATCTGGCAACTCTGCTTGTGGCAGCGTAGAATTGGCCATGGCTGCAGAAATCTGTTGTGCAGAAAACATGAACGAGCTGTAAAGACTGGCCCCGTGACTTATTTACCTTGCCAATTTTGAGCCATATGACATCATAAAGACACATTAGTCTAGGCGTCGTGAGTGATGGTCTATATGACATCATAAAGACACATTTTGTCATGGATGGCCCTCGCAAGCCATCAAAAGACGCCACATATCAACCAGTGTGTTTGCACAGTTTATTAAAGGAACAGAAAGATGACAAAATAACGAGCCACGAGGGGCTAAAACACACTATAACGATGACACAGGCTATGACAAGGAGGAACAGATTCACAATAAAACACACTTACGATAACAGAAGAAGGGTTGTAAATGTCTGACCAGAGAGATGCTCGATGATGTCAGACGAGGGGTTTGTCCAACGAGACTGCTGCACGTTTCACCCTCAGCTGCCCTCTTAAGTAGGGCTCAAGGTGGAACAGCTGATGAGGCGAAATGCAGCCTCATCCAATCCGTTCCGGCTGTCTCTGACAGCCTGAAGCCCCTCCAAGCGCTGTCATAATAAAAGCTCGGAGAGCCATAGGAAACACACACATCAGCTGGGAGGAAAATACTGCATGGCCCAAGAGCGGACGAGATCGGCGCTCGAACCACGACACATTTGTCTATGTGCCGTCATACAGACATCATATCTTTATGACGGCATCACGAGTCCTATGATGCCTGAGTTCATAGGACGTCCTATGATGATCAGGCAGAGATCACTGACATTCGGCCCAGGAAACACACGCAGGCTCAGGAAGATTTGAAAGCTTTATTTTTAACCAGTGTAACGTGTATGGATGCGTGTGTGAGGGATGAGAATGTATTGTGGGTGGAGGGTGCAGGTCGAGACAGAGCAGCACGCCGTACAGCCAGGCAACCCTATAAGCAAGAAGAGAACAGGGGTTAGCTGGGCAAACCACACAGGAGAGTGACAAGGTAATGTGCTTACTTGCAGTAACTGTGGTGGCTGGCGTTGGCAAGATCCCAAGCCTGGGAGACAGCGTCCTGCTGTGCGTCCGAGAAGAAACAGCGTGGCAGAGGAGCGGTGAGGCGAGGGAGAGAGTGTCCGCCGCCGGGAGATCCACCTGTGCACAGGGGAAGGCTGACAGGCAGGTAAGACAACAATTGACAGCTTACATGTCGTGATGAAAGTCAGCAGGCCTGGAGGAAAGGAAATATGCTGAAGCTTTGAGCACGCAGGAAGACAGACGGCTCCAGGCCGAAGCTCAGGGCGAGGTGGAATAAGTAGCTGCGCACTAACGAGATGCAGGTGTGTGCGCAGCTGAGGTGGATGCCCGTGAGCGGCGAGTGGTGACAGTACTCCCCCCACTACCAGCGCCTCCTGGCGCTGGCTTACCTGGGTGAGCCCAGTGAAACTCCGCGATGATGTCCCGATCCATTACCCACGAAGAGCGCACCCAGGATCTCCACTCTGGTCCATAACCTTCCCAATCCACCAGGTACTGTAGCCCACGACCTTGGCGCCGAGAGTCAAGGATGAAAGTAACACCCCACGCCAGATCACCGTCGATCATCCTAGGAGCGGGAGGCGACCTAGGAGGGGGGCAGAGTGGACTGGAAAGAACAGGCTTAATCTTAGATACGTGGAAGGTGGGACACACACGAAGGGAGGGGGGGAGGGCCAAACGCACAGCCACCGGGTTAACAATTTTAGAAATCACAAAAGGACCAAGAAACCGCGGCGCCAGCTTCCTCTTCTCAGCTTTGAGGTTGATATCCTGGGAGGAGAGCCAAACCCGCTGACCCACCTGGTAGTCAGGAGCTGGCCTCCTGTGGCGATTGGCGGTGGAATTGTTGCACGCCGCTGTGCATAAAAGCGCATTCCTCGTTTTGGTCCACACACTCCGGCAGCGCCTCATGTGCGCCTGGACAGAAGGGACAGCCAGCTCACCCTCCTGCTCGGGAAACAAGGGGGGATCGTACCCCAAGGATGCTTCGAAGGGCGACATCCCAGTGGCAGAAGATCGTGCAGAGTTGTGGGCATATTCCACCCAGGTCAGGTAGGAGCTCCAGGACGATGGACTGGAGGAGGTCACGCAGCGCAGGGTGGCCTCCAACTCCTGGTTTGTGTGCTCGCATTACCCATTAGACTGGGGGTGGTGACCAGAGGAGAGAGGCCCCCAAAGCATTGCAGAAGCACCTCCAAACCTGGGAGACAAACTGAGGACCCCTGTCCGATACCACGTCCAGCGGGATCCCATGCAGCCTGACGACATGTTGGACCAGGAGGTCAGCCGTTTCACGTGCCGAAGGGAGACCCCGAAGAGGCACAAAATGGGCGGCCTTAGAAAACCGATCCACAATCATCAGGACCGTGTCATAGGTGTTAGAGACTGGGAGACCGGTGACGAAGTCAAGGGCGATGTGTGACCAGGGCCTGCCCGGGACCGGCAGGGCTGGAGTAGACCCGCAGGCGGAGAGTTCTGGACTTGCCAGCAGTGCACTGGGGACAAGCCCGGACATAATTGGTGACGTCCTTCTGGAGACCCGGCCACCAAAACGAGCGTTGCGACAGACTCACCAGGCGGGTGATGTCAGGGTGACAGGCGAGCTTGGAGGTGTGGGCCCAGTGAATCACCTCTCCTCAAACCGCCGAAGGAACGAAGAGCCTCCCCTCTGGCCCACCGCCAGGATCCGTCTCCGTCTCCTGCGCCCTTAGGATCTTGTCCTTGATGGACCAGGAAACTGCCCCCACGACACACGAGCTGGGGAGGATGGTGTGTTCAGATTCCTCCGGATCCTCAGGGGCGAACTGCCTGGATAAGGCACCGAGCAACCCATTCTTCGAGCCTGGACGGTACGTGATGGTAAATTGAAAACGAGCAAAAAACAGAGACCAGCGCGCCTGGTGGGCATTCAGGCGCCGCGCTGACCTCAAATACTCGAGGTTCTTGTGGTCCGTCCAGACCACAAAAGGCTGAGCTGCCCCCTCCAACCAGTGTTGCCACTCCTGCAGCGCGAGCTTGACAGCGAGGAGCTCCCTGTCGCCGATGTCATAGTTGCGCTCCGCCGCCGATAATCGTCGGGAGAAGATGGTGCAGGGCCGCTTGACTCCATCCACTGGCGAGCACTGAGAGAGCACCGCCCCCACCCCCGTGTCGGACGCGTCGACCTCCACTAGACACTGCAGCATGGGGTCGACCTGGGTCAGGACCCGGGAGGACGAGAACTCCGCCTGGAGAGTCTTGAAAGCGGTGGCCGCCTCCTCGGACCACTGGAAGGGCACCTTCAACGATGTGAGGCGGGTCAGGGGGGTGACAATGGTGCCGAAGTTGGGGATGAAGCGCCGGTAGAAGTTAGCAAACCCATTGAACTGCTGCACCTGCTTCCTGGAGGTGGGCGTGGGCCACTCGACCACCGCTTTAATCTTAGCAGGGTCGGGGAGAATCTGGTTGTGTGAGATCACGAACCCCAGGAAGGAGGTGGTCCGGGTGTAGAACTCACACTTCTCCGCTTTGATGTACAGACGATTCTCCAGCAGCCGTTGCAGAACCCGCCTCACATGGACCTGGTGCTCCTCCCGTGATTTGGAGAAGATGAGTATGTCGTCCAGATATACAAAGACAAAGACTCCCAGGAAATCCCGTAGAACGTCGTTTATGAGACGTTGGAAAACGGCAGGTGCGTTGGTGAGCCCGAACGGCATCACAAGATACTCGAAATGACCGCTGGGCGTCCTAAAGGCCGTCTTCCATTCGTCTCCCTCCCGGATCCGCACGAGATGGTAAGCGCTGTGGAGGTCTAGCTTCGTGAACCAAGTCGCCCCCTGGAGGGAGTGGAAGGCGGTGTCCATGAGCGGCAAGGTGTAGCGATCTTTGATGGTGATGTCGTTCAGTGCTCTGAAGTCGATGCAGGGACGTAGGGACCCATCCTTCTTAGACACGAAGAAGAAACCCGTGCTGAGAGGGGAGGAGGAGGGGCGGATGATCCCAGCGCTGAGCGACTCCTTGATATAAGTGTCCATCGCCTCGCGTTCTGGTGCCGAGAGACTGTACAGGCGGCCAGATGGCAAGGGGGCCGCTGGACGGAGGTTGATTGCGCAGTCATATGGCTGGTGAGGGGGAAGGGACATGGCCTCTGGACTTACTAAACGCTACTCCCAAGTCGTGGAAACTCCTGCGGCACCAGGGTGAGGTCTGGGGGCTCAGAGGCCGGCGCTGGCGGAGGGGGCAGACGGAGCACAAGCCGCCGACTGGAGGCAGTTGCCCAGGCAGAAGGTGCTCCAAGAAAGGACACTGCCGGTTCTCCAATCCAGGACAGGGTTTATGCAAACGCAGCCAAGGGTAACCCAGGATGACTCGGTCCGACGAGGAGGGCAGGACATATAGGGTCAGATCCTCCCGGTGGTTGCCAGAGATGATGATGGGGACTGGCTTGGTGCGATGCGTCACTGTTCCCCAGGGGCGAGCGAGAGAGAGTGACCAAGTTAAGGGGAGTTGACAGCGGTTGGCAGGGTATGCCCAAACAGGTTGCCAGGCTTTTAGAGATAAAACTCTGCTCTGCCCAGAATCCACCAGTGCGTGCGTGTAGTGCCCGGTGGAGTTGTGGCAGAATCGTATGGGCAGCATGCATGAAGATAGGGGATTTGGCCGGTTAGAGTCCACGAGGCCCCCTACAGTGACTCGCGGACCTCCCCGTTTGGCTTTACCGGCACTGCTCCACGGGATGCAGGTCATCTCCGCAATACATGCAGAGACCCCGTTCCCGCCGGCGTTGTCTCTCCGCAAGAGGGAGCCTAGTGCGCCTCATCGCCATGGCCTCTGGCTCCTATCGGCGGACTCCGGAGCCGGTAACCGCCAGGGGGCGAGACTGAGAAGAGCGGCGTAAGCTCCGCGCGAGCGGCTGACAGACTTTCCGCTCCACGGCCCGCTCACGCAGCCTATTGGTCCAGGCTAGATGGTTGAGCGAAATCAGCTCGGAAAGCCGCCCTGGGAGATCCCGACTGGCTAGCTCATCCCTCAGACCGGAACTGAGGCTAACGGAGGAAGACACTGCAGAGAGATGCCTCTCCCCAGCCCACCTCCTCCGCTGCCACCCGGAAGTCACAGCGTGTTCCGCCGCCGACCGGCTTCCCTGTTGGAGACTAAGAAGCTGATCAGCGAGGACGCAGTCATGACGTGAATGATCAAAGACCTCTAAAAAGTCCCGCACGAACCGGTCATAAGAGAGGGGTCGCGTAGCTGGGCTTCGTCATCAACAGTGTAAGCCCAAGCTAACGCTTCACCCCTCTAGGAGATTAGCCATGTATCCGATTCGGCTATGGTCTGAGGGAAAATCCCCGGGAACGCGCAGGAACACCGACTCACACTGCAGGATAAACCCCTTCGCTCACCGAGTTTCCCGTTGAAGCGAGTGGGGGTTGGAATGGGTGTGAGAAGGGTTGGCGCTCCGAGTTAGGCTGGCCAGCCGTGGGAGTGGCCGTTGCCGAGGCGCCTAGAGGACCCGGGGGGAACGCCCGCTGGGATCCAAGCGGTCTAACCGGTTAGTAATTATGGTTAATTGATTAAAATTACCTGTTGTTGGTGTGCTAACATATCCACCTGAGCCTCAAGGGTGGAAAAGCGGCGTACGAGCCCGCTGTCCGCTGGGCCGCTTTGCTGGAGCCGTACTGACATATTATTCCGGCCCAGGAAACACGCACGCAGGCTCAGGAAGATTTGAAAGCTTTATTTTTAACCAATGTAACGTGTATGATGTGTGTGTGAGGGATGAGAATGTATTGTGGGTGAGGGTGCAGGTCGAGACAGAGCAGCACGCCGTACATCCAGGCAACCCTATGAGCGAGAAGAGAACAGGGGTTAGCTGGCAAACCACACAGGAGAGTGACAAGGTAATGTGCTTACTTGCAGTAACTGTGGTGGCTGGCGTTGGCAAGATCCCAGAGCCTGGGAGACAGCGTCCTGCTGTGCGTCCAAGAAGAAGCAGCGTGGCAGAGGAGCGGTGAGGCGAGGGAGAGAGTGTCCGCCGCCGGGAGATCCACCTGTGCACAGGGGAAGGCTGACAGGCATGTAAGACAACAATTGACAGCTTACTTGTCGTGATGAAAGTCAGCAGGCTCTGGAGGAAATGGAAATCTGCTGAAGGGTTTGAGCATGCAGGAAGACAGACGTGCTCCAGGCCGAAGTTCAGGGCGAGGTGGAATAAGTAGCTGCGCACTAACGAGATGCAGGTGTGCGCGCAGCTGAGGTGGATGCCCGTGAGCGGCGAGTGGTGACAATCATAGGCCGTCCTATGATGTCCTATAAACGTGACAGACACACAGACACACACACACAGACACACACACTGAGAATTCTTGCTTTAATGGAGTGATGAATAGAGTGATTGTGCTTGCAGAAATGTTATATAAAAGCAATATTACACTCGAGGTCATACAGGATCAATGAATATACTAACTGCGGGTGTGATACTAGATATTCATTGATACCGTGCACCTTCTCAAGTAATATTGCTTAAGTAATCATTTATATAGTATATGTCTTTTATAGCTGCAATTGTAAAAAGATAACACTAAATGAAGACAAATAATTAAATCAACTTTATAGGGGGCGGGGGGCTGAAAAGTTCATAGGCTGACCATGATGCAGTGGTCAAATTTGACCAAAATGTGGTTTATTTTTCAACATAGTCTCCAATATCAGTGTATCTGAAAAGAAACAATGCAGTTAGTATCAGAAAAGGTTGAATTTAATGCATGACTAATGTTGCTGTAGCATAACTCCTTCTTAGTCAGTCTATGAACTTTTCAGCCCCCCATATGTGCTTTGATGCCAAGAATATCATGCATCAAAATTGCTGAAACAGTGAGAAACATACATATAAATTACTGTAACGACACTGCAGTATGTTGTTTGATGTGTTGATATTACACATCAGGTGTGCATAAATCTAAGACATTTCCTTCTGCCAGAGATCTATATCATCCTCACATCATCAGACAGTTATGATAACACTGGTCAACACCAAATGTATTGTCTAAGTTTTTTTTTTAGCTGATTTAGGACAATTTTGACGTGCTGAATCCAAAAATCACACTGGTTTTGCTCAATCAGGTCAACTTTTTGAACTATGGCCACATGTTTTCTGAAGTTTTTGTTTACATGTACAAGTTTTTTCACTTTATATGATGCAAAATTCTTTTTTGTCTTGAAATTCTCTGAATTTTGAACAATGATGATGTAACATTCAGTTTACATGTACTTACCTTTATCAATGTCTACTATTCAATTTACAGTACACCTGTACAACTGCTGTACAACTGCTTATAACTTAACATAAAAACCTGACCTGATCGAGAGAAACGGATGTCATTTTCGGATTCAGCAGTGCAAAATGTCTTAAATCAGTTGAAAAAACACAGACAACTTACAAAAAAAATTATTTTTGTTATGTTGTGTAATTAGTGATCACGTAATGCTTTCATCTGATTGGGGTGGACTTTTGCCAGTTGGTGCATCGTGACATGCACTACACAAAGAACAGAGATAAACAAACCTATCATCTGGTCAGTCACTGCAACAGATACTGGAGTCAGTTTGTCTTGGCCTGTCCTTGCCACTGATAATACCTCTATCTGCCAAGAATATGCCGCTAGTCCAGCAAAAGCTAGCGGTACTCAAATACTTTGCAAGCAATTTCATGAAATGGTCAGTCAGAAAGCAACTCATAATGGCTCGGACGTCGCCCGGTTAACAAGGTCAGGAGTTCCTGGCAGCGGAGGGCGAGGGACAGAGCTCTGCTATGGTGGTGGTGGTGGACACAGAAATTCCCAACTTAACCTGGTCTTGTCCAGGGTATGAGTTCAGATTACAATGGGGATCTAGTCAGACAAAATAGAGCCAGCTTTGTGACACGGACAACTGACTGATGCTTCAAGTTACCAGGATAAGCCACTAATCTCGTCTCTTAGTACAGCCACTGGGTGCATCTGTATCCAGGCTGTGCACAAGATCACCATTAATGGTGACAACATTTGAGCAGTACCTGCTTTCAGTAGGCCTAAGTTATATAGTATGAGCACTGTACATATAGAGAGCAGCAAAGGCTCTTGGTGACCTTGGAGTGGTTTCATCAGACTGGAACGAGCTACGCCATCATTGATGATCTCCTAATGTTGTCCTACTCAGCCTATTTGTCCATATTTAAGCTGGGATAGTTGTTGACAGCTGAACTGTTATGAAGGAGTGTACTGGAAGGTCACATTTATTGTTGGTAATATAAATAAGCTTAAAGTGATTTCACATTTTCACAAATTTTTGCTTTTTACACACGAACCTGCTCACCCCGTAGTGATGTGCCGTGGGTTTGCCATGAATACGTCTCTGACAAAGTAAACTAATCCATTTCCACCCATGACTGCATGGGAGCAGATAAAATATGACAAAAGCTGTGAGCACATAGTGTTATTCAATCAAAGAGGTCCCTACAGTAATATCACACTGATGCAATAAACTTCCCATGAAGCTCAAATGGAATGTTGTGTGATAAAGAACAAGCCACAATGCCACAATAGATTAAAGACTCAGTCCGGTGTATATAAATCCCCTATAAAAACAAATCTGTATTGTCTAAAATGGTATCTTATGCCCTTCTTCCTAAAAAAAAAAACAAAAAACAAAAAAAAAAACTTGTCTTTTCATCAAAATCGTTTCACTTTTCCTCTTCCTTCAAATTGCCAGATTCTGTGAATAATCCCACCCACGTCCTTCAAGGCTAATGGTGGCTAGCACTACATTAAACAGAATCCTGTTATAAAAAGACTTACTGTTTGAAGGACATGCCGAGTTGTATGCACGGTGGCCCAGGTTAATGACTGAGACTGCATCAGTCCTTAAAAGCAGTTTAATGGTAAAACCCATCTTCATTTGGATCAAGTTTTCAAATCAGCTGCCCAAAAATGGTAACTGGCCTTGGAGGCTAACTCCAGTGAGGCCAGAGAGTCTTGACTAGCTCAGCTCTACGGACCTGATATAGTTACATACATCACCAAAAACACTCCATCTAAACTCGCCTTCTGTCAGGGGGCAGGGCTTAACTGAAATTTCACAGCAAAAAAACAGACTTACTTACTTATCCATGTTGTCCCAGATGGGACATATGGCTGCAATTTCAGTTTCTATAACAAGTGAAATTTTTACAGGATGGGGTTGTTGGCCCCATGCCAAACCCCCAACCTGGAGGGTCAGGTGTTCTCCTTGGTCTGGTCCTTAGCCCGAGACCATGGTTGAACCTGCCAGGGACCAGAGGCCCCTCTGGCATAGCTCTCGGGGTCACTAGGACACACAAGCCCTCCACCACAACAAGGTGACAACACAAGGAGAAAAACAGAGATAAGACAAATTTGAGTGATTTTGCTCTTGATGTACAGCGGGGAAAATAAATATTGAACATGTCAACATTTTTCTCATTAAACATATTTCTGATGGAGCCATTGACCTGAGATTTTCACCAGATATCAGTAGCAACTCAAATAATACATACATACAAAGGAATCAAGGCAACTCTGTTCACAAAACAAGCTACATTTAATAAAGTGGAAAGACACAGGGAATAAATATTGAACATGTGAAGAAAAGGAGGTGCAAAAAGGCATAGAAAGCCAAGAAACTAGCTGAAATCCATTCAGAATTTAGAAAGCCATCCCATCCCCCATCAGTGCAAATTAATTTCGGCTGGTTAAGTCCTGACTGATAGGCTTTAAAAGGTCTGTAAATATCAGACTGTCACACCACAAAGAACTCATGATGGATAGAAGCAACGAGCTCTCTCTAGACCTTTACAACCTTATTGTTGCAAAACATAATGATGGCATTGGTTTCAGGTGCATTTCTAAACTGGTGAATGTTCTAGTGAGCACTGTTGGAGCCATCATTCGGAAGTGGAGAGAATATCATTTTACCACAAACCAGCCACGACCAGGAGCTCCTTGCTGTCACGCCGCGCCATTCATCAGCGGCGCCACCTGCTCACGCACCTGACAATCATCAGCGGCGAGGGATAAAGGCCGTCTCGCCCGGAGGCTCGGCCTGAAGCCGTCAGACTTCGTCCCTCACCGTTGTGAGCATACTTCCCTTCAGCGTCACCATTTTGGTAAGAAGATCGCTTACCTCTTTTCTTCAGTCTTCTCCCCTGTGCACAGGTGGATTCCCCAGCGGCGGACATCTCCACTCCATCGCCCAATCCTCGCTGCTGTACAGAGCTCTCCAGGTGGCTGTCTTCCGGGCTTCGCCCCCTTGTTGTGCCAGCTGTCCTGACCCACCAAGTAAGTCCTTCTCTCGCCATAAATCCCTCCTGTGTTGGTGTATGCCCGTCACCCTCTCCCTGTGCTCTCTCCATAGGGTTGCTCGGCTGAACGGTCACCTGCCTCTGTGCCTGGAGCAGACACCATCACCAACACATTTACATCCCGCAGACACGCACTCACTCACTCCTGCTGTTAATAAACTCTTTGAACTACTCTAGGCCTGTGTGTGTGCGTCTCCTGAGCCGTGCGTTATGTCAGTACGGCTTCAGCAGAGCGGCTCGGCGGACGGCGGGCTCGCACACCGGTTTTCCACTCTCGAGGCTAGAGTGGATCAAATAGCTTATCAACAACAGGTGATCTTTAATCAATTATTGAATTTAACTAACCGGTTGGGCCGCTTGGATCCTCAACAGCCGTTCCCCCCCGGCTCGTCAGGGTGGCGCGGCTCCTGCTGTTCCAGCGGCCGTCCAGCCGGCTCCGGTGGCACCGGTTCGGCTCACACCGATTCCGACCCCCGCCCGCTTTAGCGGTAAGCTCGGCGGAGCGCGGGGGTTCATTATGCAGTGTGAGTCCGTGTTCCACCGTGTGCCCGGAGATTTTCCCTCAGATCACAGTCGGATTGGTTACATAGGGAATCTTCTGGAGGGGCGTGCATTAACTTGGACCTACGCCGTAATGGCGAGGCCCAGTTATGCCACCCTCACCTATGACCAGTTCGTGAGGCGCTTTCTGGAGGTCTTTGACCATTCTCAAACCGAGACGGTCCAGGTCGATCGGCTCCTCGCTCTCCAGCAGGGAGGCCGGTCGGCAGCGGAGGAATTGGGCTGGGAGGAACGCTCCCTCTGTGGCCTGTTCCTCCGCAGCCTCAATAGTGATCTGAGGGATGAACTGGCTGGACGGGATATCCCTGGGACGCTAGCGGAGCTGACATCCTTAGCGATAAGTTTGGATAACAGGCTGCGCGAGCACTCCTCGGGGCGGAAGTCTTCTTCTTCTCGCCCTCGTGGAGTCTCGCCGCACCTGTTCCAAGCTCGCCCCCTGGCGGCGCCGCCAGCATTGTGCCCCGAGGAGTCGGAGCCGATGGTGACGGGCTGGACCAAGCTTTCCCCTGCGGAGAAACAACGCCGCCGTGAGTTGGGCCTCTGCATGTATTGCGGAGGTGACCAACACACTGTGGAGCGTTGCCCGCGGAAAGCCAGTCGGCGGGGTCCGCGAATCGCTGTAGGGAGCCTCGCGGATCCCAACCGGTTAGACTCTCTCACTCAATTAAAGCTGCCCATCCGTTTTTGCCACAATCCCACTGGGCACCTCACCCACGCACTGGTGGATTCGGGCGCAGAGGGCAGCTTCATTTCACAAGGCCTGGCAACCCGATTGGGCATCCGCTGTCAGGCATTAAAACACCCCATCTCCCTGGTCCATCTCTCCCGTGCCT
Source organism: Pholidichthys leucotaenia (assembly GCA_020510985.1). Lineage (NCBI taxonomy): Eukaryota > Metazoa > Chordata > Actinopteri > Cichliformes > Pholidichthyidae > Pholidichthys > Pholidichthys leucotaenia. Next base: position 243,431,582 of record CM035837.1, read on the forward strand.
CCCTTGGGAGAGTTTCTCACCAAACTATGCCTGTCCCAGTCATCATCTCAGGGAACCACCGGGAGGAGATGGTATTTTACGTCCTGCCCAACTCTGTGTCGCCCGTCATCCTGGGGTATCCCTGGCTACGCCTCCACAACCCTGTCCTGGACTGGAGGTCCGCTGGGGTATCGGCATGGAGTACCTTCTGTATGGGCACCTGCCTTCAGTCCGCTGCCTGCTCCCCATCCGCGGCTCCCCCTGTGGCGGATACAGCACCTCCGGACCTGTCACTGGTGCCTCCAGAATTTCACGACCTGGGTATGGTATTTAGCAAATCGAAAGCTATGTCTCTTCCCCCGCATCGACCATATGACTGTGCCATCAACCTCCGCCAGGGGGCTCCCCTGCCATCTGGTCGGCTCTACAGCCTGTCGGCGCCGGAGAAGGAGACCATGAATACATACCTGAAGGAATCTCTGAGCGCTGGGATTATTCGCCCATCGTCGTCACCCGTGGGGGCAGGGTTTTTCTTTGTCGGGAAAAAGGACGGATCCCTCCGTCCCTGCATAGACTACCGAGCGCTGAATGACATCACTGAGAGGGACCGTTACACCCTGCCCCTCATGGACACTGCCTTTCACTCCCTCCAGGGGGCGACCTGGTTTACCAAGCTGGATTTACGCAGCGCTTACCACCTCGTCCGGATCCGGGAGGGAGATGAATGGAAGACAGCCTTCCGTACCCCGAACGGCCACTTTGAGTATCTCGTCATGCCGTTCGGGCTGACCAACGCTCCTGCCGTCTTTCAGCGCCTCATTAATGACGTCCTCCGGGATTTCATCGGCCTTTTTGTGTTCGTCTACCTGGATGACATCCTTATCTTCTCCAGGTCCAGGGACGAGCACCAGGTCCATGTGAGGCGGGTCCTCCAAAGACTGCTGGAGAATCGTCTGTACGTGAAGGCTGAGAAATGCGAATTCTACGCTAGGACCACATCCTTCCTGGGATTCATCATCGCTCAAGATCAGGTGCTCCCAGACCCAGAGAAGGTGAAGGCGGTGGTGGAGTGGCCTACTCCCGCATCCCGGAAGCAGGTGCAACAGTTTGTTGGCTTCGCCAATTTTTACCGCCGCTTTGTCCCAAATTTCAGCTCGATCGTCGGACCGCTGACCCGCCTCACGTCCCCGAAGGTCCCGTTCCGGTGGACTGAAGAGGTCGCTGCTGCCTTTAGGGCGCTGAAGGCGGAGTTCTCCTCCTCCCGGGTCCTTCGCCAGGTCGACCCCGCGCTGCAGTGCATTGTGGAGGTGGACGCATCGGACACGGGAGTGGGAGCAGTGTTATCCCAGCGGTCACCTGACGATGGCGCCAAACGGCCGTGCGCCTTCTTCTCCCGGCGCCTGTCCCCGGCGGAGAGGAACTACGATGTGGGGGACAGAGAGCTCCTGGCCATTAAACTCGCCTTACAGGAGTGGCGCCACTGGCTAGAGGGGGCGGACCTGCCGTTTGTGGTCCTGACGGACCACAAGAACTTAGAGTATTTACGATCTGCCAAGCGCCTGAATGCCCGCCAGGCGCGCTGGTCTTTGTTCTTCGCCAGGTTCCGCTTCTCGATCACCTTCAGGCCGGGCTCCAAAAACGGCCTGCCTGACGCCCTCTCTAGGCAGTTCACCCCCGTGGAGGCTGAGGAGACGCCCCACACTATCCTGCCCAGGTCGTGCGTCCTCGGTGCCATCTCTTGGGACATTGAAGACAAGATCCGGAAGGCGCAGGAGGTGGAACCTGATCCTGGCGGCGGACCGGAGGGAAGACTGTTCGTCCCATCTGCGGTCCGAGGAGAGGTCATCCACTGGCTCCACACCTCCCGGCTCACCTGTCATCCCGGCACCTCTCGGATGATCAGCCTCCTCCAGCGGTCCTTTTGGTGGCCAGGCCTGCGGAGGGATGCAGCCCGCTACGCCCGGGCTTGCCCAATCTGTGCCACCAGCAAGTCGGGAAATGCCCCCCCAGTGGGTCTGCTCCAGCCTCTGCCCGTCCCCGGCAGGCCCTGGTCGCACATCGCACTGGACTTCGTCACCGGACTCCCCGTTTCCAACTCCTTTGACACCGTCCTGACCATTGTGGACCGTTTCTCCAAGGCGGCGCACTTCATTCCCCTGCGAGGTCTCCCTACTGCCCTGGAGACGGCGGGCCTCCTCGTCCAACACGTGGTCAGGCTGCACGGGATTCCGGTGGACGTGGTCTCGGACCGGGGCCCCCAATTTTCATCCGAGGTTTGGAGATCCTTTTGTAACGCCATCGGAGCCAAGGTGAGCCTCTCCTCCGGCCATCACCCCCAGTCTAACGGGCAGTGTGAGAGGACCAATCAGGAGCTGGAGGCTGCGCTCCGCTGTGTTACTAGATCCAAGCCGACGTCCTGGAGCAACCATCTCGCCTGGGTGGAGTATGCCCACAACACCGCCCGCTCTTCTGCAACGGGGATGTCCCCCTTCAAGGCGTCCCTGGGTTACGACCCCCCGCTGTTTCCAGCGCAGGAGAACGAGGTGACTGTCCCCTCCGTTAGGGCGCACCTTAGGCAGTTCCACTCCACCTGGGCTGCCGCGCGTCATGCGCTTTTACGCACAGCGGAGCGCAACAGGACCGTGGCGGACCGGCACAGAAGACCTGCCCCGGCGTACAGAGTTGGGCAACTCGTGTATGTGTCTACCCAGGACGTCACATTAAAAGGCGAGAGGAGGAAGCTGGCACAGCGTTTCATGGGTCCCTTTCCCATCACCCGGATCATCAACCCGGTGGCTGTGCGCGTGGCTATTCCCCCCTCCCTCCGCATCCATTCCACTTTTCATGTGTCGAAGGTGAAACTGGCAGTCACTGACCCCCTTTGCCCTCCTCCTGCAGCGCAACCCGCGCCCCGGATGATTGGTGGCCATCCGGCCTGGTCCGTCTCCTCCATCCTGGACTCCCGGCGCCGAGGTCGTGGGTTGCAATACTTGGTGGACTGGGAGGGCTATGGGCCCGAGCATCGACAATGGGTGCCCCCGTCGTTTGTGTTGGACCCATCGCTCATCGCGGACTTCCACCGAGCGCACCCGGATAAGCCATCGCCAGGAGGCGCTGCTAGAGGGGGGAGTACTGTCACGCCGCGCCATTCATCAGCGGCGCCACCTGCTCACGCACCTGACAATCATCAGCGGCGAGGGATAAAGGCCGTCTCGCCCGGAGGCTCGGCCTGAAGCCGTCAGACTTCGTCCCTCACCGTTGTGAGCATACTTCCCTTCAGCGTCACCATTTTGGTAAGAAGATCGCTTACCTCTTTTCTTCAGTCTTCTCCCCTGTGCACAGGTGGATTCCCCAGCGGCGGACATCTCCACTCCATCGCCCAATCCTCGCTGCTGTACAGAGCTCTCCAGGTGGCTGTCTTCCGGGCTTCGCCCCCTTGTTGTGCCAGCTGTCCTGACCCACCAAGTAAGTCCTTCTCTCGCCATAAATCCCTCCTGTGTTGGTGTATGCCCGTCACCCTCTCCCTGTGCTCTCTCCATAGGGTTGCTCGGCTGAACGGTCACCTGCCTCTGTGCCTGGAGCAGACACCATCACCAACACATTTACATCCCGCAGACACGCACTCACTCACTCCTGCTGTTAATAAACTCTTTGAACTACTCTAAGCCTGTGTGTGTGCGTCTCCTGAGCCGTGCGTTATGTCACTTGCAAGATTTCTGACAGAGGAGTAAAAGAATTGTCAGAAGAGTTACTATATCCAAGAGCCAAAGACCACTCATGGAAAACTCCAGAAAGATGTGGAGTCAGCAGGTACTGCTGTTTCAAAGAAAACAATATGTAATGCACTCAACCAACATTGGCTCTATGCTTGCTCACCTTGCAAGACTCCATTGCTGAAGAAAAAGCATGTTGTTTAAAGCTTGCTGCACAACATTTGGGCAAGCCAGTAAAATACTGGGAGAATATAGTCTGGTCAAATGATACCAAAATTGAACTTTTTTTGATATATAACACAGCATGTTTGGAGGAGAAATGGCACTGCACATCAGCCCAGAAACACCATACCAACAGTGAAGTTTGGAGGTGGGAGCATCATGGTGTACCTTGTGCTGTTTTTCAGCACATGGTACAGACAGACTTCATATAATTGAAGGAAAGATGAATGGACAAATGTACAGACACTTTCTTGATAAGAACCTGCTGCCACCCGCCAAGATGCTGAAGATGAAACAAGGGTGGACATTTCAGCAAGACAATGATTCCAAACACACAGCCAAGGCAACTCTCAACTGGCTCCAGAGAAGGAAAATAAAGTTGCTAGAATGGTCCAGTCAGTCACCTGACCTGAATCCAATTGAAAATCTATGGAACGAACTGAAGATCAGAGTTCACAGAAGATACCCATGGAACCTTCAAGATTTGAAGACAGTTTGTGTAGAAGAATGGGCTAAAACCACTCCTGAGCAATGCCTGCAACTAGTTTCTCGATGCAGGAGGCGTCTGGAAGCTGTTATTACCAATAAAGGCTTTTCTACTAAATATTAAATGAATTTCACCAAGTGTGTTCAATACTTATTCCCCGTGTTATTCCATTTTACAAAATATAACTTGTTTTGTGAACACAGGTGCCTTGATTTCTTTGTACAGTGGGGTAAAAAAGTATTTAGTCAGTCACCAATTGTGCACGTTCTCCCACTTTAAAGATGAGAGAGGTCTCCAATTCTCATCATAGGTATACCTCAACTATGAGAGACAAAATGAGAAAAAAAAAAATCCAGAAAATCACATCGAAGGATTTTTAAAGAATTTATTTGCAAATTATAGTGGAAAATAAGTATTTGGTCAATAACAAAAGTTCATCTCAATACTTTGTTATACACGCTTTGTTGGCAATGACAGAGGTCAAACGTTTTCTATAAGTCTTCACAAGGTTTTCACACACTGTTGCTGGTATTTTGGCCGATTCCTCCATGCAGATCTCCTCTAGAGCAGTGATGTTTTGGGGCTGTCGCTGGGCAACACTGACTTTCAACTCCCTCCAAAGATTTTCTATGGGGTTGAGATCTGGAGACTGGCTAGGCCACTCCAGGACCTTGAAATGCTTCTTAGGAAGCCACTCCTTCGTTGCCCGGGCAGTGTGTTTGGGATCATTGTCATGCTGAAAGACCCAGCCACATTTCATCTTCAATGCCCTTGCTGATGGAAGGAGGTTTTCACTCAAAATCTCACGATACATGGCCCCATTCATTCTTTCCTTTACACGGATCAGTCGTCCTGGTCCCTTTGCAGAAAAACAGCCCCAAAGCATGATGTTTCCACCCCCATGCTTCACAGTAGGTATGGTGTTCTTTCTCCTCCAAACACGACAAGTTGAGTTTTTACCAAAAAGTTCTATTTTGGTTTCATCTGACCATATGACATTCTCCCAATCCTCTTCTGGATCATCCAAATGCTCTCTAGCAAACTTCAGACGGGCCTGGACATGTACTGGCTTAAGCAGGGGGACATGTCTGGCACTGCAGGATTTGAGTCCCTGGCGGCGTAGTGTGTTACTGATGGTAGCCTTTGTTACTTTGGTCCCAGCTCTCTGCAGGTCATTCACTAGGTACCCCCGTGTGGTTCTGAGATTTTTACTCACCGTTCTCGTGATCATTTTGACCCCACGGGGTGAGATCTTGCGTGGAGCCCCAGATCGAGGGAGATTATCAGTGGTCTTGTATGTCTTCCATTTTCTAATACAGTGATCCCTCGCTACTTCACGCTTCACCTTTCGTGCCCTCAGTGCATCGCAGATTTTTCAAAAATATTCATCAAAAATTCAAAATTGAGAAATAATGGGCGGGCACTAGCAGAAGGCAGGGAGACTACATTAGAACATCAGGTATCAACACGGAGAGCCCGCACAACTCAAAATCCACCTCTCTGTTCGCTGTTCTCGTGTTGGCTCGGCTCGGGAATCTCACAAGCTGATTGGCCGAGACGTTTCACCCCGCAAGCTGATTGGCCGAGACGTTTTACCCAGCTTCTCTCCCTGCCGAGCGCCCACCCAGCGAAGGAAGACCGCATTCATTGCTCTTTATCGCTCGTGTTGCTTAGTCTCGCCACGTGGAACTTTTTGCTGTTCTCTTGTGCCATTTTGTGCAAAATAGTCTTCCTGTCGAGCCACTACGCCGCCTCCTGCAGCTTCTCCAGCTCTATCGGAAGCTGCCCTCGACGATCCTGCGCCTCTAGCACCTGACGATGAGGCGTCACCTGAGGAGCAGTAAAGCTCTCATTAACCTGTGCAGTAAATCATCTTCATCTTGAGTTACGTATCTTGTTATAAGAATAAAAGAGTTCTAAAAACATATTTATGTACACTTTATTTACATCTACGTATGTATGTACACTTACACACACACACACACACGTATCATATGAGAGAGAGAGTGAGAGAATGAACGTACGTATTATTTATGGGTGACGTCATTAGGGGTGACGCTACTTCGCGGTTTTTCACTTTTCGCGGTCGGTTCTGGAACCCATTAACCGCGATAAGTGAGGGATCACTGTAATTGCTCCCACAGTTGATTTCTTCACACCAAGCTGCTTACCTATTGCAGATTCAGTCTTCCCAGCCTGGTGCAGGTCTACAATTTTGTTTCTGGTGTCCTTTGACAGCTCTTTGGTCTTGGCCATAGTGGGGTTTGGAGTCTGACTGTTTGAGGTTGTGGACAGGTGTCTTTTATACTGATAACGAGTTCAAACAGGTGCCATTAATACAGGTAACAAGTGGAGGACAGAGGAGCCTCTTAAAAAAGAAGTTACAGGTCTGTGAGAGCCAGAAATCTTGCTTGTTTGTAGGTGACCAAATACTTATTTTTCACCATAATTTGCAAATAAATTCTTTAAAAATCAGACAATGTGATTTTCTGGATTTTTTTTTTCTCATTTTGTCTCTCATAGTTGAGGTATACCTATGATGAAAATTGGAGACCTCTCATCTTTTAAGTGGGAGAACTTGCACAATTGGTGGCTGACTAAATACTTTTTTGCCCCACTGTATGTATGGATTACTTGGGTTGTTACTGATATCTGGCGAAAATCTCAGGTCAATGGCTCCATCAGAAATATGTTTAATGATAAAAATGTTGACGTGTTTAATACTTATTTTCCCCACTGTAAGTCATAAAACACATATTACAGACATGTTAACAAGAAAAAAAACCTTGATTTTTGGTGGAGCGTCTCTTTAAGTGACACACAGTGATGGCTGGTGATGATAATGGCTGGGGGGCTAAGAGGTGTAAAATATTAATTTCCTGAACACTTTTTCTACCCTCTGCACACCCAAGTTAAAGCTAAAATCTCAAGGTATAGATGTATGCAATACAAAAAAGCCTCTAATAACTTCTATTACTTTGTATGTTTTACACATCTTTTTAATCTTAATTAATTAATTAATTAATTAAAATTTTTTAAACACATACAACAAATTCAATGAATGAATGAACAAATTCAGTTGACTTTTTGTAAATTACTGAGATTAACTAACTAACTAACTAACCTGCACTTATATAGCGCTTTTCTAGTCACAAAGACCACTCAAAGCGCTTTCATTAATACTAACCCTCTATTCTAAGGGCCTATAGGAAACAGATATCTAGGGACAATTTAGAACAGCCAATTAACCTAACATGCATGTTTTTGGCATGTGGGAGGAAACCGGAGAAATCCCGGAGTAAACCCACGCAACACGGGGAGAACATGCAAACTCCACACAGATCACTGTTGGTCGGGGGCTGGGATCGAACCCACGATCCCACGATCCCCACAATCCCCCGGCCAAGGGTAAACTGTGCTGCCGCAGTGCTAAGACATTAAGACAGGACCAGCCCTGTCACATGAGATTTTTGCTGCATCATTGTTTACTGTATCAGTATTTAGAAAGTGACAGAAACAGGAATTCCAGAGGCTGGACATGTAAAGCCCAGTGCACACCAGTGTGCCCCACCACGTCCTTCTGAACCACATTGGTCAGTGTGTCAAACTTCTCCTGTCCAATAGTACTCAGGAAAAAGGGTTTTATCCGCTTAAGTCTACTGAAACACCTCTCCAACTCTGCCGTTGTTACGGGGGTTGTGATTGCGATGTCTGTTTTTGTCACCTGCTCGTTGTGTGTCTGTATAGTGATACGATGGTCCTCGTCAAGCTCACAAACAACATTCACTTTACCAAGCATCAACAGCTTCACACACTTCCCAGTGTGACTTGTGGTGCATTCATGCTTCCCGATTTTAGCAGAAAGGTCTTTCAAATCCACAACACCTTGTTGTGTCCAATCTGTGTCTCCTCTGAATAGCAAGCAGGGGAAACAGAATAAAGATGTCTTAGCTAAGGTAGCTGTTAGCCAGTCTTTGCGTTCAAACCAAGTAACACAAAACTCATGATTTTAACATTCATAATTTGCAAATCCTTTGAGTGATGTACTCCCTGTTTCTTTACTTACATTTTTCCCTCCAAAGACAGCAAACAAAAGTGGTGAGAAAATACAGTAAATAATCCACTTTGTTCTAACTGAGGCCTGACATGGTAAAATCATCCCTTCACGCTTACATCCTTTCTCCCACTTGCCACTGTACTGTCGCGGTACTGTCATTGGTCACCGGTCAGTAGCCTTTTGACTAATTTATTTTAGCTCACATACAAAACAAATGAAGGGGGGAGGGGGAGGTCTTACACCCGCCACTTACAAATGGACACATATAATTGGATGGCTGTGCTACAGTATTTGGGCTTTTCTTCTCAAGCTAGAGGCGGCGTCACCCCTCTAGCCCATTGATAGGAGCCTTTTCTGAAAACACACCATCAAACAGAAGACTGTGGACAAAAATCTGAAGTCCAACTTATCATATGAGTACAGTGAAGATCAATTTGTCACTGATTTGTTGTTCAGTGGGACTCTGTGTTTTCTTAACCCCTGCTGTATTTCTGTCGCTACATCATTGTGGTAGTTCCCCGTTGTGTGTATAATGGAATTTCAGAGCGATGACAATAGATGTGATAAAGCCAAGAGGCCATATCTAAGAAGTGCAGAGCGAAGACATAAGCCTGCTCATTTTCTATTATAGCAGAGCTTTACAATTTTCTGTGCTTTAATAATTTCAGCTCTGTTAAAGCTGTCAAGTAGCCAGTTGATCTCTCTTTACCCTTTTGAAGCCGTGGATCTTTCAGTGAGTAAACAAACCCCTCTAACTGCTTCACCTTGTGGATACTTTTAGCTTTGTTTTTTTTCTTTATTTTCATTTGATTACATCTGCAGTTGTTTGAAGCTTGAAAAGCTTCATAGTGACTCAGCCTACATTACATAAGCAGCTGCATTATAATGTCAGTGAACATAACATTTCATGCCTAAGTTGGGCTTGTATTCTCAAATATGTTTGATTGTTGCTTCTTTTTAGTTTATAGAGAAATTATAAGAATTTTATAGAGAAATTATAAGAATTTTGACTTACTGTAGACACACTGAGAATCATCTAAGAACTATGCATACTAAGAGTTGTTAGAAAACATGATGTACGATAAGTTTTAAGTGAACTAGTGGCATTCATTCTTTTCACATTTTGAAATTTTGTTCAGGTACCAAGAAAATTTACAAGTGCGAGACCAGTTGTCGATGTGCAGAAAGCTTGCTGTTATTCTAACCTCAGTTTTCACTTAATGTACAGTGGTGTGAAAAAGTGTTTGCCCCCTTCCTGATTTCCCATTTTTTTGTATATTCATTCATTCATCTTCTTCCGCTTAATCCTTTTCGGGTCACGGGGGGGCTGGAGCCTATCCCAGCATCTTTGGGAGAGAGGCAGGGTACACCCTGGACAGATCGCCAGTCCATCGCAGGGCCAACACAGAGAGACAGACAACCATTCACTCTCACAGTCATACCACACTTAAATGGTTCAGATCATAAAACAAATTTAAATATTGGACAAAGATAACACAAGTAAACACAAAATGCAGTTTTTAAATGAAGGTGTTTATTATTAAGGGGGAAAAAAAATCCAAATCTACATGGCCCTGTGTGAAAAAGTGACCCACCCCCCACCCCCCGCTAAACCTAATAACTGGTTGGGCTACCCTTAGCAGCAACAGCTGCAATCAAGTGTTTGTGAAAACTGGCTATGAGTCTTTGACAGCACTGTGGAGGAATTTTGGCCCACTCATCTTTGCAGAATTGTTGTAATTCAGCCACATTGGAGGGTTTTTGTGCATGAACCACCTTTTTAAGGTCATGCCACAGCATCTCAATCAGATTCAGGTCAGGACTTTGACTAGGCCGCTCCAAAGTCTTCATTTTGTTTTTCTTAAGCCATTCAGAGGTGGACTTGCTGGTGCGTTTTCGATCATTGTCCTGCTGCAGAACCTAAGTGTGCTTCAGCTTGAGGTCACGAACAGATGGCCGGACATTCTCCGTCAGGATTTTTTAGTAGACAGCAGAATTCATGGTTCCATTTACCACAGCAAGTCTTCCAGGTCCTGAAGCAGCAAAACAGCCACAGGCCATAACACTACCACCACCATATTTTACTTTTACTGTTGGTAGGATGTTCCTTTTCTGAAATGCTCTGTTACTTTTATGTCGGATGTAATGGGACACACACCTTCCAAAATGTTCAATTTTTGTCTCATCAGTCCACAGAGTATTTTCCAAAACGTCTTGGGGATCATCAAGATGTTTTCTGGTAAAACTGAGACGAGCCTTTATGTTCTTTTTGCTTAGCAGTGGTTTTCATCTTGGAACTCTGCCATGCAGGCCATTTTTGCCTAGTCTCTTTCTTATGATGGAGTCATGAACACTGACCTTAACTGAGGGAAGTGAGGCCTGCAGTTTTTTGGATGTTGTTGTGGGGTCTTTTGCGACTTCTTGGATGAGTCGTCGCTGCGCTCTTGGGGTAATTTTGGTTGGCCGGCCACTCCTGGGAAGGTTCACCACTGCTCCATGCTTTTGCCATTTGTAGATAATGACTCTCACTGTGGTTCGCTGGAGTCCCAAAGCTTTAGGAATGGCTTTATAACCTTTTCCAGACTGATGGATCTCAATTACTTTGTTTCTCATTTGTTCCTGAATTTCTTTGGATCGCAGCATGATGTCTAGCTTTTGAGGATTTTTTGGTCTACTTCACTTTGTCAGGCAGGTCCTATTTAAGTGATTTCTTGATTGAGAACAGATGTGGCAGTAATCAGGCGTGGGTGTGGCTAGAAAAATTGAACTCAGCTTTCCAAAGATGTGATAAACCATAGTTACCTCCGCCAGGCCGCAGGCCTCAGGAGGTTATGTTTTTGCCAGCGTTTGTCTGTTTGTCTGTCTGTTGGTTAGCAAGATAACTCAAAAAGTTTTGGACGGATTTCCATGAAACTTTCAGGCGTTGTTGGAAATGGTGCAAGGAAGAACTGATTAAATTTTGGGGATGATCCGCATCACCGTCTGGATACAGAAATTTTTTAAAGGATTCTTTAACATTGTGAGATACGGCCATTTTCAACATGTGTGCAGGCGCAATGGAGGGCGCTGGTCGTCATGTCTGACGAACACGAACTCCGCGTTCTTCAAAGCTTTAGGCACAAAAGCATGCGGAAAACAGTGGTGGGCAGGGCCCGGCAGCGTGCCTGTGTTTGTGCTACGCTGCAAAAGCTGTGACGGGCAGCTGTCCGGCGCGGAATTATTTGGCAGAAATTCCCCGGGCAGCCATAGGGGCTGCGCAAAAACAAGCTCTCTGCCGGGAAAGCTTCCAAATCCTCTTTTGCCGCGGAGCGCAACCCCAATATAAAACCCACGGCAACCTGTCTACCCAATTTGCATCCGTCAGTGAAGCCCTGAGTGCTGCTTTCAGTGATCTATGAAAACGCTCGCATAACCCATTGGCCTGTGGGTTGTACGCGGTTGTGCGATGAATTGCAACGCCCGCAGCCTAGGAGTTTGGAGATGGACACAACAGCAATACTTCAGTTTATTACCTCCGCCAAGGAGGTAATGCTTTTACTACTGAACCACTAATCCTATCATTGTGAATCCAATTGCTAGTCATATGTTTTCATTGTCAAGGAATCTGAAAACGTACACACAAACACTGTATGGGGGGGAACTGTGGCACTTGGCGGAGTTCTGCGCTTTCCGAGTGCTTTTCTAGTTAATTTATGTTTTAACGGCGGGGAATCACTTTTTCACACAGGGCCATGCAGGTTTGGATTTTTTTTAAACTTAATAAACACCTTCATTTAAAAACTGCATTTTGTGCTTACTTGTGTTATCTTTGTCTAATATTTAAATTTATTTGATGATCTGAAACATTTAAGTGTGACAAACATACAAAAAAATGAGAACTCTGGAAGGGAGCAAACACTTTTTCACCCCACTGTATCTGCTATATTTCATTTGTCTGAATCAGCCCAAGAGTGAAAACCCTACAATCATTTGACATGGTTTAAAACTTTAATTCAAGTTAGAATTCATATGGTATCATAATCAGTTATTGGAAAGTGATGCCACTGTGTACTGAATATTGTAGTATTAGGGCTTCAAATATGCAAATCTTTAATTCTCATGAACTGTAGCAATACAGGACTAAATACAACCCTCCTTCCCTCCACTCAAACTGACCCCTTAGACAGACAGACAGACAGATAGCTTTATTGTTTGTCCCTATCAGTGATAGAACACTCTCAAAGATCCCCTGTGTTCAATGCAGCATACCAGTAAAACTATACACCTCCCAAACAAAGCTACTTCTGATAAATGGCTGTCTGCTATGTTTATGGCAATGTTTTTCAGACCTGCTACCAAAATTCCAAATTTACAACTGTGGTACCAGGAAGTGCCAGAGAGAAAACACACCCCCAAGCTTTGAAAACCACTCAGGAAAAACAGAATTAAATTCCTTTTACCCCTGGCATCGTTGGTTGAGACCTCTATGGACCGGCATTGCCACCTGCTGCTGGGCCATGTTTGCACTTCCAGTCTGTTGTTGATACTTTGATTTGTTGTAGTGATTTTCATAATGCTTGTTCTTTTCTACAAAGACACTAAAAATAAGTACAACTCCAGAATTATTACTTTTGAATATGACACTAAAACCTATTTTAGAACTTATATTCCCACAAGAAAATATCTTATGGACGTGTCCACATATGTTCTGAATAATTACCAACAATGAAATTGCTCAAACTTATTTAGAAATTAGAAATGTTTTGGTAATCAGAAGTATATTTGTCCCAAGCCCGGGTAAATGGGGAGGGTTGTGTCAGGAAAGGCATCCGACATAAAACTTTTGCCAAATCAAGCATGCAGCTGATGATGAAAAAGAGAGCACAGGCAGGGTGGAGTGGGTGGAGCTGAGTGTCAGGGGTGATTTGTGACAGAAGGATAGCAGCTTTTGGGAAAGGGAAGATTTACAAGACAGTAGTGAGACCTGCTATGGTTTGGAGACAGTGGCACTGGCAAAAAGACAGGAGGCACCACTGAAGGTGGCAGAGTTGAAGATGATGAGATTCTCACTGGGAGTGACTAGGGGTGCATTCACACAGCCACTGTTTGGTCCGGATTAAAGGACTATCCACAGGATAGTTCAGTTTCTTTGGTGCAGTCTGAACGTGCGTTCGAACTCTAGTGCACACCAAACAAGCGATGTCTGGTCTGCCTGAAAACGGGGTCCCGGTTCACTTGCAAATGAAGTCTGGTGCGCTTCGCTTGCAGTGTGAATGCAAACAGACTATCCAGCGGACCAAGGGGCAGAAGTGTCCCTCGGCATTTATGTAACCATAGCAGCATGTAGTCTGAAAAGAGGAAGTGGCATTTACCGTAGTGCATTTTGGGTAGAAAATAACAAAAGAACACGATCGCATGGATCCAAAAAATCCCTTTACCAGAGAAAGCCGAGAAGAAAAGTTAAAAAAAATGTTTCATTTGTGGCGGACAAACAACCCGGTTGAAGGGAACAGATTTCCGTTTTCAGTCCTGGCCAATCGATGAGTTGGATTTTTCTTCTTTACCAAGACTTTTTCTTCCTGGTCAGTGGTGGTTTCGGCTACAGTGCCCCAAACAAGCAGTTGTTGTAACTGCGTGACGTTGTCCAGGCAGTTTGGTCCAGTGTGAATGCAAACTAAACTAAATGAAAGTGTGAAAATTCTTGGCAGTTTCCACCCAATCAAACCGAGACCCCTGGACTATCCTGGTGTGAATGCAAGCTAGAAGGGACAGGTTTAGAAATGAGTATATCAGAGGGACAGCTCAGGTTGAGTGCTTTGGAGACAAAGTAAGGGAGGCAAGGTCAGTATGCTTGTGTATGCAGTACTGAACCGTGTGATCTAGTGAGACTGACTGGACAGCTACCTGACCAACAGGCACTTCCTTACTTCCTGTTAGGGACTTGACAGGTTCTTGGGAACAAACAAAATGTGCATAACCACCTCTCATTGGTTGGAAATCATCCTTAGACCCACCTCTATATAAACAAACCAAATTTGGATTGGTTAAGCATAGCACTGACTTTTGCTGATAGCTTGGACAAAATAAAGATCCAGGGTGTGAAAATAAAAGAAATACTAAGAACAACATGAAAGCAAATTGAAATTTATCATCACATGTAATCCTTGAGCATATTTCATAACTTTGCCAGCCATAAATGTATTCATTATTCGATATCGTTAATAACATTATTAAACAGATTGAATTTCTTTTGTTGAACAAAAGCTCTCTATAAACAGGATATCCAGCATATTTTTCTTTATTCTTTTTGCCTTATGAACTTTCTTGAACTCTTTCATGCTGAGGAGCAGATGTTTTGACTAAAAATAAAATCAGATGCAGTTATAAAAGAAACAGGGCAACCGTCTCGATTCTCTGAAAGCCACTTCTTCAACTGACACCTGAACAATACCTACAATTAACAAAAGCTGCTGGAGTATTTCTTAACACAAAGGAGGAAAGCATAAAATTGAACTTAAGCCCTTCATGCTTTGACGAATCAAGGCTAACCACAAATCACCATAACAACCTACCATTATGATCCATATCAATCATTCCTAATTGTACACCTTGACATATAGTCGATGGACTCTTATTAGTCTCATCAGACTGTTGGAAAGAAAGATACTTTTAGGGCTTAAAGAGCACTCCCCACCTGCTTTATTAGCACATTTCTGCAAGGCAACAAGGTGAGAGAGTGGGGGAGAGTTGTTGCTTTTACTTAAATAAACATAGTAACTCAAAGTTTTGAATAGAGAATTATAACCAAAGCAACAGTGCAGTGGTATTATAAAATACATCAAAACATTTCTAACGTAGGTTTTGGCAACCCACAGATTCTAAGAATGAACCAGAAAGGGGTGGGGGGTGGCTTTGTTGTTGTTGCTGCTGTTGTTTTTATTTACAATTTTCAATTACTGAACAGTATTGAAGTAACACATTCAACATTAGGTCCTTAGACTATTGTTTTGCAATAATAAGTATTATACAACAGTTAGTTCTGAGCAAACAATTTGATTGGACAATAGGGATTCCAGGAGTTGCTGAAAGCCACGATAACTGCACTCCAAATTTCACTGGATATGTATCACTCTGCTTCAAAGGTGTTCTAGTAACTGTCAATTACTAACTGTTATTTACTGTCGTCTCCTGGTTGGCACTTTAAGGCAATATTAATGGAATATGGCAAAACAATGGACATTTTTCCCGAATATAACATTTGAGTTAAATTATGGGCAGCACGGTGGTGCAGTGGTTAGCACTGTGGCAGCCCAGCAAGAAGGTCATGGGATTGATTCCACCCCTGATCATCGTGACTTTAATCCCACTCCCAGACCATTGGTGACCCTTCTATGTGGCGTTTGAATGTTCTTCCCATGTCTGTGTGGGTTTACTCTGGGTACTCCGGTTTCCTCCCACAGGCCAAAGACATGCAGGTTTGGTTAATTGGCATCAACTGGGGATTCTAAATTGCCCTTAGGTATGAATGTGAGAGTGGATGGTTGTCTGTCTCTCTGTGTTGGCCTTGCAATGAACTGGCGATCTGTCCAGGGTGTACCCTGCCTCTCACCCAAAGATGCTGGGATAGGCTCCAGCCCCCCCACGACCCGAAAAGGATTAAGCGGTAGAAAATGGATGGATGGATGGATGGAGTTAAATTATGAATGCTCATCAGAAGAGGAGGAAGAGAAGGGAAAAAGCCAGGCTATTTCCATGGAAGCCTCCCGGTGTGCAAACATTTCATCAGCTGACCTGGACAATCTGGAGAAAAGTGAAAACAAGGACAACACGGTAAAACCACAATACTTTTGTGGTGATGGACTCTTAGTTAAATGCCAAGAAAAGCGAGCAAAGTGTGCCGAAGAACTCGCTAGCATGCTAACTACTAGCCATTGGCTAGCTACCAGTGTTGTGCCCCATGTGTTGATCTGGGGTCTTCTGCAGTACCGACTCAACAGATATATGTTTTATAAACAATGACTTTTGCACTTGACAATTTGTTTATATGTGTGTGAAATGACAATATAGTACGTCTTCATGCTGATTGAGATGTTTAGCAACAGTTACTGGCTACATTTAGAAGGGACTATTTTTTCTCAGCTGGGCAAAATAACTGGTTAAACAAACAAATCACAATATTTTGTTCAGTATTGCTATCCTTTAATAAATTGTGATTGCTGGAACTGTTGTATAAAAGCAATATTACACTCGAGGTCGTGACGGTATCATGAATATACTAACTACGGGTGTGATACTCTAATACCCTCCGCTATCACACCCACAGTTACTATATTCATCGGTACCAAACTCCCTTTTGTGTAATATTGCTTCAACATAACACATTAGCTTTGCAATTAAACTGTTACTGTCACAGTTGGTAGAGACTGGACCCAAACGCTGGATGGGAGTTTGACAGTGTTTATTGAGAGCTGGTCGCTCGGACACAGCTTGATGGCTTAAACAGAAAATAATGAATGTAGCTCGGAATCTGCAACAAAAGCTAAGGCAAAAACAGGATACAGGACAGACAGGAACAGGCAGAAGCATGCAATCATGCCAACACAATAAAAGGAACCCGAGCAGAACAGAGGTGGAACAGAACCTAAATAGACATGGGGGCAGTCAAGACAACACGGCACAGGTGGGGAGACCAATCATGACTGACAACTGACACATGAGAAAAACAGAGGTGAAAGGATGGAGGACACACAGAAACATGAACAGAGGATCAGAGGGGAGACAAGACCATGACAATAATAAAACTAATAATGACCAACTAAACCATAATAATAATAATAATAATAAAAATAATGATCCAAACCCAAGGTGAAGTAGGAGAAAATATAAAACAAGAACAGAATCATGAATACAACAACAAACAATAAATGCAGAAAATCCTAAGATACAAACTCAAAACGAGGACGTGGGCTGGGACCCCTGTCATCACCCGTAGCTCACGGGTTCCCACCTCAGCTGCGCACACACCTGCTCCTCGTTAGGCTCAGCTATTTATATATATTTATAATCTGTTTGAGCCTGCGTGCGTGTTTCCTGGGCCGAATAATATGTCAGTACGGCTCCAGCAAAGCGGCCCAGTGGACAGCGGGCTCGCGCGCCATTTTACCACTCTCGAGGCTTGGGTAGATTTGATTGCTCATCAGCAACAGGTAATTTTGAACCAACTAACCTCAATTACTAATCAGTTGGACCGCCTGGACCCTCCGCGGCCTTTCCCTCCGGGTCCTCCTGGCGGTGCGGCTACGGGTGCTTCCATAGCCGGCCAGCCTAGCTCGGGAGCGCCTGCCCGTCTCACACCTATCCCAACCCCTGCTCGCTTCAGCGGGAAACTCGGTGGAGCAAAGGGGTTTATCCTGCAGTGTGAGTCGGTGTTTCTGCGCGTTCCCGGGGATTTTCCCTCAGACCACAGCCAAATCGGGTACATGGCTAACCTCCTCGAAGGGCAAGTGTTAGCTTGGGCTTACGCTGTTATGACGAAGCCAAGCTAAGCGAACCTCTCGTATGACCGGTTCGTGCGGGACTTTCTAGAAGTCTTTGATCATTCCCGACTCAACAGCGTCCTCGCGGACCGGCTCCTCAGTCTCCAACAGGGAGCCCGGTCCGCGGCGGAATACGCGGTCGACTTCAGGGTGGCTGCGGAGGAGGTGGGCTGGGGAGAGGCATCTCTCTGCAGCATTTTCCTCCGTAGCTTTAATTCAGGTCTGAGGGATGAACTAGCTGGTCGGGATCTCCCAGGGTGACTCTCTGAGCTGATCTCGCTCAAGATTAGCCTGGATAACAGGCTGCGTGAGCGGGCTGCGGAGCGGAAGTCTGCCAGCCGCTCGCGCGGAGCTTCCCTCCACCCAGCTCAGTCGCGCCCCCTGGCGTTACCCGCCCCAGAGTCCGCTGACGAACCAGAGGACATGGCCATCGGGCGCACTAGGCTCCCTCTAGCGGAGAGACAACGCCGGCGGGAACGGGGTCTCTGCATGTATTGTGGAGATGACCGGCATCCCGTGGAGCTGTGCCCGGTGAAGCCAAACGGGGAGGTCCGCGAGTCACAATAGGGGGCCTCGCAGACTCCAACCGATCTAATCCCCTATCTTCTTGCACATTGCCAATACGTTTCTGCCACAACTCCACTGGACATTCCACTCACGCACTGGTGGATTCTGGGGCAGAGCAGAACTTTATTTCTAAGAGCCTGGCAACCCGTTTGGGCATACCCAGTCAACTGCTGCCTAACCCCCTGAACTTGGTAACGCTCTCACGCTCTTCTCTGGGCACAGTTACTCACCGCACTAAGCCAGTTCCCATCATCGTCTCTGGCAACCACCGGGAGGATCTGACCCTCTACATCCTGCCCTCCTTGTCGAACCATGTCATTCTGGGTTACCCCTGGCTGCGGCTGCATAACCCTGTCCTGGATTGGAGAACCGGCAGCGTCCTGTCCTGGAGCACCTTCTGCCTGGGTACCTGCCTCCAGTCGGCAGCCTGCGCTCCATCTGCCCCTCTGCCGGCCCCAGTCTCTGAGCCCCCGGACCTGACCCTGGTGCCGCAGGAGTTCCACGACTTGGGGGGCGCATTCAGTAAGTCCAGAGCCTTGTCCCTTCCACCACATCGACCCTATGACTGTGCAATCAACATCCGCCCTGGGGCACCCCTGCCATCTGGCCGCCTCTACAGTCTCTCTGCACCGGAACGCGAGGCGATGGACACATACATAAAGGAGTCACTCAGCGCTGGGATCATCCGTCCCTCCTCGTCCCCGCTTGGCGCGGGTTTCTTTTTCGTGGGCAAGAAGGATGGGTCCTTACGTCCCTGTATTGACTTCAGAGCTTTGAATGACATCACCATTAAGGACCGCTACACCCTGCCACTTATGGACACCACTTTCCACTCCCTCCAGGGGGCGACCTGGTTCACCAAGCTTGACCTCTGCAGCGCCTACCATCTCGTTAGGATCCGGGAGGGAGACGAGTGGAAGACGGCCTTTAGGACACCCAGCGGCCACTTCGAGTATCTTGTGATGCCGTTCAGGCTCACCAACACACCTGCCGTCTTCCAGCGCCTTATAAACGACGTTCTGCGGGACTTCCTGGGAGTATTCGTCTTTGTCTATCTCGACGACATACTCATCTTCTCCAGATCACGCGAGGAGCACCAGGCCCATGTGAGGCGGGTCCTGCAACGTCTGCTGGAGAATCGTTTGTTCATTAAGGCAGAGAAGTGTGAATTCTACGCCCAGACCACCTCCTTCCTGGGGTTCGTGATCTCACACAATCAGATCCTCCCCGACCCCGCTAAGGTTAAAGCGGTGGTCGAGTGGCCCACGCCGACCTCAAGGAAGCAGGTGCAGCAATTCATCGGGTTCGCTAATTTCTACCGGCGCTTTGTCCCCAACTACAGCGCCATCGTATCCCCCCTGACCCGCCTCACGTCATCTAAGGTGCCTTTTCAGTGGTCAGAGGAAGCGGCCATTGCCTTTAAGACTCTCCAGGTGGAGTTCTCGTCCTCCCAGGTCCTGACCCAGGTTGACCCCGCTCTTCAGTGTCTGGTGGAGGTCGACGCGTCTGACACGGGGGTGGGAGCGGTGCTGTCCCAGTGATCACCGGTGGATGGCGTTAAGCGGCCATGCGCCTTCTTCTCCAGGAAGCTATCGGCGGCAGAGCGAAATTATGACATCGGCGACAGGGAGCTCCTCGCCGTCAAGCTCGCGCTACAGGAGTGGCGTCACTGGTTAGAGGGGGAAGCCCAGCCTTTTGTGGTCTGGACGGACCATAAGAACCTCGAGTACCTGAGGTCTGCGAGGCGCCTGAATGCTCGCCAGGCGCGCTGGTCTCTATTCTTTACTCGCTTCAACTTTACCATCACGTACCATCCAGGCTCGAAGAATGGGTTGCCCAACGCCCTGTCCAGACAATTCGCCCCAGAGGGTCCAGAGAAGTCCGAGCATACCATCCTGCCCGATTCGTGCGTCGTGGGGGCAATTGCATGGTCCATCAAGGACAAGATCCTGAAGGCTCAGGAGGCGGAGCCGGATCCAGGCGGGGGGCCAGAGAGGAGGCTGTATGTTCCTTCGGCGGTTCGGGGTGAAGTGATCCACTGGGCCCATACCTCCAAACTCTCCTGTCACCCTGGCATCACCCGCTTGGTGAGTTGGCTGCAATGCTCGTTTTGGTGGCCGGGTCTTCAGAAGGACGTTACCAACTATGTCCGGGCCTGTCCCAAGTGCGCCACCGGCAAGTCTCCGAACTCTCCACCTGCGGGCCTACTCCAGTCCCTGCCGTTTCCGGGCAGGCCCTGGTCACACATCGCCCTTGACTTTGTCACCAGACTCCCTGTATGACACGGTTCTGACCATTGTGGACAGGTTCTCCAAGGCCGCTCACTTTGTGCCTCTTCAGGGTCTCCCTTCGGCGCGTGAAACGGCCGATCTCCTGGTCCAGCATGTAGTCAGGCTGCATGGGATTCCGCTGGACGTGGTTTTGGACCAAGGTCCGCAGTTTGTGTCCCAGATTTGGAGGAGCTTTTGCAGCGCCTTGGGGGCTACTGTCAGTCTCTCTTCTGGTTATCACCCCCAGTCCAACGGGCAGTGCAAGCGCACGAATCAGGAGTTGGAGGCCGCCCTGCGCTGCGTGACATCGTCCAACCCCTCGTCTTGGAGCTCCTACCTGACCTGGGTGGAATACGCCCACAACTCAGCCCGGTCCACTGCTACTGGGGTGTCACCTTTTCGAGCGTCCTTGGGGTACGACCCCCCTGTTTTCCCTGAGCAGGAGGGTGAGCTGGCTGTTCCTTAAATCCAGGCGCACATCAGGCGCTGCCGGAGTGTGTGGACCAAGACCAGGGATGCGCTTCTACGCACAGCGGCGAGCAAAAGCTCCACCGCCAATCGCCACAGAAGGCCAGCTCCTGTCTACCAGGTGGGTCAGCGAGTTTGGCTCTCCTCCCAGGACATCAGCCTAAAGGGTGAGAAGAAGAAGCTGGCTCCGAGGTTCCTCGGCCCCTTCACCATATCCAAGATTATCAACCCGGTGGCTGTGCGTTTGGCCCTCCCCCCCTCCCTCCGTGTGTGTCCCACTTTCCACGTCTCCAAGATCAAACCTGTCCTGTCCAATTCACTCTGCCCTCCCCCTAGGTCTCCTCCTGTGCCTAGAATGATCGACGGTGACCCGGCGTGGGGTGTTACTGCCATCCTGGACTCCCGGCGTCGGGGTCGTGGGCTGCAATATCTGGTGGATTGGGAAGGTTATGGTCCGGAGTGGAGATCCTGGGTGCGCTCTTCGTGGGTGTTGGATCCTGACCTCATCGCGGAGTTCCACCGGACACACCCAGGTAAGCCAGCGCCAGGAGGCGCTGGTAGTGGGGGGGAGTACTGTCATCACCCGCAGCTCACGGGCTCCCACCTCAGCTGCGCGCACACCTGCTCCTCGTTAGGCTCAGCTATTTATACCATCCTGCCTTGAGCTGCGGCCTGGAGCCGTCTGTCTCCCTGCGTAATCTACACAGCTATTTTCCCTCTCATCGGGACAGCTGTCTACTCGTCTGACACGTAAGCTGTCATCATTGCCTTACCTTTCCCATTCAGACTTCCCCTGTGCACAGGTGGATCCCTTGGCGGCGGACTCACTCTCCCTCGTCACGCTGCTCCTCCACTTGCTGTATCATCCCGGACGCACCGCAGGACGCTGTCTCCCAGGCTTGGGACTTGCCACGCCAGCCACCGCGCCGCTACAAGTAAGCACAGTAACATCCTCACTCTCCCGTGTGGTTGCCCAGCTAATCCCTGCTCTCCTCTCTTTTAGGGTTGCCTGGCCGAACGGCGAACTGCTCTGTCCTGACTACATCTTCCACCACATCACACTCATATCTTACATACACGCATCCACACACAAACACTGCTGTTCAATAAAGGCTTCAAATCTGTCTGAGCCTGTGTGCGTGTTTCCTGGGCCGAATAATATGTCAACCCCAAGTTCAGGTGACAGGGAAAATCAATAATAAATCAGAGTGAGGACCTAGGGCCCAGTCCACGTCCTGACAGTTGCTTAGTTATTTTTTGCTAATCTCTTAGTTTTTAAAAGGTTCAGTTAACAGTGTTAGGCTGGGTGTCCACCAAACGCATTTTTTCCACTCTGGGCGACTGTTTTCTATTCATTCTCTATGTAGTCCAGCATTTACAGTGCTGAGCTCCCTCGGTGCTGAAACGCTTTGAGTGGTGGCCGTTTTTTGTTGCAGTACTCAGGGCGCTGAGCGTTGGAAAAAAGTTCAACTTTTCAGACTGCAGCTGAGCTTGTCAGTGTCAGATCTTTCTAAGCAGCCAATCAGAATTAAAGAAGGGCAGGACATAGGACACGATACAGTCTCTACTAAGACTCCTGTTTTCCGTGTCATCATATTTTACATCCAGAGCTGCTGAAACATGTTTCCTGTCCATAGTTATTTGGAGACTGCTATTAAAAAATCAGTAGAAAGTCTGACTATAGGAAAAGTGGAAGTGCTGAGCTGAGAGTGACAAGCTGTTACAGCGATACAGGGCACAGACTTTTTCATTCCAGAGCACAGTGCACAAACGCTGAAAAAAAATGCTCAGGGCGGTCGGGCGACAAAAAACGCGTTTGGTGGACACACAGCCTAACTCTTCCTCTGCTGCACATAGCTGTGTATTCACTCCTTTGCTATGATAGTGGGTAGTATTAACTCCTGTTCAGTGAGCATGTATAGCCCCAGATGAGCCACAAAACATAACTTCTAAGTTGCAGAAGTAGTCACATTTTTTTTTTCTTTTTTTGCCAGGGTGTGCCTCTGATAGCTGCCAAAGGGTTCTACCTTATACTCAGAGAAGCTGATGTTGATGCTACAGCTCCATAACTTGGATGGTTAGCTTTTAGCTTGGATAAAATGTCTCTGAATCTCAGTGATGGTTTAAGAGGTGGATGGGAAGCTACCAGGATGACTCGTAGGAATAATAATGTTTCTTGTTAGGTAATGCAGTATTTTTTTAGTGACATAAACCAGTGACTTAGTGAGTTACTTTAAAACTCAACTTTATCCAACATTGTTAAAAAAAAATGCTTGATTATGTGCCTACATTATGGAGAAATTTTGTAAATCTGTTTACACAGGCATCCTGCAAGGGCTTGTCTCTTTCTGGGGGATAAAAGCATCTTACCATAACTCAGTGATTATATCAAAAATTGGTTCAGCGGTAAGGTGGGGATTATAGCAAGTGGTTAAGCCAAACCTCCAGAAAAGTGCATGCAATACAAGCTGACTGAGTAGAAAAAATATGTAAAATGAAGAATGATTTAGTCTCTTTAACTGTCTAGCTTATTTTCTAAACTATCTGGAATATAAGCATGTTTTAAAACTTATTGGGCTGTATTTTGACAGTCTAGTCTTAAGTCAATTGACAGAGGCGTGTTTGTAGGTGAATCCAAATCTATTTTGCTATTACAGCAGCGCAAAAATGAATTCTGCTAATGCCCTTAATTATTCAGAGGTGTGTTTGGAGTGTAAAGTGTAATGAACCAACCATCGTCTTTGCTCTCATTCTCTTTAATGAACAGGGGTGTGAGATCCAAGGCTTAATATTAATATGACAGGATTTAAATGGGAGGACAAATCCATTATGCGCTCAGGGCAACATGGGTTCATTCACAAAGTGAAAATGCATTTAAGGGCAAGGAGCTTTTGAACACTCTCCACAGCCCTTCACCCACTGTAGATACTTGATCATGATTACACATGGATGAGAGCTGTACAATTCAGAGATCATGCTAGTCTTTCTATTTGTCCATGATTTTGGCAGAGTTGGGAAATTCAGTTCAATTCCTTCAGTTATATTATCACAAACTTAGTCCGAGAAAGAGAGCCATTCATCTTGGACTGGGTGGGGGGGCAATAATCTCCTCTGCTAGATGCAAAATTGTGTTTTAATGCAAAACAACTGTTGGGGTACTTTTATTTTGAATCATTCTTTTTATTTATTTTTTTTTTTTGAATCATTCTGTTAAAAGAATGACAGCGAATGTGGTTAAAAATTGGGAAAAAAAGTCATAATTAGATAATGATGAATGTTGGTTTTGCATGCACCTTTCAGCTCTTCTCTGGGGCCTCTGTGACAGCTCTTTTCCAAGTATAGGGCAAACTAGTCCCACTGCGATCCCATAGTTAAACTAAAAAGAAGACAATTTGTTGAACTGTAAACCATACACCATTTTTGTCTCTGTGCAGTGAAAAACCGTCTGTTGCATCTTCAAATAGTTTGTATTTAACTGTTCTCATTTAACAGAAAACAACGTTGAGTGTGTGTTTTTCATTAATCGGGACAGGATGTGGGCATGTACGAATGGACACAAAATAAGATGATGTGATATGATGACAGACACAACAGATTTGCATGTGGACACAATACTTTGTCACAGAAGAGAGGTTTGTAGTTTAAAACCCCCTTAGCATTCTAGCCAATTTCCAGCCAACATGAATTGTTCCATGAGTGGAACACTGGAATTTTAAGAGGTTAAAATCTTCAGACTGACAGTATCCTACCAAGTACCGCATCCACACGGGAATGCACAGAAACTCAAGGTTCATTCATTCATTCCCCTAAAAAATGAATACACTGATGCTTAATCAAAAGACTATACTCCAATGGTAA
The DNA here is from genome assembly GCA_020510985.1 of Pholidichthys leucotaenia. Taxonomy (NCBI): domain Eukaryota; kingdom Metazoa; phylum Chordata; class Actinopteri; order Cichliformes; family Pholidichthyidae; genus Pholidichthys; species Pholidichthys leucotaenia. The sequence continues at coordinate 243,456,718 of CM035837.1, forward strand.
GTCTGTGATTAAAATGAAAATGTGGCTGAAATAAAAAGAATACTCTTAAGTTTAAGAGAACTTTGGGCTGGCTACTGAGCAACAGTCCAGTCTGTTTTCTCCTTAGCCCAAGTAAGATACTTCTGACGCCGTCTCCGGTTCAGGAGAGGTTTGACACAAGGAATGCTACAGTTGTAGCCCATGCCCTCAATACATCTCTGTGTGGAGGCTCTTGAAGCACTGACTCCAGCTGCAGTCCACTCCTTGTGCATCTTCCCCAAATTCTTGACTGGACTTTCCTTCACAATCCTCTCAAGGCTGCAGTTATCCCTGTTGCTTGTGCACCTTTTTCTGCCACACTTTTTCTTTCCACTCAACTTTCCATTAATATGCTTGGATACAGCACCCTGTGAACAGCCAGCTTCTTTAGCAATGATCTTTGGTGGCTTACTCTCCTTGTGGAGGGTGCCAATAACGGTCTTCTGCACAACTGTCAAGTCAGCAGTCTTCCCCATGATTGTGTAGACTACTGAACCAGACTGAGAGACCATTTAAAGGCTCAGGAAACTTTTACAGGTGTTGGGAGTTAATTAGCTGGTTAGAATGTTGCACAATGAGTGTACAATACTGAAGTTTTTCCACAATGTTCTATTTTTTTGAGAAACTGAATTTGGGGTTTTCATGAGCTGTGAGCAATAACCATCAAAATTAAAAGTCTGTAATCAGTCTATACAATATAAGTTTCATTTTTTAATTAAACTACTGAAATAAATCAACTTTTCAATGACATTCTAATTTATTGAGATGCACCTGTATAACTGTTCCAACTCTGTCCATTAAAATAACAGAAAATCAAACATTGTTGTGTGTGATTTCAAAACATGCCACTGAAATAGCATTAACAATGCACTTCTGATGATAGACCTCTCTTTTCCAGATCAAAAGTGCATTGTCATAAAACACACCAAAATACAGATGTGCATGTATGTATAAAAGCAAGCATGTACACACCTCTGTGGCATGCTGCCATACCTCTTTGAAATTAGTCTCCTCCTCCCAGCACAAAGCCACCGTACTGTCTACTGGTAATTAGATGGTGTGAAGCAAAGCGTAAAAAGTTGAAAAAGCGCTGACAGAAACTAACAAAAGCACTGACACAAGGCAGGAAAGTCCCCTGTTGAGTGTCAAAATAGAGCCCATTGCATATGGATTTAATCTAATGAGATGAGAAAAATATTGATGAGTTGTGCGATATGACGATATACTATATCGGATGACGATATAAAAATGTCTATTGTTTCATAGAATACTCTGTTGTTTATATCGTGATTTAAAATGCACATACTCGCATTTCTTTAGTGAAGCTCCTCACCACTACCTGTCAGCGCCCCACCTCTCCCCTGCTCAGCTTCAGTCCGTGGTTGCTAACTCCAAACTACCGGTTTGGTCAAATAGCTGCTACACCTGTTTGGGGATGTGGGACTGTTTTCCACTGTGCTGCGTAAGAGAGGATAGTCCGTTAACCTTGTTTTAATAGGAGGTAAGTGGCATTAACACCATGTCTAATTATAAAATGGCAAATGCTAAATGATGCTAAGTTGTGCTAACTGGAAATAGTGCATCAGATCATCGTTTCTTTGGTTTAAATTACTGCTGAGTTTCTTAGTTTTGTCTGAAAAAAATTTATTAAAGCTGCAAAAGTGTGTGATGAAGCCACATAAATGCAAAATAAATAATAAGTTCAAATGGGTTGGAGGAGCAAGTTGGCTCTTAATGTAAGTTGATTTCTAATTTTAATTAGTCAAGTAGCGATAATGAACAAAGTTAAAGTCATCACATGTATTTTATTATATTACCTTTTGTGTCTTTGATTTTTTGTGTCTTTGATTTTCAGATCATGACCAATCTGAAATATTTTTACTAAGAAGCAAACAGGTTAAATCAGGCCAGAAAAGCAGTCTTTAGGCTGTTGATTTAAACTAACAGCTAATTTATATCTGTAGATGGCAGCACATGTTTTATGTTATGTGGTTTTTTGCTATTCTCCTCTGGCTCAGGAAATATTTAACTTATTGATGTTTACTTTTTATTCATACATATGATGATTTAGAAGAAGAAGTTTATTTATATAGCACTTTTCACAGATAAAGATCACAAAGTGCTTTGACAGTAAAAATGCAGAGAAATATAAAACCAAGGAAATAAGATAACAGCAATTTTTAAAAAAAACCCTCAAATTTATGAGAATCAAGTCTCAAATGCACATTAAAAACTATAACACTGCAAAATTATAAGGGGAAAAAGGTGCATGTAAATAAAGTTAAAAAAAGAGAGATGGTCCTTTTTATGTGATTATCTAAACTGTAGAATTTACAGAAAATGCATATCGTGATATTTATCGTTATCATGATATAAGATTACTTATATCGTGATATGAAATTATGGCCATATCGCACAGCCCTACTGATGAGTGAAAACAGCATGTTTGAATGAGGATGTACCCAGGACCTGACATTAACTTTTTCACTCACCAGCCACTGTGGCTAGTGATTTTCAAAGTTACTAGCCACTCAGCCTTTTCACTAGCCACAATTTTGTGGTTGGAAAATTATTTTTAACATGATCAAATTGGACTATGGCATGCTAAAATTTACTTGAACTAAATTTACAACCTTTTTTAATGTAAATTACCCTTATACATACAAAAAATGAAAGAGAAACATTGTCTGTGTGGTGATCTGAGCGCTGAGCCCGTCTGCGCTCGGGTTACTCAGTATTTCCCCATTTCCACCATATTATTCTGAGGTTTGTTATTAGGACCGCTCAGGGGCTCTTATTGTGACAGCGTCACAGCCGCACTTCCGGCTGTCAAAGCCAAGCCGGTGTCGTGACAGCTGTTTGTCATTTTCGTTAATTACTTTACCTCTTTTCTGATTAGTTTATGCTCTGTATTTAAGGGAGCAGCTGAGGCTCACTTCTCGCTGCAACCTACACAATCTTATACCTTCGTGTCGGATGGACTGGAGCTCTTATTCCCGACTCCAGTCTTCCCCTGTGTCTTGGATTCTTTGCTGCTCGTCTTTGTAACTGTTTTGTGCTCAGCGTAGTTTCCGTCCTCGCTGCACCTCCTCATTTGTCTTCAGTGTTTATTATTTTGTGCGTTAGGGCATGTACGGGTTTTTGCCCCACGTGGCTGTTTATTTTGTCATTTTGTCCTTTTGTATAATAAACAAGCAAACTTACTGATTGGCATCTGGCGTCTCACTAATGCCCTGCAAGAGGCATTCATAACAGTCTGTTCATTTAAGAAGAGCAGTAAATACTGTAAATATGCAATTTGAGAGTGAAGTACAGGTAGATTTGGGTCTGTCCCAATTCACATTTGCATCCCATACCCCTTCACCCCTTATGAATTGGGACATCCCTTCATGGCTGCACAACGTGCTGATGGGTTTAACCTAAATGGGCACTTCCTGTTTTCACCAGAAAAAAAAAAGAGAAAGGAAAAATAAAAGTGATTGGAAAAAAAAAAAACCCACAGCACTTATGGAGTTGTAGTTTCATAGTCTCACATTACAATAGGTTTATTATTTTTGATGCCATTTGAGAAAACTACAACCGGCCAAAGTGGCTTGTAGGTGTGGCTGTCTTACCGGCCACTGCTGAAATCCACTCGCCATTGGCCGGTTGGCTGGTGTGAATGTCAAGCCCTGAATGTACCATTACAGTTGGATACAAAAGAATTTCTATCCCTGAAAACTTTCCCTTCCTTCTAAATTGTCCATCCTGTCAAGAGTCTGAGATCATTTCAAAAATGTATAATTAAAATGGGCATTCTTGTCGTCACATACATGCTCTCCTATTTTTGTGTCTGTTATACCTCCAACTGTCAATCCATTTGGAAAGCTGAGCAGGAATAGTTTTGGCTGTGGGATATGTGACCATGTGTCATTAAATGCATTCTTACTTGGCTTGTCAAGAGGGTCGACCCTCTCACTGACACAGGCAGAAACGGGTAGTGCCTGCCAAATACCAACAGTGTTTCACCTCAGCCACACAAAGTTACTGTGATACTACACTCACTGAATGAGAAACCCCAGTCTAAATCCTCAAACATCTCTTTGATGTTTTAATGCATTAACCATGCCCAAATATCCTGTCTTCATTCACACCCACACATAAACGACATGTACAGTACACAGGCACATGAGGAAGGGGGGGGGGGCTGAAAAGTTCATAGTGGTCAAATTTGACCAAATGTGGTTTATTTTTCAACCGCAGGGATCCAAGCGCTGCAACACCGATGGAAGAAGTGTGTGGACCGAAGGGGAGACTCTGTTGAAAAGTGGCCTGTACATGCTTGCATTTGTACAAGCATACATGTGTGGATATGTGCATATCCCAGTGTTGCATTAGTGTTTCTACATGCTGAAATCCCCCCTGGCAGTGTGTTAGAGACTTCAGCCTTTCATGGAGTCTGGACAGCTCGCAGACAGTTAACAGTGTTAGCTTTCTCCACGTGTCTCAACCACTCCATACCTGGAGAAAAAGGGCAGACTTGGTATTCACACCCTGACCTACTTTCTGCCATGAAACCCTGACAGCACCACCTCAGACCGAAGATCAGTTGTTCTCCTCTCGGAGGAGGACAGAGTCTTGAAAGTCGGACTGTCTACTGTAGTCAGCAGAAAAAGGTTGTTAAAGGATTTTGGATAAGAACAGCAGAAAGTACCAGTGAGAATACTTTAGAAGAAGCTGATCTTGTGGTCTCAGTTCTTGAAGTCACTCCAGTCCCTTGTTCCTAAATCCCAGCTCCCACCTTTCTTTTTTTTTTTTTTTCAGGTTAGCACATTTCACATTTGAGGCACTTAAATAACATTCCCACCTACAGTAAACTTGCAGTGTGACAAGATACAAACTTTCATTATAAGAAGAAAACACCTGGTCGACTCCAGGTTCTCCCAGTATGCAAATCACATACTAAGATATTTAACATGGCAGCTTAAACTGCACTGCTACTCAGATGCTGACTGTGCATGTGTGCATTAGAGGATTACATTGTGGTTATCGTTCAAATTAAATCTCAACTCTCAAACTACATCAAAAATATCTACTGCTGAATACACAGAAGAGGAAAGGTCTGTAAGTAGAAGATGTCAGTTTCCCATCCAAAATCTATACTAACACATTTGCTATGGATACATGGGATAAATCTCGATATATTTTCATTTAATGAAGAGCATAGATTTTTAACCCTGCTCCACTGGGGCTCGAAGCATCACTACATTATCTATCTGTGCTTCTCTTTAGAATTCCTACCAGACATCTGTACTTCGATACTTAATATCTTCCAATCTATTATGAGGGTGTAGTGGGATAAATGAAATAGACTTCCCCTCAGGGGTTTGATGTCCTATGATTAAAATCACACTGTAGCAGCTCTCACACAGGGAAAGCCAGGAAATATTGCCATGCAGACTCGGCTGCGCTGTATAGCCTCTCGGCATTGTCTCTCCACTCCTACACTCTCTGTCTAGGATGTGTTAAAAGTACTGTCAAACTCTGACATTTGTTGCCAAGATGGAGAAAAAGTGCTCTCTAAACCTGCAGGACGTTTGGACAGAAGCTTGCCACCTCCCTGGGAGGGTACAAGAATCAAGAGTCTCCCTTCAGTGCCATGGATTAGATGTCCTTTCTTCTTAGAGCGTTGTTTTCTTTGCTCTGAGGTAAGCAAGGAACTCTTCCAGAAGTTACTGTTTATCCAGCTCCTGTTTGGGATATTATGCCTCACCCAGTCAGCACGCCCATGTGGGCCCCACCAAAGGTTAAATCTGGGCTGTTTTATGGGTCCCATTGTCCGCGGGTTCCAGGTTGGCCCCATCTGTGTCTGTCCACATGGACAAGGCAAGATTACGAGGAAAAGTTACACGCCTTGGGAATGTGAGGTTTATCGGGCAGCACCTCTCTCTATTTCAGTGATCCGAGGCCACACAGCTACTGTACGTCCTCTGGCAGCACTCTGCGATAACTTCACTTTTCAAATCGATTGTGCTGAGCACCAAGCTTGATGGCAGAAAGCACCATTTTTTCCTGATCTTTGGTATATGACCCATCTGGAATGTGAACCCATAACCTCCCAGATGTAGGACAGATGTTCGACCACTAGGCCACCACTCCAGTCTAGCTACCGTCTGTTTTGAGATATTCTGTCGCCAGATTTACTAAAATTTATTCTCAAGAGGTTCTCTCAACAAATCATAACCACACCTTGATATCATCACCCTCCAGCAAAGAATATGCATATTTCAGTTTCAAATGTTAAAGACTGTTGATAGGAGAACACCACAGAACACGGTTTAAAAAGCGCTGCTAAAAATAATTTGTTTAGTGATATAACAAGAGGCTGATCAGGTTGAAACACAAATCTAATTTGCTTTGGTTTAGCAGATGGTTGCCATCCTGATTATATGGAGGGGTGGGTGTGTGTGTGCACGTGTGTGTGCGTGTGTGAGGGGGGGATCGACCAGTTTTCAGCGAGCTGGAGCAGGACACTTAATCAGCGATGCCAATACAAGCTAATTTATTGTCTTTGGTGTATTAGGTTTGGTCGTTCACACATGAGTAATCAGTATTGATAAATCCTGCTTGTTCTAAACCACCATACTTATTCATTTAAGATCATTTGCATTCAACACCTTCAATAAACTATATATGGTAACAATACTTCCCTTTAGAAAAAAGCATGAAAAATGTCTGCGCTTCCTACTAAGACAGTGGACAAGAGAGCAAAGATTTTTTTTTATGAAACAAAGATTGAAGTGTATATAATATTTAATTAGTGTTTTGTTTTTGTTTTTTTAGCAGAATAATTTTTGTATAGTTTTCAATTATCAACACATTCATAAATTGTTTAAATCTGAAAAATATCATCCATCTCCTACTTTCGACAGTGATCACACAGTGATAGATAGATAGATAGATAGAGAGAGAGAGAGAGAGACTTTATTGATCCCAAACTGGGAAATTACAGTGTAACAACAGCATGACAGTAGACGACCAAAACGACAGAAACACACACAACATAAAAGAAAAAGGAATTACCCAGGAGAAGTAAAACTGCCTAAATAGCTTGTATACATCATAGATGAATAGATGCTGACCCATCTAGATACATGAATCATACTCGCTGTACAATGCAGGACTATCGGGCGCAGGGTGAAATGTGAGGCACCAATTACACTGCAATGTGCAGTATGGCAACATAGTTATGACCAGAATACAACAACAGAGTGAGTTATTGTACAGTGAAATGGCACGCAGCAGGAAAGATTTCCTGTACCTAACCGGTCGGCAGTGAAGTTTTAGCAGTCTGCTGGAGAAAGAGCTCCGCTGTCTGTCCAATGTGTGGTGCAGAGGGTGATCAGGATTGTCCATGATGGATCGTAGTTTGTTTAGTGTTCTCCTCTCCACCACAGTCTCAAAAGTCTCCGGTCTGAGACCAATCACAGAGCCAGCCCTCTTGATAATCTTGTCAAATCTGTTGGTGTTGCTGGCTCTGATACTGCTACCCCAACAGACAGCAGCAAAGAAGATGACGCTGGTGACAGTGGCCTGGTAGAAAAGCTCCAGCATCCTGTTGCACACGTTGAAGGATCTCAGCTTCCTCAGGAAGTAGAGTCTGCTCATCCCCTTCTTGTATGCAGCATTGGTGTTAGATTTCCAGTCCAGTCTGTTGCTGATCATGAAACCTAGGTATCTGTAGTCCTTTACTACCTCCACATCCTCCCTCCTAATCTGCAATGGCTGTGAAGGTGCCCTCCTCTTCCTGAAATCAATCACCATCGCTCTGGTCTTGCTGACGTTCAGCCTCAGGTAATTCTGCTCAGTCCACTCCACAAATCTGTCTACCAGTGCCCTGCACTCCCCTTCCTCTCCCCCTCTTATACACCCAACAACAGCTGAGTCGTCAGAGAATTTCTGCAGGTGGCATGACTCGGTGTACTGAAAGTCGGTGGCATTATAAGGTGAAGCGAAAAGGAGAAAGCGCTGTCCCCTGTGGTGCTCCTGTATCATTAACCATCACATCAGACAAGACACTTAGTTCCTGATATTTTAATAAATTAGAGACAAAGGTGTTAGTTAGAAAAAGCTACTTTTCATCATTTTTTATGTTTCTTCATAATGCTTCTTATTCAAATGTATTAAAATAATATAAATCTGTATCCTTCACCTGTTCTCCAGACTCTTAATTTGACAACTCATGGATTGGTTGTCTGATATTCTTCTTTATTTATTTTGGAATAAAACAAAAAGAATTATGAACACCTTTCTAAATAATACAACTTTAAAAATCATTTGGTGCAAATTAAGCCAGTTAGAAATGATTACAGCAGAGTGGAAAAAATCAATTTAAAAAAATACCTTCTTCTGCTGAGCTAAATGTTGGTTATTTTTTTTTCTAAATGTGTGGCATTGATAGACAGTCTGCATTTATAATTCACTGTCCAAAACCTCACAGCTAACAAACTAGCAGTTTTGCTGCAGAGAAAAAGCTGAAAACATCCTTAAAAGAAAAGGCTCACCTCTACATCACTGTCAGTCAATCTTCTCTCCTCTCTTTTATTTTTTTCTTTTTTCTTTACAAATTGTGAGGGAAAACTGTAGGCTGTAGGTCTTACTTTAGGCAAGTAAAAAATGATGGCATGATGGGGGAGGATGTGGTTGATGGCATTTCACAATAAAAGCACATAACCATTCTTAAAATTGAATTGCTGTAGAGGGCTTTTATTTTTAAATAACTCAGGAAGTATTGAGCTGTGATAGTGAAAATAAATCACACTAATTCATACCTCGGTCATGTCTGTGAATCCAACATTTATAGCGCAGGCGACTAATTTTAAGGCTATTGAGTAGGAATTCAAGGATTGATTCTTATTTTTAAGGATAGGATATTTTTAAGGATTTTAGATAATCACATTTAAGACTTTTAATGGACCTGTAGACACTATTGAGGCGGCTGTTTTTCTCCTTGTTTGTATTGTTGTGGAGAAATTCCCTCCACATAATGATTTATGAACGCAAATGAATCTGTCCACACAGAATTGCCTTGGAGTCTCTTTTTTCGGCTGTTTTCATGAAGTTCCCCATCCAAAGAGCACCTCAGAGAACCTAAAGTTTGTTCTTGAGTCCAAGAAGTGCTCCTCTACATACCTTTACTGATTTGGTAGCTGTTGACTTGGACTCTCAATATGAGATCTACAGCAATACTGACATGCAAGTCGAGGCCACTGTTAGGTTGAAAAGCAAACCTATGAGAGAGAAAACCTGGATGAGTGGATATACAGACAGTTTACAATAAGGTACAAATCTCTGTTTGCACTCAAGAACAGGAAGGCCTGATTAGTGATGTACTGATATAGCTGGTTTTTTAATGCCTGATCCAATATTTTTAAATTTGGGTATCGGCCGATACCAATACAAAACCAGTATGCAGCTTGTGGCTTGAATAGATTCAGTGTACTGCTTTCCTTGGTATTTCTGCAGGTACAGTTAGAGATTATAAAACTACACTCTTTACAACTAAGTTTTTATGGCAAGCCTTTCAGGAAAAAAAAAATATATATATATATATATATATTACAAAGAAAAGCTTGGAATATATTGAATGATCTTTGGAATATATTGAATGAACTTCCGAATATATTAAATGAAACTTGGAATATATTGAATGAACTTCCGAATATATTGAATGAAACTGGGAATATATTGAAGGAACTTTGGAATATATTGAATGAACTTCAGAATATATTGAATGAACTTCCGAATATATTGAATGAAACTGGGAATATATTGAATGAAACTGGGAATATATTGCATGAACTTTGGAATATATTGAATGACCTTCCGAATATATTGAATGAACTTCAGAATATATTGAATGAACTTCCGAATATACTGAATGAAACTGGGAATATATAGAATGAACTTTGGATATATAGAATGAACTTTGGAATATATTGAATGAACTTCAGAATATATTGAATAAAACTGTGAATATATTGAATGAACTTCCGAATATATTGAATGAACTTCCAAATATATTGAATGAACTTCCGAATATATTGAATGAAACTGGGAATATATTGAATGAACTTTGGAATATATTGAATGAACTTCAGAATACAGTGTGAAAAAGTGTTTGCCCCCTTCCTGGTTTCTCATTTTTTTGGTATGTTTGTCACACTTAAATGTTTCAGATCATCAAACAAATTGAAATATTAAACAAAGATTGATTGATTGATTGATTGATTGATTTTATTTGAACATCCAGACAAAAAAAAATAATAAAACAAAAATCAAAGCATTAAACATTAAAACATATACACATATAACATTAAAAAAGAAAAATGCCTTGTTCAAAAGGAGTGGGAAGAAGCCACCGCTTATATAGTCCCACTCCTTCTCCATACCCAATAAATTATAATATCATTCTAGTCATTATTCATCCCACAATTACATTCATTATACAATACCATATTATATAATACATCTTATAATTAAATTATGCAATAGAAATGATACAACAATGATAGTTTATATTGACAATAATACCAACATCTAATAATAATTGTAATATTAATAAATACATACTTCTGGTATGTTTAAAATAATTATAGACAATATTATCATCATCATAATCACCATATATACCACCATATACCCCCACATGACTTACAATACCTAGGCACAATAAGTAACCATATAATAATAATAACCATAATAAGAGGTAGCCATATAGTAGTTACAATAACAACAACAACAACAACAACAATAATAATAATAATAATAATAATAATAATAATAATACCACCTGGCCTATATAATACTTCAAATAATTCCATCCTAACAACAATCCTAATACTATAATACTGTTGTAATATTCTAGTAATAATGATATCAATAATAATAGTACTCAGCATATATACAACAATAACAACCTTTCTTCATTGAAGACACATTGTAATATTACTGTCCTTTATTCTTATATTGCTCAAAAATCATTTTTTTATATGTTGATTTAAATATTTAAAGATAACACAAGTAAACACAAAATGCTGTTTTTAAATGAAGGTGTTTATTATTAAGGGGAAAAAAATCCAAACCTACATGGCCCTTTGTGAAAAAGTGATTGCCCCCTAAACCTAATAACTGGTTGGACCACCTGTAGCAGCAACAACTGCAATCAAGCATTTGCGATAACTTGCAATGAGTCTTTTACAGCGCTGTGGAGAAATTTTTGCCCACTCATCTTTGCAGAATTGTTGTAATTCAGCCACATTAGAGGGTTTTGAGCATGAACCAATTTTTTAAGGTCATGCCACAGCATCTCAGTCGGATTTAGGTCAGGTGTTTGACTAGGCCACTCCAAAGTCTTCATTTTTCTTAAGCCATTCAGAGCTGGACTGGCTGGTGTGTTTTGGATCATTGTCCTGTGGTAGAACCCAAGTGCGGACATGCTCCTTCAGGATTTTTTGGTAGACAGCAGAATTCATGGTTCCATTTACCACAGTAAGTCTTCCAGGTCCTGAAGCAGTAAAACAGCCCCAGACCATCACACTACCACCACCATATTTTACTGTTGGTGTGATGTTCCTTTTCTGAAATGCTGTGTTACTTTTACCCCGGATGTAACGGGACACACACCTTCCAAAAAAGCTCAACTTTTGTCTCGTCAGTCCACAGAGTATTTTCCTAAAAGTCTTGGGGATCCTCAAGATGTTTTTTGGCAAAACTTAGATGAGCCTTTATGCTCTTTTTGCTCAGCAGTGGTTTTCGTCTTGGAACGCTGCCATGCATGCCATTTTTGCCTAGTCTCTTTCTTATAGTGGAGTCATGAACACTGACCTTAACTGAGGCAAATGAGGCCTGCAGTTCTTTGGATGTTGTTATGGGGTCTTTTGTGACCCCTTGAATGAGTCGTTGCTGCGCTCTTGGGGTAATTTTGGCAGGCCAGCCACTCCTGGGAAGGTTCACCACTGTTCCATGTTTTCACCATTTGTGGAGAATGGCTCTCACTGTGGTTCGCTGGAGTCCCAAAGCTTTAGAAATGGCTTTATAACCTCTTCCAGACTGATAGATCTCAACTACTTTGTTTCTCATTTGTTCCTGAATTTCTTTGGATCGTAGCATGATGTCTAGCTTTTGAGGATATTTTGGTCTACTTCATTGTGTCAGGCAGGTCCAATTAAAGTGATTTCTTGATTGAGAACAGGTGTGGCAGTAATCAGGCTTGGGTGTGGCTAGAGAAATGTAACTCAGCTTTCCAAAGATGTGATAAACCACAGTTAATTTATGTTTTAATGGGGTGGGAGATTTTTTTTTTTTTTTTTTTTTTTTTTTTTTACACAGGGCCATGTGGGTTTGGCTTTTTTTTACCCTTAGTAATAAACACCTTCATTTAAAAACTGCATTTTGCGTTTACTTGTGCTGTCTTTGTCTAATATTTAAATTTGTTTGATGATCTGAAACATTTAAGTGTGACAGCCATACAAAAAAATGAAAAATGAGGAAGGGGGCAAACATTTTTTCACACCACTGTAGGTGAGAGATAATTGCACTAGCATGAGACAACTTGCACTACTTAAGAGATAACAGGGGAACAGCTACAAACAGAATGGGCAGAGCTGTGCAGAAGGAGGACACTGGAGAACAGAGAGGACAAATAATGCAAACAATAATCATAAATAAACCAAATCCGGGAGAAAACATAACTGAACTAAGAACCTGAGCATAACCCAACAAACCAATGATAACAAAATAAAGGCGCAACAGTTCAAAACCAGCAGAAAATGTGGATATGGTTGGAAACTTTGTCCAGATATGACAATGAACACATCCAGTATTAGAGTAATCTTCAACATGAGAATCGTTTTGGAGACCAAAACCACAGCTGCAGGGACGACTAATTGGAAATGTCTGCTGATTGGCTAGTGACTTCGTCACCAGCCCCATGCCTTAGCTATTTGATTGGTTGAAAGTGTTAGGACTGCTCTGGCTGCAGCAGATTAGTTAGGTCACCTCAGATGCATATCTCATGAAACCAAGATAAAGGATTAAGCCAGGATTTTTAAATAATATGTGCTTCATCAATACTTGACTTGGTTGTATAAAAGTAGGATAAATTCAGCCCAGTCAAGATGCTACTGAGATTTATTCTCTACAGCTAGCCTGGTCCAGAGCAGGTTAAGTCAGGCTAAAATTAATCCTTGTGATTTATTTGTCAGTGCAGGAGTCAGTCCTATAAGAATTCGGTGCTTTTCTGTGTCAATAAATGGTCTACTGATGTAGTCTGACTAGTAGATGATAGATGATATGTGAGGTGATTTTGATGAAGCTGCACTTAATACCTGAGAAGGTATTGAATTTTATTTCAAATAAATATTTCCACAAAATATGAAAACATGTTTTCTACCCAAAGTAAATGATATAATATGATCATCAGATGAAGGATGATATGTGAGGTCATTTTGGTGAAGCTGCACTCAGTTATTTAGAAGTTTTTAACTATAATTTCTAATAAATATTTCCCTAACCTATGATATTTTTTTTTGGTCCAACTAACAAGTGTTCCTAACAGGAGACCCTCGTGGCTGGGCAGCATTTAGTGGCACTAACCTTGATGATGCTGAAATTTAATCCTAATAAATATTCCCAAAGCTACGAAAACATTTCTTTAATCCAAACTCTGTGTTGTAGTCTGACTAGAAGAAGATGGATTGCATGTGAGGTGATTTTGGTGAAGCCACACTTATATTTTTTAAATAAATATTTCCCCAAACTATGAAAAATAAAATTTATGCAAACTAAGCATTTTAGTCTGAACAAAACGACACAATCGACGTATGAACTGATTCTGGTGACATTACACCTGATGATCATGACAGTAATTAATTTTAAGTTTTTTTTGGTTTTTTTTTTCCTCGGAGTTGCAATTTGCAGACGGTCCCTGAACATTCGTCTCCCCTATGGCAGCTCATAGACTCCAGTGTAACTGCTGGAGCTCAGAGAACGGCTCTGTTTAATGAAAATGAGGTTGTAGCTCGTTGTCCACTTTACCAATGTATTAGATTGGTGTGGTTTGTGTTTTAGCAGCATTTTGTTCACAAATTATTGATGCGCAAAGTCCGAATCTATGAATATCTTGCCAACTTTACTGAAGTGTCCCCCACGGTGAAGCACTGAATACATTTCTTCATCGGTAGAATTTTGGCGACTGCATACATTTGCCAGGATGTTAACCAGCTCTGCATTACTGAGGATGGCTGCAACTAACTTTTCTGCTGATTCACTCACAGCTGCACTCCTTCCATCTCCATTCATTAAATAGAACACAAACGGAAAACAATGCTAAACGTACAAATGGTCCTGATCACATACGTACAAAACACAGAATATATTGAATGAAACTCTGATATATATATATATACAAAACACTTTGGAATATATTGAATGAAACTGGAGCCCCAAAGGCTGATGGGAAATGTAGTTCATTCAATATATTCTGCAGTTCATTCAATATATTCCCATTTTCATTCAATATATTCCCAGTTTCATTCAATATATTCTGCAGTTCATTCAATATATTCCCAGTTTCATTCAATATATTTGGAAGTTCATTCAATATATTCAGAAGTTCATTCAATATATTACAAAGTTCATTCAATATATTCGGAAGTTCATTGAATATATTCCAAAGTTCATTCAATATATTCCCAGTTTCATTCAATATATTCTGAAGTTCATTGAATATATTCAGAAGTTCATTCAATATATTCTGAAGTTCACTCAATATATTCCAAAGTTCGTTCAATATATTCCCAGTTTCATTCAATATATTCGGAAGTTCATTCAATATATTCCCAGTTTCATTCAATATATTCTGAGCTTTTCTTTGTAATATATATATTTTTTTCCTGAACAGCTTGCCATTATACTGTATATATATACAGTATATATATATATATATATATATATATATATATATATTCTAAAAAGCATATAAATTCACATTTATCTCTATTTTAATAAAACCTAGAAAAGCACTCAGAGAGTGCATACCTCTGCCAAGGCTCCTTCCGTCCCTCATGGATCACCTCCAAAATGTAATGGGTTTGTGTGCAGGTCTAGGGCCACCTCTGGTGAAAACTGCATCAAAGTCTGTCCATTAGTTTTGGAGTATTGTTGCTAACACACTGTGAGAAGATAAGAGCCTTGGCGGAGGTATGCATTCTCAGATCATCACCAAAATGTTATGGGCTCCTTTCTAGCCCAAGAAGCACCTCTGGTGAAAATTTCATCCAAATCCATGCAGCAGTTTTTGTGTAATCCTGCTGCACAAATACAAACAAAGCCCTTGGTGGAGGTATGCACTCTCAGATCATCCCCAAAATCTAATCATCTGTTCCCTGTGCCATTACACACCTTTTCTGAAAGTTTCATCAAACTCCATTTATAACTTTTTGAGTAATGTTGCTAACAGACAGACAGGCAAACCAACAAACCAACGCTGGCAGAAACATAACCTCCTTGGTGGAGGTAGGGCTGTCATGGTGGAGGAAATGCCCCTGTGATGATGGTGGATAACAAAACAGCACAATATGCAGTATTACTGCAAATGTTTTTAGGACTCTGTGGTCTCGTAATTTAGACAGGGTTCATAACTTATGTGGCAAACGATGGAAGCTATATTGAGAAACTTGCTGTCAAACTCTGCTATCAACTTAAGTGCGTGTGTGACAATTGTGCGGCGCTCAGATCTTCCTATAGTCATGAACTGCTGATTCTGTAAAAAAAAAAAAGATAATTTTCATAAAGTAGTAGCGGTAACTCCAGTATTTCAACTACATGGTGTGTGGGCTGGTTTGCCTCCAGCAAATCTTCCTAAAACTGACTGGCTGCCCCCACATCCTCCGTCAGCCCCCCACCACCTCTGCACATTTCTATTCATTCATACTTTAACACAGTCATTATAAATACCACGTGTAACAGCCTTACTCAATCATCTACATATCTTCATTTTGCTGTTTTTTTTCATCCGCATCACAGCAGCTTTAGCAGAGTGCATCATGTGAAGCTACATTTACATTTTAACGTTGCACAAAGTGCAACTGCTTGAGACAGCATGGAGCATTTATCTTGACTAAAGGAGAAAGCGGTTGGCTTGATACAAGCGCTTATTGCTCTGTGGCACCAAGGCTGAAGTTGAGGCACTTTATAAGCATTGGGAATCATGTTTTACAGCCACCAGAAACTCCAAGCCACTGAAGCCCTCTACAGTAAATGTGTAATTTATTGCCTTATGTAATGGTAAGCATCTATCTATCTTTTGCCCCATCATGCTTGTTTGTGTTGTCCCTGAGTGCACATGACAATATGTCATTCTTTCATCTAACAACTCGAGTAAGCTCAGACAAACACTGGACGGCAAGGAAAATTGACACCTATGGAGCACTGGTGTCCCTTAAGCCCTGTCCCCTGGTTTAAGCCTTTGTTTAGAAAACAAAGGGTTTTTACTTCATGCAGCAGGTACTGTGCTATCTCTGCCTTCACTTTAGCCTCTCCCTAAGGTGCCTTATGTCACAAACATGGAGACAGATATTTTAATTCCACACCACATTTCAAGTTTGTTTCTCTAGCCAACCTGTGACTACATTAATGTCAGGGGTTTGCGGGCACAGGACTCAGGCGCAGGCAGATATGGTGCAGAGTGAAAATTTATTAACAAAACTTACACAAAACAAAGGCAGCACGTGGGCTGAAAACCAAACTCAAACTCATGGACTGGACACAGAACAGGAGCTAAATAACACGACTGGAGAACGCTGAGAACAGGACCGACAGAAACATTAATGATGCCACACCTGACAAAGACTGGCATGGATATATATAGACAGGTAATCAAGGCAACAAGGAACAGGTGGGTACAATCAGGGGCTATCAGAGACGGAGGGGAATGGCTACAGATACAGAAACATGAGGGACTTAGACAAAAGAGTGAACATGAATGAACCCATGAGACATTACCACAGGACCATGACAATGATAAACAAACAACATAAACATAATTATGATAATAATAGTAAAAAGCAAGACAACAAAACCTAACGCAAGAATAAATTAAATACAAAATGAAGACCATGATAATGAATAATATCAAATATAGAAAATCCCAAAATACAAACTTAAAGCGAGGTCGTGGGCTGGAGCATATGTCCAGATAACAAGGAATATAAACTATAAATCAGGGTGAGGACATGGGGCCCAGTCCACGCCCTGACAATTAAAGGCTATATAGATACTGTATTTTCTTAATGCCGTTTGTGGGTTCACCTTCTAAAATGCTTTCTCTGGTCATAGGATTACAGTAAAATCTCTATATTTAGAAATATTTATGTACTCTGGGAGAAGCTGGTATAGTATATAGAGAGATAGTGGAGATGTTAGGAGGGGCCAAATCAACAGTTTGGCACATTCTTGAGAAAAAAAAAAAAGAATGCACTGGTGAGCTCAGGAACTCAAAAAGGCTTGGACGTCCTTCAGTGGTGGATGAGGGCAGAATCCTTTCCATGCTAAGAAAAATCCCTCCACAACATCCACCCAAGTGAAGAACACTCTCCAGGAAGTAGGTGTATCAGTATCTAAGTCTGACATAAAGAGAAGAATTCATGAGAGCAAATACAGACAGTTCACCACAAGGTGCAAACCACTAATCAGCCTTAAAAATAGAAAGGCCAGATTAGACTTTTCAAAAAAAGAAAAAACATCTAAAGAAGCCAGCCCAGTTCTGGGACAGCATTCTTTGGGCAGATGACTAAGATCAACCTGTACCAACCTGTACCTGTACCTCATCCATCCAGGTGGTGCTCTGAATTTCCCTCTGGGGATCAATAAAGTATACAAAATACAAAAAAAAAAAAAGTGAAATACCAGAATGGTGGGAAGAAGAAAGCATGGAGAAGTCTTGGAATGGCTCAAAGCCCACCACATCTTCTGTAAAACATGGTGGAGGCAGTGTGATGCATGGGCATGCATGGCTTTCAATAGCACTGGGTCACGAGTCTTTATTGATGATGTGACAGAAGAAAGAAGCAGCTGGATGAATTCTGAAGTGTACAGGGATATACTGTCTGCTCAGATTCATCCAAATGCAGCAAAGTTGATTGGACGGCGCTTCACAGTACAGATAGACAATGACCCAAAACATACTGAGAAAGCAACCCAGGAGATTTTTTTTAAGGCAAAGAAGTGGAATATTCTGCAATGGCCGAGTCAAGCACCAGATCTCAACCTGATCAAGCAGCATTTCACTTACTTGAGAAAAAACTTAAAGCAGAAAGACCCACAAACAAGCAACAACTGAAGACTGTGCCATTTCACTGCACAATAACTCACTCTAATGCTGAATTCTGGTCATAAGTATGCTGCCACACTGCACCATGCAGTCTAATTGGTGCCTCACATTTCACCCTGCACCTGATAGTCCTGCATTGTGCAGAGGGTATGATTCATGTATCTAGACGGGTCAGCGTCTATTCATCTATGATGTATAGAAGCTATTTAGGCAGTTTTACTTTCCAAGGGTAATCCCTTTGTCTATTATGCTGCGTGTGTTTCTGTCTTTTTGGTCATCCAGTGTCATGCTGCTGTTACACTGTAATTTCCCAGTCTGGGATCAATAAAGGACACCTCTCTATCTACATATCTAAAGCATCACAAAGGAGGAAACCCAGTGTATGGTGATGTCCATGAGTTCCAGACTTCATCCAATCATTGCCTGCAAAGGATTCTCAACAAAGTATTAAAAATGAACATTTTATTCATGGTAATGTTAATTTGTTCAATTAATTATGAGGCCCTGAAATGAGGAGATTTTGTATAAAAAATTGAAATTCCTAAACTGTAACTCCAATATGAATGTGAATACCCTCAAATTAAAGCTAAATCAACAACTAAAATAACAAAACTTGTCAGTGTCCATATCTATCTATCTATCTATCTATATATATATATATATATATATATATATATATATATATATATATATATATACACACACACAGGTGTGAAAAAGTGCTTGCCTCCTTCCTGATTTCTCATTTTTTTCTATGTTTGTCACACTTAAATGTTTCTGATCATTAAACAAACTTAAATATTAGACAAAGGTAACACAAGTAAACACAAAATACAGTTTTTAAATTAAGGTGTTTATTATTAAGGGGGGGAAAAAAATCCAAACCTCTATGGCCCTGTGGGAAAAAGTGATTGCCCCCTAAACCTAATAACTGGTTGGGCCACCCTTAGCAGCAACAACTGCAATCAAGCATTTGCGATAACTGGCAATGAGTCTTTTACAGCGCTGTGGAGGAATTTTGCCCCACTCATCTTTGCAGAATTGTTGTAATTCAGCCACATTGGAGGGTTTTTGAGCATTAACCGCCTTTTTAAGGTCATGCCACAGCATCTCAATCAGATTCAGGTCAGGACTTTGACTAGGCCACTCTAAAGTCTTCATTTTGTTTTTCGTAAGCCATTCAGAGGTGAACTTGCTGGTGTGTTTTGGATCAGTGTCCTGCTGCAGAACCCAAGTGTGCTTCAGCTTGAGGTCACGAACTGATGGCCGGACATTCTCCTTCAGGATTTTTTGGTAGACAGTAGAATTCATGGTTCCATTTACCACAACAAGTCTTCCAGGTCCTGAAGCAGCAAAACAGCCCCAGACCATCACACTACCACCACCATATTTTACTGTTGGTATGATGTTCCTTTTCTGAAATGCTGTGCTACTTTTACGCCGGATGTAATGGGACACACACCTTCCGAAAAGTTCAACTTTTGTCTCGTCAGTCCACAGAGTATTTTCCAAAAAGTCTTGAGGATCATCAAGATGTTTTCTGGCAAAACTGAGATGAGCCTTTATGTTCTTTTTTGCTCAGTAGTGGTTTTCGTCTTGGAACTCTGCCATGCAGGTCATTTTTGCCCAGTCTCTTTCTGATGGTGGAGTCATGAGCACTGACCTTAACTGAGGTAAGTGAGGCCTTCAGTTCTTTGGATGTTGTTGTGCGGTCTTTTGCCACCTCTTGGATGAGTTGTCGCTGTGCTTTTGGGGTAATTTTGGTCGGCTGGACACTCCTGGGAAGATCCACCACTGTTCCATGTTTTTGCCATTTGTGGATAATAGCTCTCACTGTGGTTCACTGGAGTCCCAAAGCTTTAGAAATGGCTAGAAAATTTAACTCAGCTTTCAAAGATGTGATAAACCACAGTTAATTTATGTTTTAACGGGGGGGGGGGGGCAATCACTTTTTCACACAGGGCCATGTAGGTTTGGATTTTTTTCCCCTTAATAATAAACACCTTCAATTAAAAACTGCATTTTGTGTTTACTTGTGTTATCTTTGTCTAATATTTCAATTTGTTTGATGATCTGAAACATTTAAGTGTGACAAACATACAAAAAAACGAGAAATCAGGAAGGGGGCAAACACTTTTTCACACCACTGTATATAGTTATAGATGTGATGATAGCTTAGCCGCCATCCTCCTCTCCTATCACCTCCACTGGGTTGAGGCAGCGCCCCAGAACACAACTGGCCTTCTTGATCCACCTGTTCAGTCTCTCCCTGTCGGCAGAGACACAGGATCCATTTTTAATGAACTGCAAAACAACAGTGGAATGATTTTTGGCCTTCAAAATTATATGTGTCATTGAGGATGTCAAAACTTTAAACCAATCTGTAGAAATGGAAATTAATGGGACCATTAATATATAATTTGATTTGTTCATAGGAATATGGCCATGAAGTCTCACTTTCTCATTATTCAGATTTTTAATTAGACATCAAACTGCTGTTTTTTTTTTCTATTTAAAGGCAAATTTCTGGAGGCTTGAAGTAGAGAATCGACATTCGAAGTCTGTTACAAAGTGCAGAGCCAAAACCACAGCTTTCTGCAGCCCTCTATAAATAAACTAGCAGAGAATGGACGACTCAGGAAAGATGGAGGGAGGATGAGGAAGGGAGTTAGAGGGGGAGAAAGGGGTAATCAATAAATCTCTAATCTCTTGAGTATTCTCTCCTCCCCCTCCCTGCCCCTTTGCCAGAGTACAACAAGAACACACACATATATTAAGAAGGATGCACCCACACACACCTCCAGCCACCTGCAGGTCTGGTCTCATTATACTCACTGCGACTGGGAGGAGACTGATTTGTTGCAGCGACGCCCGGCTTGTCAGACACGGTGACAGCAGCCTTCCAGTCCCGCGGCAAAGTCAGAGTGGACCAGCTCACACACAGCTAATATGATTCGACTTATTTCCCTAATGCCAGGTGCTAAAACTGCCCATAAATCACACATACGGATATGTGCATATCCTAAAAGTTGCTCCAGCTTGGCAACCTTGAGACAAAAGCAGCAACTGTGTCAAAGCACATCACTGTTTTCTTTGCACACGCTCCTTTTAGGTAAACTAGTTGAAATCTCTCTCTTGACTAAGGGAGATTTGTTGTGTCATTTGACCTGGAGAGGCTGCTTTCTCATGCCCTCGAATTGGTGACTCGGTGTCAAAGTCCGAGATCTCATCAAGGCTCTCATTTTCAATATTTGCACAATTTCAGAACAGCCATTTTGGAATTCATTACAGACGGAATCATACTGAAGTAAATTACCCTGAGTCCCCACACCCCTCAAGTGTTGTTTGATCTTAATGTCCCCTCATTTGAGAACAGGTTCTTCGTGCTTGAGTCGCATCACCATATGCATACAACTGCAAAACAAAACCTCCCCAGGACAGGGAGCAATCAGGTAACAAAGAGCCACACAAACACTTGGTATGGGAAATATATAGAGAGTGACTGATAAAATAAGATCGTTATCACCACAATCAGCACTTGACATTCATACTGTTCATCCTCTGCACTGCAAACACAATATAACAAGTAAAAAGCTATGAAAAATAGCTGTTTTCTTTGTTGTGGACTACCATTAGTCATTTTATTTTGAATATTTATTAGGCTATCGTCGCTTTGAAGTTATATACAGCTGAGATCATCAGTGAATACAGTGTTGCCAACTTAATGCTGCCTACAGTTAGACGACTCAAATCAGAATGACACAATGACACCTTTGTTTTCCACTAAAATAATGCAATATTAAACTACCACTCTAAGCAAATACTCCACAGCAAATTTATTCACTGTTTTAATACACTGTGTATAACATATATTGTACTCTTAGACACTGGCAGTATATTGTTAAGATCAATAAAAGGTTGCAGTTGTAGTTTGATGAAGAAAGCCCTCAAATAAGTTATGATCATTTTCATTAAAACCTACACAGTTTAAATACAAATGTTCTTTGGTGTCTTGACCCTTGCAACGCCTGCCCCTCACCCTCACTTCATCCACAGGATTTATGTTTAATTATTCATACACTATCTAGGGTAATAAAAAGTAGGATTTTATTAGTATAACTTAAAATGCTGACTATTCAGTTCAATTCATTCAGGCCAAGTGGTATGATCACAAGATCCAAACACAAAGAAAAGCCCATAAGACACATTATAAGTTCCACCCATCCATCCATCCACCCACCCATCCTCTACTGCTTTTCCCAGAGGTCCAGGTCACGGAGGCAGCAGTTCAAGCAGAGAAGCCCAGACTTCCCTCTCCCCAGCCACCTGCTCCAGCTCTTCAGAGAGGATACCAAGGCGTTCCCAGACCAGCTGGGAGACATAGTCTCTACAGCGAGTCCTGGGTCTGCCTCGGGGTCTCCTCCCAGAGGGATGTGCCCAAAACACCTCAAGTGGGAGGTGTCCAGGAGGCATCCTGATCAGACGCCCAAACTGCCTCAGCTGGGTCCTTTTGATTTGGAGGAGCAGCGGTTCTATTCTCAGCCTCTCCCGGATGACTGAGCGCCTCACCCTATCTCTAAGGGTGAGTCCAGCAATCCTACGGAGAAAGCTCATTTCAGTCACTTGTAGCTGCAGTCTCATTCTTTCGGTCATTACCCAAAGCCCATGGCCATAGGTGAGGGTAGGAACGTAGATTGAGCAGTGCAGGCACCGTCTGCTGACTTCAACTGGGGATATCATCAGGTGGTGGAAGGAATACTTCGAGGATCTCCTCAATCCCACTGACACACCTTCTGCAGAGGAAGCAGAGCTTGAGGACGGGCGGGTTGGCTCGCCCATGACAGAGGCTAAAGTCACCAAAGTAGTTAAAAAACTCTTCTGTGCCTGGGTCCCGGGGGTGGTCGAGATTCGCCCTGAGTACCTCAAGGCCCTGGATGTTGTAGGGCTGTCATGATTGACACGCCTCTGCAACATTGTGTGGAAGTCGGGGACAGTGCCTTTGGCATGGCAAACCTGTGTGGTGGTTCCTCTCTTTAAGAAGGGGGACTGAATGGTGTGTTCTAACTTTAGGGGGATCACACTTCTCAGCCTTCCTGGGAAGGTCTATGCCAGGGTACTGGAGAGGAGAGTCCAGCCGTTGGTTGAACCTCAGATTCAGGAGGAGCAATGTGGTTTTCATCCTGGCTGTGGCACATCAGACCAACTCTTTACCCTCTTGAGAATCCTCAAGGGTTCATGGGACTTTGCCCAAACAGTTCACATGTGTTTTGTGGGCATCATAAATTAAGGTGTAAATATTCATTGCACAGGGTTGTTATTTAAATAGACTGTTTATTGAGTGAGTGACTGTGGAGTCATCAGCAAATGTTCTGTGCATTAATGTCAGTTAATAACTGTTTTCAGTATCTGATAGCATTTGGGTTAAAAAGGGATCACACAGGGAGGAAGCACAGCATTAGTGTGCTGTAAACCTATGGTCAGCTTTTGTTTATTAGTGTGGTAAAGGAATAACTTATGCACTATGGGATGAGGAAGTGAGTAAAGCACAGCATGGTTCACGCTGGAGGATTCACCTCATGCCTATAAACTTTCCAACTCCCTTGAAAAAAAATGACTCTTAGCTTTGTGATAGTTTATGCCTCTTACAGGGGATGTAGTTTCTCTTTAATGCACAGTGTTGTTTATTTCAGGTTTCAGGCCTTTTTTGTTTTATGGAAAATATAGTTTGCTATGATCAGCCAGAAATAAACTTGAATGAATGCATGAATGAATTCTTGTATTCTCATGATGATAATGTATCCATTAAAATGAGAAAAACACATTTTTCTCTTTGTTTACTGCTGTCAATACAGACTGTCACTGAAACAAAATCGTTATATTTAGTGGCAACAAGACACCAAAGCAATGAAATATCCTGGTTCACCGACACGTTTTTTTAATTGTGATGAATACCCTGCCTCTCGCCCAAAGATGCTGGGATAGGCTCCAGCCCCCGTGACCCGAAAAGGATTAAGCGGAAGAAGATGAATGAATGAATGAATCACACAAGCAGGTTTTTGACTTTTCATATGTAAAACACATGCCCATTATTTTGGAAATGTCAGCATGCACACACGCATCTGCCCCTCGTTCCCCCACTCAGTTCCCAGTGCAACAGCCTGTGTGCACGCTGCACAGGTCCTCCGAGTCCCTCCGCACATGCAACAGTCCTCAAGAGGCTCCCAGGCTGCCTGCAGGCCAGCCCACCAGCAAGCAGGACCTGGAGGCAGGCATGGAGGGGAAGGAAAAGTGGAGCCGCAAAAGCCAGAAAATCACTAACGGCGTCACTTATGGAATGCGCCGGCTGTAACAGACAGTGTTGGCGGGTCTCAGCATAGGGCAGCACAGTGATACAGTGGTTAGCACTGTTGCCTAACAGCTAGAAGGTTCCAGGTCTGAATCCCCAGGTTGGCAGGGGAAGGAACCTTTCTGTGTGGAGTTTGCTTGTTCTCACCGTGTTGTGTGGGTGTACTCTGGGAGCTCCAGTTTCCTCCCACAATCCAAAGACATGCATGTTAGGTTAATTGGTGGCTCCAAATTGTCTCTAATAGGCCCTAAGAATAGAGGGTTAGTATTAGTGAAGTGCTTTGTGCGGTCTTGGAAAAAAAAGTTATATAAGTATAGGTCCTTAGCTCTAAAAAGTACTAATTAATTCAAAATAAAGGCCTGTTTAACTGTGTGTTTAGCTTTTCTAGGTAATTTTCTTTTCTATATTCTTTAATATTTTATTATGCACTGTGTATTTCTGTCTCTTTACTGTATCTCATGCTGCTGTTGCACTAAAATTTCCCAGTTTGGGATCAATAAAGTCCATCCATCCATCCATCCATCCATCCATCACTGATATTATTGTAAAGCTTTAATATTGGGGAAACTAAAATAAGCAGAATAAACAGCAGTCATTAAAACTGTAAATCTATAACATTGTTGAAGCTAATTTTGAGCTTTTTTCCCCCTCATAAGTTTGTGACCAAGATTATGGAAAATTTTCAGATAAATTGGCAACATTTTTCTTGTAATTGTGCAGCCTTTTTTGTGAATTTGGTATTTTTTCCCCTCAAATTTTAAACTTTTTTGTGATGTTTTTTTCTCCCCTGTAAATTTGACTTTTTGCAAAAAATTGCAACTTTTTTGTATGTAAATGTGTGATTTTTTTTTCAAGTAAATTTGCTACTTTTACCACACAGATCAGCAGCCTTTTTCCTCATACGTCTGGGTCTTTTTTCCACATACATTGCTCATCTGTTTTGCACAGGCAGTACTTATGAGGCTTTTGTGAAGAATATCCTGGGTAGTATTTGTCATTATGTTGACATGTTGAAATACTAATAAACCTGCAGATGCAGCAAGCGAGCACATTTGTCCACTCCCATGTTAATATAGTATGAGCATAAAAAAACTTGATTAGTTGTGAATAAAACTTGCAATCAACTTTCACCACTAATTATATTACTATATAATGAAAATTGAGTTTAGCTTGTTGTTTAACTACTAACAAAATAGATGGATAAAACATGTAACAGGAGTATAGTAGCCATGGAGGGAAAAAATATAAAAACAGAAACCCTTGAGTTTACAGTGCACGGAAAACGTTTTATAGAATTTCTAGTTAAACTAATCTCAAACAGAAATGTATCTATTAACAAATGATAAACTCATTCCAAGTCAGTAAAATTATGAATAAAAAGCTTCAGCTTCATTTCTGAGCCCAAGACTTGGTCCATATTTTAGCACCAACACTGCTTGTTAAACATGACAGTGAAGAGTTTACCTGCCAGCTCAACAGAGGCGTGCACCGACATCTGCCGTCAGTCTCCTGTTAGAGACACATCTCTGAGTTTCACCACTAATTAATGCAATACAGAACTGACTAAATCTTAACAGAAGCTTAAAATGTGCTTATGGATTGCAGCTGTTTCTATGACTTGTTTGTTTCAGGGGATTATTAGATCTCTTCAGCTTCCCGGGGTTACGTAGCAGAAAGAGTTGCAGGCGTATACACACGTCTCTGTGAACAACTTCACGCTTCAGCATTCAGCATCCAGACATTATATACAACTATATTTAGATGAATGGAAAGTGCATGTCACATTGAATTGATGCACTGAAAGTATTCCCTCTGTGTTCCCATTATGCAGCACCATTCGTCATCGTCATCACTTTTCCCTACTATGGCGTAAAAACTCCTCCTGCTGCCGTGCAGTTGCTCAAAGTCTATTTTGTTCATCGCCATCCTGCAGATTTGCTGGGCATCCATTCCCAGCAAATCTCTCGTACTTAGTCCAACTTTTTGATCTTGAATCAAACAGGAGCTGTTTCTGAAGCTCGGTGTTGTCATTGTAGTGGGGCAAGTTAATGCAATGTGAATAGATGGCATTCTCTGGGGAAATCTTTCATTTGATTCTGAAAGGAAGAGGTCACATTTAATATTTAGATTCTCTGTGTAAATGTATGTTGGACTGGTGCAGTGAGGTGGTAGACTTTGTTTCATATGGATTAAGAATATGGGCGGCTTTACTATGAAACATTTAGATGAAGGGCTTCGACTGTCATCAGTCACTGTGTAAGTGTGGTAATACTGTGATGCATAATAGTGCTGCGTATATTCAGCACCTGCCGACAGTCGCCTTCTACCTATGAATACACTCTTACTCCAATTAAACTGGACTGAAAGAAGCAGTCATGAGCTCATATGCTTTTTTAATGTCATTATGTTCTTATATTCTTTGTTCCTAATGCAGCATAACTAGCCAAAGGGACAAAATTAGCATCAGTTGCTGTTTAGACTTTGATAGGCATGTCATGGTGTGCACCAAGTTCTCATGAATTAACTCATTATCTTAACAGTTAAATGATCAAAATGAAGGGCGGCAGTGGCTATAGAATATGAGAACAGCAGGCAGAAGCCACCAGTTCCACCTGACACAATGAAGTGGCCTCATATAACCTGACCTTTATATGGCCATGCAGGACAATCATGAAACCTAATGAGTCCCATGAGGACACTGACACCAGTACAGTAGTGACACCCTTAACAAAGACAGTTCACGTACTTTTGTTATATAAATGCCACATACAAATAAGGTATCTAATATTTTAGTTTTCTTTGTTCTTCCATCGAATGTTTTCCTCTTACATTAAATTGTGGTCCAATTTATCATATTGGTGGGAGGCAAAGAACCACAGCAGGTGATAAAAGTGCACCTGGCATTGTGAAAGTGGACATATGGACATACTGTGGATTTTATAAAGTCACTGAGAAGCATGAGCTGGTTGACTTATCCAAAGCAATGGAAAATGCACAAAAGAGGTGAAGAAGAGAGTGCAGGCAGGGTGGAGCGGGTGGAGACGAGTATCAGGAGTGATTTGTGATAGAAGGATAGCAGCAAGAGTGAAATGGGAAAATTTACAAGACAGTAGTGAGACCTGCTATGATGCAGGGTTTGGAGACAGTGGCGCTGACAAAAAGACAGGAGATGGAGTTAGAGGTGGCAGAGTTGAAGATGCTAAGATTCTCATTGGTAGTGACTAGGAGGTACAGGATTAGAAATGAGTCTATCAGAGGGACAGCTCAGGTTGAGTGGTTTGGAAACAAAGTAAGAGAGGCAAGGCTGAGATGGTTTGGACATGTGCAGAGGAGGGATAGCGGATATACTGGACAAAGGATGCTGAAGATGGAGCTGCCAGTCAGGAGGAAAAGAGGAAGACCACAGAGAAGATTCATGGATGTAGTAAAGGAGGACATAGAGAGGGTTGGTGTTGCGGGGGAAGATGCAAGGGATAGGGTGAGATGGAGGCAGATGATCCGCTGTGGAGACCCCTAAAGGGAGCAGCCAGAAGAAGAAGACCGAGAAGCATGAACTGCATAAGACAACCTGCTTCTCAAAAATTAGTTACACCCTGAGCTCACAACAACCATAAAGATTGCACAGACCAGCTAAGCAAAAAAAGAAAAAAGGAAAGACCAGGCACTGAGTTAGCCAGCCAACTCTGAAAGAGTGAAGAGTATAACCCACTCTGTGGCAGTGTTAGTGGCCAAAGATTTACAGCAACGCTGGGTTTGTCCACCTGCTGAGGGTCCCCTCATTAAGCTGTTTTACAGAAAAGCCATACCTACGCTGCACAAAGCAAAGCCCATTTCCTTCTTTCCTGTTTTGTATTTGGTGTACTTATTTCAGGGAGGGCCTTGTCTATTATGTGAAAACACACCACATTTTTTGAACAAATAATGCACTGCAGAAGGATTTCCTAAATACAGAGCTCAGATGTGCTGCACTGGCTTTATTAATTGATGAAAAAGTTGTCATGTGCAGTAATAATTGAAAACTGAAGCTGGGACACTGACTAGATAAAAAATATAATCAAATCATTAACAGGCAAACTGCAAAAGAAATGTAAGACCACTTAAGATTCACAGCTCTAGTGACTGCTATGATTTCAGCTTCAGCAGCTCCATGTTCTGTGTGGCCACACATTACAGATGTGCAACGATCTGAACAGAACAGGAGAGTGAACATTAAATTTTACAGTATGATTAAATGAGTCAAACACTGCTGTTCCCTAAAGAACTTCCTTACTAGGAAGAGTACGGTGACTGCAGTTGTTCCACTTTATTATTACAATTGTTTATAGTCAATAATAATAAAAATCTTCAAATTCACATTTAACTCCACCAACTGGTGTGCAGTGTCCATAAGTGGTCAGTCAACTGTTGTGTATTGATATAATAATTATGTGTACTAAGAAAGCTGTTGGGCTTAAATTCACCTGTTCAGGGTTAGCTTTGTTCATAAAAACTCTGTATACCTTTACAGTTGGGGTGTAGCTGTTTGACAGTGTGTCCACGAAAAACTATACAATTATTTGATGTGAAATCTCTTTGGTCCAAAGATTTAAAAGATTCAAAGATTCAAAGATTTTTATTTGTCAGTACCTATATGTACAGGACATACAGGAGAATTGATATGCCGTTTATCTCTCTCTTAGTAGTGTGCGTAATATATAAGAAAAGAAGGAACTAGAAAAGCACTCGGAGAGCGCAGACCTCCGCCAAGCGGCACAGTTCCCCCCATACAGTGTTTGTGTGTACGTTTTCAGATTCCCTGAGCATGAAAAGATATGACTAGCAATTGGATTCACAATGATTATTTGTTTATTTGACATGGACAGCGCAATAAACAGACAATTAATGAATGACAATCAATGTGATAGTGATAGGATTAGTGGTTCAGTAGTGTAAAACGGGGCTATAAGGGACGGCGGGTTAATAAGGGACACTTTTCTGGGAAATGTTTTAAATGTAATTCTGCTTTTTTTATTTTGAGCAGGACGCTGAGTTGTGTTGTTATTGTCAAATATCCATGAATCCTTCATCAAATCTAGGCGGAAGCAAAATTAAAAAAGCAGAATTACATTTAGAAAAGTGTCCCATATTACCCCGCCGTCCCTTATAGCCCCGTTTTACGGTTGTAAAAGCATTGCCTCCTTGGCGGAGGTAATAAACTGAAGTGTTGGTGTGTCCATCTCCTCCACTGACGGATGCAGATTGGTTAGACAGGTTGCCGTGGGTTTTATATTATATTGGGGTTGCGCTCCGCGGCAAAACAGAATTTAGAATCTTCCCCGGCAGAGAGGTCGTTTTAACGCAGCGCCTATAGCTGGGCAGGGAATTTGTGGCAAATAATCGGGCGGCGGACAGGTGGCCGTGTCAGGTTTTGCAGTGTGGCGCAAAAACAGGCACGCTGGCGGGCCCAGGCCAGCAGTGTTTTCCGCGTGCTTTTGTGCCTAAAACGTTGAAGAACGCGGAGTTTGTGTTGGTCAGACACGACGACCAGCGCAATGTGCGCAGCGCCTATGGCTGGCACAGGCACGCTGGCGGGCCCAGGCCACCAGTGTTTTCCGCATGCTTTTGTGGCTAAAACGTTGAAGAAAGCGGAGTTTGTGTTGGTCAGACACGACGCCCAGCGCCCTCCATTGCGCCTGCGCACATGTTGAAAATGGCCGTATGTCACAGTGTGGAAAAATGCTTTAAAAAATTCCTGTATGCAGACGGTGATGCGGATCATCCCCAAAATTTAATCAGTTCTTCCTTGTACCATTTCCAACAATGCCTGAAAGTTTCATTGAAATCCGTCCAAAAGTTTTTGAGTTATCTTGCTAACCAACAGACAAACAGACAGACAGACAGACAAACAGACAAACACACAGACAAACACACAGACAAACCCCGGCAAAAACATTACCTCCTCCTGGCCTTTTGGCCTGGCGGAGGTAATAAGGATAAAAGCAACAACAGCAGTCTATGTACAGTAATACCGGTAGCACAAGTTCAATGCGGTAGAGGAGGTGCAAACTGTTCGCCTATTAATAGAGAAGGCCTATGAATTCCACAAGGACCGCCATCTCTAATATAACCTTTATAGATCTTAAGGCTGCCTGTGAAACTGTGGCCCATGCTTCTCTTTGGTGTATCCTGCAGACCCTCAGAGCCCCACCCAAGATCGTAGCCCTGTTCAAGCGGCTCTACAGCAGCTTGGAGAGCTGTGTCCGTGTGAACAGAAAGGAGTCCGGCTGGTTTCCTATCAACAGTTGGGTCCAACAGGGTTGTGTGGCCGCTCCTGATCTCTTCAATTGTGTCATAGATTATCTGATGACCAAGATCTGCAAGCGGGTCCCTGGCATGCAGTTTGGCAACTACCATCTGGCTGACCTTGAATATGCTGACGATACCATCCTGTTCAGCCCATCCTATAGTCAGCTGAGAGATGCTCTAGTTGTCTACCATGAAGAGGCAGCAAAGCTGAGCCTTCAGGTGAGCTGGACGAAGACTAAGCTAATGCATGTCGGCGACGGACTGGACCTACCCCCGTTACAGCTTGGGAATGATGCCGTCGAGTTTGTCAATTCCTTTGTGTATCTGGGCTCCACAGTGACCAACAATGGGGACATGAAACCAGAGATCAACCGCAGACGTGGCCTCGCTGCATCAGCCTTACAGGCACTATGGAAACCTCTCTGGCATCATCGTTCAATCTCCCAAAAGACGAAGCTCCGCATATACAATGTGTCAGTCCTTTCCATCCTACTCTATGGGTTAGAGACATGGCCACTGGATAAGACTCTGACCTCGAGAGTGGATGGGTTTGATAGTCGGGCCCTCAGAACCATCGAGAACATCAGGTGGCCCCAGCGCACTTCTAATGACGTGCTCTGAGCCCACACACATCAGCCTGCAGGATCCCACCTTACTACACAGCAGCACATCTGCTGGTTTAGCCATGTCCTCCGCCTCCCATCAGAACACCCGCCAAAAGCCATCCTCATGTTCGACCCCAAGGTCTCAGGGTGGAAAAGACCTCAGACCAAGCCACACACCAGATGGTTCGATGTGGTGGAGGGAGACCTCTAGCAGCTCGGAGTCGCTGTTGATGATGCAGAGGAGCTGGCCCAAAACCAGCAATGTTGGCATGCACTGATTGGCTCTACGCATGGTGATGTCCACCCAGCCCTCACCCTGCAGGAGTAGTAAGTAAGTAAGTAAGTAAGTAGGTGCAAACAGTGACAGTTTGGAATGTGCATGGTCAGGAGTGCAATAACAGACAGCAGCAGGTGTGGCATTTGTGCAAATGGTTGTAGTAAAGTGCAAAGACATACAGCATCAGATGTGGTATTGTTGGTGTGCCATGTCTTTCTATGCAAACAGCTGAAGTAGAGGTTTTGTGTGGGTGAGTGTGTTACAGTCCAGGGGCAGGGGGCAGGGTGGGGGGGGAGTGGGCAGAGTACAGGGTCCCGATGGCCTGGTGAACAAAACTGTTCAGCAGTCTTGTGGAGTGGGCCCGGAGGCTCTGGTACCTTCTCCCTGAGGGCAAAAGGCCAAAGAGGGAGTGTGAGGGGTGGGAGGTGTCACCTGCGATGTTGATGGCAGGTGTGATAGATGTCCGACAGGGAGGGCAGAGGGGCACTGATGATCTTGCTGGCAGCTTTCACTGTGTGTTGTAGAGACTTCTGGCAGGAGGTGGTGCAGCTTCCATACCACACAGTGATGCAGCTGGTGAGGATGCTTTCAATGGTGCCCCGGTAGAATGAGCACATGATGGGGGGAGGAACTCATGCTCTCCTCTGTTTGCAGAGGAAATAGAGGTGAGTTTGACCCTTCTTGGCCAGTGATATGGTGTTGTTGGACCAGAAGAGGTCCTCAGAGATGTGCACCTCAAGGAACTTGGTGCTGCTCACCCTCTCCACAGCTGCTCCATCAATGATCAGAGGGGGGTGCTGTGTGTGTCGTTGGTTCAGAATATTGCAGTGAAAACAGTCAGATGTTTTAAAAAAAGATGATTACGACTTTTTTTTAACTGTGGTTTGGAGTTTGTTTTGTATAGAAATAGTTTTATTATAGCAGATATCATAAGGATGAACAAATTGCAGATTTTATATCCATATGATGGGGATTATTTACTATCAATAATTTGTGTTTTTTTGTGTGTGTGAGGATGGATGGCTATTTTACTACAGAGCAAATCTACCAAATATCATGACCCTTAAATAAATGATGGGATAATGACATAATCATAATATCTGAAAATGTAAATCATAAGAACAATCCAGTCAAATTAATTTTTAACAATATTTATTGTGCTTTGTTGTTGTTTTGTCAGCACTTTGTGTAACTTTACAAAAGTGATCAAAAAGAACAATCATTCTTAAAGCTCAATGTGGTAACTTTGACAACTTAGTGAAATCTAATCTATATCTATATTTAAGTGAATAAAACAATAAACGATCTTGGGCACAGTCCGAGGCTCCTCTCAGAGGAGTCTGTTGCACATGAGCAGTGATTGACGATTTGTGCTTACCCTGTTGGCTGTGATTGGATGTTCATATTCAGATCAATCAAATCCCTGAAAATCACTGCAGAGGCACACATCATCTGTCTCATGTAATGCTGTCAGGATATACTGACAGTTTCTGCAAATGTGAAAAAGTTCAATCATTCATCCATTCATTTTCGACTGCTTAATCCTTTCCAGGTCGCAGGGGAGTGCTGGAGCCTATCCCAGTATCTTTGGGGAAGAGGCGGGGTACACCCTAGACAGATCACCAGTCCGTCACAGGGCCAGCACAGAGAGACAATCAGCCATTCACTCTAAGGGTGCTTTCACACCTAAATTTGTTTACTTTGGTCCAAATCAATTGATAAGTTTGTTACTATGTATCATTTTCCCCTTGGTTCCGTTCCCTTTCACATAGGCAAAAATTCAAGTGGACCAAATTCCGTCACATGAATTCCTGCGAGACTTATGTCAGAACGTTCTTTGTTTTTATTGATCAGATTTTTGTTGCTGCAAGAACAGCAAAGGTAAATCAGTCCCTCCAGGATTTTGCAGGATTTTTTTAAATATTGTTGTGGTAAGTTGCAGGGCTCTCCTTGGGGATTTGCCTGAATTGCGCGTTGGCTCGTGTCCAGACCGGAGATTCACAGCTTTAAAGCTCATTGACAAGATGTAGTAGTGACTTTTACCTCTAAAAATGTATAAAATGTTACACTAGCTGTAGTATCAGATTCACTCATTTGTTTGTGATTTTATGGCGTCTGTCCTCACGCATGCTCCTGAGACGGGGGGTGCGTTCAGGCAGGTGGATATTTTCTAACACAAACTCAGCACTTCATACATGCGGTCAGTACAGAGACTCGAGGGGACGTTCACCGGCAGGCTGGGGGAGACAGAGGAAAGAACGATGTGGGAAAACTTGCAGGTGAGTGTTTTTATCACACTCTGTTTTTTGCGGATGTGTTCTGTATATACTCACTGTAAACACGGAAGTGAGCGCGGTGCAGCGCCGCATTTGATTGGTCAGACTGATGATGTATACGTTTGCGCACTACTCAGGGACAAATTCGATTGGCGAAATTGGTGGAAGTTGATGGCCAAAACTGCGGGGAAGCTGGGGTTATTGGACAAAATTTAAATTATGCAGGACCAGCTGAATTTGCAGGAATTGGTAGAATTGCAACATCGCGAAATCCTGGAGGGACTGGAAAATACATGAAGTAGGATGACTACAGTGCATTTATGCATTTCTGGGGAGAAAATAATACAAATCGTAGCGTAATCTGTGGGGGGTTTTCATCGCCCTGGTTATCGTTTATTACATTACGTGGCTATACCACTTTTGGCAAATCGTACAGTTTGAAAATGAAGCGCTGCTATGGATGGAAAATAACATGTTAACATTCATTAATCCTCCAGAACTCATTCATTCATTCATTCATTCATTCATCTTCTTCCGCTTAATCCTTTTTGGGTCGCGGGGGGGGCTGGAGCCTATCCCAGCATCTTTGGGCGAGAGGCAGGGTCGTGCTAAGCAACAGATATTTTTGAAGATCCATCAGGTATGTACAGTGGCATAAAATGTTTTACTGTTTGCCGCTGGTCCTGTTTTAGTATGGTCCCTTTCTCTCCTGCAGGACTGCACCAGAGTTCACCAGTTGATTTGAATCGAGATCACCCCTTTCAGGAGGTCTCAGTACGGTTGTTTTGATGCACACCTGAGTGCGATTATTGCGTTCTCACCAGACAAAACAAACTGCACTAATAGAGAAAATGAACTCGAGTTCGATTGAAACAAACTAAAGTCTGTAGGTGTGAAAGCACCCTAACATTCATACCTCAGGACAATTTATCCCATTGATGCCAATTAACTTAATATTCATGTCTTTGGCCTGTGGGCGTATCCAGAGGAAACCCACACAGACACGGGCAGAACATGGAAACTCTATAAACACTATGAAAAAAGTAATATGGTAAAGTTACTAAGCTTTAATGAATTATGAAAAGGCAGCCAGATAACTGACACGATACATGAGTATTATCAACACAGTAAATTAATTAAATTAATTAAAAAGCAAATTAAATTAAAATTTAATTAAATAAATCACCCTTTATTGTCATTCAACCATACATGTACAGTAGAACGAAACTGTGCTTTTCCTATCTACAGTGTTAATCACACACACCCCATGTGTAGAATCAGAGGGCCGCTGCCAT
The DNA here is from genome assembly GCA_020510985.1 of Pholidichthys leucotaenia. Lineage (NCBI taxonomy): Eukaryota > Metazoa > Chordata > Actinopteri > Cichliformes > Pholidichthyidae > Pholidichthys > Pholidichthys leucotaenia. Next base: position 243,492,190 of record CM035837.1, read on the forward strand.
GCAAGACGCCGCCACAGATTTCCCTCCTCCATTCCATTATTGCAGAGCACCAAGCTGGACGGCAGGAAGTTCCGCTTTTAAATGGTCTTCGGCATGACCTGGCCGGGATTTGAACCCCTGCCTCCTGGGTGTGGGGCGGATGCTCTACCAACTGAGCCACCACTCCGGTTTCAGTATCAGTTGTTGTGGTATTTATTGCTGTGGTTGCCCTATATTGTGAAATTACAACACACCTACCACCTACAGTTACACATAAAAGACCCTGAGCATCACAATCCTCAACAAATGTTTTAGCCATGCAACATCCATCCTAATCATTCTGTTGTTACTGAGGTGTGCCAAGTCATCTGCTGGTTTTCATTTCAAGCCCATAAAAGAATGCTGTTGGGTTCTATTACAGCCCCATCACATTAATATTTGAAGAAAAGAGAGACAGAGGGGTGAGACCAAGTTTTAAAGCAGCACTATGTAACTTTCCTGTTCCAACAAGGAGCACTGAAAAGACTATTGTGACTTTGAAATCAGACTCAACAGTCAATCAGTGCTTAGTTGTTAGTGGCTAAAGTTGTGCCCTGTGATTGGTTGTTGGGACTGAAGTCATAGTCACCATAATTGTAGTCCCTTCAGTGTTCCTACCAAGAACAGAGCTGTTGTAGACAATGTGGGCCCACTCAGGCTATGGGGGAAGTGACATTTAACTGGTCAGTGGTTCATGTACCATCTAAATCAGGGATGTCAAATTTATTCCATTCCAGCACAAGACCCTGCAGGTTCTACCTCCACCCAGTGTCTTCCATAGGTGATTTAACTGAAATCCTTCCCACTGATTGATGATTAGCAAAAACACCTGCTGAAGAGACTGGGTGGAAGTAAAATGTGCAGGGTCTTGGCTAGGGGTAAGCCAATCCATTCCGCGGTATCTGGTTTGATCCAAGCAAAATGGCTGGATCGGTGTTGGTAAGGAATACAAGTAATTTACTGACCCGATACATTAATAATATTAAAATGAAGGTGTGGTCACTGTTCTCAACCACACTGCGCACAGCTTCCGTAAACAGAAGCAACAAGCATCACATGTCACTGCAGCCTGTCTGTGGGACTCGCCTCAGTATGTTTGCTGTGTGAAAATATGGAACTGTTTTGTGGTGTGGTACCAGTGTTTACAATTTTAACACCATCAACTTGATAAAACACTTGCAAAAGTATCACAGTAAAGGAGTATGCCAAATTCTGTCAAGAACTGGGCAGAAGGAAGTGTGTCGCTCATCAGCAGTTGCTGCTTTTCCACCTCTGAGGCTGGAAGATGCTAAAACTGAACTCTAAAAAAAATGAGACTTAAAGTACAAACCAGATGGGAGCATGGATAACAACAGGAACGAAAACATAACATGGGTTTACCTTTTGGTGGAGAACGAAGAGCAGCTGTTCAGAGTTAGGTAACAGAAATGTAAAGAGCAAATCATAATGGTGAACTGGAAGCAGGACTACAACAATAAGGCTCCAGGAAATGGAACAGAAATTACTTCAACATAAGAGCAAACCTAAAAACTAAGAATGGACAGAGAATAATATCAGAAACACTACTAAATAAACTGAGAACCAGGAGAATACTTATGATAATAATGATGGATGACAAAAATACAACTTAAAGGGTTAGTTCCTTTATTTTGAGATCTATAGCAGTTTTTACCTCATGCATAAAGTGGCACTTTGAATTTCATCTAAATGTTTACTTAAATACTCAGCTTTAAAGAATTGCATAAACTTGCACTTAAAACTTCAGAATGCATGTTTACATGGTCCTGACCAGTGAAACGTTGCCAGTGCATAATTAGTTTCGTTGCTGTAGCAAAACTCCTTCTTAGACAGCCTATAAACTTTTCAGCGCCCCCTCATATGTGTGCAAAATGCAACCACTCATTACCAAAGTATGTTCTGTACTTTAGTTGTTTTAAATAAGACTGACGGTATCGGGTTCCGATTGGTATCGGCTGATACTCAAAGTCACAGTATCGGACTTGAAAAAGTGGTATCGGTTCACTGCTAGTCTTGGCCCAGAATGGATTGAGTTTGACATCCCTGATCTAAATATTTGTAGAAACATTATTTTAAGGTGAAAATCTTACATAGTGTTGCTTTAAAAGAGTCCCCATAATTAGGTTGAACACTTTATCTTTTTCTGCTTTTTTTAGTTGCAGATTCCTTAGTCTCAGTTTCAATTATTAGGTTTTGGCTTTTTTGCTTGATTAGATTAAGAAAAGCTCATGGATTTACTTACAATACTCCGCTTTAAAGCAGTAACCCTGCTCACTGTTATGTGACTCTTGGATTGTGTTACTAATCCCACAGCCCAGTACATTACTACACATATCTAAAGGTGCCCTTAGGCTGGGTATATTGACTCTAGCATCGTCACTATCATATAATCATCCCAGCTGAAGCCACATAAATTTTGTGACCCAAGCTGAATATTCAAGTAAACTAATGTAGCAGGGGATGGCAGCCAGGAGGAAGCAGCCAATAGGTGGAAGGCACAGTTTCAAACAGCATAACTGCAGCCAGCAGCCTGTCAGAATCGTGACTGTTGCCCAAGGTTTCTACTGTGCATCTTTTTCTTGCTTTTCAGTCAACAATGTTTTTGTGTTTTTTGATGTTGGGGTGGCTGTGGTGCAGGTGTAGTGTGGCCGACTACTGGTCGGGGGTTCGATTCCCGCTCTGTCTGCAGTCTGCATGTCAAAGTGTCCTTGAGTAAGAGACTGAACCCCCAGTTGCTCCTGGTGGGTCAGGCCAGCGCCGGTGCATGGCAGCTCTGCCGCCATCAGTGTGTGAATGTGTGTGTGGATAGCAGGATCTGTAAAGTGCTTCGGTCATCTAGAGATGGGAAAAAGCGCTATATAAGTGAACGCCATTTACCATTTTGGCTGTGATTCGTGTGTAGGCACTTATTGCCATACAGTGGTACATAAGACTTCGGTCCATCCAGACTAAAACCTCCCGTCACATGAACAGCTTCTTCCCCTCTGCCATTAGACTGCTGAACACTAAGTGACTCTCGTGCACCATGTACAGCAGCTCAACCAGACTCATGTCAATCATCACTGTTTTCTTCCTGCATTACCGACTGCACTATATAGTTCTCCACAGTATCTGCTGCTGGCTAATATATATTTTAACTGTTGACCAGTATCACTTAATCTTATCCCACACTTTATTACATGTATAGTTTATTTCTCTTATCTTATCATGTTTAATGTTGCAGCATTGTACCGAGACAAATTCCTAGTTTGTGTACTACATGAACAATGGCAATAAACCTGATTCTGATTCTGATTCTGATTCTGATTCTGATTATTTTTAGATACCATAGGTAGAGTTCCAAGCAGCAGTGCTGCGGGAAACCTATTGTTTTTGCTCCGATTATTCTTCCTCTTCTTATTTTTCTCCACTACAAGTGCATGGAGAGCAAAAACGGTAATATCTGGAAACTTGAAATTTTACAGTCTGATCAGAAACTCTCCCCACTACTCAGACAAAAAAAAAAAAAAAAAAATCAAGGCACTACGTATATAGATGGTGCTGTAATTAACAGTTTAATATTTTTGCAAATACCTTGAGAACGGCTGAGCCTGACTAAAAATTCTTTCATTCTATTCACTGAAACCTTCTGCAACATTTTGTCAATGGTGGCAAACCCTAAAAAAGAAGTTTTCTGTAAGATATTTTCAAAAAATGCACAAGTGAACTCCAGATGAACTCCTCCTAGGCCATTCACCCAAATTGCTTGAAATTAAGCAGAGATCATCTACAGACACTGATAATGAAAAGTTAAAATTATACTAAAATGCCAACCCGTTTTGATTTTCTCAGCCAATCAAGTTGTACAGTTTCTCTTTGGCATATAGTTTTGGGTTTAACTCCAGATTTACTGATTCAAATTTGATGACACTTCAGACTCACAATCATAACAGTATTCTTCAGCTAACCAGCAAATTTCATGCTATTCTGTTAATGTTCAGAAAAACATGTTTATGAAATGTGTCAGCTATTTTGTCATCAGCGGAACTTTTTTTGAGTGTGTAATCCAGAGAAGTAACATGGTGTAGGGCTTAATCCTGGATCCCTGGCTTCAAATCCTTCTGGTAGTGTGTCATTCCTCTAAAGTGCAACATATCTTTTCTGTGCATTGGAAAGTAATATATAGTGCACATTAAGTTTTAAATGCTGTTCTACTGCTGTTGGAAATCCTTTCAGTTGATCATTTATCATGTCAGGTCAAGCACTGGTTTGCTTGCTACCGGATAACCATGAAAACTGGTACTACCCGTCTCATGGGTCAGGCCGTCAGCAACTCATCCGGCAACCCCGCCCTTCCAAGGCCATGGAGGGTGAAACTGGGCATCCTGGCAGAACTAAAAACAATATCTGTCACAGGTCTGTGGTGGACCACTCCCAGTTACACAGGGGTGAGACTGGACATCCTGGCAGATAAGCACATCTGTTGCAAGGTCTGTGGTGGACTTTTGCCAGTCAGTGCATTGTGACATGCACTACACAAAGAGCAGAGATAAACAAACCTATCATCTGGACAGTCACTGCAACAGATACTGCAGTCAGTTTGTCTTGGCCTGTCCTTGCCACTAATAATACCTCTATCTGCCAAGAATGTGCCGCTAGTCCAGCAAAAGCTAGCGGTACTCAAATACTTTGCAAGCAGTTTCATGAAATGGTCAGTCAGAAAGCAACTCATACCGGCTCGGATGTCGCCCGGGTTAACAAGGTCAGGAGTTCCCGGCAGCAGAAGGCAAAGGACAGAGCTGCGTGGAGGAATCTGATCAGACCTAAATGAAACAGTCATTGTCGCCCTGACAGACTGCTATGATGATGATGATGATAATGATCATTTATCATTTGAGAAAGAGTGAAAACTAAAGCAGTTGTGTGGTGTTGTGGTCATGGTCATGGGGAGTGCTTAGAAAGCAGGAGGTCCCAGGTTCAAATCTTGCCAGGCAGGTCTTGTTCTTCTAAACAACAAGTACAGCATGGCTCTCCTGTACATTTTTAAGCAGCACTATATTAAAAATTAAATTAAATAACCCTTATTGTCATTCAACTGTACAACCAATCATGTACAGTAGAACAAGATTGTGCTTTTCCTATCTACAGTGTCAATCACACACACCCCAGTGCAGAATCAGAGGGCCGCTGCCATGCAAGGCGCCGCCACAGATTTCCCTCCTCCATTCCATTATTGCTGAGCACCAAGCTGGATGGCAGGAAGTTCCACTTTTATATGGTCTTCGGCATGACCCGGCCGGGATTTGAACCCCTGCCTCCCGGGTGTGGGGCGGATGCTCTACCAACTGAGCCACCACTCAGGTATTAGAACTTCACCTCAAGACAATGTTTGCTAAACTATTTTGATGGTACGCCAAGATTTGACCGAGTGACTGTCACGTCATCCGTAGCCTGAACCCACATTGCCTTCAACAGCTTTTCTTTTGGTGCCACGACTGAGCGGAGAGTAGACGTGGCCTTAGGCTGTGGCCTCGGTCCCAGCAGCGAATCACCAGGCATGACTTTAGCCACCAACAACAAAAAGCCCCATGGTTGGCTGTTGGGACTGGGGTCGTGGTCACCATGGATGTGGCCTTTGAGTGTTCCTACAGGGAACAAGAAAGTTACATAGTGCTGCTTTAAAAACTAATGTGTAGCAGAGCTTAGGATTTAAATGCTGTTGCTAAGCAATACAAGACCTTGAAGTCCACACCTGCTTGGAACCTGAGATCACCGCTTGCAGCTATATTTGTATATTGATATCAATAAATTGCCTTGTCCTGTGCTGTATTTCAGTGCTTCATTTTGGCTGCTTGTTTTGGTGAAGCACTAACTGTATTTACTAACTATTTTCCTACTTGTTTAGGAATTTAAATGTGACTTTGTCTTCTTTGTTTCGTCACTGGCATCTGTTTGCTTTTGAAAGCTCGAGCGCTGCAGTTGGTGGTGGCCTCCAGTCACAGCCTGGTCTGCTGGGAGTTCCCCCACCTATTATGGAGAAATCTGTTTGTTTGCATGTGTGATATTTTTTAAGTTGTTTTTCCATTTAGCGTACCGCTGCTGGAATACTCGCAGCTCTCCAGGAGTGGATGGTCCATCCTTCGCCGCTGTAATACAACTAGGCTTTGGATGACATTTTAGTGAAGGATTTAATAAGCAGTGAGTTGTGGAGATTAACTGGCACTTGCTGTTGTGGCGTCTTAACTGAGGCCCTGTTCAGAAATGCACCAGCCCGTTTTGAATTCTGGTGTCTGGTTTTCCTTTGTGGTGCTACACAAACAGAATCGTCTTGTATGAAGATGCTCACATTCTCTTCCTAATTTGATCATTTGTCTTGAAAATTTGAAACTTTCTCATAAATTTGTAACTTTTTTACTGTAAACTTGCAATTTTTCTCATAAATTTTACTTTTTCTTATAAAATTGTAACTTTTTTCTCTGCAAATTTGCTATTTGTTATTTATATATTAAAACTGCTATTTTCTTGTAAGTTTGTAATTTTTTCCAAGTAATTTTACAAACTTTTTTCTTGTAAATTTAACTTTTTCTTGTAATCTTGCAAGTTTTTCATAAATTTGTTACTTTTTTCTTTGTAAATTTGCTATTTTCTTGTAAATTTGTGACTTTTTCCCATAAATTTGCAACATTTTTCTTGAAAATTGGAAACTTTCTCAAATATTTTTAACCTTTTTTACTGTAAACTTACAAGTTTTTTTTTCATATATTTGGGACTTTTTCTCATAAATTTTTAACTTTTTTTTCTCTTAAATTTTCAGTTTATTTACTTATATTTGTTATGTTATTGTTAATTTGCAACTTACTAATTTTTTTCTTCATAAACTTGTGACTTTTTTCTTGTGAATTTGTTAAATTTTTTTTTCTTGCAAGTTTAACTCTTTTCCAAGTAATTTTACAATTTTTTTTCTTGTAAATTTACAACTTTATTCTCCTAAATGTTCACTTTTTTCTTCATAAATTTGCTATTATTTTTTGTAAACATGTCACCATTTTTCTTATAAATTTTCATAGTTTTTCCTCATAAATTTGTGACTTTTTGCATATAAATTTGAGACTTTTTTTCTTCATAAATTTGCTAATTTTTTTTGTAAACGTGTCACCATTTTTCTTATAATTTTTCACATTTTTTCCTCATAAATTTGTGACTTTTTTCTTCATAAATCTGCTATTATTTTTTGTAAATGTGTCACCATTTTTATGTACATACTGTATTTAACTTTTTAGGTATTGTTTTAAGCATTATTTGTTGTTGTAATTATGAGAATGTTAAATGCATGAGTGAATTGTGAGTGTGATAGTTTGTTTTAGGGAGCAGTATCTCAGTTTCATTGTATTGTTTTTTAGCAATGGAATGACAATAAAGGCACTTTGACTTTGACCATTTTTCTTATACATTTTCAGATTTTTTCCTCATAAATTTGTGACTTTTTGCGAGTAAATTTGTGACTTTTTTCTTCATAAATTAGCTATTATTTTCTCCTCTGGTGTGCTCTCTGTCAGATGTTTAGCTACACCTCTGCCTCTTTTAGTGATAACGGTAAATGTAATAAATGTTGTCTTTTTGATGCGTTCGAGGCGAAGTTGTCTGATTTGGAATCCCGGCTCCGCTGCATTGAAACACCGTCTGCACCAGTGAATAATGACGGACGTCCCCTTAGCTGCAGCAGAGCTCCCTAGTATAGGGCGGCCTGCTAGCAGTCCTCCGGCTCTCCTCAGCAGCGAGGAGACTGGGTGGATGACGGTGAGAAGGAAGCCTAATCGCAAGGCCCCGGTTGACCACCAACCTGTTCACGTTTCTAATCGTTTTTCCCCGCTCAGCGACACACCCGCTGAGGAAAAAACTCTGATCTTTGGCGACTCTGTAGTCAGAAACGTGAACCTAGAGACTCCAGCGGCCATAGTCAAATGCATTCCTGGGGCCAGAGCAGGCGACATCGAGTCAAATTTGAAAATGCTGGCTAAAAGTAACTGTAAATACTCCACAATTGTTATCCATGCCGGCATTAATGACGTCCGACTCCGGCAGTCGGAAGTCTCAAAACTTAACGTGGAATCAGTGTGTGACTTTGACAAAACAATGTCTGCCACTGTAGTATTCTCTGGGCCCCTCCCCAATCTGACCAGTGATGACATGTTTAGCCGCTTGTCATCCTTCACCCGCTGGCTGTCAGTGTGGTGTCCTGCAAACGATGTGGGCTACATAAACAATTGGAGCTCATTTTGGGGAAAACCTGGTCTTATTAGACGAGATGGCGTCCATCCCACTTTGGATGGTGCGTCTCATTTATCTAACAATCTGGCATCATTTTTATCCAAATTTCCAAAACCTTGACAACTCAGAGTTGGGACCAGGAAGCAGAGTCGCAGTCTTACACGCCTCTCTGCAGCTCCTCTTCATCTGCCACCCCTCAACTTAGCCCCTGTATTCCCCATCAGAGAATCATTGTCTGCTCCCTCCAAAGTCAATAAAAATATAATGTATAAGTATCCCAAAGTCATTAAACAAAAAGTTGGTAAAACTCAAACTGAACATCAAGCCTCTAAATTGAATGATTTGGACTCTGTTCCTCCTCATAATTTAAAAATTAAATGCGGTTTGTTAAATATTAGGTCTCTAACTCCCAAGTCTCTGCTAGTCCATGATCTGTTAATTGATCATCAGATTGATTTAATTTCCCTTACAGAGACTTGGTTAGGGCAAGAGGATTATGTTGGTTTAAATGAATCAACTCCCTCTGGTTATTTAAACTGTCAAAATCCCAGAAGTTCTGGTCGTGGAGGAGGAGTAGCAACAATTTACCATTCCAAATTACTAGTTAATGTAAAGCAAAAAACACGTTATAATTCCTTTGAGGGCCTGGTCCTCAGTATTGGGCATTTTAGTAATTTTAGGCTAAACCCAATTTTATTTGCCATAGTTTATCGTCCTCCATCAACCTACTCAGAGTTTTTTTTATCCAAATTTGCCAAATTCTTAGCTGATTTAGTGCTGAAATCAGATAATTATAGTAGGAGACTTTAATATACATGTAGATGTAGATAGTGATTGCCTTAATTTGGCATTTAATTCAGTATTAGACTCCATGGGGTTTTCTCAGAAAGTAGGAAATTCTACCCATTATCTCCACCATACGTTGGACCTTGTTCTGACATATGGCATAGAAATAGAAAATCTGGTAGTGTCTCCTCATAACCTTGTACTGTCAGACCATTGTGTGTTAACCTTTGATTTTACTATTTCTGACTATTTGGCTCCTAAAGAAAAATATTACTACAGTAGATGCCTCTCAGATGATGCTGTTACCAAATTTATGCAGATTGTTTCCTCAATGCCATGTCTCAACACAACGAAAATAAGCTATGGAGAGCTTGCTCCTTCTGTAATTGATAGCATGGTAGATAGTGCTACAGCATCTCTGCATCAGACTCTAGACATGGTGGCCCCTTTGAAAAAAAAAAAGTCTAATCAGAGATTTCTAACTCCCTGGTTCAACACAAAAACTCGTAGCTTAAAACAGAAGACTCGTCAATTAGAAAGAAAATGGTGCTCCACTAATTTAGATGAAATCTATTTAGCTTGGAGAAATCATCTTTTAATTTATAAAAAATCTCAGAAAAGCTAGAACGAGTTATTATTCTGCATTAATGGAAGAGAACAAGAATAATTCCAGGTTTCTTTTCAGCACTGTAGCCAGGCTGACAAAGAGTCAGGACTGTGTCAATCCTAGCATTCCCTTAGAGCTTACTAGTCAGGACTTTATGAACTTTTTCAATAAAAAAATTTCATCTATCAGAAATAAAATCAATCATATTCTTCCCACCGTTAACTTAAATACAGTAACTACAACTCCTTCAGTTGATATCTGTTTGGATGAGTTTACTCCAATTGACCTTTTAGAGTTTGATAAAATAATTTCCTCATCCAAGCCTTCAACTTGTCTTTTAGACCCTATTCCTACCAGGTTATTTAAAGAAGTATTCCCATTTATTGGTAGCTTTATTCTTCAAATAATCAATTCTTCATTAACTTTAGGTCATGTACCGCAGGCTTTGAAAACTGCTGTAATTAAACCCTTACTCAAAAAGCCAACGCTGGATCCAGGAGTTTTAGCTAACTATAGACCAATCTCTAATCTCCCTTTCATTTCAAAAATCTTAGAAAGAGTTGTTGCTACGCAATTATTTGACCACTTGAAGGGAAATGGTTTAATTGAAGAGTTTCACTCTGGGTTTAGAATCCATCATAGTACTGAAACAGCCTTAGTGAAGGTCACTAATGACCTACTTATCACATCTGATAATGGACTTGTTTCTGTACTTGTCCTTTTAGACCTTATTGCAGCTTTTTATACTATCGACCATAATATTCTACTTGATAGATTAGAACACTATGTTGGACTTAATGGAACTTTGTTGCAGTGGTTTAGATCTTATTTATCTGATAGGTTCCAGTTTGTTCATGTCAATAATGAGTTTTCTTCCAACTCAAAGCTCAGTCATGGAGTTCCAGAGGGATCTGTGCTAGGCCCTACTCTTTTTAGTTTATATATGCTTCCGCTAGGCAACATTATTAGAAAGCACTGTATACATTTTCATTGTTATGCAGATGATACACAATTATACCTGTCAATAAAGCCAGATGATAGTCATGAATTAGCCAAGTTAGAAGCCTGTCTTAAGGAAATCAAAGCTTGGATGACTTGTAATTTCCTGCTATTAAATTCAGATAAGACTGAAGTCATTCTTGTTGGTCCAAAAAACCTTAGAAATACTTTTCCAAATCAAACTCTTAGTTTAGATGTGGTTACTCTTTCTCTTAATAGCTCTGTGAGGAACCTTGGAGTTATTTTTGATCAAGATCTGTTTTTCAATTCACATATTAAATTCGTTTCTAAGACTGCCTTCTATCATTTGCGTAATATTGCCAAGATTAGGAGCATCTTGTCTCTGAGTGATGCTGAGAAACTGATCCATGCTTACTCTTTATTGTCAAGTTGTCCTAAAACATCTTTAAAAAGTCTTCAGTTGATCCAAAATGCTGCAGCAGGAGTTTTAACAAGTACTAGAAAAAGAGATCATATCTCCCCGGCTCTGGCCTCCCTTCACTGGCTTCCCATAGAGATTAGAATTAAGTTTAAAATCCCTCTTCTCACTTTCAAAGCTCTAAACAATCAGGCCCTTTTTTTAAAAAAAAAAGATCTGATATTACCCTATTATCCTAACAGAGCACTACGTTCCCAAAATTCTGGATTACTTGTAATTCCTAGAATCTCCAAAAGTACAATGGGAGGCAGAGCCTTCAGTTAACCAGCTCCTCTCCTGTGGAACCAGCTGCCAATCTGGATTCGGGAGTCAGACTCGATCTCTGTTTATAAGAACAGGGTTAGTATCCTTGGTATCCTCTCTGAAGAGCTGGAGCAGGTGGCTGGGGAGAGGGAAGTCTGGGCTTCTCTGCTTGAACTGCTGCCTCTGTGACCCAGACCTCCGGAAAAGTGGTAGAAGATGGATGGATGGATGGATGGGTTAAAGCCTTCCTTTTTGATATAGCCTACAATTAGGGAGGGATCATGTGTTTCTGAACCCTCCCTTAGTTATGCTGCTAATAGGTTTAGTCAGCCGGGGGACCTCCAACAATTGCACTGGGCCTCACTCCTTTCTTCACTCTCAATGAAATATTTTTTTTTGCTGGTCATTAATATCTGTTTGTTCTCTCCCATAGATTGAGCCCCCATCGTGCTGTTTGCTCTCTACATGTCTGTTCTTTTCTTCTTCTCTATCCCCTCACCCCCCAGTCAGTCGCAGCAGATGACTGCCCCTCCCTGAGCCTGGTTCTGCTGGAGGTTTCTTCCTGCTAAAAGGGAGTTTTTCCTCTCCACCGTCGCCAAGCGCTTGCTCACAGGGGATCGCCTGATTGCTGGGGACTTTCTGCAATTGTGGGGGTTTCCCTTACAGTTGAAAGTGCAATGAGATGATTATTGTTGTGAAATGGCACTATATAAATAAAGTTGAATTGAATTGAATTGAATAAATTTGCTATTATTTTTTGTAAATGTGTCATCATTTTTCTTATAAATTTTCACATTTTTCCTCATAAATTTGTGACTTTTTGCGAGTAGTATGTTGGGCTGCACGGTGGCGCAGTGGTTAGCACTGCTGCAGCACAGTTTACCCTTGGCCGGGGGATTGTGGGGATCATGGGTTCGATCCCAGCCCCCGACCAACAGTGATCTGTGTGGAGTTTGCATGTTCTCCCCATGTTTCCGTGGATTTCTCCAGTTTCCTCCCACATGACAAAAACATGTAGGTTAGGTTAATTGGAGACTCTAAAGTGGCCCTAGGTGTGAATGGTTAAGGGATAGCGCCGTATCGTGGCTGCTTCATCAATCCAGGTGGTGGATGCCCTCAATTTCCCCTCTGGGGATCAATAAAGTATATTAAATCTAAAAAAAAAAAAATCTAAATTTGTGACTTTTTTCTTCATGAATTTGCTAATTTTTTGTAAATGTCACCATTTTTCTTATAAATTTTCACATTTTTTTCCTCAAAAATTTGTGACTTTTTGCGAATAAATTTGTGACTTTTTTCTTCGTAAATTTGCTATTATTTTTGTAAACATGTCACCATTTTACTTAGAAATTTTCCCATTTTTTTCCTCATAAATGTGCGACTTTTTTTCCTCAGAATTTGGCCTCTGGCTCCAGTGTTACTGAACCCTGCTCGCCCACATTAAAGCCAGGTGTGACCCAGTGGCTTTAACATGGGTGAACACATTTCCGGTTTTCCTGCACCGCAGTTAAAGTCCCTGTGGGCAAACCCACATGGGACCCATAGGACAGCTCAGATTTAACCCATTGTGGGGCCCACATGGGCATGCTGGCTGGGATGGAATGAAACTGAACTCTCATGTTTTCCTGTGATTAAACTGAAATATGTTTTCCGGCGCTGCGGTTGCAGCATGCCAGTTCTGCCTTCGGCCCCAAGGACAGTCATTACTCGTATAAGGTTTGCCATTAAAACACAAGTCATTTAAAGTGTTTGATAGCTGATCAGAGAAACTGCAGTTATTTCCCTTTCAAGGCGGAGGCTACCGTTCTTCTTGGATATCTTTGAGCAACGGAGATTAAGTTGTGAAATTGTGTTTCCTTTTGTACAAAGTTAATTAGTCCCTTCAGAGCTTTTTTTTTTTTTTTTTATGAAACTCACATATTAAAGAGGCAAATGCTGTACGTCTCCTGAATAAGGTCTCTCATTAATTTGTATGGAGCTGATTTTTCTGAGTAGCTTTGCTTTACTGTAATTTGGTGACTTCAAAGTTAAAATGTCTTTTTGTTGTTTGTCTTCACATGCACACACACGCACACAAAGCCTATGCGATAACGGGAAACAGGAGTGCAGTATTTCACAAATTAGGTCTTCTCTGTTTTCCAATAATGGGCCATATTCTCTGTCAGCCCTCTAAACACCTCCGGGCGCATTCAGTTGTTGCTAATGGCAGATTGAAATGGCAATGCCTGCACTATACGTGTAACACAGACTAAATAATGCCCACCCCTTCCCAGGAAACTGAGACTGAAAGCTGCTGGCCTCACACGCAGCCCGCCCTTTGTGTTCTCAGCTGATAAAGGCATCTCAGAGGAGAAACACCTCTGCAGCACGCAGTAGGGAGAAACAAATCTCTCACAGCACAAGTATGAGATCAAACTACACGGGGAGGGGGCAAAGTGGGAGAAAAGGAGGGAGAGAGGGGGGTAATAGAAAGCTCAGCGGACAGTGACCAATGAGTCGTGTACGAGGGAATGGCGGCGGCATAACAAATCAGAAGTGGAGGGGAGAGAAATGGAGACCAATGAGAAGTGCCCTGCAGAGCAAGAAAGGCATATCAAATTATTAATGGAAAGTGAGCGGTGGGGGAGCACAGAAAGGCAGAGCGGGAGTTACGGGGCCAGTGGCTAGAAAGACTAACAAAGATTGTCCCGTGAGAAATGCTTGACAAAATGCAGTGGCAGGCAGCATTACGACTCATACGACAAGGAGGCACGAGATAACGCGTGAAGAGAGACAGCGAAGGCAGGAGTGGTGAGACAGAAATAATAAGAGTGTGTCAACAAAGCAAAGAGAAGGAAAGAGCAGTGACAAATAGTGTGGCTGGCTGGATCAATCAGAGCATTGTTAGGCAGCAGGCAGCTCTCGTAAGGTTGCATTTCCATGCATTTACAGCAAGGGACACCAATCCCCGCAAACACAAATCTGCTCTGACTTGCGTTAAAAATGGCTGCCAGATTATGTCTCCCATCATGATTTACATCCAGTGCAAGTGCAGAAATTAGGATGTGTTTTATATAGAAAGGTCACACTTCACTTCTGAGTTATATTTGCCACATGATCAGTGATCATTTCCAGACGCCACAGACGCACTGCTGCAGCTGTCAGTGAGGCCCGCTGCCACAGTGTTGTTCATTCTTTTCTTTTTGCCGCTCAGCTGTTTTAGTTTACGTGGCATCATGAAAATAAGACACTGACGACAGTCGATCATCTTGGGATTTATTCATCTGAATGAAGCTTGAGATGCATTTCTGGCAGTACCCTCCCGCTGATCTTATAACGATAACTCCTGACGCAGTTGAAGACCTGCAGTTAGTGATGGTCCTGGTTTCATGTTTGGCTTCACATCAGCCATTTTAACATGACAGGGACCACAGGTGCCACTAATCACACTGTTACATTTGAAAAAGGCTGGTAATAGTAAGATGGCAGCCGGGTTGGACGTGGGTTAGAGCGGGGTGGCTAACTACCGGTTTCCGGTGGTGACACCACTCGGGGTATAAAGGAAGTGGGTGGAAGAGGCTCTGCCTCTTTTGTCGTGGGAGCCACCTGGCATGCAGGCGAGTGCCGTAAGCCTTCTGTATATAGTTTTGTATCCTGAAATAAAGCCCTGTTAACCGAGCCAATACTTCCTCATTATTCCTATAATTATGGACGTAACATTTGGCGACGAGGTAAAAGCGGTAATGGAGCGTTCCATTGCCAGCTTTCGGCTGTTTTTGGAGGCCCTGGGTGAGCCGCCCGTGCCGTGGCCTCGTTGGTTTGCTGCCTTCACCAACTATCTCGTTGTCTTAATCCTGGGCGAGATGGAGAAGCTCCAAGTGAGAGCTGTGTTGGTCCATAATTTGGGAATGGAAGGGCAGAGGATTCTTGAGAACTTTGGAAGTGCTGACAGTTTCAACAAGGTTATGAAGCTAGTGGTGCGGTACTTTAGGGCCAGAAAACGTCACAGTGAAGTGCATTCAGTTTTGACAGTGCAGCCAGCGGTTGGGAGAGCTGGTGAGAAGATTTTTGGCAGACCCCCGTGAACTGGCGAGAGAATGCAGGTTTGGGGCCGTGGAGGACGAGATGATTCGGGACCAACTGGCAGAGCACGTCTGTTGCACAGCGGCCCGGTCCAGGTTGTTGACACACCCAGGGGAGATGACGTTAGTTGAGGCTGTCAAGCTTGCCCAACAGTTCGAGGCGGCAGAGACCATCGCGAGAGGCCTTACTGAAGGGGCCTCTCTGGACAAGAATGAGTCTCGCGCTGAGGCACTGATCCTGGACCCTTGTGATGGCGAATGCGGAGAGGATGATTTTGCCTCTGCGATCAAGATAAGGTCTGCCCCATGTACGCCAAAATGTTATGGTTGTGGGTCCACTGAGCACTGCTATAAGTCCAGGGTGTGCCCGGCGAAAGGAAAGCGTTGTGGCAAGTGCGGAGTTTTGAACCATTTTGCCCGGGTGTGCGACAACTTCATACACAGGAGCCGTAGGGGTGAACTAGGTGCTGCGCAGAAGACTCCGACAGTTGTGCATACTGCCTCCCCAGAGACGACAGGGAGGATCGGTTGCACGGTCGCACTAGATGGTGTCGAGGTTCCACTTTTGGTGGATACTGGAGCGGTTATTTCCGTCCTGAACCTGATGACCATGGAGAGACTGTTTCCCCACCGGCAGATTAGGAGGCAATATAGAGAGTATTATGGTTATGGACAGAACAGGTTGGCCATTTTGGGCTATGTGGAGATGGAGGCCCAGTATAAGGAAAGTGTGGCACCCAGAGTTCACATCAATGTTTCAGCATCCGAAGTTAACGTTATAGGGTGTAACCTATTTTACAGTCTTGGGTTCTCCATTTCTAATGTGTCAGGTGAAGAATGGTCTGGATGTGGACTTTGGGGCAGGCCTGTTCCAGTCATGGAGGGTGCTGAGGTGTGGGATTCGGACTGGCTGGACAAAGTTTCAGAGGGAGAGCACATGCCGCACCACGCGGAGTCGTCTTGGGCTGGACCTGATGCCGTCATGCAGGCTGCCCTGGATGAGGGTTCCGGATGGCACACCAGGACCCCCACTGAGGCTCATGAGGATGAGGCACCTACGCCAGGAGAAAAAGGGGCTAGACCATGGAGCGTGGTGGTCGTAAAGCGCTCCCAGCAACAGCCTGCCAAGAGGAGACCGAAAAGAGCCCGGGAGCCAGAGCGATCGGTGACGGAGGCCTGTCACAGGATTGGTGATCCGGATGAAAGGAAGAGGGCTCCCTCGATGACCAAGGTTGATGCTCGAGTACGACGGGATCACAGTCCACACGAGCAGCTGGAGGACCAGAGGTGGTTCCAGTTGGAGCCCGACTGGATGGAGGCACACCGGCGTAGGTCCATTTACACCTGGAGAAATCCAAGGGATCTGCGGCTGCCAGTGGTGGAGAGGAGACGGTGCAGCAGGAGCCCTGAGGTGAAGAGACGGAGATGCCTGGAGAGGGATCCATCCAAGGACTGAGGGTTTTGTTTTGTGTGTCTGTTGTCTTTACCCTAGACCTCTATGTGTTGTTTTGCTGTTTGGTGCCCTGGTAAATTTACTTTAAAAAAAAAAAGAGGGAGAAGGTACGGAAGGCATGTTAAGTTATTTAGTTGTGAACCTAAGTGGTGTGTTTACATGATAAATTTTATTAGCCAGGATGGTGGTGTGCCTGATTCAGTGCTGTGATTTAGTGTGCGAGTGTTTAATTGGTATTTAGGTGATGAGTTTTGCAGCCAGAGGGATAGTGGCTCGGTAATTAATTACGGTTATGGTGAATTTGAGCCCACCATGTTTGGTTGAGTTATTTTATTGAATGCCCAATGTAATTTTGTTGTGCATGCCCATTGTGGGGTGGGAGTTGGGGTGGGGGCCACCAATAGTGTGTATATTGTAACTTTTTGTGTGGTGTTTATGTATTATTGTTCATGGGATTATTTTGAGTTAGTAACAGCTTTTTTTGTTTGGCTGAACTGTTCTTCTTTAGCGGCAGAATAAACCGCTCAGCCGTGTAGGGGGCGCTGGCAGTCTACCCGGCCCCCCAGCCTTAGTTGTGTGAATGGATAGGAGTTTGTTTATTTTTGTACATATGTTCTTCCCTTTTAGTGCATGAGTCAGGTGACAAATTGGGGTGGGTTGTTTGTGTGCCTGACATTTTTTTAAGGGGGGGCGGGTTTAGATATGAAAAAGGCTGGTAATAGCAAGATGGCGGCCGGGTTGGATGTAGGTTAGACCGGGGTGGCTAACTACCGGTTTCCGGTGGTGACCCCACTCGGGGTATAAAGGAAGTGGGCAGAAGAGGCTCTGCCTCTTTTGTCGTGGGAGCCACCTGGCATGCAGGCGAGTGCCATAAGCCTTCTGTACATAGTTTTGTATCCTGAAATAAAGCCCTGTTAACTGAGCCAATACTTCCTCGTTATTCCTATAATTATGGACATAACACACACTAATTAGGATTCTGTGCTAAAACAGAACTGAACCTTTGTTAGCATCATTAGCAACACCTGTGTTTGATGCTGCAAATCAACGAGAGCTGTTCAGAAACACTTCATTCACTGGAACATGCAACAGCGTTTTTGTTTTTTTTTTCCACAAAATTACACTTTTTTCCACTCTGTTAGGTTGCACTCTTTGAGTTATTTATTTCCCTGGTTTGTGTACTTTGCACCCTCCTGTTCAATAACATAACCTGGGCGTTATCGCTGCACAACGCATTAGTAACTATGCCAAACAAACAAACAAAAAAACCCATAAATATTTCAGCATAGGCTGACCACACACACAGGAGGATTTTATACATGAATTGCCCCCAATGAAAAGTAATAATGAATTTGACTTTGCAATGTTAATCATAACCAGTGTTGGGCAAGTTACTAAAAAATAGTAACTAGTTACTGTTACCAGTTACTTCTTTTCAAAAGTAACTGAGTTACTTTTGAGTTACTGCATGATTAAAGTAACTAGTTACTTGGAAAAGTAACTTTCACATTACTTTTAAATGCACACTTAAATCATCTTGCACACATAGGAAGATCAAGGGCCCCTTGTTCTCAGCAGAAAAAGAAGAAAAACAAAACTGATGAGAAAAAAAGTCTCATCTTACAAAGAAAAAATGTCTCAGATTTACACAAACTATTGTAATCAGTAGAAAGTCAGAAATGTACTAGAAATAAAGTTGTAAATTCACAGAGAAAACTTTGGACCCCCTGGTGGGCCATTTTTGGCCCATGAGCTATACTGTATGTTTCACACCCCTGGACCAGCCCATTAAAAATGCATATTTAGAGGATTTACTTCCATGAAATAGTTGCAGATCACAACAGCATGTAAATTAATAAGATAAAACTAGAAAAGCACTCGGAGAGCGCAGACCTCCGCCAAGTACCTCAGTTCCCCCTAATACTGAGATTTTCCCCAAATATAATAGTCCTACATTTATTTTATCTATATTTTCAGATTCCTTGACCATCAAAACATACTGTACCTTTAGCAATTGGATTCACATTGATATCTTTATTAGTTCAGTAGTTATTGACAAAAATCACTTTTTTGGTAATGGCGGTTTTCTTCTGGATATAGCTCCATAGCTTTTGAAGATACAACAAATCCATTGGCACACTACTGATTCCTCAGTGTCTTGGCTATATTTTGGTGTTTGCTGTATGTTTATATCTTAATTTGTTACCTTACACTGATGAAAATTCCAAAGATCCCCTATTATTTCCTGTTCTGGATCACAGTATCTGGATTTTTTGCAGGATCGGGATCAGTCTTTGATATTTCATAGAACCTTTTGGGATCTCATCCTGTATTTTTTTTGGCAAGCGTCCTGACCATTTATTGTGGAGTTATATACACATATGCTAAAAATGGCCCTATCTCGCAATGATAAAGAATCCTTTTAAAAAATTCCTGGATCCAGATGGTGATCCAGATCACTCCCAAAATCTAATCATTTCTTCCTTGTCCCATTTCGGACTTGTCCTGAAAATTTCGTCAAAATCCATTCATAACTTTTTGAGTTATGTTGGTAACAGACAGACAGACAGACAAACAAATCCCGGTAAAAACTGGGGTTTTGTTTGTCCGGGGTTTGTTTGTTTACCTCCTTGGCAGAGGTAATAAAAGATTTGAAACCCAAATAAAAAACCTACAGAAATAAATAAATATAAAACTAGAAAAGCACTCATAGAGCGCATACCTCTGCCAAGGCTCCTTCCGTTTCTCATGGATCACCTCCAAAATGTAATGGGTTTGTGTGTAGGTCTATAGCCACTTGTGGTGAAAATTGCATCAAAGTCTGTCCGTCAGTTTTGGAGTATTGTTGCTAACACACTGTGAGAAGATAAGAGCCTTGGCTGAGGTATGCATTCTCAGATCATCACCAAAATATAATGGGTTCCTCTCTAGCCCAAGAACCACCTCTGGTGAAAATTTCATCCAAATCCATCCAGTAGTTTTTGTGTAATCCTGCTGCACAAATACAAACAAAGCCCTTGGTGGAGGTATGCACTCTCAGATCATCACCAAAATCTAATCATCTGTTCCCCGTGCCATTACACACCTTTCCTGAAAATTTCGTCAAAATCCATTCATAACTTTTTGAGTTATGTTGGTAACAGGCAGACAGACAGACAGACAAACCCCGGTAAAAACATTACCTCCTTGGCAGAGGTAATAAAACAGAAAGCACAGATAAATGAAAGTTCACCACTTAGAAGAAGCTGTTCTTTACTGCAACAAATCACAGTCACTTTTTCTCTGGGCGTAAGAAAACTTTAAATGCATTTAATGTGGACATTAAATGCAGCTTCTTGCTTCAAAAATACTCATATTTAACCACAGAGGTAGGAGCTGTTGGGGGCTACTCATCACTTGGACAACAGGTGATCAGGGCTCGATATGAGAAGTCACCACCAGGTTGCAGTGTGAACTGGGGCAGGACAGGAAACTGATCCGCGGAGGAGACTGACGGCTGTGCCAGCTATGGTAGGATCAGTTTATTTGCACTAAAAATATCTATCCATATTAATAAAATGAGTAACGCAAGTAACACATGTGATCAAATTTCAGTAACTGTAACGCATTATTGAATTTTTAAACAGTAATTTCGTTACACAGCACATTATTGCAAAAGTAGTGGCGTTACAGTAACGCGTTACTTTGTAACTGTGTATACTGTATATATATATATATGTGTGTGTGTGTGTGTGTGTGTGTGTGTGTGTGTGTGTGTGTGTGTGTGTGTGTGTGTGTATATATATATATACTGTACACTACCGTTCAAAAGTTTGGGGTCACTTAGAAATTTCCTTATTTTTGAAAGAAAAGCACTTTTTTCAATGAAGATAACTTTAAACTAATCAGAAACACACTCTATACATTGCTAATGTGGTAAATGACTATTCTAGCTGCAAATGTCTGGTTTTTGGTGCAATATCTACATAGGTGTATAGAGGCCCATTTCCAGCAACTATCACTCCAGTGTTCTAATGGTACAATGTGTTTGCTCATTGCATCAGAAGGCTAATGGATGATTAGAAAACCCTTGTGCAATCATGTTAGGTCTGCAATGCTGTAATTGCTGCAAATGGAGGATTCTTTGACGAAACCAAAGTTTGAAGGAAAAAATTATTATTTCAAATACAAATCATTATTTCTAACCTTGTCAATGTCTTGACTATATTTTCTATTCATTTTACAACTCATGGTGGTAAATAAGTGTGACTTTTCATGAAAAACACAAAATAATTGTCTGGGTGACCCCAAACTTTTGAACGGTAGTGTATATATATATATATATATATATACCTGATGCTCAAACAAATAGGTAAATTTGTCAGTTAAGTATATGATGTACAGTGGGGTAAAAAAGTATTTAGTCAGCCACCAATTGTGCAAGTTCTCACACTTAAAAGATGAGAGAGGTCTCCAATTTTCATCATAGGTATACCTCAACTATGAGAGACAAAATAAGAAAAAAAAAAAATCCAGAAAATCACATTGAAGGATTTTTAATGAATTAATTGGTAAATTCCTCGGTAAAATAAGTATTTGGTCAACAACAAAAGTTCATCTCAATACTTTGTTATATACCCTTTGCTGGCAATGACAGAGGTCAAACGTTTTCTCTAGGTTTTCACACACTGTTGCTGGTATTTTGGCCCATTCCTCCATGCAGATTTCCTCTAGAGCAGTGATGTTTTGGGGCTGTTGCTGGGCAACACAGACTTTCAACTCCCTCCAAAGATTTTCTATGGGGTTGAGATCTGGAGACTGGCTAGGCCACTCCAGGACCTTGAAATGCTTCTTACCAAGCCACTCCTTCATTGCCCGGGCGGTGTGTTTGGGATCATTGTCATGCTGAAAGACCCAGCCACGTTTCATCTTCAATGCCCTTGCTGGTGGAAGGAGGTTTTCACTCAAAATCTCACGATACATGGCCCCATTCATTCTTTCCTTTACACGGATCAGTCGTCCTGGTCCCTTTGCAGAAAAACAGCCCCAAAGTATGATGTTTCCACCCCCATGCTTCACAGTAGGTATGGTGTTCTTTCTCCTCTAAACACGACAAGTTGAGTTTTTACCAAAAAGTTCTATTTTGGTTTCATCTGACCATATGACATTCTCCCAATCCTCTTCTGGATCATCCAAATGCTCTCTAGAAAACTTCAGACGGGCCTGGACATGTACTGGCTTAAGCAGGGGGACACGTCTGGCACTGCAGGATTTGAGTCCTTGGCGGCGCAGTGTGTTTCTGATGTAGCCTTTGTTACTTTGATCCCAGCTCTCTGCAGGTCATTCACTAGGTCCCCCCGTGTGGTTCTGGGATTTTTGCTCACCGTTCTCGTGATAATTTTGACCCCACGGGGTGAGATCTTGTGTGGAGCCCCAGATCGGGGGAGATTATCAGTGGTCTTGTATGTCTTCCATTTTCTAATAATTGCTCCCACAGTTGATTTCTTCACACCAAGCTGCTTACCTATTGCAGATTCAGTCTTCCCAGCCTGGTGCAGGTCTACAATTTGGTTTCTGGTGTCCTTTGACAGCTCTTTGGTCTTGGCCATAGTGGAGTTTGGAGTCTGACTGTTTGAGGTTGTGGACAGGTGTCTTTTATACTGATAACGAGTTCAAACAGGTGCCATTGATGATCATCGCCATCTTGAGATCTACTCAAGATGGCGACCGGGATGGTCACACTTTTTCAGTGCTGAGACAAAGTCACTGATTTTGCCATTAAAAGTGGCTGGCCTGCAGCGATCGGCGCTCGTGGCGAACACGCACGGGCTGAATTGCCACCTCCACTGGATTGCCCTTTAATCGCCTTTCTCCAGCGACTTCCTGCGCCTTCCTGAAGCGATTGCTAAGCTAACACTAGTTAGCTTAATGCTACCTGAAGCGATTGCTAAGCTAACACTAGTTAGCTTAATGCTGGCGCCAGTCTCTAAATAACTAACCTACAGCGATCGGATATACCTCCGGTGGATTACCCCTTTGATCGCTTTTATCCGGCCACTGTGAGTAAACTGACCAGCGATTCCAGCGCTTCCTTGTGATTCACTGATGTGCCCTACCTGAAGCGATTGCTAAGCTAACGCTAGTTAGCTTAATGCTGGCGCCAGCCATTCCACCTAACACCAGCCTGAATCAAAGCCCAGCTGCGAGGCCCAGCGGAGATACTACCAGGCAGGCGGCTATTTGTTGACGGGGCTCAGCAGAGATTTCACCCAGGCAGACGGCGGTAGGCGGCGGTGCCCAGCGGAGGACTTACCGTGACTGCAGCGGCGGTGTGCGACGAGACTACCCGAAGCGATTGCTAAGCTAACGCTAGTTAGCTTAATGCTGGCGCCAGTCATTCCACCTTACACCAGCCTGAATCGAAGCCCAGCTGCGAGGCCCAGCGGAGATACTACCAGGCAAGCGGCTATTTGTTGACGGGGCTCAGCAGAGATTTCACCCAGGCAGACGACGGTAGGTGGCGGTGCCTAGCGGAGGACTTACCATGACCTCAGCGGAGCTCGGTGGCAGCGGCGGTGTGTGACGAGACTCGGTTGGAGGAGCGGGACGGGAGACCAGTTACGGCGACTATGAGCAACGAGACCAGCAACGGAAGGGGCTAGTTGGCTAGCTGAGGCCCAGCTGGATTCGAGGACGATCGGATCAGATTCTGGCGATATAAGCAGAATTTATTTTACTATCCACAGATTTTCTTTTTCCTTCTTTCCAAGAAAGACTGAAGATGGCTGCCACCGGATTAAAAAGTGGGCTGATGGGCACCACTAATAAGCCTTCTCTACTTCTCTACTTCCTCTTCGTTTTGTCTTTGTGTGTCTGGACCTGCAACAAGAAGGATTTTCCGACAAACTCAACCAAAGGTGAAGTTAAAAAGTTTTATCTGTATGGATTTGGGCTTGGACATCTCACCCTACACTCTATGTGGTCTTTAAAAGCCCTGAGCAAAAACTTCCAAATTAAGGCAAACATGGCTGTTAAGCAAAAATCACAATATGGCAGAGGATATACAATTAAAGTTCTGTTAGTTCTGCTACTTCTGGCAGGAGATATTCACCTTAACCCTGGACCTGCCACTATTAAACAGCAGACCACTGGGTTAGCACAAAACCGAGCTGTACAAAAGCAAAAACAACATTTATTTTTCCAAACTGTTAATCATGCACGAGTTCTTTGGGACACCAAGGCTAAACCAAAGGGGATCCTCGGCGGTCATTTAAACATACGGAGCATAATCCCCAAAAGAGATGAGATTTCGGTGTTGCTGTTGGACTCAAATCTGGACTACCTTTGTCTCTCAGAAAGCTGGCTACACAGGAACATAGACACTAATATGATCGATATTGTGGGCTACCAGTGTTTTAGAAAAGACAGGCAGGTAGGGAGGGGAGGAGGTGTTTTAATTTACATCAAAGAGAAATATAAATGTCAACTGGTTGATTTGAATACTTCACTTGAATGTTTAGCTGTTAATGTATGTCTCTCTCCGGTAATGAATTTCAACATTGCAGTAGTGTACAACCCACCGTCACACAACTCTTCCTTTTATAATGAATTAAGTGATCTGGTTAAACAACTTGAGAAGAACAGAGAAACGATAATTCATGGTGACTTTAATATCAACTGGTCTGATAAAAAAGACAAACAAAAACTGAAAAGCCTCATGACTAAATTTAATTACCAGCAAATCATCAAAGGACCCACCAGGATAACCAAACAATCCAGAACACTTACTGACATGGTATTTACTAATAAACCAGAACGAATAACCAGAACCTATAATCTTGTAACTGGTCTCTCAGATCATAACATGGTTCTTGCTGTCAGGAAACTTACTAAAAAGCGACTACAGTATTTTGGGGGAGTCGATATTGACAAATCAAATTTTATTATCCCCAAATCAAAAAATGAGGAGTTTGAACATTACTTAGAGAATCAAAATTGGGAGCAGCTCATGGCAACAGGTGAAGTAGATGATTGTTGTAATTTTATAACTGCAACAATCACAAAGTCTATAGAAAAATTTTCAAAGCAAATTAAAAGTAGACAACAGAAGATTAGCCTACCATGGTTAAATAATGAAATAAGAAAACTTATGAAGAGGCGAGACTATGCACTGAAAACATCACTAACCTCCAAACTACAAAATGATCACCTTGTGTACAAAAGTTTAAGAAATAAAGTGGTACATGAGCTGCGAAAATCAAAAATATCTTATTACAATAAACTGATAGATCATGCAAAGGGTAACAACAGTTCCCTATGGAGGCATTTAAATAACTTAACTAATAAAAAAAACGATCAGAAGGGGGTAAAGGAACTTAGAATCAATGGCAAGACCGTCAGTGACAAGGCTACTTTGGCAAATGAATTTAATTCACACTTTGTAGGCTCTGTGGAAGACTTAACAAAAAATTTTGTGCTGCCAAATGTGCTCAACAACACAAATTCCATACTTCCAACAGATACTTTTCACATCGATGAGGTAAATGAGAAGTTAATTGCTGGTATTGTTAAAACACTGTCAAACTCAAAAACTAATGATATCTACAATATGAGCACCTCCTTTCTCAAAATGCACAGCAAAATATTAATCAAACCACTGACTCATCTCATTAATCTCTCCATTAGGTCTAGTACATTTCCATCTGGCTGGAAAAAAGCTGTCGTCATACCAGTTCATAAATCAGGCAGTAAAGACGATATATGCAATTACCGCCCAATCTCTATTTTACCAGTCCTATCTAAGGTTCTTGAAAAAGTTGTAGCTACACAGCTGATAGACTACTTACAAGACAGTCAACTTCTTCATCCACATCAATTTGGTTTTAGACCAGGATACTCAACAGAAACAGCAAATTGTTGCCTTATTGAAAACGTCAAACAGTCCTTGGACAGGGGTAATGTGGTAGGAGCTGTTTTTCTAGATCTCAAAAAGGCTTTCGATACTGTAAACCACAGTTTGCTTTTATCCAAAATGGTATCTTTTAACTTCTCCCCAAATACATTAGAATGGTTTGCATCTTATCTCCAGAATAGAGAACAGTGTGTAAAAGTTCACCAGGATAAATCCTCATTTTTAAACAACCGCATGGGTATCCCACAAGGGTCCATTCTTGGTCCTTTACTTTTCAGCATTTTTATTAATGACTTGCCGTTACACTGCTCAGCTGCAACATGCCAACTTTATGCAGATGATGCAGTTATTTACACAGCTGCCAAGACTCCAGCACAGGCTGCAGATGTACTGTCTACAAGTATGGTTGATGTCCAAGAGTGGCTCCTCAAGAACCATCTATTGCTGAACCTTCAGAAAACAGTCTCAATGTGCTTTTCAATCAAAAAATGTAACCTGCAACATTTTAAAGTTAATATACATGATCATGACATCAGTTTAGCTACAGAATTCAAATACCTTGGCATTGTACTAGATCCTCAACTCAAATTTAATCTTCATATAAAGAAAATTTCAAAAACAGTAAAAAAAAATCTGAACTGCTTTAAATTAATTAGATATTACATACCTTACGAAGCAGCTGCACTGTATATGCATTCTATGGTTTTTTCTCATATATCATACTGTTTGACAGTCTGGGCTCAAGCAGCCCCTTCCACAATAAGACATATAGGTTCATTATATAATCAAACCCTAAAAATCTTGGACAAAAAGCCCATTAGGTGGCATCACTGTAATGTTTTAAAAAAATACAACCTATTGAGTTTTGAGAGCTTCATTGACCTCTGTCTTCTGAAATTAACGTTCAAATGTTTCCATAAATCAGCACCCGAGCCACTTGCTGGTTTCGTCCAAAGACAGGACAGCAGCAGAGCCACCAGGAGTTCTGTTAACAATAACTGTAAAATATTCCACCGCAGAACCACATTTGGACAAACAGCTTTCTCTATAAAGGGCAGTCACATCTGGAACACAATGCCAAATGAAATTAAAATAATAACGGACTTTAAAACATTCACTAAAAATGTTAAAAACTGGCTGAAAAATAAACAAGAATGTACTCATGTATGAATTAATTGTCTGCAAAGTGAGAGTGAATGAAGGGAAGGAATAAATGTGTTTGTTTATAGTGAGTGACGGAGGGAGGAAGGCCTGAAATAGGCAAATGTGAGTTATGTTATATGTGTTAAATGTGAGTCAGGCTGTTATATTTGTGTATTTATAATATTTATGTTAAATGTGAGTCAGGCTGTTATATTTGTGTATTTATAATATTTATAATATTTATAATTGTGTATTTATAATTTTTCTGCATTGATGTATGTGGTTATTGTGTATATTTTTTATCTTGATTCTTTTTTCTAAAGCCCATCCAGGGACAAGAGTTGCAAATTAGCTAATAGCTATACACTCTATGTGCAACACATCAGATTGATTGTCTTTGATTAATTGTCTATGTTTATTGCACTGTCCCTGTCAAATAAACTAATCTACTACTACTACTACATTAATACAGGTAACGAGTGGAGGACAGAGGAGCCTCTTAAAAAAGAAGTTACAGGTCTGTGAGAGCCAGAAATCTTGCTTGTTTGTAGGTGACCAAATACTTATTTTACTGAGGAATTTACCAATTAATTCATTAAAAATCCTTCAATGTGATTTTCTGGAATTTTTTTTTCTCATTTTGTCTCTCATAGTTGAGGTATACCTATGATGAAAATTGGAGACCTCTCTCATCTTTTAAGTGGGAGAACTTGCACAATTGGTGGCTGACTAAATACTTTTTTGCCCCACTGTATATACAGTACCTACCTGATGCTCAGACAAAATAAAACTACAAGTATAAATCTGCCGTGTACTAGGCTACCTAACTATGCTTTGCTACACCCCCTTCTCTTTTTCTTGAAAAAAAAAAAAACAACCTCTTTTTGCCTTTCCACCACTTATTTTGTGTCAACACTATCAGATGCCAAAAAACACAAATTAATTTTCACTCACATTATGCTAGACCTACAAACACTATAACAAAGTCAAGTTTTCATCTAGACTGACAGAACCCAGGTGAAAGTTATTTTCATTCCATGCCATTTTCTGTCATTTTTCCGCAGGTCTGGGTCACAGAGGAAGCAGTATAAGTAGAGAAGCCCAGACTTCCCTCTCCCCAGCCACCTCCTCCAGCTCTTCAAAGAGGACACCAAGGTGTTTCCAGACCACTGACACAAAGTTTGTGATTATAGGGTAGGGTAGGAATGTAAACTGAGCGATAAATCAACAGCTTTCCTTTGGAGCTCAGCTCCCTCTTCACCCCGACAGACCAGTACAATATCTGCATCACTGTAGATGTTGCTACAATTCATCTGTCAATCTCCTGCTCCATTGTCCCCCTCACTCATCAATAAGACCCAGAGATACTTGAACTCCTCCACTGGGGACAGGACCTCGTCCCCAACACGGAGAGAACAATCCACCCTTTTCCACCAGAGGACCATGGACTCAGACTCAGTCCTAGCAAGACCTGTAGATCATTGCTCGATGAGACCACCAGGACCACATCATCTGCATACAGCAGAGACAAGATCCTGTGGTCACCAAACATGACACTCTCCATTTCCTGGTTGCACCTAGAAATCCTGTCCATAAAAATTATGAACAGGATCGGTGACAAAGGCCAGCCCTGACTGAGTCCAGCTCTCACTTGGAATGAGTTCAACTGATTGTTGGAAATACGAACTAAACTTTTGCAACAATTGTATAGAGACCTGCTAGCTCATAGCAATGAGCCTAATACCCCATACTCCCAAAGCACCCCCACAAGAAACCATGAGTGATGGTACTGAATGCTTTCTCCAAGTCCACAAAACACATTTAAACTGGTTGGTCAAACTCCCACAAACCCTCAAGGATCCTTGAGAGGGTGAAGAGTTGGTCCGATGTGCCATTACCAGGACAACATTGTTCCTCCTGAATCTGATGCTTGACCAATGGCTGCACTCTCCTCTCCAGTGCCCTGGCATAGACCTTCCCGGGGCACTGAGGAGTGTGATCCCCCTAAAATTGGAACACACCCTCTGCCCCCCCTTTCTGAAGAAGGAAACCACCACCCCAGTTTGCCATGCCAAAGGGACTGTCCCCAGCTTCCACACGGTGTTGTAGAGACGTGTCAACCAAGACAGCCCCACAACATCCAGAGCCTTGAGGTACTCGGGGCATATCTCATGGCCTCACCAAACTCCTCCCACACCTCAGCAACTGCTTGAGCTGCTCTCCGCTTGGCCTGCAGGTACGTCTCAGCTGCTTTAGGAGTCCCACAAGCCAGTCAGGCTCAGTAGGACTCCTTCAGTTTGATGCCCCCCCCCACCTCTGGTGTCCACCAATTGGTTCAGGGGTTGCCACCACGAGAAGCAAGGCCAACCTTGCAGCCTCAGTTTGAGCAGCTACTTAAGCAATGGAGGTGACGAACGTGGTCCATTCAGACTCCATGTCTCCAGACACTCACAGAATGTGGTCCAAGTTCTCCCGGAGGTGTGAGCCGAAGACCTCTTGGACAGAGGCCTCAGCCAGACGTTCCCAGCACACCCTCATTGTACGTTTGCATCTGTCAGTCTGAATGGCATCCTACTCCTCCATCAGATCCAACTTACCACCAGTGGTGATCAGTTGACAGCTCTGCACCTCTCTTCACCCAAGTGCCCAAGACATACGGTGGCAGGTCTGATGACACAATAACAAAATCATCAACCTGTGACCTAGGGTGTCCTAGTGCCAAGTGCATATATGGACACCCTTATGCTTGAACATAGTGTTCGTTATTTTCAGTATGTATATCTTTTATATTATAGGTATAGAATTACAAGAGATTTTGGACTGTGCTTTTTTTTGTTAAGGTAAGTGGTCCTTCTGACATTTGCTCTCAGCTTCTGTATGTCCGACCAAGTCGCCTTACTCTGTTCAGCAGGTAGTATGCTTTTAGAATCTTCCATAAAAACAGAAGGTTCTTAGATTTTCCATGAAGCCTTCTAATTGGTTTTGCACTTTTTCTTTCTGTAAATTCTTTCATTAGAACATAATGGAGCTGGCCATTTTCTTTACTTAAGTAAAGAGAGTATTTCTACATGCAGCATTCTCTCAGTGGAAGTTCTTGGTGATTCATAGGGTGCTTTCTTAATTTGTCTGGATCGTCTTTATCTGGAGGTGTTATCTTTTTGTTTGAGTCTGTTTCTTGATTCTCTCTGACTATGCCTCCAGTTCTTTCTCCTTCTCTGTTCTTTTTCACTCAGATCCATAACTTGCTTTGCTTTTTCTTCTGCATCCCAGTGGGCTGTGTTACAATGATGTAAAGCACAAATTTGTGCTGCACTTTTTGCCATCTGCCAGTGGTAATTTGGTAGCACATTTCCCATTTTCACCCCTTGTGCCCTAGTTGTCCAAATAAATTATTTCTATGATGCTTTGCACTTCATATGATAATACAGGTGCATCTTAGTAAATAAGAATGTCACTGAAAGGTTGATTTATTTCAGTAATTAAACTCAAAAAAATGAAACTCTATTGTGTAGATTTGTTACACACAAAATAATATTTCACGTGCTTATTTCTTTTAATTTTGATGGTTACAGCTTATAGCTAATGAAAAACCAAAATTCAGTTTCTCAAAAAATTTGAATATTAGATAAAATTAACTTGAAAAAAATATTTTTAATAGAAATGTTGGCCAACTGAACAATATGTCCATGTACACACTCAATACTTGGTTGGGGCTCCTTTTGCACGAATTACTGCATCAATGCAACGTGGCATGGAGGTGATCAGCCTGTGGTACTGCTGAGGTGTTATGGAGGCCCAGGTTGCTTTGATAGCAGCCTTCAGCTCATCTCAATATGTAATTTCCCAGTTTGGGATCAATAAAGTACATTTATCTATCTATCTGTCTGCATTGTTGGGTCTGGTGTCTCTCATCTTCCTCTTGACAATACTCCATAGACTGTCTATGGGGTTTAGGTCAAGAGAGTTTGTTGGCCAATAAAGCACATTGATACCATGGTGATTAAACCAGGTTTTGGTACTTTGGCAGTGTGGGCAGGTGCCAAGTCCTGCTGGAAAATGAAATTAGCATCTCCATAAAGCTTGTCAGCAGAAGGAAGCATGAAGTGCTCTAAAATTTCCTGGTAGACGGCTGCACTGACTTTGGACTTGATATATTTAAATAAAAAAATAAAAAATAATTACATGTGTGTGTGTGTGTGTGTGTGTGTGTGTGTGTGTGTGTGTGTGTGTGTGTGTGTGTGAGAAACTGTTAATTATTTCAGTGGAGATAACTTATCTCCACTGATTTTAACTATTTTATCTTAACTGTGTCACCACAGGTTGAGATGCCATCTCGGCACTCAGCCCATGTTTTCCCATTGAGCAGCGTCTCAGCAGGCTCCCAGCTGGCAGCATTACGGACGGCTG
Organism: Pholidichthys leucotaenia; assembly: GCA_020510985.1. Taxonomy (NCBI): domain Eukaryota; kingdom Metazoa; phylum Chordata; class Actinopteri; order Cichliformes; family Pholidichthyidae; genus Pholidichthys; species Pholidichthys leucotaenia. The sequence goes on from CM035837.1 coordinate 243,523,501, forward strand.
GGGCCAATTAGTCCTCATCAGCTGGGGCGCTGCCAATGAGGATAAATAGGAGCAGCCTCGATGACTCGGGGCTGCGACATAAACACATTGCTAAGCTGAAGCCCCTTCGTCTGGTGTCAGCTTATACTCCTCTTGCAGCATTCCTGTGTTTGTATCCCGCTGTGAGTATGTACGTCTTGCTACCCCCACGTCCGGTACGAGCTGCTTACCTCTGCGCTGTGCAACCTGTGAGTGTACGTCTGCATGAGTATCTGTGCTCTCCTCATCCCTTCCCCTTTACCCTGAATAAAACATCTCGACTCACTGGCTTGCCCCTGGCTCTGATTGCCCGGCTCCCTAGAGCCGGATATGACAAACTGGGGATTTTAACATTCATATGGATAATAAGATGGATGGTACAGTCAAAGAACTTTCTTCTGTATTTGGCACCTTTGCTTTCCTGCAACATGTACAACAGCCTACACATACTCGAGGCCACACTTTGGATCTGGTTATTTCTAAGGGTGTTGATATTTCCTCTGTTGTGATTACTGACTTAGCCTTGTCTGACCATTTCTGTGTTCTGTTTGATTTACTGATTACTCAAAATGTTCAAACAATTCCTTCTCTTTTAAGAAAAGGTACATTAATGAGAGAGCAAGTGTTAAGCTTATGGAAACCATAACTACCTCACAAACAATGAGTGCAGAGTCAGCTGATGGATTCCTGGATCATTTCAACTTGAAAATCTTGAATGTAATGGATGCTGCTGCACTGGTCAAAATTAAGAACACTTTGACCATAAAGAAAACACCATGAACAAACACCACTATGGTAAAAGACCTGAAACACAAATGTAGAAAGGCTGAGTGCAAGTGGAGGAGAACTAAACTTCAAATTCACTATGAGCTATATAAACAAAGCCTGTGTAATTATAACAATGCACTTTGCAAGGCCAGACAGCTACATTTACCTGACATGATTAACAGGAACATAAACAATTCTCACACTGTTGTTATGGATGGCTCTCACGAGCCATCAATGAGATGCTGCAGGCAGCCGTGAGTTCGTACATTTATTAAATAAAGGCACAATGACAAAATAATAAGCCTCGTGGGGCAAAACACAAGTAAAGACAGAACACTTACATATAGTCAGCGAGGGCGGAACCTGAACGCTGGGAAGAACTGACTTCAGGGTTAGGGAAGCCAGACTGGAAAGCAGGCGAGGTTGCAGCCCTGACAAACAGAGCTGCTTAAATAGGGATGAATAGATTAATCAGCTGATGAAGGGTCATCAGCTGATTGGAATCAGGCTGTTCAGCGGGGCTCCACTGACAGCTGGAAACCCCGCCGAGACGCTGTCATAATAAACGTCTAGAAGCACGCCAGAGGAGAGAACGGAGAGCTACCGCACAGCCCGAGTGCCGACAGAGTCAGCACACGAACCATGGCAACTGTATTTGCTATGGTTGATAAACTCACAAATCCTCCTAAAGAGATAAGCCCAGAACTTCTCTGTACAGTGAAATGCAATGAATTTGCCAACTTCTTCAGTGAAAAAATCAAAACCATTAAACTAAACATTAACACCACACAGTCAAATAAGGAAACTAATCTGTGTCCAACACCCAGTAATAACTCAAACTTGATGTTACAATTTAATGTGCCTGATTTAAAAATCTTAGAAGAAACAATTCAACATTTGAAATCAACAACATGCACTCTGGACATAATACCATCTGACTTTTTAAAGACTATTCTTACCTCAATAGAAATTGATCTGCTACAAATAGTTAACAGCTCACTGGTATCAGGCACTTTCTCAAAATCATTGGAGATAGCTGCCATAAAGCCACTCCTTAAAAACAGAACTCTAGATGCCTCTGTAATGAACAATTACAGACCTATATCAAACCTTTCTTTTATATCAAAGACGATCGAGAAAGTTGTATTTAATCAGCTTAACAACTTTTTGAACAAAAGTGGTAATCTTGACAAATTTCAGTCAGGTTTCTGACCTCACTATAGCACTGAAACAGCACTTGTTAAAGTGTTAAATGGCATAAGGCTGAATACTGATTCTGGTCATGTATCAGTCTTGGTTTTGCTAGATCTCAGTGCCGCATTTGAGACTGTAGATCACAAAATCCTGTTGCATAAGCTGGAAAATTGGGTTGGACTTTCTGGAGCAGTCTTAAATTGGTTCAGGTCTTATTTAGAAGGGATAAGGGATAAGGACCTATACTTATATAGCGCTTTTCTAGTCACAAAGACCACTCAAGGCAGGAGGCAGGAGCTACTTTGTTACAATTGGCAGCTATGAATCTGAATGAGTGAGTATGAGTTGTGGAGTTCCTCAGAGGTCAGTTCTTGGACCCCTTTTGTTCAATTTGTATATTATACACTTCCTGTCCGTCACTCAACATAGTCCGTGTGGAACCTCGGTACGCCTCTGTACCGTACTGAAGGTACCGTACTGAAAAATCCAAATACGAATACATGTACTGTTACACCCCTAATATATATATATATATATATATATATATATATATATATATATATATATATATATATATATATATGCTCCCTTTGGGTCAAATTTTACAAAATTTTAACATTGATTGTCACAGTTACGCAGATGATACACAATTATATGTGTCACTGTCACCAGATGACTGTAGACCATTAGACTTGCTGTGTCAGTGTCTGGAGCAAATAAACAACTGGATGAGCCACAATTTTCTTCAGTTAAATAAAGACAAAACTGAAATTATTCTGTTTGGCAACAAAGAAAAGAGGGTCAGTATTAGTAAACATCTGGAGTCCCAAGCCCTAAAAACCCCAGACCAAGTTTGTAACCTTGGTGTGTTAAGATAGCATTTTACCAACTTAGAAACATTAACAGAATTAAAAGTTGTGTCCCAAAACGACCAGGAGAAGCTCATCCACACCTTTATCTCCAGTAGACTTGATTACTGTCTTCTAACTAGACTCCCCAAAAAGAGAATTAAACAGCTACAGCTCATCCAGAATACTGCTGCCAGAGTTTTAACCAGGACTAAGAGGACAGAGCATATAACACCAGTTTTAAAATTTTTACACTGGCTTCCAGTCAGTTACAGAATTGATTTTAAAACCCTGGTGTTGGTTTAGAAATCACAGAAAGGTTTCGCTCCAGAATATATCTATGATATGTTTAGAGATTTTAAACCTAGCAGGGCTCTTAGATCCACAGACTCAGGTCAACTAATTGAGACCAGAGTCCACACTAAACATGGAGAAGCAGCATTTAGCTGTTATGCTGCAAAAAAATGGAACAAATTGCCACTGGAGTTGAAATTTGCTTTAAATGTGAAAACTTTTAAATCCAAGTTAAAAACATTTCTCTTTTCATGAGCCTATGCATGAAATTCATACTGTTTTTTTTTACTGTCAAAATTATTTTAATCATTTTAATTACATACATTTTAGTTATTTTATTCATTCCATTGTATAGTGTTTTAATAATATTTTAACCTCTTGATTTTTTTCTTTTTATTGTTCAAGCATTTTGCTTTATTTCCTCTGCATGTTCTTTTTAAGTATGTAAAGCACACTGAGTTGCCTTTGTGTATGAAATGTGCTATATAAATAAACTTGCTTGCTTTTTCTGTTTTCATATTTCACTGGAAAGCCAAAGTGTTCCCAGACAGGAGACTTGTGAAGAGGGTCTTCAAGCTCTGGTTTCTCTGTACAGCCAGCCATGACGTTCCCTAGTAAGAGGGCTAAGGCTGGGTGTCCACCAAACATGTTTTTTTCCACTGTGGGTGACTATTTTCTATTCATTCTCTATGTAGTCCAGAGTCTACAGCACTGAGTGCCCTTGACGCTGAAATGCTCTCTGCGGTGGCCGCTTTTTGTCGCAACACTCAGGGCGCTTAAGAGTTGAAAACAACTTCAACTTTTCAGACTACAGCTGAACTCGTCAGTGTCACACCTTTCTAAGCAGCCAATCAGAATAAGGAAGGGCGGGACATAGGACGCCGGTACAGTCTGTACCCAAACTCCTGTTTTCTGTGTCATCATATTTTGCATCCAGAGCTGCTACCAATGCTAGAATACGTTTCCTGTCCATTGTTATTTAGAGACTGCTGTTAAAAAATCAGTAGAAAGTCTGACCATAGGAAAAGCCGAAGTGCTGAACTGTGAGTGACAAGCTGTTGTTGGGATACAGGCAAAGACATTTTTTTTTTCCAGAGCGCAGCGCACAAACGCTGAAAAAAAGACTTTCACGGCGGTTGAGTGACAAAAAACGCGTTTGGTGGACACACAGCCTAATAACGCAAGCTATGGCTAATAGCGAGAGGCAGTTACACTTCCTGTCCGTCACTCAACATAGTCCGTGTGGAACCTCGGTACGCCTCTGTACCGTACTGAAGGTACCGTACTGAAAAATCCAAATACGAATACATGTACTGTTACACCCCTAATATATATATATATATACTGTATATATATATATATATATATATATATATATATATATATATATATATATATATATATATATATATATTTATTTATTTATTTATATTTTTTTTAATTTACAAATTCACTCTACAGTACACTGAGACACAGCCATCCTTTAATGTGGCCTGTCGCAAACACTGTGAATCAATCAGTTTGACAGTGAGCGACGCAGAAGATGCAGCACATTATGTTTACTTTCTCCAGTTTAGGAACAAAAATATTTTGGTGAGTTGCACACTGTGCAAGTGTGGAGACCTACCCCACATAAAAAATAGTGACTCAAATCTTCAGAAGCGGCTCATTAAAATACGGAAGCCCTGAAAGGCAATTCCCCCCCCCCAAAAAAAAAAAATTTAAAAAAATTGGAGGCTGAATATTCTAATTGTAGTAAATAGCTGCAGTACTCAATCAATCCACTAGAGGGCACTTTGTCTTGCTTTCCATCTTTTGTTGGCTTTCAACTTTTATTTCACTGGAGCAGACTGCTCCCAGTCTTACTGGCTCAACTTGGTTGCTTCTACAGTTCAAGACAACCATACAGTCATGTGAAAAAATTAGGATACCCTGTATGAGCCTGTGTTTTTTCAGCATATTTGGACATTCATTCATCTTCTTCCGCTTAATCCTTTTCGGGTCGCAGGGGGGCTGGAGCCTATCCCAGCATCTGTGGGTGAGAGGCAGGGTACACCCTGGACAGATCGCCAGTCCATCGCAGGGCCAACACAGAGAGACAGACAACCATTCACTCTCACAGTCATACCTAAGGACAATTTAGACTCCCCAGTTTGATGCCAATTAACCTAAGGTATGTTTTTGGCGTGTTTTAAATTAAATTAAATCACCCTTATTGTCATTCAACCGTACAACCAATCATGTACAGCAGAACGAGACTGTGTTTTACCTATCTACAGTGTAAATCACACACACCCCAAGTGCAGAATCAGAGGGCTGCTGCCATGCAAGGCGCCGCCACAGAGTTCCCTCCTCCATTCCATTTATTGCTGACCACCAAGCTGGACAGCAGGAAGTTCCACTTTTATATGGTCTTTGGCATGACCCGGCCGGGATTTGAACCCCTGCCTCCCGGGTGTGGGGCAGGTACTCTACCAACTGAGCCACCACTTCGGTAGGGGAGGAAACCGGAGAAATCCCGGAGTAAACCCACGCAGACATGGGGAGAACATGCAAACTCCACACAGATCACTGTTGGTCGGGGGCTGGAATCGAACCCAGGATCCCCTGGCCAAGGGTGAGTTGCTGTGCTCCCGCAGTGCTAACCACTCCTCCACCACGCCGCCCATATTTGGACATATGGATATTTAATAGCAATGTTAAAAATACTTGGAGATTCACGTAATACAACAAAACAATTAAAAATGAATTAAAGACTTTTTTCAAATTTTCTGGAAAATGTAATTCTAAACAAACAGTGAGGAATAAATTAGGACACCCCCCCATCTTTTTCAGGACACCCACACATTCATTCCCACTTACAATGGCTTAAATAAATGTAAAAAAAAAAAAATGCAAATAAAAACAAAAACAAGGTTAGACGTAGGTATGTGAACATTTCTTAGTAAAGAACTGAAATATTTAAAGGGGTGTCCAAATTTTTTCACGACTGTATGATAGTCAATTAGTTACCTTAGTAAATAACAATGCAGCATAAATCACATGTTTTTGCAAATGCTTTTTACATTTTTAATGAACTTTATTGAACAAAGAACAAACATAGAACACTGAAACAAATGAACTATACAATAAAACAATGCTTCTTATAAAATGAACTTAATTTAAAGTCACCATTTGTAGCCGACAGCTTAAATTGTGTTTATACTTTTTTTAACCCCTTGCACTCCGGGCAATTTTCCTAAAAATGCCCCCAAAAAACGTGCCCAAAGTAAATCGAAAGCTGTTATTCAACCCTTTGCAGCATCTTCATGGGGTTGGTCTCATTTAAAAGAAAACACTTTGAATTTTTTGGCAAAAAAAACATGATCTCTCTATGTGCTCCGGCCACTGAGTTACAGTCATCTAAACATACTGAACTTGAAGAAAATAAATTTGGACACGGTGGTTTTTTGGATACAAATGCTTGCAAATAACACACAGCTGTCCAATCCGGCTGGAAAATGCAACAGAAATGTAGAACCAAGTGTTATCAAGCTGAGATCCAAATTTGGTAACAATACCACAAAAAATGAATATTTTACACAGCTTTGTTCTCAGGCTGTTCCCAGGCGTTTTGGAACTGTGCCAAATTGTGCCAAATGGCACAGTTTGGAAAAACGTCTGTAACTTTTGAATAATTCAATGTAGAATCTCATTTTGGGCTCTAATGAAAGGTCACATTCAGGGCTGTGTCTGTGTGTGTGTGTGTGGGGGGGGATTGCCCCCCCCGCTACAAAAGACGGAGTTCGGCCCTCGCTACATGACGGATTACACTCCTTGCATGTTTTCACAGTGGCTCCCCCCCCCCCGCTACTGTGTGTGTGTGTGGGGGGGGGGGGTTGTTCCCCATTGCTACATGACGGAATAGACTCATATGCTTCCCCCCACGGACCAGGGGCGTTCGGACCGTGAACGCCCCCCCCCGCTCCTCTTCTGCAGCGGGGGGGGGGGGGGCATTCACAGTCCGAACACGGCAAATGAACCGTTTATCGCGGCGCACACACTTCGTACTTCGTGCGCAGTACAGTTGTAATTTACCGATCGGTCAAAAGTCATTTTTGGATTGCAGTTTTCAGGGAGAAATAATAATTTAGCTTATAACACCTTACCTCTTCACAGCAGCAGAGTCCTGGCGAACTTCTCTTCCCCATTGTCAGACGAACGCGATGCTGGTCCGCTCGTGAATCCCGATCAAAACAATTCCAATATTGCGGTTTTGGCGAATGATTTACGACCTTTGTCGTCGGCCTCCGTCAGTCTATGATGACTGAAGAGAATCCTAAACGTCTATTCTGCTGGAATGAGTGCAGGTCCCACTTGTGGGTGTTCTCCATGCTGCTGGGTGAGCCTGGGTCTGTAGCAGGTTCGTCCAGCGTCCTTTGTTTTCATCTGCTGCAACAGTAAATATCTCTTCACCCAGCCCGAATTTCTGTGCTTCAATTGGCTCCTGCATTCACAGTAGGCGGGCCCTCCTTCCTAGGTTTTCATGGTTTCAGAAACCCAATTCAAGGCTCTTATTAGTCGAATGAGAGGTCAATCAGATAAACTAATCTGTTCGCGGCTGTGACTGCAGCTTTTTTTTTCAGTGGCGCTTGGAGGCCAGCACCATCTCCATCTGCACCATCATCAGTATATCATGCGTCATGCGTCCGAGCGCGCACGAGGGCGCTCTCGTGCGCCCTCGTGCGCCCTAGGACGCAGAGACTTGCCCGCCCGCGGAACAACGGAACGCAAGTGGTTAAGTATTTTAAAAACTGTTTTAGCCTTTGTTTTCTCTCATATACACTACCGTTCAAAAGTTTGGGGTCACCCAGACAATTATTTTGTGTTTTCCATGAAAAGTCACACTTATTTACCACCATGAGTTGTTAAATGAATAGAAAATATAGTCAAGACATTGACAAGGTTAGAAATAATGATTTGTATTTGAAATAATAATTTTTTCCAGATACTCAACCTGCTCAAAGGAAGGTCAGTTTTATAGCTTCTCTAACCAGCTAAACTGTTTTCAGCTGTGCTAACATGATTGCACAAGGGTTTTCTAATCATCCATTAGCCTTCTGACGCAATGAGCAAACACATTGTACCATTAGAACACTGGAGTGATAGTTGCTGGAAAGGGGCCTCTATACACCTATGTAGATATTGCACCAAAAACCAGACATTTGCAGCTAGAATATTCATTTACCACATTAGTAATGTACAGTATATTAGATATTAGAGTGTATTTCTGATTAGTTTAAAGTTATCTTCTTTGAAAAAAACAGTGCTTTTCTTTCAAAAATAAGGAAATTTCTAAGTGACCCCAAACTTTTGAACGGTAGTGTAAGTATAAAGGCCATTCATACCAAGCACTGTAAAGACAACTTTAAAATCAAATTATAGTTTTAAAAGTTTTTCTAACTGAAGTGGATGGCAGTGTCTTCACTGCTGAAGTACTTTTTAAAGCAGTCTGCTCCATAAATAAAAGTTGACAGCAAAAAGAAAGATGGAAAGCAAGACAAAGTGCCCATTTAGTGGAGGAATTCCGTACTACAGCTAATTACCACACGGGGGGGGGAGGGGTCAGCTTCAATTTGTTTTGGTTTTTTTGGGGGGGGGGTTGCCTTTCAGGGCTTCTGTATTAAAACCCATGCTTCAACAAATAGTTGCTAAAGAAAGGCTCATACGTGAGCATCACAGCCACTTCAACTTCTCATGGTCTGCCTGCCAGGCAGACATGGGTTTGTAGTGAGGACTCAAGGTTGCAGGCAGGCTCATGATGCAAAACAATAATTTATTAACAAAACTCAAAAGCAAACAAAGGCAGCACATGGGCTGAGAGCTAAACTAAACTGAACTTGGCAAAAACTAAACTAAAACTTGGCAACCACAACACAAAGTCTTGGCAAAGCAGAGCAGAGATAACTTACAGAGAATCATGGCATAGAACTGAGCATAGACATGGCTAAGTAGTTGACATGATGACCTCACAAAGAACACTGAACAGGGACTCACATAAATACGAGAACCAATGATTGACACAGTCCAAGGACGGATAATTGTTTCACACATAAGGAGTTGTTCAGAACTCCTTATACAAAGATATAGAGTGATGATAATCAAGTCAATGGCAGTAATGCACCTGTAGGCTAGCTGCCAACCACCAATCAAATCTAAAAGAAGAAGAAGTCTGTCAGTAATGTTAAAAGTTGATGAAACAAGACTGCCAAGTAAGGTGTATATTGGCTACATGAGCTATGAAGTCAGACTTTACGTTCCGCCTCCACTCAGATGTTTCAAATGTCAAAAGTCTGGTCATGTTGCAGCGATATGCAAAGGTAGACAATGATGTGCCAGATGCTCCGGTGAACATGAATGTGGCAAGTGTGAAAGAGGAGCCAAATTAAAGTGCTGTAACTGCAGTGGTGAACATAGCTTTGCATAGGTTGTGAAGCCAGCAAAAGAGCAGCAGAAATTCAGCAGATAAAAGTCTCCCAGGGATTAACATATGCAGAAACTGCGAAAAAGGTGCCAGCTAAAAAAGTGGGAGTGGACTCGAACAGGGAAAGTGTGCAGACTTGCAGTGCATGCAGTAGAATTAAGGAAGATACTCTGGTTTTGAAGGAAAATAATTTTGTCCTATTTGTGGTAGATGTGATAAACTGCACTGCGCAGACTTCCAAGAAAACAGGAAAAATCAAAATCATTGTGAAAGCAGCAGAAAAATATCTTGGCATTAAGGGGCTACAGTGGGAAGCAGTTGAGGACTTGTTAAGTGGGGGACCTTTAAGTTCAAAGACATCATGGGCTGGTGGTTCAACCGCCAATCAAGACTAAAAGAAGAAGAAGAATGAGATGAGACGCAGATACGAGATTAAAAAAGAAGAACGTCACAAAGCTCTGAGGAAAACGTCACAAAGCTACACACAGAAAGACAGACATATATGGAGTGTGTGGCGGTAATGCACCTATAAGCTGGTTGCCAACTGCCAATCAAATCTAAAAGAAGAAGAAGAACTTTTAAGGAGTGATGTCTGAAGATAGAGTTGAGGTTCGATTGGACACAGCAACGATGATAGGACTACAGCTCCTGACCAGATAGGGTGATGATGTAGAGTGAAGTACGAGGTGGTAATGCACCTGTAAGCTGGTTGCCAACCACCAATCAAATCTAAAAGAAGAAGAGGAACTTGACGAGGGACAGCTGAGACAAATCAGGGCAGCAGGTGAACACACAGGAGGGCAGGGCTGCACACGCACTCATAGACAGAGAACCACAGACAACAGAGAGTGACAATACAATATGATTGAAGACAAAGGACAAAAATACTAAACAGTAAAAATAAACAGATGACAAAATATAATTAAATGCAAATAGACAACCATAAGACACAGACACCAGGTAAAAGGGGAAGACTAGACATGACATGGAAGAGAAACCAAGAAAATAAAACTAGACAAAACCAAAAATCAGAGCTAAAACAAAGGAAGGCAATTTCATTAAACACTTACACAAAAGTTAAGGAGAACAAAAACAGAAACAATCAATTCATCACACAGAGGATGGAGCATGATCCTAATCATGCCCCCCATGACACAACTAAACAGCTGGCTGAATTTCAAACACAGGTATGCATGTGGACAGTGTGTGACCCAGCAAGAATTAAACTGACTGACTGCCAGTTGAAGTTGTTGTCAACAGTCAAGTCAGTTGCTTTCAGACAGCTAATTGGTAAAATTTCGCTGACAACTACAGGGGGCATGCACATGATGTCACAGAACAGAACTCATGTCAGTTACAAAACACTTGAGTGGAAAGAATGAGTGGCAGCATTGGGGTGTGTGCAGTAAAACAGAAAAAACACACAGTATTCAGTCACAGCAGTACACTGACCGCCTGTCTGCAGAGAGCTAATCTTATCATCCCATCTTGTATTAACTGACAAAAAAAAATCTTACCCACACATCACTACAGTCAAGTAAACAGTGGAGTATTAACCTCTAAAGTGAAAAAGGTACTCTGTGTACCACTGTGACTAAATATTTTGTGATTTTTTTGTTTTCCTGCATACAAACTAAAGCTGCCACACATGTGTGCCACTCAGCGCTGCACAACTATGGTAACTGCCCTGGAACTGCAGAGGATTCTGTTCCAATGCATCCCCTCTACAGAATTTGAGCCACTGCAGAAAGACATTTTCTCACTACCTAGATACAGATTATTCAAAAATAGATTCTCCAAAAAGACATTTGATGGGCTGATTCACGTCTCTGCCACAGCAGACATTTGGATAGTGGATAAACGGGTTTTACTTTACTTTTTTTTTGGATCACTGCACATTGGATAAACACAGACAGCTTTCTTGTCCCACACACAGACACATGGTCAGCAACACCAAACAATGCAGTATATGTGCAAGACAATTTAAGTATTTATTTTAATGTAATGTTAAAGTTATTTTCTTAAGTAATTAATCCCTTTAATCATACAGTAAGTGTAAAATAACTTTGTTATTTGTGAAAAGAAGTACGGTAACTAGTACCTGTGATGATGGGTTTTATTGCGAAGTGCAGTGTGATGGTGCCACCTTCCGGGTGCGCCATCACACCGCCCTATAAATAGGGGCGTCCACCATTTGGGCCTCCTCTTGCCCGGACAACCTCACACAGTGTAGCACCTGCTGTATAGCAATCAGTTATATAATAAAGTGCCGTTCCAGTGCAACCTCTCGTACGTCTCCTTTTATGCCAGGTTTGTGGGCATAACATTTGGCGACTGAGGATTTAACACATGGAGGCATGCGTAGCACCACTGCAGCATTTCCTGGAGCTTCCCAGGGAACCAACAGTCCCATGGCCTTGCTGGTTTGAGGCTTTTGAAAATTACATCACTGCGTTGGACCTAGGGAAGCTGGATAAGGTGACAGCACGGACGCTGCTTGTCCACAACCTCGGCATCGACGACCAGAGGATTCTACGGCCTCTCAGTGCGACAGACTCAATCGAGGATGTCATGGAGCTAATGGCTAACCACTTCACCACTTCAGACAGCGTGGTGGTGCAACGAATTTGGATTTGCCAGAGACGCCGGGGAGTCGGTGAGTCTAATCAACAGTTTGTCACTGACCTAAGACAGTTGGCCGGTGTGTGCCATTTTGGGCCATTGGAGGATGAGATGGTGCTGGACCAATTGGCCGAGCACATGTGTAGTGCCGCGATACGGGCTAGGTTGCTAACGGTGCCCAATGACAGCGCTAGCTAGGGCAGTTGAGCTGGCTCTTCAGCTGGAGGCCGCAGATAGGCTAGCCTCAGAGCTAAACTGGCGCCAGCCTCAGAAGACACTGGAGGGGAAGATGTCGGTGAACACAGTGGACTTGGAGGACGAAGGGAGTGTAATGTTACATCTGAGTTCAAATCCGCATGAACAGTCTCTGTGAACAGGAGACCTCCAACTCACCCTGTTTCCTAAATAAAGCATTGAAACGCCACATTCCTTGCTTGACTTAAGACCCCAAGGATCCTCTTCTTGCCAGGAAGATGCCTAGACTTTTATCATAAATTCCCTAGGAACACTTAGCCTCAGACAGATTTATGTGCTAAATAGCCGTTTGATACAAACCAGAATCATCAAACATTCCTGGAGCCTCCTACCATTACCCAAAGCCCAACGGTGCCCCTTTCTGTTCAACTCAGGAATATGTTTGCTCATACTCTAATCAACATGGGATTATGTGTTATCTGCCTAAAATAATCCTCTCCTCAAGACTTTGATATTTTTCCAGGAAATACTGCTCAGAACACTGTTGAAAATGACCGCCCCTGTGTTGGACAATGATGGTTTGAAATGTTTCATTAATCATTGATTTTAAATGTATTGCATGTCTGAAAATGTTTAAACGAGTTATAAAAGTGCATGCATACTGGAAGTAGTCATGAAAGTTAGTCATGAATCACTGAAGTTAGCTTAGATTTTATATATACTGTATAAGTATAATGTGAATTTCACAGTTAACATGTGTCTTTCTTCTAAAACTTATGCCAATCATCTGACTGGTACCAGCCAATCACCAGCCCCTCTCTGTTGGACAATGCCCCTTTCATTCTATTGGTCAGTTACAGACAAAGGACCGCTTTCTTATTGGACCATAGTCCATTCAAATCTCCCAAGATAGCCGAAAATTGGTTCTTCCTGCTGCCAGTCATATGTTATGACCAAAGAATTACTCTCATTTAAAAGAGGGAAACACTCTAGTAGAAAAGAGCATTCTTTCAGTTGTCTTTTGGTTGTCTTTCAGTTCAGTTCTTTCTATGTTCTCTCTGAAGTGTTTTTGTCTCTTCTGTGTGTGTGGTGTGTGTTTTTCCTGGTATCTCAGGAGAGATCATCCTGTCGTTGAGCTCGACCCCTCTTACTTGGAGTGAAACTCCAAAACTCAGTTTTTTCCCTTTCCTCTGATGCTGTGTTTATTCTGCTAAACTTTCTCCACTGATTTTCCTTAACTCACTGTTAAAGTGGACTGAGCGTGATTTTTGAACTTTTTTCCTTGAGACTGTCTCACCCATGTACCACGACATCAGAAGAACTAGGACTTCGTGGGTGGAACTGTTTTACACCCATTTTTCCTTCAGCCCTGTGGTTCTTGTCGGCCGGTGGACATCCCAAAGTTGAGGGCAAGGGAAGGACCTGTTGCCTAGGAGAAGATGTCACCTGCCATGGGGGCCAGCCACTCACCCTTGCTACCACTCTACGGACCCCAGCTGCTGTAAGCTAGAACCGCTGCAACGATCAGGAGTACTGCGGGCAGTCCCCCCCCCCCTTTGCCATTTGCAGGCATTCACGAAGGATCACTGCTGAACTTTTTGAAGACACAGCTGTTTGTAAGCCAAACTCCAACTTTCTATTTGCTGCGCTAAATGTGATGTCTAATTTTAACTGAATACGACCAATTTTTCATGTTAAAAGTTAGTCCATAAGCTACAATAGGAGCTATAAAGCTGAAGGAAAAATAACATTCTTCTTTTCATTAAACTGCATTTTTCTGTAGAGTAACTCAGAATTTCCTTTTTCATATAATCAGCTTTTATCATTTTCTCCATAAAATTGCATCCAATTGTATGCATATTCTGTTACAGTTACTTCACAGTCTCCCATTGCATTACAGTTACAAATTCAAAATGTAGTTTCTGACATGTTTCGGGACCCAGGAGACAGACACTGACACGGGCAAATTAGTGAACAATAATCTTTATTAGAGTGAAAGTGTGTGTAGTGCAAGTGTGAGGGCGTGGATAGAGTTCTGGTCACTGGAGCTGAGCACCCTGGACGGAGACCCGGCAACCCTGGAACATACAAGCACAAACAATTACTTTTGTCCCACGCAAATGACAAGCTACAAGTAGTAAGGCTTACTTGGGAGAATTGCAGGTTACGTCCTGCTGAGAACCAGCGGCCGTGCAACGTGGAGGTGAGGGCATCCGTGAACGTGCTGAGGCTTCCACCCGTGACTGTGACAAGGGCAGGTTTTCCAGAGACTCCGGCTGTGACACCACAGACCGGGATGATGACAATCCAGATGATGACAAGACGAGTGATTCCACAGAACGTGGTGACGATGACAATCCAGATGATGACAAGGCGAGTGATTCCACAGAACGTGGCGACGATGACAATCCAGATGATGACGAGGTGAGTGATTCCACAGAACGTGGTGACGATGACACAACTGATGCTGATGACGAAAACTCCACCGGTAACGGTGGCCAGTACTCCTGCAACTGATATAGCAATAATTCAGGAATTTGTGGAGCAAGACGTACCGGTAGTCGTGGTGGTAGTGAACCGCTACGTGAGCGTGTTGGCGTAACCCCGTCAGCTGGGGACGCAGGTCCGCCGCCAAGGGAGTCCACCTGTGCACAGGGGTAGAGGTTAGGAGTTGAATAGCAAACGGCTCTCTTACGTGCTTGACTCTGAACAGAAGTCCTAGACGAGGTGAGAGAAGTTCTTGACGAGGCCAGAGAAGTTCTTGACGAGAACAAAGAAGTTCCTGACGAGACAGTTTTTGACGAAACAGTTTCTGACGAGACAAGAGAATACCTTGACGAGGCCAGAGAGCGGAGTTCAGGTTCTTTCTCCGATGAGGAGGACAGACGACTCCGTGCCGGGCTGTCAGCAACGCTGGCTTTTAACAGCTGTTGATTAACACCTGTGGATCTGTGCACAGCTGAAGTTAATGACGCCAATGACGGCCCAGAGGCCGCCATGACAGTACTCCCCCCTCTAGCAGTGCCTCCAGGCATCTGCCCAATCCTACCTGGATTCGCCCGGTGGAAGTCGCGAATCAGCTGCTTATCCAAGATCAACGCTGGGCGAATCCAAGACCGATCCTCCGGTCCAAAGCCCTCCCAGTCCACCAAATACTGAAGGCCACGACCCCGCCTGCGAACATCCAAGATGGCAGTCACCCCCCAGGCCGGATGGCCATCGATCATCCTAGGGGGTGAGGGTGCCGCGGGAGCAGGACACAGGGGGTCAGAGACGTAAGGCTTGACCTGGGAGACATGAAAGGTGGGGCAGATACGCATCGAAGAGGGGAGAGACAAGCGCACAGACACAGGGTTAACAATACGATTAATGGTGTAAGGACCAATGAAGCGTTTAGTCAGCTTACGCTTTTCAGCCGGCACACCAATATTCCGGGTTGACAACCAAACCTTCTGACCCACCTTATAGTCCGGGGCGGGTCTCCTATGCCGGTTGGCCACCTGGATATTACATTCAGTGGTCTTCAACAAGGCTTGGCGAGCGAGGAGCCAAACTCGCCAGCAGCGCTTAATATGTGCCTGGACTGAAGGAACCGCTACCTCCTTCTCCTCCTCAGGAAACAACGGAGGATCAAACCCACAAGAAGCTTTAAACGGGGAGACACCCGTGGCCGTGGAGATTGTGGCGTTGTGAGCGTACTCAATCCAGGGCAGGAACTTGCTCCAGGAGGATGAGCAGGAGGAGATGACACAACGGAGGGCGGCCTCCAGCTCCTGATTAGCCCTCTCGCACTGACCATTACTTTGGGGATGATAGCCAGAAGAGAGGCTGGCAGTGGCTCCTAGTGCCGTGCAGAAGGCCTTCCAAACTTGAGATACAAACTGGGGTCCTCGATCAGACACAATATCCGCAGGGATGCCATGAAGATGGACCACGTGTTGCACCAGGAGGTCCGCAGTCTCCTGGGCTGAAGGCAGACCCCGAAGTGGCACAAAATGGGCCGCCTTCGAGAACCGGTCTACAATGGTTAACACTGTGGTGTAATCATCTGAGGTGGGTAACCCAGTCACAAAATCCATTGCTACATGAGACCAGGGGCGTGAAGGAACTGGTAACAGATGTAGTAAGCCCGCCGGGGGAGATGACGTCGTCTTCCCGGTGGCGCACTGAGCGCAGGCCCGGATGTAGCCAACAACGTCCTTCCGCAACCCTGGCCACCAGAAGGTCCTTTGGAGGAGATTCTCAGTCCGACCCACTCCAGGATGACAAGCCAACTTGGAAGCGTGACCCCACTCAATCACCTTGCCTCGGACAGCGTGTGGAACAAACAAGCGGCCCGGGCCCCCCCACCAGGGTCCGGCTCAGTCTTCTGGGCCTGGCGAACTGTCTTGCAGATTCCCCAGGACAGGGCGCCCACGACGCAGGAAGGCGGCAGAATAGGGGTCTCCTGGTCCTCGGAGGATGGGGGGTCAAACTGCCGGGAGAGAGCGTCCAGCTTACCGTTCTTGCTTCCCGGCCGGTACGTGATGATAAAATTAAACCGGCCGAAGAAGAGGGACCAGCGAGCGTGGCGTGCATTCAGGCGCTTAGCCGTCCTGAGGTACTCCAGGTTACGGTGATCAGTCCAAACCACGAATGGCTGAGCAGCCCCCTCCAGCCAATGTCTCCATTCCTCCAAGGCCAATTTCACAGCCAGTAACTCCCTGTCCCCGATGCTGTAGTTCCTCTCTGCAGGGGAGAGACGATGAGAGAAAAAAGCACAAGGGCGAATCTTACCATCCATAGGAGATCGTTGGGAGAGTACTGCTCCAACTCACGCATCAGACGCGTCCACCTCCACCAAGCATTGAAGCTTCGGGTCCACCTGGGTAAGGACTCGGGCCGAGGCGAACTCCCTCTTGAGCTTCTCAAATGCATCGGCTGCTTCCTTACTCCAGCAAAATGGAATCTTAGGAGAGGTGAGAGCAGTCAAAGGGCGGGCAAGATTACTGAAGTTAGGCACGAACCTCCTATAAAAATTAGCAAACCCCAGGAACCCTTGAAGCTGCTTTCTGGAGGTGGGTGCAGGCCATTCCACCACTGCTTTGACCTTGGCAGGGTCAGGAAGCACCTGGTTCTGAGCAATAATAAATCCAAGGAAGGAGGTCTGATCAGTGTGAAACTCACATTTCTTGGCCTTGACGAACAGCTGGTTCTCCAGGAGGCGCTGTAATACCCTGTGGACATGCACCCGATGTTCCTCTAGTGTGTGGGAGAAGATGAGGATATCATCAAGATAAACGAAAACAAATGAGTTCAAAAAATCCCGTAGTACATTGTTAATCAAACACTGGAAAACGGCTGGGGCGTTAGTTAACCCAAACGGCATTACCAGGTACTCAAAATGACCGCTGGGGGTCCGGAAAGCCGTCTTCCACTCATCTCCTTCTCTAATGCGCACTAGATGGTAGGCATTCCTGAGGTCCAGTTTAGTAAACCATGATGCCCCCTGGAGGGAGTCAAACGCAGTGTTCATCAAGGGCAGAGTATATTTATCCTTGACCGTTATTTCATTCAGCCCCCGGAAGTCAATACAGGGGCGTAGTGAACCGTCCTTCTTTCCAACAAAGAAAAATCCGGCCCCCACGGCCGAAGATGACGGGCGGATGATACCAGAGGCCAGGGATTCCTTAATGTATGTATCCATGGCCTCGCGCTCCGGGGCTGATAGGCTGTAAAGGCGACTAGCAGGTAGAGGGGCCCCAGCCTTCAGATTGATGGCGCAGTCATACGGACGATGGGGGGGTAAAGACAACGCCCGAGATTTGCTGAACACTTGCCCCAAATCGTGATAAACCTCAGGTACCTTAGATAAATCCGGTGGAGATGAATTGGGCAGAGGCACTTTCACGGATGGGGCGCACGCCGCTGATTGGAGACAGGCACTAAGGCAGAACGTGCTCCATGCCGTTATTCTCCCAGCTTGCCAATCAATGGTGGGGTTATGTAGGCGCAGCCAGGGGTATCCCAGAATAACGGGCGAAGAGGAAACGGGCAGCACTAAGAACTGAATCTCCTCCCTGTGATTCTCTGAGACAATTATAGACACAGGCGCTGTCTGAAGGTTAATGGTAGTCAACGACGCCTTCGACAGGGTGATCAATCTGACAGGGGGTTCTAAAGTCTGACAACTAAGGCCCATCCGGGTTGCCAGGTCTCTAGAAATGAAATTCTGCTCAGCTCCAGAATCAACTAACGCTAGTGTGGAGTGTTCTGTGTGAGTATGAATGAGTCTGAGGGGTAAATGACAACAAGTAAGGGGTTCCTCTGTGTTCTTGCCCGTGAATCCCCCTACTGTGATCCACGGGCCTTCCCTTTTAACTTACTAGGACATTCGGAAACCCCATATGACTCCTTCCCACAATAGAAACACAGGCCTTGATCCCTACGGCGTTGTTTCTCAGCTGCTGACACCTTAGAATGGCCAACAATCATGGCTTCCTGATCCGGGGCTTTTTCTGACGCGGGTAAAGTGAGAGGAAGAGAGTCA
Source organism: Pholidichthys leucotaenia (assembly GCA_020510985.1). Taxonomy (NCBI): domain Eukaryota; kingdom Metazoa; phylum Chordata; class Actinopteri; order Cichliformes; family Pholidichthyidae; genus Pholidichthys; species Pholidichthys leucotaenia. The sequence continues at coordinate 243,542,432 of CM035837.1, forward strand.
GGGACACGAGGGCGGGGTTTAACCGGACGGGAAGTAACTCGCCGACCAGCCGCCCGTTCCCTTAACCTACTATCGATACTAACTGCCAAAGCAATTAAATCTTGCAAGTTATCTGGTTTATCCCGTGCCGCTAACTCATCCTTTAGCTCATCGTTGAGACTACGTAGAAAAATACCACAAAGAGATGGCTCCCCCCACCCAATCTCTGCGGCCAAGACCCGGAAGTCAATGGCGTAATCAGCAGCTGATCTCCTTCCCTGCTGTAGGCTTAAAAAACGTTCTGTCAACACCTCTCCCCTATCCGTGTGATCAAATACAGACAGAAACTCAGACACAAACTCCTGGTAGGTAAGCAGAGAATAGCTAGGTCTAGCCATGATCGAATATGCCCAGTCCAAGGCTCTACCTGCCAGCAAATTTATGACATAGCCTATCCGGCTAGAGTCGAGAGAAAAATCCCCCGGCACACGCAGAAAAACTGATTCACACTGTAAAATGAATCCTCGGACTTCCCCGAGTTTACCGCTGAACCGGGCAGGTGTTGGAATAGGAGTGAGGCGAGAGGACGAGGAGGTGTTAGCTAGTCCTGACGCTAAGCCTGCAGGGGTTGAGGTATTGGCGGTCGGGGGAAACGTTTGGTGTCCCTCCAAACGATGCAGCCAACCATTAATTTGAGTTAATTGATTCAAGATTACTGTCTGCTGGTGGGCTAGCAAATCTACCCGGGCGCTAAGAACGTTAATTAAGCGCGACAGTGAGCTGTCCGCTGGGTCAACATGACGGAGTCGTACTGACATGTTTCGGGACCCAGGAGACAGACACTGACACGGGTAAATTAGTGAACAATAATCTTTATTAGAGTGAAAGTGTGTGTAGTGCAAGTGTGAGTGCGTGGATAGAGTTCTGGTCACTGGAGCTGAGCACCCTGGACGGAGACCCGGCAACCCTGGAATATACAAGCACAAACAATTACTTTTGTCCCACGCAAATGACAAGCTACAAGTAGTAAGGCTTACTTGGGAGAATCGTGCAACGTGGAGGTGAAGGCGTCCGTGAACGTGCTGAGGCTTCCACCCGTGACTGTGACAAGGGCAGGTTTTCCAGAGACTCCGGCTGTGACACCACAGACCGGGATGATGACAATCCAGATGATGACAAGACGAGTGATTCCACAGAATGTGGTGACGATGACAATCCAGATGATGACAAGGCGAGTGATTCCACAGAACGTGGTGACGATGACAATCCAGATGATGACGAGGTGAGTGATTCGATGACACAACTGATGCTGATGACGAAAACTCCACCGGTAACGGTGGCCAGTACTCCTGCAACTGATATAGCAATAATTAGTAGTAGATTAGTTTATTTGACAGGGACAGTGCAATAAACATAGACAATTAATCAAAGACAATCAATCTGATGTGTTGCACATAGAGTGTATAGCTATTAGCTAATTTGCAACTCTTGTCCCTGGATGGGCTTTAGAAAAAAGAATCAAGATAAAAAATATACACAATAACCACATACATCAATGCAGAAAAATTATAAATACACAATTATAAATATTATAAATATTATAAATACACAAATATAACAGCCTGACTCACATTTAACATAAATATTATAAATATTATAAATACACAAATATAACAGCCTGACTCACATTTAACACATATAACATAACTCACATTTGCCTATTTCAGGCCTTCCTCCCTCCGTCACTCACTATAAACAAACACATTTATTCCTTCCCTTCATTCACTCTCACTTTGCAGACAAATAATTCATACATGAGTACATTCTTGTTTATTTTTCAGCCAGTTTTTAACATTTTTAGTGAATGTTTTAAAGTCCGTTATTATTTTAATTTCATTTGGCATTGTGTTCCAGATGTGACTGCCCTTTATAGAGAAAGCTGTTTGTCCAAATGTGGTTCTGCGGTGGAATATTTTACAGTTATTGTTAACAGAACTCCTGGTGGCTCTGCTGCTGTCCTGTCTTTGGACGAAACCAGCAAGTGGCTCGGGTGCTGATTTATGGAAACATTTGAACGTTAATTTCAGAAGACAGAGGTCAATGAAGCTCTCAAAACTCAATAGGTTGTATTTTTTTAAAACATTACAGTGATGCCACCTAATGGGCTTTTTGTCCAAGATTTTTAGGGTTTGATTATATAATGAACCTATATGTCTTATTGTGGAAGGGGCTGCTTGAGCCCAGACTGTCAAACAGTATGATATATGAGAAAAAACCATAGAATGCATATACAGTGCAGCTGCTTCGTAAGGTATGTAATATCTAATTAATTTAAAGCAGTTCAGATTTTTTTTTACTGTTTTTGAAATTTTCTTTATATGAAGATTAAATTTGAGTTGAGGATCTAGTACAATGCCAAGGTATTTGAATTCTGTAGCTAAACTGATGTCATGATCATGTATATTAACTTTAAAATGTTGCAGGTTACATTTTTTGATTGAAAAGCACATTGAGACTGTTTTCTGAAGGTTCAGCAATAGATGGTTCTTGAGGAGCCACTCTTGGACATCAACCATACTTGTAGACAGTACATCTGCAGCCTGTGCTGGAGTCTTGGCAGCTGTGTAAATTCAGGAATTTGTGGAGCAAGACGTACCGGTAGTCGTGGTGGTAGTGAACCGCTACGTGAGCGTGTTGGCGTAACCCCGTCAGCTGGGGACGCAGGTCCGCCGCCAAGGGAGTCCACCTGTGCACAGGGGTAGAGGTTAGGAGTTGAATAGCAAACGGCTCTCTTACGTGCTTGACTCTGAACAGAAGTCCTAGACGAGGTGAGAGAAGTTCTTGACGAGGCCAGAGAAGTTCTTGACGAGACCAAAGAAGTTCCTGACGAGACAGTTTCTGACGAGACAAGAGAATACCTTGACGAGGCCAAAGAGCGGAGTTCAGGTTCTTTCTCCGACGAGAAGGACAGACGACTCCGTGCCGGGCTGTCAGCAACGCTGGCTTCTAACAGCTGTTGATTAACACCTGTGGATCTGTGCGCAGCTGGAGTTAATGACGCCAATGACGGCCCAGAGGCCGCCATGACAGTTTCTCTTGTTTCCACAAAGGTTTAACTATATACATTAGGCTCAGTAATCTGTTACAAGTTGATATGACATTTGATACTTGTTGATTATTTCACATGCTTACAAATCAATTGCATGTAATGTCATTTAACTTGAGTTTTGATCATTAAAACTGTTTACGGTATACAGAAGTTTCTGCTTGATTTCTTTTTTGTGTCTGCTTTCCTGGGTCACGGCAGAAGAATTCATTACAATTGAGACTGGTTAATGAAAGGTACAAGGATTAGTTATTAATAAATTGTCCAAGTTTTGGACTAGTGCCCCTACAAGTTGTTTACCTTTTGTTTGTTAGTGTTTGTGGTCACGAAGTAAACCTCCGTTTCCACACACATACCTCTATGTATAAATTAAATAATCTTTGTACCTTATCACACTTATAACTAATTGCTCCTACAGTAGCACAGCGGATGACTATGAGGCATATGCAGTGAACCGTAGGTCTGCCCCGAGAGACCCCATCTGCGGGGGTTGTGGGTCCCCGATGCATTAAAGTTATGCGTGAGCATGCCCAGCAAAAGGAAAGCGGTGCAGCAAGTGTGGGCGCATTAATCATTTCGCCAGAGTGTGTCGGTATTCAGCATCATGGAGCCCGCCAAGTAAGCCAGCCCGCCCATCTACGACAACCATCCACTCAGTGAGCACCAAAGCCAGTGGGCTTTCCTACTGCGCAGTGGAACTGGATGGTGTAATTTTGCCATTAATACTCGACACGGCGGTGGTGCGGTCGGTGCTAAATTGGGCCACAGTAAAAAAAAAAGTTTTCCCACAGCACAGGATCAGGAAGAACCTGGTGCCGCTGTATGGATATGGTGCTGGTAGACTGTGCGATGTCGGGACTGTGGAGTTGACTGCTCGCTTTCACACCGAATCGGTGCACGACTTCTCGTTCCAAGTAACAACACATGGCAACAATATTGTGGGGTGTGACCTGTTCTACGGACTGGGTTTTGCCATTAAGGACGGTGCTGGATTCGAGTGGACCGGATGTGGACGGTGGGGATCGCCGGACCTGGTGGATGACATCATAGTGTGGGATGAGGCACCCGCTGGCGGTGCCAGAATCAAAGCACATGTTTCTGACTCTCAAGGGGACAGCTGCTCAGTGGAGGAGCCGGACGACTCCAGTGCCCGTGCTTGGCCAGCTATTGTGGCAGTGACCGAGTTGGCGAGCAGAGGGTCCATTCCGATGAGTGTTACCAGGGAAGCACTGGACATTTTCGGTGCAAAAGTCAAGCTTCGGACGACAACAGATGCGACGGCGGTGGCTGCTGTGCCGCCACGGTGTTATGACTGCGCAAAACGGGAGAAAGACAAGGAGCTGCCAAAAATACAGCAGCACATCAAACGAAGCAAGGTGTCGCTCCAAGTCATGGACTGGGTTCGGGTTCATGCCAAGGAGAGACCGGGCTGACGACTGGCTGGATCGCAGCCGGTTGGACATTGGGCGCTGCTGAGGATTGTGGCAAAGTTGGGAGCGGCATGTTTCCGGCTGGCAGATGGCTCGATCTGACATGCAAACCAGCTGCGGTGTGTCCAAGTGGACGTTCCAACTGACGGGGCTACGCAGGAGTCGGCGAAGGTGGTGGGAGACCCGAACTCCTGTGTTTTGAAGATCGGTCCTTGTCCTGGGGCTTACCACCTCCAAGGGCGCATCTGCCGCGGGGCTGCAACAGGACCACCCCCCCCCCCCCCACCGACCCTCCCTTGCCATGGGAGACAGTGAGAAAAGAGACTAAGAACTCTTTAGGTAGGAGCACGGTCAGTCTATCTCTATAAATGGCAGAATGCTGTGCGGGACGTGTGGCAGTCCACCCACTGGCCCTAGTTCTAGCATTCATTGTTTGTGTTGTTGCTGTTGTTGTTTAATGTGTCTATTGGGGTTTTATCTGCTAAATTTGGGTGGGTTTTAATTAGGCATGTTTTTCTACTTTACAAAGGGGGGAGAATGTGATGATGGGTTTTATTGTGAAGTGCAGTGTGATGGCACCGCCTTACGGGTGTGCCATCACACCGCCCTATAAATAGGGGCGTCCACCATTTGGGCTTCCTCTTGCCCGGACGACCCCACACAGTGTAGCACCTGCTGTACTGCAAACTGTTAGATAATAAAGTACCGTTCCAGTGCAACCTCTCATTCATCTCCTTTTGTGCCAGGTTTGTGGACATAACAGTACCTGTAATTAGTTACTAATTTTCAATAACACTGGTAATTACACCTAACAGTTACATCTTTGAATAACACAATTTCTAGTGGTTAAAAATGATTACTATCAATTGAGTAAAAGAAAAATAAATAGCAAAAAAAAAAAAAAACTCCATAAATTGAGATGACACATCGAGAGAGTTTCAATGTGTGAGAGGTTTAGCCCCCTCACCCTCCTCTATCCCATGGTGGCAATCTCTTAATTGTAACCTTAAGCATGTGCAGCTGCCCTTCCAGCGCCTGGTGAGGGAGATCGCTCAGGACTTCAAGACCGACCTGCGCTTCCAGAGCTCCGCCGTCATGGCTCTGCAGGAGGCCAGCGAGGCCTACCTGGTGGGTCTCTTCAAGGACACCAACCTGTGCGCCATCCACGCCAAGAGGGTCACCATCATGCCCAAAGACATCCAGCTGGCCCGCCGCATCCGCAGAGAGAGAGCTTAGACTTTCTGCTGCACATCCATCAACCACAATGCTCCGCACTGTGTCTATATATATATTTATAGTAATATGTACATATGCATACTAGCTGCTTTTGTTTTTTCTTGCCTTCTGATTGTTGCTCTGAGTGTTGCTATCCCTGTGCTGTTGCAATCCTGGAATTTCCCCATTGTGGGACTAATAAAGGCTTATCTTATCTTAAAATATGTATCAATGAGTGAAAGAAATAAATTTAAAAAGTAAAGAGAAAGTCAACAAGCATTTAATGGATGGATTGTAATAAATTATCACTAAATATAGATAAAACTAAGGTAATGATATTTGGAAATTGTAAAAATAAAGAAGATATACATATTCATATAGATAATGTGATTATTGAAAAAGTTAAGGAGATCAAGTTTTTGGGTGTAATATTGGGTGTAATTGGGTGGTGATTGTGATGGTGATGGTGTTGTCTGTGTTTGTGTTGAACATGCCAGAAGAATTTATTTATTATTGTTACAATTATTGTTGGATGTTGGTATTGTTGTCAATATGGACTGTCGTTGTGTCATTTCTACTGCATAATTTGACTGTGGGGTGTATTATGGTGAATGAGGTTGTGGGATGAATGATGACTAAGAGTGGCATTGTAATTTGTTGGGTATGGAAAAGGGGTGGGACTATACAAGCGTTGGCTTCTTCCCACTCCTTTTGAACATTTTATTTTGGCTTGATTTTTGTTTTAAATTCTTTTTTTTCTTTTTGTCGGAATGTGCAAATAAAATCAATCAATCAATCAATCAATCAATCAATCAATCAATCAATCAATCAATCACCTCTAGACTAGAAGCCTGAAGGCCTGTAGGGATTTCACTGCTTTTGAAACATATCACTTTTTTGTCATATTGGGAGGGCAGGAACAGTGAGCCTATTAGCTGGAGGACTTGTTTTAGTATTAGAAACTCAAATGGTTAGTAATTGATTTTTTCATTCATAACTTCTATCTGGGATAAACACAATAACTTCTGAGATCTGAAAAAGCTGTCAGTGGCAACCTCCGGTACGCAGGAATGAGTGGATTCTTTAGTGCAGACTGTTCTCAAGAGTATCTTGATTTATTCACAGGGAATCAAAATAATAACAGCATGAGGGCTGAGCACAAAACAACGCCGACTAGGCAATATACACACAAAGGAAAAATAGTTTCACGAGGAACACTTACAGGCCACGGGTTTCCGGAGGGAAATACTGACTATGACATCACACCAGAACACAAACTCAGACAGACATACAGTATATAGGGTAACTAATAATTGCATGGATGCAAGACAGCTGGGAGACAATCAGGGCTAAACAGCAACACATGTGAGGGAAAGTGGCTATGGGTATGGAGCACACGAGGGACTGAGAACAACAGGTAAACAAGTACAGGGGATACACACAAGACTTGCACAGAAGACCAACAGAGGACAGAAAACAGCATCAACGGGGCAATGGGGATGACAGGACAGACTAAGGACAGAGGATGCACTTGAAACATACACACAGGATCAGGGGAGACAAAACCATGAACGGGACATGACTGACAAGAACAAGAATACAATAAAGATCACAATGACAATGACGATGAACCTAATGACCATACAAAACCAAAGCTGAGGCAGGGATAAAATATGAATGAAAGAAAACAGAGAAACATAATAAACTAAAGGCAAGGACATCACACAAGACCAGGGGCCACAGAAGACAATAATGAACAGAGACCAACACATGCAAACCAGGGAAACAGAAGGCATTAATAAAAATAATAATGACAAAGGAAAACACAGAGAATCCAAAATGAACAAAAAGCGTGGACATGGTCTAAAACCATGTCCAGATCATGACAAAAGCTCCATTCAGGCAATCATGCAACTTAAAACCACAACTGTGTTTGAAAAATAATGCAAAAGCATAACATGACTGTCCAACTGTTCAGTTTACACACTGAGATCCAGAGTTGATTGTTTGCACCTGATATAGTTTAGTGTTACAAACTTGGCGTAGTTTTTGCTTGCTTGTTTCCTGGAGTAGATACTGTGTTATGATCCTGTATGTCTGAAATTAATTTGACTAGTGCATACCTATGCATGCCCATAGAAAGCAAGTGTAAGCAAGCATTTCTGCATGCCCATAGAAAGTTAGCTACCATGGCAACAGTAACCATGGTGAATCCTGCCTTTGATCTTTGGCATCACAACTCGTTCAATGATGCCTGCCTTTGATCTTTGATGATGTCATAGCGAGTGCTATGATCATGAGTGATGCCTGCCTTTGATCTTTGATGATGTCATAGCAAGGCCTATGATCTTTTAGCAAGTCCTATGATTGTGACAGACAGACAGAGATCTCTTGAATTATATATAGAGTGATGAGTGCAATGGGGTTAAAACAGGTGGGCATTCCCCCTAAATCTATAGTGGAATCGTAGGCATTTTGTCATAACAACCTCTGGTAGGCAGGAATAAATGAACTCAATTTGCAGGCTGGCTCTGGTGCAAAACAGGATTTATTCACAAGGAATCAAAATAAACCACAGTACGGGGGCTGGAAACAAAACAAAGCCGACTAGGCACAAAACTCACTCGAGGGAAAAAACAGTCTCATGGGGTACAACACAGGACACAGGGAAACTGGAGGGAACATCGACAATGACGCCACAACGAGCAGAGACTGAGACTAGCATAAATAGGGTAATTGATAATTAACCAGTGCAGGACAGGTGGGGACAAATCAAGAACTAAACAATAATACACATGAGAGAGGCTACAGGTAGGGAAAACAAGAGGGGCTAGAACTGCAGATAATCAAGGAACATAACAAAGCACAAACATAGAAACCAAGAACAAACAGAACATCACAACATAACCAAAGACTGGGGGAGCACTAATGATGACAGAAGATAATTATAACAACAGAGAGTCCAAAATGCAACAGAAAACGTGGACATGGTCCATGACCATGTCCAGATCATGATATATTTACAATAGACGGGCTGTGTCAGAATTATTGCTCATTATCCTTCAGTCAAATGTTGTCACGCTTTTTGAGAAATTGACAAGTCTTATACCAAATGATAAACAAGATCTTCACGTTTTCTTGACACTTTTCAAATAAAAATAAATTCTAACATAACAAAATGATCTGCGGTTTATACCATCTTACACTGTAACAACACTAATTGCTATTTCTAGAGTTTTGACTGTTTAGCAGCAGTCTCCTGTTCTCAGTCATGTGCATATGTGCTTGCCCATTTTCTTCAGTGTCACGACCTCACAGCTCTGGTCTCTGCAGGCGTGCATGTTGGTCTGTGTGCATGCTCACAGTCCAGCTGTGCAAGGTCACCCACAGCCCCCCCCCCCCCACCCGTTTCCCTCTCCCCTGTTCACCGACGTTTTAATTTCTAGTATTGTCACTGTGGTGCTCACTCTACTTTTCACATATGTCTCTCCTCTCCTCCTCATCTACTCTGATCATTAACACCTGACCCCCCCATACACCTCCCCCTGCTCCCCCTGCTCCCCCTGCTCCTTCCTCACTCCCGATCATTAGCGCTTCCTTTTCCCTGTGTGCCTCTCATTCTCCATCGCTCCCCGCCTAACCAATTTTCTTTCTTCCAATGCCATCATTACCATCTCAACCTTTTCTCCCCCTCTGCCCTCCTCTAACCCCCCCCCCCCATTTCATCCTTACCTCCCTCCTCGTCTCTCATGTGCCCTAAACTGCCACCAGTCCAAATCCCTGCCACTTCCACCAGCCTCCTCAGTGTGGCAAATGCACATGGTGTGAGTGGGGGCTCAGACTTGCGCAGGCTCAACCGGTGCAGTGCCACACACATGAGCAGAACCAGATGGATGTGTTGGGAAGAGGATTAATCAAATAAAAGGAGGCTTCTGAGCTGCTTCTTCTCATATATACTCTCCTGCTGCAGCTGCATAGCAGGGAGCCTTCTGGCACCGTATATCTACTTGGATACGCAGGTAATAAGATGGAAGTGTTAACGCTGAATATTTCAAAAGGCCTGAACATCAAGCAGCTCTGGGTGGGCCAAAAAAAATACAGTGTGGAAAAACAGGAGGGGATCCCATGCAGAATAAAAAGGTTTTGGGGAAGCCAAACTGGTGCACAGCAAGAGCGAGGGGTGATCAAACTCAGCCCACTTCCTGATCAAGCAAGCACGCCCAGTTTTAATAGTTTTGCGTTTCAAAGCGGATCAGTCCCTCCAATCCAGCTGCCGATGGTGTTTGTTTAATATCATGCATGGCTTAATTGATTCTAGGTGCAGTGGAGCGAGCAGAGCTTTGACAGCAGGACAGGCGGCTCTTTTCTCAATAACACAGCGACACAGAGTGGATTCAGTGAAATCATTTGATCCAGTAAGAGCTGGTATACAGACACCATGCAAGAGAAAAGAAATTGTTTTAGAAAAAATAAACTACAAGGTGTCTGCAGCACCTTTAGCTGAACTAACAGCTGTGTCATCAGTGCAGCTCCATGAATGTCAAGAGGCTAATCAGCCTCCACAGAAATACTAGCCTTTGTTGCTAATTGAAGAGCCTCTTCCTGACTGCCCAATTATTCTTTCTACTTTGGTAATTATCCAGATTAGGTAACCTCCTCTGTCTCAAGTGAGCTTAACAGCTGCAAATAAACCCGTGAAGTCTCCATGTGTTGCCTATGATGTTTAAGCCAACTGTATTTTTTTGTTTGCCTCCGTTATTCAGTGGTGCACAACGTTAGACTTTCACTGCTTTATAGCTCTCTGATGGAGGTGTGATGTGTTGCTGATCAATACTCAGAAATGACTTTTTCTTGTTTCCAACACTTCAATTTGCAGCCCTCTGCCTATCCATTTTTGTAAGCAGGGATGCAAGAAGAAACAGGCACCACAGGTGGAATAAAACATCGGCGATAACAAAGATGTCAGCGAATAAAACAAAAACGATCATGGGAAGGAAAAGAAAGAGAAGAAAAATAGAGTATGAGATTGCAGCCAACAGGGATTTCAATGTGAATGCGCCACCTCAACACCGGGCCAGTCTGCACATGAATACCTTTTTTTCCTCCCATTTTTATTTAAAGATGCACTCCAGTGGATATAAATCCCCTATTAAAAAATCTGCATTGTCTAAACTGGTATCTTAAGCCCTGTTTTCTAAAAGGCCCTGAAGGCGAACCTCAGTTAGGCCAGAGAGTTCTGATTAGCTCTGTGGACCTGCAATAGTTACACCACCAAAAACGCTCCGTCTAAACTCGCCTTTTTCAGGGGGCGGGTTAAGTTAATCCCTTCCACAGCAGGTGGGACTCCATGTGGCACGTGGGGCGGCGCCTATCTCCGTTTCTCTGACCCTCGGCCACACAGCTGCTGTGAGGAGTGAAAGCTGCAGGGAGGGGTCAGTCCTCTGGTAGCGCTGTGCGTTAACTTTCCTTTTTCCATTCTATTATGCTGAGCACCAAGCTAGAAGGCAAAAAGTACCATTTTTATATGGTCTTTGGTATGACCCAGTCAGGATTTGAACCCACGACCTCCAGGTTGTGGGGCAGGTTCTGGACTTATCCGAAATTTCACAGCAAAAAAACAAGGACATGACACATTTGAGTGATTTCACTCTTGATATGTCTTGTAAGTCATTAAAAAAAATGTTATGGTCTGTTAAGGAAAAACAATTTTTTGGCAGAGTGGCATTTTAAATGACTTTGTTGTCCAGTTTATTGGTCAGATATAAAGACTGCAATCCCAACCATTAACAGAGCCTCACCTTTTCAAATGTAATTTTGTAATTACAAAAGGAATCGTGGGACAGTAAGAAAGCATACTGACTTCTCTTTTAACCAATACTGCTAAAGCTCATTAGTTATATATTATCCCATTTGTCCAATTATAACAAAAAAGGCTAAAAGTAAGTGTTTTTTTTCCCCCAGCTCAACTGCTGGGAACAGGACAACGATAACATCACAGCCACGTTTTGGTTTGTTTTTTATACATCTTGTATGACTCTAAAATAAAGGTGTTAATTGGGATTGATGAAGGTGTGGCAGGCTTGCAATTATTATTCTTTAGAAAGTCAGAATCACTGTTTCTCTTCTAATAAGTGGTGCAGACTTGTACTGAATACAGACATGAGTGTGATGCCACTCTTAAATACAAAATTAGTCCATTTCACAAAACTCTGAATTGTTATTTAGTTAATTAATGTAATGTAAAATTCTTAGTTTTATAAAAAGGAGGAGGAGGGTTTATTTCAGGAGCACATTTCATAAATTGCCTGTCTTTTGGCAATTTGGCAGACTGACAGAAACGTTAGTCTGCCCCAGGGCAGCTGTGGCTACAGTAGTAGCTTACCACCATCAATGTCTGTCTGGAGTGAATGAATCATGGACTCACTGTAAGTGCTTTGAGATGTCACTTGACATGTAAAGCGCCATATAAATCTACTCCATTATTATTATCATTAATTCAGTTTACGCCTTGATGCTGAGAACTAATGCAAGCTGCGCACTGTGTCACCTGGAGAGATAAGATTAATTCAAAATGCAGATAAAAGGTGAGCAAGCAACTTTTTTGTGCGACAAATAAAGAGTTAGTTAGTTAGTTAGGGGTTAGGGGGTTAGTAAGTTAGTTAGTTAACCCCCCCTCCCCACACACACACACACACAGCATGTGGGACACAATGTGGTGTATGGGGCAGCGCCTATCTCCGTTTCTCTGATCCTTGGCCACACAGCTGCTGTGAGGAGTGAAAGCTGCAGTGGGGGTCAGTCCTCTGGTAGCTCTGTGCGTTATCTTCCCTTTCCCCATTCTATTATGCTGAGCACCAATCTAGAAAGCAGAAAGTACCATCTTTATATGGTCTTTGGTATGACCCAGCCGGGATTTGAACCCACGACCTCCCAGTTGTGGGACGAACGCTCTATCAACTAGGCCACCACTCCGGTATAAATTGAATTAGGGTAATGTTTGTTTATGTCATGAGCCGAGCTGGTGGTTCCCAAGCTCAGGCTTCATGACGGTTTCCTGTTCCATATCATCTGTGTTTTATGCTACCTTTGGCTTTCCATATATTTCTGTGCCTCCTGCCTCTGGTAGCCACTCCCCCCCCTCCTGTCAGTTTCTGACAGGTGATTCCAATCTGTCATTGTCTGTTCCTCTCCATGCTCAGGTTCACCCATTCATGCCTACACACACACACACACACACACACACACACACACACACACACACACACAAACAATCATTCACACCTGCTCTCACTCAACCCAACACACACCCATTCAGTCCTCTTTCACACACACTCCTCCAGGCACACCGGCGATCACTTTAGTCATTATGTTTGGTTTTATTTAAGCTTTGCTTGCGCTCCAGTGATTGTCGGTGCCTTGTATCGTCTTCTCCCTGCACACAGTAAGTCGTTCAGTTCAGCCTACTCCTTGTTTTTGGACTTCTTCCTCTGGACTATATTTGCTGTTGTTTTCTCAGAGCCCAGCTCCGACACATCCATGTAAGTCCTCCTTCTTGGTTTACATTTCTTGTTTTTCCCCAGCGGCCAGTGTTACCCTGGGGCTGAGGTGAACTGTTTTTCCCTGGTCCAAAACTTGACTCAACTGAACTGTATTCACCTGTGGTGCAGCCAACCTTTTGGAATCTTATGCTGGATTTGTTGCCTTTTGATTCATTGTAATAAAACTCACTCTTCATCCCCAAGTGGGCTCATCTCTCCTCATTCGTGCGTGCGTAAAAGCGCACACACATGACAGTTACAAACATGGCAAATTCATAATGGAAGTGATGGGGTTTAAAAAAAAGAAGTAAGGCACAATAATATTGCAGATTTGCCACATTATTATCAGTTTTTGTAATTTAACAATGAGGAAAGATCATGAATGAAACAGAGGTGTGCTACCAGTTAAGCACTGGTCTAATCCTCACCTAGTAACACAGAAGTGTCTACCCAAAACAGACGGCGAAGAAGAAAGAAAGGTTTAAGGAGCAGATTGAAGTAATCTCAGGTGGGTGGTTTCATGAACTGAAAGGTGTTAAGGTTAGCTAGTTCTCGTGTATGAGGAGAAACCATTTTTATACTATTTATAACGAACCCACAACTTACCATGTAATTAAATCGGTATGTTGTACTTACTGATAATAATGCATCAGATTTATATAGCGATTTATCATAAACACTTTACAAACAAATACATTGTTCATTCATTCCAGACAGACAATGGTAGTGGTAAGCTACTACTGTAGCCACAGCTGCCCTGGAGCAGGCTGACGGAAGCATGGCTGCCAATCCACACCAACGGCCTCTCCGGCCACCACCGAACATTTATACACATTCATACCCAGTGTTATGGACACTGGAGGCAAGGTGGGTAAAGTGTCTTGCCCAGGGACACAATGACAGTATATCTGGGGAGCGGGATTCGAACCATCAACCATCTGGTTATTGGACGACCTGCTCTACCTCCTGAGCCACTGCCGTCCACCATTAGGTAAGTACACTGTAAGTAAGCTGTAAGGGGAGTGGAAGTACATTGTACCTGACCCCTTAGTTACTCTGTAACTGTGTCCAATCAAAGTCAGTGAGGACAGCACCCAGCAGCCACATAATTACGTCTCGTTTCAGCGTACTTTCAGAGTAGTGGCAACATGCTTAAGCACCACCTGCTAAATGTTTACGCTTCACTCACAGTATGAAACTGTGCTCTAACATGAAACACCTTATATGGTCATTTTTACAACTTTAGCACCTACAGTCATGTGAAAAGATTTGGGCACCCCTTTAAATATTCAGTTCTTTATTAATAAATGTTCACATGTCTGTGTCTAACCTTGTTTTTGTTTTTATTTGCATTTTTAACATTTATTTTAGCCATTTTAAGTAAATGTGGGGGTGTCCTAAAAAGATGGGGGGGTCCTTAATTTATTCGTCACTATTTGTTTAGAGTTACATTTTACAGAAAATTTGGATAAAAGTCTTTAATTCATTTTTAATTGTTTAGTTGTATTACACGAATCTCCCAGTATTTTTAACATTTATAATCAATATCCATATGTCCAAATATGTTTTAAAAAAAACACACACACAGGCTTTTACAGGGTGTCCTAATTTTTTCACATGACTCTATACGCAAGTATTGGCATTAAAGCTGGATTCATGCTACATTTCCGCTCTGGTCTGCTGAGATGTGTGTCTGCTTTGGACGAAGCCAGCACACGTGGTTGTGTTTATACTTCATTTTTGTCGTCTACCAGGCCAAGCTGTCGACACATGTACACAACTGTCATTTGTAGTTTCACCCCAGTCCTATGGTTAGGGCAAGTTCACTAGCTATATAAAAGTGAAGAAACGCAAGATCGAGGCACATTTTTTGTAGCAACAACAATGGCATCGTTTCGAGGAAGAGGAGGAATTACTATGTTTCGATGCTCTTCTCCACTCAAGCTGCTGTTGCTGCAAACTGATTCATGTCTGTTTATTCTCATCTTCCTCTTCCTCTTCTTTGTCTACTTTCACTTTGTATGCTGTGTCGGTAGTGCCACCTCATGAATGGGAGGTTCAATCTTGCACGTGTGCAGTCAGCATGCCCGGGCAACACGGTCACAAAATTTGGACAGCAGGCGGTCAGTTGCTGAGGGGACTGTGGAGCCTGGCGGACTGAGAATGATGACGTAATCTACGTTACACAAGCCTCGAGGTCGAGTGAACATAGACAGCAAAGGTGCAGCATGAATCCAACTTTAGTGACCTCTAATGGCCATGTAAATGATGACACAAAGGGACATGGTGGAGGGTTACAGCTTCAAAGGTCAGAGACAAGACTTTGACCTCCTGGCCAGTAGGTGTCACACCTATTTTTGCACTTACAGGTTGACAGAGACATATGACATCAACCCAATCATGCTATTGGCTGTGACCAGCTGTGACATCTTTACCAGTCATAGATATGTAAATATTAGCTAGAACATGGCTAGCCATTAGGCTAGTGACATCTCATATACGTAGCTTACTTATATGACTACAATAAATACGATAAACAATTGTTTGTGTATCCTGCCAACATTAAATACCTTGTGTCTGTAGTGTATTCAGTTGAATATAGGTTGAAAAGGATTTTTAAATCATTGTATTTAGTCTGTATTTATGTTTTAAACAATGTTCCAACTTTATTACAGTTGGGGTTCTATGTATATTTTCATTTTTCATTTTCTAAATAAATAAATAAACATAATAAAGTGACTTCCAGGATATAAGAATGCTATGTTTCTTTGTCAAAACTTTCATACAAACTCTGGATACACCTCAGAAACAGAAAGGCCAAATAACTCTTTGCAAAGACATGTAAGATACGATAAGCCTTTATTAGTCCCACAATGGGGAAATTACAGTAAATCACAACAAAGTTCTGTGGGCTGCTAAAACCAGTCAGACTCCATTAATGTGTTGGGAAAAGGATATTGGAAGAAAATAGGAAGGGCTACTGACCCAAAACACCACCTCTCATTGATCTGACTGGTTGAACACAGTTCATCTGAGCTACAGTCTACTTGCTAATTGAACATAAAGGTGGAACGACCCCAAACACTAGGGATCTGCCTATTAACTATAGGCATTTTCTCCTAATAAAATATTAGATATAACATTTCTGTTTGACTTTTGACCTCCAAAATGTTGTCAGACCTTGTGTTCAAGAGCTGTATTACTCAATAGATCCCTCTAAAGTAAAGACTTGGTAGTTTAGGCACAGCTTAACCAGAGTTAGAGAGATGTGCAACTCCTCATAATTGTACCCTCTTATGTGTACTTTTATTGATGTTGTTCAATCCAAATTGCATAATGAAAAGGCATATTCAACACTTCTATCAACAGTAACAATGTGTTATTAAACTTTGGCATCTGCAGTTTAACCAGGCATTGACTTCTTGCAGATTCATGACAGGAGGTTATAACTCACACCGGGTAACAGTGACTGCAATTAGACATCTCCTTAGCAAGACGTCTTTCCAATGAACACTGGTCAAAGAGTGCATGTTGAGAACCCATGCACCAGCATGTATCAGAGCATCAGTGCGGCTGGTGTGTGCAACACATGCCTTAATTGGTTTCCCAGGCACGTGAACGAAAGCAGATCTATAATTAAAACTGGTGATCTCCAGCTGCTGTTTTATCAGTCAGCCACATGGAAGCCTGCAAGACAGATGGTATACCAGCACTATTTTTCTTTCTTGCTTTTGCAATTTTTCCTTCTATCCCTAGCCTGTGGTTGGATGTATCATTTGAAAAATATTAGCGTAAAAAAACGCACATCTGTTCATTCTTTGTGGCTTCACTCATTTTGTCTATCTGCCAAAGATGAAGTGTTGTTAACAAGACCATACAGAGATAAAGAAAATCCTGCAACCATATCGTGACCTGGATTGTCTCCAGCATTTAATCAGTCTTAATTTGAGGTAAGATGCACCCCAGGTAAAATTTTGGTGCAAATCATTCCATTACCTCTTGCATACCAATCACATAACCACCCTGGCGATGGCAATAGCTGTTTTAATTTAACTCCCAGTGTTTGTTCTGACAGAACATCCTTATGAGGTGATGGAAAATTAAATGTAAAGCCTTGACAAACTGGATGAAATAAGGAAATTAGCATACATCTGCATTTAAATCCCAGAAAAACCACTAGACCTGTGGTTATGGGAAGCAAAAAAAAAAAACGTTAAGACAAAAGTTCCATCAACAGAAAGCATCCAGTCTAAGCTGTCATGATTTCTGCCCTGTGTAACAGCAGTGTGCATTTGCCATCTAATCTTATGTTCCTTTATAACAGTGAACAGCACTGACATGTGTGGGCTGTTTTTCATGTGTTGTGCTGCAAGAGTATGCATAATTATTGTCAGCGGACTGAAGTCTGCAATCTTCAGCCGCTGCTCTGATGTTGGCAAGAGAATTTGGCCAAACAGAGAAAAGCCATGTGATATCATTCCTGATAGCATACCACCAGGACGCTACAAAAACAGGATGTCAGAGCTATGTTAATGCAGGAACTTTTTTGCCCTTTTGCACTTTTTTGTTTATTTTAGCCACAAACTATTTCCTTCGCCAGGGGCTCGAGTCGAACCCAGCTGTCATGGGGCGAGGAGGGGTGCACCATGGACAGATCACCAGTCCACCACAGGGCCAACACACAGACACAGACAACCACACACTCTCACATCCGCACACTACAGCCAATATCTTCCAATTACCAGCAAAACCAACTTGCATGTTGTTGGACTGTGGAAGGAAATTTGAATAGGGGGCAAACATGTAAACTCCACACAAAACGCTCCTACCAACATCAGATTGAACCCAGAACCCTTTAGCTGTGAGTGCCTGAAAAAAATAAATTAGGGAAGAGTATGTGACTGTTCAGTAATGGATTTGGCACAGCACACACTTTCAAACCATCCATCCATCCATCCATCTTCTACCTCTTTTCCGGAGGCCCGGGTCGCGGAGGCAGCAGCTCAAGCAGAGAAGCCCAGACTTCCCTCTCCCCAGTCACCTGCTCCAGCTCTTCAGAGAGGATACCAAGGCGTTCCCAGACCAGCTGGGAGCATCAGCACCTCTAATTCTGAGTCCATGGTCCTCAGCTGGAAAAAGGTGGATTGTCCTCTCCAGGTAGGGGACAGGCTCCTGCCCCAAGTGGAGGAGTTTAAGTATCTTGGGGTCTTATTCATGAGTGAGGGGAGAATAGAGCGAGCGATTGACAGACGGATCAGAGCAGCATCTGCAGTGATGCGGACGTTGTACCGGTCTGTTGTGGTGAAGAGGGAGCTGAGTTCTAAGGCAAAGCTGTCGATTTACCAGTCAGTCTACGTTCCTACTCTCACCTATGGTCACGAGCTTTGGCTAATGACCGAAAGAACGAGATCGCGGATACAAGCGGCGGAAATGAGCTTTCACCGTAGGATCGCTGGACTCACCCTCAGAGATAGGGTGAGGAGCTCAGTCATCCGGGAGAGGCTCAGAGTAGAACCGCTGCTCCTCCACATTGAAAGGAGCCAGTTGAGGTGGTATGGGCATCTGATCAGGACGCCTCCTGGACGCCTCCCACTTGAGGTGTTTCGGGCACATCCCACTGGGAGGAGACCCCGGGGTAGATCCAGGACTCGCTGGAGAGACACTTTCAAACCTCCGTGTTAAATTGCAACCTGAGCAGTTCGGCTATCTCAGTCTTGGCTGTTTAAAACTGAACCAGTTCAGTGTGACTGTGAAACAAGAGACGCTCATTATACAGCAATCAAGATGTTGGCTCACCGTTATCCTTTTGCTAATTGGAACAATAATATTTACGCATCACGTGATATTTAAAACTAGCAGCTGAGACCATAAACTCATCAGATGTTAACAAATACCATCAACCACGTGAGGAGAAGTGTTATTTGTCTGTGGGATTATCATATAATGGGGCTTGTACTGCTGTCAGAGGAGTGCCATGTGCAGAGCATGACAAAAACTGGAGGTTAAAACATTTCTACTCTGGTTCGCTATTTCAGACACTAGGTTGCTGATTATATTGTGGAAGTCCACTTCCTGGTTGCTGTAGTCTTTCTGTGTGGAGTTTCTGTGCCAGAATCCCCCTTCGGCGTGGACGCAGTGGGGACTGGCTGCTTCTCCCTGTGTTGGCCCTGTGACAGCTGGATAGGCTCCAAAACCAACACAGCTCTGGGCTGGATAACAATTTTTTTTAAATGATCAATGGTTTCATCATAGTGGGACTATTACATAAATCTCGCACCCATGTGGTGCATCAGGCAGCACCTGCACTATGTGGACAAAAGAACTGAGCCACCGACGTGTTACTTTTATGACATTCCATTTTAAAGGGGTCATTGACTGCATTTTTTCCACATTTTAACAGCTCACACATGTCTTAATGAAGTGTTTGTGGCATATTTTGTTCACATTTTATTTATTTTTTTAATTAGTGAAGCAAATTTGTTTTGTATTTTTCCTGGCTTTCTTGAAATACTGCAATTTACAGCCTGTCACTTTAAGAAACATCCTTCACCTATTCAACTCCGCCCTCCCGCTTACGTACGTTAGCTATTAGCTGACTAGCTTCAAGCCTCCTTCTAGCTCGGATGAACAGCACTGGCATCGTGTATCTCGCATCACTCCAGCCCATCTCCCAATAATTTTGCCATGATTCCACAACAAATTGCTAGCACTGCGTGCCGGGTAGCCCCCCAATCGCCGCAACCAACCTGGCCCAGGACCCGAGGCTGCTGGCCAAGCTGCCGAGCCACGGGATCTCGAAGGGCAGTGTCTCGCTCTGCGGGACTTCAATCCGCTCCCACGGCCACCTGGGGGACACCCTGTCACGAGAGCGGGGTGGAGTAACGCAGAACCCCGGAGGACAGTGGGGGCGCTGGCCATGACAGCCAGCAGCTTCGGGTAGGTGTAGGTGGTTGCTGCAACTGGCACGCCAGTGCTGGCAATTTGCTGTGGAATAACGGCAAAATTATTGGGAGATGGGCTGGAGTGATGCAAAGGTATATTGTGGACTGGATTGCTGAACCAGGTGGTAACAAGGATGGCTATTAGGGTGACTAAATCTAAAGAAAATGACAATATAAGCCATGCTTGGTGTGAGTTTCCTGGACCCAGTGTTAGCTGGTGGCCTATTGGCTCAGGGGCGAATAGTAAGGCTGTGAATCTTTAGAAGTCATATGATTCAATTCCAGTTTTTGGGTCACGATTCGATTCAGAATCGATTTTCGATTCAAAACAATTTTTGATTTTCATTTGGCTCTCAATTCGGTACAAAACCCCACTAATCTCAGGAAAAAAGTCCACTGCACTGCAAAAAATGCTGAGGTAAGCTTGAAAGCAGAGTACAGTGTGTTGATGTTTTGGAGGTTATATTTTTAAAAAATTACATCAACTGATTTGGCAAAAAAATACTGTTAAATGAAAAAAGTAGGCTTGGGTTAGCTGCTTTTTATTTCTTGAAAACCTATGAGTTTCAAAAATGAAATTGTACACAAGTGAAATAAATTTTGAAAATTTTCCTTTTCAGCACATCACAATTGCTAACAGCTTTTACACAGTGTGTAGGTTTGGTTGCCTTCCAGCATTCTAGAAATATATGCTATTCATTTAAAAACAAAAGTAAATTATATCACAAATACTTTGAACATCCATTTAAACAGTAGTGCTACCTGACTGCATGCAGTCAATGTACAGTTACCTATACAGTAACTTAATGAAAAGAACAAATTCAATAAGAACTGAATGCATTTGATGCATAAGATAAGTAACATTAATTTTAAACCTGCACAAATATAAACTCAAGTATCTAAATTCTTTGTAGACTTAAAAAACAAATTAAAGTTATAAAACAAAATAAAGTGCTGTTACAAGTTTTTGTGATTTTTTTTTTTTTTTTTTTTGCCCGTTCAGAATTTGCTGGGAGTTTGTTACAGTGGTGCAGTTTACGTCGTTCAGCAGGAAGACTTATAACTTGTTCCACTTCTTTAACTCTGGCTGATTATCTGGTCATGGTCCTTCACCTGGTGAAGCTTCTCCAGTGAAAGGTAAAGTAAATGCAATCATTTAAAACAAACAAAAATAAACTTCCATCCAGTGTTGATTTTGTCAACTAAAACTATATTTTTTTCATCCATTAAAGCTAGAAATTAAACTACCCCATGCCCATGGCCATGCCCTACCCCGTTGCTAGGCAACAGGGTAGGGCATGGCCATGCGAACAAACATCATCCAAAGACTAGACCATAAACTTTTTGTTACCATCTATGGACTAAACTCTCTCATTTTTAGATTCTTTTACATTCTTCCTTCAAAATGTGTGGCCACCGTCGGCAAGTCTACAAGGCTACAACACCTGAATTTGTGTATGATCAGCCCAGTGCTGCTCAGCCATATTTACCGGGTCAGCTACAGCTAGCCATTTTGTGGAGTGACATAACGTGGGGGCGTAACTTGTTGAGGGAGCGTAACTAGTTGAAGCGGTGTTGACGGAGTCTGGGAGCTGCAGACATACCTGTCTCGAATTTCTTGCTGCTCCATTTTTACTGACTGTTTCATGTGGCTGCTAGCTTAGTAAACTACTCTGCGTGGTTCTCCTGCGTCGGCAGCGTCAATGTGTAATTGCGTATCATGAAGCGGCAATACGTGTGACCTGACGGAACCCCAGCACCACCACAAAAATAATAATAATAATAATAATAATTATTATAATAATAATGTACCTCCTCCAGATCCCCCCACCTGCTCCTGGATAAAAAAACTTTCTCACCAACTGCCCACAAACAGTCAGACTTGGCCCCCACCACTCCTCCACACCGTCCCTCAGCACTGGCTCACCCCAGGGCTGCGTGCTAAGCCCTCTACTGTACTCTCTGTACACCTTTGACTGTATTCCAACCCACCCAACCACCATCATTGTGAAGTACGCGGACAACACCACCTTGGTTGGGCTCATCACCTACAACAATGAGAAGGCATACAGGGCGGAGGTAGAGAATCTGCTGCTGTGGCGCCAAGCAAACAACCTGAAACTGAATGTCCAAAAAACCAAAGAACTCATTCTGGACTTCAGGAAGAACAGACAGGACCACCCCCAACCCCTCCTCATAAATGGCGACTGCATGGAAAACGTCCCCACCTTCAGGTTCCTGGGCACCCACACCTCCTCTGACCTCTCTTGGACTATCAACACCAAGGCCCTGGTGAAGAAAGTCCAGCAGCGGCTGCACTTCCTCCATGTCCTAAGAAAGAACAACGTGGACCAGAAGCTGCTGCTGGCCTTCTATTGCTGCTCAATGGAAAGTGTGCTCACCTACTATCTGGGTGTGTGGTACGCCGGCTCCACAGCTGAGAACAGGAAGGCTGTGCAGAGGGTCATTGACACCACCCAAAAAATTATCAGCAGCCCTCTGCCCTCCCTGGAGGACATCTCCAGAGCCTCCTGTCTCAGAAAGATCAAGGCCATCACAGGAGACCCCTCACATCCCGCCCACCACCTGTTTGACCTGCTTCCCTCTGGACAACGGTTCAGA
The DNA here is from genome assembly GCA_020510985.1 of Pholidichthys leucotaenia. Classification (NCBI taxonomy): domain Eukaryota; kingdom Metazoa; phylum Chordata; class Actinopteri; order Cichliformes; family Pholidichthyidae; genus Pholidichthys; species Pholidichthys leucotaenia. Next base: position 243,565,263 of record CM035837.1, read on the forward strand.
TCAATCAGGTCCCACACCTCCAGACTGACAGTTTCCTCCCCTGGGCCATCCGAACTGCAAACAGTCAGAGGCCCCACCCCCCTCCCTCTGAACGCTCACATGCACAGAACTGAGAGCCTTTTAATTATCACTATTACTCACCTGTCTTTGCACTTCACTACTGTACATATTTTCCATAATCCTTGGGCTATTTTACTCAATTATGTGTTCTGCACTCTTATGTACATAGTTCCACCTGTGAAGCCACTACTGTACCTGTGTAAATACCAATGGGCTATTTATTATTTTCACTTTTTATTTCTACTTCAATCGCATGATTAACTGTGTGTTCTGTAACCATTTTATTTCAAATTCTTCTCTCTTACTTTATTGCGCAGTAGCCTGGTGGAGCACCCACAATTTCACTGTGCTGTGCAACTGTACAGTGACAATAAAGCCTATTCTATTCTTCTATTCTATTCTAATAATAACAATAATAATAATTATAAATCGATTCTTAACTTTTGTGAATCGGTTCTGGATCATGTAAAATAAGAATTTAGATTCTTATGTGAATCAATTTTTTCCAACACCCCTAGCTAATAGGCTACCTTTAGCAACCCTTCCACATGACAGACAGCTAGGCGGGCCAATAGTAGAGCAGTGGGCAGGTCTCAAGGACGGCGGTGGGTTGGCTTTGTCACATCATGATGTATATGATTTACCCAGAAGAGTCAAAAACATTTCTCACATTTCTGGGAGAGAAAAGCGAGATAAAGGCTGTGTTTTGTTTTGTTTTTTTTAAGAGAATTGACTGCTTTGATATTTTTGGGATAATTGCATGACCAATTGACACATTTCAAACAGTTAAAACCTACAAACACATCATTTTTCAGTCAATGACCCCTTTAAATCCATATGCATTAATATAGAGTCAGTTCCCATTTTACAGCTATAACAGCTCCTATTCTTCTGGGAAGGTTTTCTACATGATTTTGGGGTGTGTCTGTGGGATTTTTCGCCCAGTCATCCAGAAAAATCTTTGTGAGGTCAGACACTGATGTTTGATCAGAGAGTCTGACTTCAGCCTCCATTATAGCTCATCCCAAAGGTGTTGGATGGAGTGGGCCAATCAAGTTCTTCCACATCAAACCCACCCAGCATTACCTGTATAAACCTTGCCTTTATGCACAGAGTAATGTCATGCTGGAACAAAAAAAAGCGTGGTCTTTGGCTGTGTTAATTTCTTGGACAGATCGCACCCCTAGTGGCACAGCGCAGCACTGCGCCTGTCCAGTGACATGACATGCCAAAAAAAAAAGGATTTGTACTGATTATGCCTGTTCACAAGGTGGCAGACACGCATTGGAGGAATCATGGTTGACACGGAATACACCAAAGAGGAAGAAATCCTTCTTCTTCTTTGAGATTAGAAAACAAATATGGATGCTACCCATCGCTGTGGACATACTGAAATTGCAGTCGGACTGCAATTTCAGTATATGCACAATTGCTGCAATTAGATTTTTATTTTTTTTTTTAGATTTAGTATACTTTATTGATCCCCAGAGGGGAAATTGAGGGTCATCCACCACCTGGATGGATGAAGCAGCCACGATACGGCGCCATCCCTTAACCATTCACACACACATTCACACCTAGGGCCACTTTAGAGTCTCCAATTAACCTAACCTGCATGTTTTTGGCATGTGGGAGGAAACCGGAGAAATCCCGGGGTAAACCCACGCATACACGGGGAGAACATGCAAACTCCACACAGATCACTGTTGGTTGGGGGCTGGGATCAAACCCACGATCCCACGATCCCCCGGCCAAGGGTAAACTGTGCTGCTGCAGTGCTAACCACTGTGCCACCGTGCAGCCCTTAGACAAATTAGACTCCAACTGCAATTAGACTCCAACTATGATTCTAAAAAGAGATTATTTAGCTTATGAAGGTAAATATCTACATTTTGTTACAACAGAGAGAGCGCGATGCTGGTATTCACCTGCTGCCACTCCCCAGTGCCATGTGACTACAAAACAATCACCTGGTTGTGTTGAAATATAAGAAGGCGTCATATAAGATAAATTGCCGCGAAATAAAAGCGAAATTGAGCTGGGATAATCATAACAGTTTCTGGATGTGGGAGAGCAAGCACAGTTGACCGACAGAAGGCAAAATAATGACCAGGATGGACGAAAATGGATGAAGCCAGGAGCCGCCTTCGCCAGCTGTAAGTGACGACTTTCTTGGGTTCTTTACATTGTACTGATTATCTGGTTCATATACTTTGAAGATAAGATAACAAAATGCCCCAAACAAGAAACGTGACAAAAACCAAATCCATCCTTTGTGTAAATATGTCCAAAGTCCACTTTTGACTGACAGTTATGTTATTCAATATGGAAGCAGTGGCATTATGCAAATTAGATGTGTAAATTTACTCCTATCTCAAACTTTGGATCATATTCTACATCTTTGTAATTGACAGTAAGCCAGTATCTCTTGCCACTTTCAAGTTATAGCCTTGGAAATTTCTGACATCTGATCTGAATATCTATCCATCCATCCATCTTCCAATGCTTTTCCGGAGGTCCGGGTCGCGGAGGCAGCAGTTCAAGCAGAGAAGCCCAGACTTACCTCTCCCCAGCCACCTGCTCCAGCTCTTCAGAGAGGATACCAAGGCGTTCCCAAGCCAGCTGGAAGATGTAGTCTCTCCAGCGAGTCCTGGGTCTGCCCCGGGGTCTCCTCCAAGAGGGATGTGCCCGAAACACCTCAAGAGGGAGGCGTCCAAGAGGCATCCTAATCAGATGCCCATACCACCTCAACTGGCTCCTTTCAATGTGGAGGAGCAGCAGTTCTACTCTGAGCCTCTCCCGGATCACTGAGTTCCTCACCCTATCTCTAAGGGTGAGTCCAGCGATCCTACAAAGAAAGCTCATTTCAGCCGCTTGTATCCGCAATCTCATTCTTTCGGTCATTACCCAAAGCTCGTGACCATAGGTGAGGGTAAGAATGTTGATTGACTGGTAAATCGACAGCTCTGCCTTAGAGCTCAGCTCCCTCTTCACCACAACAGACCGGTACAACGTCCACATCACTGCAGATGCTGTGCCGATCCGTCTGTCAGTTTCTCGCTCCATTCTCCCCTCACTCATGAATAAGACCTCGAGATACTTAAACTCCTCCACTTGGGGCAGGAGCCTGTCCGGGTTGGGGACAGGCTCCTGCCCCAAGTGGAGGAGTTTAAGCTCCAGCCCCTCTCCAGGAGACTGGTCCCGAAACTGGAGCTGTGTGTTAAGGTGAGGCTGACTATATCTAGCCGGTATCTCTCAACCTCATACACCAGCTCAGGCTCCTTCCCCACCAGAGAGGTGACATTCTACGTCCCCAAAGCCAGTTTAGAAAGCCTGGGATCAGACCGCCAAGGTCTCCGCCTTTGACCACCACCTGATCCACATAGCACCGGACCCCCATGATCCCTCCTGCAGGTGGTGAGCCCACTGGAGGGCGGACCCATGTAACTCCTTCGGGCTGAGCCCGGCCAGGTCCCATGGGCGGAAACCCAGCCACCAGACGCTGGCCATTGAGCCCCTCCCCCAGGCCTGGCTCCAGGTTGGGGCCCCGGTAACCCAATACCAGGCGGGGTGCACTGAATCCTTGTTCTGGTACTTTTCATGAGAGTCTGTTGGATCATTCTTAGTTTGGCCTTTCACCCAGGACCAATTTGTCTTGGGTGACCCTACCAGAGGCAAACTGCCCCAGACAACATAGCTCCTAGGATCGGGATCACTAGGGCACGCAAACCCCCCACCACGATTAGGTGACGATCCATTAGGGGCTGATCTGAATATTTTCTTGAAAAAAATCTTTACCACTGTTAGCCACTAGGGGACTATGGCGCAGTTTGGCGACATTCACAGTTAGGAGGTTGGTAATATTTCACAGAGCTGTGAATGTCGACGAATGTGGTGATTTTTGGATTTGCCAACTTTTCTGACAAATGTTGGCTAAAATCATTTGAAGTATCTGAATGAGCAGCGAATGCTGAGGAACGTTCAAGAATGCTGTGCTTTTTTGGCTTTGTCAGGGTTTGTAAAAGGTTGCAAAACAGTTTGCGCACGATTTTTAAGGTTGTTAACTGTTTTGTCATAAAGGGTCTTAAACAGTTGCTAGTGTTCACTACTTGGTGAACCAAAAAGAGCTTTAGCAAGGCGTTACAACTGTTTGCAAATGTGTTACAAACATTTACAACCATTTGCAACAGTTTGCAGAAAAATACATTCACCCCCCAAAAAAAGTTTTCAAAATTCTTTGGCGACAAGAAAAACAGTTTCAGACCTTAAAAACTGTTTGCAAACTGTTTGACAACCTTTTATGAACCCAGATGAAACCCAGAAATCACTCTTCACCGGTATTCACCACTCTGTGAGACACGGCGGTAAAGCTGGAAGCACAGAATGTCCAAAATGTCTTGGGAAGCTACAGTATCTCACAAAAGTGAGTACACCCCTCACATTTTTGTAAATATTTTATTGTATCTTTTCATGGGACAACACTGAAGATATGACACTTTGATACAATGTAAAGTAGTCGGTGTGCAGCTTGTATAACAGTGTAAATTTGCTGTCCCCTCAAAATAACTCAACACAAAGCCATTAATGTCTTAACCGCTGACAACAAAAGTGAGTACACACCTAAGTGAAAATGTCCAAATTGTGCCAAATTAGCCATTTTCCCTCCCCGGTGTCATGTGACTCGTTAGTGTTTCAAGGTCTGAGGTGTGAATGGGGAGCAGGTGTGTTAAATTTGGCATTATTGTTCTCACACTCTCTCATACTGGTCACTGGAAGTTCAACACGGCACCTCATGGCAAAGAACTCTCTGAGGATCTGAAAAAAAGAATTGTTGCTCTACATAAAGATGGCCTAGGCTATTAGAAGATTGCCAACACCCTGAAACTGAGCTGCAGCACAGTGGCCAAGACTATACAGTTGTTTAACAGGACAGGTTCCACTCAGAACAGGCCTCGCCATGGTCAACCAAAGAAGCTGAGTGCACATGCTCAGCGTCATATCCAGAGATTCCATCCATCCATCTTCTTCCGCTTAATCCTTTTTGGGTTGTGGGGGCGGGCTGGAGCCTATCCCAGCATCTTTGGGCGAGAGGAAGGGTACACCCTGGACAGATCGCCAGTCCATCGCAGGGCCAACACAGAGAGACAGACAACCATTCATTCTCACAGTCATACCTAAGAACAATTTAGAATCACCAGTTTGATGCCAATTAACCTAACTTGTATGTTTTTGGCATGTGGGAGGAAACCGGAGAAATCCCGGAGTAAACCTACGCAGACACGGGGAGAACATGCAAACTCCACACAGATCACTGTTGGTCGGGGGCTGGGATCGAACCCATGTCTTTTGAAAATAGACATATGAGTGCTGCCAACATTGCTGCAGAGGTTGAAGGGGTGGGGGATCAGCCTGTCAGTGCTCAGACCATACACCGCACACTGCATCAAATTGGTCTGCATGGCTGTTGTCCCAGAAGGAAGCCCCTTTAAAAGATGATGCACAAGAAAGCCCACAAACAGTTTACCGAAGACAAGCTGACTAAGGACATGGATTACTGAAACCATGTCCTGTGGTCTGATGAGACCAAGATAAACGTATTTGGTTCAGATGGTGTCAAGTGTGTGTAGTGGCAACCAGGTGAGGAGTACAAAGACAAGTGTGTCTTGCCTACAGTCAAGCATAGTGGTGGGAGTGTCATGGTTTGGGGCTGCATGAGTGCTGCCGGCACTGGGGAGCTACAGTTCATTGAGGGAACCATGAATGCCAACATGTACTGTGACATACAATACTGAAGGAGCCCTTCAGAAACTGGGCTGCAGGGCAGTATTCCAACATGATAATGACCCCAAACACACCTCCAAGACGACCACTGCCTTGCTAAAGAAGAGTGGAAGTGGAGTGGAAGAGGATTCCAGTGGCAACCTGTGAAGATCTAGTGAACTCCATGCCCAAGGGAGTTAAGGCAGTGCTGGAAAATAATGGTGGCCGCACAAAATATTGACACTTTGGGCACAATTTGGACATTTTCACTTAGGCGTGTACTCACTTTTGTTGCCAGCAGTATAGACATTAATGGCTGTGTGTTGAGTTATTTTGAGGGGACAGCAAATTTACACTATTATACAAGCTGTACACTGACTACTTTACGTTGTATCAAAATGTCATATCTTCAGTGTTGTCCCATGAAAAGATATAATAAAGTATTTACAAAAATGTGAGGGGTGTACTCACTTTTGTGAGATACTGTAAATCATTAAGATTTTCCAGGAATGAAACACCTGAAGTGTTTGTTCATGTAGTACATGACTGTTTCAGTAAACTTAGGGCACACAGCTTCTGTAAGACATGGAAGTGCAGTCTTCAGGTAACTATGTGCATCAAACACCTTTTCCATTCTATTTTTATTCACTGTTTAATCACATTTTTTATATGGTCTTTGATATGACCCAGGTGGGACTTGAAGACGTGATGACACCCCCCCCCCCCCAAGCTGTGCAGGTGCGTGGTCTAACACTACACTACCACTCTATTACTGGAGCTAGTGCACAAACAAGGCATCTGTCATTACCAAAGGGAGATTTCTTTAGTAAAACAATTAAGAAATACCCTAAAAACTGCTGATTAAAGGAGTAGTACCAACTTACAAATAGAAAACATATTAAGATTTACTATCTCATTCAGAGGCAACAGAAGAAACAAAAAAAAATCTCTATGAATGTTGATCAGAACATACAGTATGTCTGTCCCAGAGCCAGTTTTCTCCTAAACTAACTTCCAAGTCATATTTAAAATTTGGATTGCAGGTTGAACTAAAACAAGCGGCTGCCTTATCGGCTATACTGAGCAAATAATTTGTTTCCATTTCTAGGCATACAGAAACATTCATTTAAAAAAATTAAAATTCTAAAACCCTATTGCAGTAATAATTGCACCATGAAGCAAACAAATTTAAGGTATCACAAAAGCACTTTTTCTTCTAAGCTTCATAAAGTATCAGCAGAAAACAGGAGCAAACCACGTGACAGCTGAAGGCAGTAAGCAATATTATATAAAAATGTTGAAGCAAACACCCAGCTTGCAAAGAGCATTTAGCTTTGTCATCATACCCTCTGCCCATACACTGGAAAAATAAGGCCGCTGGTGGATTCTCATGTTTTGACACTTGCAGCACACACACACCCTTTTTTAATAAACGCGCCTTTGGGAAGATCCATATTTCATGAGGACATTTGGGCATGGGCTCCATGTTTATCTTGTCACCAGCTAACAAAGCCGTCTTAAAGGCTGCTGCTCCCCGAGGTATCACTTCAGCAATTCAGTGCCCACGCAACCTACTCGAAGGATGTAATAATAAAAGTATAGTTTCCTTTTAAACTGTGTAGTATTCTGGTTCTGTACTGTGTTTTCTCCTACTGTTGATTAGTTGACCAGTTGCAACTGCCTAGCCAGTCTCACCTGCAGCAATCAAGGCTCTGCCTTTACAAGGAAGAAGCACTCTGCAGATCAGTATGGAGATGTTAGATGCACTACCCCAGCTAGGAGCGCTCCTCCAGGACTTTGTGCAACCAGAATAATCTTTGTGTTCCCTACCTTCCCCTCCAATGTGGGATTTCGTAAACTAAATCTTTTGCAACATCTTTCTACCAAAATCTACCTTAATCTGTTCCTGGATTTTCCCTTTGCAGAAGTGGTCCGGATCCTCCCCCAGCAGATTAAGGACACCCATCGCCACTCACTAGCTGTAAGTCACAGGGACGGCAGTGGCTCAGGAGGTAGAGCAGGTCATCCAATAACCACATGGTTGGCGGTTCGAATCCCACTTTCCCCAGATATCCTGCCGTTGTGTCCCTGGGCAAGACACTTCACCCCAATTGCTCCTGGTGGGTCTGGAAGCGCCATGTTAGGCAGCATGCCACCATCAGTGTGTGAATGGGTGAATAGCAGGATCTGTAAAGCGCTTTGGTCATCGAGAGATGAGAATAAAAGCGCTATATAAGTGAGTGCCATTTACCATTACCATACTTGCCTACCATAAAACACTACTCACAAGGTGTGTGCTTTTCCTCCATCTGCAGTTTGGTCACTGGGAGTGTTCCTACCAAGACATCTTTTGCAAACAACTTATGCGGTGAGAGCAGCAGCCTACAAGAGAGAAGTCTCTGCCACACTCTCCTAATTAATCTGTAAGCGAGAAAGTTCTGTTTATTCATAAGCCCAACTGTTGTCTCCTAATTCTCACCATCTCTCTCTTCTCTCCCAACAGGGTTGCCAGGTTCTTGCCGCGCACAGTTATTTATTCACATTCTCACTTTCTAAATAAATGACATGGCTGTTTCATTCTGTTTGTAATAAGAATGTGTTTCTGTGTGGGGGCTTCAATATTGATCTAAAAAAATCCATGTGGACTGAGGTCATCAAGTGATTCTAAAAGTTCTATGTACAGTCTGAGCCTACTTCCTGTGATAACTAAACCCACAAAAGTTACAGTATAGAGTGCAACAGTGATAACATTTTTACCAAGGTCACAGGTGGAACGATAGTTCCATGCTATGACCCAACACACCCAGGACATTACCTGTTTTCCACCCTTCCCTCAGGGAGGCTCAGTCATTAAAACCCGGACCAGCAGAATGAAAGAGAGCTTCTTCCCTAGAGCAGTAGACAGACTGTTGCACTCATAATCCTTTTAGCAGGCATGCACACAGTTACATGTACAGTGGGGTAAAAAAGTATTTAGTCAGCCACCAATTGTGCAAGTTCTCCCACTTAAAAGATGAGAGAGGTCTCCAATTTTCATCATAGGTATACCTCAACTATGAGAGACAAAATAAGAAAAAAAAATCCAGAAAATCACATTGAAGGATTTTTAATGAATTAATTGGTAAATTCCGCAGTAAAATAAGTATTTGGTCAATAACAAAAGTTCATCTCAATACTTTGTTATATACCCTTTGTTGGCAATGACAGAGGTCAAACATTTTCTGTAAGTTTTCACAAGGTTTTCACACACTGTTGCTGGTATTTTGGCCCATTCCTCCATGCAGATCTCCTCTAGAGCAGTGATGTTTTGGGGCTGTCGCTGGGCAACACAGACTTTCAACTCCCTCCAAAGATTTTCTATGGGGCTGAGATCTGGAGACTGGCTAGGCCACTCCAGAACCTTGAAATGCTTCTTACAAAGCCACTCCTTCGTTGCCCAGGCGGTGTGTTTGGGATCATTGTCATGCTGAAAGACCCAGCCACGTTTCATCTTCAATGCCCTTGCTGGTGGAAGTAGGTTTTCACTCAAAATTTCACGATACATGGCCCCATTCATTCTTTCCTTTACACGGATCAGTCGTCCTGGTCCCTTTGCAGAAAAACAGCCCCAAAGTATGAGGTTTCCACCCCCATGCTTCACAGTAGGTATGGTGTTCTTTTTCCTCCAAACACAACAAGTTGAGTTTTAACCAAAAAGTTCTATTTTGGTTTCATCTGACCATATGACATTCTCCCAATCCTCTTCTGGATCATCCAAATGCTCTCTAGCAAACTTCAGACGGGCCTGGACATGTACTGGCTTAAGCAGGGGGACACGTCTGACACTGCAGGATTTGAGTCCCTGGCGGCGTAGTGTGTTTCTGATGTAGCCTTTGTTACTTTGGTCCCAGCTCTCTGCAGGTAATTCACTAGGTCCCCCCATGTGGTTCTGGGATTTTTGCTCACCGTTCTCGTGATAATTTTGACCCCACGGGGTGAGATCTTGCATGGAGCCCCAGATCGGGGGACATTATCAGTGGTCTTGTATGTCTTCCATTTTCTAATAATTGCTCCCACAGTTGATTTCTTCACACCAAGCTGCTTACCTATTGCAAATTCAGTCTTCCCAGCCTGGTGCAGGTCTACAATTTTGTTTCTGGTGTCCTTTGACAGGCTCTTTGGTCTTGGCCATAGTGGAGTTTGGAGTCTGACTGAGGTTGTGGACAGGTGTCTTTTATACTGATAACGAGTTCAAACAGGTGCCATTAATACAGGTAACAAGTGGAGGACAGAGGAGCCTCTTAAAGAAGAAGTTACAGGTCTGTGAGAGCCAAAAATATTGCTTGTTTGTCGGTGACCAAATACTTATTTTACTGAGGAATTTACCAATTAATTCATTAAAAATCCTTCAATGTGCTTTTCTGGATTTTTTTTTCTCATTTTGTCTCTCATAGTTGAGGTATACCTATGATGAAAATTGAAGACCTCTCTCATCTTTTAAGTGGGAGAACTTGCACAATTGGTGGCTGACTAAATACTTTTTTGCCCCACTGTATGTAGAGTGCATTAGTATTTTGTCTATTTATTTAGTATTTTATCTATTTATTTTTATTAAGATGATTATATTTTAAGCTGTTAAGAGACTGCTGAACAGAGTTTCATTGTATTTTGTGTATAGTGACAATAAAGATTCTGTTCTATTCATAGTGAGTGGAATCTTAATGGCTGACAAAAGTGATCATTGACCAGTCTTTGTTTTTTATAATAATCATTATGGTAATGTGATGCAGATCACAACATAAGTATAAAAAAGAAATGGATCACAGAAAGCTTTAGTGTCAGGACCTGGGCACGGTCTGGGGACCATGCTCACGCTTTAAGTTTATTTTTGTTATTCTCTGTGTTTTCCCTATCTCAGCTCAGTTTGGTTATTGTGTTTATTTTTCACAATCATGTCCCTATTTATGTTCCTTTGTATTTGCCATTTATTTCTGTTTGTTATGATTATCTTCTTAGTTCTGCCTTGTCATTTTTCTTACCTTAGTCGTAGTTCAGTTCTGCATAGTCCTGTTTATTAGTATTATTATCATGGTCACAGTTATGTTTGGTTTTGATGATTACTGTTCTCAAGGTTATGTGATCATGTTTATTCCTGTCATGATCTGGGTTTGGGCTTTTGCTTTGACAGTGCCTTTTGTTTATTTCTGGGGTTTGCGTTATCAGTTTTTACTTTGTTGTTAATTATTCACGGCTGCTTTTGATTTCTTGATTGATTGATTGTTTATGGGTGTTCTTGATTTTTGTCTTCTTATTTATAGAGGTCTCACGCTGCTTTCTGCACAGCGATCTTCACGCTAGCACGCAACCACGTTAGCGCACTCACATCTTGGTTTTGTTCATGTTCACATTTGGAAGTTTGTTTTTTGTTAATAAATCATGACAAAAAAACATTCTGCACATGAGTTCTATCTTTTGCCCCGGAGGGGCAATTATGACAGAAGGTCGCCATCATACCTGGACTCAGCAGATAGAAGGAAGTTGGCGGTCGGTGACCTCAACATGGTTGAGTTGTGGGCAGCCCAGTTTATCCAGGACTTTGTCTCGGACACCCGCACCTCCCGCACACTGGAGGAGGCCCTGGAGTGCCTCAATGCCATGGCTAAGATTGTGGAAGCGCACCCCAGCCTGCGGACCTACCCCGAGCTGGCAGGACTACTGGCCACCGTCCTCAACCTTTGCAGGACATATTGCAGGCTGGTGAGGAAGTTATGTGGGGTACCTGAGTTTGTGCTGACGATGCAGTGTCCCCTGACTCTGGCATCCCCTTCTCCTTGCTGTTCACCAGCCTCGCAGCCACACCACCCGAGACACGGGAGACTGTGCTAATGAGACAGCATCCCCTGGCCCCAATGTCTTCAGTCTCTTCTCACCCTCCAGCCACAGTCAGCCTCTCTCCAACCACGCAGCCACACCATAGGTTGGGGAGAGACTTGTTGGGAGCGCTGAAGCTTGAGTCGACAAGGAAGCGTCCCCTGGCTCCAGCATCTCGCCCTCCACACCAGGTTTCGGCATCCACACCTCCACACCACTCTTCAGCATCAGCTCCAGCACTACAGAACCCATCAGCAATGGAGTGCCCTTCATCGCCAGTTCCCACGGCAGCTGTTGTTTCATCTGTCATCATGTCTGCAGTTTCGCCTGTCGCCACCCACAGCTTTCAGCCAGACGACCTCCGGAGCCACTCAGAGGGAGTTGTTTGGACCGTCTTTTTTGGATGGGTCTTGTCTGGATGGGTCTTGTCTGGATCCCGGTGGGGGGGCCCGACAGCAGCCGTCTGCTGCTGCTGGACCCTCGCCACCTGCCTCTGCCATTCTCTCTGCTGCCGTTTCTATTCATCCACCCTCTTCTGCATCTCCCCTCTCTGTTTTTCCGAGCATCGCATCAGAGAGGAGGGATGTCATCACACCTGGTGCTCAACCAGCAACAGCCATCTCCACGTCTGATGGGTCCCAAGCAGCCATGGCTTTGTGGACTGGTGATCCATCAGCTGCAGCTGTTGCCACGTCCGAGCTGCACGCTCCACCTTTGCCATCACCTGAGCTGCACCCTCTACCGGTCATTCCTGAGGCCGGTGTGCCTCTACTGGTTGTTCTTGAGGCCGGTGTGCCTCCACCAGTCGTTCCTGAGGCCGGTGTGCCTCCACCGGTCGTCCCAGAGGCCACTGTGCCTCTGTCATGTGTTCCTGAGGCTGGAGCGCCTCCGTCATGTGTTCATCATCGGTGGCTGACGCTCCCCAGCTACTGTCTCATGAGCTCCATGCTTCAGCCTCTGCGGTCCACGAGGAGCATGTTTCTTAGCTGCCTTCTCCGGAGGGGATGCATCGTGCTCTCTGGCCTGGTGGCCCAGGGACACTGGGAGGCCACCTGATGCATCATGCTCCCTGGTCTGGTGGTCCAGAGACTTTGGGAGGCCTCCCGATGCATCACACTCTTTGGTCTGGTGGCCCATGGGTGCTGGGAAGCCACCCGACGCTTCATGCTCCTTGGCCTGGTGGCCCAGAGACTTGGGAAGGCCACCCAACTGGTCTTGTTTTGTGAGCTGGGGGCCTATGAACTGGGATAGGCCTCCAGACCCACCTTGTACTCTGATCTGGCACCCATGGATTTGGGTAGGCCCCCGACCTGCCTTGCTCTCGAGCCCGGTGGTCTTGGAACGCTGGAAGACCACGCTCCATGATCTGATGGCCCAGGGTCACTGGGAAGCCACCCCTTGCATCACGCTTCCTGGTCTGGTGGCCCAGAGCCTCAGAAAGGCCACCCGACTGGTCTTATTTTGTGGGTTGGGGGCCCATGAACTGGGATAGGCCTCCTGACCCACCTTGTACTCTGATCTGGCACCCATGGATTTGGGTAGGCCCCCGACCCGCCTTGCTCTCCAGTCCGGTGGTCTTGGGATGCTGGAAGACCACCACACCCACCATGTTTTTGTTTTTGGGGTCTGTGAACATTGGAAAGCCACTCGACCTGCCGTGTGTTGTAGCTGGGGCCATGGACTCTGGTTGGCCCAACTAATTGTTTTGTTTTGGTTTCTGATTCTGCAGGGGATGTAGGAGTTTGTTTCGGCCCACCTGGCCTTGTGCCCTCACTGCTCACCCTGGGTGGGTGTGTTGGTTATTTGTTGTTGGTGTTGTTTTGGGGGTGTCTGAAATCCACCCCTTAAGGGGAAGGGGGGGCTCTGACAGGATCTGGGCACGGTCTGGGGACCATGCTCACGCTTTAAGTTTATTTTTGTTATTCTCTGTGTTTTCCCTATCTCAGCTCAGTTTGGTTATTGTGTTTATTTTTCACAATCATGTCCCTGTTTATGTTCCTTTGTATGTGCCATTCATTTCTGTTTGCTATGATTATCTTCTTAGTTCTGCCTTGTCATTTTTCTTACCCTAGTCATAGTTCAGTTTTGCATAGTCCTGTTTATTAGTATTATTATCATGGTCACAGTTACAGTATGTTTGCTTTTGATCATAATTGTTCTCATGGTTATGTGATCACGTTTATTCCTGTTATGATCTGGGTGTGGGCTTTTGCTTTGACAGCACCTTTTGTTTATTTCTGGGGTTTGTCTTGTGAGTTTTTATTTTGTTGTTAATTATCCATGGCTGCTTTTGATTTCTTGATTATAGATTGTCCACGGGTGTTCTTGCAAGCAAGCAAGCAAAGTTTATTTGTACAGCACTTTTTACAGATATAGATCACAAAGTGCTTCACAGCAAATTAAAATTTACAAATACACAAGAAATTAAAATCAATAGAAATAAGATAAAATACACATATAAATAGTAATAAATAAGAGTGAACAGTGAGGGACTAGAAGCCATTCAACGAGAGCTTAAAGCCTGTCTAAACAAATGAGTTTTTAATTCATTCTTAAAGGAGTGAATAGACTTGAGGCAGCGCAAAGACAGGGGAAGTGCATTCCAAAGCTGTGGTGCAGCAGCCTGGAAGGATCGATCTCCACGGGTTTTAAATTTGGTCGGAGGGACCACCAGCAGAGGATCTGAATGATCATGTCGTTGCATATGGAGTCAAGAGGATTGGATATGGACTCAATGGGATTATTAGTAATCGTCCTAAGAATGCAAATTATCCAGAATATTTTATCGAAAATGGCAATTTGATAAATAATATGGAAGATGTGGTCAGTGGTTTCAATAAATTTTTTGTAAACGTTGGTCCTGAATTAGCAAAATCAATAGTGACACCAGAAACAAACTACAGTGGTTCTGTGAATGAAATAGAAGATAGAAATCCAAACACAATCTTTTTGGGTGCAGTTACTGAAAAGGAAATTATCGAGACTGTGAGTAAATTTAAGAACAAAAAATCAACGGACTGGAATGAAATTGACATGACAATAGTGAAAAAAGTAATTGAGGGAATTGTTAAGCCACTCACCCACATCTGTAACCTGTCATTTCAAACTGGTACATTTCCAGACAAAATGAAAATAGCAAAAGTAATACCTCTATACAAAACAGGAGACAGTCATCGCTTCACAAATTACAGGCCAGTCTCTTTACTCTCACAATTCTCCAAAATACTTGAAAAAATCTTCACTAAGAGACTGGATGATTTCACTGAAAAACACAACCTCCTTACAGATAGTCAGTATGGTTTTAGAGCAGATAAATCTACATCTTTGGCACTGATCGAACTTATAGAAGAAATTACTTGTTGTATAGATAAAAAAATGTTGCTGTAGGAGTATTCATAGATTTAAAGAAAGCTTTTGACACCATTGACCACAGAATACTACTAAGGAAACTGGAAAGGTATGGGATAAGAGGGGTTGGACTGAGTTGGGTGGAAAGTTATTTAAGTAACAGACAACAATTTGTACAAATTGGAGAGCACAAATCACCCTTCATGGACATCACTTGTGGTGTGCCCCAGGGGTCAGTTTTGGGACCCAAACTCTTTATTTTATATATAAATGACATATGCCAAGTATCAAAAATTCTGAAATTTATTTTGTTTGCGGATGACACAAATATCCTCTGCACTGGTGAGAATTTGCAGCAGGTTTTAGAGGTGGTCACAACTGAAATGAAAAAATTAACGCAGTGGTTCAACAAAAATAAATTATCTCTAAATCTAAAAAAAACAAAGATTATGTTGTTTGGAAATTATAAAATAAATCATGAAATAATGGTAACGATAGATGATACCAGAATAGAAACAGTACAGGAAAATAAGTTCCTGGGGGTGACGCTTGACAATAAAATCTGCTGGAAACCTCACATCAGTCACATCCGGGCCAAATTAGCAAAATGTATAGGCATACTGGGGAAGACAAGATACTTCTTGGACTATAAATCATTGGTCTTATTGTACAATTCACTGTTTTTACCTTATCTTAACTACTGTGTAGAAGTCTGGGGAAACACCTACAAAAGCAACCTACAGTCAATATGCACATTACAAAAAAGAGCTATAAGGATAATAAACAATGCAGGATATAGAGACCATACCAATTTGTTGTTCTTAAAGTCAAATGTCATAAAGTTCATCGATTTAGTTAAATTTAAGACAGCACAAGTAATGTACAGGGCAATTAATAATCAACTACCAACTAATATACAAAAAATATTTAAAAAAAAGAGACAATGATCATAATTTGAGGGGAGACTTAAACTTTACAAAACCCAAGATACGTACTACCAAGAAAAGTATGTGCATATCTGTCTGTGGGGTGGATTTGTGGAACAGTCTAGAGCCGGAACTGAAACTATGTACAAACAGAAATCAATTCAAAAAGAGGTATAAGCATCATTTGCTGAAAAGGTATATGTTAGAAGGGTAGTAGTTATATGTACGATTCATTATGTTCACTCTGGGATATTATGGGACACTATGGAATGGTGGGTAGGACAGCACTGTGTATATCTGTGTTGTTTGAGGCTGGTTTTGTTGTATGGACATCATTGTATGTTAGAATGGATGGGTGTTAATGTTGATTTGTAAAAAATACAGTAAATTGTTTACTTGGGGTCTTAAAGGTGGTAATTTGTATAAAATTCACATGGGTGTATCTATGGAAAAGAGGAGATGGAATTAATAAGTGTTCACTTCTTCCTTCTCCCTTTCGAACAGTGTATAATGTTACTTTATTGCATTTGCCATTTGCTTGTATTTGTTATATTTTTGTGTTCGAAATAAACTATCTATCTAAGAGGGCTGAGATGTATGAAGGGGCTTGGCCATTAAGAGCTCTAAAAGTCAAAACTAAAATCTTAAAATGAAATCTAAAAGTGACTGGCAGCCAGTGAAGGGACGATAAAACTGGGGAAATGTGTTCCCTTTTCTTAGTCCAGGTTAAAAGCCGAGCTGCTGCATTTTGCACAGTCTGAAGGCGGACAACAGAAGTTTTATTAAAACACATAAAAAGGGCATTACAATAATCTAAACGAGATGCGATAAAAGCATGAATGATCATTTCTAGTTCAGGTGTTGAGACCATAGGTCTAAGTTTTGCAATATTCCTCAGATGAAAAAAGCAGTTTCTGACTAGTTGCTTACCATGGCAGTTCAGTGACATGGCATTGTCAAAAACAACACCCAGGTTACGCAGGCTGGACTGGACAGAAGAGCCTAGGTGACCTAAGTGTTGCTTTATCAGAGGAATTTTACTGTCTGGAGCAATGATCATTGTTTCTGTCTTGTTAAGATTTAGTTGCAGGAAGTTATTGTTTAACCATTTCTTAATGGCAGACAGGCAAGAGATTAAGTCTAATAAAATGTTCAGCTCATTTTCTTTAAAAGAGCAGTAAAGCTGAATGTTGTCTGAGAATGGTAAGAGACAGACACCCTTAAACTGGTTGATAATCTGGCCAAGTGAGGTTAAATACAATAAAAACAGAATAGGGCCAAGAACTGAGCCTTGAGGGACCCCACAGGAGAGTCCTTTGACCTCTGACATCTTCTTGTTGAATGAAACACAAAACCATCTTTCAATTAAATAAGATGAGAACCGTTTCAGAACTGATCCAGAAATAAATGTTCTTAATTTTTGTTTCCTTATTTATAGAGGTTGTGTGCTGCCTTCGGCATGGCAACCTTTATGCTGGCACGCAATCACGCTAGAGCACTCACGTCTTGGTTTTGTTCATGTTCACGTTTGGAAGTTTGTTTTTTTTGTCAATAAATAATGCCAAGAAACCGTTCTGCACATGAGTTCTATCTTTTGCCCCGGAGGGGCAATCATGACAATTAGAAGCATTGAAAGATTAAAAAAAAAAAAAAAACAGTATGTAAATGATAATAGCCTATAATTAATTTGTGGAAATATTGATGCATTTGTATGATCTAAAAACTGTGAGATAACAGTTGTTGCCAAGAAAAATGCTATCAACAAACCATGGATGACCAAAGGGTTACAAAATGCCCCCAAGAAGAAAAATCTATATAGACGTTTTGTAAAGTTAAGAACAAGAAGCAGAAATTAGATACAAGACATATAAAAACAAATTGGTGTGGGTTGAAAGAAAACTTATCTGATTTATTGAATCAAAATAGAAATTATATTAAATCTACAGTACATGGGAAATAATTAATGTAAAAAACTCATAAAGCCAACCACTCCAAATTCCCTCATGAAAAATAATTTAGAAATTCATGATTTAAAAAAAATAGCAAATGAGTTCAACAACTTCTTTGTCAGTATAGCTCTTAGTCTTACAGCAGATATTCCTAGCGCAGCAGAAGATGATGCAATTGATAATACAAAAAACCCAGGAGTAGCGAGCTGTCTGTCCCTGTGTGTTGTGGGGGTTTTCCCAAACCGCCACAATAGTATTTTTTGGGTAAAATAGAAAAGGATGAAATAATTTGTGAAGGATTGTGCAAGTAAGGTATCAACTGACTGTAAAGATTTAGATTTGATTTTAGTAAAGAATATAATTGAATTGGTTATCAAACCATTTACATATATTTGCAATCATTTTCAACAGGTGAATTTCTAGAAAAAAATGAAACTGTGAAAGGAATTCCACTCTATAAAAATGGTGGCAACCAAGTTTTTTTAAAATTGCAGACCAGAATCCCGATGTCCACAGTTTTCCAAAATACTAAATTATTTATAATGAGATTGGACAATTCATTGAGAGACCCCACATTTTAAATAGCAGTCAGTATGGCTTTAGAACCAATCACTCAACATCATGGCTGTCACTGATTTAACTGAAGAAATCACCAATGCAACAGATAAAAACATTATTTAGTAAGCATCTTTGATGGTTTAAAAAAAAGCATTTGATAGCATAGATCACAAAATACTTCTTCATATACTTAGCAAATATAGTATAAGAGGAGTGGCATACCAATGGACAGCAAGTTGCCTAAAAAAAAAAATCAGAAAATGTGTTCAGATAAATAACATGAAATCAGAATTATAGGAATTAAAATGTGGGGTACCTCAGGGGTCAGTCCTTAGACCAAAACTTTTTATTTTATATTTGAATTATGTTAATGTTTCCAAACTGTTTAAATGTATTTTGTTTGCAGATGACACTACTTTTATTCTATCTGGGAAGGATAGTGTACAGGTGTTAGAGGTGGTTAAAAAAGAACTGGAAAAATTGAAAAGATGGTTTTGTAGCACATATGTTTGGTTCATATTTCCCACAAGAGTGTGGCACATATGTCTGGTTCATATCTCCCACAAATGTATGGCTTATGTGGATTGTATGGCTTATGTGGATTGGGGCTTCACGTCTGGAGGAACAAGACAGGAGATGGCGAGGAGGTGTGAAGTCG